>CM062810.1:133969274-135311255 GCA_031772625.1 Pinus tabuliformis | reverse complement strand
CAAAATCTAAATGAAATATTCTAGATATTTTGGAATATTAGTGATTTGTATTTGATCTAATCTTAGCTGTACACATAACTGTTGAGAAAAGGTGGTTGCTCGGATTAAAGAGATTAGTTGCTAAGATACGGGAGATTAATTTTCTCAATTAGAGTCTGAGAGCATAAATAGAACAAGATGAGAGAAGTTGTATGCAAACATTTTTGGACATCAAAAAGACAAGAGATCAGAGAAAGATCAGCTGAGCAGATTCAAAGCACAGGAGAGGAGCCAAGGTCAGATCAGAATCCATATTGAACAGTGTTTACAGCAATTCAGTAAAGTGTGGGTTTGAGTATCCAACAAGGAGATAGAGCAGATCTGAGTGTCCAGGAAGCTGAAAACCTCAGTTTTGACGTGTCCTTGTAAGTTTTGATCATTAATGATAAGCTGATTTGAAGGACAGAATTATGTGTGTACTTGAAAAGCTATTATGAGTCCACTGTTTAGATTTTCCAGTTATATGTGTGACTGTTGCATGTTCAGAATTTTATTTAGTTATTGAAGTAATTCAAGATCTGAGTTATTTGAGAAAGAAACACAGGACAGTTGTCCTCTTGAATTAGAAAAATTTTACATGGTATAAGAGGATCATCTCTAATTGAGATCCTCAAGGGTTTACAACAATAGATCAACTACCAGAATCAAAGACCAGCAGTTAGAGGGTTTCATTATTGTTGCTTGAAGGACTAACCACTCTTGCGGGTATATTTTTGTTGTTTTATTTTCATATCTGAAAAGTTTGTAAAATAGATCTCAGAGATGGCAGCATCAAGTCTCAGATTTGAGGACAAATTAGATGGTGCCTCCAGATAGGTGTCATCAAAAGCCAATGTAACATTGTTTGTGAAAGAAAACGATCTCTAAGATATTGTCAAGGATGCTATAATTCAGTCTACAGATCTGCGTGAATTGGCATCACATAAAAATAAGGAAGTGAAGGCCCAAATTACTTCAGGAAAGGGTCCAAATCTTGCCTCAGGAAAAAATGACGAACTCTGCCTCAGGAAGGTCAAACTGCAAATACGATTGAAGATGTTTTCATGTACGATTGTTGCAAATGCTGGTGTGGAAGGAGCAGTGGTTGTTGGGAAATTATTGAGCAATATAATCTTGACTTTAGCTACGATGCTAACTAAGGTGAATACATTGATAAGGTGAAGGCAGGAGGGATTGATCCCCTGAAAGTGATCAGACCTGTTTTGGTTGATGCTGTAAGTGTGCCTTCATTGTTAGCCACAACAGAGTGCATCATTGTTGTGATTCTGAAGGATAAGATGGAAATCCCAGGTATGAGAGACGGTATAGGTGGCATGGACTACTAAAGAGCATATCTAGACCGGTGTGCCTTCTGCGTGGTGTCCTGTTCCGAAAGTAGGGTTAAAGTTCAGGTTGTCTGGTGTTCTAGTTTTGAAGGTTAAACTTTAGGTCAATTAGTTTGACCCTTGTTATTGTCTCGAGCATTACATTTCCTATTACTAGGAGCAATTGCTTGTGTATTCAATCTAACTTAAAGGAAAATTTGTCGATTGAAGTGCCCTGCAGTTCTACCACCTATCTTTTCTGCAGGGAAAAAGCGTAATCCTTATCAATGAGAGACCGGAGAAATGTTTTCTGTTTTCACATACTGGAGATGATAATTTATTCAAAGAGTTAATTTTTGAGATGAAGAAAAAAATACCTGTTTTAGGCAAAAACCATGGAAGATCGGGCCTTGCAAAATCCATAGAAGATCGGGCCCCTGTTTTAGGCAAAAACCATGGAAGATCGGGCCTTGCAAAATCCATAGAATATCGGGCCTCGCAGAAGGAATGGCTGTAACTGCATAGCTTGTAAACATGTCTTATGGTGTGGAAGGGTTATTGCCAGAAGCACCACACCTGTTAATGCTCCACGACACTCCCTGAGGATAGTGGAGTTAATCATCTATCTGTAAATGTGTGCACCAGCTAATGCTCCTCGAACGGTTTATCTGTTTACTGAAAAGTGTCCCAAAATGCTTCAACACCAAACTGTTCCAGAAGCGCTTGAAATTTGAAAAATTTTGAAAATTTCCCACCAAATTCTTTGAAAAGTGCCCCATCGATTTTTGATTTATGTAATAATTACATGATTTTAATGTGTTAATTAGGATCTATTGATTTAATATTTATTAATTATCTTATTTTGTTTAATTTAATGTGTTAATCAAAATCTATTGATTCAATATATATTAATTATATATATTTAAAAAAAAATTATCATATATAATTAATTATATATATTTAAAAAAATATCATATATATTAATTATATATATTTAAAAAAAAATATCTTAATAATATAAATATATTTTTAGTAAAATATATAAATTAAAAAATTGAGATGTATTTTTAAAGTTGTTAGATTTTTTTGAGGGAATGAAAGCACTAGCCCAACTTTAAGTGCTTTTATGGGACTCTGTTGGAGGGAATCATTTATGCTAATAATTATCATTGGATTCAGTATAAGTTGGAAGATGAATCAAGCAGTTTGAGAATATAAATGCACCAATCTAGACCTGTTTTAAACCCTTAAACATCCACCATAATTGAGGCAATGTTGAGAGGATTACCAGCTGAGTTGAATTTGGAAAGAGCATTTTCAAGGCTTGAGGTGTAAGTTGGAACAACCATTATAAGTAGAATTTAATGAGCTTATCATGACCTCATTATAAATAGATATGGATTTATTAAATGAGAGCTACCATCTTGGCACATGTTTCTATTTTGAAGAGTTTGTTAGATTGGTCGAAGGAATGTCCCACCTCGAGGGTATGTGGAAAGCACAATTGTTACATTGCACTCTGAGGTCAACAAATCTATTTGGAGAACACTCCCTTATTCTCAACCTCCTAATTATTTGAAGGTGACCTTAGAGAGCAGATGAGCTTGTTGATATAGGCTATATGATGAGGGTTTGAAATTATGAATGATAAATAGTTTGAAAAATCACTGCAAAATCTCTCCATTACCCATGACAGATCTGAATATCAACTTAGAAAAATATATGTTGAAACATATTGCAAGTAGTTTGTACATGTAGTTTGCTGCCATTACTAACCATTATAGAATTACAGTGCCAGCGAAGGGTCTCAGCGAACACGCAAGTGGAAAATACTTATCTATTAGATAAACAACATAATCATGGGCTTTGGTATGTCCAAATATGTCTCAACCCTTGTTGGAAATATTGGGGGGGTGAATTGATACTTCTTACAATTGTTATATTATGTTAGTTAAAAGGTTAAGCCAGAACATAAGAAGTAGAACAAAAATAATAATTTTATTAAATATAGTGAGGACTTTGATTCTCATTTATAAATATGAGCTCCAACTTGTAATATAAGTTCTTTAATTCTTCGAGTCGCCAACCTTGAATGAGGACAAAAAGCCGCTTAGGCCAATCCAGGCACCAACCTGGTCAATATGAGGACATTAATCCTCTTAGATTGAAGCCTTTAACTATACTTAAAAAATATATATATATATAAATAAAAAATAATAAATTATCAAAATACTTCAAAATCATTCCTTCAAGATGTCTACCATATAAACCTCTTATAAAAGCAAGGAAGATTTTACACTCAAGGTGCTCATGTCTATTGAACATAGGCTATTTAACGATGATATATGGTTTAAGTAATTTGACAAAGACTTTATAGAAATAGTGACATCCCCCAAACCATGTTTGGACAATGACATCCAACCATCATTAGATAATGTGTTCACTACCTCAATTGTCATCTTCCATGAAAAAAATGTAGATGACTCGTGTAAGATACAAAGTGTTTCAAGGACACTTGAAGCCTCTAAGTCATGTGATCAACTATGATGACTAATGCTCCTCTGCCTTCACTAGGTCGGATCAAATACCCACTAGATAAGAGTTCACCATACACATCTTTGAGATTGTGATATCATATGCATACAATCAACACATAGACATACATATGTTTATTATTTATTGATCTACGCACATGTTTACACTATTCATACTTCAGGGGATAGTGAATTCCTTGGTGGTAGTCTTTTAAGAAGGCTTGAACATTTCTCAATAAGACTCATGAGACATGCAACATATTAAGGTTTACCTCCAATTCAGCAAGGACCCTTTCTTTGGCATCAATGGCAAAACTCTCAAAACTCCACACATTCAAGCGTCTCCTTGAATATCATAATCTAGAGCCTCTTTTTCTCCCTTGTGTCATGCATGGAAGAGTGCTCCTGATCTTCAACTTTAATCGAGTTTTCTAGACACTATCAGATAAACTCCTCCAACCTCATAGTAGGGCCCTCCCTCCCAAGCAACAACCTCCTTTTTCTAGTTCCTTGCCTATCTCTTATTGTGTTTTTGTGTTTTTGTGCTTTAGTGTCCTTCCATGAATCACTTCCTCCCCCTTGGATCTTAGGGACAACCTAATTTTTTTCCAAAGACTCTCCTTTTCTCTTTCCTCCTTGATGTTTTCTTTCGTCCCTTCCCTCCCCTCTATTCCCCCTTCTCTCCCTATTACTTTTGTTTCCCTACTACCCTCCTCCTCTTTAGCCTCCCTCCTTGTTACAGTTTATGATGCTCTGCTCACCTTTTTGTTTCCCCCTTCTTTGACTCGTCGAACATCCTTTTTTAGACTCTGGTAGAGGGTTGGGGCCTCATAGCAATGATCATCTAAATGTCCCCAAGAGAGGGGGAAATCCTTTTTGTCAATGGAACATAAATATGCAAATTTTGAAATTTGCTCCATGAAAAAAATATATATATATATATATCATTTTGCACCTTAGAGCTTCAAGCATTGAATCTCTTTCAAAATGAAAATCATATCCTTGAATTGCAAGTCCTTAGCCAACCCTATAAAAACTTAACTATAAACAGATTAATCAAGTTCACTACCCTCATATTGTCATTATACAAGAATCAATGAGGGAGGGGGAAAAGGGGATCCAATTACTATATAATGCTCTCCCTCATTGGGGAAAAATCTGAAACTCTTCACATGGTTTAATTTGGATTGCACAGTGGTTTAGTGATTTGTGAAAAATTGACCAAATATAAATTTGGAGGCAATAATTCAAATTAGTAAATTTGGAGGAAATAATTTAGAATCATTATACTCCCTATTTTGCATAAATAGATTTTATTTTTCTTTTACTCAAATTGTGGAGATATTATGGTCACACAAGGAAGGTGCAAGAGAATGTAAAATTTTAAAATTTGAATTTTGGAAAATTTTTGTGTATTTCTTATTTATTTTTTGAAGTTATTGACTATTAAAGAGTGCTTTATCTTTTATTTATTTATTTTCAAGCTCATTTTCATTTAAGCAAGGATATTTTTTTAGGAAAGATAAAAAGGAAATGGGTTTGAAAGGTTGTACTCTTTGAGGATCCAATAGTTCTAATGGTCATTCATTGAGAAATGAAAACAAATTTATCACATTAAAAGACAGTTATTAAAACCCAACCCATTATTCGTTACCTCACCTAATTTTACATCTAATTATTTTAAACTATAATCTTGAAGGATTGCAATGTCTAACATTCTCCCCTTTAATTTGAAGGAGTTTTTGTTAGCCCAAGTATCATTTTGAACTTTTCGAATTTTTCTCTTCCTAGAGCTTTGGTGAAGATGTCTACAATTTGCTTAGTCGTAGAACAATGTATTGGATGAATAGTTTTGGCCTCTACATGATATTGAATCAAATGATATTTCATATTGATGTGCTTGGTTCGATCAAAATCTTGGGTTCTTGGCCAACTTCATTGCAGAAGTATTATCTAAATGTAAAGGAGTTGAGTTCACTTGTTTCTCTTGCAAGCCTTTAATAATTTTCCTGAGCTACGCAATTTCCTTTGTCGCTTCTGCGAATGCCACATATTCTGCTTTCGTTGTTGAATCTATCGAAACTGATTATTTGCGTGACCTGTAGAAGACACGAGGGCTTCATTTGGGGAGCAATACCATACCACATTCATTCATAATGGGGTTATATAATGTGATTTATAGATGTGTTTTTCAATATGTAATCAAATTAGGGGTATTGTTTAGTATGCCACAAGCACACATGATATGTGAGAGGTTTGTTGAGTGAAGCCCCGTGCAGGAGACCATTGTTGATCCAAGACTCATGAGATATCTTGAAGTTGATACTATGTTTTCCTTGTCCCCATTGAAGTATGAATTAGAATGTGCAATAAGATAGAAGTCATCCACCTTGGTGTACTTAAGCCCATAATCTTGAGTCCCCTTTAAGTATCTCATGACTCTTTTTGCAGCAAACCAATGTCCCTCACATGGTTTATGCATAAATCTGAAAAGTGTGCTCACAAGTTTGTAGATGACTCATATAAGGTACGAAGTGATTCAGGTACATTTGAAGCCTCTAAGTCATGTGATCAACCATGATGACTAATGCTCCTCTGCCTTCACAAGGTTGGATCAAATACCCACTATATAATAGTTCACCATACATAGCTTTGAGATTGTGACACCATATGCATACAACCAATACATGCGCATACATTTGTTTCCTCAATAAGCCCTCCAAAATTTCACGAGGCTTTGATGGTGGGATCTTGAGATATCGCAAGCCATAGCTCGAAGACCAATTCTTTCCCTTGGTTTCCCTTAGACTAGAAACATCGTTGGTATCTTTGCATTGTCTTTCATTGAAAATTCATTCATTAATCCCTTACCCCTCCCTAATTAGGTCAAGCATATCATTGGTTGCTAAATCCTATCCCCTTGACTAAACCTTGGGTCCACTTGGTCCCGTGTGGTCCCATGCACTATCAAGGTTAATTCTTCAAAGATCACATGGAACCCAAGTTTCAACAATAATTATAGGGCTTAGGGATCTCCTTTATAAGGCACATACTTAAAACCTAACCCTATAAATTTTCCCTAAGCCCTTCACAAAGAGCCTTACATCTTGTCTTCCAAGAGAAGCAAGCCACATATTTGAGCCTCTCTTGTGAATAGGTTTCTAGGATCACCCCTCACCCTATCATTGGTCCATCCATTTCGTGATCCTTATCATAATGGGTCTCCTTCCATCAGTGAAAATTTGTAGAGAGAAGGGAGCCTTAGCCAAGGTGACAATGGGCTATCGGTCCATTGTTGCCCTTAGGCTAGTAGTAACCCTTCAAGGATCCCCTTTTAGGACCCCTGCTAGTTTGAGCGGTAACAGGTTACATTACTGTCAAGGGATATTTAAATTTCTCTTTGGGGGGTTTTTAAGTTTGGGATCCATATGGTCAGGAAGACCCTCTCTCGAAGTTCTTTATAGACCTTTTTGATGACATTGGCCTTTGTGATATCCTCCCTACAAAGCATATGCCAACTTGCCTAATGATATACGAAGAAATGCTCATATTACAAAGCAACTAGATCATTTTATTTTATTTGAAGGTCTCTTGGACACAAATCTCAAAAAAATTCAATTCATGTAGAATTCAATATCTCTAAACATGTAATAGAAAATGGTAGAACTCTTATATGGCCCCTTTGATTTGAAGACTAAATTCCAATGATTAAAAATACTTCTCAACATATTAACAACTCAATATTCCTTTCTTTGCATTTCTCTTTTAGATTTCTTGCTTTCAACCAATTTATTTAGAGCTTAGGGAGGCTCAACTAGCACCAACTGCCTTGCTTCTATTGGATTGAATAAAATGCTCTCTTTGAAATCTATAATATCTCATTCATGTTGCTTCCTGTTTTTCCCATAAGATTTTGGCATGTAATCCATGATCATGTTTGTGTCACTCTTAATAACACACTCCTTGGAGGGTGTCATAGAATATTTTATTGGGACTAAACTTGGACACCTCTTCTTTCATGATCTTTGATTCTTCATTCAATCCTACCACCCATTCGCTGTTATTTTTCAATTTTTCTTATAATCATTTTGTTGTTGGGAAGGTGTTTTTCGAGTATATTCTCTTTGCACATAGATACACATAAAGTATCATTATTGTAATCAAATGGATGGGTTGTTAAAATCATGAATATTTAATTAAATATGCATTGCTATGCCTTTGCTCAAGTCAACTTCAATGCAAATTTTAGCACATGTGTGTATAACCTTTCTTGACTGGTTTATATCTTGTTATACATCCCCAACATATTTATGGTGGCTTTTGAAAGATTGTCTCATCCCAAAATAAGTAGGGGGATATTCAAAATTCAAATCTAGAGTGGGGTTGAAGAGACAAACATTGAAGATGGATTCAATTTTAGAAACTATCCTTTAAAAAGAGGCTAGTTTTGCTCCAAAATGACAGTCCCTCCTCCAAGACCTTGCCACAACTTCCATAATTGTCAAATTTTACAATAATAGAACCTCTAAAGTACAAGCTTACTATATACTTAGAAGTTAGGTTGGAATTTATTTGATTCTTGAACTCTATAGATGATGACTAGAGATCATTAAATATATAGATTGAAGCATTTGATTGTAGTTATTGATCAACTTGTTAACCATCCATAGAGGAATACTTCCCTCTAACATGTACTTGAGTTTGTCCACAATGAAAGAATCCTACTATGTTTTTAGTATATTCGACAAGACTGCATCTTTAAAGTAATGAAGATTAATTCTTAATGTTTAGCAATCCTTTAAGATTGAGAGATAATCAACGTCACATGGGAGGAGGTATTCCCTTTGTTTAGCGAACCTCCATGGAGATAAAACACTAAATGCAAGATTAAACTCCTGTTTATGTGATAATTAGGGAATGTATACCCAATCTCTCAAAGATTAGTCATAGATAATGGGAAAGAATCTCCTATTTATTCTAAATAACTCTTAACTCTATTTATAGATTACTTTCTCACCATACAATCACAATAGTCATTTTTTAAGGCAAAAGCTACATGAAAACTTTTTGAATATGCAAATAGATAACCTCCACAAATAAAGGTAAAAACAACTCTTTGAATATACAAGTAGATAACCTCCCCACATGAAGATGAAAGCATATTTTAAACATGTTTAAATCAAATTAAAATATAATAATAGAAAAATCAACCAATTTTTTTTGATACTATAATAATTCTATTTAACAGAAATATATTAAAAATCATTATAAATTAACATTAATAAATAATTTATATAAAATCCCAATTTAATAATAAATAATTACCTAATTTATAAATGATTTATGTATAATGTTCAATTTAATGCGAGTTGAAAAATTGAGATGAGCCATTATTATCCCACACACGTTCATTCCTTCGCCCTTTCTCCATTTGCGAAGCCGAGGACTGTCACAATACTTGCAAGTGTTTGACACATCAGCTAGATAGCCACAACAAGCGACAGAGCAAAGCTATCTGTGTAAATACTTGTTAATAGATTCTCTCACATTTGATTCATATCAAACAGTTCCGCAGGGGTCGAAATGGGAGGAAACCGGAGACGCAGCAGAAGCGACTTCCCTAGGAGGAGCCGAAGCCCTCCTCATAGAAGATGTTACGAGTATTGCAGGGAGAGCGATCAATACAGGGAGCGAGATAGGTTCAGAGACATGCGCTCTACTCTGCCCACTATCCTTCTGGTCCAAAATATTTCTCTAGACGCGAGGTTCGTATCTTTATGTTTTCTTCTTAGTTGGAGGTTTCATACCCAATATTTTTATTGAAGTTGTCTTAAGTCAGCCATTTCTAGCTATACATTTTAGTCATCAAACAATGTATTGGGTCTTCAATCTTATTTTTAAGTAAAAAGACCATTCTGGAATAGACTGTGGTTTTCCATGTCTTTTTTTTCGGTGGTCTCATTAAAATCATCAGGGTCTGATAAATTTAGGGTTTGCAGTTTTTTGGTTTATTTTAAGCTTCGACAATGACAATGTCGTTCTGTATTCAACCTCATGACGAAGAATAAGTTTCCACGTTGAGTAGATAGGGTCGCTTAACTGTCATTTTGTAGTGGTACTTTGACTAGATTGAATAACTTGGCAACCGGCCCCTGAACTTGGGGATTTGCAAGGGTAAATAATTTTCTTAAAGAACCTCGGGGAGTGACTTCCAGGGTAATGATTTTCTTAAAGAACCTTGGGAGCTATTTTAAGAGAATAATAAAATTTGCGGGAATTAAGACAAAAATTACATAACATCATGCAAAATGGATGGTTTCTTATAGGAAACCTATCTCATTTTACTAATTCAAATGGCACTATTTGAAATAATCCTAAAATTTCCTCCGAGTATAAAACAACCATAACTAGCATTTGCGAATTTTTTATTAAGTTTGTATTTTCAGTTTTAGCAGGGGTTTCTTCTGTTTCATTTCCAAAGTGGCTTAAGAGCGTTATCAAGACATGAATGGCTGGTAGGATCACCATCTTAGCAACAAAATAATGAGAAACCAAATGATAAACTAGCATGAAGGATTGTAACACGATTTGGATTATTTTTAAGGGTTTACTGTTAATGTGAAAGTTAAAAATCCCATCATTATACCCCAAATAAGTCAAAATCAAAATAATCAAGGAACTGAAGGAACTGAAGGAAATCAAAATTAGGAAATGTTAAGCAATGAATTTTTGTAAATGGGTAGGGTAACAGTCCAAAAAGTGCCAGAAACTCAGCGTAGACTTTTTATGGAACTGCATGAAACAGTGAAAATGACAAGAAGTTGATTCCAGCAACTTCTGCAATTTCGACTTTCCCACTAGATTTTTCTGGAACTTCGACCTGCCCAACACATTCTTCTGCAATTTCAATATGCCCAACAAACTCTTCTGCAACTTTGACTTGCCCAACAAATTCTTCTGCAACTTCGACTTCCCCAACAAATTCTTCTACCCATCAAATGTAGAAACCCTAACACGAGAGAGAGAGAGGCCCAAAAACTTAGATCTAGTTCTTCGTCTTCCTTTTCGTCCTTTTACCAGCTTCTATCTTGAGAAGATCGAACTTTCTTTGTGTGAGTCACAATGAGGTTGAGTTCCTTCTTATTTATAGGCTTGTGAGGGGTACAAATTGCTCTCTTTAGGCCGACTTGCCCCTTCATATAGGTCAACTTGATCTTTGTGCATGGAGGATCTTTTGATTCTATTTTGAGGGCCTCTCGGGGATTCTTTTGAGAATCACTTTTTCAAAATCGTCGAGAATGCGGTAGATGATGGGGGTGAGAAACGAAATTTATGTGATCAGTAGTTAATGGAATTATTACCGTCTTGGAGGTCAACAAAGCATATGACTAGGTTGCCTAATAAGAGGAGGCAACTTCAATTTTCAAAATCCATAGGCAAATTTAGTACATAAATCTATTTTCTCTCATGGAAGCTATGGGATATTTAAAACTTCAGCATAGAAATCTAATTGCTTTGGAATAATTGGTGAGAAACAAACAAAAAGAGTGAGTTCTAAATGTTCAAATCCAAAATTGAGATTGCTATGATTTTGTATTTCATTTGTATTTGTTCAATCTCCAAAGAAAAACTGGGAAGTGATAATTAATGAGAAATAATCACGTTATGATCAATAAAGTAAAATTAGTTGTTGGGAGTAGGTTGCTTGAGCAATATCTTAGACATTCAGCTAAATAGGTCACAAAGTTTATCATTATGAACATTAATGTAGGAAAGATGCACCTTTTGGGTTGTGCAGAAAAAATAGATTTATAATACAAAACCGTAGAAATTTTATCATGTATATTGAGAATGTTTATGTTTAGATTTAATAACAAGGTTCCAAGTCATTATGACAAAAATTTTCCAATTATTCAAGACAAACTCAATTAATTATCAATTTAATAATAAAAAATAATTTCCATTTTTTTCCTTATTACTTTATAAAAGGGATATTGTGTCCTTATTCAGTTTGTGGAAGGCAGGGAATCTGATTCTCAATACGACTTAAATGAGCGTTTTGCTATTGAATATGGCGTTGAATGAGCTATAATTCCTTGTGGTTTCCAATATTTTTGTTTCCAACTCCAAAATTCTTGCAAAGGTGGACATTAAAGCTTTTTCCAAGAGATTTTTTATCATCCAGAAAAGGTAAAGGGTCTGCTGGACCTAGGTGTATCAACCTTTGGTATCGGGGTCAGGGATGAGATCCTGCCATTCATTTAGCTCCAGTTCGTTATCTGTTGCCTGTTGCTTCAATTCATTGTCCCAACCTGAAATAATATAATCAGCCTGTTGGTGTGCATTAGTTAGATAAGGCGAGTTGCTTCCAAGATTAAATCATTGTTATTTCTACGACCCCGATTTCGGGTGGTTTGAGGTTGAGCTTGAGTTCTTCCACAACCACAACCCTGGCCTTGGCTACGACCTTGACCACCCCTTGCATTTCTCCCTTGGGACGAAAGAGTGAGGAGAAAGAACATTAGGGAAAATATTGGACTTGAGGGATGCACTTTGGAGGGAAAGTAAATGTGATAGATGCACTAACAAGCCAATAGACTACAAACTCAAAGAGTTAGAGACCAAACCAACCGTGAGATACTAAATGAAAATTCATTATATGGCAATATACCTAAATGTCTTTGTGTTAAGGGGAGAAAGCTCCTTGAGAATTAAACAAACTCTACTATGAGTGATGCCCTGCCAAAGGCTATCGAAATAAAGCGTAGGAGTTTGTTGGCAAGGAAACATAACGCAAAGAGGTAAAGGGACTAGGCTAGGAGGGATTGGTCCTTCAACTTGCTTGGTTGTTATTGGGCAATATGCAAAGCTTTTTCCCCTTCATGATTTGATAATTCCATGCCCTTTAGCGCAAATCAACAACAACAGAAAGAACATTCCCAAACACCTCCTAAGTTTCCCATAGAATACATCGGGATCAACACTATATTTAATGACATCATCAATTTCTTCAGTGCTTTCATTATGGAGTGAATGTGAAGAGATGATCGTATGCTCAAATGAGGGTTTGCGCAAAGCTGATTCAATGCCATTTGCAAACTCTCCTTGATTTGATGAATTCAGTGACGCATCGTGTAAGCCAACCTCAAGTGGATACAACTACCCAGCTTTTTGATCCTCTTCACTCGTGCCCAACATAACAGTGTGAAATTATCACAATCTAAAAATTTGAAAGTATGTATAGTCTACTATAAGGGGGGCTTCTAATGCCCCCACAACTTGCCACGACGGGGGCTCTTAACGCCCCCAAAAGTTAGTACAAGGGGGGCTCCCAACATCCCCAAACATTATTACAAGGCGGTTTTAGACCACCCTAATAAGTTGCTACAAGGGGGGTTGTAAGCCGCCCTTGTAGGTTGCTACGAGGGGGGTTTTAAATTGCCCCCATAGGTCAATTTTCAAGGGGGTTTCAAATCGCCCCCAAAAGTGAATTTTTGGAGGCTATTTACAACCAACCTTGAAAGATGACTTTTGAGGGCTATTGCAATCACCCCTAAAAGTCACTTTTTAGGGCTGGTTCATATCTCTTAAAAGACCTTTTTGTTTGTCCTCACAACACCCTTAGGCTAGCCCACCTGAAGGACCCTCACACCTAATTGACCCAACTTTTGGGGCTTGACCCTGACGAAGCCAAGGAGAACTGAACCAACGCCTCATAACAGAGGGCCAATGACTTGCCGGGGGGCTTCAACCAACCATTTGGGCTACCCATCAACGCTATCTCTTCAAATACCTTCCCTAAAAGGCTTGACATTTAGAGTTGATGCTTTGAAGGGAGGGGGGGGGTCTAAAAAATTGCACCCAAAAGTCACTTTTCAAGTTTGGAACCCCCTTTGAAAAGTGACACATTTGGGGGCAATTCATCTCTCTTAAAAAACCGCCCCTAAAAGGCTTGACTTTTAGAGGTGATGCTTTTAGGGGCCGCCAGGGTGGGGGTGAGGGTTTAAAAAACTACAGCTAATGCTAAAATCGCTTATAATTCCCACTTTTGGAGGCAGCGTATACCCCCCCCGCCCCCCAAAAAGTATTTTTTGTAGTACTGGTAGTTATCATTTTTGTCTCCAGAAGTCATTCTTTTTTAATGATTAACTATGCTTTGCTTCTTTCTAGGATCTCCTCTCAAGAACATGTTTCAACCAATTCTCAAGTTCGTTCTTCAAATTACTTTTTAATTATTTTTGAGATTTATACTTCTCTAATCTTCTGTAAGAAAAGGACTTTCATTTTATACTGGCAAGGTGATTCCTTGAGTTAGAGGAAAGGAATATCCTTCCCTCACTAGTAAAGGGATTTCCTTGTAGAAAAGGAAAATGATTTCCTTTATTGAGAGAGCTACAGAATTTTCCTTATCAACGCCAATTGCATTACCAGCATATGCATCGTCAACATAAATAACACATAAATGATCATAACTTGAAGAGTTTCTTTGAATTCACTTACCTCAAGTTTCTACGAAGAGGAACTATCAAGGCAAGTGAGGGAACCCAATCTTAAGTTCTCTTAAGAAACAATAATCCCCTAATTGACAAGCCAATCTAGAAAGTAACCCTGCCCAAATAATAAAGGCCTCTATCTTTTCTTGATTAACCATGATGCCTATTGATGTAGTGACGATATCAAGACATTGTGTCATTCCCTCCACTAAACGACTGAATGAGCTTTGTAGTGAGAGCAAGGCCATCTATAAAATTCACATTAAGCACTTTCTCCCCATAAAGGAGGGGAATGCCTCAAAATGTTTGTTATAAATAAGAAATCTTAAAGGAGAAATAATAACGCATCACTACAATACCACATAAATATGGGGCAAATGGTTTGGATCGTTCATGACATTGCACGTGGGGTTTGGTCTAGGGTTTGTACTGGTTCTGTATGCTGATTCAACCCCTTTTATGGTATATAGGCTGGAAGATCATTTGCAATGTCGACCAAATTCGAGTGCCAGAGTAACTGGGTAAAGGGGTTGAACTTTTATATGAAAAGGCCATGGATCCTAGCTAGTCTTCACGGTGGGGTTATTCAGTTATGGCTGTTATCACCTAGATTGACCTGACGCTGAAGGGAGGCAATTCTAGGGTAACCACAAACCAAGCTTAGCCTAGTAGCTAGCCCTACTAGGCCGGGAGAGGGCTCTCTCCGTAAGGATCTCAGTCAAGATGACTGGATCAAGTAAAGGATTTTAGGCTAGGTATAGTAGCATGAAAGTTTTTGATTGAATTTTTTGGTGTTTTGCTGGATCAGATGGAGCTGGGCAGTTTAGGTCTGGGAAATTAGGTCATTAATGCGGGGTGTTCTATGTGGCAAGGTAGGCATAGGCTTTAGTACTTTAGGCTTAATGGTGTGAGGTGTTTAACACTGATGAGCAACTAAGGAGGGCATGTGACAATCATGGATCCTTCTCAAACAATAGAAAACATGAAATATTGAATGATTTCCCAAGGCAGAGCACTGTTACAATGGATTCTACCCTAACATTCAATAAGAAGCAATGAAATGAATGATGGCATACATAAAACATGTAAACAAATGATTACAAAAGAAGAATCTGTGCTAAAACTCCATACCACAGAGATCCCATAAAAATAGTTGCAAATCTTATTAATCTTCTTACCAAACTGCTTACAATGATTTACAATCAAGCTCTGAGCATCCAAGTGAGTCCAACCCACACAATGACTGAGAAAATACATGATATAGACCCCCAAACAACTAATCCTAGCCTCAGGGGTCGAATTCCACGAGAGGAGGAGTCAGTTGCACAAAAATTTGAGCAGACAGCTAAAGACTAGGATGTTGAAACTGAAACATTCCTAGTATGAAGCAAACTGATTCATTCATCTCATTTAAGCTTTTCATCTAATGTATCTACCCTAGGTTAATGACATCATGATTTTACATTACATTAGTGAAAAGATTAAAATCCCATAGGTGAAAAGCGAAAAACCAAAGAAACAGTGAAAAATTGGGCTGCCTGTCAAGTGCGCAGTGCCTCTCCTGGACAAATGCGCAGCGACGACTTCAAATCAACTTTTGAGTGCCTTATTGATGTCCAAATTGGGCATGGGATAGCTCATTGGAAATCTCATCGAGTCTACTTTCCAGAAAATCTTGAATTTTTCAATTTGGAGCTCATTTGCCATGTCAAAAGCCCAATCTCCCAAGACTAGTCAAAATGAGCAGAATGAGGCTGCCAAAATGCAGAGTGTTGTTTCAGTCAACTTTTGGAGGTCTTCCTCAACTCCAAATTGAGCTCATGATAGCTCAATGGAAATATTTCGGTGTCTAGTTATCATTTGACTCATCAAGAAAGTCATTTGGTCACTCCAGCTAGGAGAAAGCTTGATTTTCCCAAAGTCACTCCAGAAGTGCAGCAACTCTCCCGAGGCAAATGATGTTTTGGACATTTCTCCCGAACCACGAGACCTGTGTAAAAACTGAAGGAGGTTTTTCTTCTTGAGTCTATGATGGGAAAAAACCTCTCTCACTTTCTTCAAATTCATATTTTCTTGCTCAGAAACATCATTTGAATAAAACCTATCCCGATGTGTGGAACAAGGGATTTGTAGAAATGAAGGGAAATGAAGGAGATGAGGGGCCTCTAATTTCTTGAGAAAATTTTGGGAAGTAGGGAGGGATGTTAGGAAGCAGGGGAAAGTAGAATTTCAAAGATTGAGTGAGGGGAAGGGGTCTAAAAGAGAAAAACACAGGCCTAACCTAGAAAAGTGTTAAATTGTAGCAATAGGCTAGGGTTTGTGGGAAAATGATGAATTTGAGGGATATAAGTGATGGGAAGTGTTTAGGAAGGTATATTAAGGATAAGGAGAGGTTTATGAACATTAGGATACAAGTTTTGGTGATGATTTGACCATCCAAGAAAAATTACCTTCAAAACCCGAGAGGGAAATGAGCCTTACTTAAGCACAACTGAAGCACAAACAAGGTGTAAAATGACCCATTGGAACTTGAAATAATGATGACAACTCTTTGAATGATCGCACACTCAGCTGAATGGTGACATGGACCAGTGATTGGAAAACTTTGGAAGGAGTGAAAACAATCCTAGACCTAATACCTAGTGACCAAATTTTACATGAAGACTCACTGAAATGACAAAAAATTGATTTGGACACCCCAAGACCACTTTATAAGAGCATATTTGATCACTGGTGGAAGACTGCAAACACTGACACTAACAATGGCATTATCAAATGGGAACATTGATAGATTTGATGAGCATGATGGGTCGATTAGAGGAGTACATTTTCACAAGGCTTAGTCGTGTTTGTGTCTGTAGGTAAGCCAACTGGCTTGGATATTTATTGCATGTTTTGTGGTCCATGTGAACCTCTTTTTTATGTATTTAAGAGATTGAGAAACACTTTGAAACTGATCACCAAGGTTCATTTTTCAGTAGTTCCATCAATTGGACGATTGATATGGGTTTCAATGGATACATTTTTATATCCTGGAATGGTGGGTGTCTAACACCTTGGTGACATGGAGAGGGTTTTGAACACATTGGTGTTGTGAGAGTCCCTCATGTATTTTGACAAAAATTTTATGGATCAACTAGGAGATTACCTTTAATTGCTCTGTATTGTAAAATGTCTGGAAATTACACACGTCTAGTGGCAAGTTTTGTAGTGGTGTCAATTGGGTCTAGCTTGGGTGGTTGGGAAGAAAATGTTATCTTTCCCTGTTTGTGAGTCAATTGTTGTTTGAAGCTCTTCTTCATGAGCTATGAGGAATAGAGTCAATTGTTGTTTGGAGCTATGAGGAATATCTCAGTCTCACTACCGGACGGAGGGTGGGGTGAGAAATTACACGCAAGGAAAAAGGTCGTAAGGTAATCAAACTGGTATACCTATTTTAAAACCTTCTGAATGGGTGGGGATTGGGCCAGATGACAAGTCCTTGGTGATTTTGGCAGGCTTAGAAATGCCTCTCATAGTGCAGCCACTTAGCTAAATGAGAGCTGCAAGAAAAAATCCCACCCTCTCCCATCCAAGGAACAAAGTTATTTTAGAATTGGTAGGTTTAGTGAAGCTTCCCAGCCATGTAGCTTCTTATGTAGATATTGTGCGTGTATATTTAGGACATCTAAAGAGTAGTGCCTTCGATTGTAAATGATATTAACTGCAAGTCATCTGACATAACAGTCAAAAATACAATTATGAAAAGTTGTTATAACTCCAATTTACTTGTTAATGTTACAGGGAATGTCTTTAAGATCAATATATGGAACTACAATATGCACCGCTGCCTATATTCGGAGAGTTAAGTTCCACAATGAGTATCCTTAGATTGTCAGTGCCAATGACGAACAAACAATAACAATATGGAACTGGCAATCTTGAACTTGTATCTGACCTTACTAGCAACATTTTTTGTGTAATGTGCGTTTCTTTTCATCCTAAGGAAGATTTGGTCATTTGAAGCCCCGTAGATCAGACTGATTGTGTATGGGATATTTGTGCTCCGAGGAGGAAAACCATCTGCTGATGATATTAAGGTTAACACAAATGAACACAGATATTTTTGGAGAGGGTGATGTTGTTGTCAAATATGTTTTGGAATGTCATGACCATGGAGTGAACTGGGCTGCTGCTTTTCATCCCAGCTTGCCATTGATTGTGTTAGGAGCAAATGGTCACCAAGCAGATTGAATGGCATGCAAATTCAATTGCTTGGTGAAGTTATATCTATTTCATTAGAGATATATTAACATTTTTTTTTTTTGTTACTCCTCTTTCTTGAGTAGCATCTCAGTTTGCATGTAATTCATTTGTGAAAAGTTAGTTTGTTTTGTTCTCGAATACTAAGGCCTGGCAAGTTGGATAATTTAAGAGGGCATGTGAAAAGTTAGTTTTGTTCTCAGAGATCAAGGCCTGGGAAGTTGAATACTTTAGGAGGGCACGTGAAAAATTTGTAGATAATTCATTTGTGAAAAGTTAGTATGTTTTTTGTTCTCGGGTACCAAGCTTGGGAAGTTGGATATTTTAACTTTTAAGAGGGCATGTGAACTATATGTCTCGTGTGATGTTCCATCCATGCCACGACATTATTGTTAACATTTAGAAGATAAAAGTATCTGAGTTTGAGATGTATCCAAGTATTGTAGAGGTGTCCAAACATTTCGTAGAGACCATGATTGCTTCTGGATCCTTGTAGCACATCTTGATCCGAATCTTCTTGCTGCTGGGCATGACCATGGGATGATTGTTTTCAAGTTAGAAAGAGAAAGATCTACTTTAGTTGTTTATGAGGGCACCCTATACTGCAACAATGACCATTTTTTGTTTGCTCATCAATTTGCAACTCAAAAATACTCTCAACTTATACAGATAAGAAGGGTTGGATCCATGAATTGGATCAAGGATGATGATCATTGTTGTTTAGCCCCATGGAGAATGTTGTCCTAATACGTTTGGATGTTGATGGTGGGTGATATGAACTTATTCTTGGGCCAGAGGATAGTGTTGGGCCTTTTTTGCATGCAATCAATTGGCAGTCACTGACATGAGTCATAACCAAGTGCTAAAAATCGCAGAAATAAGGTGATCAAGAAGTCTAGTTGTCCAGTAACTATGGATACAATTTTCTGTGTAGGAACATAAAACTTTCTTCTTGGGCCAGAAGATAGTGTTGGACAGAAGAGTGACACAATGCAGGAAGAAAAGACAGCAACCTTGGTTTGCAACAGAGGATTGTACCTGGGGACCTCCATATTCCATTTGTTAAATACAGTGAGTCAGATGACATGGAAAATGTAGCCTTGCTGAGCAAGCATGCAATCATCATTGGAAGCAAGGAGCTTGTACATTATTCTCTGCATAAGATTATTTGTGTTAAAACTTAAGAGTGGTGCTCAGGGTGACAATTGTGCTTTGTTGTCTTCCAAACAAAAACTGTGGCCTTATTGGAACACTTGATGTTCAAGTATGTATAATGAAGGTGTCTGAGAATTCTGTCAATTGCATGAATGAGTTGGAAATAACTGTGTCATACAGATTGATGCATGAGTATATATTCAAGCTGGCACTGATAAAAAGGAAGTATGACAATGTTATGAGCATGATTAGGAACTGATTTGTGGACAGGCAGTGATTGCTTAGCTGCATCTGAAGGGCTTCCCAGAAGTGGCTCTTCACTTTTTTAAAGACGAGAAGGCATGATTTAACTTAGCAGTGTAGGGTGAAGCTATTCAAATTGATGTTGCTTCTGCAAAACAGAGAGATGTTAAGGTCACTGGTATACACTTGGAACTGAGGCCCTTTGGTAAGGAAATGCTGCCATTGTTGAATATGCTTACCAAAGATTAAAAAATGTTGAAAGGCTTTCATTTTGTATCTTGTCATGGACAATATTGATAAGTTTTTGAAGATGTTGGGGATTGCATAAATATAAAATGATGTTATGGGTCAGTTCACAATGCCCATATGTGAGTGCAGTAGTTCATGGGCTTACAGAGATTGCTGATATGCTTGTACTTAATAGTTAGGTGGCAATCTGCCCACTCTGCCATCTGGAAAGAAATCATCACTTATTGTGTCTCCTCCATCAATTTGTCGCAATCGTGAATGGCTGTTATTGAGGGTTACCGAAGGCCTTTTTGAGGGTGGGTTGCATAATGCAGGGGTTGCAGTCCATGAAGAAGAGGATGAAGGAACTACAGCCAATAGGGGTTAAGACCTTGACACTTCTGGTGGGTTGGATAATGCAGGGGGTGCAGTCCATGAAGAAGAGGATGAAGGAGCTGCAGCCAATAGGGGTTAAGACCTTGACGCTTCTGGAGTTGAAAAACAAAATGGCGAGGTTGTAGTGGTCAGTGATAGAGAAGTGAGAGGAGACAATGACGATGAGGTAGGATGGGATGTAGAAGATTTGAAGCTCCCTACAGATGTCTAAGCTGCAAATGTTGTAGGTACAACTCATAATGTCATTAGTTACGCCATCACCACGTATGCCAGTAATTCAAATATGGATACAGAAAATCTTTTCTTGCAGGTGAGAATGCAGCTGCTAGTAACATTAATATGGCGATGCAGCTCTCAAGTCAACAACTTGGTATTAAGAATTTCACTCCATTAAAAGTTAAAACCTTTGTTTTTGGATCTTTACATGGGCAGCCATACATACCTCCCTACATTTGTTTCTGCACTGTGGTCTTCTTAGCAATAGAGGGAGGCTGGAGTGAGACTGCTAGCTCAAATGTCAGAGGTCCATGAGCTTTGGTATTTAAGCTTTTTGAATTAGATGAGAAACTTAGACTAGCTTACAAAGCCACAACAGATGGGAAGTTAGCTTACAAAGCCACAGCAGATGGGAAGTTTAGTGAAGCATTAAGGTTATTTCTTACAATCTTGCACGCAATTCCAGTTATTGATGTAGATTCCGTTTAGGAGGTTGAGAAGCTGAAGAAATTGATTGGAATTGCTAAAGAATGTGTTCTGGGTCTTCAAATGGGGGTTAAGAGGAAGTTAAGGATCATACTGTCGAACAACAAGAGCTTGCAACCTATTTTACTCATTGCAACATTCAAAAAGTCCATTTGAGGTTGGCTTTGCTGAACACCATAGGTGTTTGCTAGGGAAATTCAAGTTTTCCAAAACATAAAAGCTTGGTTTTTCAGTACATTTAACTATAACAACAAGGTCTTCACCATATCATCATTCCAATTGGAAATAAAACACCAGTGATAATTTATTTCCTATTCACTAGGGATAATGGCCCTTTACAATCCCTGCACAAAATTCCAAATACGAGACAATACTTACAGCTGTTAGCTCTGTATAAACTGAAGTCCCAACATGCAACAATTGTTGTTCCTTTAGCAGCTCCAACAACCAACTCCTTGGACACCTTGGACTGCTCCTAGTGACTTGGTAGCCCTCCTGGCATGCCCCCTGTACACTCAATCAGCAATCTGCCCATCTAGCAGTTCCTCAGCTACATCCTGTAGGCCATGGTCTGCTTCCTCAGTCCTCCTGTAGCAGACTTCAAGGCCTTGGCCTACTCCTTTAGTCCTCAGTCGCCTTGCTGTAGCAAGTTCACACCGTCACCCCCCCTTCACAGAACTCCACAGGGCCACTAACTTGGCTTGATAACTGCTGGCAAATGAGCTCGCTGCAAACCATGCAACAAAGGCCCAGCAAGTTCTGCAGGCATGTGGGAGGCAGTTGCAGGATGCTAAAAACACTGAATTATGACTTCAGAAATCCTTTTGTTGTTTATGGAGCAACTTTTGCACCTCTATACCGTGGTCAGAAGTATGTGTCTGTCCACATTGTACACCACACTTTATTCCAATCATAAAGGGAAATCTGTGTGCTATATGTGAGCTTGTAGTTGTGTTTCGAGTCTTTAGATGCAGTTCAACAGAAAGGAAGTTAAGGATGATACTGTTCAACAGAAAGAGCTTGCAGTTTATTTTAGTCATAGCAACCTTCAAAAATTCCATTTGAGGTTGGCTTTGCTGAATACCATGGGTGTCTGTTATAAGGGATGGAGCTTTAGTACAACAGCTAACTTTGCTTGATGACTATTGGAAAGTGAACCCCTGCAAACCATTCAACAAAGGTACAACAAGTTCTGCAGGCATGCGAAAGGCAGCTGCAGCATGCCAAAAAATTGAATTATGATTTTGACTTCAGAAATCCTTTTGTTGGTGGTGCTGCAACTTTTACACCTATATACCATGGTCAATCAGAAGGATGTGTCCTGTCCATATTGTACAACATGCTTTGTTCCAGTCATACAAGGAAATGTCTGCCCTATATGTGAGCTTTCCATTGTGGGTTCCGATGCTTCTGGGTGCTGAATGTGCATCTTTATTTCAAGAAATTTCATTACCCATGCATATTTCCATATCAATATTGCACTCTCTACCTTTGAGAGCCACATTGAGAGATATGGCAGGACAATCACTAACAAGTCTTGGACAGACTTGAGGGTCTTCTTAAGAGACTGGAGGAGGCTGTTTATTGATCACTGAAGTGACAGTAGAAGTAAAACTTTCCATGTTTTTTCATTGTTTACAATTTGAAATTTCAGTCTCTGTTTTTGCTTCCCTTTCTCAGTCTCAGACAATGAAAAGTGCCAGTAATTTAGCTTTAGGTCTGGAGAATTTTTTTTAGAACCCCCTAGGTGTTTATCCTATCTTTATCATGCAAGTGTTCTAGTGGTTTGTCTGAGTAGAAACAGGCACTAGGGTCTTATTATTCAACATCAGAAAGCAATGCAATTGTTTGAATGCTTTTTCATATGTAGGTCCTGTCAGAATCAGAACTGGTCAAATCACCCCGTTGGACTGGGCATGGTATTGAACCAACCTGCTGACTAGACTGGTACCTAACCAGTACAAATTGGCCCTAATTGGCTGGACAAGAGACTTAAATTTTTATGAAATTTCTGAATGAATTTTCTGTACATGCGCAACAAAGTTGGTTTATTCTTTTGATGATGACTATAGATGCAAAGTAAACACTTGTGAATTTTTCTTAATGCCTGGAAATAACAATCCTCTCTTAATTATGACTCAAAATTTATAACTCTGAAGTTGTTATGTGTTTGAATAAAAACTATTTTACAAAATGCTTAAAAGAATTGGTTTGCATCTACATAACAATATTCATGTCTATACTTGTATGTTGGCCATAGGGCTTTAGATTTGGGTTTCTATCTTTGTTTACACGGGTATTCTAAGTTCAGAACATAACCATCACTTTTACACTAGAAAGGCTTGGAAATTCTATAGCCAGCTGTTTGTGCTACATGCACTTGAAAAGGTGTCATTTATTTGCTGAAACCAAGGCATCTTTTAATGCAATTGACTCACAGCAGGAAGGAAAGCTATGACACAATTTAGATTTGCATTATTTGTATATTTACCTGTCTATATGCTGAAAATTTAGTAGTGGGGTATATTGTATTCACGCTGCCTAGGAAACTTACACCATGTGGCCTCATTCCTAATCTCAAACTAAACCTCGCAGCCAAACACTACTTCATCTCAGGAACAAATTATAAGGCCTTTAGGGCTTCAACATCTAAGACTCTTTGGTCTTCTTTTTTCTTTGGAGGCAAGGTTGTTTGAAACTCAATGCATGTTATATTAGGATCTAAGGGACCAAACTTGGCGTATAAAGAAAAAGCACTACTTTCTACACATGTTTTTATTACCAAACTAGGTGCACCAAACCTTTTTTAAATCCCGAACACTAGTAGTAAAATTGTAGCATTTCATAGTAAGCCATCTTCTATAGCTAATATCAGAGGAAGAGATTGCTGCAGCAGCAGAAGGAGAGATTACCATGGGAAGCAGAGGGTTTCAAGAAACAAAGAACTGATAAGGAGAGTAGGTCGTTTTTCCAGATCGAAAATGTATCACAAAAGGGTTATTTGGGCCCTCAAGGAAAAGAATGGGGGCAGTTTTTCCCAGCGTGCCAAACAATCGAAAATGTATCACAAAAGAGGTATTTGGGCTCTCAAGGAAAAGAACGGGGCAATTTTCCCTAGCATGCCAAACAACTGCAGGTGCCCAAATCTGATGAAAACCCTCCCAAATTCTTTCCTGCAGAAGACGTGCTTGTTAGACCCAATTCCTTTTCACACAGTAAATCAATAGTTTGTTGAGTACCCAGATACCCAAAAACTTAGATTGCTAAACCTATCAATCGCAATTCTGAAAAACAGTAATGGGAAATTGGGAATCCAAGGCTTATGATGAAAAAAATCTTAACCTTATGCTTGGCGCCTGCGTCAGAGCTCTGGAATAGTGAAGACAGAGGTAATCAATGGGGAGAAGAGGAACTTAGGTCTTTCGGTGTTGTACAATTCTTACACATCCACACTTTGTTAGGTAAAAGCTACAAACATGATAGAGCTGTAAACTCTGGCATGCATAAAAAAGGAGCTAGAAAATCCAAAAAAGAGCGTAACCTCGTTGCATAGATGGCAGCTTCAACATTGCCCATTACTTCACTCAGTTAAGCAGCACCCTGTTCTTGGCATTGTCCACATTGCAGACACCAACCTTGATATTGAATCCTTTGGATAAGAGTTAGGTTACAAGCAAAGCAAGGATACCTGCTATCTTAAGGCCGGTGGCTGACTGACACAAGGTGAGGACTAGGCCAGAGGCCACCGGGCCTTCCTCCCCGACTATAGTTCATCGACTGAGTAAACGTAGGGAAATCTGTCTTCCTGTGCTTGCCCGCCCTTGTGAATATGTGTATAATAGACTCGTATTCACAATGAGATTCTTCTTCCTGCTTTCCCTTACATTCTAAGAAGGCGAATCCATTTTTCGTTGTTTTTTGTGGTACCTGCAACTAATACCCTATGCCCAATGCAATAATTCAATGCCGAAGGTATGGTATGGTGGACGGTGATAGACTGACCAACGAGAAGGAGAAGGGTACTGTTAAAATTGGCAACTAGGGCCAAACTACATGTGGGTCTACTTATTCATGGCAGCTTATATTTTTCCTAGATTCCTCTCGTCGAGAGGTGTAGGATTGATCTAAAAATCATCTGATTCCAACATGTATTCATGGAGATATTAATTTAATTGTGTTATGTGACAATTCGTTAAGGTCGGCGAACAACCAAATTACCCCATCTATCTTCAACATTTTACGATAAATAGAAGAGGTTTGCAAGCCATTTGAGACACACACTCACACCTCTTATGATCTCTTCCTCCCCACTTGTTTGGGTTTTAGTGGAAGGAAGAGTTCCTAAGAGAATACGCTGCCCTAAGAGAAGATGCCCTAGCTCCTAACGTTGGCATGGAGATGAAGGCCTAACACAGTTATGAAGATAGGCTTTTAACGCTGCCCTAAAGTCCTGAGCCCTAGCTGCACACACAACGATGTCAAGGAGGGTAATGAAGTGTAAGCCCTCATAAAAGAGGCTTACACTCAACTTAAGGATAAGCCTAAATGCCCTAGCTGCTGGTCACAATTTATTGTTACAAGAGACCCTCAAAACGCAGTAAAAGAGAGCTTTATTCTGATGTCTGAACAACTCCTAATGTCCGCTGTCATAACAGAGACTCTATCCACTGAATTGAGATCTATAAGCTGACCTAATGATAGGGAATACATAATCACCCTAACGTTGTCCTTGAGTGCCCTAAACACTGTGGCCACAGTCAAGGAGGATGCATATACTTAGCCTTCTATATGCTACTCATACGCTGCCCTAAGCCGCAGGAAGGAGGCCTAGAAGAGGCCCTAATCTCAGGCCTGAAGAAGACTTAATTTGCTGTCACAAATACAGCTAACGTTGCAAAGGAAGCCTAGCAGCAACAATTACAACTGTTCTAAGGCATAGGTAAGTTGGGGGCAACTATATCTATATTAGAAGTATGAGGGTGTTGCTGCCATTTAAGAAGTTGGTAGCTAGCTGCTTTGCTAGGCTGCAAGCCATAGCAAGTAGGTAAGGCCGTTCCATGACAGTATTGATGAAAGTGCAACATGAATGGTACAACATCGTGCAACATGAATGGTGCAGCGTAGTGATGATGAAGTGCAGCATGATGGGTGAAACATAGTGATGATGAATGGTGCAGCATAATGATGATGAATGGTGCAACATAGTGCAGCATGACAATGGTGCAACATAATGATGATGAATGGTGCAACATAGTGCAACATAGTGATGATGAAGTGCAGCATGATGGGTGCAGCGCAATGATGATTGTATGTAGTATGATGAGTGCAACACAATGATGGGTGCAACTCAGTGATGGGAGCAACATAGTGATCAGAACAACTCAGTGATGGGTGCAGCACAGTGATGGGTGCAGCATGGTGATGGAATCACCTTGGAGAATCAATTGAAGCAGTATGCCTTCACCTGAGTTCAAATCAGCTACCCCATGTGTTATCTTCTTAGTGAAGATCTCGCTGAATTATTGAAGAACATAAGAAGAATTGATCAAGGGTTTCCCCACAATGGGGTTTGTCCCTGGATGGCGCCACATCTTGTGTCCTCTTGTCTTGGCTTGTTTTCTGCGATTTATGTTTATGTTATATCTGCATTTTACTATCATGCTAAATGTGATTGCTAATTTGGAATTGATATTGAGCTAATATGGAAAATTGAAGTAAATACTCTCAGCATAGAACATACCTAAAATTAACAGGTACAAGTTGCCAGAGAGGAGTAGAAGGTTTCAAAACAGGGTGGAGGATGCCATAAAGCGCTGTAGAAACACGCAGGTAGGAGAAAACACGCCGAAAGCAATTTGGACAAATGGAAAATTTCCATTGGTTAGAAGGGCGAAATTTAATCTTTCCCATTGGCCGGGGGTGAACAATGTTTGCCCACCCCAAGCCAACAAAGAGAACACTTATCAGCGTAATTATGTAAGAACATTTACAAAGTTATTTTTAAAGTTACTAAATTTAGATGTAAATTCAAATGTATGTTTTTTATTTTTTGATGGCTCTACGTTGAGTTCATGAGCAAGGTCTAGAGGCACTCGTAGAGATCTTAAAGGATACAAATATTTGATGTCTTGTCGCTTGTATTTCCCATGCACAAATAATGTCACTAAGTATGAGGCTTTGATACGATGCCTTAAAAAAGTGGTAGATTTGGATGTTAAATAGCTCCAACTAATAAGGATTTACAAATAGTTATCAAACATTTAGGAAATTCAATCAATTGTATTTTAATCACCTTAAGAATTATAGAGATGAGGCATGGTTTATTATTTCTAATTTTGAAACATTCAATATTAATTATGTACATTGAAGTCAAAATGCAAATGCAAATTAACTTTCAAACACAACTCCTATATTTATACCAATGGGAAACTTTTCTATGGACATGTTTTCTAATGAACAATTTTCCAGACCTTCTATACCAAACAATATTAGAAACTAGATACTTTTTGATGATGATGCTCCTATTTTAGATTTCCTCACATAGGGAGATACTTTTAGGAGATCAACCATTGATGAAAATTGACATTGCGATCAACAAATTAATACATTGCCTCTAGATGAAAAACCAAAGAGTGAGAACTTATTTCTTAAATATGTGGTTCAAATCTCTGTAACAAATAATATCCACAAAATATTAATCTAGGTATTGGATACGTGCCTATTGAGAGGGCTACATTTTTTCATTTCCTTAAGGAATTATAAAGACTTTTTAATCGTAGAATTACACTGATTCAAAGACCCATGACATTAAGATCATTCAGGATGAGATATCATTCAAGAAATATATAATCCTATTCAACAAACATTCCTAGATATGTATTCAACAATATAATAACAAATGAAAATGAATATAAGAGGAAAAATATTTTGTATCATTCATCATTCCCTATGGGTATCCAATATGGTCCCTGTTAGGAATAAGAATGGAGAAATCAACATTTTCATTAATTTCAAAAATATCAATAAAGCATTAGATAAATATAACTACCTTGTTCCAGCCGTGGAACACATCCTCTAGTGTATTTTAGGTTCTAAAATTTTGTCTATGTTGGATGATTTTTCTAACACCCCAATTCCAACCCCTCAATTGTAAATAACATGTACATGCAAAGATTAGGCTAGTGGGGGTATCATGCCCATGTGTATGTATGTGTATATATTTTGGGACCAGAGTATCGATGTGCATATGCTTTTATATGTTTTGAGGCTAAAAAGTCTGGTGTTGCAAATATGATATTTCATGCACACTAATAAACGCATTAGCACTGCAGACCAAATAAGATGAAAAGAGTATGGGGCGTAAGACCCCATGTGCATACAAAGTGGGTTTCATATAACTTAATAATTATGATAAAAGTGCATTGGCTTCTCAAAAAAGTCCATGAAATGACTTGAGGGGTGTTAGGTGTCAAAAAACAAACATGCAAATAAAAGTATGTGTGTGGGAGCTACTAAGGGTTAAGTTTGTTATGTGCTTATTTGTGCTAAAGAAAATCTAACATTCGTTAGATTTCTTTCATCTTACAATGTTGTTATTAGCAATACACTTGTGTATGATAGAATGAAATCTAGCATGTGTTAGCTTTCTTTTGCTTGATAATGTTGTTGTTGGCAATAGGCTTGTGTTTTTGCTAAATGTAAATATTACACATGTTAGATTTTTTTCACCTTACATTGTTTTTATGTGCTTGTGTTTGAGCTATAAGGAAATTTAGCATGCACTAGATTTCTTTCACAATGCAATGTTGTGGTTGGAAATTTGGTTGTTTGTGCTAGAAGGAAATATGCTAGAATTCTTTGACCTTGCAATGTTGTTATTGGAATTTTGCATGTGATTGTGTTAGAAGGAAATTTAGCACACGGCTTGTGTTTGAGCTATAAGGAAATTTAGCATGCACTAGATTTCTTTCACAATGCAATGTTGTGGTTGGAAATTCGGTTGTTTGTGCTAGAAGGATATATGCTAGAATTCTTTGACCTTGCAATGTTGTTATTGGAATTTTGCATGTGATTGTGTTAGAAGGAAATTTAGCACACGCTAGATTTCTTTTATTGCAATATTGTTATTGGCAATATGTTTCAGTTTATGCTAGAAGTAAATTTAGTGTGTGTTATATTTCTTTAACCCTACAATGTTGTTATGTTCTTGTGTTTGTGCTAGAAGGAAATCTAGCACGGGTTATATTTCTTTCATCCTGTAATGTGCTTGTGTTTGTGTTAGAAAGAAATCTAGCATGCACTAGGTTTCCTTGCCGTGTAATGTTGTTGTTGTCAACATGGTTGTGTTTGTGCTAGAAGTAAATCTAGCGCGAGCTAGAATTATTTAACCTTACAATGTTTGTGTCTGCGTGTGTTTATACTAGAAGAAAATCTAAAACACATTGATTTTTTTCACCTTGCAATGTTGTTATTGGCAATGTGCTTATCTTTGGGCTAGAAGGAAATTTTTCATGCACTAGATTTATTTCACAATGCAATGTTTTTGGAAATATGATTGCTTGTGCTAGAAGCAATGTTTTAAAACTCCGACTCCGGTTCAGAAACGGCCGAGGGTTAGCTCCAACTTCGACTCCGACTCGGTATCGATTCAACCGGTTTGATTCCAATGACTTGGTAGTTGTAAAAAATACATTAAATATATATATTTTTTTATATAAAAAACATAATTTTAAATATTTTCATTCATGTTTCCAAACACAAAGCTCTAGAATATAGAGAGAAGAAAACATATGATCAAAGTAGGCTCATGAATATATCCATTATATCAAAATGGCACCCAGTGCACTGTCCAATACAAAGTTCATACTTAGCCACCACTGCCAGGATTCTTTTCTGCCTCAGCCTAAGGACAATCACTAGACTACAACAACAATAACACCAATTCTCTGCCCCTAATGAAGTCTCAAAACCCTTGATTTAATTTTGGTCAAGCTCCAGAACAATTAGAGGTAAATATGTATTTATTAGTCTATTGCCAGAGCGTTTGCCTTTTTAAAAACATTGTATGGCTCAATGCATTGTTTCAGTTTTCTAATTCATGCCACTAGGATAACCATACTTCGGCCTTGTAATTTTCAAAACTTTCTCACAATGATAGATTACTTTAGGGCTATAAATATGCAATAAACAACAACCCAACCATTGATATGTAGGAGGCGGAACAACTTTTGACAAGAGTGTTTTAAGATTTTTTTCAAAGAGGCTAGCCGACCAAGTTGTTACCGAGCTGGCTGAGTCATTACCGAGTCGACCGACTTGTTATCGAGCTAACCAAGTCAATGACTGGCTCGATAACAACCCGACCAGCCATTCCGTTTCGGCTGCCGAGTTGACCCGACAAGGCATTGGCTCAGTCTGACTTAGCCGAGTTGGAGTCGACTCGGTCGTTTTTTAAAACAATGGCTAGAAGGAATCTAGCATGTGTTTTGTTTCCTTCAGCTTGCAATCTACTTGTGTTTGTGATATAAATGAATCTAGCATGCACTAGACTTCTTTAGTCCTACAATGTTGTTATGTGCTTGTGTTTTTGCTAGAAGGAAATATAACATGCGTTAGATTTCTTTCAAATTGAAATGTGCTTGTGTTTGTGTTGGAATTTTTTTTAGCATAGGCTATATTTCTTATACTCTACAATGTTGTTGTTGGCAATGCTTGTATTTTTGGTAGACATAAATCTAACACTTGCTAGATTTCTCACTCTACATTGTTGCTATGTACTTGTGTTTGCGCTAACAGGAAATCTAACACATGTTAGATAGATTTTCTTTTACCTTGCAATGTTGTTATTGCTAACATGTTTTTGTTCGGGCTAAAAGGAAATCTAGCTTGTGCTAGATTTGTTTTATCTTGTAATGTTGTCATTGGAAATATTTATATGCTTGTTTTAGAAGTAAATATAACGTAGACTAAATTTTCCTCACCCTACAATGTTGTTATGTGATTATGTTTGCATTAGAAGGAAATATACTATGCATTATATTTCTTTCACCTTGTAATGTTGTTATTTGCAACATGCTTGTGTTTTTGATAGGAGGCAATCTAGCATGTGTTAGATTTGTTTTGTCTGGTAATGTTGTTGTTGGCAATATGTTTGTGAATTTGTACTAGAAGGAAATCTAGTACGTGTTATATTTTTTTCACAATGCAATATTATTTTTGACAATATAGTTATTTGTGCTAGAAGGAAATCAAATGCCTTGCATTGTTTTTATTTTGCAAGGTGTTTCTGTCTATGCTAGAAGGAAATCAAATGCCTTGCATTGTTTTTATTTTGCAATGTGTTACTGTCTATGCTAGAGGGAAATTTAGCATGCAATAGATTTCTTTTTTTCTTGCAGTGTTGTTGTTGACAATATACTTGTGCTTGTGATAGAAGTAAATCTAACACATACTAGATTTATGACACCTTGCAATGTTGTTATGTGCTTGTGTTTATGATAGAATGAAATGTAACACACATTAGATTTCTTTCAGCTTACAATGTTTTTATTCGCAATGTGTTTTTGTTTGTGCTAGAAGAAAATCTTGTGGGTGCTAGATTCCTTTTTCCTTACAATGATGTTATTGGTAATATGCTTGTGTTTGTGCTAGAAGTAAATCCAACATGTATTAAGTTTCTTTAGCCATACAATAATGTTGTTTACTTATGTTGTGCTAGAAGGAAATATAGCATGTGCTAGATTTTCTTTTACCTTGCTGTAATGTTGTTGTTGACAACAAATTTGTGTTTGTGCTAGAAGTAAATCTAGCATATGTTAGATTTCTTTCACCTACCAATGTTCATATGAGTTTTTCTTTTTTTTCTTATGCTTAAATTTCTTTCCCCTTCTAATGTTATTATTACTTTCTAGCACGTTAGATTTCTTTCACCTACCAATGTTGATATGAGTTTTTTTTTTTTTTCTTATGCTTAAATTTCTTTCCCCTTCTAATGTTGTTATTGGCAATGTGCTTTTGTCTGTACTAGAAATAAATCTAGCATGTGCTACATTTAGTTTTCTTTACAATATTATCGTTGGAAACATGTTTGTATTTTTGCTGAACGTAATTCTAGCACATGCTAAATTTATTTCACCCTATAATGTTTTTATGTGTTTGTTTTTATGCTGTTAAAATTGGAAACTAGGGCTAAACTCCATGTAGGTCATCTTATTAATGGCAGTTGATATTTTTCTTGGATCCCTCTCATCGAGAGGTGTAGGATTGATCTAAAGATCATCCGATTCCGATAAGTATTCATGAAGATCTGAATTTATTTGTGTTATGGGACAATTTGTCAAGGTCGGAGAACAACCAAATAAACCCCACTTGTGCCCAACGTTTTAGTATAAATAGAGGTGGCCTTCATGTCATTTCTACACAACTTGGGATCTCTTCCTCTCTACTTGTCTTTGGGTTTTAGTAGGAGGAGAGATCCTAAGGAATAACACTGCCCTATGGAGAAGCCCTAACGCTGCCCTCTTGAGAAGCCCTAACGCTGCCTTATGGAGAAGCCTATACGTTGTCCTAAGGGTGGTATGGATCTACCCTAGCCACAACAAGCCTAGAAGAGAACAACGAGGAGTTAGGAGGATATTCCAGGAGGTCGAGGAGCTGTTGAAGAAGGCCACAACCCACATCTTGAGGTTGAGAGGCAGGGGGATTGTTTTGGGGTGGTTAGGTGAAGGAATATCCCCTAGAAGGGCTGCCGCAACTAAGGGACAGCTTGCTGTAGCAAGCCACAATAGATAAGAGGAGGCCGAAGGATGGAATAGGGGTTGGAACTGCCGAGCATTGCAGCCAAGGCTTTCCTCTCCTCTTAGAAAGGCAGACGCAGTTGTGGAGGGCTATTCTGGCCACATTTTGAATGTTGTTAGGACTGTTGTTAGAATGCCCTAACCAATCTAGCAATGTAGCAAATAGAAAAGCCCCAAAACAATGATGATGATACATTGAAGCAGCATGATGATGATATATTGCAGCAACATGATGATGAATGCTGCAGCATGATGGGTATAGTGACGAAGTGTATCATAGCATAATGAGGGGCAACACAATGGTGAGGTGCAACAATATGATATAGCAAGTTCATGGTGCTGCAAGTATACCACATTGGTACGATAGCATGCAAGGGACAACAAACTAACATTGGAACAGTTGTATGGTACTTAGCAGCAAGTACACCAAGCATGCAATGGTACATCAGCATGCAAGGGACAAAAAACTAACATTGGGACCACTGTATGGTACTTAGCAACAAGTACACCAAGCATGCAAGGGACAACAAACATGGACAACATGGTTCAACCATGACACATGGGACAACAATACAACATTAAGTGCAACAGTCATGAGGTCCAGCATTGTGATGATGGGTGCAGCATGGTGCAACACGGTGAGGTGCAGCATGATGACGAGATGCAACACGATGATAGGTGAAGGAGTCACCTTGGAGAATCAGTCAAAGTGTTGACTTCAGTTGTATATGTACTATCTCTCTGTCTCTCTGTCTCTGCTGAACTATTGAATAACATATAAGAAGAATTGATCAAGGGTTTCCCCACATTGGGTTTTGTCCCTGGCTAGTGCCACATCTTGTGTCCTCTTGTCTTGGTTTGTCTTCTGCGATTTATATTTATGTTCTATCTGTAGTTTACTTTAATGCTGATGTGATTGCTAATCTGAAAAAATATTGAGCTAACTATGAAAATTGAAATAAATTGCTCTAGAATAGAACATACCCAAAACTGAACATCAGAGTTGAGGTGAAGACAAAGCCCAAGCAAGAGTGAAAGAGCAACCACCGAAGACAGTTGGGAAATGACAAAAATGATTAATGGATTCCTCATCCCTCTTCTAATTCACCAAGGGTGAAGTCGAAGCAAAGAATATTATCAGAATGGCACAGCGGAAGTTTCTGATGGCCTACCTGAAGATCACTTCAATGGGAAGTCTGAATCTAAGGGTGGAAGGAAAGGTAGATGCCTTGGTTGAAATAAGTTCGACCATTATGCAAAGGAGTGTCCAACTGGCAAGGACACATCGCTTGATGATGATAACAATCATTCCAGGGACATATTCAATGATTAGAGGAATGACATGACACAATCAACTCTTCAGAGAAACCAAGGAACCCCAGGTATGAAGAATCAAATGTTGTTTATGATAAGATAAAGAAGTTTTATCTTGTATTGGCCCTCTCCTTCAGATTCTTTGGGAATCTAGCTTATTGATTGTAGTGCTTCAAGGCACTCCATCAGATAAAAGGTTGCTCTCTCTCTAATTTGGTAGAGATGGAAACATTCATGGGATTATACTTGGAGTCGATGCCGCCTATCCCGGAAAGGGTGTTACCCCTCAATTGAATGAGGGTAACTTGATTCATTTACATAATTTCTTTTATGTACTTGATCGCAAAAAGAACCTGGTGTCAGGGACACATCACTTGATGATGATAACAATCATTCCAGGGACATCTTCAATGATCAGAGGAATGACAAGACACAACCGACTCTTCAGAGAAACCAAGGAACCCCAGGTATGAAGAATCAAATGTTGTTTATGATAAGATAAAGAAGTGTTATCTTGTATTGGCCCTCTCCTTTAGATTCTTTGGGAATCTAGCTTATTGATTGTAGTGCTTCAAGGCACTCCATCGGATCAAAGGTTGCTCTCTCTCTAATTTGGTAGAGATGGAAACATTCATGGGATTATACTTGGAGTCGATGTTGCCTATCCCGGAAAGGGTGTCCATTTCGGCAATGGAAGTCCAAGGTTTCAGGGTGGCATTCATCGATGGAAAGGTATGTGTTTGAAAATAGAATTTTCAAGGATGATTTTACTCATGGGTTCAGGGTTGGCAATTTGTACCAAATTGCAGAAAGTCCATTGGGGACCATGTCAGTTGACACATAGCACCAGAGGTCTATGAGTCAGATGATGATAGGGATGCCTGAATTCAAAAGGAGCATGAAGGTACATGTCTGAGATGTACCGAAGGAAAATCTCACAAGGGGACCATTCCCCTCATGTAGCAGGTCCACAGGTTTGGAACAACCCGAGGAGGTTTGAGATTCATGACTAGGAATCTCATGTGTGTAGGTGGAAGAAAGCCCTCTATGGCTTGAAGCAAATCACCTCAGGTTTGATATGAGAGGATTGATAGCTGTCAGATGAAGTTGAGATTCACTAAGAGTGAAGGCGATCCAAACCATTGTTTGAAGGTTGTGGATGATAGACCTCTCATACCGGCGCCTTCTGAGAACAACCTATTTCTGACAGGTGCAGACCCTCTCACTTGCAGAAGTAAGATGGAGTTGGATTCCGAATATGGAATGGTAAACTGCACGCCCGTGACTACCTCGAGGATCTTAACCTTCAGAAGTTATATGGTGGTGATGCCAGACCAGATTTGGGAAATGCCTCTGAGTTTCATAAACTCATTTGCATTGATGTTCTTGGTGAACTTCCGTTTAGATATATGTTTTGCAGTTAGCATGGTGAGCTCATATTTGGTTGAGCCTCACTGGATTGGTGCAAAGAATCTTCTGAGATATCTTTGGGGCACAATCTCTCATGGATTGAGATACACTGTCAGAAATATGACGCTGCATGATTATTCGAATGCTAACTGGGCACCCAGTGTGGAGGATCACTAGAGCACTTCTCAGTGCTGGTTCTTTTTGGGTTCTGCTTCGATATCATGGATTAGTAGGAAACATAAGTTAGTCATTATAAGCACCGCCAAGACCGAATACATAGCCACGAATTGCATTTAGAAGTACCTTAAGATGAGCGATGTTTATTTCATGCAATTATATGTATGACATCATGAATTATTGCTTTATTTCACAACACTAATAAAATAATTGTTGATCTGGTTTGTCATTACTAAAAATAATATATTTCTATTTTATTTATTTTTGGTGAGATATTGTGTTGATAACAATTATTGATTTGGATGGTCATTTAATGTTTTCATATCAAAATTTCCCATGCTATAGAAATTTTTACAATGGATTACATTATATGTAAAAATTAATAGATAACTAGTCTATTTGTTTGAATTAGATCATTACAATTATTTGTTTCAATCGTAGTTTAAGTTATCATTATACCTCTTAGAAATTAGTAATGTGAAGGATGACCCATTGCATTCTTATAACTTTTTTTATTCCATATAAGTTGAAAAACTATATTAGGTTCTACGTAGCACCAACAATAAACATACATTTTGAATTATATTTTTCAATCGCAATTAAAGAAATCATCATAAGTATTAAAATCAATGATTTTAATGGTGGGTCAACGCTTTCTTAGAAGAATTGTATTTCATACAAATTAAATAAAGGTACTAGGTTGTATATATAAATTAAACATATCATTAGTTTGTTCATTTTAATGGGGCCATTGTATTTGTATTTTTGATTACTATTAACTCGTAAAATTCCCTTTGCATATAAATGGAAACAATTCATAATAAATATTAACATCATTTTTAATTTGGTAGGTGTTTATGTCCTTAAGCAATGAAGTGTAGATATTTTAATATCATACATGTGGTTGCAGTGCAGATGCAGATGGGCATTACTAGAAGTCAAAAGATGTTGATATTTGAAATGGAAGGAGTATTCTTCAAATCATACACCAAAGATGAACACAATTTTCATATTCAAAGAGAACTGGAATTGATAGTTTGGTGGCGGGTCTTATTTTTTAAGGCTTTTTCAGTCGGAAGTATTAAAATGTTGCTTAAAAAATTATGATGTCACAATATGGACATTAATGTCACTGACAAGTACATCCGAAAAGTACTTGAAAAGTCAAATATTGATATAGAGGACTTTAAATTTGCTTGGGACAAGTCTCATTGTTATTTGCAAACAAAATTGGAAGCAGGGAGAATAAGACAATTTTATGAGAAAAAGTTGATTGATGTGTGGTCCCAATATGGAGATAATTATAAAGAATCAAATGTATTGCTAATGATACAACAAAGCATACTTTTCAATTCATTGGATATTGATCAAACCACATCTTGATAAAAGCCTATACAGGAAAAGAGCAAGATACTTGACTTATGCAAGTTTTATTCCCCTTTCTTAAGACACTTCATTGTATCAAAGAAAAATATGAGTACATTCGAATGTTCAATAGAACGTGTACTTCATTGTAGTGGCTGGAGATAATTTCCTTTATAAATTTGTTGAAAAGTACATTCCAAATTTTCAATACATTTTGAACATAGTTTTTGTTGTATCAATTTGTATGATTTTATATTTTTTGAAATATATGGGAATTGTCAATTATATTAATATGTATATTTCTTATTATTTATAATTTCTTTTGCAATGACTTTGTTGCTTGCCTTTTAAATTATCTTATATGAACCATCGAGATATGTTATTTTTAATGATTTCTGTTTACTTATATGCATCAATAATCATATATAAATGTGAAATATAAGTTTTGAAATAGAACTCCTTGCAAGCAAAGGTGTAATTCTTACCAAAGAAATTATAATAATTTACTTGATAAATGCTATGTGCACTATTTACTATTCACAATGCATTATTCACTATTAAGGCTAATGGGAAATGTGTCATAGATGAATGATTTGAACCTTTTGAAGCATAAGAAATGTGATTTCTCAATTCATAATTTTCCTAAATTTATATGCTTAAATCAATTAATGGTTGTAGTTGCAATCATATAACAATGAAAATCAACAAGGCAAAAAGTTAGTTATTTATTGTTTACATATAAAATGCACTAATATGAGTGCATAAATATGATTTGTAATTTTTGAGATAAAAATCTATTGTAAATAATTTTGCATTTCTTAAAAACACATATAATTAATGATAATGTTTGCTAAGTGGACTATCAAAGTTTGGTTAGACACTACCATGGATGAATTATATCTTTGAACTTTAAGGCATTTAATTTCATTACTTAAAGTTAATTTTTTGTAAATTTGTATTTTAAATAAATTGAAATTCTTAATCCATAATCCTATCACTTAATTTATTAAAAGTATTAATTTCATATTGTATTGTTTTGAAATAAAACTCTATGTAAAACAAAATTATCTTCTTAATAAAACATGAAATAATTAATTAACAATGTGTTAAGTGGACCATCCAGACTCATTAAAGAGATGGGTCAAAAATGGTTGTATCTAAACTTTTTGTACCATAAGACATTGATTTTCCCATCCATATTAACATTTTGTCATTTTAAATTCTTAAATAGTTTATTTGTGGTTTAAATAATTTCATAGAATCCATTAGGACTTGAAGAATTCTATTTGGTTATATGCATTGATAGAAGTTTATAAATGTGATGTATTTTTGAAATGTAGCTCTTAATATATATATAAGTAATTGATAATGAATTCTAAGTGATCTATACAAAAGCATTTATCGACTTTTATTTTTCTATCATGAAGTTTAATATAAATGTATAAATGTGACATTTTTTTTTGAAATAAATCTCCATGTAAAATTAAATGTTTTTCCTAACAACACATAAAATAATTAATTGGTAATGAATGTTAAGTAGATTGTTCAAGTTCATTCAAGATACATGCCATAAATAAATGTAATTAAACTCTTTGCAACATAGGACATTTGATTTTCCCACCCCTAACATTTGGTAAATTTCAATTCTTAAATAAATTATTTGTAATTGAAGAATCTGACAGAAGACAATAAGACAAGTATGTATTAAATTCTATTTAGTATATATGTATGTATACATGCAATTTGTTTTTGAAATAAAGTTCTTAATGTAAGTAAAAAAATATTTTTTAGAAAATTAATAATTTAAAATCAATCTTTGATGAGTTCTAACTAATTTATTCTATTTTGAATTGACAACTTTTTCTAACCACACATTCTTAAATCAATTATCTCTATTTGTAATCATGTCATATAGGTCAATAAGTCAAGAAACCATTAATTGATTTTTATTTATCATGTGGTTTAATATGAATGTATAAATGTGACATTGTTATTTCCAAAGTAAAAATCCATGTAAAAAATGCATTTTCTAATAAAACATGGATTAATGAATTCACAATGAGCATTAAGTAGACTATTTAAGCTCATTCAACGGATGAGCCATAAATGAATGTCTTTAAACTTTTTGCACCATATGATATGATTTTCCCATCAAGATAAACATTTTGTAAATTTCAATTCTTAAAGAAACTATTTGTACTTAAAATAATCTCATAGAATCCAACAAGACTTAAAAGCTATTTATTCAATTCCATTTACTTATATGTATTGATATAAGTTTATAAATGTAATTTATTTTTGAAATAAAGCTCTTAACATAAGTAAAGATATATTTTTTACAAAACTAATTAGGATTAATTGATAATGAACTTTAAGTGGTTGACTATATCAAAAATCAAGTGTCATAGATGAATGCCTTTTAATACATATTTAATCTTCAAAATCAATATGTTAACGATAATTTATTTGTATTTACGTTAAGTATTTAATAATTAAAGAACATGAGGACTTATATAAATTTCAACTAAAATTCATGAGTTATGTTTCACAATTATTTCTTCCCCATTAAAAATTCTTATAATTTTCTCCTCTTAGTGAAAGTAATGGTCAATCATGGTTTTCCATACAATTGAGACTATTATTTACATACATTGAGACTATTATTGGTTTTGACAATGTTTACAAGGAGATATCAATATCCACACTACCATCAACTTTACTAATATTTGAAAACCCTTTCCTCCACTACTCACAAGAAGACCACTAATTCTTGTTTACTTCAATTTGTTACATTGTCCATCACAATGGAACAACTTGAATACCCATTTAAGAACTCTCATTTGATGTACTTGGATTCTTAGTGGAGATAGATCAAAGGTGCCTAACCTTCTTAAAATACCTAAATCAACAATGCCTAACTTTTATAATGGATGCCTGGATGCTATGAAGATGAATGATCACCCCCTCATTAGTGCTTAATAAAGGCATGAAGGGACCGTAGGAAATTGAGCACAAAAACATTTTACTATTTTTTTTGTAGAATAGTTTCAATGCAATGCAAGGGACACACATCCTTTCCATTTTCACTAAGATCCTCACATCGCCATCATTCAATCAATAAATCCCTCGTAGGTTGTGGGAAAGGGGGTTAGAGTCATTAGACACAAAATTCAAACATCGAGGAATCTAGTCTGCTATCCATAACTATAATATCTTTATTGAATATTAGACATACTAATATGATTTAGCTGAGTTTGATTTCACACCCCTATTGTGTATTGATACTATTGTAAATAAAAATTCCGTGTTTGACCTGTTCATGATCTCTACTTGGTTTGAAATTAATAGAATTATTTTTATATTTAATTAAGTTAATATGGAGATTTACAAAAGAATGAATGTTGTTGAAGGCCTTGTAATAGAATACTTCCAAATTTAATGAAATATGTGTTTTATGTCATTCATCATTCTGGAAAGTTCTATCAAGTTTTGGGAAGAGTTCTGGATAGAAGCCCTAAAAAAGTGGCCCAGATTCCAAGGTCCCATGTTCAAAACTGGGGAATTTAAATTGTAGTCACTAGGAGGTAGGGTTATCCATGCAACTGGAGAGTCATAACCATTGGATTTCCTTGTTATGCAAGCGACTGGGAGTCCATATCACTAACAAGACAAGTTAGCTCAGGGTTTTTGCACCTAGAGTGGTTATTTAGCTCCTGTGGATCCTATAGCTCTTGAGGAAGGTCAATAAGGTTTCATCTTGTCCATTCCATTTCCTTAATGTGATATAGGAGGTCGAGTCATGTCGTAGTAGCATGAATCTCATGTTTACGCTAGTAGGTCAGTGAAAGTGAGTAGATATGGGAAGGGTGGTTACATTTTTGGGGCTTTGCTACTTTATCTTTTGGGAATTCTTGGATATTAGTTATTGGGCTCCATTATCTCTTTTTCTTGGACCATTCCTTTTAATTTGGTTGAATTCCAATTTGTACAGGTTAATGTGTGTTATGGGGGATGGAACTACTCTTGTTGTGAATTTGAATACTAGGTTTTTTGACTGCTTGGTTTGGTCTTTGGGGTTTCGATGTCTTATGTCTCTGAGCTACCTAGAGTTGGGGAACTTGTTATAATTTTTCCATTTGGTGTGGTTTTAGGGAGACTCTTTTGTGGTTTTTTTATCAAGGAATCAAGGGTTTTCAATTTTTTAGTACCCTTGTTTGCTAGTCATGGGTCTTGTAGGTGTTTAGTTTGTTCACTTGTTACAATCATCATGCCTCCTGATGAGCCCCAAATTTTGGTAACAATTTGGGCTCATTTGGCCTACCTACCTTGCTCAACCCTTCATTTTTTATCACTTATGCATCATTTCTTAGTATATTCGTGTTATTTGTAGGAAGAAGGGCAGTCATTATGCATATGTGGCTAATACATGATGATTTCAGGTTTTTTGACATTAAATGGAGCAAAGACCACGCAAATGAAGACAAGGAGACAGCCAAGGTGGCATTGCGGGTTTATAGGGAGGTTGTCCACAGCCTTGAATGACCTCCCTCGTGATCTCCACCCCAACTCCGAGCTCGAACAGCTATCACCACCGAGCTAGAAGGCAGCCAACGGATTCTACAGGAACAAGAGTTTACTTTCAGTTGGACAGCCAAGCTCCACTAATTGAGGAGGCCAGCTTGGCCCTCATCATGTATAAATATTGAGGCTGTAGCCTTCTATGGGACTCTTGAACTTTTGTTATAGATTTTGGATTACGAGCTGTAGCTCTGTTTTTGCTCTTTCTAAGCCAATTTTGGCATGTTGTTAGACTCGTGATTATGATCTTTTAATAAAAGGCAGGCAGATTTGGATTCGATTCTGAGTTCTTAGGGGAGCTATAGCTCTCAGGTTAGGGCCCAACCTGAGAGCAATAGACCTCCTTTCCTTTGTATTGTTACTTGTCTTTCTTTTATCATTGCATTTCTTTCCTTTACTTGCACTTGAAAAATACAGTTTGCTGAGTTGATAGTTTCGGTTTGGTTATGTAGGTTAGTTTCATGAAGGCATTTGTTTCGGTAGTTCAGAATTAGTGTAGGGAGATTGAAGTTACATTGAGTTCAAAAAGGTTGAATGCATGCTCACTTTCACCTCTGTTTGGGGACCGGAAGTGTAGACCGTGCCAACTGCCAAAAACAATGTTTTAACATATGCATGCAAGTATTGATGTAATTTTTTCAATTGAAGAATTGTCCATGCGATTTTATCTTGAGTAATGACTCTTTGGTTCAGCATCATGCACGAATTCCCTTCAACTTACATTGCCGTTCTTTGATTCCTAATAAAACAGTTAGAATAGGTTGGTGAACTTTCAGTTACATGCAAGATAAGGGTGATTTGTTTCATTTACACTGCGCAGCACCACTTCATCGTGTTCTTATCCTTCTGAACCATGCCTAAGCCACCTACTCATCCTCTGTTCAGCTCATTTGCCTTCCAACCCTTCTACTGTCCATGTTGCTCAATCTTTTTGACCTTCCATTGCCCCTACCCTTCTATCGACCAACCAGCTCTATCTACTCTCTCTCTATCTCATCTCTCTGTCCATAGGCCATCTCAAGCTCCTCTTTCATCTTACCCATCCATCCATACATCTCCTTCACTCCTCCATCACCCAAAACTCCGACTGTAGAACATCCTGTAGAAGTTAGCAGACTTCCTGTAGAAATCCCGAGTTTCCTGTAGGATCCCCTGCAGACATCCTGTAGAAGCCTGCAAACATGGTTGCCAAGCACCTGAACGTTGTGGACTTCTGCGGAATGATGTGAGGGATCCCCTGGAACCTATCAGAGCCCTCCTGACCGTTCCCAAGCCTTCCTCCTTGTCAAACTACCCCTGCACAGTCAAGACCCAGTAAGAAGCACAATCACAATAACTCCACCCACTTGAGAAAAAATACAAAAACGTGTTCTCTTCCATGAAAGTAGTTTAAATTCATGCATCTCATCTCACTAGAAGTAATGGCATGATTTCTAGAAGTTTGCACTCCCACCATTGCATCATAGAGATTAAACTAGTCAGATTAGGGTTTACTAGGGTTTCCATGTTTGGTTGGCTTTCAGTTCATTCTTGCAAAGTAGGTTAATTTCCTTTGAGATAGCCTTCGTTCATCATTTAGAAAGCTTCTTCTGAGAACATATAGAAGTTGGCTTGAGCCCTAGCGGACTTGTGCCAGCTGACCAAGTGACAGCTGCGACAAGAGCTAGTACTTGTGCATACAACACCGTCGCTTCCAAGTTTGTTACGAACTACCGGGTTGATAAAATTAGAGAAGGAAGCTCCAGGATTTGTAGCATTATTGCTACAATACTGGAGCCCACCATCTTTTTGGTGCCATTGGTAGGGAAGCGTCAGAGTATTGGTGATTGTCGCTTTTCTTCTATTTTCCACTACAATCTTCTGCTAAGTAGTTTATTTCATTTCCATTATGCAATTTCGTTTATGCAAAAGTAGATTAGCCTTTCCCGCTTTCATAGATTAGCATTTCAATTCCGCAATTTCATTTCTGCAAGCGTAGATTAGCATTTCAATTCCGCAAGCATAGCCTAGCATTTCATTCCTGCAATTTCATTTGAGCAAAATAGATTAGTCCTTTCCTGCTTTCATTTCAATTCCGCATTTTCATTTTAGCAAGATAGTTAGTTGCAGTTCAATCTATTTCATTTTTGTAGTTAGAAGTAGAAAAAAGCAAAAATCAACCAAAAAGATTTCATTTCATGCCTTGTAGTAGTAGAGATAAGTTAGAAAAATGATTGCACAACAATCCCACTGCTTCACACAGCCAACCTTCTCTCTTCTTCAATGGCTGTGAGAGAAGAACCCCTAAGTGACCAACAAGACATATTTGAAGAACCTCAAGGGGAGAAGAAGAAGAAACCATTCCTCTAGAGCAAATGGCTACAAGCAGAAATGTTGGGAGCAGTCCCTTGTCCAAAGACGAATTTGAAGATTAGATAGAAGATTTCAAGAGTGATATGAGGTAGTTTCTTGCCATGCAATTGGATACCCTGTGGATCCAAAAGAAGCAAGAGGAAGCCAAGAGGGCTTTGGTCATCTTGTGTCCCAGGTGCACTAGAAAGCATCCTAGCAACGAATGTCCAATGCACTCCCTAAAAGTGTGTTTCATCTGTGAAGAATTCCATCCTACGAATCAGTGCCCTTCCTTGCCTGGACTCAAAGTTGCATACCAGAGAGCCAAAGGAGCCACTGAACCACTCCATTATATGAACCAAAGGAGGCCGCATGGACCTAGATCTTACCAGCAGGAACTGCAAGGGACATCCGAGACCTATTATGACCCCTATCAAGCCACTTTCATGCCTTCTTGGGGTCCCCCTGCTCATCCTTCCTGGTTCACACCTCCTTCTTGTTCCTTCACAGATCCATATTATGCCCAACCAGCTGCTCATTCATTTCACTCTTATGCTTAGCCACAGACTCAGTGGAATGCACCTTATCAGGAGTGGAGGCCCCAGTACAACTCTCATCCCGCTCATTTTCCTCCACCACCTGCTCATCCACAACCATCGCCTCCTCCTCCACCAAGGCAACCCCAAATACCTGCTCAACCACAACCCCATCCACATCCATCTCAAATATACACCCCCACTCAGCTACCCGTACCACCATTTCCAAAGCCATACAATGGAGTAGCTCAACCCAATTGCAAAGCTGAGGCATAACATGTGCAAATGACTCCTTTTGAGCTCAATAATGTTCACCAAAGCTCAGGAAGAGTATTGCAAAAAAGAGACTATATTGCAAGCACTGAAGGACCACATCCAGCAGAAGAAAATTCAAAAGAAAAGATCAGAGAACCATGGGCCGCACTTGATGAAGAGAATAGATCAGAATCAAAGATCGAGAGAGTTTCCTCATGGTTACCATCAAATCTTCCATGTATTCAAGAGAAAGATCAGCAAAAGGAGGAAGATGAGAAAGTCATGATAGAAAGTGACATGACGAATGATCCAGATCAGCAAAAGGACCAAGGATATCAAAGCTATATTGAGACATGGTTCCAGATAGTCACTAAGTTGCAGCAGTACTCTCTTTCTCAGCTATGTTTGATCCCTTCAAGGTCAGATCATTTGGTCTCTGAGATCTGGATACCTATCCAAGCATGCATTTCGAGCCTCCACATCATTTTGTCTCTAATCTCGATGTGCACATGGCTCCATTGGAAGTATTCTTATACTTGAGAACGATTTTTTTTTTCAAGTAGGGTAGGGTAGAAAAAAAAGAGAAAAAAAAAAAGGAAAAAAAAAGAAAGAAAAAAATAATAAAATAATAAAGATCCTTGGGTGAAAACCTTTCTGAGGCTCTCAAGGTAGGTGGTAGGGGTGAAAACCTCATTGAAGCGCCCCTATTGTCTTTCAAAAAAAAAAGAGATATTTGAAAAAGATCCTTGAGTGAAAACCTCTCTGAGGCGCTTAAGGGAGATGGAAAGGGTGAAAACCTCCTTGAGGCGCCCCTGTTATCTTTCAAAAAAAAGAAAAAAATAAAAAAAGAAAAACGAAGACAATAAGCAAAAAGATAGGGACAACAAGTTTATAATGTGAAAATGCATGCAGGTTGCAGGTGTTCTATGAAGGTGAGGAGGACTCTTAATGCAAAGCCAAAGATCCTTATCATGCTGCCAGGAGACCTCACCAGCACCTCCTCCAAGAATACCCATTTTCTCCAAGGTATGTGCACAATTTCATCATGGCTTGAGTCTTCTACAGGAAGATGTAGACTTTCTACAGGAAGATGCAGACTTTCTATAGGAAGGTGCAGACTTTCTACAGGAAACACAACCTTTCTACAGGAAGTTCTGTATTTCTACAGGAAACTTCCTATAGAAGCTCGGGACGGCCCAGAATTCATTTTATGAGGAGATCTAACGACCAAGGATCGGTTTGGACGCATGCAAGCTACTGTTGTCACCCTTATACATTGCTGTCACCTCTTTCTACCATCCCTGTCGACATGCAATGAAGTTACCTGCACCATCAAAGCAAATCATTGAGTTATCAAGAGGAAGCAATTTTTAAGATGAAAAATGCTGAGATGTCTTACCATATCCATCCCAGCCATCCATGAGCTCTGTGAGCATGATCGTGGGGCCATTGCCTTCGTCGTGCAGCATGCACCCGAGGAGGAAGAAACTGTTACAGGACATCCTGCAGGAGTCCCGTAACAGTTAAGCCCGCTAGAGTGCACACCATATACAAGGAAAACGCGGGCGCATGCAGCTGAAGCCTCAAATCCATCGTCAGCGACCTGTGAATACGAACCTCCGGGCCTGTACAAATCCACCAGCAGCAAATGAATCCACTCATCGTCATCCAAGAGCTTGAACAATTGTGTTGTGGCCGCACAGGTAAGTGTCTCGACCCTTTCTTCCGACGAATTGCATGAATTTTACTTTGAAAATGTTTGCAAAGTGTGAAATGGATGGGTTGAGCGGGTGTATGGTCAATCGATTGGCCACGTTGACCAGTCAGCTGGTCGAGCCGGATGTGTGAATGGTGGCTGTGGAAAAAACGGGCAGTGGACACGTGAGAACCGTCCACTCGGGGAGAAACGAGTTCTAACGAGAATGGCGGCGGCAGATCTGCAGGAATGATGTGGCAGTAAGTAAACTTGCAGAAGAATGATGGTGTGACGTCGCCCAATGGTCCGGCAGGGATAGCTCACCCCCGTGCCATGGATTCCACTGATTCAAATCTAATCGGCTAGATTATCAACCCCATGCATTTATCATTCACCGTTTGCAACTCGAGTGATCATCCGGATCCCTCTGCAGTTTGATACTCCGAGTCTTTGGCCATCAGAACGCCTGTGAAGCAACACCAAGAGCGCAGACCCATTGCAGTCTCCCCCAGAAATCGCGCGCTGCTCCTACAGGAAAGTTGTTTCTACAGGAAGTCGGGTTCCTCACGTCAAAAGGTGGCGGATTAAAAAGGTAAGCCTGAACTCTCCATGCAATTGGTTTTTGAAGGTGGCAGAATTGTCGTCTACAGTCTGGTCGCAGAAAATTGTTGAAATTGTTGTCTGTCGTGCATGAACTGTCGTCCTATAGGATGTCAGTGTAATTAGCTGTGTTAAAGGTTTCCAGGGGGTAAGCTTCGTAAATTATGTGCATGACAGAGGCGTAATCCTACGCTCTGTCCCAGTAGACCGAATTTCTTCCCCATTTGCCACCTCCAGCTAACACAATAGTTTTTCACCATGCCGGGTGGGTTCATCAGAAGGGAGCCCACCGATTCAGTGAAGCTAAGATAAAATCCTGAGGTGGTGGAGCTCTTCACACGAGCACAATGGATATCCTTCTGTGACAAATTGCAGGGCTATGACGACGAAGTGGCAGAAGAGTTTTTGCAAGCTCTGAGGCCGAAATCTAAAACGTTGGCCACCGTTACCTTCAGGGGTCTGAGCCTCAAACTCACCCCACAATTCATCAGCCGAGTTACGGAGCTCCCAATGGGATTACCATGGGATAAATAAGAAAGGAAATTGAGCCAACAAGCTAAGAAAGAATTCTTTCCACCAGAGGAGGAATTCTCAGAAGACAAAAATGGGGTTCGTAGAACTAGTCTACTGCCACCATGGAATGAAGTGAGCCTACAAATCATGAAGTACATCACCTGTGAAGGCCGTTTTAGCATTGTATATGGGTACCACTTTCGGTTACTCACTGAATTATGGCACCAGATGGAGCTACCTGTAGAAAACAAGCTCAGTCTCCCTTACTTTCTACTACAGTCTCTGATTGAGTGTGGAACCAAGCTGAAAGAAGGCATACCAGACCAGGTAGCCCACCATGGACTGATCAAACTCCTCGTGGAGGATGCGCTCCACACATACAAGGTTCCTCTCTCATGGGAAGCCTTCAGGAATTTGACAAAGGATGGGGATATAAACATGCTAACCGAAGAGCTCGGTTCTTCTAGCAGTGAGGAGAAAGAGTCAGTGGCCGCAGTAAAGAGAGAAAAAGGCCAAAAGACCCCAACCACAGAGCAGAAGAAAAAGCAAGAGAAGAAACAAGAGAAAAAGGATGACAAGGAGAAAGATGACACACCCATCTTGACAACAAGAGAGAAAAGGTTGCAAGGCAGAGTGGACAAGGCTGAGAAGGTCCACATCAGCAAGAGTGCCTTGACAACGACTGCAACTAAGTCAAAAAGCAAAACCCATGCAGCAAAGCAAACCAAGGCGGCGACACCTGTTTCTACAGGAAAGCCGAAACCAGCTTCTACAGGAAAGCCGAAATTGGCTTCTACAGGAAAGCCAAAACCGGCTTCTACAGGAAGCCCGAAAATTGCTGAAAAAGGGTCTTCTACAGGAAGCCCGAAATTTACTGAAAAAGGGTCTTCTGCAAGAAGCCCGAAAGTGACTAAAATAGGGTCTTCTATAGGAAGCCCCGAAAAAGTGAAACCCAAGGAGAAGAAAGCTGACATTCGTGAAAGGGAGGCAGCAGCTGTGCTGGCCGGGCTCAGCACACCTCCTAAGCCAAAGGGGAAGAGAAAGAGGGAGATCCCTCTATATTTTAAAGCTCAAAGAAGTGTGAGAATAAAGACGGGCAAGCCACGACCTCCATCTAGTAGCCAAATCGCTACAGGGGATGCCCCTACTTCACCCAGCGAGAGGTCCCCCTCGAAGATATCAGTCACCTACGAGAGGGGGAGCCCAAAAACAACTACTTGGAAAGGAAGGTTAGACCAACCGGCTTCAAAAGCCCGGCTCAAGGTCAAGGAAACAGAGAAGAGGGAAGGAGCGGCACCCTCATCACCACCAAGGGCAGAACAGGCAGAGCCACCAAGAGTAGGAAAGAAAGAGCGTATTTTGGAGCCTAGTTCTCGACCAAGGACAAGGAGCTGGAGCAAAATTGCTCAAGGATGAGCAAATATTTTAGCTGGGGGCTGATGATGAGCCCCAAATTTTGGTAACAATTTGGGCTCATTTGGCCTACTTACCTTGCTCAACCCTTCATTTTTTATCACTTATGCATCATTTCTTAGTATATTCGTGTTATTTGTAGGAAGAAGGGCAGTCATTATGCCTATGTGGCTAATACATGATGATTTCAGGTTTTTTGACATTAAATGGAGCAAATACCACGCAAATGAAGACAAGGAGACAACCAAGGTGGCATTGCAGGTTTATAGGGAGGTTGTCCACAGCCTTGAATGACCTCCCTCGTGATCTCCACCCCAACTCCGAGCTAGAACAGCTATCACCACCGAGCTAGAAGGCAGCCAACGGATTCTACAGGAACAACAATTTAATTTCAGTTGGACATCCAAGCTCCACTAATTGAGGAGGCCAGATTGGCCCTCATCATGTATAAATATTGAGGCTGTAGCCTTCGATGAGACTCTTGTACTTTTGTTATAGATTTTGGATTACGAGCTGTAGCTCTGTTTTTGCTCTTTGTAAGCTAATTTTGGCATGTTGTTAGACTCGTGATTATGATCTTTTAGTAAAAGGCAGGCAGATTTGGATTCGATTCTGAGTTCTTAGGGGAGCTATAGCTCTCAGGTTAGGGCCCAACCTGAGAGCAATAGACCTCCTTTCCTTTGTATTGTTACTTGTCTTTCTTTTATCATTGCATTTCTTTCCTTTACTTGCACTTGAAAAATACAGTTTGCTGAGTTGATTGTTTCAGTTTGGTTATGTAGGTTAGTTTCATGAATGCATTTGTTTCAGTAGTTCAGAATTAGTGCAGGGAGATTGAAGTTACATTGAGTTCAAAAAGGTTGAATGCATGCTGACTTTCACCTCTATTTGGGGACCGGAAGTGTAGACCGTGCCAACTGCCAAAAACATTGTTTTAACATATGCATGCAAGTATTGATGTAATGTTTTCAATTGAAGAATTATCCATGCGATTTTATCTTGAGTAATGACTCTTTGGTTCAGCATCATGCATGAATTCCCTTCAACTTACATTGTCGTTCTTTGATTCCTAATAAAACAGTTAGAATAGGTTGGTGAACTTTTGGTTACATGCAAGATAAGGGTGATTTGTTTCATTTACACTGCGCAACACCACTTCATCGTGTTCTTATCCTTCTGAACCATGCCTAAGCCACCTACTCATCCTCTTTTCAGCTCATTTGCCTTCCAACCCTTCTACTGTCCATGTTGCTCAATCTTTTTGACCTTCCATTGCCCCTACCCTTCTATCAACCAACCAGCTCTATCCACTCTCTCTCTATCTCATCTCTCTGTCCATAGGCCATCTCAAGCTCCTCTTTCATCTTACCCATCCATCCATACAGCTCCTTCACTCCTCCATCACCGAAAACTCCGACTGTAGAACATCCTGTAGAAGTTAGCAGACTTCCTGTAGAAATCCCGAGTTTCCTATAGGATCCCCTGCAGACATCCTGTAGAAGCCTGCAAACACGGTTGCCAAGCACCTGAACGTTGTGGACTTCTGTGGAATGATGTGAGGGATCCCATGGAACCTCTCAGAGCCCTCCTGACCATTCCCAAGCCTTCCTCCTTGTCGAACTACCCCTGCACAGTCAAGACCCAGTAAGAAGCACAATCACAATAACTCCACCCACTTGAGCAAAAATACAAAAACGTGTTCTCTTCCATGAAAGTAGTTTAAATTCATGCATCTCATCTCACTAGAAGTAATGGCATCATTTCTAGAAGTTTGCACTCCCACCATTGCATCATAGAGATTAAACTAGTCAGATTAGGGTTTACTAGGGTTTCCATGTTTGGTTGGCTTTCAGTTCATTCTTGCAAAGTAGGTTAATTTCCTTTGAGATAGCCTTCGTTCATCATTTAGAAAGCTTCTTCTGAGAACATATAGAAGTTGGCTTGAGCCCTAGTGGACTTGTGCCAGCTGACCAAGTGACAGCTGCGACAAGAGCTAGTACTTGTGCATACAGCACCGTCGCTTCCAACTTTGTTAGGAACTACCGGGTTGATAAAATTAGAGAAGGAAGCTCCAGGAGTTGTAGCATTATTGCTACAATACTGGAGCCCACCACCTCCTCATCATATAATGATGATTCAAAGGAGTGGTCTTGGTAATGTTGGCTTCAAGAAAACTTAGAATTTTTCATTTGAATTTGTTGGAACATTTTTTTTTGTTGTTCCTATCGAAGCAAGGAAAGAAATCCTTATTTTGGAGGCCAAATAAATGGAAGAGCACCCTTACCATTATGATTCAAAGATACTAGAGACAAATACATATCAACAAAGGCTCCTAGAGCCAGGTAGATTTCGTAAGAAGTGGCTTCATTTCTTGTATTCTCTTGTATTGCATCAACAAATGGATACTTTTTTCAGGCTAGGAGGTAACTCCTCAAATAAAATTGTATTATTGCATTCAGATGAATCAAATATATATACATGGAGAGAGAGACTATTGGGTTTCATGTCCTAGTGTCTCTTTGTCTTCTAATTCTTCTTATTTTCTATTTACAATATTTACATGGATTTACCTAATCCAAAAGATTAGGTGTCAACATTCCACCCCTTAATTTGAAGTGTTCTTGGAAAATTTTATTGCAAAAGTGTCATCAATCATGAGAGGAGTTGAATGCACTTTTTTTTCCAATAAATATTCCAAAATTTTCCTGAGCCACACAATTTCCTTCCTTGCTTCAACTGCTACCACATATCCAGCCTCAGTTGTGGAATCTGTTGGAACTAATTATTTTCATGAACTCTAGGAGACAACTCCTAATCCAATACTCATAACATAACCTGAAGTATACCCCAGTTTCTTTATCTCCATTGAAGTTTGAATCAGAGTATCGAATCAAGCTGAAGTCACCCATCTATGTATGCTTAAGTCCAAAGTCTTGGGTTTCCTTCAAGTACTTTAGAACTATTTTTCCGATAGACTAATGACCCTCACATGTATTTTTCATAAACTTGGAGAGGATTCTAACAACACATGAAATGTCTAGTCTGGTAGTAGTTAGTTAGTTGAGACATCCTATGAGCTATTTATACCTCATTCCATCCTCAAATTATTTTCCTTCAGTGGATATGAGCTTTAAATTTTGTTCCATTGGAGTAGTCAAAGGATTACACTTAGCAATGCTAACATTGTTCTACAGATCTCCAATGTACTTCTTCTGATATAGGAATATAAACTTTAGATGTTGAGCTAATTTAATACCAAGATAGTAGTGAACATAGCCCAATTTTTTCATTTCAAAACCTTTCCTCAATTCCTTATTTATGGATGCAATGTAGCTCTCATTGTTCCTTGTCATCAAAATATAATCTACATACACCACAAGATATACAAATGTTTTTCCAACTTTCTTAACAAATAAAGTTGTATCATAAAGACCAAATGTTTTAAGTTGAGTTTCAGAAGATGCTCAGTTAACTTCTTGTACTAGGCTTATGGAGCTTGCTTGAGGCCATACAAGGATTTTACAAGCTTGCATATTTTATGTTCTTGACCCTTCACAACAAATCCTTCTGGTTGGGACATAAAAACATTCTCTTTCAGATCTCCATTTAAGAAAGCAGTTTTTAAATCTATTTGATGGACTTTCCAACCATTTTGTTTTGCCAAGGCAAAGAGTGTCTGAATGGTAGCCCATTTTGTTCTGGGGAAAAAAATCCCCTCCTAGTCGACTCCTTCCTTTTGTACAAAACCTTTTGCGACAAGACTAGATTTATGCTTGTTAAGTGAGCCATCTCCTTTATATTTGTTCTTGTAGACACACTTACAATCTATTGGTTTGGTTCCCAATGGAGGATCAATTAGCTTCGAGGTGTCATTTTCTATCAAGGCATCATATTCTTTCTGCATCGCTTCTTTCTATTCATCATGAGAAGTGACTTCTTTGAAAGAAGTTGGTTTGAAATATGAAGAGAAATTTAGTTCACAATCATAATAAACATCCATATCAATAGGTGAATGAAAATATTCTACATCGCCTCCATTCTCTCTAGTTGAGCTTCTTATTCGTGTCTTTCCAACCTCATCAAGATGAACAATTTCAAGTGTCTTTGTCGGCCATTTTGGAGGATATTTCTGAGATGGCCTAGGTTTCCCAGTTGACTAGGATGGGGATGAATCAAGATTTAGTCTCCCAATTCTATCAATCACATCACTCAAAGTTTCATCAATGGGTGGAGCTTCATGTGGGAGAGAGAGTGCTTCAGAAGAAGATTCCATAGATTGATCCAGGACAGGAATTCCGCCTTCAAGATGTGGAAACTCATTATCAAACTCTTGAAAAGTGTTTTCCTCAATAATTGAGTTATTATGGATGCTTCTATATAAAATTCACATCCTCCCATGTGGAGTATTCAGTGCGTAAGTTCTTCCACTTAATGAGATACTCTAAAGTTGTTTGATTTCATAGTTGTTGAGTTCTTGTTTTTGTGACTACTTCATGTTTCAATATGATTTTTCCTTCATCATCAAGTTCTAGAAATATTGTTTGAACTGGGATCTTTTCACCTATAGCCTTATTTAAGCATTCAAAATAGAAAACTGGATGCACTTGGGAAGATGCAGGAAACTCTAATTTCTTTGCCATAGCACCAATGTTTTGCAACATTGTAACACCCTCCTCCCACATCTACCCAAGTAATTGGCCAACTGGGGTAAACATGTGATGAGATGATAATATGATATCATTCAACCTCCTAGGTGACCTTAAGGAAGTGGAATCGATGGAAACACATCAAACATACCTTCCACATCAACAACAATACTCCCAGGAGCCATGCCAACCACTCAGGTATCATGCCCCTATGTCCCACTAAGTTTTTAAGCTATTAAACCTCTGGACACTCCCATTATATGGGAATGCTAGCATCTAAAGAGCTCTGGACACTCCCACAAGGTTGCATGCCTACATCTAGGGACTATTTCTAGAAGACCAGTGCTACAGTCAGCGAGATTTAAGGCACTTTTCCAACCCAGAATCTTGGCCACTGCCCAGAACTTGTTGTAGCTTCTGGAATCCATTAAACACATGATGAAAGGCTAATAAACCAAAAACTAACTCTAGGACTAGGACCAACCATACCCAACTGGGACTGAAATTCTATCAAACATTTGGCATGAATGTAATCTACAGGTATAAATAACATATTTAAGCATAGGAGTCTCATACTTATATGAGAATCACTAAGAAGTGTTTCTTCCTTACATCATTAGCTCCATTATCATCTATTAGGTCATAGATACATCATTCGTTAATTTACCAATCAAAGCATGAGTAAATACATATATCATCATTGTCATAATACATGCTTATTACCAGCATAATAATAATAGAAATATCAAGGATACAACAAGCATAAAATCCACAGATAAACTAGTACATTTATACATAAGATATCAAGGAAATAACCTCCTATTAATGAATACAAAATCCAACCTAGGATGGGACTACCACATTCCACTGAACCATAGAATGGTTGAGCCAAATCTATCTTCGGCCATTCACCCTCGTGCCATATTCCAAGCATGAATGTGGGACTCAAACCAATAGAACCAACCAAGGCATTCCGAGGATAAACCACCTCACCATTATCAATAGAAACCAAGATTTACCGTAATCCATCTTGGATCACTAGGCCAACATAATAAACATGTAATAACATGATTTACCATGATCTCCAGCAGATCACTAGGCCAAGAAAGCATGGATGCCACTGGATTTCTCTGCCTACAATGTGAGGAATTTTTCTATCTCCTAGTCTCTCAAGCTTTACAACAACCCACACAGGATCACTAGGCCATAAACCAAGGCCCACTCTCCATGATTTACTGCATATCCCATCCTGGGATTACTAGGCACAACAGAGAGAAATCCACCTCTTATCTTTACCATAGATCCCGCCATTCACTAGCAAGGATTCCTAGGCCCATTGAGGCAACAAAAACCTGGCTTTACTGTAACCCATGGTCTGGCTCAGGGGTTACTAGGCCAGTGGATTTATCATGATCCATAATTTGGTTCAGGGAACAATAGGCCATACGTTCTATCATTTAGAGATCCACCTCAGTCATCTTTGAATCCATCTGGAAATACAGTTCAACCAAAACATGAGAACCCCATCACACCATGGCTATTCGGAAATGGGAAGGCTAGGTTGAATACACTGTCACGCCTAGAAAAACCCATTACATAACAGCAAAAGAACCACATGAAATACCATGCATGCCAAATCTAGTAAGGAAACCACACATGCAAATTAATACCTACAAAGAATCATGTTGTAGTTGCATGATCCTAGTCTTCCTAGCTTGCTCCTTCCTTCCTCTTGCCTTCTTCGCCTTTCTTGATCCAATGCCAAGTGCTCCAAGAAACTCTAAGTGTCCAAGAGTGCGAGAGAGAGAGAGAATAATGAGAGAGATCTAAAACTGAACTGCCCAAGATTTTTCCCACTGATCCTCATAAGACTTTTTTTCAATGAGGCCTCTATGTTCTTTTTTTCCATTATTTTCCTTCATTTTCCTCCTCACATGAAACCTATGACCTTTCACCTCCCTTTTCTCCTAATTTCCATTATTTTCATAACTAAATGTGCAAAAATTCCATTTTTCCTTTCCAAATCATTTTCCATTGCCTTTTCCAAATTTCCTTTAGCCATAATAACCGAAATGAGCACCCACTAGGATGTTCTTCCCACCATTCAACTTTGAATATGTTTCCCATCAACCGCGGTATTATATACTTTTACATGTAGTTTTGATGAGGGTTGTTACAAACACCTTGTAAGGACCACGTACTTTGGCAATAATTTATTATCCTTCTTAGCTTGCTTGAGGGACATTTTTTTGTATGGTTGTAGTCGTAAAAATACCTAGTCGCCTACATCAAAACTTATTTCATTGTGATGTTGACTTGCCTACTGTTTCATTTGATTCTACACCAAAGTGAGGTTATAATTTAAGAGTTTAAGAACTTGTTGTTGATTCTTGATGTGATGTTCCACTTCTTGAACCTTAGAATTTTCTCTTAAAGATGTAGTAATGGATGGTGGATGATATCCATAAAGTGACATAAATGGGGTCATTTTTGTTGCAATATGGAAGGAAGTGTTATACCACCATTCAGCTAGAGGTAACCCCTTGAACCATTAAGTTTGCTTATCAGATACAAAGCAACAAAGATATACTTCCAAAAATTTGTTTACTATCTCAGTTTTCCCATCAGATTGAGGATGATAAGACAATTTAAGAGCTAATTAAGTACCAAGGAAAGAAAATAATTCGTCTAAAAATTTCTACTGAAAATGGGATCTTTGTCTCTTAGAATAAACTTTGGGTTTCCATGTAGCTTTTGAATTATTTCCATAAATGTAGTAGCAACTATACTAATCTGAAGTTAAATAGGAACACAATAAATTACAGATATAACCATAAATACAGAGATGTAAGAGAAGTAACACTTAATTTCATTAATATCAAAATATTGAAATATGCTTAGAAACAGAATGGAAATAACCTAGCTCAAGAGATGGTAGCTTAACTCAGAGAAGAGATGTAACCTTTGAATTGTGTTACAATGAGGCTCAAGGGACTATTTATTATTGAAAAATAAGGGAAAAACCTAAACAACCAAAACCCTAACCACAGGAGATGGAACACCAAGAGTTTGTCGGCCTCATTGGGGTTAGTTGGGCAGCCAACTTCTTGGGGTTGTAACTTGGCCATATTATATCCATTTGGCATGTACAATACCTGGTTGGGAAGATCTCTCCAAGTACCACTGGATTTGCATCAAACCCATAGACCTCAAAAAAACATCATTTATGGCATCAAAATAGCTCCAGAAATTCAGGACCTGAAAAAATGAGAAAAATAGTAAATAGTGAAATAAACGAGCAAACATATGAAACCAACTAGATTTATAGGTGGAATAGGTGGGTGGCCACCAATATCCACGTGTATAATTCCTCACTCCTTAGGAAATAATTATCCCCATGGCATGCAGATCCTCTATGAGGTGACGAAATTTCTATTCAATGTGTTTCCTCGTGAACCAATTTCTTTGGTGAAGGAGCTGGCCTAATTTGAGAACTTGATATAGATGGATCTTTGTTGGCAAGTGTTATTGATCTAAATATCCATGAGTTGATTAGTTGTGGCATGTTCCTTGTAATCTGGGTTTAGCTCTGTTGGTGTGAGTTGTTCTGCAATGTCGGATCTATCTAACAATGGTGGAAAGTATGGTCAAATGTGGTCTACATTGAACACTGGGTGCATACCAAGGAATGGTGGGATGTTGAACTCGAAAGACTTGTCCCCTACAACCTCAGTGATGATGTATGGTCCATATCAGAGTGGGTGAAGCTAGTGGTGGGGTCCAACGAGGTGCTCCTTCTACAAATATAACCAAACTTTAACGCCCACCTAGAACTTGTGTAACACTCGATGCTGATATGATGCTTGTACTTAGCATTAGCTCTATCCAATATATCATGGACCTACTAGTGGATTTGATGAATGCACTCAATGAAGCTATTAGCCTTGTCAGGTTCAGACTAAACGTGAGATGAATCTACCTGAGTAGTTGAAAATGGTATGGCCACATCAATGGGACATAATGGCTGAAATCCCAGCCCTACCTAAAAGGGGCTATGGTTCGTTGAGATATGAAGAGATCTGTTGTAGATGTGTTGGAAATATGGGAGGATTTCATCCCATGTGCATGGATTCTTCGAGTTGTACATGCACAAAATGTGTACGATCATCCTCTTAACGACCTTTGTTTGGCCATAAATTTGGGTGTGGAACATCGTAGACTTAGTAATTTTGTTATCCAACATCGACCAGAGACTCGACCAAAATGAACTTAGGAGTCTGTTATCCTCATCTGAGATAATGGACTGTGGGATCCCAAAGTGGACCCACACTCGCTCAAAGAAGATCTTAGAAGTGGCATCTGTTGTGATATTCTTGTTCGCTGCCATGATGGCCATCTTAGAGAATCTATCAATGAACACAAAAACACAGTCGTTTTCGTGCTTCGTAGAAGGAAGGCCCAGCATGTAATCCATGGAGATAGATTCCCAAGGTTGAATAGGAGTAGGAAGAGGAGTATATAGGCCTTGCTTCTTGATAATTGATTTGGAAATGGCGTAGACGGTGCAGGATCTAATGTACTTCACAACATCCTGACGAAGTTTCGCCCAATAAGAATACTTATGCAATACTACCACTGTTTTCTCTACTTCGAAATGTCCAATGACCTGATTGTATTGTGCCTCCCAAATCATATTGGAACACTCTCTTGAAGGAACACATATGTGTCCTAGGTGGCATACTAGTGCATCCTGTAGGTGAAAATTTGGTACTTGCTTCTCTTCCAGAGGTGTCTGGTATGTGTTGCTGAATTCTAGATCGCTTTTGTAAAGATGTGGCCACCCCGAAGTCTCATAACCACAGGAGTTGAGCATAGTAATGAGCACCATGACTGGTGGTCAGCTGAGGCAGTCTACAACATTATTGGTGCTACCCTTCTTGTACTTAATTTTCAAATGGAATTGTTGTAGGTATGTGCACCATTTTTTATAGCAATCATTCTACAACTTCCCTTATGTTTATATGAACTACAGGGGTTGGTGGTTTGCGTAGATGCCCATTTCCTTCCCCATAATGCAATGCTTCCATTGATGGCAAAACTTAATAATGGAATACATTTCTTTATTGTAAGTGGGATACTTTCGAACAATGTTTGAAAGTGTCTCACTGTGGTAAGCCACGGGATGCCTCTCGTGAGTAAGAATTGCACCAATAACATAGTTGGGGGCATCCGTCTCAATCTCAAATGATTGTTGAAAGTGTAGTAATGTGAGAACTGGTGTAGACCAGAGGTGATACTTCAACTTGGAAAAATTCCTTTTGTTGGGTTTCCGACCAAAAAAACTTTGCTTTCTCTCCACCCTTGGTGACTTGACTTAAAGTCAAAGTGATATGAGAGAATTACAACATGACCTGTGGTAGATATTGGAAAGACCTAGAAAGTTACAAAGATCTGTTAGAGTGGTTGGGGCTAGCCAATCTCGAATGACTTGTATCTTGGCTGGGTCCACATGCACACCCTTCTCATCAATGATGTACCCAATATATTGAACCTGGGTCATGTCAAAAGTGCATTTCTCCAAATTCTCACACAACTTGTGTTGTCACTGGGTTTGAAGGACTCGTCGAATATGGTGGAGGTGATTTTCGCAGATCTGGCTAAAGATCAAGATTTCATTTAAATACACCACCCTGAATATATTAACAAAGGGTTGCAGGGTGTCATCCATCAATCTCATGAAGGTTGCGGGGGAATTCATCAACCCAAAAGGGATGAAAAACCATTCGAAAAGGCCCTCCTTGGATTTGAAGGAAGTCTTCCACACATTGTAGGGTTCGATAGGCACCTAGTGATAATTGTACTTCAAGTCAATATCACTAAAATATTCCCCCCCTTGAGCTATTCCATAAGGTCATCAATCTGTGGGATTGGGTACCTATTCTGGACAGTATTCTTGATGAACACCCAATAGTCAATACAAAGTTTCTAGGTCTTGTACTTCTTTTGTACCAATACAATCAAGCTACCAAAGGGTGATAATATTTGTTTGATGCACCCTTTATGCAATGACTGCTAAATTTTCCTCTTAGTCTCAATTTTCTCCAGAACAAAGCATCAGTAGATCGTTCCATTGGGTAATGACACAGTCGGGATGAGATCAATGGAGTGCTTGAACTGATAGTGCAGAGGTACCCCTGTACGTGACGCAAAAATTTCCATGTACTCCTCCACAGCCTTGTCCATTTGTTGTTACAGTATAGAGGAGCCCTATCTAGAAGCCGTGGCCACAACCTTCTTCTTTCCCTGAGGGCGAATCATAAGGAAAACAAATTGACTGGTCTGGGAAATGATCTTACTTCATTTATTTGTAGTGATCAAAGAGATGATAATAGGTGGGGCTACCTCTGGTATCGTGTACAACTTATTTCCCAAAGTGATAATCACAAACTCTAGACTCATATACATAATTTCACTTCCACATGTATAGTTTTCCTAATAATACATCACAAACTTCAAGAGTAGCAACATCACATAGTACCTCATCCGTGAAGGGCTTGATGTTGTACAGAAGGCAACACGGTTGGCTCACGCAGAGATCTCATTGTTGGTGAAGCCACCTGATGGTGTATAATTATGGATGTGTTATCATCAGTAGGCCCAACCACTTCATGACCTCTACTGAAATGAGGCTATTTTGGCTCCCACTATTGATAATCAACTACAACGAAGAACCCTTCACCCACATTTGTGAGTGTGAGAGGCATTCCCCCTCCTCTATATCTTCAGGCTCATTCTTTTGGATCTTGGTGGTGGCCAAAGTAGCATTGTACTCTGCATTAATGATATGTATCCCTCTTTCATTTCCCTTTTTAGGTTTTGACTCAAAGTCAAACATGCATCTGATTTAGAAGCCTTCAGCTCAGCCATGAGTGACTGCTTGGTCCAGCACTCACTTGTGTTGTGAGTGCAGCTGTTATGGAACTCACACCATTTTCTCATGTCCTTCTTTATCTTCATGGTGTTGTTCTTTTCTTGTTGCTTCAGTGGGTTGTCTTGCGCCACCCCGCCTTGGCTTTGGCCTTTCCTCTGTGGATTGGGGGTGCATTTTTGTTGCTTTGGATTTGCAGATCCAAAGTCTTGTTTCTTCTGTTTAAACTTGTACTCAATCTTGACAGCATATTGGTATGTTGTACCAAGTGAGGTGTCCACGAACTCCATCTCGTCCTAGATGTACTTGTGTAGACAATCATGGTACTTGATTACCAAATGCTGCTTAGAATCCTTGATACCCAACTTTGTGCGGAGGGTATGGAAAACATTTGTGAAGTCTAACACATCTTGGTCCCTTCCCCACCATAGCATGGTCCACTTTATGTATTTATTTTCATAGCTCCCAACAGGGTAATATTTCTCTTTGATGGTGTCTTGGAAAGAATCCCAAGTGTGTGCTACTAAAAACAATGAGGATTTGCTCTCGTCCTTTTGTTCTTAGTAGGTTTCCCACCAATCCTTGGCGTTTGGGGCAGCTTTGAGAATTGCAAAAGCAGTATTTTCCCTATTGGAAAAGTCATGAACTGAAAAATATCCTTATAATGGATTCAACCATTTATCTATGATGTCTACATCTATCTAGCCCTCAAATATGGGAATATCAAAGTTAACTTGTACCTTAAAAGGAGTGGCACCTCCATAGTAGTGGCTCGATGAAGATGCATCGCCTGTGAGTAGTTTTTGAAGGATCTAGAAGTTTTATCCATCATTACATTCCTCTATTGCTCAAGGGCTTCCTCGAGCAATATTTCAAAATGATCTCCTTCCCCCTCATCTTTATTTTCTTCTACCATGGGAGGCCATCGGGGTTTTTGATGCTAGTCTTAGAAAAGTTCAACCCTTGAAGTTCGAGCCCTAACTCCTTATACCCTAACCTCATTAGGGACATGCAAACAAAAGAAGAGAAACAAGAGACTGCTCGGATACCATTGATTTGAACTTAAATAGGAACGCAAAAAATTACATATGTAACTATAAATATAAAGAGCGGCAGAAGTAACACTTCATTTCATTAATATCAAAATATTGAAATATGCTTACAAACATAATGAAAATAAAGTAACTCAGGCGATGGTAACTTATCTTTGAGAAGATATGTGGTGGCTACATGCCTCTAAAATGTGTTACAATGAGGCTCAAGGGGCTATTTATTATTTAAAAACAAAGGAAAACCCTAAAAAACCAAACCCTAACCTCAAGAGATGGAACACCAAGAGTTTGTGGGCATCGTTTGGGTTAGTTGAGCAGCCAAGTTGTGGGGGTCGTAATTTGGTCATATTATCTTTATTTAGAGCATATGATACCTTGTTGGAAAGGTATCTCTAAGTACTATAATATTTGTAGGGTCTACTACGGACCTAAAAAAACTTCGTTTAGGGGGTCAAAACTGCTATAGGAATTTAGTACCTAAAAAAAAAACAAAAATAGTAAATTCTAAAATAAACATTGTAACAAATGAAACTCACTAGAGTTCTAGGTGGAATAGGCAGGTGGCCTCCAATATCCACCTGGATCATGTACTAGCTTTAAATGGGTGAGATAATCCACAAAAATTTGCATACTTGGTAAGTCTATCAACTACCACCATGATGACACTATTTCCTTTAGAATTAGGTAAACCTATGATAAAATCCATTGAAGCCTCCTCCCAATGTTAACTTGGAATGGATAAAGGTTGTAACAGACTTGGGGTCTTAATAGTCTCAACTTTATTTTGTTGAAAAACCAAACACTCTGCCACAAAATTTTGAATATTAGAGTTAACACCATCCCAAAGAAATTCCTTCTTGATCTCGTGGTAAGTTTCTAAAAATCTTGAGTGCCCTCCTAAGGGAGAGGTGTGCAATTCCAAAATAATGTTTTGTTTGAGTTGGGGATTCTTACAAAGATATAAGTGATATTTGTAACACAATGAACCATTTTTCCAGCTAAATGTATCAAATGTGTTGGGATCTTGTTGCAACATTTTAATGAGTGTCCACACTTCTTCGTCATTCTTCAAGTCATCCCTTTCTTTAGTTATCCAATCTGGTTGGATAATAGAAATGGCACAAAGAAATTCCTCCACATCCTCCTCCTTTCTTGAGAGTGCATCTACAACAACGTTTTGCTTCCCTTTTTTGTAGATGATTTCAAAGTCATAACCCAACATTTTTGTGACCCATTTTTGTTGCTCTTCTGAAGATAATATTTTTTTCCAAAAAGTATTTAAGACTATCATGATCTATTTTTACCTTGAAGTGTCTTCCCATTAGGTAAGTTCACCATTTCTTTACTGCATGTAGTATTTCTAACATTTCCTTCTCATAAATATCTTTTTGTAAATACTTTCCTCTGATTGGACGAATTTCAATAGCAATGGATCTTCCTTCTTGCATTAAAAAACACCAATTCCATTTCTTGAGGCATCACATTCCACAATAAAGGTTTTTGTGAAGTCTGGTGTAGCTAAGACCGATTCTTGGCAAATTTCCAATTAAATATGTTCAAAGGCCTCAGTTTCTTCTGGAGTAAAAAAAATGCATCTTTCTTCAGTAACATTGTGATAAGTGTGGCTATTCTACCATAATTCTTTAAAAACTTGTGATAATACCTTGTTAACCCGAGAAATCCTCGCAAATGATTTATTATTGAGGTGATTTTCCTTCCCTTAATGGATTTGATTTTGTTCAGGTCTAACTTAACACCCTCATGAGATACAATATCACCCAAATATTCCAGCTCCTGTACTCCAAAGAAACATTTGGATGATTTTTCATATAATTGTTTCTCCTCCAATAGTTTTAGCATGCTCTCAACATGTTGAACATGATCCTTCCAAAACTTCTTGTAGATTAGTATATCATAAAAAAATACTAACACAAATTTTGTAAGGAAGGGTTTGAAAATGGAATCATAAAAACTTGAAATGTAGATGGTGAATTAGTAAGGCCAAAAGGCATAACCAAAAATTCATAACGACGTTCATCAATTCTAAATGCTCTTTTCCTTCCTTCTCCAATGAATTAGGTTCCCAAAGGAGAAAATCATGTTGGATGTTATCCTTTAACGTCCATATGAAGACATCAATCCTATGCTCCTCTGGGACATCATTTACCCTTATATTCAATTTTTGGAATTCCTTAATGTGCTCTGCAATTTAACCCTTTTGTTTCAGATTTATCAATTGGCTAAAGAAGGTATTTCTATTTGTATCCTCATAATGTGCTATCATTTCCTCTGTAAAAAATTACCAAGTGGCAAGTGATTTACTAGAACAAAGCCACCGATACCATACAAACTGATTGGGTTCTAAATATAAAGTTGCCATGTGTACCTTTTGTGTATGTTGCACATTATGAAGATCAAAATATTGCTCCATCTATAGTATCCATGTTACTGGATCTTTGCCATCAAACATCCTCATATCAATATTCAGAATATGGTGGGTCTTGAATCCATTGTTAGAGTTTATAAAATCAAGATTAACATTTATTTTGTTCTCATAATGAGTTTGATCTAATACCTTTTCGCTATTAGGAATAATTCCTTGTAGCAACTAAATTGTCAAACCTTCCATGTCTACTTTTAAACCATTCTACAAATCTTCCATTTTGCCTTTAATTTTTATTTCTATTCCATCCTTCAAACCTTCCATATCTGATTTTAAACTATTCTTCAAACCATCCATATTAGCTTCCATTTTATTTTTGGTTACTCTTTGTGAGAAAATTTTGTTGCACTTGGTCTCATAATTTTGATATATCATGCTGCATTTCTGCCTCTTCTTCATGCGTCATAGTAGATTTTATTGGTTTCTTACTAGGTGTTTCCATTTCTTTCTTTGAGGAATTTTGAAATTAAACCATAATATATATGCTTCACTATGCCCTTTGAATCACTTAAAAGTTGTTATATCTCTATAATTGTGAATCTCCAAGATTTGAAATTTTGTCTTGTAGTACCCCTATGATTATTCTTTCCAACCCAACAAGTCAGGCCAAGATTGGAGTCTTCAAGAAAGCCTTACTCCTAATCTCCCACAATGACCTAATTATAGATTGGTTCAGTAGAGAGAACTTATAGAGTTCCATGTGTCATTGTTTCAACCTTTGGCTCTGAAATTGATAGCCAAGACACTACAATCCATCATATTCTTGTGAAATTTTAAAAATTTGAATCCAATTCTAAGAGAGAAAGTTATGATGATTTTCCCTAGGTCACCTGTTTGAGATGGAATTTTGGAGCCTACAAAAAACCTAACTTCCTCAAATCTAATCTCCATAAATATAATAAGACAAGATCTAAAATTTGTACATGAAGTTCATCAAGATTTAGGCTCCACATGGTTTCAATTTTAGCCTCTGAAATGTCGTATAAAAAAAATTATAGTGAAAATTCCAGAATGACATGTTTGAAGTAGTGAAACCCTAGAATCCAAAGCTATGATACCAAATGCTATGCAACGATATTACAAATAGATATATCAATGACTTAAAAGATATCCTCTTCATGGGTAAAACCTACTTTACATTACATAAATGAAAATTTATTGGATGATTCAAATGACAAAACCTCCTTTCTATATATAGTATTCTAAGCGGTCACAATATAATCAGAGCCTACATAAAAATAATAATGTAAGGGCACAACAATAACAATGAGGGGTCTACACTAACAATAACAATAAGGGGTTACACTAGTAATATAGGGACCTGACATTGGATGTCTGAATCTATTCAAGTGATCAAGTTGTCACTCAACAACATTGTCAGCCTTGCAAGATTCTAGAAAGATAACATCTCTAGATATTATAAACTTCTTATTGACTTCATCATAGAGACGATATTCTTTGGAGGTATTTGAATACCCTAAGAAGATATAGTTTCGACTCCTTGCACCGAGTTTGTTTATTTTTTCCTTAGGTATCAAGCATAACAGGTGGAACCAAAAGCTGTGAGATGCCTTACCGAAGGAATGTGGCCATACCACATTTCAAAGGGAGTCTTATTTTTTATAGCATTAGATGGACACCTGTTCTTTATATACACAACACATAAAACTGCATCATCCCAAATCATTAGTTTAACATTCTTGAAGAACATCATGGAATGTACCATATTTAAGATTGTCCTGTTCATTCTTTCAGCTACTCCATTCTCTTGGGGATTATAAGGCACAATACTTTGATGTTTTACCCAATGCTGGCGAAGATAGTTTCCAAATTCATCTGCAGTTTATTCTTTTCCATTTTCAGTGCAAATAGATCCAATATGATATTGTGCATCATTTTCAAACCATGCATTAAAGTTCTTGAATGTTTCAAAAGCATCAAATTTGTTCTTCAATAATTAAACCCAACACATTCTGGTGTACTCATCAATAAATGTCATCATATATTTATCACCATTTGAAAAATGAACAAGCATCGGGCCACATAAATCTGAATGAATGAGTTCAATTTTTCTATGTATTCTGTAATGAGAATCATGAAAACACTATTTGTTGTGCTTTCCTATAATACAAACATCACATTGCTTAAGTTTCCTAGGAATTGTAGGAAAAACAATAACAACATTTTTCTTCAACAAACAAAGGTTGTCATAGTTCAAGTGTTCAAACCTAGCATGCCATAAAATACTTGATGGAAATGTACCTTCTTCATAGTGAGAATTGTATGAGAAATTTTGTGCACGAATAGAGGTTCCTTGCAGCTTCAGAAGTCTTTCTTCTTCTCTTCCCATCATGACAAGTGAGTGATCTGATGCTTTTCTGACCTTGATCTTGCCATCAATTATATGAATGGAGTGTCGTTGCAGGTGGATTTGGACCAAAGACAACAATTTTCTCCTCAAGCCTGAAAGATATAAAATATCATGTAGAAAAAAGTCTGGAAGACAAGGGAGTTTGAGCCTGATGGTGCCAAGTCGTGATGGATTGAGTTTTGACTTGTTTGTAAAGTATACTTCTCCATCAACATTGTCAGTGAATTCTTCAAATAAATCTCTCCTGAAATTCATGTGGCAAGTTGCTCCTAAATCAAGCAACCAATCATCTTTCCATGAAGCAAGTAAAGTATTGGACAAGTCTTCAGTTACTCAATTGTTACAATGTGTTATAACATAGTGAGTAGTGAGTGGATTTGGGTGCTTTACTTTTCCTTTTGTCTTTCGTTTCACCTTTCCCTTCATTTATTTCCTACTCAATTCTATCCCAAGGAAACTTACATGTGGATGCATGAGGTCCATCTCTATTACATCATATGCAATTAAGATCATACTTTTCTCCTTGGAACTGCCTGCCCCACCTACCTCTAAAATTCCTCCTTCCTCTTCCTCTTCGGCCACATCTTCCTCTAGAAGAATATTATGAATGATTCTTATTCTTTTGTGCAAGGCATACAACTTCTCCAGTAGAATGAGCAGTTGTATTCTTCTCAAAGGCCTTCTTTCTCTCTGCAAATGTATTCTCAAGGGAGTCAAAGGTAATCTCCTTAAGGCTTCCACTTTCTTGCAATGGCTCAAGATAATGTGAATAAGTGGGATATAGTGCCTCGGCATAAGCTATGATAGGAATACATATCTCAACACTAGTTGCTTTTATATCATGCATAATGGATCTTACTTCTGATGCTAAGGCAAGAGGGCCATCACTTTTGAATTCAAGACTGAACAACTTAGTCATCAATTGAACAACTACAAGTTCAGAGTGTGAATCATACAATGCCTTTAACTTCTCTAAGGCTTTAAAAGAGTTTGAAAATGGAGAAATATGGTGACTCACGTCTTCATTTATTGATGTTGCAATCAAGGGATAGGCCTTGTTGTTCTTTTTTTCCCAAATGTCAACCTCCTTGTCTGAAGTCGTCTTTTTAGGTGCATTGTATCCTAGACCTTCATAGACTCCTTTCCACGAATCATTGAAAATGAGAGTGTCTTTAATCTTCTGAGACCACTCAAGATAGTCCTCCTTGCCAGTGGGAACCACTCCCACAATAGATATCAATGAATGCATTCTTAAAAAGGACTATGTGCTTCAAAATAAATACAGTAATTGCAAGTATTTGTAAAATAGTTTATTATCTTCAAAAAAAATTCAACTAAAAGTGTAGGTTCTCAATATACTTCCAACACATACCTTTGACAGAAGATATATGTAATTTCATTATATGAAGCTTAACCATACCATATATGTCTTATTTCAAAAAAACAATGCATTTATAAAAGAGCCAATGCACTTTCAAATAGTACCCTTCATACCACACATGTGGAGTATTAAACAAATCAAACACATGGTCATAAGACCTCAACTTATATACCTCAACCGATGAACAACAAGATTGCACCAAGCCATAGTTATGTTGCACTATGGAGGAAAAATCACGGTGTCAGCAACTTTTCTATGCTTAGTATTCAAAGAGAAGCAAGTTGATAACTACAATCTATTTTCTTGGTTGAAGGATATGAAATGCATGTTCAGAAATATACAGTATGTCTGGATAATGTGCATTCAAGAGTAGCTTGGAAAAACAATTTTATTATGTTAGATTCTACACATGGAGACCTCACCAACCCTCTAGGTAATCTTGGTGATCATATTGCCCCACCTATTGATAGTTTTCTATGCCTTACCATCATATCATTGGATCATGATTATTCTCTGATGCTCAATATTTTTTCCACTATTTTGCAAAAATGGTTTTCAGTGTTGTTGATGGGTCTTCTTGGCTCTAAATGTGGAACATGTTGGGTGTATGGTGGTCCTTGTGCTCATCATGCGTACTGAACATTTTGTTGTGCAACTCAGCCGTTATAGGTGGTTTCTCTTGCTTTCATGGTTTGGAATAGGTATGGAGAGACTCCTTTATCTCTTTTCGGAGTTCTATCTATAATGCATTTGGGAATGGTCCCCCTTTTTCTACTTGTTTATCTCTTGGAGCTTGGTTTCATTTCCTATTTGATATGGAGACATATGATGATATGAGGGCATCGATGGATTTGCACATGTTTGACATGGAGGTTCATTTTCATATGACGGTAAGTATGGGACTACACCCTCTCTTTTTTGTGTACTTAAATTTTTATATGGAAACCATGTTTTTTGGTTCATGCAATGATTTATGGATGTATTCCATTCTCTATTATAGTGCTTATGGCCTTCTTGTCATGGGTGTTGAGCACTAGAGAAGGTATGTTATTATCGTTTATTTTGTCATCTTTTCCTTAAAACTCATAACCTCTTTACATCATGAACTAGGTAGATATTAAGAAATTATGATAAAATCTAAAGGATTTGTGTGTAAATCGAAATAAAAAATAATTACCCTTTTCTTATGCAGGAAAAGGAGAAAATGGAATATTTCCATCCCAAAGGAAAAGACAGGACAAAGTTAACCGCTGTCCCTTTGACAGGGAACCGCATGCAAACAATACGATCCAAATTGGAGCATATCATCCAAGAAAGGAAAAAGGAGATACCAAATCGGCGCAAGAGAACAAGAGGATAACTGAGAATTAACAGTTTTGCGAATCCTCCTGAGGGATCGCTATCTTAACGATTTTTTTGCATCGTTGATATCTCCACTTGGCTATTATAAGAAGGGGCAGCACTGCTAGCCCGAGGGATGAACTATTGTTGTTTTTATGAAATTCTCCTTTGTATTTGAAACTTTGATCATCGACTCTCGTTGAAGAGCGATTCATTGTAACTCTGTTTTGATGGTTTAATATATAAATATGGTTGTCGTTCCATCTTTGATTCTGGAGTAATCTCAAGCAATGTGTCCCTGGAGGGTAAGGGCCCAGCCTTGGTGGAACACTTGCTCCTGTACCATTATTTCCAACTTGTGTGCAGTTTTATTTTCTTTATTAGCTCTGTTCAGTAATCTGATGTGTCTTGCTGTTTTACAAAATGGTTCTATTATATTTTGTTTATGCTTGACTAAGTAATGTTGTTCTCTGTAATAGTAATGTTGTGTTGTTCATTTTGACTTTATATCGCATTGTTGTTCCTTACAGATTGTCATTGTTGTTCAATTATAGAGTAACCATGTTGCACATTCATAAATCGGTATTACTATATTTATCTATGGTTTACACTTAAATGCGATTGCTATTCAATTGGGATCGTTGTTCCATTGCGAATCACAATTGCTACTCTTTATAACTGTGATTTATACTTGTTGTATCGAAGCTAGATTACTGTTCCTTTCAGTATTAAGTGTGTCGTGTGTACATTTATATTTGATTCAAGTTTCTATTCTATATTTCATTTCCATTTGCTATCTGAATTATCTTTAGAGTAAGGATTTTTACTTAATTCCTGTAGGATATAATTACTGTTGCATTCATTTCTATAGATTAAGGTTTTGCTATTCAATCCTGTTCATAAGAATAGTCACTGTTGCATTTCTTGCCATTTGAATTATCATTGCTTTGGTGTGCATAATGATCTGAGACTGTAGTGAGCATTGAAATATGTTGTCTAGTTCCCAGATTGATGATGTTTTGCTTGATTGTCTTTTAATTACATCAGTTTATAGAGGGAAGATTTACCATTATTGTACCCTTGACTGATAAATTGCTATAGCTTTCTGAGTGCATGATTTGAGTTTTGAGTTTCTTTTCTATAAGTAGATCTTATTTCAAGCATCTGTTTACTCTTGCATTTAGAAAACTATACTACTAGCATTACTCTCACAAATGACCACCTCAAACTGAGTACACTCTTTGAGATAACAAATTGTTCCTGGATTGACAATTAATGTAGGGTAAATAGAGGTGAAAAGACCCTTTTTACTCTTTGACATTTTGGCACCATTTTCGGGGAAGAGTGTAGCCATTTGTTTCTTTTCCAAATCAATGTAAGAACCTGCTAGGAGAGAATTGGGTTTTAAAAACAAAAGGTAAGAACCTGCGTACAAAGCATGTAATAGCCATACTCCCCTGCCCGCTTTCGTAAAGATTTGTTGTTATTTTTTGGGTAGAAAGAATTTGATTTGTGTGCATGACGAAGCAGAAAAAGTCTAAAAATAATCCTAATCTACTACCCAAGTCTGATAAAGCTAAGGGGCCAGTGACCCTTGGCCGATCAACCTTTATAGATGAAATCCTTAAGAAAGCAGAATCTCAGCCTTCAGTAGGACCTACAAAAGTTGCTTCTAGACAACCTATTAGTTCCCTTTAGGCCACAAGATCACCATCTATAGCCTTTGCTAAGGTGCATAGTCAAACTGAAGAGTAAGATTTTCAAGAAATTGAGAATTCTAGCCCAAAATCATTGCAAGAAGGGAACCTTAGCAACTTCTGTGAAGGGAGAGGAGAAACAGGGGAAACTGAAGAATGAAGATCTCCTCTTGGGATAATTCAGCCAGTAAGCAACCCAGATAAGGGAAGTTCTACGAAAATCATTTATAATGGAATTGAAGAACCTCAAGAATCAGAATCTCCCCAGACATGAGGCACTCTCATCATCCCAGATAAACAAAGTGTTATTAAGGCGATTCCTGTTGAAGCCATTCCCCCTTTTCAGCCTAGGAATACCCTTCTAGATATCCCAGAAGGTTATTGGCATATATTTGACCAAATGGCCCAGAAACAGCCAAACACCCAAACCTAGACACTGCAATATCCCATTGTGGATATTGCAGCTAATGCACCTATGAAAGAAATTCCTCTCCAGCATATCCCTACATTCCATGGCCTTACATCAGAAGATCTGGATGCATTCTTATTTGAATTTGATGTGATGTATAGAGGATATGACTATACCACCGATCCCCAGAAACTAAAATTATTTCCCTCTACATTAAAAAGGGTTGCTTTAAGATGGTTTATGGGATTGGGTGGTGGTGTTATAAATACCTGGGATCAAATGAAAGATGCTTTTCTAAAGAAATATAAGGACTATTACAGGTCTAGAGAATTAAAAGATGAAATATTTCACATGGTAACTAGACCGAATGAAACATTAGAATAGTTTGTTGAACGTTTCCAGTATAATCTTCAAATATCTCCTTATGAATCATTACCCTTACCTGATAATGTATAAAAAACAACATTAATTAGAGGAATGAAGGAACAATGGACTGAAACACTAAATATTATGGGAAAAGAGGATATTTATTAGGAAAATTTCGCTGATATTGATTTATGTATCAGGAGTTCGAGAGGAAGCACAAGACTAAAACCAACAAAACATGACAGGTTTACAAGAGACAACAAGATATCTACAGAAGGAGTAAATCACGTAGAAATTGGAAATTTATTAGAAAATTTTAAAACTAACATATTGGGGACTCTGACAACATAACTTGATATTATGCAGGCAAAACAGAAGCAAGTAGAGGCAAAACAAAATTTGGCAATCTTCTGTCCCAGATGTAGAAAGAAACACAGCCACAAAGAGTTTCCATTAGATGCAGTTCAAGTTTGCGCCATTTGTACAAAAGACCACTCTACAGAGCGTTGTCCCTCACTTCCTGGATTGAAAGCAGTATACATGAAGCGGAAGAAAAGCCAGAACCAGTGTACCTACTCAATCAATGTCGTCAATGGCAGCCGCGACAATCAGGTATGTTCCCAAATCCAACTTCTTCTTTTCAACCTCTGCAATATCATGCTCAACAATATAATACAATGTGGCAAAATCAACCTCCCTTCTCAAATTGGTCACAACAACCATTTCCTTCATCATCACCATGGCTGAATCAAGCAAGTCAACCCAATTGGCCAAATTTTCCCTATGCCCCACCATATTGGCAAAAAAATGTATATCTAGCACAATGGTCCCCTCCTACTTCACAAAGTCAAGCCTGGCAGACAAACTCGGAAAGACCGATGAATCAACCAGTAGGAACCATTCCGCTCCCTCAAACTACACTTCCAGCATTACAATAAAACCCCCAGTCTAACTTAAGACCGCAACTCCCGTCCCAGCCCAACCCTAATCCAAATAATAGACCGATTCAATCTATCCAAACAATTGAAACACTAGAACCAGAAACCGATCTAAAGGAGTGTAATGATCTTCAATTAAGATCTGGGCGCATTATAGAAACAGAGGGAGATAAAACTGCTCAAGTTGAAAATCAGTTACCTATAGAACAACCACCACAAGAATAGGATGTGATAAGACAACAAACTCATGATCAAGAAACAACATCTTCTCCCCCATTCCTAGAACGATTAATTATACCTCGACCTATACAACATCCTGATTTTGACATTTTGGGAGAACTGAAAAATCTATACATAAAAATCCCACTCCTCCAAACCATCCAAGACATCCCAATATATTCAAATACCATCAAAGAGCTATGTATAAAAAAACCAAGGAGGAGAATAACAAATAACCCAACAGTCCAAGTAGTTGGCACCTTATCCGATCTATTATCAGGAAAAGAAACACCTATTAAATATGAAGACCCAGGAAATCCAACAGTAACTGTACAAATCAATGGATAAACCTTTTCAAATGCCTTAGTCGATCTAGGAGCTGTAATCAATATCCTAACAACCACCACTTCTCAAAAACTGGGCATTACATTAGTAGAACCGACTTCCACTATATTAGAACTAGATGACCGATTCGTGGTTAGGCAAGAAGGCACACTACATGATGTCATGGTATTCATTGATTACTAGGAGTATCCTTCTGATTTTCTGATAATAAACCCCAAAAATTGACTTGATGGACATCCATTGATTTTAGGCAGACCTTGGCTTGCAACTGTTGACACTTATATTAGTTTCCGACAAGGCAGTATGACCATAACTAGAGGGGCTAATATCAAGAATCTAGCTTTAGATCCTCTAGCCCAGCAAGTGTCACAATAATAAGAACTAAAAGACATCCTATATCATACCTCACCGAAAATATTAGATCCCCATTAACCATAGAAGATGCCCTCGATTTCAAAGATTAAATAGAGGATGATGTCATTAACAATTTTATTAGCCAAGATAAATCTAGATCCCACATACAATGTCACATGATAGAAGTAGCATTTGATAATGAATTAGAAGAAGATCCTCTTAAAGAAACTCATGATCAAACAATACCTACTACCTCTATCCCAAATAGCAAAACTATAGAAATTGAGCCAGGAAAAACTTTAAACATTAATGGCAACCTGACTCCCGAACAAGAAAAGAAGCTAATCCAACTACTAAGAAAATACAATGAAGCATTTGCATGAGATTACCCTGACATGAAAGGAATCGATCCCCAGTTATGTACACACCACATTTACATAGAGAAGGATGCAAGAACTATTTGCCAACCACAAAGGAGACTTAACCCTCATCTAAAAGAAATTGTAAAAGATGAACTTCAAAAACTTTTAGATGTGAACTTCATCTACCCTATCTTTGATAGCAAATGGGTCTCTCCACTTGTTGTGGTGCCAAAAAAGAATGGAAAATGGAGGATTTGTGTAGATTACAGAGAGCTAAATAAAGCAACACAAAAAGACCACTTTCCCCTTCCATTCATTGACCAGGTATTAGACAATTTAGCAGGAAAGAAATTCTTTTCTTTCTTAGATGGCTTTAGTGGATACAATCAGATTCAGATTGCCCTTGAAGACCAAGACAAAACTACTTTTACTTGTCCTTGGGGAACATTTTCCTACAGAGTTTTACCTTTTGGCCTATGTAATGCCCTTGCCACATTTCAAAGGGCTATCCTTGAGATCTTTTCAGATTTAATAAATGAAGGGATCGAACTATACATGGATGATTTTACACCATATGGAGATGATTTCGACCCAACATTGGACACAATGGAAAAAGTGCTGCAGCGGTGCATTGCCACTAGGCTCTATTTCAGCCATGAAAAATGCTCTATGATGATGACTGAAGGAATTATTTTAGGCCATTATATCTGAGTAGCTAGAATACAAGTAGATCCGGTCAAAATTCAAATAATTTTTCTAATTCCCACTCCTACCACTCAGACATAGGTACGCAACTTTCTTGGATTTTCTGGTTATTATAGAAGATTTATAGAGCATTTTTCTCATATTGTTGCACCTTTATATGCACTAACATTCAATGTTGACTTTGTTTGGACAGATAAATGTGACCGTGCTTTTGAGGATCTGAAAAGGCTTGTGTCAACAACCCCAATACTCAGAGGTCCAAATTAGGACCTGCCATTTCAAATTTCATCAGATGCTTCAGACACTGCTATTGGAGCAGTCCTTGGGTGAGAAGAAGATAAAAAACCATACACAATTTATTATATTAGCAAGAATTTATCTCTTACTGAATTGAACTATACTATTACTAAAAAGTAATTTTTAGGTGTAATACATGTTGTCAATAAATTTAGGCATTATATCACTGGATATCCTGTTATCTTATATACAAATCACTCTACCATAAATTATTTAGCAAATAAACCGATCACAAATGGTAGAGTAACCAGATGGATGATTTTATTGCAGGAATTCGATATCACAATAAAGGACCGACCTGGAAAAGAAAATCATATAGCTGACTTTCTCTCACGAATGCCAAAACCAGTGGATGCAACAACGGTTGAAGATCAATTTCCAGATGAACATTTGTTCGCTGTCACTGTTAAAACACCCTGGTATGCTGATGTTGCAAATTATTTAACAGTAGGCAAATTACCGAAACACCTAACCCCCAATGAACGAAAGCATATTGTCCAGGGTAGTACTCGATTTTCTTGGATTGGGGGCTACCTATTCCATACAGGGGCAAATATGCACATCAGGAGATGCCTCCGTGAAGATGAAATTTTTGACATTTTGAAAGATTGTCACGATGGACCATGTGGCAGACATTTTGTGGATCGAATAACTGGCCACAAGGTGCTGCAAATAGGGTATTATTGGCCCATGATCTTCAAAGATGTAAAGGAGTTCATTCAAGCTTGTGACAGCTACCAAAACGCAGGACACCCTGGATAGTCCGACGAAATGCCCCTAAACCCACAGCTAGTCATTGAACCATTCGAACGATAGGCCCTCGATTTTTTTGGTCCAATTAACCCATCACCGAACCAGAAAACATATATTTTGGTAGTAATAGAATATGTCACCAAATGGGTTGAAGCAGAGGCATTTTCGAGAGCTACAGAGGATTCCGTCATACAGTTCATGTTCCATATATTTGTGCGATATGGCCTCCCAAGAGATATAATTACGGATGGAGGACCATAGTTTGCTGGTAAAACAATTGCTGCAACACTAAAAAACTATCATATCTAGCATAAAATTACTACTCCATACTACCCACAGGCAAATGGTCAAGTAGAAAGCACCAATAAAATAATAGAAGCAATCCTGACAAAAATCATTGTGTCACACAGACACGATTGGGCTACAAGATTGCTAGAAGCCTTGTGGGCTTACAAAACAACATGGAGAAGTACTACCGATTATTCACCATACCAGCTAGTATTTGGAAAGGAACCCATCTTTCCAATAGAATTCGAAATACAGACACTGCGAACAGCACAAGAAGTCGGTCTAGATTTAAATGAGGCACATATTAATAGATTATAGCAAATCAATGAGCTAGATGAAATCAAGCTCTCTTCCCTTCAACACACTACGTTGATCCAAAAACAGTGAGCTAAATGGCATGACACCTTCATTAAGAAGAAAGTCTTCCACAAAGAAGATTGGGCGCTCCTATACGATTCCAAGTTTCAGGATTTTCTGGGGAAACTTCAGACTCGTTGGCTGGGGCCATACAAAATCCAAATGGTACATGATAATGGCACCATTACTCTAACCACCATTGACGGATCTGGACATACCTTTAAGGCAAATGGCCACCGAGTTCGATTATACTCCAAACCACTTACTCGGGAATCATTCTACCAGCAACTCTGCAAAGACTCTGAAATGCAGATTCTGGTGGAGGAAGAGAAATATTCTTCACCTCTGGTTCATTAAGTAATTCGACTGTTCTTACATTTTGTACATAATTCTTTTGTTTTGTTAGCGTAAATTATTTTCTGTACATATTTTTGTATTTGCATTTTGTTGTTCCTTTTAGGAAGAAACAACATTCTCACCAATTTGTTGTTCCTTTTTCAAGGAACAGAACCTCTGCATTTTGCTATTCCTTTTTGAAGGAACAGCAGTTCCATCGTTTTTGCTATTCCTTTTCAAAGGAACAACACTTTTGCATTCTACTATTCCTTTCAAAAAGAACAACATTTTCGTTGTTTTGTTGTTCCTTTTTGGAAGGAACAACACTTGCATTGTTTGTTGTTCCTTTTTCTGAAGGAACAACACTTTCGTTTTGTTGTTCCTTCTTTCTGAAGGAACAACACTTTTGTTTTTTGTTGTTCCTTTTTCCGAAGGAACAACACTTTCGCTTTCCATTGTTCCTTTACCGAAGGAACAACACTTGCATTTTTTGTTGTTCCTTTTTCCAAAGGAACAACACTTTTGTTTTCTGCTGTTCCTTTTTCTGAAGGAACAACAATTTCGTTTTTGTTGTTCCTTTTCCAAAGGAACAACACTTTTTTTTTTCTGCTGTTCCTTTTTCCGAAGGAACATCACTTTCGTTTTTGTTGTTCCTTTTCCAAAGGACAACACTTTTTTTTTCTATTGTTCCTTTTTCCAAAGGAACAACACTTTTGTCTTCGCTGTTCCTTTTCTGAAGGAACAACACTTTTGTCTTCGCTGTTCCTTTTCTGAAGGAACAACACTTGCATTTTCTTTTGTTCCTTTTCCAAAACAGTAGCACTTGCATTCTCTGCTATTCCTTTTTGAAAGGACAACATTTTCATATTTCTTTTACTTGTGCTTATTTTCTTTGCTGTTCCAATTAAAGTACAGTTGTTGTTCCTCTTAATGCACAATAGTTTCGAGTATTTTTCTTCCTTTTGCTTGTGATTTTGTGCACAATACCTGTTTTATCTTTTTCTTCTATGTTTTATCATTTAGACCATTTTTAAAGCACAGCTATACACTTATGCAATGAATACAAAACTAGAGGATACTAAAATCAGCAAATTACATAAAATCGCTATCTTTACAAGAAATTTCTTTGAATTGATAGGAGAAAAGAGGAAAGGACACAACTATTGATCACTTTTCTGTCATTATTCTACTAATACTGATATGATTGGTTATCTTTATCATGATGGTTCTTTCTAAATTCCCATAATCTTCTTTGATCATTATTAAGGAATAAGAACAAAGGGTATATTTTTCTATTGAGATGTTAAGACTTCTTCCACCATTCCTACTCTTAAGGAGTGCTGAACCACCCTTTGTGTATAAATAGGAACGTACTGTTGGCTTTATGTTTCAAGTGTTGTCCTTGATGGCAACTCACTCAGAGGTTGGTACAGGTGCTCAGAAGTTGGTACAGGCGATGGCAACTTGATCAGAGGACAGATCTCAGTACAGCAGGTCAAGAAAGAGATATACGCAGGTTCAGCAAGGAGAATCAGCGTGTACACGCAGGTTGGCTTCAGCAAAAGCGCGTGTATGTGGAAACGTACTTTTGGTCAGTGGCAGTTAGTCCTTGGAAGTTGTGCCTATGGTTTTTGGACCATAATGTCTCGACGGACGTGTTGATCCCTAGTTTCGAGGTTGATGGTATTGTGTTTCTATGGTTTTGGCTCTTGGTATTGAACAAGGCCTAAAGCTATATAAGGAGAAGATCACTAGGCAAAGGTGTATGAATTTTTGTGTGGCTGACGCAGTGAGAGGATCTGGTATTGTTGGTTATCTGTTCGGGACGCTTGGTAAGGGTCGGATCTGACAGCAAAGGCAGGAGTAATCATTTCTAGATCTGCACGCGGGTTGCCTTTGGAGAAAGCGCGTATACACGCGGTTTTGGTACAGTGAAGTAGCGTATGAATGATAAGGGTTGATATTTCAGGTTGTTGCTGATTCTGGTGGTTGTTGCAGAGTTCTAGATTCTGGTTTGGGTTCTGTGTTCTTAATGACAGGGTTTCAGTGATTCGGTATTGGGTTGTTTAATGAATTATGATGCAAGTATAGTTGATGATTGTATTGTGGTAATGTTTGCTTTGTACTCTTGGATCCAGTCTGAAAATTGATGAAACGTGGTCCCTGAAGGTTGTAGGGTCAGCACCTACGTACTAGTAAATAGATCAGCTAGTACAAGAGCTGAGGGGGTTGTAGCTCCCTTCCAAAAGTAGTTGGAAAACAAGAGAGAGGGTTGTAGCCCTCTGCAGGTTGTAGCCTGCATACTGGTAAAGGACTGCACCAGTATATTGTAAAAGAAGTTTCTCATTAAAGAAAGAAAGAGACGAATTGCAGCAGGTGGTTTTCACCCACATTGGGTTTCCACCTTATATCATGGTGTTCATGTGTGTGGCTCTTGTGTGATGATTCTGTTCTGTTATACTGCACCTGTTTACTGCTAAATTGCTTAATAATGTTCTGAAGCATTTACTGAAGATAAGATTAACTGAATCATAAGATATCTGCATATACGCTAGTTGCTTTAGACACAGTCGCGTGTACACGCTGGTTCACTTAACAGAAGTCGCGTATATGTTTCTGAGTAGGAAATTGAAAAGGTTTTATTAATCTGATAATACTGATTCACCCCCCCTCTCAGTATTATTTCCAACAATTGGTATCGGAGCAGGTCCTTCAGAGGAAGCTTGATCGCTTGGAGGAAAAGATCCATCAAAATGGCTAATCCAGAAAGAGAGGCACACATCAGGCCACCAGTCTTTGACGGGAACAATTTTACTCACTGGAAGATAAGAACCACTGCATATCTACAGTCTCAAGGAGCAGAAGTTTGGGGACTCATAGAAGGAGGATACAATTTCCCATCAACAACTCCTACAGATCCAGCAGAGAAAAAGCAATATGAGCTCAATGCCAAAGTAGTTAATATCCTATTGAGTACTTTGACTCAATCAGAATTTATGAAGATCATGCATCTCAAATCAGCTAAGGATATATGGGACAAAATCATTACGAGTTACGAAGGAGATGATCAGGTAAAAATATCAAAGCTTCAAACTCTCAGAATCCGGTATGAAACTCTTAAGATGCGAAGTAATGAAAGCGTAGCTAATTATTTCCTGCGTATGGATGAGATTGTGAATTGTATGAGGGATCTGGGTGAAGAATTTGAAGAAGTTGTCTTAGTTCAAAAGGTTTTGAGATCTCTGTCTACTAAATTTGATTCTAAAGTATCTGCCGTAGAAGAAAAGGAGAATGTGCGAAAAATTACCATGTCACAGCTTCACGGGATCTTAACTGCTTTTGAAATGCGACTAGAGGTACCACCAGAGGCCGCATTCGAAGTGTCAGAGGAAGAAGATGAGGTAAATTTTGTCAAGAATCTTGAACGTGGAACTGGACGGTTCAAAGATAAGCTGCCTTTCAAATGTTTTCTATGTGGTAGAGTTGGTCACTATGCTGCTAGATGTCCTCATAACAAAGGAAGGATATATGAAGAAGATGGTAGAAGCTATTATTCCCATATTAAAAGTTCATTTAATGATAGTGAAGATATTAGAAGTCTCATGGCGCACAAGAAGAAGAATGCTTCATCCAATGATAGCAAGGATATTAAAAGTCTCATGGCACATGAAGAGAAGAATGCAGAAACTGAAGAAGCTACCAAACTAAAAGAACTATTGGAAACAGAAACCAGGGTAAGGGAGAAATTGCAGGATATAGCAAAAGATCAGAGCTCAACTATTCAGAGACTTGAATCAAAGATCCTCTCTCTAAAAGAAGATCTTGAACATGAAGTGATCAAACTAAAGCGACAAGTAGAAGAAGGGAGAAAAGTTGAAGAAGACCTAAGGAAGCAGTATCTGAAAAAGGAAGAACAACATCAAGTTGAGGTAAATATCTTGAAAGGTAAACTAGAAGAAAAGGATAAGCTTTTACGATTTCAAGATAGTTCTAAAGTCTTGGATGATATTCTTAATAGTCAAAGATCTCCTGCTATCAAGACTGGTCTTGGTTTTCATGAATATGTTGAAGGTGAATCTAGTTCACAAGGTGAGACAAGAAACTCTAATGAGAAATCTGAAATGCTCAAGGAACAACCAAGAAAAGAAATTCCTCAAGGAAGATCCTTTGCTCCCAACTATGGACGTGATAGACCTGAAATGCTCAAGGAACAACCAAGAAAAGAAATTCCTCAAGGAAGATCCTTTACTCCCAACTATGGACGTGATAGACGATTATTTCCTCCGCTGAATAAAGTTGAATGTTATGTATGTCATAATCTTGGACATGTTGCAGCCAGATGCAGAAGTAGGATGGTTCAAGAAAGATCATCTCATCCCAGGTATTTCAGAGGGTATTGCTTTGACTATAATGCATATGGACACAAAGCATTTGATTGTGATAGAAGGAACATGAAAAATATAAGGTGCTATACATGCAACAACTTTGGGCATAAAGCAAGGGAATGCAGAAGCAGATTTCAAAATTCAAGACAAGGGGACCATACATCATCACAGTTGCAGGAATTGAAGAAGACAGAGACAGAAAGGTGTGGGATAACTCAGACAGCTGACATAACAGACACAGGGGAATCTGAAAGTGATGAAATTCAGTATTCCATCCTGCATACGCTGATAGACTGAAGACAAGTCGCGTATATACGCGAGTTACAGGCTGCAAAGTCGCGTATATGAAGATAGGGCAGCAGAACAGACCTAGGTTCAGTCATGGTTGGCTCAGGCTCAGGGGGAGCAGAACAGACTCAGGAAATGGTTCAGACATGGTTGGCTCACACTCAGGGGGAGAATATTCTTCAAATAATTCATTGTTGGCACTATGGTTAGAAGTTGATGATACATCTTGTTGTTTGATCAAAGGAATGATGATGCTTATGATACAGATCTGAATGGCTGGTCTTAGAACTTGCATCTGCTCAAGGGGAGCGTGGATAGATTGGTACACTTTGGCATATACAAAGGGGGAGCCAATTTAGAAACTTCAGCATGTACTCAGGGGAGTATGGACAGCAGTATGGACAGCAGAAGGTATACCAAGGAAGAGAATATCTTGGTCCACCCTTTGCCCTTGATGTCAAAGGGGGAGAGTGACTTGGTGTGGTGGTTGCCATCAAGTCCAAAGGGGGAGATTGTTGGCTTTATGTTTCAAGTGTTGTCCTTGATGGCAACTCACTCAGAGGTTGGTACAGGTGCTCAGAAGTTGGTACAGGCGATGGCAACTTGATCAGAGGACAGATCTCAGTACAGCAGGTCAAGAAAGAGATATACGCAGGTTCAGCAAGGAGAATCAGCGTGTACACGCAGGTTGGCTTCAGCAAAAGCGCGTGTATGTGGAAACGTACCTTTGGTCAGTGGCAGTTAGTCCTTGGAAGTTGTGCCTATGGTTTTTGGACCATAATGTCTCGACGGACGTGTTGATCCCTAGTTTCGAGGTTGATGGTATTGTGTTTCTATGGTTTTGGCTCTTGGTATTGAACAAGGCCTAAAGCTATATAAGGAGAAGATCACTAGGCAAAGGTGTATGAATTTGTGTGTGGCTGACGCAGTGAGAGGATCTGGTATTGTTGGTTATCTGTTCGGGACGCTTGGTAAGGGTCGGATCTGACAGCAAAGGCAGGAGTAATCATTTCTAGATCTGCACGCGGGTTGCCTTTGGAGAAAGCGCGTATACACGCGGTTTTGGTACAGTGAAGTAGCGTATGAATGATAAGGGTTGATATTTCAGGTTGTTGCTGATTCTGGTGGTTGTTGCAGAGTTCTAGATTCTGGTTTGGGTTCTGTGTTCTTAATGACAGGGTTTCAGTGATTCGGTATTGGGTTGTTTAATGAATTATGATGCAAGTATAGTTGATGATTGTATTGTGGTAATGTTTGCTTTGTACTCTTGGATCCAGTCTGAAAATTGATGAAACGTGGTCCCTGAAGGTTGTAGGGTCAGCACCTACGTACTAGTAAATAGATCAGCTAGTACAAGAGCTGAGGGGGTTGTAGCTCCCTTCCAAAAGTAGTTGGAAAACAAGAGAGAGGGTTGTAGCCCTCTGCAGGTTGTAGCCTGCATACTGGTAAAGGACTGCACCAGTATATTGTAAAAGAAGTTTCTCATTAAAGAAAGAAAGAGACGAATTGCAGCAGGTGGTTTTCACCCACATTGGGTTTCCACCTTATATCATGGTGTTCATGTGTGTGGCTCTTGTGTGATGATTCTGTTCTGTTATACTGCACCTGTTTACTGCTAAATTGCTTAATAATGTTCTGAAGCATTTACTGAAGATAAGATTAACTGAATCATAAGATATCTGCATATACGCTAGTTGCTTTAGACACAGTCGCGTGTACACGCTGGTTCACTTAACAGAAGTCGCGTATATGTTTCTGAGTAGGAAATTGAAAAGGTTTTATTAATCTGATAATACTGATTCACCCCCCCTCTCAGTATTATTTCCAACACGTACTTTGTAAAAGATAAAAATAGAGAAAAATGTTTATATGATTTGCTAATATGGTTTTTCAAATGAAGGATAGGGGGTCTCATCAAGAGCCAGCCTACCATGATCATAAGGAAGAAAGTGAAGTGGCATTTCCACTATAGCCACCACACCAGGGATATGATCCAAGAGGCATATCAAGAAAAATAAAGAGTTCTTGGAATAAGAGGTCTCATCACGAGCCAGCCTGCCCACCTTTCACTCCTTCCTGGTGAATGGCATTATGATTTATCTAGTTACCAAGCCTGCATAATGGCCTCCATTTTGACATTCTACAACACTCTCCTAAGCATACACAAAGGATCATGGTTCCATGGGTGAAATAAACAACTCTGTTAAGATTATGGACACCTATGGGCAACAAATCTCTATTGATGGTATTGTAGTCACATTCCTTATACACCAATAGCAATTATCAAAACCCTTCTCCATCTTATACCTTTGTAATCGGTCAAATGAGATTATGTATATAATTTCCCTGAGCCTTTAATACATGAAAATATATTACAATCAATTATGACGGAAAAAGTTGATAATGAATGCATCAGACTTTTTGCGCACGTCAGCTGTCCTATCCTCCCAATCTCGCATCATATCATGGAATTCTCTTATTTATTAAGCGATTCTGTTATACACCTTGACTTCGGCAATCTACTCGTTTTGTAAACATGGCATCTCAGTATACGTTGTTCCTTTATGACCCTGTACCATGGCAGTTCAGCCTGCCGCTCCCTCAATTGATGGCCAAGGATGGCCTATCACATTGCAGAGGGGGGAGCAAGTGACCTCATAATTTGCTGGCTACGTGTCAGACTATTATTTGGAGAATTCTCACTCGAGAATAGAAAGGCTTAATAGTATATTGTTTTTAAATTTGCATGGATTGCTATTCCAAAGCTATTTTCGTATTATGCTCTGCAACAATTAGTAGTAATTCGAAATTTGAACAAGCTTGCTGTTTCATCATTTTCTCTGTGTTTCCTAACATCTTGAACAGCCTACTGTTCCATTTCCATCTCTGCGTTTTTATAGTGTGTTAAGCATGGGAGGAGGATCAATTCATAGAGAACCACAGGTATTGACAGTCTCTGATACTGCACGAGAAATCTTAACAAGGGCAGGATGGATAGTTTATCTCAATCATTTACAACAATCCAACGAGACTGTAGCAATTTAATTCTTGCAGAACTTGCAAGAACATCACTCCACAGTAAGAGGGAGACAGATTGCAATCACCGATGACATAATTGCAGAGGTTTCAGGATTGCCAGTCACTGGACCTATGTGGACACTGAAGTAGGAGAAACTACGAAACATCATAAAAATCTTCCAAGATGAAGGCCAGAACCTAACTGTAAGAGGAAAGGGAGTTCTACTAGCAGCGTTGGGAGACTCGTGGGTAGAATTGGCAAGAATCATCCAGAATTACATCACCTGTGAAGGCAGGAAAGACGTGGTAAGACCATGCCACCTTAAACTTTTAGCCGTATTAAAATAGAAATGCATTGTGAATTTTCCTACATTTTTAAATTCTTTATTACATGTTGTTTCTCAAAGCATGAAGAAATCTCGCCGCGTAGAATCGGTAGTAAGAACCATGGGTTGATACGACTGATAGTTAACTACAGTCTTGCTCAAAAACAGATTAGTTGGGAAGAACTGGTCTTCAAAATAGACGGGGGACTGGCTTTTCTAGCCCCAAAACAAAAACATGCTACCAGTACATTGAATAGACCGTTGAAACAAAGGAAATCCGTTAGATTGGCATGGATCAAAGGGAGGCTGGAAAATTCCCAAGGGAACACTAGTCAACCGGTGGAGATAGATGATTCAAGGGATGAGCAACCCCCACAATTGGAAGCAGAGGAGAATGAAAAAGAGTTGGAGGAAAACGAGGAAGGAGAAACAGAGGAAGATACCAAGTAGTATGGGCAGGAGGAGGAAGAAAAAGAGCAACGTGAAGGAAGCCCATTGCAAAATCCATTGCAAGAGGATGAATTGGACCAAATTCTGGCCAATATGGGCAAATATGCTCAACCTCTCAGCCCACTAAACCTCCACACCGAAGAAGAACCAAAGGAGCATTCTGCTCATGACAAAAATGCATCCGAGGAACTGTGCGATGAGGAAGAAGGACCGCAGGAGCACTCTGTTCATGATAAGAGTGCATCTGAAGAATTGTGTGACGAGGAAGAAGAAGAAGAGAATCACTCCGCCCATGATGAAAGTATATCTAGAGAGAAAAGTGATGAAGATAAAGAAGAGGAATAATTTGTTTCTAGTCAGACTACACTGTAAGAATTTCATGAAGGAGAAGGGGTGGAATGTTGGGTTGTGTTATATTCTTTCCACGTAGTTAATAGGGGGTTTGAAGGGCACCCGTAACCCCACTTTTGGTTTTGGACCATATGTTAGGTTGGGCGGACCCACCTATGGTTTTGTGGATGATTTTCGCACATGTTTTTTGGACGCGATGGTTTTCGGTCCATGGTATTGGACGCGATGGTTTTCAGTCCATGGTATTGGATGCTTCGGCATGTATAAATATGTATTGTAACATTGAAAGGAACATAATTAAAAATCAAGCTAGTTGTTATGAAATAATTATGTCCAAAAATTTCCAGTGAAAATGGGATCTCTATCACTTACAGTAATCTTTGGGTTTCCATGTAGCTTTTGAATTGTTTCCATAAATGCAGTAGAAACTGTACTGGCTCTAAATGTATGTGATAATGCACAAAAGTGTGCATACTTGGTAAGTCTATCAACTACCACCATGATGACACTCTTTCCCTCAGACTTGGGTAAACCTGTGATAAAATCCATTGCTACCTCCTCCCAACGTTGGCTTGGAATGGATAAAGGTTGTAATAGACCCGGTGTCGTAATTGTTTCAACTTTATTTTGTTGGCAAACCAAACATTCTGCCACAAACTTTTGAATATCTGATTTAAGGCCATCCCAAAAAAATTCCTTCTTAACCCTGTGGTAAGTTTTTAAAAATCCTTAGTGCCCTCCTAAGGGAGAAGTGTGCAATTCCATAAGAATCTTTTGTTTTAGCTGGGAATTCTTACAGAGGTATAAGCGATCTTTGTACCATAAAGAATCCTTTTTCCAGCTAAATGTTTCAGACGTACTGGAATCTTGTTGTAGCTTTTGAATAAGTGCCCACACTTCTTCGTCATTCTTCCATTCCTCCCTTGCTTCATTTATCCAATCTGGTTGGATGATAGAAATAGTGCACAACAATGCTTCCACATCCTCATCCTTTCTTGAGAGTGCATCTACCACCACATTTTGCTTCCCTTTTTTGTAGATGATTTCAAAGTCATAACCCAACATCTTTGTGACCCACTTTTGTTGCTCTTCAGAGGATAATCTTTGTTCTAAAAAATATTTAAGGCTATCATGATCCGTTTTTACCTCGAAGTGTCTTCCCATTAGGTAGGGTCACCATTTCTTAAGTGCATGGAGTATTGCCAACATTTCCTTCTCATAAATAGCTTTTCTTAGAAACTTTCCCTTGATTGGACGAATTTCAAAAGCAATGCGTCTTTCATCTTGCATTAGAACAACACCAATTCAATTTCCTGAAGCATCACATTCCACAATAAAGGTTTTTGTGAAGTCCAGTGTAGCTAAGACCGGTGCTTGGCACATTGCCTCTTTAAGATGTTCAAAGGCCTTTGTTGCTTCCGGAGTCCATGAAAATGCATCTTTCTTCAATAATGTCGTTAGAGGTGCTGCTATTCTCCCATAATTCTTAACAAACTTGCGATAATACCTTGTCAACCCAAGAAATCTGCGCAAATTCTTTATGGATGTGGGGATTTTCCATTCCTTAATGGCTTTAATTTTGCTAGGGTCTACCTTAACTCCTTCATGAGATACAATATGACCCAAATATTCCACCTCCTGGACTTCAAAAAAACATTTGGATCTTTTGGCATATAATTGTTTCTCCTCCAATAGTTGTAGCACCCTGTCAACATGTTCAACATGATCCTTCCAAGACTTGTTGTAGATAAGTATATTATCAAAAAATACTAACACAAATTTTCTAAGGAATGGTTTGAAAATTGAATTCATCAAACCTTGAAATGTTGAAGGTGCATTGGTAAGGCCAAAAGGCATGACCAAAAATTCATAATGACCCTCATGAGTTCTAAATGCCGTTTTCGGAATGTCTTCAATCTTCATTCTGATTTGATGATATCCTGAACGAAGATCCAACTTGGTGAAGTAAATTGATCCATGCAATTCATCCAGTAATTCATCAATGACAGGAATGGGGAACTTATCTTTAATAGTGAGCTTGTTGAGCTCCCTATAATCCGGACACATGCGCCATGATCCATCCTTCTTCTGCACCAATACTACTGGAGCAGAGAAAGAACTTTGACTCGGTTCAATTATACCAGCCTCTAGCATTTCTGCAACCATACATTCAATTTCACTTTTTTGGACATAGGGATATCTGTACGGCCTGATGTTTGGAGGAACACTTCCTGGAATCAGATGAATAGCATGATCATGATCACGCATAGTGGGAGACCTTTGGGAGTCTCAAATACCTTGGAATGATTGTCCAGGACTTTTTGGAGATCTGGAGAAATAGATGATTCTAATGTGGAAACATCTAGCGAACATAATTGTGCAATTACACCCTTTTGCTCCTTTTTTAGAAGCTTTGTCATACCATTAGAGCTGATTATCTTTCCTGGTTTCCCTGCAATACCCCTTAATTCAACTTCCTTTCCTTCCGTAGAGAATTTGATGAAAAGTTCTTGAAAATTAAAAGCTATTGTACCCAAGGATTGTAGCCATTGGACTCCTAGTACAACATCAGCACCTCCCATTGGAATGGAAAGCATTGGGCTAGTCAATACATATTCTCCCATGGATAGCTTGATATTATGGCACTTTCCAGAGCAATTTATTGTTCCTCCATTTGCAATCATCACTTAACACTCTGGTGTTGGATATAGGAAGCAATTCAATTCTTTTGCTACCCTACAATGAATAAAATTGTGGGTGCTTCCTGAATCAATCAACACTATTACCTTTTTCTTCTTGATTTTTCCTTCTATCTTGATGGTTTCAGGAGTGGTAATTCCCGCCAATGCATTACAAGATATGGTCGGATTTATTTTTTCTTCATCTAGGTTTTGTTCCTAGAGCATATCATGTTCTTTTGACCTTTCTTGCTCCTTTTCTTCTTCCTCTTCACAATCTATGTAGAATAGTTTCTTCTCAGCACACTTATGACCTTCAGTGTATTTTCTATCACAACTATAACAAAGCCCTTTTGCTCTTTTTTCTTCCAATTGTTGTGGTGTCAACCTTATAGGTTGTGGAAGACTAGGGGCAACTGCACTTCCGTCTTTATAGTTGTGAGTGGTATGCTTCCTGGTTGCCATACTTTTGCTTTCCATTTTTCTTGCTAACCTGAATGCCTTCTCTAATGAATCAGGTTCCCAAAGTCGAACATCATGTTGGATATTATCCTTTAAAGACCCTATGAACACATCAATCCTATGCTCCTCTGGAATATCTTTTACCCTTATGTTCAATTTTTGGAACTCCTCAATGTGCTCCATTATTGAACCCTTTTGTTTGAGACTTATCAATTGGCTAAAAAAAGTGTTGCTTTTTGTATCCTCATAATGTGCTATCAATTCTTCCGTAAAAATTGCCCAAGTGATAAATTGTTTACGAGAGAAAAGCCATTGATACCATACAAACTGATTTGGTTCCAAATATAAAGTTGCCATACGTACCTTTTGTGTGTTTTGCACATTATTGAGATCAAAGAACTGCTCCATCTGTAATATCCATGTGGCGAGATCCTTGCCATCAAACTTCCTCATATCAATTTTTGGAATATGGTGGGTCTTCGATCCAACATTAGAGTCTATGGAATCATGATTAACATTTCTTTTGTTCACATCATGAGTTTCCTTTACAACCTTTTCACCATTAGTAAGTATTTCTTGTAGAAAATTTGTCAAATCTGTCTTCAAATCTGCCATGTCTGTCTTCAAATCTGTCCTCAAATCTGCCTTCAGATCATCCATCTTAGCTTCCATGCACTTTATCTTAGATTCCACGCCATTTATCTTAGCATATGTTAGCTTTCGTGAGCGTGGCATTTGTTGCACTTGTTCTTGTAATTTTGATATATCATGTAGCATTTCTTCCTCTTCTTCATGAGTCATGCTAGAGCTTTCAGGTTCCTTACTAGGTGTTTGCATTTTCTTTCCTCGGGGCATCAGTTACCAATAATAATGCTTTACTATGCCTTTTGAATTCCTTCAAACCAAGCTTATGCAAAAATTAAAAAAAAAACAACACACCTTTTTTTACTTTGTAGAAGCCTGATATTGAATCTGATATATCTCTATAATTTCGAATCATCCAGTTCTGAAATTGTGACCTGTAGTAGCCTTCTATGTCCTCTTTCTAATGCCATTAGTCTGATCCAAATTGGATTCTCCAAGAAAGAGTTATGCACAATCTCCCGCAGTGACCTGATTATAGACTAGTTCAGTAGAGCGAACTTGTATGAAGTGCCACGTGTCACTGTTTCAACCTTTGACTCTGAAAAATATATAAAAGAAAACTACAGTCTGTCCTATTTCTGTACCTTCTTACGAAATTTCAATCTGATGCTCAGAAAAAAGGTTATGACGATTTTCCCCAGGTCACCTATTTTGAGTGTAATTCAGTCTGCAAAAAGACCAACTTCCTCAGATCATATCTCCGAAAATATCGCGCGAAAAGCTCTGAAATTCAGACCCACGGTTCAGCGCGATTTCTTCTCAAATGGGTTTTTTTTGCAACTTCTGAAATGTCATAGAAAAATTTTATAGCGAAAATGCCACGATGACCTGTTTGGAGCATCGAAACCCTAGAATCCAAAGCTCTGATACCAAATGTTATGAAACCAGCTCACAAAAAGATAAAAAATAGAGATCCACGCCTTAGAATTTAGCCTCTTCGAGGGGGAAACCTCCTTTAAATTACATAAATGAACAATTCTTGGATGATTCAAATGAAAAAGCCTCCTTTCTATATATAGGAGTCTAAGGAGTCACAATATAATCCAGCCGACCTAACAATAATAATATAAAGCCACAAAAATAACAATAGAGGGATTCTATGGGCACATTAATAACAATATGGGGGCAATGGGGGAACAACAATATAAATAAGGGGTATAACTACAATAGTAATGGGGTAATCACTAGTATTATAGGGACCCAACACTGGTAATCCCGGTTTTGGGATCCAGGGAAAAATCTCTGTGCATATGTGTTTTATGGGTTATGCTCTCGCATTGTTTATTTTCTTTCTTTAAGAATTCGTATGCAGGTAATTTCTGTACAGGGTTAAAACCTACATCTGGTATCAGAGCTGTTTTGGCTTCAAGGGGACGCCTTTGTTGCTGAGGGGTTTCGCTCGGGCCTGTGGTAGACCCTGTTCAGTGGGAGATTTGCGAGATCGATTCTGGTGGTGAAAGAAGATGGCGAGCAGTGGAAAGATAGAGATTGAGAAGTTCAATGGTCAGAATTTTGAGTTGTGGAAACTCAAGATGGAGGATCTGTTGGTGGATAAATATCAGTGGATCGCGGTAGATCCGGGTACTAAACCATCGGGAGTGACCGATGAAGAATGGAAGAAGTTGGATCGGAAGGCAAAGAGCACAATACGATTGTGTGTCTCGGATTCAGTATTTCTGAATGTATCAGGGGAAGCTACGGCAAAGGCTTTGTGGGTCAATTTAGGGACTTTGTACTAATCTAAGTCTCTGGTGAATAAACTGTTCCTCCGGAAAAAGTTGTATAACCTGAGGATGAAAGATGGAGACTTTGTGACAGAGCATCTGAATGCGTTTAATGCTATGGTAAGTCAGTTATTATCTGTTGATATTAAAATTTCAGATGAAGATAAGTGCATCAGCCTGTTGTGTTCTCTACCAGATTCGTGGGATAGTCTGGTTATTGCAATAGGTAGCAATGCAACTTCTTTGTAGTTTGATGAAATAGTCTCAGCCTTGCTAACGGAGGAGATGAGACGGAAAAATATGGACAACCAGAATGGTTATGCCTTGTCTGTACGAGGACGGTCCCAGAACAGAAACAAAAATAAGTCATCGAGTGGGAGATCTAAATCTAGAGGGAGATCTAAATCTCCAGGAAAACCTACAAAGGTGGTGTGCTAGAAATGTGGAAAGGAAGGGCACTTCAGAAGGGATTGTAAATCTAAAGCTCCTGATAAAGGAAAGGGATCTAATGATGCTCCTTCTGCAGAGGCGAAAACCACCTCAGATGAAGGTGGGGATGTGTACTTGGCTTCTTCAAGTACACATGTAGATCATGAGGCATGGTTGATTGACTCAGGTGCATCCTTTCAATTCACTCCCCATAGAGAGTGGTTCTGCGAGTATGAGAAATACGATGGTGGTGATTTGTTCTTAGGAGATGATAGGAAGGCTAGAATCATTGGTCGAGGAAAAGTAAAGTTGAAGTTGCAAGCTGGAAGGGTTAGAACACTTCCGGGTGTTCTACATATTCCTACATTGGCCAGAAATTTGATTTCTGTAAGCAAGTTGGATGATGCAGGTGTAAAGACGGTGTTCGAGAAGGATACCTACAAGATGGTTCGAGGAGCACTGATATTAATGCGGGGATTTCGGATTGGAACTCTGTACAAGCTGCAAGGTAGCACTGTTGTTGATGGGTGCAATAGTTCTATGGTTCCTGAAAATGGAGTAGAGAATCTAGTGGTCTCTGGAGAGAAGACCATGTTGTGGCATCAAAGGCTTGGACATATTGGAGAGAAGGGCCTTCGAATACTTCATGGTAAAGGTATGGTAGAAGGTATGAATAATAGCTCTCTGGATTTTGATTTATGTGAAAATTGTGTATATGGGAAGCAGAATCGGGTGAGTTTCCCCTCTGGTGGTAAGAGGACGAAACAGATATTAGAGCTTGTGCAAAGTGATGTGTTTGGACCTGTGAAGGTTCCATCACTGGGTAAGTCTGTGTACTATGTATCATTCATAGATGACTTCTCAAGGAATACATGGATATATTTTCTTAAGAAGAAATCTGAAGTCTTTGACAGGTTTAAATAATTTAAGGCTCTGGTGGAAAATCAGACAGAGAAGAAGATAAAGGTGCTGAGGACAGATAATGGTGGAGAATTTTGCAGCAAGGAATTTGAAGAATTTTGTAAGAAGTGTGGTATAGCACGGCATAAGACTACTCCATATACACCTCAACAAAATGGAGTCGCAGAAAGAATGAACAAGATGTTGATGGAAAGGGCAAGAAGCATGCTCAGTGGTGTCGGGTTAGGACAGTAATTCTGGGCAGAGGCGGTGGATACTGCAGTTACCTGATCAACAGATCACCTTCATCAGCGTTGGAGGATAAGACTCCACAAGAAGTATGGACTGGTAAGAAACCCTCTCTTTCACATCTAAGGGTATTTGGATGTGATGCATATGTACATGTTCCAAAGGAGAAACGAACCAAGCTGGATAGTAAATCTGAAAAGTGCATCTTTATTGGGTATAAGGATGGTTTAAAGGGTTATAAGCTTTGGAACCCAGTCACACGGAAGGTTGTGTACAGCCGAGATGTGTTGTTCAGAGAGGTAAAAGATGTTATTCAACATGAAGTCCAACCAAAGGAACCTGAGAAGATAGAGTTTGAGCCAAAGGAGGAAGAATCAGACTATGCAACAGAGGAGGAATCAGAAGATGAAGAGCCACAAACTCCGGTTGTGAGAAAATCAGTTCGAGAAATAAGGCAGCCAGAAAGGTATAGTCCATCTGCTTTCAGTTCAAATTTTGCTTTGTCTGTTACTGATAATGATCCCAGAACTGTGAAGGAAGCAGTGGATTCAGAGGATGGAAAACTCTGGAAAGAGGCCATGGTCGATGAAATGCCATCTTTGCACAAAAATGAGGCTTTGGATCTGGTGGAGTTGCCGACTGGAAGGAAACCCATTGGCAGCAAATGGGTGTTCAAGAAGAAGACAAATGCAGAAGGAAAGGTGGAGAAATACAAAGCTCGGTTGGTAGCAAAAGGTTATTCCCAGGTGCCGGGAATTGATTTTGGTGATATTTTTTTCTCTTGTTGCCAAGGCAACTTCTATTAGATTAATTTTATCTGTTGTTGCTGCTTTTGATTTTGAGGTAGAACAGATGGATGTGAAGACAACATTTCTTCACGGGGACTTGGAAGAGGAAATCTACATGAAGCAACCTGAAGGCTTTGCGGTGAAGGGTAAGAAAGAACTGGTATGCAAGTTAAAGAAGTCTCTGTATGGGTTAAAACAGTCACCAAGGATGTGGTATCAGAAATTTGATACATTTATACGGGGACTTGGCTTCACCAGAAGTAAAGCAAGTCATTTTGTGTATTTTAAATTAATTGGTGACCGTATTATTTATCTAGTCTTGTATGTGGATGATATGTTGATGGTTGGAAATGACAAAGAAATTATCCAGGATTTGAAGACCCAATTGTCCTCCAAATTCGACATGAAAGGTCTTGGTGCTGCAAACTATATTTTGGGCATGGAAATTAAAAGAGATCAGTCAAAGAGGAAGCTCTGGTTAAACTAGAGGAAGTATGTTGGGCAATACTCTATAGGTTTAATATGCAGGATAGTAAACCAGTGAAGATTCCTATTCCTGTAGGTGTGAGGTTATCTGCTGAACAATGTCCCAAGACACAAGAAGAGGAAGAGGACATGTCCCATGTTCCATATGCAAGTGCACTAGGTAGCCTGATGTATGCAATGGTCTGTACTAGACCAGACATTGCACATGCAGTGGGAGTATTGAGCAGGTTTATGTCAAAACCTGGGAAGGAGCACCGGACAACAGTGAAGCGGGTTTTCAGCTATTTGCGTGGCACTAGTGATTATGGTTTGCGCTACCAAGGAAGACCAGGATTGGACAGAGTGTTGGATATTCATGGCTTTGTTGATGCAGACTGGGCTGGAGATCTGGATCAGAGAAGATCTACAAGTGGGTATGTGTTTAACCTATTTGGAGGTGAAGTCAGTTGGATGAGTAAGAAACAATCTGTAGTGGCACTATCAACTACAGAGGCAGAATACATGGAAGCCACTCATGCAAGCAAGGAAGAAGTTTGGTTGCAGAGATTGTGTTCAAGTATGGGGTTAGTACAAGGAGCTATAAGAATAGAATGTGACAGCCAAAGTGCAATTTTCTTGGCAAAGAACCCTACTTATCATTCAAAGACAAAGCACATTGATGTTCAGTATCACTTTGTGAGGGATATGATAGAAGACAGAAAGGTGTTGCTGGTAAAGGTTGACACTTTGAAGAATACTGCAGATGCATTGACAAAATCTGTGAGCTCTGAGAAGTTCTCTTGGTGTAGAGAAGCAATGGGAATCTCAGGGCTGAAAAATTGACTAAGCTCTCCTGTGGCCCCCTGTGGAAAGAAAACAACAAGTGGGAGATTATTGGGTTGTGTTATATTCTTTCCACGTAGTTAACAGGGGATTTGAAGGGCACCCGTAACCCCACTTTATGGGGTCCGCGGCAGCGCCCCGGAAAATTTTGGTTTTGGACCATATGTTAGGTTGGGCAGACCCACCTATGGTTTTGTGCATGATTTTCGCACATGTCTTTTGGACGCGATGGTTTTCGGTCCATGGTATTGGATGCGATGGTTTTCGGTCCATGGTATTGGATGCTTCGGCATGTATAAATATGTATTGTAACATTGAAAGGAACATAATGAAAAATCAAGTTGGTAGTCCCGGTTTTGAGATCCAGGGAAAAATCTCTGTGCATATGTGTTTTATGGGTTATGCTCTCACATTTTTTATTTTCTTTGTTTAAGAATTCGTATGCAGGTAATTTATGTACAGGGTTAAAACCTACATGGAAGAAGTTACCCAGGAAATAACAGAACAAGCTAGGGTTTCTACTCCCTGAATAGCTCGATCAAAACAATGAGGAACCAATCCAAGAAGAAAACCAGGAAATTGGTGAAGGCGAAAGTCCAGGCCGAAGTAAATAAACAGTTGTTCCTTCCAAGAAAACAGAAGAAATTAAAATATTATGAAAAGAACAACAAAGAATTCTTAACGTGATAGCACAACTTCGACAAAAAATCAAGGTTTTGAAAATGGGGAAGAAATAAAAACGGACCTCGGTGGTAAAGCATGCAACCATTCTGGTGAAACCCCTCAAGAAAAAGATTAGGAGGACTCAAGTCCACCCTGTCGTTCAAAACCGAAAGGAACAACATTCGGCTGTCACCCATGTCAAAGTACAAACAAATAATATATCGGCCTGTGACAAAGAATTTTAGACAAAGGCACAGTCCTCTGAGGAAATTCGAACCATGAACACGGGACGATGCAATAAGAAGATTCAAGTAAACCTCCCGCTTACAACTACTATGTGGGATAGTGATCCGAGGATAGTAACTTTGTGAAAGGATTTGGTGCAAGCCCAACAAATAGTATAGAAACTTACAGAATAGACTGTCTCTCGAGAAAAGTATGAGAAATTACAATAGCAACTGAGGAACTTCAACTTATCTGAAATCTAGGCCTTTGAAGGATGGCGAAAGGAAGAAGAAAGGGTCAAAAAGGTAACTCATAGAGTAAATGTAGTCATCAAACAAATGGATACCTTATGCTTTTTGTATACTGACATCCTAGCGTGTAGAACACCTGCTAGGAACTATGCTTTGTTTTTAATGGAAAGATATTTGCAATTGAAAATTAAAGTTGTCAAAGCAGGAGCCCCTATAGAAATAAACACTATTGACGATTTCATAAATTGTTGTAAGCACTATGGGGTGAAGGTTAAAAGATTATTATGTGAATTCTATTTGCACAACCTTGTGTTAGATCAAGAAACAGAGCAAAATCCCATCCCTTTCATTGGGGATATCCAACTGTAGGCATTCATTTCTTTTGGTGTTAATCAAATAAAATGGCTTAAAGCCTACAATGCCTTTCAAAGACAAGAAAATGGATTAGACTTATGGGTGCGAGCTGAGCCTAGAGACGCATTACAGTTGTGAATAAACATAGGAACCTAATGAGGACTCTGGGCATGATTGAGGCATTAGGACCTATTCATACAACAATCAATCGATAAGGGATAGAATACTTCTTTACCATCAAGGACCTTCTCATTGCAGCTGCAAAATTCTGATATCAGACTTCTAATCCCAAAATCCAACAAAGGGAACCGTTTAACTATGAGAACTTTAAGCTAGTTGTTGATCGCTTGGATCTCTATGGTGACCTTATTTTGAGAGAAGGCCCATCTTGGTTAGGTTGTAGGTTCCGCAGTCTGGTTATTTGGCACCCTGCACCAGGATACCAAGCCTTGTATGAAATGCCTGACGATCAGACAGGACATCTTTTTGAACACCTAGCTAGGCATCGTGGCTGTAGACCACCTCATGAGATCTCGTCTCCAGCCTACTGCCTCACTGCCTTGCATGTCAACTACAATGTTTTCATGAGGGCATGAAAAAGGTTAAGTAGGGGGGTGTGTTGAGCACTAGAGAAGGTATGTTATTATCATTTATTTTGTCATCTTTTCTTTAAAACTCATAACCTCTTTACATCATGAACTAGGTAGATAATAAGAAATTATGATAAAATCTAGAGGATTTGTATGTAACACGAAATAACTAATAATTACCCTTTCCTTATGCAAGAAAAGGAGAAAATGGAAGATTGTTGTCCCAAAGGAAATGACAGGACAAAGTTAATTGTTGTCCCTTTGACAGGGAACCGCATGCAAACAAGGCGATCCAAATTGGAGCGTATCAGCCAGGAAAGGAAAAATGACATACCAAATTGGCACAAGAGAACAAGAGGATAATTGAGAATTAACAGTTTAGCGAATCCCTCAGGATCCTTTGATCCTGAGGGATCGTTACCTTAACGATTTTTTTGCATTGTTGATATCTCTGCTTGGCTATTATAAGAAGGGGAAACACTGCTAGCCCGGGGGATGAACTGTTGTTGTTTTCATGAAATTCTCCTTTGTATTTGAAACTTTGATCATCGACTCTTATTGAAGAGCAATTCACTATAACTCTGTTTTGAGGCTTTAATATATAAATCTGGTTGTCGTTCCATCTTTCATTCTAGAGTAATCTCAAGCAGTGTGTCCCTGGAGGCTAAGGGCCCAGCCCTGGTGGAACACTTGCTCCTATACCATTATTTCCAACTAGTGTGCAGTTTGATTTTCTTTATTAGCTCTGTTCAGTAATCTGATGTGTCTTGTCGTTTTACAGAACGGTTTTGTTATATTTTGTTTATGCTTGACTAAGTAATTTTGTTCTCTGTAACAGGAATGCTATGTTGTTCATTTTGACTTTATATCGTGTTGTTGTTCCTTTAACCATTGATATAACATTGTTGTTCCTTACTGTTAGAAAATTATATATTACGGAGCAATGGAACACATAAAATATTGCAGAAATATAAACACATAAAACGCATAAAACAAGAGAGACACATATATACGTGGTTCACCCAGTTTGGGCTACATCCACCCCAAACAGCCAGTCCTTCCTTTCTATTATCCAGCAAAATAAAGAGACACAACCTACAACAAATCCGCTATAATATCCTCTGTTTTCTCTCACAGTCTCACCTCTCTATTTCTCGCTCACAGAATACACATCTATTTCACCGCCTCAAATACAATACCCTAATACAAATAGAGGGGTTGCCTTCTAGGGAAAAAACCATAAACTAAACATAAGTTCTACCGTCAGATCATCGCCTAATGAACAGCCCAGATTGACTAGAAATTACTGTACTTTTACAAGGCAATTTTACACTTATTTTTGGCTTCGGGGGCGCTGCCCCCCAGCCCCTAGCGGGGGACCGCTGGCCCCCGGAACCCCCAGCCGGGGGAGATGGGCCCCCCCGTACCCCTGCGGGGGGGACATGTCCCCCCCGCATGGAGGGGTGTACAAAACTTCCTAGGGTATACATCCGGCTGAAACAAAGACCTCTAAACAATCATGCTCCACACACAACAATCTCCCACTTGGAGAATGATTGTAGCAACTCCACCGTTGCTTCATTTACTGGACAATGACCCCTCTTTGGACCTGGCTGTTTCTCATCTTCATCGTCATCCTTGAAGACAAATTGAAACTGAGCATGTTGTTAGTTTCTACCTGGTTACAACTTTTGTTAGCATATCTCCAGGATTCTGGCTAGTGTGTATCTTTTCTAGCTTCAACTCTCCATCTTCCAACACTGATCGTATGAAATGATACTTGAGCTGTATGTGTTTTGTCCTAGAATGAAATTCTGAGTTCTTTGCAAGATGAATGGCACTTTGGCTATCACTGTATAACATGCCCATATCATGCTCCTTACCCAAATCACCCATAAACCTTTGTAACCAAATCATTTCTTTACTAGCCTCTGTAGAAGCAACATACTCTGCTTCTGTTGTTGAAAGTGCAACGACACTTTGGATTTTTGAAACCCAACTGACAGTTGTTCCTCCAACAGTAAATACATATCCTGTAGTGCTCCTCCTGTTATCTCTGTCACCTGCCATATCTGCATCAACATATCCTTGTAGGGAGATGTTTGAACCACCAAAGCATAATGCTTGATTTGTGGTGCCTTTCAAATATCTGAGAATCCATTTCACTGCCATCCAATGTTCCTTTCCTGGATTGTTCATGTACCTGCTTACAACTCCCACTGCATGTACAATATCAGGCCTTGTGCAGATCATTGCATACATTAAGCTTCCAACCACTGATGCATATGGAACTTTAGACATATAATCCATGTCTTCTTGGGTCTTTGGGCACATTTCCTTACTAAGTTTGAAATGGCTAGCAAAAGGTGTAATAACTCGTTTTGCATTGTGCATATTAAATCTTTTCAACACCTTTTGTATGTACTCATTCTGAGACAATGTTAATTTGCGATTTTTCCTGTCTCTAGTGATTCTCATACCAAGGATTTGTTTTGCAGCTCCCAAATCCTTCATTGCAAATGAATTTGATAATTTTCTCTTGAGTACATTTATTTCCTGCATGTTAGATCCTGCAACAAGCATGTCATCCACATACAATAACAATATAATATAGCTCCCATCATTTTGCTTTTTCAGATAAACACAATGATCAGAATGACATCTAGTATAACCTTGTTCAGACATAAACTTGTCAAATTTTAGATACCACTGCCTTGGAGCCTGTTTTAAGCCATACAGGCTCTTGCTCAACCTGCACACTAGTTTCGCCTTCCCTTTCACCTCATATCCTTGTGGTTGCTGCATATATATCTCTTCCTCCAAATCCCCATGGAGAAAGGTTATCTTTACATCTAACTGCTCAAGATGCAAATCTTCAGCTGCTACTAGACTTAAAATAGTTCTGATTGAAGTCATTTTAACAACAGGAGAAAATATTTCATCAAAATCAATACCTTTCTTCTGTGCAAACCCCTTTACCACAAGTCTAGCTTTGTACCTCTGTTTTCCTCCATCTTCTTCCTTCAGCCTATAAACCCATTTATTCTGCAATGTTGTTTTACCTGCAGGCAACCTGACTAAGTCCCAAGTCTGGTTATGTGCTAAGGAGTCCATCTCTTCCTTCATGGCTTGCTCCCACTTCTTCCTGGTTTCTACCTGCACTGCTTCTTCATAACTTTCGGGTTCACCAGAATCAGTCAGCAATAAATAATATAATGAAGGAGAGTATCGTTCAAGGGGTCTACTTATCCTAGTAGATCTTCTAACACCACTTTCAGGTGTTTGGGGTGCCTGTTGCTGTTGTGGTGGTTGTTGTTGTTGTGGTTGTTGATTATTATTATTTTCTGGCACCTTTACTTTTTAAGTGATTTCGTCAAGAACTGCGTATTCCTTGTTTTCTTTTTCTTGCTTCTTTTCCTGCAACTGATTCTTATACAAGACCTTTTCATTGAATATTACATCTCTGCTCCTAATGATTTTGTGATTTTCATAATCATATAAACTATAACCAAAATCATGAACACCATATCCAATAAAGGTACATTTCTTTGACTTTGCCTCAAGCTTTGTTCTATTTTCTTTATCAATATGGACAAAGGCCTCACAACCAAAAGGCTTTAAAAAAGAGTAGTTTACCTTTTTACCTGTCCATGCTTCCTCTGGAACACCACCATCCAAGGAACTTGAAGGCCCTCTGTTTATTAGATAAACAATAGTATCTACAACATCTGCCCAAAACTGTAAAGGCAATCCTGCATGCAATCTCATGCACCTTGCAGGCTCCATGATTGTTCTGTTCATCCTTTCTGACACACCATTTTCTTGTGGTGTTCTTGGAACTGACTTCTCTCTGCGAATTCCATGATCTGAACAGTGCCTATCAAACTCTTTGCTGCAATATTCACCTCCATTGTCTGATATAAGACACTTCAATTTCTTTCCTGTCTCAATCTCAACCAAAGCTTTCCATTTCTTGAAAGTATCAAATACATCAGATTTATTCTTAATACAATAAATTCAAGTTTTTATAGTTGCATCATCAATAAAAGTAACATAAGAGCCACCGAGAGATGATACTTGAGCAGGTCCCCATACATCTGTATGCACAAGCTCTAATTTTTCATTCTTCTTTTCTTTCCCAACTCTAAGAAATCTGACTCTCTTCTGTTTTCCATAAATGCAATTCTCACAGAAGTCCAAATCAACATTCTTCAAACCTGGCAACAAATTCCTTGAGTAAAGAATCTTCATCCCCTTTTCACTCACGTGTCCGAGCCTATGATGCCATAATGCTGCATCTGCTCCTTTGGAAGTTAAAGCATTAACAGAGTTAGAAATACCATTGCATAAATACAATGTACCAACATTTTCGCCTTTTGCTATTACCAGGGTTCCTTTGGTGACCTTCCAAGCTTTATCTGTGAAAATTGTCACACAACCTTCACCGCCTAACTGCCTTGTTGAAATCAAATTTTTCTTTAGATCTGGAACATGCCTTACCTCCTTTAATAGCCATTGGTTTCCATTCAGCTGTTTTACAAGAACCTTACCCATTCCAACGATTTTACAGGGTTTGTCATCACCCAGACGAAGTTGTCCAAAATCTCCTTGAACATAGTCATGAAAGTATTTCTTATTAGGTGTGGCATAGAATGAAGCCCCTGAATCTACCACCCAGGAATAAGTAATATTTTCGAAAGAAAGAATCAAAGCATCGTGTAACACCTCACCTGTCACATTTGCTTCATGATTGTTTTCTTGCTGTGCATCTCCTTCTTTTCCCTTCCGAGATATATAGTCTTGCTTTAGGTGTCCTTTCTTTCCACATTTCCAGCACACTATCCCCGATCTGGACTTGGATCTACCTTTCCTTGATTTACTGCGATATCCTGAGCTCTTTCCTCTTTCCACTTTTCTTCCTCTAGACTCTGCACTCAAAGCATTTCCCGATGTCTCACCGGAGCTTTTCCATCGCATTTCCTCGCTAAGGATAGCACCGACAACATCATCAAACTTTAAAGTAATAGATCCAGAAACGGAGTTACTAATGGCCATTACCAAACCATTCCAACTTTCTGGTAATGAGCACAAGAATAACAATGCTCTAACTTCATCATCAATGTTTAACCCTACAGAACTTAACTGACTTGTAACTGTATTGAAATCATTTAAATGGTTTGCAACAGATCCACCTTCCGACATATTCATATTAAATAACCGTTTCATAAGAAATACCTTGTTTGAGGCCAAGGGTTTTTCATATAGTTTCGACAACGTCTGCATAAAACCCTCTTTCGTGGTTTCCTTCGAAATGTTGAAGGCGACTGACGCAGCAAGGCACAACCGTATTGTTCCGAGTGCCTTTCTATCGAGAAGGTTCCATTCTTCGTCTTTCATACCCGTAGGCATCTTTGTTTTTCCACCCAATGGTAGGTATAGATCTTTCTGATACAGATAATCTTCCATCTGCATCTTCCACAGCGAGAAGTTTTGGCCATTAAATTTCTCGACCCTAAACTTACCATCTTCCGCCATTGCTCCCACTCGAACCAGGAACCCTTCTTTCCTGCGAGTTTATCAGCCAAATAGACCTTCGGCTTTGATACCAGTTGTTAGAAAATTATATATTACGGAGCAACGGAACACATAAAATATTGCAGAAATATAAACACAGAAAACGCATAAAACAAGAGAGACACAGATATACGTGGTTCACCCAGTTTGGGCTACGTCCACCCTGAACAGCCAGTCCTTCCTTTCTATTATCCAGCAAAATGAAGAGACACAACCTACAACAAATCCACTGTAATATCCTCTGTTTTCTCTCACAGTCTCACCTCTCTATTTCTCGCTCACAGAATACACATCTATTTCACCATCTCAAATACAATACCCTCATACAAATAGGGGGGTTGCCTTCTAGGGCAAAAAACCCTAAACTAAACATAAGTTCTATATTCAGATCATCCGCCTAATGAACGGCTCAGATTGACTAGAAATTACTATACTTTTACAAGGCAATTTTACATTTATTTTTGGCTTCGGGGGAAAAAACCCCTAAACTAAACATAAGTTCTACCGTCAGATCATCCGCCTAATGAACGGCCCAGATTGACTAGAAATTACTATACTTTTACAAGGCAATTTTACATTTATTTTTGGCTTCGAGGGCGCTGGCCCCCGGACCCCCCAGCTGGGGCAGATGGGCCCCCCCGTACCCCCGCGGGGGGGACAATTCCCCCCCGCACCCCCCCGCGTGGAGGGGTGTACAAAACTTCCTGGGGTATACATCCGGCTGAAACAAAGACCTCTGAACAATCATGCTCCACACACAACACTTACAGATTGCCATTGTTGTTCGATTACAGAGTAACCGTGTTGTACATTCATAAATCGGTATTACTGTATTTATCTATGGTTTACACTTAAACGCGATTATTGTTCAATTGAGATCGTTGTTCCATTGTGAATCACAATTGCTACTCTTTATAGTTGTGATTTATACTTGTTGTATCGAAGCCAGATTATTGTTCCTTTCAATATTAAGTGTGTCGTGCGTACATTTATATTTGATTCAAGTTGTTGTTCTATATTTCATTTCCGTTTCTGGTCTAATCTATCTTTAAAGGATTGTTACTTAATTCCTGTAGGATATAATTATTATTGCATTCATTTCCGTAGATTAAGATTTTACTGTTCAATCCTATTCATAAGAATAGTTGATGTTCCATTTCCTGTCATTTGAATTATTATTGCTTTGGTGTGCAGAATGATCTGAAGCTGTAGTGAGCATTGACATATGTTGTCTGGTTCCTAGACTGATGATCTTTTCCTTGATTGTCTTTTAATTACATCAGTTTATAGAGGGAAGAGTTACCATCACTGTATCCTTGGCTGATAAATTGTTATAGCTTTCTGAGTGCATGATTTGAGTTTTGAGGTTTTTTTTTTTTTTTTTTTTTTTTTTTTTTTTTTTTTTTTTTTTTTTTTTTCTGTAAATAGATCTTATTTCAAGCATCCATCTACTCTTGTATTTGGAGCACTATACTACTGGCATTACTCTGACAAATGATCGCCTCAAACTGAGTACACTCTTTGAGATAACAAATCGTTCCTAGATTGACAATTAATGTAGGGTAAATAGAGGTGAAAAAGACCCTTTTTACTGCTCGACAATGGGCATCTTCTCCATCATGCGTTTGGGACCTTAATTGTTTAGCAGACTGATTAGTTGGTGACACTTCTTTCCTATGGTTATCTGTTGACGATCTCATGTCAATCTGGTGTTTGGTGGCAATATAGCTCGTTGTGCAAAGGCTACTTCTATTCATGTGAATGTATTCACCATTGTCTACTGTTAGTTTTCATTGTATTGATGTAACTTGTGCCTCTTGGATGTTAAAGATAATATTTTGGTCAGATGATTATTTTTGGCTATATAGTGATGTTGTTTATGGTGGCAATTATTTGGATATAATTTAGATGGTCTGAATGTAACGTGGCATATCTTTTTTTTATTGAATATAAAATTTATTGCACCAATTCACAAAAAAAAAACAATATTTGAAATATATCATTATATGAATATGTTGTAATGTGAACATGAGACTACTTGTTGGAATTGATTTGTAAGTAGTCTCACCCATGTTCAAATCTCTGGAGGCGTTGCCCGAGGATACAATAAATATGAAAGCAAGTCTCATCACAAACTCTAGCCTTTAGAATTTTGCTGTTTGGAATCGATTTACAGTAGTCTTACCTGTGTTCAAATCTTAGGAGGGGTCACCCATACCCCACCCATACCCGAGGAGGCGTCACCCAAACTCAATAGTGTAGGAGGATACAAACAATATAAAAGCAAATTCCATACCACATATTTTTTTCAACATATAATATTACAAATTTCAATTTAATTATTTTTGCAAATTTAAATAAAACAAAATTGTCCAAAAACTAATCTAAACATTATTGGATGCTAAGTCGACCTTCTGATTTGATAACCTTACAAGCATCTACACTTATTAAAACAATTTATATTACAATAAATTTTTCCTTCTATAATTTTTCAATGATATTATAATCCATAGTTTTGTTATTCTCGCCAAAAACACAATTTGACCTAAAATTATAATACCCAATTTAAAAATTAAAACTCTAAACGTTTATTAATTAGACTAGCCTCTTATCGTTATTAAAAACCTTCTCCCTCTGCTTGGCACGGATGTGGGCATGAGCATACTATGAGATATAACACTCCGGAGCTTTCAGATCATCTCAACGCGTGTTGGCAGTGACATTTCAGCTCTATGGAATCCTGATAGCGGTTATATTAGTTATATAGGCGGTGACCATTCAGCTCCCCGGAATCCCAATGGCAACCGCTGGGTGGAGATGAACTGAAAAGTCACCAACCTATGTGGTGAATGGCAACTCAGAAGCCATACTATATACAACCTTCGTTTATTAGGAACATCAGAAACGCGTCGCTGTTCGTTATTGGACATTCACTAGAAACTGGAGCAGTATGGCGGACGATGAGATTGAACATTTTTTACATGAGCACGTACTATTCCATGACAATGTAGCTACCGATTACGAATGCTACGCTTGCGGACATTTCGGCCATGGCTTAAGATACAGATGCCGTCAAGAGGAATGTAACTTCCACCTCCACGACTACTGCGCAAGAGCTCCCCTTGTGGTTAATTCACCTCTCCCTGATCACCAACATCCACTTGTGACACGTCGATTAGATTTCCAACCAATCCCAATTACGGACAGAGTATATGACTGCGCGTATTGTAGCTGGGAATTAAATGGATCAATTCTGTGTTATCATTACCGTGATTGTGACATATATTTTCATTTGTCGTGGCCATAGCTTGCCTCACAAGATGCAACATCCTTCCTATGCACAGTAGATGCTTGTACCGCATTGAACTCCACTATTGGCCTTAGGTAATACATGGAATAGATTCCATACTCGTTCCAGAATGTATCAATACGCAGATATAACTTCACATATTATCAACTTTATAAATTTAAATGATGTTTAACCTTTAATATATTATGTTAGATTTATTTTATGTTGATATACTTTGGATGAGATTGGATTTAGGTTAAAGTTGGAATGGCAAATTTGGTAATGTACACCAGCAAGGATGAGTATCGATCAAGTAAAATATTCACAAGGTTTACATTAAAATAATAGTGGTGCCTAACTGCAAAGCCTTCATATAGATTACAAATTGAAGAATTCGAAAGGAATGCACATTTGCCATAGGCCATAGGAAAAAGAGCAAAAGGTGTGTAGGTTACTTATGTATTTTATTAATTTTTTATATTTTCTTATAAAATTGTTTTGTGATATCTTTTAATTTGTTGAAATGTTTTGGAAGAGAGTTAGAAATTTTGTAGATGACATTTTTTATATTTTTAAATAGTAAATTTTTATAGATATCAGATTAATCACATTGTTAGAATTGGGTCGATGTTTTGAATCAACTAATGTGGTTCATCCTTAAAAATAATAATAATAATAATAATAATGACAACAACAACAGCCATAATAATAATAATAATAATAATAATAACAATAAATCGAATGTGATTAATCTTTCTAGCAAGAGCTTTGACCCCTCTGTCTTTAGTCTCCTGAACAAAGGTCTCGATCATTGAGTTTGGAATCAAGGACCTCCCTGACAATGTCAAGGAGACTATTAGGCAGGACTGTGTTGTTGTTCTTAGGAAGGCTAAGCCTCCTAAGAAAAACCTTAGCAAGGCCGAGTTTCTTGCCCTTAAGTCCCTTAGGGACAACCCCGACATTGTCGTCCTTAAGGCGGACAAAGGTAGAGATTATGTCCACAAAATGGTGGACCATCTTTCTAGTAGTGGAAGTTACATCAAGATGAAGAAGAATCCCCTTAAGTCGGTTTCTAAAGAGGTAGCATCCGCTATTAAAGCAGATTCTTCCCTTCTTCCTCTTTCCCATAAGCTTATCTAAAGCAATCCCCTCAACCCTAGAATCTATGGCCTGCCTAAGATTCATAAACCTGGCACCCCCTTAAGGCCTATTGTTAATACAATAGGCAGACCTACCTATCTTCTTGCCAAATTCCTTGCCCAAAAGCTCAAAACTCTTGTTGGTTTAACAAATTCTTTTGTTAAAGACTCTGCCTTCTTTGTTCAAGAATGGAGAGATGTCAAATTGGAACAATATTTGTTTGTTAGTTTTGACGTTGTATCCTTATACACCAAAATCCCCATCCAAGAGGCCATTGATATCATTTATCGCATCACGAATAAAGACACTGCCAAGTTGGTTTGCCTCTGCCTCACCTCAACTTTCGTCAGTTTTCAAGGTGAGTTCTATGAGCAAACTTGCGGCTTTGTGATGGGTTCCCCTCTTTCCCCTATCGTAGCTAACCTATTTATGGAAGACTTTGAGACCAAGGCCTTAGCCTCTCCTTAATTTCACCCTAAAAAATGGAACAGGTTTGTTGATGACACATGTGTCTTTTGGTCTCATGGTCACGAGAAAATAGATCTGTTTCTTAACCACCTTAATTCTCAATCAGAATCCATCAAGTTCATGATGGAAATTGAGGAGAATGGTCGCCTTCCTTTTCTCGACGTTCTCCTTTCTAGGAAGGAGGATGGTTCCATCTGTCCCCAAGTCTTTCGGAAGAAGACTCACATGGAACAGTATCTACATGCCAGTTCTCATCACTTCCCAACTCATAAATTCGAGGTTCTCAGCACTCTTGCTACTCGCACTATAAGAATCTCTGATGATAGCCACCTTGATCAGGAAAATCTCATCTTCTTGAAGTTTTTAAAAATAATGGATATAATAGACCATAGTGCCTCAAGGCCTTTCACAAAGCTAGCAAAGCACCTAGAGTTAAACCCTCTCTACGGTTCATCTCCCATATATCCAAGGAACCACAAATAGTATTTCCCATATTCTTAAGAAGATGAATGTCTCTTACTCTTTCAAACCTCTCAAAACCATTAAAAACTCCTTAGATCCATAAAGGACCTTATTGACCCTAAAAGCTCGAAGGGGGTATACCTTGTTCCTTACTCCTGTGGTATCCCCTACATTGGGGAAACGTGAAGATCTAGTAAGAAAAGAATCATCTAACATGCTACTAACATTAGACATAATTGATTGCACACATTAGCCCTTGTTGAACATGCAGAGAAATCAAAACATCATGTCTACATTAAAGAATCCAAAGTCATTGCTCAGGTTGATCATCTCCACCACAAGAAACTCAAGGAAGCGATTGAAATTGAGAGGTATGCCAGAAATCTTAATAGGGATGATGGTTGGAAATTAAGTAAGAGTTGGATTCTAGCTTTCTCCTCTTAACTCTTCCCTCCCTCTCCTTTCTCATGTTCGGTCTTCTGTTTCTCCCTTTTCATCTTCTCCCTACCCCCTCCCCCCTTGTTTCCATTATTTCTTTTAGCCTCTTTTTCTCAGCTTGTCAATTAATTTCTAATCTTATTGGTTACCATTGATTTTCCTGAGGTTTTTTAATTTTCTCAGCCATCCTCCTTGATAATCTTGATTAGTTCCCCTCCACAAATTGTGGTCATATTTATAACAGTCTTATTAATCAAAATCATTAATATTATCTTATTCCTAGACCTAATTTACCTTAAATTAGTCAAACCCTAACTGATCACATTTTATAAATTAATTATTCGAACCCATTATATAAATTAATTCAATAAAAATAATATTATTAAATCAATTAATTTATAATACTGGAATAAAATAATTATTCATTTTTACATTACAGCGAATTCCTAACTATATATTAAACTGTTTAACATATAATATTCTTATTGTAGTAATTAATAATATTTTATTTTGAAATATTAACAAATTTATAGAATCGAAATATTTATTTATCACATAACAGCTAGTTTTTAACTCAGTAACGATTTAACCAACGGCTAACTTTGGGCAGTGATGCATCCATACTATTTATTCCTTTAGATCTAGTGATTTCTCACCTTCCTAAGGATGAACCACATTAGTTGGTTCGAAAAGTTGACCCAATCCTAATGATGTGATTAATCTGAAAGACTGATATCTACATTATGGATCACAAAAGTCTTAGATCTAACACTAAATTTTTATTTTAACAAGAGTAAAAAAATGAGCTTTTAGGTTAATGAATGTTATCAAACCATTGCATATTTTAATTAATGAGGATATTTGACTTTTAATAACAAGATAAATGTCTTTTAAAGGTTTTTCACCTAATTGATGGATGTAAGGACATGACCAATGTAAAAGAAGGGAAGTAAGAGAATTGGGCTCTAAATGAATTATCTATGAATTATAGAGAATAAGGTTTGAAAGAACTATACAACTCCTCTAAAGAAGATATTCGCTATGGTCCCTATTATGATATATTAAGTAATAGGGATAAGTATCCAGACCTCACTAATGGTAAAGGGAGGATAGTAGGTCCCATAAGCCCTAAATGAAGCTTCTTTCCACCAAGGGCCATAAACAAAGCCATAAACCATGCAAGATGCCTAGTATAGGAGGTCATTCTCCTTGGAGTTTCATGGCCTTGATCATTGTTGGGGAAGAATATAGATAATTCAACCCTAAATTAATATTTTGAGCTAATGGGCCATGCTCAAAGCCTTGACTCACAACTTAAGTACTTCAAGGTGGATATTGGCAATGCAAGTGGGATACAGGTGAGATCATGAGATTCTGAGTTGTAGGGATGGTAGGGACCTAACCATAATCAAGGGATGAGGATAATGGTCTTATACCATAAATGGATATCTAAGGAACATTGACCATCAACGTGAATTTAATCCATAACACAAGGAATTTAGAGGTGATCAATAAGGATACTTAATCACATTATAAATGGAGGGATCAAATGGCCCTACTACACCTTAATCCTTTGTAGCATACACTACATTTATTAACAAGATTCAACACCATTATAATATTAAATGTTCTCATAAGTGGATCAATCATGCCCAATCCTTTTAGTCCCCATGTTTATGGCCTTTACGCCTATGATAATTATACACTAACTAACCCCTGGGTAACTCCTTGCCTTGATGGGCATTCAATGTTCTAGGTAGGCTTTGGTAGTCTTGGGGGTGGATATACTTGGACACATGAGGGAGCCCTTAGGTTTATCTTTTAACCAATAATTGGGTGGACCTAGTACTAAGAGTTAGCTAGCTAATAGTAGTAGTAAGTTTTGACTTGGAAAGTGTTGAGGCATCTAAAGACACTATGTTAGTGTTATATGGAATTTGTATATATGAATAAACACATTTTCCCTAACTGGGTAGCTACACTTAGAACACCAGAAAGAAAGTGGTTTAAACTTTTCTTATAATAGAAAGATGAGATGAAGGAACTTAATTGTGATCTTTCACTTCCTTGATCTCCTTTGAATTTCTCCTGTCACTCCCACTTGAACTGAATCTACTTAGTTGGTACCTGTCAACAGAAATAGAAAACAATAGTGATCAAAGCATACATGATCTATCTACTATAAACCAATGGAATCGGCCACATTGAAACACATAATAATCATAGATATGAATAAGAATATGAGAAAATGAATAAACAAATTTATTATTGTAGAAGGAAGAGTTACACCCAATGCGGTTTGATCCTGTGTGACTCATCTAGCTTCAATCCACCCTTGTCACACGAATCCAATAGCATAACATTACTTGACATGAACTTGAATCTCAAACAAATAGTATTTCTCTACCATCTTCAAATTCCAACCCCCTGATCACTATGATGAGTGGTCAATTTATAGGGAAATGGAGGTGGTTTTGTCATAAATTGGGCATTTGATGGTTTTCCAAAATTGGAGTTAGTTTCCTTGGAGAAAGGGATGAGAGGATAGGACGTTAATTGATCCATATCCTATCCAAATTCGAGCTCATAAGATGGGATCGGAGCTGGGATCCTTCTAGAATGATCTAGAATCAAGGAATATTCCCAGAACCCTATGAAAATTATGCTCATTCTCACCCAGCGGAGGTGTAAGTGGGCCTAAGTAAACTAAAATGCAAGCTTGAATAGGCCTACCTGCTATGCAATGTAGTTACCCCTAACCAAGGCTGCGTTGATGTCCCAAGGAGGCATTTTAGCAAGGTTTTAGGCTAGGAAACTTTCATGGATGGAAGTGTTCAATGTGATGACTTATCTAGGGTATGTAGCAACTAAATTAGGGTTTGATGAGCCCTAATTGTACTGATTTGAATTTCGGGAGTGATGTACCCAAATATACTTGTAACAGTTTCCCCTTAAAGCATGAAGTCAAAAATGATAATGTCGAGTGATATGCTTTATGATGTTTTGAGGAGGATCTAAAGTAGACAGTGGCCTGCATCAATTACAATACATAATATCATGATATATTTGAATTTTTCATGAATTGCTGAGGGAAGGCATACCCATACTCAGCATATAAACTTTTCATTACATGTACATAAATCAGATAGTCGTCTACAGATATAGACCCATGATAGGATGACCATCTGTGTAAAGCCATTGTACAGATGAATTAGTACTCTCATGAATCCGCAGCCTAGATGGATGAAACTAGATCCGAGGTCTTCTATCTCATCTAATCATTCACTCAAGTACAAGTCTAACCATGTGAAAATGTGATCTAAAGTCGAACATGGGAAGAGACTATGTGATTACCAACCAATGATGTAAGTTGTTAACAGATACAAGAGAGATCATTGATGATGATAATGATTCTCAAGGTACTACAGCACATTCTGCATGGTGTGAATATGTTTTTTGATGTCAAACACCATACAAAGTCTTTCGGTCGAAGGCCAGTGATGTCAACCTATCACCGGAAGTAAGAAACTTACCATTGATGTATGCAAGCCTTAAGATACTGGAAGGGTGTTTCTAAGTCAACTTCCTAGATAATGTGCTGATGTTGACAAGAAGCGACTCATCGCAGGGGGGCCTTGATGTATCCCCCATCAATGACATGAAACGAGTGTAATGATTTTGAAGACATAATTTGATTGACGACACAAGGTTCAGGAAGGGTGATCATGAAAATAAAGGTTTATAAGTATTACAAAGGATGAAGTTTTACTAAGTGAATTCTCTTGAACATGTCGACGACACTGAATGAATTGGCAACATTGACCCAAAACCAAAGTGATGGATGGTATGATAGACCATAGGTATGATAACCATCAAGCAGATAACCCAACCCAAATAGTCACAGAGATGAAGTGAAAGTTTCATGTTCAAGAGCGACCTACTACCATAAAGTGCTTTACCCCTTTTCCCATTTTCCCCAGTCATTGCTGACCAATACCTATTTATTTTTTTAACCAAGCTCGAGGAGGATAACATATGCTTGTTGTATAATTCCACCCTTCGGGTGAATCCATCGCTATGTTATGTTTTAAGGAGTCTAGCAAAGGTGAAACTCGGTCCTGTCATGATGGAAAAGTTTGTCATTGTTTGATGTTTTAACGAGTTTAACGACAATGAGAATTCGGTCCTTTTCCTGTTTAGAGAGTTTGAAAAGGGACAAAAAGAAAATTGCACAAGTTCTTTTTTGTGAATTTGTTTCTCAAGTCCAAAAAAGTGTAAAATAATACAAGAGAGAACCTATTGACCATGTTCGATCAACGTATTCCTTTTTTGTAAGTAATATATCTTAGTCTGGAAAAGGGTTAAACTTATACTAAGTAGATGTCGTTTCCAATCTGTTTACGAGTTGAAAAGGACAAGCTCTCGGCCTTCTTTTCATATTTCGAGAGTCTGAAAAGATCTTAAAGAGGACTCCAAGGGGGTTCCTTTTTTGATGTTTAACAAAGCTTGAAAAAGAGAAAAAAGTATGCGCTGTGGTCAAAAGTACAATTCATGATCACGCACGTCAAATTCACAATCTCAGTCGTAAACCTGCTCAAAGAACCACCAAACGGATTAAACATACCTATTTCATTCTTAAAAATAGGTAAAAGCTATAGTTTATTCAATTAATGAATATGAAATAACCATAAAACAATAATTTACCAAGTCATTTTCACCATTTGATATTTACCATTCAGTTCTGTGCACTAAACCAACTTTTACATTGAACTTCAGCAATTGGTTGTGGGAGTTTCTATGGATCATTCTTCGTGACGTCAGGACCAGGTAGGAGATCTACCTCTTCTCTTTCATTTAAGGTCACTCTTTTTTAGTTTCAGGACAAATTGTTTAGGGTTTTGAGGTCCCTAGGGAAAATATACCTCGCCCCGGGATCAGTGCAACCTAACACATCGAAAACTACACTGCAGTGCAGTCAAGCATAAGGGTACCTACTCTACAGTGCACTGTCTCAAGCCCAGGGCTGCACTGGGCATAGTTTAGAAATTTGTTTCTCCATTTTTACCCAAAATCTCTTTAGTTTTTTGCATGAAATAGATCCTAACTAAGCCTATGGTTTGATTTCAGACTTTGATCAGATCAAAATGGCTATTACTTAGTGTGAAAGAGAACATGAAGAATAGGATATGGTTTCCCTAAATGATTTGGGTACTGTTGAGCCCCTCAGAGATTGTGGGTTACTCAAATACTTTAGGTTATCCGGGATGAGGCAACAATTAGAACTATTGCAGTTCTTAGTTCATTCATGGGATCCAGAAAATTAGGCTTTTCACATAGGGGACAAAGTGCTCCCTATATTGATTGATGAAATTTACTTTCTCATAGGGTTTTCGAGACGTGGTGCCCCATTTCTCTTTCAGGTTCTGCTCGTGGAGGTGAACCAGTGAGGGATTACATTCAAAAATTCGGTCGGCCAGGTATACAGCCTAGAAAAGATGGAAAGATAAGCATCAAATAAGTTCGTGATATGCCCTTGCGAACAATCCTTTTTACTATCACAAAGTTGGTAGTTAGTGAAAAACTTCATATGGTGAACAGATCATATATGCAGTATGCGCTCGAGTGTCTTGAGCCAACTGTGTTCAACTAGTGTGAGGTCGTACTTTGTTTAATGAAAGAGCAACTGACTAAAGTAAAGAGTGGTAAGAAGAATAATTTCAGCTATGGATCAATCTCAATCCCTTTTACTTTAGAGAGAATTCCATTGATGCAACCTCAGCATGTGACATTGAGTTTAGCTGGTCTTAGAGATCCACAGATGCAGAGATGGGTAGAGTTCATGGCTAGACATGCTGGTTAGTCATCAATCACTTTTTCTGCTGCATTCTTCAGTTGGCTCCATCAACAACATATTGTTATCGAGGAGTATCCATATGCAAGGATGGATTTTCGTGTAGATCTAGATTTGAGATAACCAGTGGGTACTCAATGGGGTGCTATAGGTAAATTGTTTTGACAATGTGTTTTGATTTTTTAATTTTTTACATATTTTTGTGTTTTTTGATGTTTCCAAGACTAAACTAAAAATGTTCTCATGCATATAGATGTTCGCATTATTCAACTAATGGGTCATCAATAGGAGGCGGGTGAACCAGCGTAGAGAAATGTTAGAAGAGAAGTTCTCTAGGATTTGTATTTGAGCGAGACACTGGCAGAGTTGTAGGATCATATAGAGGAGTTAACCCTCAGTATACTGGATGTCTAGATCGATGAGTTACCAATGAGGCTACAACGCCATACTATTGGTGTACCTAGCCGTTGGATGAGGCTATTACGCATGATAGCTCATGAAGTGACCTGTTATCATGAGCATCATTAGATCTTCTTAGGATAAATTTTCTATATGATTTTGAGTTTTGAGATCAGATGACCAACATGTCTTGGACATAAATTTTTGTAAAAACTTTAAACATCTATCTATTTTACTTTTAGTGTTTTTATATGGTTATGTTCAATCCTATTCAACTATTGATGTGAATTAAAAATTTATTTTTAGATATGTCGTAAATGTTTGTTTAACACATAGTTTGCTAAAGAATCAGTCAATGTGTTAAAGTTCTTGGAAATGTGTTGATATTTCATGTAATCAAAATCTCTTTCCAAGAGACAAACTCTAGCGAACATACAATAAATAGTTAGATTTCAGACGTATAAACATTTGTAAGTTGCAGTACAACAAGTTGTGAGTCTAACCTAATGATGATTCGGTGAATGCAAAGAGAAATGGCATCAGAGAGGAGTTCGATCAATGCTATATACTCAGCGATATTATTCATAGAACGACCGATACAAATCCCTTGAAAACTAACTAACTCGCCACTTGGAGTGAATATGGCCCATGCCACACAAGATAGGTTCTACATACTACGACTAGCACCATCAACATAACCAACAAATGGCTCCAAAGATTTTGACATCTGCAACAAATGAAAAGCAAATTACTTAACCACATAAAACGTCTAGAGGTCACACTATGACACACACACATGCAATCAAAGCATATATATAGTGTTTTTTACTACACAAAATCAACCATAGTAATGTATCAGATACAACCTATTTCGCGGCTACGAAATTGAATTCCATCATAATCAACTAACTTGTAAGTGCCTTTTGCCAAAACATGCTTGAAAATATAGAGGCCCATCCATAATGGTTCAAATTTCCCTGCTGTTGGGCCATGAATACGACCACTTTGTAACACTTATTTCATCCATTTTTACTCTTCTATATTATATCATCTATTATAATTTATCATTTAAATCCATTTTATAAATGATTTATGCTCTCATGGATGAATATTATTTATTCTCCTTTATTTCTAATAAATTGATGATTATGCATTATTTTATCAATGATAGTTCTAATAAGTTGGTTATAACATTATTCACCATTTTTAGCCTTCAAGGTAACTTCCAGATTGAAGATTTGATTTTTAAATCTGCCAACTCAGAAATTCGCTGGTTTAAGGAGTGACAGTTTTGCGGTTGAGATTCTGAGTAAATGAAGACGAATTTGAGAAATCCGGAACATGGGTTTTGTCCAGAACGGACCCAATTAACTTTCTCAAAGAACGGTTTGCCCAAATTCGGCTTGTACTGAGAGAAACGCAGGGTTCTTTGAGCACGATTTTCTAAGATTTGTTGTTGCGGCCGTCCTCCAAATCTGAGCTGCAAACCCAAATTCGTCTTGCTTTTGTTGAGAGATGAAAGGAAATATATTTTCTTGTTGATCATCTGGTTAGAATCAAACCAATTTTGTAATGTAAATCATGTTGTAGTTATCTCTATTGTAACTTCTCTCTGATCTCTCTATTTAAATGAAAACAAAGATCAGAGATGGGGGTGATTTCAGGGAGACTTCAGGATGACTTTGGGGATTCGAATGATGGCGAATTGATGATTTGAATTAGAGATTCAGAAGCAAGGATTCATGATAGGATAGGAGGAAGGAAGGATTGTTTTATGTTGTAAGTCTCAAAGCTTCAACTATTGTAATGATTTCACTATTTAATGATTAATACATAATTTGGGCATTGCTGTTCACTCTTTTCCTTCTGAAGTAACCCAGCAGCGTCCGCTGGCGGCTAAGGGCCCAGCCTCTAGTGGAGTACGCTGCTGCTGTTGTGTATCATATCTTTACAATTACTTTTGTATCATTATAATTTGGTTTCTGTGTGGATTGTCTGTATAATTTGGTAATCTGACGTGTTTGTCATATGCTGTTCTATGCTCTGTTATGACTACTTCATTAATGGTTTCATTCAGGAGATTTATGTAAGTAACTCTGTATCGTGTAAATGAACCTCTTCAGAGTTGATTGCATGTTCACTATTTAAGCCAATTGTTTCTGTTACAGAGCTTTCATATTAAATATTGCTATTGGATTCATTTGAACTCTTAATCGTGGGAACCCGAAAGTAATATTATTTCATTTGGAAACAGAAGTCATGTTCTTTGGAAACATCAGATTGCTATAGTAAGTGTGTTGTGTATATATGATAAATGTTGTTCCATAATTCATTTGTGAATATCTCCCCATAAAATAAGGTTCATTGGAATTGCTTTTGACGATTGTTGTTTGATTGCGGAATGAGAGTTCAGTTCTAACTCGCGAGATTTAGTTCTTTTGATTGCTGTTTCATTTACTGTTGTTCTATTTACTGTTGTTCTATTTCCTTTTGCTATTCCATTTTACTTTCTGCCGTTCCATTTACTTGCATTTGCTGCTTTGGTGTGAGAGAAGGTCTAAGGCTGTAGTGAGCCAGCAAGTCGCTGCTTAGCTCCCAGATCTTTGGTCCATACTCTATTTTCCTTTCCATCAATTTCTAGAGGAATGAGTTATTGCTACTATATCCTCGATTGATGGTTGTTTGAATGAATGATTTAGTTTAGAACATTTCAGTTTCTTGTTGTTCCAAATAGATTTCTTTTTCAAGCATTCATTTACTTTTGGGTTTTAAGCACTATACTGCAAAACATTACTCTTAAGTAAATAGCCGCCTCAGACTGAGTACACTCTTGAAATACAAAGTCGTCCCTAGGTTGATAATTAATGTGAAGGTAATTAGGAGTTCAAAAGACACCTTTTTATCGCTCCACATTTTGGCGCCGTTGCCGGGGAGAGTGTAGCCATTTCTAAAGAGTAGTGTGAATCTGATGAGTGCCTGCTAGGGAAGAGTTGGATCTTAAAAACGGAAGGTAAGAACCTGCGTACGGAGCATGTAAAATCCCTGCTCCCCCGTCCGCTTTCCAGCAGGACTGTTAAAGAACCTAGAGTAGAAATAGATGTTTGAATTTTTGTGTGAATAAATTTTTAAAAAATGAATCACATGATCTCACGCAAGTGGTGATGTAAGCACCACCCATTTCACTAACCGATTGACAGGAACATTTGAAGAAGGAGCCTCGAAGAAACACATGAAGAACATCTTCTATTATGGTAAGAAATGGCTCACATTTCTACTTTTGAATTTCCTATCAAAGATCTAGGAGTGACACAAATGCACATAATTCCCCCATCTTTACCAAATTTTCATGGTTTAGCAAATGAAGATCCAGATACATTCTTATTTGAGTTTGAAATACTTTGTAGAGGATATGATTATTGTACTGACCATCAAAGATTGAAAGTGTTTCCTCTTACTTTAAAAGGAGTAGCTCTCCGATGGTTCATGAGCCTAGGTGGGAATTGCATCCAATCATGGGAGGACATGGAGAACATATTCTTGAAGAAGTACCAAGACTATTGCAAATCCAATGAAGATATTTTCGGTATGATACAAGGGGAAGATAAAAGTTTGGAGGATTATGTAGATCGATTTCATTATAACCTTCAAAAATCAAAGCATAAGCATTTGGAAAAAGAGATCTTAAAAACACTCATTCTTAGAGGAATTAAAGATAAATTTTTAGAACTTTTAAATCTGATAGGAAAAGGTGATGTTTTTCAGTTGTCATATGATGATGTTTGTGAATTGTGCATAAGGTATTCAAGAGGAATCTTCAAGGCTGGTAAGAATTCTAGAGATGTTTGTTCTTTCTTTTCCAAATCAACTACAAGAATAGGAGACATAAGAGCTGAAATCAATGCTTTATTTGAAAATTTTAAAGTTGATTTTATTAGCTCTCTAAACGGAAAATTGGATGTTTTGCAGGTTCATAAAAATCAAGAATTGGATGAAGTGTTTTACCCTCAGGACCGAAAGGAGCATCTCATAGATACTCACTCTTCCTTATCTAGGATGGAAGTAGCATACCAAAGAGGTAAGAAAGCTGCAACAAGGCCTACAGGTATGGTTCAAAACACTTTTTCTCCATTGTCATACTTGCATAATCCATTATGGAATGCTAATGTGTTAGGGCAGCCATGTCAATTTCAATATAACTACCTATCTTGTTTACAAGTTGGGCATGGTTCATCTTATGATGGCATGACTACTCTCCCTCATCTTGTAGCACAAGCACATTCTCCATATTCTCCACCAGCTCTTTCACAACACCTTGCTTGCCCATCAAAACCATTCACACAACCCAATCAACCACATCATCAAAATGCTCCATTCCATACACATTTTCCTGCTCAACTAATTCCACACCCTCACCATAATAAACCAGTACAACATGCTTACAATGTTGAACTGGCAAATTTACCCACCCTTCCCACCCATTCTATCTGACATGTGTTATTAGAGAAAACCTACAATGAGATTCAGAATGTCTCAAATGCAAAAATTGTAGAAGCTATGGAAGAAAATGAGGTTTCTTTTACTATGCATCAACAAGCTATTTTAAAAGCTCAAGAACTTCATGATATGATGGCTATGCGAAATCAAGAAAATAAAGGATACATTGAAGATTGGTTTCACTCCATCATTTGTTTGCAACATCACTCCATGCTTCAACAATTTTTGATACCATTTTTTGAAGGGAAGTTGGCTTCTCATACCCTAATATCCATTAACATGCATTTTTCAAATTTGGGTATGTGCATATGTGAAGCCGTATTTCGAAAATGGCTTCACTAGAAGTACTCATATATGTAGTCATATTCATCCTTCAATCAAAGTAAGTTAGTGAAAAAATAAAATAAAATAAAATAAGGACATAAATAAGTGCATTTTGTTCTTTTGTAAAACTAGTTGTTTTTGTTGCAACATGCTATCGAAATCAACATCGGTGATAATTTTTTTTAATAATTTGTGTATGTAGATGAATCATAATGGAAATAATAAGGTCTACAAACACTCATTTTCATTTTTATCACCAATTTGAAAAAATGCTTGAATTTCATTTTTTTTGGCTTGCGGGCTTGATGAACTTTCTGGAAAAACAGTTGGGACAGTCATGTTTTGAGGGACCAAAAGTGAATATTTCTAAAACCTGTTTCTACCCCAAGTAACCCTTGATTTCTACTTTCTAACCCAATTTGAATCACTCAATTTGGATTTGAAACGAAAAAGTTAGAACCAAAACATTGACAGGGTGTCTAGCGGGCAGCTCAGGAACAGAGTTGGGACAGTCAGTTTTTGGAGGCCTAAATGACCATATTTTTAAAACCTTTTTCTACCCTAAGTAGCCCTTGATGTATACTTTCTAACCCAATTTGAATCACTCAATTTGGATTTGAAACGAAAAAGTTAGAGCCAAAACATTGACCGGATGTCTAGCGGGCAGCTCAGGAACAAAGTTGGGACAGTCAGTTTTTGGAGGCCTAAATGAATGAATTTTTAAAACCTGTTTCTATGGTAGATTCCCCTATGAATCTAGTTTACAATGCAATTGGAATCACTCATTTTAGATATTGTATGGGGAAGTTATGATCAAAATACTGATTGTCTATCGTAAATCAGCACTCTTAACACTATGTCTTTCTGGCTGTTCCTTACAGTATTTGACCTATCAATTCTTCTTGTCTTCAAAACCTGTTTCTATTGGAGATAAATAAATTAATATATTTTCATTTCCAATTTGAATCATTCGAATCCGACATCAAACGAAAAAGTTACGCTTGAAATATCAACTGTTGGTCTAAGCCGGGTAATCGACAATGACTCTATTATGCAGGTTGTTCTAACTAAAATTGACATATCCTATCATTGAATCTTTAAAACCTGTTTCTAATGGAGATAAAGCTTCGAATTAGCTCTCATTTGGCTTTGGAATCCCTCAATTTCGATGAAAAACAAAGAAGTTGTGATTAAAACACTGCAGGTTAGTATGATTGGCCACTGCTCTCCCGCAGGTAACAAATAAACTTTACTTTGTTATTTTCTCCAAGGATGTGTTCTACAGAGTAACTACTTGTTAGTTTTTTACATAATTCTTGGATTAGGGGAGCCCGTGCACCTCTCTTTCTCCGCGATTTAATGTTTTATTGCAGGTAGATACTCGTTTTTTGCAGGTCTTGGGAAAATAAAGAAGGTCAATTTATGGACGAGTGATTTTTGAAAGAAATTTTAAATGAAATAAAGAAATTTCATCCAACTCATTACCCAACAGATTCATAATAGAAGAAATGAAGAATTGATTTCCATTTGAAAATTCATGTCTTGTCACTGTTGCCAAAACATTTTTCAAATAGATCATTTTTTTGACATAACATCGTAGCTGTTGTAACTCAATTTATTTATTTACATACTGCTTTTTGTTGTTTTTTTTTTCTAATTTCTCTTATATTTTGTGTTTCAGGTGTTGCTTCATTCAAAGTGCAACTCATCCTCAGCATCAATGCAATGAACAACTAATTCATTCTTTGCGTATTTGCATTTTATGGTTGTGTATTTTGCTGTTCCTTTTCTGAAGGGACAGCATTTGTGTGCATTTTTGTCGTTCCTGCTGTTCCTTTTTCAAAGGGACATCATTTTCGTTTTGTTATTTATTTTCTAAAGGAATAGCATTTTTTGGTTCAGCCATTCATTTTGCTATTCCTTTTTCACAATTCATTTTGCTGTTCTTTTTCGAAATGGAACAGCTGCTGTTCCTTTTCGAAATGAAACAGCACTTTTGCACTTTCACGTTTTGCTGTTCCTTTTCGAAATGGAACAACACTTTTTCACTTTCACATTTTGCTGTTCCTTTTCGAAATGGAATAGCTGCTGTTCCTTTTCGAAATGGAACAACACTTTTTCACTTTCACATTTTGCTGTTCCTTTTCGAAATGGAACAGCACTTTTGCACTTTCACGTTTTGTTGTTCCTTTTCGAAATGGAATATCACTTTTGCACTTTCACGTTTTGCTGTTCCTTTTCGAAATGGAACAACACTTTTTCACTTTCACATTTTGCTGTTCCTTTTCGAAATGGAACAGCTGTTGTTCCTTTTCGAAATGGAACAGTACTTCTGCACTTTCACTTTTTGTTGTTCCTTTTCGAAATGGAACAACATTTCTTCACTTTCACGTTTTGTTGTTCCTTTTTGAAATGGAACAACACTTCTGCACTTTCACGTTTTGCTGTTCCTTTTCGAATGGAACAACACTTCTGTACTTTCACGTTTTGTTGTTCCTTTTCGAAAGGGACAGCACTTCGACACTTTTCATTTTTGATGTTCCTTTTTCAAAGGAACGGTACTTTTGATTTTTGCTGTTCCTTTTTCCAAAGGAACGACATTCGCATTCTCACATTTTTTTTGTGTGTATTTTTGCTTTTTGGTGTGCATTTCCTTTGTTGTTCCCTACAAGGAATAACATTTTTTTGAGTGTTTTTGCTGTTCATTAAAAAAAAAGCAACACTTTGGGAGTATTTTTTAGAGCAACCCTTTTCTTCCTCTTGTGATATTATTCCTAATTCATCTCAACCACATTTTACCGATTCCCTTTTATGGCATGAAGTACACTACTTTTATCAGGACAAGAATTATGGGTTCTTTTGAAGCAAAGTTAATATCATTCACGTTATAATCTTTAACCGGACAGCTCCTTGATGATAGATTTTTTTCAGAAGGGACACAATTATTTATATATCACTTTACTGCATTGTTTTCTGTTGAACATGATATTGATGGATCATCTTAATACCATGCTGGTTCCACCCTTCCTCGTTCTAATCTTCTCTGTCTGTAATAAATGAGATTATGGGTATATTTTTTTTTCTATTGACATGTTCAACTTCTTCCGCCATCCCTGCTCTTAAGGAGTACTGAGCCTCCCTTTTTTTATCATAAAAATGTGTAATAATAACAAAATTTTGTTCGCAGATGGAGGATAGGGGATCTCATTACGAGCCAGCTTACCATGTTCATAAGGTTGTAAGAAAGTGACATTCCCATTATGGCCACCACATCAGGGTTATGATCCATTGGATAGCCAAATTATCCATGGAACAGGAGGTCTCATCACGAGCCGGCCTGATCACTTTTGCTACATCCTAGTGAATGGCAGTGTGGTTATCTGGTTACCATGCCAGCACATTGATCTCTTCTGTAGAACAACACTGAAACTCTCTAGTTATAAATTGAGGATTCTGGCTCATATGGGTTAAAAAGCAACCCTGCCGAGGCTATGGACGCCTGCTGGCAGTAGCGGCTCTGCTTATGGTATTGAAGTTATATCTTATCGTCAATTATTATTATAATACCCTTTTCTTATTTTTCTTTTTATCAGAGAAGTTATTTCCTTAACTTTTTCCCTGTTTTGAACCTTTATGCATGAGAAATTGTTTTATGATCAATCGCATCATTTTCAGCTAGCATACTATCAGTAAAGCATCTTTTTAACACATTGTTGTCCTTTTTCGTTTTGTATAAACTATCATCAATCCAAAGCGTCCTATCTCTTATTCATAACTATCTTTACACACTTTGCTCTCAATATAACCATAATTTTCACCGTCCTATCATTGATAAGTGTACTCTGCTTCACTTACTGATATATTGTTCATTCCATTGCCTTGCCGTCCGCACCACCCCTCTCATATGCTTTATGGTTATGGAACCCATTTTCCAATTGGAGAGGGGGAATGTATGCATTATGGGATTGCATGTGATATGATTACTACACTCTGCCATAACTTGTTGATTTGATAAGTTTTTCTAATTGAAATTTGTGTATGCATTTTATCTTTTGCTATTCAAACCCAACACTATGGCTTCAAGAACATTGTATGCACAAGTATGATTTGTTTACAGGAGAACAACTAGTATGCAGGGGAAATTCTATTCACAGCATGACCACACTATTGCAACTAACAGACGCGGCTCGAGCAACTTGCGAACATGAACAACTCTTCAGACATTATGTGCTTACCTGGATTCCACCTTTTGCATCACTTTCAGCACCAACTTTGCCTACATCAGCTTCAACAACTGCCAATACATACATGTCATTCCACATTTTTCTTTTGGAGGTAAAACTTGAGGTAAAATAGCATAATTTTCTGGTTTATTACGAATTTAGGAGAATTTACTGAACATCCATTTTGAGCATTATTTACCATCCTTCATTTCATAGTTTTTACCACTTTTCAGCAGCATATCATTTCTGAGTATGGAGGAGTGTTCCTTCATTTCTTTCTTATGACCATGTCATTCATATTCTTTCTCATCCATGGCTCTTCTTATTCATTCTCAACGCCTCCCTTATTTCATGTTGTTTTACACCAAGCATAGAATTCAACAGCTGGTAGCAACCACCTCTCTTTGTTTTCTAGCATCGCATGAGGACATGCTAATTTTTCAGAGAGGGGGAGGAATTGCTACGCATGATGGATGTTTTCTATTTTCTTTCTCATTTAAGGCATACAATTTCAGTGTAGAAATTGATTTCCATAATATTTTTAAAAACTATGAACTCAATTCTTGTGATCTCTAGGAAACACAAACATACTATTAAAATACACATACTTAGATAATTTCAAGATAAATTGGTTCATAAAACTTCGGAAATCATGCACTCTCACCTACAGCCATTTTGTTTATATCTCATGATCCGTGCATCAAAACAATCCGATTTTTGGATCATAAAGGCATTCATATATTATAAATTTACTTGCCAAATTTCAACAAAAGCTGGGTTGTAGTTTTTGGGAAAATGGTTAATAAAGGTTGTTGTTATTTATATTATATTTTGCTGCAACTTAATTGTTATGCCTTCATCAAGATTCCTAAAATTGAATATTCATTAATTGAGGAAGCATTCATTTGCTCTCAAATTTTTATTGCTTGGTTAACACATGGGTTTTTGTCTTTGGGTTGCATGAAGACATGGAATCTATTCAGTTTTCGTTGCATGAGGACATGCAACATATTGAGTGTGGGGGTATGTTGGGCCATGAATACGACCACTTTGTAACACTTATTTCATCCATTTTTACTCTTCTATATTATATCATCTATTATAATTTATCATTTAAATCCATTTTATAAATGATTTATGCTCTCATGGATGAATACTATTTATTCTCCTTTATTTCAAATAAATTGATGATTATGCATTATTTTATCAATGATAGTTCTAATAAGTTGGTTATAACATTATTCACCATTTTTAGCCTCCAAGGTAACTTCCAGATTGAAGATTTGATTTTTAAATCTGCCAACTCAGAAATTCGCTGGTTTAAGGAGTGACAGTTTTGCGGTTGAGATTCTGAGCAAATGAAGACGAATTTGAGAAATCCAGAACATGGGTTTTGTCCAAAACGGGCCCAATTAACTTTGACAAAGAACGGTTTGCCCAAATTCGGCTTGTACTGAGAGAAACACAGGGTTCTTTGAGCACGATTTTCTCAGATTTACTATTGCGGCCGTCCTCCAAATCTGAGCTGCAAACCCAAATTCGTCTTGCTTTTGTTGAGAGATGAAAGGAAATATATTTTCTTGTTGATCATCTGGTTAGAATCAAACCAATTTTGTAATGTAAATCATGTTGTAGTTATCTCTATTGTAACTTCTCTCTGATCTCTCTATTTAAATGAAAACAAAGATCAGAGATGGGGGTGATTTCAGGGAGACTTCAGGATGACTTTGGGGATTCGAATGATGGCGAATTGATGATTTGAATTAGAGATTCAGAAGCAAGGATTCATGATAGGATAGGAGGAAGGAAGGATTGTTTTATATTGTAAGTCTTAAAGCTTCAACTATTGTAATGATTTCACTATTTAATGATTAATACATAATTTGGGCGTTGCTGTTCACTCTTTTCCTTCTGAAGTAACCCAGCAGCGTCCGCTGGCGGCTAAGGGCCCAACCTCTGGTGGAGTACGCTGCTGCTGTTGTGTACCATATCTTTACAATTACTTTTGTATCATTATAATTTGGTTTCTGTGTGGATTGTCTGTATAATTTGGTAATCTAACGTGTTTGTCATATGCTGTTCTATGCTCTGTTATGACTACTTCATTAATGGTTTCATTCAGGAGATTTATGTAAGTAACTCTGTATCGTGTAAATGAACCTCTTCAGAGTTGATTGCATGTTCACTATTTAAGCCAATTGTTTCTGTTACAGAGCTTTCATATTAAATATTGCTATTGGATTCATTTGAACTCTTAATCGTGGGAACCCGAAAGTAATATTATTTCATTTGGAAACAGAAGTCATGTTCTTTGGAAACATCAGATTGCTATAGTAAGTGTGTTGTGTATATATGATAAATGTTGTTCCATAATTCATTTGTGAATATCTCCCCATAAAATAAGGTTCATTGGAATTGCTTTTGACAATTGTTGTTTGATTGCAGAATGAGAGTTCAGTTCTAACTCGTGAGATTTAGTTCTTTTGATTGCTGTTTCATTTACTGCTGTTCTATTTCCTTTTGCTATTCCATTTTACTTTCTGCCGTTCCATTTACTTGCATTTGCTGCTTTGGTGTGAGAGAAGGTCTAAGGCTGTAGTGAGCCAGCAAGTCGCTGCTTAGCTCCCAGATCTTTGGTCCATACTCTATTTTCCTTTCCATCAATTTCTAGAGGAATGAGTTATTGCTACTACATCCTCGATTGATGGTTGTTTGAATGAATGATTTAGTTTAGAACATTTCAGTTTCTTGTTGTTCCAATTAGATTTCTTTTTCAAGCATTCATTTACTTTTCGGTTTTAAGCACTATACTGCAAAACATTACTCTTAAGTAAATAGCCGCCTCAGACTGAGTACACTCTTGAAATACAAAGTCGTCCCTGGGTTGATAATTAATGTGAAGGTAATTAGGAGTTCAAAAGACACCTTTTTATCGCTCCACACCTGCTCCTAATTTATCGGCTTCCTGACCATAAAGTAAGACTAGGTATCCTTCTGAGAAAATATGAGGCTTGACATTGCGGTCATATTGTTCCTTAATTTGTTTCTTATGGGCTTTGTTGGCCAATGTGGCTCCGCAACGTGTTTCATCTAGATGGATGAGTTATAAGAAACATGCTTCTTCATTAGAAGTGTCGGGTAACAAGTCAATTACGAGTTTTAATGATGAAATTTCACATTATACGAGCAAGATTGCCTTCAGACCATACACTAATTGAAAAGGTGTGAATCCAGTTGCATTTCTTACCGAGGTTTGGTAACCCCACAAAGCTGAGTACAGGATCAAATGCCAGTTTTTTTGTGAACTCCTATCTTTCGTTGAAGAATTTGCTTAAGGATTTTGTTGATAGCTTCAACTTGTCCATTAGCTTGCGGATAATGAGTACAACTATCATGTGAAAGTCCTAACTTGGTAGTTAATTCAGTCATCATATGGTTGCTAAAATGTGAACCATGATCTCTAAATATAGCTTGTGGTACACCAAACTATGCAACCACATGGTTGAAGAAAAAAGAGCAACCGTCTCACCACTATTTTTTAATGTAAGCATTGCCTTGGCCCATTTCATAAAATAGTCCACGACGACAATAATATACCCATGCCTCTCGGTCGAGGTAGGGTTACATGTCATAAATCAATGCCCCATTTTGCAAATGGTCCAACAACGACGATAGGATGTAGTGGTGCAGTAGATAATCAAGTTTTACGGTTAAAAAACTGGCATGCATGACAACTTCTAACAACAATAATGCAATCGTTAAATATGGTTGGCCAGAAGTAACCAACATGGAGAATCTTTTGTGTGGTAGCATAACCAGTTAAATGTCCACCACAAGCACCAAATTGACAATCATTCAAACTTTCTCAGCTTCCTCATGTGTGAGGCACCTACGTAATGTCGTATCGATACTATGATGGTAAAGGGTGTCGACAATGATCAAATAATCTTTGGCTTGATATCGAATACATCGTTGTTGCGAGCGAGAGGTATCGAGCCGGAAAGTTTGGGTTTCGAGATAGATTAGTATATCTCCATACCAAGGGTCAGGTGACGAAATGAGAAACAGAGACTCATCCGGAATTGATGGTTCCGTTGTTGAGTTGATGTCAAAAGAGGGAAGGACTCAAAGAAGCTCGACAAAAGATAGAGATTTATTTGACTTGGATTTGTTGAATTCCCAGTAAAATTCCTGCAAAATGATGAATATTTCGAATATTTTCCCCCAGCATTTGACGTGACAAGATGTATGTCATAGGGTTTCAATCCAAAATGACAGTGGTCTTTCGGAGCAGGATATAATGGCGAAATCTCTGTACAGCTTGAACAGTAGCCAAAGCTAGATTTTTAACGTAAGAGTACTTAACTTCCGTATCATTGAGATTGCGACTCAAATAATAGATCGAATGTTCAGTCCCATCTTCTTCTTGGACTAAAACCATAGCAATGGTTGTATCTACAACGGCGAGATAAAGGAAATAGTCGTTTTGATAATTAGGGGCATACATTAATGATGCTCAGATCAGGGTATCCTTGAGAGCATCAAAGGAAGCTTGCACAACCTGGTCCCAATGGAAGGGAATTCCATTTTTCAAAAGATGAGTAAATCCTTTAGCCATTTCGGCATAGTTGGGAATGAATATCCTTAGAAGTTAGCCTTCTCTTGGAGTCTCTGTGACTAGAGTAAATTGGAAGGTGGAGGCAGATGAAGAATTTCCTTAACCTTCAAAGGGTCGAGTTAAATTACTTCTTGACACTACGAAACCAAGAAAACAACCAGAACCAACACAAAGCACACATTTATGTGGATTGATTCAAATTTTGTAGTGTCGATACCATAAAAAGATGGCTCTCAAATGTTGCGAGTAATCAACCTGTTTCCATGAATGAGCAGGTCAATTGACTAGATGGGGTTGAACAATGTGTTTGATAGTGTGGAAGACATAATTCATTGCCCTCTAGAAAGTTTCCCCTGCGTTCTTCAAACCAAAAGGGAGTTTCCTATATGCGAATGTGCCACAAGGAAAAATAAAGGTAGTTTTATATTGGTCTTCTGGGCAGATATTGATCTGATTATAGCTAGAAAAGCCATCCATAAGTGAAAATATCTCACATCCGACATAGTCATCAATTAGCTAGTCAATAAAGGGAGTGGGATAGTTGTCTTTTGGACAAGCATTATTAACATCCCTATAATCAACACACACTCGTATTGTTCCTTGTTTCTACATGACAAGAACAAGATTGGAAACCCAATTAGTAAGAGGAATGGGGTATATGAAACCAACATGCAAAAGTTTTTCCAATTTCTGCTTTTATGGCAGCAACCTTTTTTGGATGAACAAGACGAGGCGCTGTCGTACTAGTTTGACTTCAAGATATATTTTAATCTCATGTTCAACTATACTAGAATCAATACTTGGAATTTCCTCATATGACCAAGAAAATATATCACGGAATTCACAAAATAGAGCACAGTGAGTTTAAAGTTCCGATGGAGAACAAGATTTTCCAACATGGATGTTTTCTACAATTCTAGGTTTGGTCAAGATATTGATAGAAATGGTTTCTTCGATATTTGATAAGTTTTGTTAAGAATCGACTGTGTCTATAAATACAGAATTCGAAAGGAAATCAACATTTGAAGGGTGATTTAGTTCATTTGAAATATATTCTATGTGATCTAGAAGATGGGGTCGATGATGATAATATTCCCATGGTTCTTCTTTTTTCATCATTGATTAGATGATTCCTTCATCAGTAGAAAATGTACGTGAAAATGGATTAGAGGAAGTACCATATTCTAACGAACGATCAACCCATACAATTGGTGATGATGGATTTGGATTTTCCACACAAGCCAAAAATATTGATATCTATGTAAGCTCAATGGGGCTTAGCAGCATGGTTTCATTACGCATATCAACTTCAGAATTATTGGGAGTCTTCCATAAATCAGATGAAGTGGAAGATATCATGTTACAGGTCTCAACTTTTGCAATTTCCGCCATTTGTGATGGTGACGGTAGCAAAAAGGTACCCGTTAGGGAAGAATATTTGAAGAGACCTACTCCAACATTCTGAAGAGATAGCAGGGGTCCATGAACTAATGGAACACTTCCAATTGCCTGCGAACTACAGCCGAAGAAGGCGAGTTGATCAATTACTATGATTCCGCCTTTATGAGGGAAAGCGATCATATGAAAGTATGTTGAAACCACAACAGCCATAACGTAAACCCATGGTCTTCCTAGTAAAATGTTGTAGTCAAGGGGTTTGTCAATGACCTAAACTTCAATAGTTACAGTATTGTCCCCTAGTTCTATATGTGGGTTACTTAAAATTCCCCAAGGTATATAAGTGTGACCGTCAAAAGATTTAATGTTGTAGGTGATCGTGACAAAGGCGGTGAGCCAAGTCCTTTCCAACAGTTCATTGACATGATACAAGTAGATGCACCCTCATCAACAATGGTTCAGTGAACGAGTTTATTCAAAGCCTTTACTAGGATCAAGAATGCTAATTGAGCTAGTAATTGTGGCGTATAACTTGCATGGTTAAAAACCACAAGATTGGAATCCATTGGATCAATTCCACCAATTCCTGACAATAAAGGTTGCTTTTGGGAGGGACAATTTTGAAGCACCTCAAGTGTCAACATAGCAGAAGGTGACTGAGCGAAATCTTCTACTATGTTATAATTTTGCGTTGCTCAAACTCAATGATTGAATGTAGATTTATGAACAACTCCCTTAAGTAGTTTTATTGTTAAGTCTGGTGCAATAGGTGGTGGAATGTAATTAGGCAAAGTTGAAGTCGAAGCATTGGATTGATTTGTAGCCTGGTTATATGACGACGACGATGGACTACCATAACTTTTACTTCGTGTAGTCACCAAAACATCGTTTTTAGGCTTAGTGGTGGATAGCATAAGCACTTGTGAAGTGGAAACATGATCTGTAGCAACCAAATGAGTCTCTGGGTTTGGAAAAGGGTCTGTCAACATAGTGGATGCACTAGAATTCTTAAGAAGTTTTGAGACTTCAGAGTGGTGAGGACAGTCTCGTGTAAAGTGATCCTCATTACAGTTAAACATGGGTAACGAGGTTTCCTAGCCAAAGAAGAGGAATCAAATGATTTATCTTTAGGGGAAGGATTTTGTTTCTTTTTGGCTTTCCAATTTTTCTTACTTCCAAGTTGCTTTTCATTTTTACCTTTGTCAAATGACACGACATTTATTTCGAAAGCAAGAGTATTATCAGGTGCACTAGAAGTTTGATTGGAAATAGAAAGTGTTTAACCAGATGGTCTACCTTCTCTTTGGGTGCTTGAAGAACCTATCACACCATCACTAGAATGAGAGTCCTTACTAGATAGAGGTGTTGGAGCAGTAAAAGCTGGTCTAGGTGCAATTTGAATCTTATCATAGAGCATGCCAGACTGGGTGTAAATCAAGTCTAAGTATTGGGCATGAGTAATTACTTGCTCTTTAGTAACAACTCCCCCTTTAGCCACATACTCGGTGATAGATGGAAAAAATTATTTGATAAACCACTCAGCTAAAATTTGATCAGGAACAAAAGTTTTGACCATTTGACGACGATGACACCACTCATGAATATGATCCGAAATGTGAGTAGTAGTGATCTGTTTAAAGTTGGTCAACAATTCCATTCCATTTTCATATTTGATGGGTAACTGGAAGTGGGTTAGAACTGTACTTCCTAAGGATGTGAAGTTGTCAAATGAAGCTCGTGGTAATTCAATATAGGTCACGGGTTCAAATCCTATCTCCGCCAGACCAGAACATACGAAGTATTTTGGTCCGGAAAGGATTGCTCTCTCACTTATCAATTTATAATTGAATTATAAGTGAGGAAAAGAAACGATCAATACATTAACTATTCTTTTTCATATTCCATGTGAAGGGCGGGTAGCGGGGATCGAACCCGCATCTTCTCCTTGGCAAAGAGAAATTTTACCATTCAACCATACCCGCATTTCAATTATATGAATATCTATATATTCATATAATTGAAATGGAAAATACATATATGTTCAATCCCATTCGTAAGTAGATACCATTTTTGAATGGTCCAATTATTAATTCAATTACGGATATGGAAAACCCCTCCTCCTTGGGCCTGAAGTAAAAGGCCCTTCAGAAAAGCTATAAAGCCCTCCGGGAGGAGGGGGAGGGAGTGTGAACCTAAAACATCTAGAACATATCTAAGATATGAAAGAATTAAGGATACCTACAAAAAGGATTGATCCGATCCATAATGATACACCCGAAAATACAACATTTTTGCTACTTGACCAACCATCGGGAGAGGCAAGTGCAACAGGTACACCAATCACTAGTAAAAATGAAATAGCAATTAATGCAAACACAACCGATTGGAAAGCAATAGTCATGGTTGTGATCTTACAAGCTCCCAACAGCCACTTTGCAACTAGACCAGTAAGTGTTTGCTGGAAAAGCTGTAGTATAACTGAATGATCATTCAGGGAGTTGGATGAACACCATAAATGAAAAGTCATAACATGGTTGGATGGATCTTCTCTAGGGTTTCCATTGAACTTAGGAATATAAGAAGGAAAATTGTGTGGAATCACCAGCCACCAAGGTGCATAAAGAATGGGATCATTGGTATGCCGATTTAAATTTGGTAATTCAAGTGTTGCAACAAAAGGCAACTGTCGGTTTAGGTGAGGTTGGGTGTAACCAGGGTAAGATGGAATTGCCTAAACAATAGGCCTTTGCATACTAGCATAAGGAATCTATTGTTGGTAACCTTGATAGGGGTAGGTTTGTTGAGAAAGTCCGATATAAGGTGGCTGTTTGGCACCAGGATAAATTTGTTTTTGTCCAAACCCAACATAGGCTTGTTGACCAGGACCTGGGTAAACTTGTTGTTGACCAAATCCAGCATAGGCTTGTTGACCAAGTCCAGGATAAGTTTGGTACTATTGGAATTGTTGTTGTTGATATTGTGGCTGCCATGCTTGTTGATATAATGATTGTTTCCCACCAATGTAAGTTTGACCAAGTTGTGAATAAATTAGACCAGCATAAGTCTGAGTGATCCCAGTTAATGGTAAATTGGCTTGAGGTTGTTGGATCCTAGGCACAAACAGTTGTTGTAAAACAACATGAGAAGGCTGAGTCTATAGACCTGAAACTTGAGGGTCATAGGTTGAAGGACCATATTGCAAAGGTTGAGATACAATTAGTTGAGCTTGTGACTATGGTAAAGTCATAACAACAAGCATAGTAGGTATGGATGAATCATATTGCAGTGGTTGTGATGGATACAAAAGCCTTGGTTGAACAGGAATTATAGGCTACCATTGAAAAATAGTCATTCCAGAATAAGTTGGACCTAAAGACAACATTATACTGCCATATGATTACCCCCTAGAAAATGGAGGATAAGTAGATTGGGAAAATTGTTCTCCATATGGGGGTAATCCAATGTAAAGTGGATACATTGGACGTAACCAAATGGACCAGCTTGATATTGACTTGATGGATCAAACTATTCAATATCTGTAAGTGAAGAACCACGTAAAATTCCTATGGATGACATGGGTGAAGACCATGGACTAGAAGAAACACCGAAGTGAGTTCCAGATAATTATTGGTAACCCAGTGGGATAGCTGAAACACCATATAGATGTGACTCGGGTGTTGTGGTATACATCAAAGAAGTAGCGACAATATATTCTGTCGTAGCTGTAATAGATGGTACAGTCTGGGACGTTGGTTCAACCATAGTAAAATGACGCAATAAATGTCCTAATGAATCAATGAGAGTTTGAAAGTAAACAAGATCAAAAGGAGCAGTAAAATGAGGAGTATAAGGATAAAGATAAATCCTGGGTCCAAAACGAGTTGGAGTTCTAGTTGTTTCTTCTTCAAATTTCTCTTCAATAGAAATCAAACCAGGTGGAAGGATTTCACCGTCAAGAATGTAATAAATTTCTAGTGTTTGACTCTGCAATAAAGGGGAAGTCTCAACAATTACAAATGTCTGAGGATAAACTGGTCGATCGTCTTCCGGTATGGGAACAACTTCTAATTATTCAACTTCAAGATACAAGTGTTTTGGTAAAAGAACAACAGGTTCATGATGGGCTTCTTGAACAACTTCTAGTTCAGAAGTAACTTCTAGTTGAATTGTGATAGGTTCAGGATCAACTTCTAATTGAATAGATTCAAGTTTAGAATTAATTTCATTGAACAACTTTGGGTTGAGGATCAACTTCTTGTTGGACAACTTAAGTTACCGTTTCACTAAGTTCACTTTTAGTGTCCTCAGGTAATTGTAAAGGTTCCACTTCAGTAGCAGATGTACCAGTAATTGGAGTAACTTGGGTCACAGTACTTACTGGTATAGGTGACTCTAGTAAATTAGATGAAGAACCAAAAGTTTGTGATGTACTGGACTCAGTTAGATGAGACCACTTTTTCCGACTAGGTGTAGATTCATGGGGTAAAGGTGGTTTACTCGTTGTCCTCTGTGAACGACAGGGTAAAGGTTGATGTTCCTCCACGATTGCTGAGTGATTTTATTACAAAAAGAAATGAACAAAAAGAGGGTAATCTAGGCAAAAGGATTACCAAGCAACTGTGAACTACAATATATTGCCTTAGTAAACCAATGACTTAACATATGTGTAGGAAATCTCCCCAAATGATTTGTTCAGTGTATCATATTGTACAAGGCGGCTCACTCGGTTACCTAAGGATGGATAGTAACCTAATGTAGTCCTCCCATATATACCCAAAAGTACGTTGAGGCCCAATCCATGTTAGCTTTGTCTAATGCGAAACCACACAATGAGAGCATTCCTTTATACTTTTTGTACTATAATACCGCCCTATATACCAGAAGGTAAGTGGACGAGCTACGATATACTTACGTACATGGAATGGGGTATCACACTCGAAATGTATACTTATGACGCTAGAACATGTCTTTAGCCTAGAACCTCTAAATGTATGCATTAGGTTACAATGCTCCATTAGGTTAATTGAAATAAATTTTAAGTTGACCTTTTTTACGAGTTTGTCTTTTAGGTTCACCACGTGATGTTTTTGAAATTCCTAGAATGAAACTATGATGAGAAACATTCTTTTCATTTGATTTTAACAATGAAAACCTTAACTAAAAGGGATAGAGCAATCAGAATCTTTAAACAAAGAGAATAGAGCACATCTAATGCAACTTTCCCTATATTATTCCTACCATCACACACAAACCTCTAAACGAACGATGCATGTTTTTCTTTTCTTTCCTTTAATGTTTAGATGAACAAAATGAAACTAAATGCACAAACAACCAATCAATACTTTTCGCAAGAAATGAAGACTTCAAGACAATTTATTTTCAAAGAAATGAAGACTTTACGACACTTACTTTTCAAAAAAGACTAATCGACATAAGCTAACTTTGACAATGAATTGACAATGATAAATAAATCACTTAAGAAATGTTAAACAATCAAGGTCGAACTAGGCTAGGAGAAGAAATACAAACTGATTTAAGAACCATAGAAAACATTGATCTTTTAGCAAACAACTTCAGAAGAAAATTTGGAACAAACCAAGCAAAAGGTGGGTTTTTTAGCCTAACAGGGATCAGTGCAGCCCAGAGTGGGAGACAATGTGCTTCAATGCACTGTCTCTAAGCCAAGGGTGCTCTGCAGCGCACTGTGTCAAGACCAGCACTGTGTTGGTGCCAAAGAGCCCAACTAGGAGACATCTAATCACAATTTTTTGACCAAAAACACTTCAAAATGACTAAAATAAGATCAATGAAGTCAAGAAAAGTCTACTAGGATGTAATATGATGAGGGTAAACTACTAGGAATGACAGTCGTTCTATAGTGGAGTCACCAATTTGTTATATGGAATTTTTATCTACAAATAAACACATCTTCCCTAAGTGGGTAGCTACACTTAGAACAATAGAAAGAAAGTGGTTTAACCTTTTATTATAATAGATAGATGATGTGAAGGAACTTACTTGTGATCTTTCGCTTCCTTTATCCTCTTTGAATTTCTCCCGTCATTCCCACTTAAACTGAATCCACTCAATTGGTACCTATCAAAAGAAAGAGAAAACGACAACAATCAAAGCATACATGATATATCTTCTATAAACCAATGGAATTGACAACATTGAAACACATAATCATCATAGATATGAACAAGAATATGAGAAAAGGAATAATCAACTTTATTATTGTATAAGGAAGAGTTACGCCCAATGTGGTTCGATCTCGTGACACTCATCCAACTTCAGTCCAACCCGCGTCACACCAATCCAACAGCATAAAATTACTTGACATGAACTCAAATATCAAACCAACAGTATTTCTCTACAATCTTGAAATTCCAGCCCCCTGATCACTATGATGAGTGATCAATTTATAGGGAAATGGAGATGGTTTTGTCATAAATTGGGTATTGAATGGTTTTCCAAAATTGGAGTTAGTTTCCATGGAGCAAGGGATGAGAGGATAGGAGGTTGATTGATCCATAGCCTATCCAAATTTGATCTCATAAAATAGGATAAGATATGGGATCCTTCTATAATGATCTAGAACCAAGGACTATTCTCAGAACCCTATGCAAATTTCGCTCATTCTCGCCCAACGCAGGTGTAAGTGAGCCTAAGTGCACTAAAGTGCAAGCCTGAATGGGTCTACCTGCTATGCAGCGTAGTTACCCCTGACTACGGTGGTGTCCCAAGGAGGAATTTCAGTAAAGTTTCAGGCTAGGAAACTTTCATGTATGGAAGCATTCAATGTGATGACTTGTCTAGGGCATGTAGCAACTAAATTAGGGTTTGTTGAGCCCTAATTGTATTGATTTGAATGTCAGAAGTGATGTTCCCAAATAGACTTGTAACAGTTAGGCCCATGCACTATGGATGTATGTGCCATCATCTTGCATCTTAATTAGAGAATGAAATTCATCTTATGGAGATAATACATCATGTGTGTGATGTATGTTTGCAACATTATTTGACACATTTTGAGCCATTTTGTGAGTGAGCATGAGCACGGACTCAACTTGGACATGGAACACACTTTTGGAAAAAGTGTTCAACACCATCTCTAAGTTCTGAATGAGATTTAGCATGATTTCTCCCATCTCATTCCTTGCAGAAGATGGTGTGATTGATCATAGGGTGGACTGGAACCTCATAATCTTAGCCATGATTAAGCATGATGGAGGACTCGGTGTAACTACCTTGCCTTCTGTTCCCTTAAGGATACTTGGGCTCTGGAGGTGTTATGTTCTAGACCTCATCTCCAAGGTATGTGATGAAGATGGGATTAGAAAAACCCTCATTTTTTCGTGTATACAAAACTTAATTCTAATGCCACCATTGTTATTAGCTCATCAAGAGCTTTCTGGAGATATAAAATTTACTTCAAACCAAGCCTTGCTTCAAATGTTATACTTAAATAAATCTTTTACAAATTAAAAGAGGCCATTTCATCATTAGGCACCACATGACACCCATATGGCCTCTGTTATGCATTGGTGGTAGTTTCATGCCACTACTTTGAGGCCCATATACACTTTCCATGTCACATCAAAGCAATGATCCAACATGTTCTTGTCAACTTTAAAGTTGTGAAATAAAAACATCAGTAGTGGGTGGTATAGCAATGGGAAAGGTTCCCACACCTTTACCATGGGAAAATCACCATGATCTTCATTGTCACTACTTATCAAGTGTTCATTTCTAGCGATGAGAATTGGGGTTGTGGGAGGGTTCCACTCTTGAACCATGGCCAGATCGAATGCTCCTTTGTCACTCACCTAATTTGAATTTGTTAAGGAAAAAAAGTGAAAATGGCAGGTGCTCATCGATCTCCTCAAGTCACCTCATCCCAAGCCATGTCATCCCAGCGCATGACATCTTAGACCTCATCAACATAGGCCTCATCATCTCAAGCTATGTCATCCTAGGCCATTTCATCTAAGGCCTCGTCATCTCACACCATGTAATCTTACCATTTTGGTCTCAAGGTTTGCTAGCCTTACATTTGTTCCAATTTCTATTGAAATATGTAACTAGGTTTAGTCTTCATATGTACTCTTAATTCTTGTATGTTTTAAAATGAAAAAGAAATTAATATTATTATTATTTTGTAGCATGGTTTTCATGCTCAAGGTCATTTTATTTTAGATCATAGCACCCATTGAGTGGTTCTAAGTTTTTTCATTGAGTCAAAAATTCAAAGAGTCAATGTCATATGTAAAACACCCCATTGGACATTTTGTGACATGTAAAAAGAATTATTTTTGAGTCAAAATAGTCAAAATACCCCTCCAAGACCAACTCAGCCTAGCAACGGACAAGTCACCTTAATTAGGGCATGTCATCATCCTTGGAAACCTATATATAAGAAAGCATTCGACCTCCTATGGACTCACTAATTCATTCATTCTTCTATCAAGAAAAGTACAAGAAGAAGAAGGAAAGTAAAGGACTTGAAGGATAGAAGAAGATAATATTTTTTGATCTCTCTCTCTCTCTCTCCATTTCACACGTACGAAAGGAAGGCTGGGGTTTTATAGCTACTAGGTCAAAGTTATCAAGAAGTCAAGGAGGGTCGAAATATGAAGAAAAATTAACAACTTCATCTCTCATGAGGCATAGAAAAAGAAGATCTAGATCCCTAACTCTCTCACACAAGTGAAGATGTAGCTAGTTGCATGGGGGTGAAAATTTTAAACCTGCAGTAGGGGACAAAAATCTTAAGTTGGGGGTTGAAGTTGTGTTGCTGGAAGAGATTTGACTTGGTTTGACTTATATAGAAGAAGCACATCATAAATTAGTTCTAACATGGTATTTTAAGGGTATTGGTATTGGTCTAGAGGCCTTCGAATTCTTCATTTGAATAATCTATAAGAAGAGAAGAGATTTGTGTGTTTTCCTCTCAAGAGGAGAGGTTTTGGCCCTAGCTAGAAGCCTACATCCTATGTCCTTGTGTACTATTAATCTTCTTGTTTTGGTACCTGCTTGATGATAAGAACAACATAATAACAAGAAAAGAAGAAGCTAATAATCAAGAAAAGAAAAAGAACATCAGAAGCAACTATCAAGTCTAAGAGCAATAAATTCATTTGTAGCCCTATTGATTTATCAACATGGTTTCAAAGCTAAGGTTGAAAAAGGGCATGAAGAAGATCACTACATCCTTCAAGAATTCATTGAAGTTCACATTGAAGTAGTTTTCTATGATGGCAAGTCACCTCAAGCAAGGAATCAAAGAATTTAAGGGTCTTCTATCATCAATCAAGAACTATATCATGAAGGCTATTGAGCCATGGAAAGGTATGAATTTGCCATTTATTTCTTTAACTTTTTATTTAATCATAACTCCTTTATATTCTAAGATGGTAATATATCAAATAATTATAGTAGAATTAAGGAGATTTGTGATTGTTACAAATTAATGAATTATTGTCTTTTCTTCTATACAGAAAATAGAAGAAATGGAAAGCCACCATTCGGGAGGAAAAGACAAAGTAGAAGTAATTGTTGTCCCTTCGCCAGGAAGCCATATCTAGACAAGAAGATTGAGATCGAAGCACATAGTCAAGGAAAAGAAAGGGAAAGTGCGGCATCAGTGCAAGAAGACAAAAAGATAACTGGAGATAAAAGATATAGCGAATCCCTCAGGATCTTTTGATCCTGAGGGATCGCTACTTCAAAGCTCACCTATATTCTTGCTTTGTCTGCCTGGCTGTTATAAAAGGACAACACTTGTAGAAATCAGAGAGCATGTATTATCATTTTTTAGAACTTATTGTTGTATTGCTACTTTGATCATCGACTCTCGTTAATCAAAACAAAGTACAATTGCCTATAAACATTTTCACATGATTAATATATAAGTCGGTTGCTGTTCCATTCCTTCCTACTGCATTAGTTTAGCGGTGCTTCACTAGCGAATAAGGGCCCGATCCTGGTGGATCCACTTGCTATTGTACCATTACTTTACAATTCCAGTCATGTGATGGTTTGATTTACTTTTCATTTCCTTGAATCACATTGCTCTACAGTCTCCTGTTTTTACAGTTTACTATTCTAACATTTTATGGAATCGTTTTATTGCATAAGCTGTGATTGAATTGCATTGTTGTTCCTTTCCATCATAACATGATTATTATCCTTTACAACTTATATTGTTATTCATTTCAGTTAGAAAGCCTCGCTGTTCATTACAGATTGTTGTTCATTTCCATTAAAATAGCTTTGCTGTTCATTTGGATTAAGATAGCTTTGCTGTTCATTTTGACTAAGATAAATTTGTTATTCATTTCGATTAAGATATCTTTGTTGTCCATTTCTATTCAAATAGATTTGTTGTTCATTTCTTTCCTACAAGTATTTGGTTATGCTTTTAAGTGTTATTACCGTGAGCATATTTTCCATTTTCTCTAGCAACATTATTGAGTTAATTCAGTTCTCATTTCCAATTAGTGTCGACTGTAAGATCAACAACTGTAAAGGACATTGGCTATTATTGTCTATGTCCTCATATTGAGGATCTTGTTTATGGTTAATTTCATTTACATCAGTTGACAAAGGAAATTTACTACTACTGCATCCTTGATTGATGATTTTTGTAGTTTTCTGAGTGAATGATTTAGTTTCAGAGCATTAAGTTTCTTGTAATTGCACTTAGATTTGTTTCAAGCATCTGTTTACTTTTGTATTTGAAACACTGTACTGCAAAACATTACTCTTGGAATAAATTTCCCACCTCAAACTGAGTACACTCTTGAAATAAAAAATCGTACTTGGATTGATAATTAATGTAGGATAAATAGGAGTTAAAAAGACACCTCTTTATCGCTCAACATTTTGGCGTCGTTGCTGGGGAGAGTGTAGCCATTTATTTTCTTTCAGAGAGTAGTGTGATGAGTGTCTGCTAGGAGAGAATTGGGTATTAAAAATGGAAGGTAAGAACCTGCGTACGGAGCATGTAACAGCCTTGCTCCCCCGCCCGCTTTCTAGCAGATTTGTTAATTCTTTTTTTGGGTAGAAATAAACATTTGCATTGTGTGCATGACTAAGCAGAAAAAACCTGAAAAGAATCCAAAGCCATTACCCAAGCCTGACAAAGCTAAGGGGCCAGTGACCCTTGGTCGATCTACCTTTATAAATGATATCATTAAGGAAGTTGAATCTCAACCATCAGTAGGCCCTAGGAAAATTGCTTCTAGACAACCTACTAGCTCCCTTCGGGCCACAGAATCACCATTTGTAGCCTTTGCTAAGGTGCATAGCCAAACATAAGAGACTGAGCAAGATTTTCAAGAAACTGAGAATTCTCGCCCAATTTCTTTACAAGAAGGGAACTCTAGTAACCTCTGTGAAGGAGGAAGAGAAACAAGAAAAATAGAAGAACCAAGATCCCCTCTTGGAGTAGCTCAAACTCTAAGCAGCCCAGATAAGGGAAGTGTTGTCAAGATCATCCAAAAAAAAGATGAAGAATCAAAATCCCCCCAGATAATAGTTCAGCAAGGAAAACTCATTATCCCAGACCAAGGAAGTGTTGCTAAAGTCATCCCTACTCCTTCTAGTTAGCATAGGAATAACTCCCTAGAAATCCAAAAAGGATATTGGCACATATTTGATCAAGTGGCCCAGAACCAGCAAACACCCCAAACTTCCACACTCCAATATCTCATCGTGGACATTGCATTTAATGCACCTATGAAGGCCATTGCTCTCCAGCATATTCCTACATTCCATGGCTTAACATCGGAAGACCCAGATGCATTTCTGTTTGAATTTGATGTATTATGCCAAGGTTATGACTATAACACTGATCCCCAAAAGCTAAAACTATTTCCCTCCACATTAAAAGGAGCAGCTTTACAATGGTTTATGGGGTTAGGTGGAGGTGTTATAAATGACCGGGATCAGATGAAAGGTGATTTTCTAAAGAAATATTAGGATTATTGTAGGTCTAGAGAATTAAAGGATGAAATATTTCAAATGACAGCCAGACCTAAAGAAACATTGGAGGAATATGTAGAATGCTTTCAATACAACCTCCAGATATCACCTTATGCATCTTTACCCTTACCTGATAATGTGTTAAAAACTACATTAATTAAAGGAATGAAGGAACAATGGGTTGAAACATTAAAAATTATGGGCAAAGGTGACATATATCAGGAAAATTTTGCTGATATTATTGATTTATGTATCAGGAGTTCGAGAGGCAGCACAAGGCTAAAACCAGCAGAGCATGACATGATCACAAGGGATAGCAAGATCTTAGATGGAGGGATAACCCGTGCAGAAATCAGAAATCTACTAGAAGATTCCAAAACCAACATTCTAGGGACTTTAACAACGTAGCTCGACATTATGCAAGCTAAACAAAAGCAAGTATAAGCAAAGAAAAATCTGGCAATATTCTACCCAAGATGCAGAAAGAAACACAACCATAAAGAGTGCCTGTGGGATATAGTCCAAGTCTGCGCCATCTGATCACTCCACAGAATGCTGCCCCTCACTCCCTGGATTGAAAGCAATCTACAAGGAAGCGTAAGAAGAAACAGAACCAGTGTACCTACTCAATTAGCGTCGTCAATGGCAGCCACGACAAACATGTATGCATGTTGATCCATCCTCTTCTTTTCAAGCTCCTCAGTATAATTCTCAGTGATATAATGGAATGTGGAAAAATCAGCCACCTTTCCCCAGTTGGTCACAGCAACCATTTTCCACATCACCATGGCCAAATCAAACCAATTGGCCGAACTTTCCTTATTGTCCACCATTTTGGCAAAATAATGCATATCCAAAAGAATGGCCACCCTCCACCTCACAGAGTCAAACGTAGCAGTCGAACTGGAAAAGACCGATAAATCAGCCAGCTGGAATGATTCCTCTCCCTCAACCTACACTGCCAGCACCATATACATTGCAACAAAATTCCCAAACCAACTTAAGACCACAACTCCCAGCCCAAACCAACCCGAACCGTAATAATAGACCAGTTCAATCTATTCAAATAATCGAAGCACCAGAACTAGAAAGCGAGTTAAGGGAGTGAAACGACCTTTAATTAAGGTCTAGGCACATAGTAGAATCAGAGGGAAACAAAAATGTTCAAATTGAAAATTTGTTACCTTTAGAATAAACACCCCAAGAAGAGAATTTGGTTAGACAACAAACTCATGAACAAGCAACCACCTCTTGTCCACCATTCCCAGAACGACTAACCATGCCTCACCCAATAGAACATCCTAATTTTGATCTTCTGGGAGAACTAAAAAATTTGTGTATAAAAATTCCACTCCTCCAAGCTATCCCAGATATCCCAATTTACAAAAAAACCATCAAAGAGTTATGTATAAAAAAAGCTAAAGAGGAAAATAACAACTAACCCAACTATCCAAGTAGTTGGCACCCTATCTGACTTACTATCAGGAAGAGAAGCACCTGTCAAATATGAGGAACCAGGGAATCCTATAGTTACGGTGCAAATCAATGGATGATCCTTCCCAAATATTTTGGTTGATTTAGGAGCTGCAATTAATATTTTAACAACCACCACTTGTCAAAAACTTAGCATTACATCATTAGACCTAACCACAACCTTATTGGAGTTGGCTAACTGATCGATAGTCAAACCAGAAGGTACACTACATGATGTAATGGTATCTGTAGACTCTTGGGAATACCCTGTAGACTTTCTGACTATAAATCCCAAAAACCGACTAGATGGACACCCTTTAATCTTAGGTAGACCGTGGTTAGCAACTGCTGACGCATACATTGGTTTTCGATAAGGTAGCATGACTATAGCAAGAGGGAGTAATGTCAAGAATTTAGCCTTATACCCTCCAGCCCAGCCTAGCCTCACAATAATTAAAACAAAGAAACAAATTGTATCAATACCTGACAGAAAATATTAGATCACCACTAACCATAGAAAATGCCCTCGAATTTAAAGACCAAATAGAGGACAACATGATTAACAGCTTCATTAACCAAACAGAAACCAGATCCCAGTTGCAATGTCACATGATTGAGGCAGCATTTGATAATGAAGAAGAAGATCCCCTAAAAGACACTCATGATTAATCAATACCTACCACCTCTGTTTAAAATAGCAAAACTATAGAAATTGAACCAAGAAAAACTTTGAACATTAACAAAAATCTGACTGCTGAACAAGAAGAAAAGATGATCCAACCACTGAGAAAATATAAAGAAGCTTTTGCATGGGATTACCTAGACATGAAAGGAATTGATCCCCAGCTATGTACACACCACATTTATACAGAAAAGGATGCTAGACCCATTCACCAACCCCAAAGGAGATTAAACCCTCATCTTAAGGATATTGTGAAAGCTGAATTACAAAAACTTTTAGATGTAAACTTTATTTATCCAATATCTAATAGCAAGTGGGTCTCTCCACTAGTAGTGGTGCCAAAGAAGAATGGAAAGTGGAGGATATGTGTAGATTACAGAGAATTGAACAAAGAAACCCAAAAAGACCACTTTCCCCTTCCATTCATTGACTAGGTATTAGACACATTAGCGGGAAAGAAATTCTTTTCTTTCCTAGATGGCTTCAGTGGATACAATCAGATTCAGATTGCCCCTAAAGATCAGGATAAAACTATGTTTACCTGTCCTTGGGGAACATTTCCTTACAGAGTCTTACCCTTTGGCCTATGCAATGCCCCTGCCAGATTTCAGAGGACCATCCTTAGCATCTTTTCAGAATTAATAAATGAAGGGCTCGAAGTATATATGGATGATTTCACACCTTATGGAGATGATTTCGAGCCAGCATTAGAAACACTGGAAAAGGTGCTGCAAAGATGTATTTCCACCAGGCTCTGCTTGAGCCATGAAAAGTGTCATAGGATGATGACCGAGGGACTCATCCTAGGTCATTATATCTCAATAGCTAGAATACAGGTAGATCCAACTAAGATTCAGATAATTTTGTTAATACCTACTCCTACCACACAAACAGAGGTACGCAGTTTTCTGGGTTTTTCTAGTTATTATAGAATATTCATAGAGCATTTTTCACAAATAGTTGTACCTCTATACGCACTAACTGGGAATGTTGATTTTATTTGGACAGATAAGTGTGACCGTGCTTTTGAGGATCTGAAAAAGATTGTATCAACAACCCCCATGCTAAGGGGCCCAAATTGGGATTTGCCATTCCAAATTTCTTTTGATGCTTCAAACACAACTATCGGAGTAGTTCTTGGGCAGAAAGAAGATAAAAAACCATATGCAATTTACTATATTAGCAAGAATATATCTCCTGCTAAATTAAACTACACTGTGACTGAAAAAGAATCTTTAGCTGTAATACATGCTGTAAATAAGTTTAGACATTATATAATTGGGTATCTTGTAGTTTTATATACAGATCACTCTGTTATAAAATACTTAGCAAATAAACCTATTACAAATGGTAGAGTAACAAGATGGTTGATTTTATTGCAGGAATTTGACATCACAATAAAGGATAGACCTGGAAAAGAGAATCCTATAGCTAATTTTCTCTCATGAATGCCAAAACCAGTGGACGCAGCAGCAGTCGAAGTTCAATTCCCAAATGAACATTTGTTTGTTGTTACTATCAGGACACCATGGTATGTTGATGTTGCAAATTATTTAGCGGTAGGTAAATTACCCAAACATTTAACGCCCAATGAACGGAAATAGATAGTGCAGTGCAGTACCCAATTCTCTTGGATTGGGAGCTACCTATTTCATACAGGGGTAGATATGCACATCAGACTATGCATCCGAGAAGATGAAATATTTGACATTCTGAAAGCATGCCACAACGAGCTGTGTGGCAGACATTTCACAGACCGCCGGACTAGTCACAAAGTTTTACAAATAGGCTATTACTGGCCTACAATTTTTAAAGATGCTAAAAATTTTGTTCAAGCCTGTGATAGTTACCAAAGGGCGAGATGCCCTAGATAGTCCGATGAAATGCATTTGAATCCACAGTTAGTAATTGATCCATTTGAGCGCTGGGTGCTTGATTTTATTGGCCCTATTAACCCATCATCAAATCAGAAAACATACATACTAGTTGCAGCAGAGTATGTTACCAAATGGGTTGAAGCAGAGGCACTTCCAGGAGCTACAGAGGACTCTGTAATACATTTCCTTTTCCAAATATTTGTGCGATATGGCCTCACGAGGGACATAATTACATATGGAGGGCCGCAATTTGTAGGTAATAAAATCGATGCAACATTAAAGAATTACCACATTCAACACAAAATTACAACCCCATACCAACCATAGGCAAATGGCCAGGCAGAGAGCACGAATAAGGTGATAGAGGCAATACTTACAGAAATAGTCACATCACACAAACATGACTAGGCTTCAAGAGTACCGGAAGCCTTGTGAGCATACCAAACAACGTGGAGAAATACCGCCGGATATTCACCATATCAATTAGTATTTGGAAAAGAACCCATCTTTCCAATAGAATTTGAAATTCAAACATTAAGAACAACGTAGGAGGTGGGTTTGAATTTAAATGAGACCCAGATTAACAGATTACAAAAAATCAATGAGTTAGATGAAATTAGGCTCTTAGCTCTTCAACATACTGCATTAATTCAATAGCGGAGAGGAAAATGGCACGACGCCCTTATTAAAAATAAAATCTTCCACGAAGGAGATTGGGCACTCCTATACGATTCCAGGTTTCAGGATTTCCCCAGAAAACTCTAGACACGATGGCTTGGACCTTATGAGATACAAAAAGTACATGAGAATGGCACCATTACATTGACTACCATTGATTGATCTGGACATTCCTTTAAAGCAAACGGTCATCAAGTGTGACTTTACAATAAACCACTTACTCGAGAATCCTTTTACCAGCAATTACGGGAAGATTCCACTATGCAGATTCTTGCTGAGGAAGATCACCCCTCCTCAGCATTAATTCACTAAACAATTCCTTCATTTCTGAGTTTTGTACATAAGTTTTTTTCCTTAATTTCGCTTGTATAAACTGGTTTTTTTTGTACAGGTTTTCACTGCTGTTCCATTTAAGGAACAATTGTTGTTCCTCTCAAAGGAACAGTAGCCGTTCCATTTAAGAAACAGCAGAAGGTTTTTATTTTTCGTGCTATTCCTCTTAAGGAACAAAAATTTTGTGTGCTTTTATTTTCCGTGTTGTCCCTCTTAAGGAACAGCTATTGTTCCTCTTAAGGAACAACAGCCGTCCCTCTTAAGGAACATCAATTTTGTGTGCCTTTATTTTTTTTGTTGTTCCTCTGGAACAACTGCTATTCCTCTTAAGAAACAGCAATCGTTCCTCTTAAGGAACAATAATATTGCGTGCTTATATTTGTTTGTTGTTCCTCTTAAGGAACAACAGTCATTCCTCTTAAGAAACAACATTTTCACATGTTTATCTTTTTGTTGTTCCTCTTAAGGAACAACAATCGTTCCTCTTAAGGAACAACATTTTCCACATGTTGATCTTTTTCCTTTTCCTCTGAAGGAATAACTGCTATTCCTCTTAAGGAATAGTAGACATTCCTCTTAAGGAACAACATCTCTACGTTTTTATTTTTGTTGTTCCTCTTAAGGAATAGTTGTTGTTCCTCCTAAGGAACAACAGTCATTCCTCTTAAGGAACATCGCTTTTTCATGTTTACCTTTTTTTGTTCCTCTTAAGGAACAGTTGTTGTTCCTCTTAAGGAATAGCAGTCGTCCCTCTTAAAGGAACAACACTCCCACCGATTGTTTTTGTTGTTCCTCTTAAAGGAACAACACTTCTGATGATTATTTTTGTTGTTCCTCTTAAGGAACAACTACTATTCCTCTTAAGGAACAACAGCCATCCCTCTTAAAGGAACAACACTCCAGCCCATTGTTTTTGTTGTTCCTCTTAAGGAACAACTGTTGTTCCTCTTAAGGAACAACTGTTGTTCCTCTTAAGGAACAATAGCCGTCCCTCTTAAAGGAACAGCACTCCCACCCATTGTTTTTGCTATTCCTCTTAAGGAACAACTGCTATTCCTCTTAAGGAACAGTAGTCGTCCCTCCTAAAGGAATAGCACTCCTGCTGATTGTTTTTGTTGTTCCTCTTAAGGAACAACACTTCCGCCCGATTGCGTTTTGCTATTCCTTTCAAAAGGAACAACCTTTTCACCATTTTTTTACTTCCTGTCATTCCTTCTAAGGAACAACAGTTTCGATTTGGATTGTTTTTAGGCTGTTCCACAAAAAGATCAGCATTTTATTTTTTGCTTGCTTTATTTGTTGTTCCGCTTAAGGAACAGTTGTTGTTCCTTTTAAGGAACAGTTGTTGTTCCTTTTAAGGAACAACACTTTTGCGTGTATCTTTTTCTTTACTTTGTTGTTCCTCTTAAAGGAACCACACTTTTGCGTGTAGATGTTTTTTTGTTGTTCCTCTTAAGTAACAGTAGTTGTTCCATCTAAGGAACAACACTTCTTTTAGTGCATTTTTCGTTGTTTCTCTTAAGGAACAACACTTTTTTAAGATTTTCTTGTGAATAATGTTTCACTTTTCATGATCTTTTCAAGGCAAAGATACAAACTTATGCAAGGATACAAAAATTAGAGGTTATTGAAATCAGCGAATCAAAGGAAAATTGTAATATTTAAAGAAAATTGCTTTGTATTTGATAAGTAAAAAGGAAAGGACACAACTATCTATATTACTTTGTTGTCTTTATTTTCACTAAAACTAATTTGATTGATTATTTTTATCATGTTGGTTCTTCCCTAAATCTTCATAATTCTCTTTGATTATTATTATCAAATAATAATAGGGGCATATTTTCCTCTATTGAGATGTTTAGACTTCTTCCACCATCCCTACTCTTAAGGAGTATTGAGCCGTCTTGTATATATAAATAGGAAGCGCTATATAAAAGAAAAAGAAAAGAAAAAATATATCTATATGAGTACTAACAATTCTATGATCTGTCAGATGAAGGATAGGGGGTCTCATCAAGAGCCAGCCTATCATGATCATAAGGAAGCAGTGAAGTGGCATTCCCACTATGGCCACCACACTAGGGATATGATCCAAGGGGCACATAAAAAAAATAAAAATTCCTTGGAACAGGAGGTCTCATCACGAGCCGGCCTGCCCACCTTTCACTCCTTCCTAGTGAATGGCATTGTGATTCATCTGGTTACCAAGCTAGCACAATGACCTCCATGCTGACAGCACAAAGCACTTTCCTAGGCATACATAAAGGATTATGGTTCCAAGGGTAAAAATCAACTTTGTCAAGGTTATAAACACCTATGGGAAACAGAGCTCTGCTGATGATTTTGGAGTAATATTTTTCACACATCAATAGCAAATATAAACCCTCTTCTTATATCACTATCTTGATTTCAAATGAGATTATGCTTCTAAACCCTTTCGAACCTCTTACGCATGAAATATTGTTTAAAAATCAATCATAATGGTTAAAGAGAATAATGACCACATAAACATTTTTACTTACCTCAACTATCCTCTTCCCTATTTTTCACATCATTTCATAGCATTTCCATATATATTCACAATTTTCATCATAAAGCTTTGATTTCAGCAATTCGATACTTTTTGTGATCGTATCATGGATACGTACACCTTTCCTTCTTTTTTTTTTATACTGTACGATTGTTGTCCAGTACACTACTCCTCCATTTGCCGGTCGAGGACGACCTATCATATTTCAGGGGGGCATAAGTGACTTCCAAAATACACTGGCATATGTGCCAATTCCCTATTTGGAGGTACTATGACTTCATCAGATCTCGGAAATAGCAAGTTTAACGGTATTGATATTTTCCGATATGCACAGTTTGTTGTTCCATTGTCATTTCCGTGTATTGCTGTGTAGAATTAACAGTGTGCAGAGCTTAAACGAAATGGGAGGTTCATAAGTACACAACGAACCACAAGTACTAATAGTTTCCGACACTGCACGAGAAATTTTGGTGAGAGTAGGATGGATTGCCTACCTTACACGATTACAGCAGCCCCATGAAATTGTGGCCATCGAATTTTTGCAGAATTTACAGGAGGACCATTCCATAGTAAGAGGAAAGAGAATAATAGTAACGGATGTAGTAATTTTATAGGTATCTGGACTACCAGCAGTTGGACCCACATGGACACATAAGAAACTAAGACTTCAAGATGCCATGGCCATCTTTCAGGATGAGGGACAAAACCTAACTATCAAAGGAAAAGGAGTCCAACGCACAACTCTGGGAGAACCATGGATAGAGCTACCTAGGGTAGTGCAGAGCTACATTACCTATGATGGGAGAAAGGATGTGGTAAGACCATGCCACCTCAAATTGTTAGCAGTACTAAAACAGAGGTGCTGTAAATTTACCTACATATTTAAATTTTTTATTGCATGACGCTGCTCGGAGCATAAGGAAATCCCGTCATATAGGAATGGTAGAAACCCACCATTCTTTAATTCGATTAATAGTTAGTTATAGTCTTACTCAGCAGTAGACTAGTTGGGAATAATTGGTATTTTCAATAAATGGGGGAATGGCCCTACTTGCCCCAAAACGAAAAAGAACCATTAGCACAACATCTAGACCTCAAAAACGTAGACAGTCCTCCAGATTAAGAAGAGGCAGGGGAATGTTTGAGAGTCTCTAGGGTAGCATCAACCAACCCTTAGAATTACATAGTTCTAGAGATGAGCGACCCCTGCAACTCGAAGAAGGAGAAAACCAGGAAGAGGAAGAAACTGAGCACACCAGTGAAGAAGGGCAGGAAGTGGAACTTCTCGTAACCTCTAGCGCAAGTCCACCACATAACCCATTGAAGGAGGACAAATTGGCCCAAATTTTGGCCAATATGGGTGATTATATTCAACCCCATAGCCCACTCGACCTCAATATTGAGGCAGAGCAATCGCACGAAAACTCTGCCCATAGCAAGGAAACATCTAAGGAAATGCATGAGGAGGAAGAAGTAGAAGCAGAAGCCTCACAGGAAGTGGCAGAGCAAACTAGGGTTACCTCCCCTGAGGAACCTAGTCAAGATAACATGAACACTGAACATGTGTTACAAACAGATAATGTGGTGGCAAGCCAGGGCAAGGGCACAGTCCTGGAAGAGCAAAACCCAGCTGAGCAAACAAGTACAAAAAAGGAAACAACTGTTCCTCTCAAGAAGAAAAATAAGAAGATGAATAAAATTAAGAAGCTACGGAAGGAACATCAAAAGCTGCTAACAGAAGATAAGGGTCCTGAAAAGGGGGAAAATATCCAAAAGAACCCCGAAAATAGGGGATGCAGCCATCCAAATTGAACCCCATAATACAAGGGCCACAGAGACTCAAACCGAGCCCATGTTCATTCAAGATAGCAAGGAACAGCACACAGTTGTCACAAACGCAACCCTCCAAACAGAAAATGCACAAGTTTGCAATAAAGATGTTTAGGCCGAGGCACTGTCCTCTAGTTGTACGGCCAACCCAAAATTTCATGATAAAGAGACACAGACTGTAGGGACTAGACATCATAATAAGAAAGCCCAAGTAGTTCTTCAACCCAAAAGTGTGTTGTTGGATAACAACCCTGGTGTAGTAAAAATCCAAGAGGATCTGGCACATGCTCAGCGGACTATAGAAAAGATCGAAGAAGAGACTGTTCCTAAGAAGAAATACCAAGAGTTACAACAGTAATTAAGGGACATCAATGCAGCAGAGGAAGAAGCCTTCGATACATGTCAGAAAGTAGAAGAAAAAGTTGAAGAGGTAAGGAATAGACTAAAAATAGTCAGGAGTCAAACGGATATTCTCTGTTCTCTATATACATATGTCCTAGCATGTAGGCCCCCTACCAAAAATTATGCTTTGTTTTTATTAGAAAGATATTTGCAGTTAAAAATTAAAGCTGTTAAGGCAGGCAAACCTATAGAATTAAAAAATGTTAATGATTTTATAAATTGTTGTAAACACTATGGAGTAAAAGTTCAGCGATTACTCCGTGAATTTTATTTGCATAATCTTATCTTGGAAGAGGAAATGGAGAAGAATCCCAGCCCTTTTGTGGGAGATGTCCAGTTTCAAGCATTCATTTTGTTTGATGTTAACCAGTTAAAGTGGCTCAAGGCCCATAAGACTTTTTAGAGACAAGAAAATGGGTTATACCTTTGGGTTAGGTGTTATAGACATTTTTGGGCACTGCAACCCCAAGCATAAATGTCCATAAACCAAGGGCTCCTAAGTCCCTAAAGGTGTTGTTCCAACCCCTAAAAGGACAAGGTCAACTGATTACAGCACCTCCCAGAAGTTCTCCATGAAAAACTACTCAGAACTGGTCAAAACTGGACCATTTCACCTGCTCCATAGGCAAAGTGCGTTGCATCCCACATAGATACACACAGTAGGTGCATTGCATTACAAAATTCCCTTCTATGGGGTGCGATGGGCGAGAAGGGACAAATGGCAGGGTCAATCCGCAAGGTGGAGAAGCATGGAATCTTCCAGAAACTTCTCCTGTGACACTTGCCTCTCTGAATTCGACCAGGGATGAGTAAGAGATCATCAATCTCCAAGTGGAATCAAGAACTATCAGAGGGAAGACACTAATCAAATATCAAGCTGAATCACCTCCCTTGCAAACATCTATATATGGATCCCTCATCCCAGAGATCTAGGGGCTAGAATTTTGCATCTTGTAAGGAATTGCTGTTGGTTTCTTGAGACAACATCATAATGTTGGGTGATCTAAGCTTTTCATGAGGTGAATAAGGGCTTACTTACTGAGAGGATGATGCTGGGTCAGAACAATTGGTTGTAATTCTCTTGGCTCTTTCTTGATTATCAATAAAACTATTCAAGTTTTCCTCCATACACTTGTGTGATTGATGTTTTATGCATTTGTGTGGTTAATATACATCTGATCCTGCATTGATTATGATAATAGATCTATGTTCTCGTATAGTGTTATGCTGCTTTGATTCTACAGGTACTCTGTGAAGCTGGGTATGAAAACAAGTAGCAAAGGACTATCAGAAGAGAGAGGAATTGAGCAAGGAACCAAGCGCAAGACAGAGGTTGGTCTCCTTTATTCTTCTCTCATCTATCTTTCATAAAGGAAAACGAAAGTAGAAACAGCAGAAGGTTTTTATTTTCGTGCTATTCCTCTTAAGGAACAACAATTTTGTGTGCTTTTATTTTCCTTGTTGTCCCTCTTAAGGAACAGTTGTTGTTCCTCTTAAGGAACAGTAGCTGTCCCTCTTAAGGAACAACAATTTTGTGTGCCTTTATTTTTTGTGTTGTTCCTCTGGAACAACTGCTATTCCTCTTAAGGAATAGTAGTCGTTCCTCTTAAGGAACAACAATATTGTGTGCTTATATTTGTTTGTTGTTCCTCTTAAGGAAGAACAATCATTCCTCTTAAGGAACAACATTTTTGCATGTTTATCTTTTTGTTGTTCCTCTTAAGGAACATCAATCGTTCCTCTTAAGGAACAACATTTTCTACATGTTGATCATTTTCCTTTTCCTCTGAAGGAATAGCTGCTATTCCTCTTAAGGAATAGTATATGTTCTTCTTAAGGAATAACATCTCTACGTTTTTATTTTTGTTGTTCCTCTTAAGGAATAGTTGTTGTTCCTCCTAAGGAACAGCAGTCATTCCTCTTAAGGAACATCGCTTTTGCGTGTTTACCTTTTTTTTGTTCCTCTTCAGGAACACTTGTGGTTCCTCTTAAGGAATAGCAGTCGTCCCTCTTAAAGGAACAACACTCCAGCCGATTGTTTTTGTTGTTCCTCTTAAAGGAACATCACTTCCGCTGATTTTTTTTGTTGTTCCTCTTAAGGAACAACAGCCATCCTTCTTAAAGGAACAACACTCCCTCCCATTGTTTTTGTTGTTCCTCTTAGGGAACAATTGTTGTTCCTCTTAAGGAACAATAGTCATCCCTCTTAAAGTAACAACACTCTCGCCCATTGTTTTTGCTATTCCTCTTAAGGAACAACTGCTATTCCTCTTAAGGAACAGTAGTCATCCCTCTTAAAGGAATAGCACTCCTACTGATTGTTTTTGTTGTTCCTCTTAAGGAACAACACTTCCGCCCGATTGCTTTTTGCTATTCCTTTCAAAAGAACAACCTTTTCGCCATTTTTTTACTTCCTGTCGTTCCTTCTAAGGAACAACAATTTCGATTTGGATTGTTTTTAGGTTGTTCCACCAAAAGATCAACATTTTATTTTTTGCTTGCTTTATTTGTTGTTCCGCTTAAGGAACAGTTGTTGTTCCTTTTAAGGAACAACAATTTTGCATGTATCTTTTTCTTTAGTTTGTTGTTCCTCTTAAAGGAACCGCAGTTTTGCGTGTAGATGTTTTTTTGTTGTTCCTCTTAAGGAACAGTAGTTGTTCCATCTAAGGAACAACACTTCTTTTAGTACATTTTTCGTTGTTTCTCTTAAGGAACAACACATTTTTAAGATTTTCTTGTGAATAATGTTTCACTTTTCATCATCTTTTCAAGGCAAAGATACAAATTTATGCAAGGATACAAAAATTAGAGGTTACTGAAATCAACAAATCAAAGAAAAATTGTAATTTTTAAAGAAAATTGCTTTGTATTTGATAAGAAAAAAGGAAAGGACACAACTATCTATATTACTTTGTTGTATTTATTTTCACTAAAACTAATTTGATTGATTATTTTTGTCATGTTGGTTCTTCCCTAAATATTCATAATACTCTTTGATTATTATTATCGAATAAGAATAGGGGCATATTTTCCTCTATTGAGATGTTCAGACTTCTTCCACCATCTCTACTCTTAAGGAGTGTTGAGCCGTCTTCTATATATAAATAGGAAGTGCTATATAAAAGAAAAAGAAAAGAAAAAATATATGTATATGATTACTAACAATTCTATGATCTGTCGGATGAAGGATAGGGGGTCTCATCAAGAGCTAGCCTACCATGATCATAAGGAAGCAGTGAAGTGGCATTCCCACTATGGCCACCACACCAGGGATATGATCCAAGGGGCACATCAAAAAAATAAAAATTCCTTGGAACAGGAGGTCTCATCACGAGCCGACCTGCCCACCTTTCACTCCTTCCTAGTGAATGGAATTGTGATTCATCTGGTTACCAAGCTAGCACAATGACCTCCACACTGACAGCACAAAGCACTTTCCTAGGCATATAAAGGATTATGGTTCCAAGTGTAAAAAGCAACTTTGTCAAGGTTATAAACACCTATGGGAAACAGAGATCTGCTGGTATTGGAGTCATATTTTTCACACATCAATAGCAAATATAAACCCTCTTCTTATATCACTATCTTGATTTCAAATGAGATTATGCTTCTAAACCCTTTCAAACCTCTTACACATGAAATATTGTTTAAAAATCAATCATAATGGTTAAAGTGAATAATGACCACATAAGCATTTTTACTTACCTCAACTATCCTCTTCCCTATTTTTCACATCATTTCATAGCATTTCCATATCTATTCACGATTTTCATCATAAGCTTTGATTTCAGCAATTCGCTACTTTTTGCGATCATATCATGGATACGTACACCTTTCCTTTTTTTTTATACTGTACGATTGTCGTCCATTACACTGCTGCTCCATTTTCCGGTCGAGGATGACCTATCATATTTCAGGGGGGCGTAAGTGACTTCCAAAATACACTGGCATATGTGTCAATTCCCTATTTGGAGGTACTACGACTTCATCAGATCTCGGAAATAGCAAGTTTAACGGTATTGATATTTTCCGATATGCACAGTTTGCTGTTCCATTGTCATTTCCATGTATTGCTGTGTAGAATTAACAGTGGGTAGAGCTTAAATGAAATGGGAGGTTGATCAGTACACAACGAACCACAAGTATTAATAGTTTCTGACACTGCACGAGAAATTTTGGTGAGAGTAGGATGGATTGCCTACCTTACACGATTACAGCAGCCCCATGAAATTGTGGCCATTGAATTTTTGCAGAATTTACAGGAGGACCATTCCATAGTAAGAGGAAAGTGAATAATAGTAATGGATGTAGTAATTTCAGAGATATCTGGACTACCAGCAATTGGACCCACATGGACACATAAGAAACCAAGACTTCAAGATGTCATGGCCATCTTTCGGGATGAGGGACAAAACCTAACTGTCAAAGGAAAAGGATTCCAGCCCGCAACTATGGGAGAACCATGGACAGAGCTACCTAGGGTAGTGTAGAGCTACATTACCTACGATGGGAGAAAGGATGTGGTAAGACCATGCCACCTCAAATTGTTAGCAGTACTAAAAAATAGGTGCTGTAAATTTACCTACACATTTCAATTTTTTATTGCATGATGCTGCTCGGAGCATAAGGAAATCCCGTCATATAGGAACGGTAGTAACCCACCATTGTTTAATTTGATTAATAGTTAGTTATAGTCTTGCTCAGTAGCAAACTAGTTGGGAATAATTGGTATTTTCAATAAATGGGGGAATGGCCCTACTTGCCCCAAAACAAAAAAGAACCATTAGCACAACATCTAGACCTAAAAAACGTAGCCAGTCCTCTAGATTAAGAATAGGCAGGAGAATGTTTGAGAGTCTCTAGGGTAGCATCAGCCAACCCTTAGAATTACATAGTTCTGGAGATGAGCAACCCCTGCAACTCGAAGAAGGAGAAAACCAGGAAGAGGAAGAAACTGAGCACACCAGTGAAGAAGAAGGGGAGGAAGTGGAACTTCTCGTAACCTCTAGCGCAAGTCCACCACAAAACCCATTGAAGGAGGACAAATTGGCCCAAATTTTGGCCAATATGGGTGAGTATATTCAACCCCAGAGCCCACTCAACCTCAATATTGAGGCAGAGCAATCATAGGAAAACTCTGCCCATAGCAAGGACACATCCAAGGAAATGCATGAGGAGGAAGAAGTAGAAGCAGAAGCCTCCTAGGAAGTGGTAGAGCAAACTAGGGTTACCTCCCCTGAGGAACCTAGTCAAGATAACATGAACACTGAACATGTGTTCCAAACAGATAATGTGGAGGCAAGCCAGGGCAAGCGCACAGTCCTGGAAGAACAAAACCCAACTGAGCAGCCAAGTCCAAAAAAGGAAACAACTGTTCCTCCCAAGAAGAAAAAGAAGAAGATGAATAAAATTAGGAAGCTACGAAAGGAACAACAAAAGTTGCTAACAGAAGATAAGGGTCCAGAAAAGGGGGAAAATCTCCAAAAGAACCCCGAAAACAAGGGATGCATCCATCTGAATTGAACCCCATAATACAAGGGCCACAAAGACTCAAACCGAGCCCATGTTCTTTCAAGATAGCAAGGAACAGCACACAGTTGTCACAAACGCAGCCACCCAAACAGAAAATGCACAAGTTTTCAATAAAGATGTTCAGGCCGAGGCACTGTCCTCCAGTTGTATGGCCAACCCAAAATTTCATGATAAAGGGACACAGACTGTAGGGACTAGACATCATAATAAGAAAGCCTAGGTAGTTCTTCAACCCAAAAGTGTGTTGTTGGATAGCAACCCTAGTGTAGTAAAAATCCAAGAGGATTTGGCACATGCTCAGCAGACTATAGAAAAGCTCGAAGAAGAGACTGTTCCTAAGAAGAAATACTAATAGTTACAATAGTAATTAAGGGACATGAATGCAGCAAAGGAAGAAGCCTTCGATACATGTCAGAAAGTAGAAGAAAAAGTTGAAGAGGTAAGGAATAGACTAAAAATAGTCAGGAGTGAAATGGATATTCTTTGTTCTCTATATGCATATGTCCTAGCATGTAGGCCCCCTGCCAAAAATTATGCTTTGTTTTTATTAGAAAGATATTTGCAGTTAAAAATTAAAGCCATTAAGGCAGGGAAACCTATAGAATTAAAAAATGTTAGTGCTTTTATAAATTGTTGTAAACACTATGGAGTAAAATTTCAGCGATTACTCTGTGAATTTTATTTGCATAATCTTATCTTGGAAGAGGAAATGGAGAAGAGTCCCAATCCTTTTGTGGGAGATGTCCAGTTTCAAGCATTCATTTTGTTTGATGTTAACCAGTTAAAGTGGCTCAAGGCTGATAACACTTTTCAGAGACAAGAAAATGGGTTATACCTTTGGATTAGGTGTTATAGACATTTTTGGGCACTGCAACCCCAAGCATAAATTTCCATAAACCAAGGGCTCCTAAGTCCCTAAATGTGTTGTTCCAACCCCTAAAAGAACAAGGTCAACTGATTATAGCACCTCCCAGAAGTTCTCCATGAAAAACTACTCAGAACTAGTCAAAACTGGACCATTTCACCTGCTCCATAGGCAAAGTGTGTTGCATCCCACCTAAATACACACAGTAGGTGCATTGCATTTCAAAAAGCCCTTCTATGGGGTGCAATGGGTGAGAAGGGACAAATGGCAGGGTCAATCCGAAAGGTGGAGAAGCATGGAATCTTCCAGAAACTTCTCCTGTGACACATGCCTCTCTGAATTCGACTAGGGATGAGTAAGAGATCATCAATCTCCAAGTGGAATCAAGAACTATCAGGGGGAAGACACTAATCAAATATCAAGCTGACTCACCTCCCTTGCAGACATCTATATATGGATCCCTCATCCCAGAGATCCAGGGGCTGGAATTTTGCATCTTGTAGGGAATTGTTGTTGGTTTCTTGAGACAACATCATAATGTTGGGTGATATAAGCTTTTCATGAGGTGAAGAAGGGCTTACTTGTTGAGAGGATGATGCTGGGTCAGAACAATTGGTTGTAATTCTCTTGGCTCTTTCTTGATTATCGATAAAACTATTCAAGTTTTCCTCCATACACTTGTGTGATTGATGTTTTATGCATTTGTGTGGTCAATATACATCTGATCCTGTATTGCTTATGATAATAGATCTATGTTCTCGTATAGTGTTATGCTGCTTTGATTCTACAAGTACTCTTTGAAGCTGGGTATGAAAACAAGTATCAAAGGACTATCAGAAGAGAGAGGAATCGAGCAAGGAACCAAGCACAAGACAGATTCTGGTCTCCTTTATTCTTCTCTCATCTATCATTCATAAAGGAAAACGAAAGTAGTTTTAGTTTGTTTGTTTCTAAGGTAGCTACCAGCCTTAGTGGGATTAGCAGTTCTGCATAGACACTATTCCCGGTAACAAAATGGCGACTCTGCTAGGGAGCGAGTAGATTGTTTGTTCATCTACATTTGTTTACTTTATAAACTTAGAGACGAAGCCTGAAGTCAAGCCAGCTAGCCTTCGAACTGCATTTGCTATTCAAGTGCAAAGTAGATCAACGCTGCTTCAGTCAATCTCCTGGTTTTGTTTATGAATTAAACAATTGATTTACAAGCTTTCTAATTGCCCTCGTGGTGGCTCTAGTAACCTCCTTAGATCTACCCCTGTGATTGATTTACTGATTACCACTTGCTTGGCCTAAATCCCTGAACTGAACTGCAAACTGTGACCCGGAATCCAATCAAAGTCTCGTCCCTGGTCCAGCGCACTATCTGTTCTGTGAATTTCAAATGCAACGCACTTCCCAAGTGTAGTAGGTGCATTGCATTTTAGTTTCACTGTGTTACAGGTGCGCTGATCAGACAAGGCCTTGTTCCTAAATTTTGGTCTCTGTGTTCAATCTTTTCAGGTCTATTCAAGAGTTTTGCTGCCTGTAGTCAGTACACCTCTGTTTGAAACCCCTTTCCTTGCTGATATGCCGCCTCCATTGTGCAAAGAACTGTAAATGTTTTTATTTATTTTTTGAGTCATTTTCAGTTCTCCTTTACAAAGAAGTAGTGTAATTGTACTGTTGTTTCTTGATTTGAAAGTGTCGCAAGTGTCGTTTTTAGTCATATAAGAGAATCAGATTGTTCTCGATAGTCGATTACCCTGTTACTATTGTATTTGATCTGAATCAGTAGTTTTTCTAGTGTCGAAAGTAATTTTTCAATTCCAAATCACAAAGTGTTGTCATTGTCCTCATTTTGTTTTGAAAAGAAACTTGTTAGTAATTGTCGTTTTGAAAAATAATTCAGGTTTGCACATTAGCTTTCTTTTTATCATTTACACATTCAGAAGGGTGAAAACAAATACATGCACGTGCATTTGCATTTAGAATGTTTGTTGGTTTGATTTAGGACAGGCCATATAGTGTGTGCTCTTTGCTCTTTGTTGAAAGAACGCCATCTCTCTTTCCTTAGTAGCTAGGATTTTCATTTGCAAAAAGAAGATTAAACGACTGTTTACCATCTTAGATTGCATTTTAGGAATTTTACATCTACATCACGTGGTGAACCTGAAAGGAAAATTTCTTAAGCAAGATCAACTATAAAATAAATTTAATGAATCTAAAAACGCTTTGGAACCTAACGCACAACATCTAGAAGTCTAGGCTAGAGACGTATTCCAGCATCGTAAAGCCTGGGAACTGTTGTTTTCACTGTTGGTTGGGTGATTCCTCCACTTTGAGACGTTAAGTGCCAGTACGGACTTGTGCTCCCATGTATCATCGAGTATATTTTGGGAGACCACAATAGGCTTTATCCTTTATCCATAGGAAGCCATGTCTGCCGCCCTATCAATCGCAATGCACTGAACACAGCATTCGGGAAGATTGACTATCGTACCATAAAAAGTATTCTGCAGTTTTTATATTGGTTTGGTAATCCCTCTATCTAGATTTCCAAAGCAGTCCCTTTCGTTCCTTTTCAGACTCCTTAACGGAAAAGGTCCATCTGAGCACTTGTCACTTCATGCTCATTAAAAATCGAAGGCGACTAGAGTCATCTTTTGTTTTTTCTCAACTCTTAAAGATTGAAAAAACAAGTTGTGTCAAAGCGTCTAAAATTTATTTTAAACAGAATAATTATTACCTTTCCTACGTTGGTCTTAGGTTGAGGAAAATGGAGTCCACCATCCAAGGAGTTCCCCTTGGAGGAAATCATAGTCCCTTCTCCTCTTGGGGAGATGTTGGTGCACCCCATATGGCCACATTGTCACTTCCAGGATTGACAATTGGCTTGCCCGTATGGCTCTTCTCAACCTCCGTCGTTCAGAACACCGCGATTCCTGAACAATCGAGTCAGCAACTAAACGATTCCAGAGTTACCCCCCAACCCTCTACTTCATCCAATTCTTCCTCTCCTCCTTCCTCTTCGCTTGATGAAGCTGGTAAAGCCAAAAATCAAGTAACTGAGAAGAAGAAGGAAAAGAAGAAGAAAGAGAAGAGGAAGAAGGAGCCAAAGGCGAAAAGGGGCAACCAAGTGTTGTCTAGCGAAAATCCACACACTGCACCGACCAGGGCTAAATCGCCATGTGTCATTTGCAAAGGAGACCACTATCATCGAGATTTTCCTTGTATCCCTTAGATCTTAAGGGACTGGTCTCCTTGTTTGCACAACCTGGTGTTGTCAACCTTTGATGATCATGTTGAAAATACACTGTCAACTAGTGAAAGTGAAGCCCCTGGACAAAAAGGAAAATATAAATTTCCTTGTAAACTGTGTGAAGGTGATCACGCCGTCCACCGTTGTCCCTTCTTAGATGAAGCTAAAAGAGTCTTGGATGACCGTCTCATTTCACCGTTACGGTTTCCTCCTGGATACAAGAAACTCTTGCCGAGTCCGTCACTAGATGAAAATCCGGCTGACACACCCTTGTGGTCGGCCGAAGTGTCTATCATTGAAGATAAACCATCTGAATCCATACCAGACGAAAGTCAAAAGGTCGAGACAGCAGTTGACCTGGTCATGCCTTCAGACTATTAATCTTCAGATGATACAGTCACCGAAGAGAACAAGAATGACACCGTTCAAATTCTTTTCATAAACACAGACTTCGATGAACATGGGGGCAGTCTACCCATTCCTTTACCGCAGGAAGGAAGGTTGTCAGAGTCATACCCGACCGTCTATTCGGTCCCACCTCCAAGCAACCTGGTTGTTTCCTTTGACTGGAATCTACTAGGCAGACCCCGTTTACCGGCTAGTATACCATTCTGAATCATCACTCAAGTATATAGAATGGTCATGGACGGTACCATCATAGACGAAGGGGCTTCTGTGAGTATCCTTTCCTCAACTGCTTGGAAAGCGCTTGGTTCGCCATCGCTTTTGCCTGAAATGAGAAATATAACAGGCTTTGACAAAGGAACCAGTCGACCGTTAGGGGTCCTTCCCGATGTGCCCATAACATTGAGGGAGAACCGTTCATATGAACGTAATGGTAGTCCAAGGACCCCTAGATTATAATCTACTCCTTGGATGAGACTATATTTATTACATGGGAACCATTTTCTCCTCACTCTTTAGAGTAATGTGTTTTCCGCACGAAGGAAGAGTGGTCAAGCTCCTAGACCAACTTTCATTCCCTAGTTCACACATAGCAAATAGTCATATACCATCCCTGAATGGTCTTTTTACACAAGGAATGTCTCATCAATCCCCAGTCCGTCCTCCTGATGAGCGCAAGTGATTCGGAGGGTATGACTAAAACCCAAGGGGCATGCACCCTAGCCTGTTTCGACAGGAAAACTTCAGGTATAGGGTATGTTTCTGCGAAGGATATATGACTAGTCTGACACTCCCGTCCATTTAGGAAAAGGGGATTAGACTAGAATAAGATTCCCTCGTCAAAGTTATGTGAGTGGAGGCGTCTGCGCCACTCACCTTTGTCTATTTCAGTAGACATCGTCGAAGAAATGTTTTGTTTGTGACACAAATAGAACAATATTTGGTAACCTGAAAAAGGTAGGCCTTTCTCGATAAAACAATTGTTTTGTATGCAAATTGAGGGGTAACCTGAAAAGGTAGGCCTTTCCAGATAAAACAAATGTTTTGTTTGCAAATTGAGGGGTAACTTTGAAACTCTATTTCACTATACCTGGGGGCATGCAAACCTTTTGGCATTCAAGTGAAGTGCGACCATTTATTTTTTAAATTTGTAGGTCCTCTAACCCTCTAAACTCGTAGGATTGGTCGTTTCCTAACTTGCATAAAGAAAGGATGTGGGGCAAAGCTTTGAAATAATGTCGTTTTATATATGAGACATCCTTATTATGCGACTGGATTAATTGAGCAGTTTTATCGCGAATTTAAGCTCATTAAAAAATAAACGTAAGCCATGGGTAAGTGTTTCCCCCTGTGTTTAAGCTCATTAAAAAATGAACCAATTTCCGGTAAATAACCATCGTGAATGTAGTACTTCAGCCTTTGAAGCCTTGGTCGTGTTCTCATCATCACCTCCACTCTGTATTGGCCGTTCATTCACCTCCACTTGATTGTTTACCCCTTTTTAGGAACAGCTGCAAAGAGTGATCTTGCTAGCAATCCTTGTGACAATGCCGTGATTGGAAAATTCCAAACCTTACCTGGAATCAGCTGCTACCCAAATTTATCACTCGTTCCTTAAAGACGAGTCTCCTTTAAGCTCTTTTCAACTGACTCGCAAAATATGAAAATAGTGCCGAGCTATTGGCCTCTCCAGCTCGTTAAAGCGACTGGAAGTGCTATCTGTCCTTTAGATTTTAATCTTTTTGGACCTGAGGGATTATTACACAAAAATATCAAGCGCTTGTTTTGTTTGGCTCGTAAAAAGTATCGAAAATTCATCCCTTCTGTATTATTTTATACTTTTTCGGACTTAAGGGATTAGATGACGAAAAAGGATTTTGGAGTTTCCTCTATGTTCCTTTTCAGACTCTCTAAAATTGAAAAGGACCGAGTTATCTTTGTCGTTAAACTCGTTAAAACCTAATAGCGACAAACTTGTCCATAACAGACAAGAACGAGTTTCACTATCGCTAGGCTCGTTAAAACATAGCGATGGGTTTGCCCGAAGGGAAAATTATAGAACAAGCATATGTTATCCTCCTCAAGCTTGACAAAAATAAAGAGGTACTGGTCAGCAATGACTGGGGAAAAATTGGGAAGAAAACTTGAAAAAACTTTGTTGGTAGCAAGTCGCTCTTGAACATGACACTTTCACTCTGCATCCAAGTCGGGTTGGGTTGTTCCATTCACTGGTAACATCACCATGGTTCCATCACACCATCCACATTTGGGGTTAATGCTACCAATCCATCATGTCAGTGTCTCCGATATGTTCAAGAGAAGTCGCTCAGAGAATTCACCTGTGTCTCACCCACTATAATACATTTTCGCTCCATTCTTTCATGACCGCCACCCTGCACCATATATCACCAGATCGTTTTCACCTCCATTAAAATCATTTTCTCCGTTCCGTGTCATTGATGTGGGATTCATTAAGGCCCTCCTATGATGGATCGCTTCTTGTCGACATCAGCTCATTATCCAAGAAGTCGATCTAGGAACAACCCTTTCAGTACTTTGAAGCTTTCATGCCTCAATGGCAAGTTTCTCACTTCCGGCGACAGGTTCACATCAATGGCCTGCGACCGAAAGATTATACATGGTGTTCGACGCCAAGTCCCTTTATTCACACCACATGAATTGTACTACAGTACCTTGAGGATCATTATCATTATCAGTGATTCCTCTCGTGCCTGTTAACAACTTACATCATTGGTTGGTAATCAGGCAATGTCTTTCCATGTTCGACTCCAGAACATCTCTCACATGGATCGACTTGTACTTTGAGTGAAGATTGAACGAGATTGAAGACCCTGGATCTAGTTTCATCCATCCGGGCTGCGATATATATTCAAGAAAATAAAGACATCAAATGTACATCATTGTTGCACAGATAATCATCCAATCTAAGGGATGATGGCTCTACCAGAATCATCATTCTACACTCAGACGATTGTCTGTCTTATGTACATGAAAATCAATTTATAAAGCTGAGCATGGGAATGCCCGCCTCAGCTAGATCATGAAAATATTATGAAGATAATGTATTGTATTCTATCTTATTATAGGTTTCCTTCCATCTTGAAAGAACTTCAAATCCTCATGATAAAGCATTTCACCAGACATCAAAAGATTAACGACCTCATGCTTTAGGGGGCAACTATTATAGAAATTTTTGGGCACTGCAACCCCAAGCATAAATTTCCATAAACCAAGGGCTCCTAAGTCCCTAAATGTATTGTTCCAACCCCTAAAAGAACAAGGTCAACTGATTACAACACCTCCGAGAAGTTCTCCATGAAAAACTACTCAGAAATGGTCAAAACTGGACCATTTCACCTGCTCCATAGGCAAAGTGTGTTGCATCCCACCTAGATACACACAATATGTGAGTTTCATTTCAAAATGGCCTTCTATGGGGTGCGATGGGCGAGAAGGGACAAATGGCAGGGTCAATCCGCAAGGCGGAGAAGCATGGAATCTTCCAGAAACTTCTCTTGTGACACTTGCCTCTCTGAATTCGACCAGGGATGAGTAAGAGATCATCAATCTCCAAGTCGAATCAAGAAATATCAAAGGGAAGACACTAATCAAATATCAAGCTGACTCACCTACCTTGCAGACATCTATATATGGATCCCTCATCCCAAAGATCCAGGGGTTGGAATTTTGCATCTTGTAAGGAATTGCTGTTGGTTTCTTGAGACAACATCATAGTGTTGGGTGATCTAAGCTTTTCATGTGGTGAAGAAGGGTTTACTTGCTGAGAGGATGATGCTGGGTCAGAACAATCGGTTGTAATTCTCTTGGCTCTTTCTTGATTATCAATAAAACTATTCAAGTTTTCCTCCATACACTTGTGTGATTGATGTTTTATGCATTTGTGTGGTTAATATACATATGATCCTGTATTGCTTATGATAATAGAGCTATGTTCTTGTATAGTGTTATGCTGCTTTGATTCTACAGGTACTCTGTGAAGCTGGGTACGAAAAAAAGTAGCAAAGAACTATCAGAAGAGAGAGGAATCTAGCAAGGAACCAAGCGCAAGACAGAGGTTGGTCTCCTTTATTCTTCTCTCATCTATCTTCCATAAAGGAAAACGAAAGTAGTTTTTTTTTGTTTGTTTCTAAGGTAGCTACCAGCCTTAGTGGGATTAGCAGTTCTGCAAAGACACTATTCCTGGTAACATTAGGGGTGAACCGAAAAACCGATTACAACTGTGGACTAAGCATAAAAGCCTAATGAAAAAGGAGGGTGTGATCCAGACATTGGCACCCATCCACAAAGAAATTGTCCAGCAAGGGGTAGAATATTTCCTGTCCATCAAAGACCATGCAATAGCAGCAGCTAAACTCTGATGGAAGACTTCCAATCATAATATTTAGGACAGAGAGCCATTCAATTACAAAAATTTTAAGTTAGTTGCTGACAGCCTAATCACATATAGTAACCTCATCTTGAGGGAGGGACCATATTAGCTAGGATGTGGATCGAATCCCTATTATCTGGTATCCTGCAGCAAGGTATAAGGCAATATATGAATTACCTAAAGGACAGACAAGATGTATTTTTGATGTTTTAGCTGCAAATCATGGTTTTATACCACCTCATGAAAATCCCTCTCCAACCTATTCTCTAACTGCTTTGCATGCAAATTACATGGTTTTCATGAGGGCATGAAAAAGGGTAAGCAGGGGGTGTGTTGAGCCATGGAAAAGGTATGAATTTGCCATTTATTTCTTTATCTTTTTCTTTATTCGTAACTCCTTTATATTCTAAGATGGTAATATATCAAGGAATTATAGTAGAATTAAGAAGATTTGTGATTGTTACAAATTAATGAATTATTGTCTTTTCTTCTATATAGAAAATAGAAGAAATGGAAAGCCACCATTCGGGAGGAAAAGACAAAGCAAAAGTAACTATTGTCCCTTCACTAGGAAGCCATATCCAGACAAGAAGATCGAGATTAGAGTGCACAGTCAAGGAAAAAAAAGGGAAAGCGCTGCATCAATGCAAGAGGACAAAAAGATAACTAGAGATAAAAGATAGAGTGAATCCCTCAAGATCCTTTGATCCTGAGGGATCGCTACTTCAAAGCTCATCTATATTCTTGTTTTGTCTGCCTGGTTGTTATAAAAGGACAAGGCTTGTAGAAATCAGAGAGCATGTATTATCATTTTGCAGATCTTATTGTTGTATTACCACTTTGATCATTGACTCTGGTTAATCAAAATAGAGTAAGATTGCCGGTAAACATTTTCACATGATTAATATATAAGCCAGTTGCTGTTTCATTCCTTCCTACTGAATTAGTATGGCGGTGCTTCACTAGCAGCTAAGGGCCTGACCCTGGTGGATCCACTTACTATTTGTACCATTACTTTACAATTCCAATCGCCTGATGGTTTGATTTACTTTTCATTTCCTTGAATCGCATTGCTCTACAATTTCCTGTTTTTACAGTTTACTGTTCTAACATTTTATGGAATCGTTTTATTGCATAAGCTATGGTTGAATCGCGTTGTTGTTCCTTTCCATCATAACAAGATTATTATCCTTTACAGCTTATATTGTTATTTATTTCAGTTAGAAAGCCTCGCTATTCATTATAGATTGTTGTTCATTTCCATTAAAATAGATTTGATGTTTATTTGGATTAAGATAGCTTTGCTATTCATTTTGACTAAGATAGCTTTGCTCTTCATTTCGATTAAGATAGCTTTGCTGTCCATTTCTATTCAAATAACTTTGTTTTTCATTTCTTTCCTACAAGTATTTGGTTATGCTTTTAAGTGTTATTGCCGTGAGCATATTTTCCATTTTCTCTAGCAGCATTATTGAGTTAATTCAGTTCTCATTTCCAATCAGTGTGGAGTGTAAGATCAACAAATGTAAAGGACATTGGCTATTATTTTCTAAGTTCTCAGATTGAGGATCTTTTTTATGGTTAATTTCATTTACATCAGTTGACAGAGGAAAGAGTTACTACTACTACATCCTTGACTGATGATTGTTGTAGTTTTCTGAGTGAATGATTTAGTTTCAGAGAATTAAGTTTCTTGTAATTGCACTTAGATTTGTTTCAAGCATCTGTTTACTTTTGTATTTGAAACAATGTACTACAAAACATTACTCTTGGAAGAAATTGCCTGCCTCAGAATGAATACACTCTCGAAATAAAAAATTGTACCCGGATTGATAATTAATGTAGGATAAATAGGAGTTAAAAAGACACCTGTTTATCACTCAACAAAGTCCTCCACTACAAAGTACAAAGGACTATTCTTAGCACTTACATGTACTTTTGAATATGAAAATATATGGGTAATTGACAGTGGAACATATAGACATATAACAAGTGAACATAGACAACTAAATACTCTATCAAGAGGAAAAACTTCTTATTCAATCGAGCTTGGAGACAAACACAGTTATGCAGTAAGAGGAATTGGATCAACTTCATTGGAGCTAGAAGATGGAGGAAACACACATCTCAACAACCTTCTATTCATTTAATTTTTGAAGAAAAAATTACTTTCCATTTCATGTTTACAAGATAAAGGAGGTAGAATTTATTTTATTGATGGAAAGGCTATGGTGTGGGATAAGGACTTTAGAATCAACAATGTAAAATTTATTAAGATTTGTGAGGGAAGGATCTACAAATTAATTACACCTCTCTCTAAAGCCTTTGTTCACATTGAAGTCAGCCCATGTGAGCATTGGCATAGATGGTTTGGATACCTTCATTGAAAAATCTTAGCAACTCTAAAAACATTGGTGAATGGAATTCCTGAACTAAAGGTACATGTTTGATGATAAGAACAACATAATAATAAGAAAATAATAAGCTAATAATCAAGAAAAGAAAAGCAACATCACAAGAAGCTATCAAGTCTAAGAGAAATAACCCCATTTGTAGCCCTATTGATTTCTCAACATGGTTTTGAAGCTAAGGTTTACAAAGGGCATGATGAAGATCACTAAATCCTTGAAAAATTCATTGAAGTTCACATTGGAGTATTTTTTTATGATGGAAAGTCACCTCAAGCAAGGCATCAAATCATTTAAGGATCTCCTATCATCAATCAAGAAGTATATGACGAAGACCTACACTACAAAGGACAAAGGATTATTCTCATCACTTACAAGTACTTTTGAAGATGAAAATATATGGGCAATTGATAGTGGAGCATCTAGAAATATGACATGTGAACATAGACAACTAAAGACTCTATAAAGAGGAAAATCTTATTATTTGGTCAAACTTGAAGACAAAATGAGTTATGTGGTAATAGAAATTGGATCAACTTCATTGGAGCTATAATATGGCGAAAACATACATCTCAACAACATTCTATTCCTTTTAGTTTTGAAGAAAAAAGTACTTTCCATTTCATGTTTACACGATAGGGGAGATAGAATTTATTTTATAGATGGAAAGTGTATGGTGTGGGCTAAGGACTCTAGCATCAAAAATGTAAAATTTATTAAAATTCATGAGGGAAGTCTCTATAGATTACTTACGCCTCTCTCTAAAGCCTTGGTACACATTGAAGTCAGCCCATGTGAGCATTGGTATGGATGGTTTGGACACCTTCATTACAGAATCTTACCAACTCTAAACATAATGGTGAATGGCATCCCTAAACTAAGGGAGGATCATGAAGGAATTTGTAAGGTATGTGCATTAGGGAAAAATGTAAAGAAACCATTTGGAAGAAGTACTTCAAGATTTAAAGAAATCATGGATCTCATTAACTCTAATGTCTATGGTCATATGTCTACAAAATATCTTGTAGGCCATCTATACTATGTGACTTTTATTGATGACCATTCAAATAAGAATTGGATCTATACACTTAAGTCCAAGGATCAAGTGTTTGAAAAAATTCAAGAATTCGAAGCAGAAGTAGAGAATATTAGAGAAAGTAAGATAATGGTAGTAATGTTTGACAATGGAGGAGAATACAAATCAAAGGAACTCCTAGCTTTCTATAAGGAGGTTGTAATTAAGAGGGAGATGATATTCCATATAATCTAGAAAAAAATGGATTAGAATAAAGGAATAACTGTATAATTGAAGAAAGTGTGAGACCAATGTTACATGATCAAGAGTTACCTCAATTTATGTGGGATGAGGCATCCAAAATAGTTGTATATATTCAAAATGGAAGTCCCCACAAAAAATTTGACAACATGACTCCTAAAGAAGCATTTATTAGGAAAGAGAACATTTGTAGGTCATCTCTAAATGTTTGGTTTCCTTGTGTACATTTTTTGGATGAATTCATCATTCCTAAAAAGGACCAACTAACTGCTACACATTAATTCATCAACCTGAGGTTTCATTTTTCTATTTCAAGGTTATCGACATTATTTGTGTAAGAGGAATGTAGATAATGGCTAGTTGTTGTGAACCCATTGAAAAGAAAGATTGTAATATTTAAAGAAATTTACTCAAGATGCAATCTCTAATTATCACAAACTATTAAAATCATTAACTTCTATAGGATTCTGAAGGAGACAACAAAATAAACATACTAAGCAACAATTTGTTTCTTATGGAACAACAACTACAAAGTAAAAAGACAACACTACAAAATTATACTATTTAACAACAATTGAACAAACAAAATAGAAATCTATGATAATCTACATGAAATAGAACAATGGGGATTGGAATTCAATGATGAAATTTTTCCACACTCATCGAAGCCGCATTGCTACATTCTCACTGCTACATACTAATTCATGTAGTGGACAAAAATGGTTCCTCTCAAGCAAGTAAATGATCAAGGATTCATCAATTTCCTCAAAGATAATATTATTACTAGGTCTCACATTCCTACATCAATTGTTTTTTATAATGCAACTTATTTCTCATCGCTTAATATCTATGATTTTTCATTATAAAATGGCATCATATTGAAACATTCATCCAACTATTATCCACGAAGTAACAATCTTGCTAAGTCAACCATTAAAAACCTGATCATTATTATCAAGAAAATTGTGTACTCCGAACAAAGGAACCAGAAAAATTCTTTGATGAATGCTTTATGGGTTGACCATGTTATTCCTAAACCTTCCCTAAAAACCTCCCCTTAGTTTCTGGTGTATGGAAAATAAGTCATCCTACCTCCAAACATATATCTCCTAGCCCTTTAATTTTCTCAAGAGTCATAGAGTAAACCTTCTTTTGTGGTTCAACATAAGATAGACACCCTTTTGAAGTTATAGGAAGAAAGGAGGAAATAAAAAAGAAAAATTGATATTCATCAGAGTCATATCAAGTGATGGTTTGATAAGAATTTTGTGGGGAAAATGGAATTCAATTTGGGATATCTAGTACTGAAGTGGGACAAATCCTACGAACAGAAAGGGAGGCACACTAAATTCCAATCTTTGTAGATTGTACCATTTTTTGTTCATGATAATCTTGGACACCACACTTATTGTCTCCAATATTTAGATGGGAAGATGGAATCTCTTCGTGACAATTGCCAAGATTTGAAACAGCATTTTCAATAGCAGTCTAGGGTTGTTCCCTACCCTATCTATATAGTATTTTTCCTTCGTTTGTTTGTTTTTCATGCTTAGTGTTCTTCGTTATCTTTTCATTCTTGTGAATGAACCTTGTGTGAAAGTGTCATGTTTGGTCCCAATGCGTGTGGAAAAATGGAAAAGGGCCTTGTGACACTATAACATTTTGCTAGCCCTTAGTCCTTCTTCTTCATCATGGTACATAGAACCATGCTATCGATATCTATTTAGGAAACTCATTCTATGCTTGTTCTTTATGTTTCAATGTTTTCCATGTTGATCCAATCAAGTAGAGAAGAAAAATGGAAAATATTAACAAGCATGCTAATATCAGAGTTATATATATGATTCTTTGAAGGAAAAACCTCTTCTACTATGAATAAGTCGGGATCCCTCTTCCACCCTGTTGTACCTCTAAGATAGTAGTAGGTTAGCTATCAATGCAAGAGCATCTAAAATAATTGTTTTGGGGTTTTTGGTTTTAGTTTTGGAAGACCAATGAATGAAGACAGATGTAGAATTGAAATACTTAATCCTTTGTATAATATTAATATCTCAGCAAAGGGCTGCTATAAAGCTTTACACAGTGATATAGATCAAATAGTGGTGAGAAGAAGACATAAAATAATATGATTATCACAGTTTCCAGATTGTAAAACAGAACAATCATAAGTATGAAAACCTTCTAAACTATGTTCCAAAGATTCAAGGCAATATACTTAAGCTTACAAAAGATGCTGATGATTTATTGATTAGAAGGGATTAGCCAAACAGACAGTTCATTAATCCATTCTCTTAATAGCTGATCACTTCAGGAGCTTATAGGAATAAATTGAGACACAATTATTCCTACCTAGATATCTCTATAAGCCATAAGCATATGAAGAAAAACATAATGATTGATAACTGGAAAAACTTACAGGATAACAGAAACTATGTAAAACCAAATTCAGAATCCTCTGCTTTGTATTTAGGTTCCAGAAAGACTAAGTACATCAAGTGTCTAGAAAAGCTTCCTTCAAAGGTGCAACCAGGTTCAAAGTAAAATGAATAGTCACAACTTAATAAGCAATGAACAATGAACCTTGAACATTGAACCCTTAACAACTCGAGAAGGGAGTTATTTATACAATAATGAAACTAAGAAAATATCCTAAAACTTATTAAGATTTATTCTAGGAAAAGAAAGATCTTCATGCAAGAAGATAGGGGCAGCTATTGGACTGCTTCTTTTTATCCCTCTTATTCAGGTTGTGTTGGCTTTCTTGTTTGATATTTTTCCCTTTAAGCTACTTGATTTTTTGTATTCTTTACACTGGTTGATTCCTTCATTTGATCTTTCATATTATACTCTTTAAACTCTGTGAATATCCTTTGACCCTACTAAGTAACCTTTATTTTGTTCCTTTTTACCTTTACTGTGCATTTTAGGTCTTTACTGTGTTTTTCAACAATAAGATCTTTGTATTTGTCTTCAAATTGTATGCAGGTTTTTTATTTATAAGCCTAGAACATGAGTTTTTACCTGCAAAACACAGAAATTGTTAAGAAAACATAGGTGGCAGAGAAGGACATCAATGGCTTTATTGAGCTCGAAAGGATATTGGAAGGAGTCCAGAGCATATCAGAAGGTAAAATAATGGTTTTATTGGTCACAGAGGCTTATGGAGGCTTCACTGTGTAAACAGGCGAAACAAAGCCAAAATGGTGATTTTTGAATTTAAACGAAAAACCAGCTTTCTTTTTGAAATATGGCGCAAAGTGAACAGTGGTCATTTTATCATTATGCGGGAGGTGGTTTTGGTTTTCATTGCACTGCTTATGAGGCGCGGGCAGTTTTGGGAGGGGTCACCCGATACAATCTGAGCCTGACACATAGCAAGGGGAGGTCAGTGGAATACCGCTTTTCGGGTGGGTAATGCTCGGACAAAGAGCCAACCCGAAATTGCTGAGGGTCGTTGGATTTGAATGCACGTGATCGGACAGTGGTGGAGTGAAAGAGCAGTGCAGAGGGGCCCAACGATTAATTATGGCAGTATGGGCTTTATTATGGGTTAAAGACTGAGATTAGCGGGGTTTTATGGTTAAACAAAGGTTTAGGTTGGTTCTTCATTTAAAACATAAAAACATTTTAACAATGAAATCCTTTGCAAAAAACGGTATGGTGGACTTCAAATAATATGAATTCAGGTGGAAAAATGTCATCGGGTCTGGGTTCATCGCATATCACAATTGCAGTTTAGCGATGGAAGGCCCATCGCAAAGGAATGCGATAGGGGTCAGACGCGATGTGGAAATAAATCATGGATAATACTGCGGTTGGGTCTGGGTTCCCATCACATATCGGAGATCGCAATGGTAGAGGGTAATGCTTTAGCCAGGACTTGTGATGAGGGGCAGATGCGATATGACAATGGATTATGATATATATTGCGTCGGGTCTATCGCGCATCGCATATCGCAATGTGGAGGAGAGTGCATGCACGTTGAAAGATTTGTGATCCACTGATATGTGTTATGTTATGGAATTACATAGTTTTATAATAAAAATAATGGTTTCGGGATATTTAATAAGGGAGTTAGTAATATACGGGAAAGGGGAATTTAGGGGTTTAATACATTAAGTTAGCATTAATATGAAATATGAGCGGAAAGGGGAAATACAGTAAGTATAATGCTTTTTCATGGGTTATTTTCTTTTTATATATACATCAATACTTAGGCTAAACATATTTTTGTGGGTTTTTCAGGTAAAAGGGGATTTAACATGGGGTTTTCACTTTTCCTAGGCAAAAAGGTTTTGAACTTTAGGAAAAGGGGCTTTTTATGGAAAATGAATGAATATGAACTGTATGAAGGTGGGAAGGGGACATTAGTAAATATAGGGATGAATGGGAATGATAGAAGTTAATTAATTGATCTTGTAGACCTTCATTTACTTTGTGTAATTGCATCATGGACATAGAAACATATGGTAAAACATGATAAATGTACATTTTGTCCAATGAATTATCATACTTCTACAACCTTTCTTCTACTTACCCTTTTCTTATCCTATCATTTTTTCTTCACTTAATGGGTGCATTTAAGCTAGCAAACCCTTTTCCTTTCTGTTTATTTTTAAAAACAAACTATCTAATTCTAAGCTTATAACCTCCAAGGGCTCAGATTAAACTGATGAGCACCTTATTATTCTCTACCTAACTATTGATCTGCCAAGATTAAATAGTTTGGCCAAATCTTTATTCTCTAACTATAACATCAAATTTAAAGCATGAAGTAGTCAAGATTAAACTATTTGACTATCCTAAGTTGTGGCATTTATGACAAGCTGCACACAACCATTACTTTGCAGAAACAATAGTAGTGGCATTTAGACTTGCTCACTTTCAAAGTTTATTTGTTTTCTTTTCTTTCTAACCTAAAATTTTCTTTTTGTCCTGATTTTTTAAGACATCTGACCTAACATTTTCTTTGATATGGACATCATCATCAAGATATTTTCAAAAACATTTTATTAATTATTGTTATGTCCATATCCTAACTTAACATTTTTTCCTATCAAAACCAAAAAATGCTACAACATTGGCTACATATGGGGACTGCTTTCTCCTGTAGAATGCAGAGAACCTGCAGATCCATGTGCCTTCTCGTTGGGCTATGGAGTCCTTGCTGTAAATAAAATCACACTGACATCTTGAAAAGTAAAAGAAAACCAGAGTATTTACAATGAAAACTATTTCAACTTCTTAGTACTGAATGTAATGTTTGAGAAACCTTCCATTTACACGATAAGTGGAATATAACCCCTCAAGATTTTGTAGCACAAAAGTGTTGTTACCGTTCACTTCAGCAATTGCTAAAGGTCCAAACCATAGATTGTCAAATTTGCCATGCTTTCCTTTCTCTTCTCTCCTAGCATCCCATCTTAGAACCAGATCACCTTCCTTAAAGTCCCTTCCCCTGGCTCTTCTGTCAAAAAGGGCCTTCATCTTATTCTGATATTTCTTCAATTTGTGTTGAACTTCATCTCTGTTTTCATTAAGTTCAATAATTTGATTTATTCTTCTTGAAAAATCATCAGGTTCATCTGTTGAATCCTGCAGGAATTTTAAAACAGGGAAGGCCAAATTGGTAGGGAAGATTGCATCTTACCCATAGAATAATTGAAATGGAGATTTCCCAATTGATCTCTTTGGAGTAATTCTATTTTCCCATACTACATAAATCAAATGTGAATCCCAACTCTTCTTATGATCAGCGAGAGTTTTTTTTATTACCTTTACCAGACTTTTATTTGATGACTCTGCAAGGCCATTACCTTGAGGGTAGTATGGAGTTGAATGATGTAACAGAATCTGATATTTCTGGCAAAAGTCAATCATTTTAACACTAGAAAAATCTGTTGCATTATCAGTGACAATTTGAGCTAGGCATCCAAATCCAGATAAGATATTCTCCTAAATAAACTTAATTACTACTGAATCAGTAGCATTCCTAACTGGAATTGCTTCCATCCATTTAGTAAAGTAGTATGTTGCAGTGAGGATCCAACTATGTTGATTACTTGAAGTAGGGTGAATCTCTCCAACAAAATCTAATCCCCATTGAGAAAAAGGTGTTGAAACTATTGATGGAATGAGTGGAAGAATTGCCGATTTTTGTTTACCAGCAAACATTTGACAAGGAACATAACCTCTGACCTTTGCCCCTACTTGTAAGAACAATGTGGGCCAATAAAATCCTCCCCTCAAAATTTTGTATGTTGTTGCTCTCCAAGCATAATGTCCCCCACAAAATCCTGTATGAGACTGATCAATGATTCTTTCAGTTTCTGATTCTATTAAACATCATAACAAAATATTCAGTGGATCTTTCTAGTATAAATTTGCTTTTATAATGCAGTACTTAACCGATTTTAACTTAAGGGTTTTACACTGGGTTTTGGAGAATGATGCTAGACGCTCAAAATGGATCAAGAAATTTACAATATCTTGATACCAATTTGACAAAAAGAATTTTTCATCAATGTTTATAGGACTGATCTGCTCTGAAGGTAGAGGTTCTTGTGGATTCTCCCCTTTAGGATGAAGGGAAGGTTCTTGTGGATTCTCCCCTTTAGGATGAAGGGAAGGTTCTTATGGATTCTTCCCTTCTGCAAGGACAAAAGGTTCTTGTGTATCCTTCCCTTGTATTTCTAAAATAGAATTGATTCTAAGAACTTTGCGGTTGGATTTAGCTAGAATCTTGGCTAATCCTTGACCTTTTACTAGCTTGGTAGTCTTGATCATTAGATCAAACTCCAGAATTTGAGTGATCCATCTACCTCTTTTCCCATCAGTGTCTGGTTGGGTTAGGACAATTTTCATAGCACTATTAGGGACATAAGCAGTAATAGGTGAATGTAAGACATACATTCTGAATGATTTTAGGGCTTGAATGAGGGCATAGGCCTGCTTCTCAATAATGTTATACTTAAGCTCAGCATCTCTCATAACCTTGCTAAAAAAGGCTATGGGTTGGTCATGGGAATCTTCATTTTTCTGTAATAGAACGACAACAAGGGTTGTTTCAGTGGCAAAAGAGAAAATACTAAATGGCTTAGTCTAATCAGGGTTGGCTAAGGTGGGAGCTTCAGAGATAGCCCTTTTTATTTGTTCAAATTCATGCCTAGAAGAGGCAGTCCATTTAACTTCATGGTCCTTTCAGAGCATGTCAATTATATCTTTTACAATCTCTGCATAATTTGGAATAAACCTCCTTAGAAAATTAATCTTGCCTAGAAAAGCTTGAATCTCCTTCTTGTTTCTAGGTAAGGTCAATGTTTCAATGGAAGATACTTGTTTGTGGTCAATTACTATTCCCTTCTTTGAAATTATATGGCCCAACAATTTTCCTTCTTTGACAGCAAACAAGGACTTCTTAGGGTTCAATGGTATTCCAAATTTTCTACATCTATCAAAAACCTTCATCAAGTGATTTAGATGTTTATGATCAGATTTAGAAAAAAACAGTTATGTCATCAAGATGGATAACCACAAATTTATTTACCTGACCCATAAAAGCTATGTCCATAGCTCTGTAGAACATTTCTCCAACATTGGTTAAGCCAAATGGCATCCTAGCATACATTAATGTACCCCGGGGTGTAGTAAAGGTTGTTTTCTCTCTGTCTACTGTATCAACATTCACCTGATTGTAACTTGAAAAACCATCAAGCATAGAAAGTATGTGTACTCCTGAAACCATTTGAAGTAACTGATCCATTTTGGGCAAAGGATAATTATCTTTTAATTATGCCTTGTTCAAATTTCTAAAATCCACACAGAGTCTTATTGTTAAGTTATGGTATGTTCTATTCTTATAACAGTTTACTTCTTTTTCTTATTATATTCCACAGATTAGCAATCACATGTACATAGAGTAAAGTGTAGATAGAACATTAAACGATCGACAAAAAACAAGCCAAGACAAGAGACATAAGATGTGGCGGCTACCCAGGCACAAACCACACAATGTGTGGGGAAACCCTTTGATCAAATATTCTTTTATCTTCAATAATTCAGTAGAGAGAATAGTACAATAAATCTGATTTATATCAGCAGTAGCAAACCCTAGATGAGTAGCATCAACATTAATAGCTTCATCATCAAACTAGGGTAGATGATATCTCACAAACCGACCGTCGGATCAGCTTGATTCCACCACCAAAAGTTGTGGCTTCCAGAGGAGGTTCAGATGAGCCTATAGCGTAGTTTAGTTGAGGAGATATTCTGGTCCATGCAGGTCAAAATTCACTTCTGTAGTTACAGCTTCAGTTTCAGCAGCTTCCTTCAAACTAGGGCAGTGGATATCTTGCAAACCGTCTGTTGGATTGACTTGATTCCACCACCAAAAGTTGCAGTCTTTAGAGGAGGTTCAAATGAACCTACAATTTAGATCAGAAGAGGAGGTTTGATGGTCCACGCTGGTCAAATTTTACTTCTACAGTTGCAACTTCAGTTTCAGCAGCTTCCTTCAAACTAGGGCAGTCGATATCTTGCAAACCGTCATTCAGATTGACTTGATTCCACCACAAAAAGTTGTAGTCTGCAGAGGAGGTTCAGATGAACCTACAACACAGATCAGAAGAGGAGGTTTGATGGTCCACACTGGTCAAAGTTTGGATCTGTAGTTGCAGCTTCAGTTTCAGCAACTTCCGGCTTCACATGTGTGAGAGAGAGACCCTTTTCTGCGCAGTAGAGAAGAGACTCTTTTCTGCGCAGTAGAGAAGAGACTCTTTTCTGCGCAGTAGAGAAGAGACTCTTTTCTGCACAGTAGAGAAAGAGAGATGTGATGAGATGAGTGAGTAAAAATGAGGAAAAGTCCTCTTGTATTTATACACAACTAATGATGTTTGAATAGATGCGACTGTTGGGCTTCTAAGCCTACATGAGTTGTAGGTCGGCTTGATAATAATTCCATAATCAAAATAAATTCATATCTCAATCAATACTTATCAGAATCGAATGATCTTTATATCAATCCTACACCTCTCAATGGGAGGAATCTAATAAAAATATTATTAGCCATGAATAAGATGACCCACATGAATTTTGACCCTAGTTTCCAATTTTAACACTCCCTCTCAACTAGGGAGAACTTCATCTGCAATCTATCTATCGGTCGCTACTATTCATTCATCAAATGCACTTCTCTGTACAGCCTGACCCTTGCCCTGCTCTTCTCTATTATGCCTGTTCTGCTTTGTCTTGTTCTACCCTATATTGATCTGTATGGCTCTGCTCTATTATGCTGTGCTCTGCTTAGTTCTGTTCTGCTCTGCATTTGTCCAAATTATGAAGAAGAAGAAATGATCAAGTATGTATCATGCTGACTCAAAATCAGTCTCAAAGTATGTACCACTGGTCCTAGACCAGTCTCAACCAACCCGAAGTCAATGTCATAGTGAGTACAACTCCTACCACTAGTCCCAGACCAATAACATCCTCCACTGACTCAAAGTCAGTCTCAGAGTGCGTACCACTGGTCCCAAACCAGTCTCAACCGACCCAAAGTCATTGTCATAGAATGTACCACTCCTACCACTGGTCTTAGACCAGTATCATTGATCCCAAATCAATGGAGTTCATCCTAGTGTAGGGAGTACGGTAGATACAACGATGCGTTCATTGGTACTACTATGGTCCCTAACTTCATTTCCCTGCTCATTGATCAAATGAGAGGTACTTACCATGAGTCCCAAAATACATGGGTAGGATGTCTCAATAGGAGAACTTAATCAATCTCGTCCTCACATGAGAACAAATCAATCCTGCTATAATCGCCATAAAGAACACATCAATCCTGCTACAATCGCCATGGAGAACACATCAATCCAAGCGTCACAGGAGAACACATCAATCCTGCTACAATCGCCATGGAGAACACATCAATCCAAGCCTCACAGGAGAACTAATCATCCTGCTACACAGGAAAGCGAATCATCTTGTTCCACAAGAGAGAGAATCATCTTTTCCCTCAAGAGAGCGACTCATCTTATTCCAGTGCACACAACCAGGGGAGGGTGAGTCACCCTGTGGTCGTATGCTTCTCCAGTAAGAACCGCAAGCCCTCAGAGCTCCCAGAGCTCAATGTATGCAACATGCAAGACCCTTGTACAAGGGTTTCTTGATGACTCGAAGTCGATTGGGAAAATCACAGATTAGATCGTTCCTTGGGGCTTTGACAAGGTGTATCGACCTGCACATCATCTTAATACGATGGAGCCTCCTTGCTCATCAACTTACCATATCCTAGATGATGTCTATCTGCTGGAGCAATCGACAATTACGGGATTCCTCAATAATCAAATCCTACCTCTGGTTGTTACAGAGAATCACATTGGTATGTGTTCAAACAACTCACTGAAGAGCTTCCCCAACCAGGCATCTTCATACGAGATCATACTCATAGATATGTATCTAGAGTTGGCAGTGCTTATTGCAACCGACTTCTGATTCCTGCTCATACATTATATCGAAGCAAAATACAAAGAGAAACAACACTAAAAGTGCTCTAGTGATCCTCCACACTACCTGCCTAATCAACGTTCGAATAATCATGCAGTTTCATATTTCTGGTAGTGTATCTCAATCCATGAGAGATTGTGTCATGAAGACATCTCAGAAGATTCTTGGCACCAATCTAGTGAGTCTCAACCAAATATGAACTCACAATTCTAACTGCAAAACATATGTTTGGATGGAGGTTCACCAAGAACATCAACGCGAATGAGTTTTTGAAACTCAGAGGCATTTCCGAAATCTGGTCCAACATCACTACCATATAACTTCTGAAAGTTAAGATCCTCGTGGTAGTCACAGGCTTGCAGTCCATCATACCAAATATTTTCAGAATCTTCACCACATATTTTCCTTGAGATAGGAAAATTTCCCTTAGCTTCTGCCACACTTCAAGTCCTTGGTTATTCATTTGAAATTCAGAAGCCGACTCCCTATTACATTTGTGAATGAGAGGGTCTACACCTGTTAGAAGGAGGTAATCCACATACAACACCAGTATGAGAGGCTTGTCATCTTCAACCTTAAGGTAAAGGTTAGGATCAGCTTCACTCCTAGTGAATCCCAGCTTCATCAAGTAGTTATACCATGCTCGGGGTGCTTGCTTCACCCCATAGAGAGCCTTCTTCAACAGGCATATATGAGATTTTCAATCATAAATCTCAAATCCTTCGGATTGCTCCACATAGACCTCTTCTTTGATCGAATTGTGCAAGAACGTGGTCTTGACATCCATCTAATGTAGGTTCCATCCTTGTGAATCCACAAGGGCTATGATCAAGTGGATGGGCATATATCTCACAACAAGTGCAAATATCACATCATAGTTTATACCTTCCTTTTAGGAGAAACCACGAGCAACAAAATGAGCCTTATACTATTTTGTACTTCCATCTGCTGCAGCTTTATCTTGTAAAGCCATTTTGAAGTAAAAATTGTCTTATCCTAATAAACTCATATTCTTTGGTCATAGCATCCTTCCATACTTGATGCTTGATGGCATCTAAGAATGATGAAGGCTCATTTTTTATGATCGTGCTCATGATGGTTAGGTATCCATGATACCTGTTAGGTTTCTTACTTTCACGAAAGGTTCCTCGGGGTGCAGCATGTCCTTCAACATCATCAAGTATCGCCCTAAGCCATGAAGGGCTCTTCCTAGAAGAGGAACGCTCAGGTGGATAAATAGGATCCATGGGTTCCTCCACATCAGGCATTGTTACATCATCTATCCATAGAGACAACTTCCACAATCGTACAGTTCTTCCTTTCTGCCACAACATTCTGCTCAGGAGTATGTGGTGTAGTAGTCTCCCTCTTAATCCCAGCCTCAGATATGCGTAAGTGAAGCAACTGTAATATATCGGAGGTCTTGCTTTTGCTTGAGGGGAATGGTCCCCTTTTGAGCTTTCCTTCAGTACATCCTAGACATACACCTTCTTTCTCTACTCAGAATTCAGGTAGTCCTGTCACCATTTGTCTTACACTGAGTAGAGCTTTATAATGAAGGGGGGCAAACCTCCAATGCCAAAGTTTGGAATGAAGAGATGTGTCATAAGACATGACACCTAGCGGACTTCCATTGACCTAATATAATGAATCAACACAAAACCCAAGAGTAAAGGCATCTTTAACATTATTTTTCCACATATGTACCTTGCCATCGCTGAAGGTTACCTTGTAGCCTTTGTCTTCCATTGTCGAGATGGACACCAAGTTCATTTTGAGGTCAGATGCATTTAATACATCCTGGAATTTCTATCCTTCTTGAATGGTTGTCCTCTTCCTTGATTTTGGGTGCTCCTTTTACCTTTGCTATTGAATTTTCCATTCCTTTGATTGCCATGATAGGGATTTTGATGATCGTCTCAGTGAGAATCCTTTCTATCAAGGCATTCCCTTGCATAGTGACCTGCCTTATTGTAAATGTAACATCGTCCTTTTCTTCTACCCTTAGGTCCAGCCTTTCTTTTCGATTTAGACTTGGAATTATTTCTTTTCTTGGCATGAGAAGAAAAGGCAGTAGGAGGACCTTTAGGCAAGGGAATTTCTTGTTCTTCTACCCTTGTTTCTTCTTGAATGCATCTAGCCATTAATTCCTCGAAACCAGGAATTACATTATTGTTCAGAAGAGTAGTCCTGAACACGTACCATTTGGATGGTAATCCTCCAAGAGTCATGAGTGTCATTTCACTATCAGTAATAGTCTCACCAATAGATAGGAGATCGTTCTTAATCTCGGTGATTCTTAAGAAGTATGCTTGCATACTCTCATCTTTACCCTTCTTGATTTCCCTCAGCTTATTTCTAAGAAACGAAACTTGATTTGTATCATTAACTTTAAATAAACTCACCGGTCTATCATATATTCCTTGGAGGTGTCAAATTCAGAGATGTATGCCACCAAGTGCTTTTCGATAGAGTCTCGGATGATATTCTTTGTTTTGACTTCTCCGTTTGTCCATTTGTTCCAGGCAATAGCGGATGCATTTGATGGAGGCTCAACAATATTACCTCTTACATGGTCCAGTAATACTTGATATTCTAGGGTTAGATCGATAGACATCTTCCATCCTTGATAGTCAGCTTTCTCATGGAGCTTGTCTTCGACAGGAAAGAGTGTTGAGGACCTCATAGTTCTTTTAGGATAGCCTTGCCAATCTTCTCTTCGGTGATTGCTCTTGCTCTTGCTCAAGCTTTGTCTTTACCTCAGCTCTGATACCATGTTAAGTTATGGTATGTTCTATTCTTATAAACTTTTGCTTATTTTTCTTATTATATTCCACAAATTAGCAATCACATGTACATAAAGTAAAGTGCAAATAGAACATTAAACGATCGACAGAAAACAAGCCAAGACAAGAGACACAAGATGTGGCGGCTAGCCAGGGACAAACCCCACAATGTGTGGGGAAACCCTTTGATCAAATCTTCTTTTATCTTCAATAATTCAGTACAGAGAAATAGTACAATAAATCTAATTTATATCAACAGTAACAAACCCTAGATCAACAACATCAGCATTAGCGGCTTCATCATCAAACTAGGGCAGACGATATCTCACAAACCGACTGTCAGATTGGCTTGATTCCACCACCAAAAGTTGCGGATTCTAGAGGAGGTTCAGATGAACCTACAACACAGTCTAGATGAGGAGATATTCTGGTCCACGCAGGTCAAACTTCACTTCTGTAGTTGCAGCTTCAGTTTTAGCAGCTTCCTTCAAACTAGGGCAGTCGATATCTTGCAAATCGTCCGTCGGATTGACTTTATTCCACCACCAAAAGTTGCAGTCTTCAGAGGAGGTTCAGATGAACCTACAACATAGATCAAAAGAGGAGGTTTGATGGTCCACGCTAGTCAAATTTTACTTCTGCAATTGTAGCTTCAGTTTCAGCAACTTCCTTCAAACTAGGGCAGTCGATATCTTGCAAACTATCCGTCGGATTGACTTGATTCCACCACCAAAAGTTGCAGTCCTCAGAGGAGGTTCAGATGAACCTATAGTGCAGATTTGAAGAGGATATTTGATGGTCCACACTGGTCAAAGTTTGGATATGCAGTTGCAGCTTCTAGCTTCACATGTGTGAGAGAGACACCCTTTTCTGTGCAGTAGAGAGAGAGAGAGAGAGAGATGTGATGAGATGAGTGAGTACAAATGAGGAAAATTCCTCCTGTATTTATACACAACTGATGATAATTGAGTAGATGTGACTGTTGGGCTTCTAAGCCTACATGAGTTGTAGGTCGGCTTGATAATAATTCCATAATCAAAATAAATTCATATCTCCATAAATACATATCGGAATCGGATGATATTTATATCAACCCTACACCTCTCGATGAGAGGAATCTAATAAAAATATTATTAGCCATGAATAAGATGACCCACATGAATTTTGGCCCTAGTTTCCAATTTTAACACTTATTTCTCCATTTTTCTTTCTAACAGGAACTAGATTTGCAACCCAATTAGAATATCTAAGAGGGAGGATGATCTGAGCATCTAGCATTTTCTTAATATCCCTTTCTATAGTTGGTAGAAGGGCTGGATTTATCCTTCTAAGTTTCTGTTTATAAGGTTTTTCTTCTGGCTTGAAAGGAACCTTATGTTGTATTAATGAAGTATCATAGGTCTTTAGATCAGCATAAGTCCAAGCAAAAACATCCTTATGATTTTGCAGTAACTTAAGATGTTGAGCTTTGATCTCAGGATCTATAGATGCACATATTTTTATGTTTTTGATATCTTCATCAGTTCCAATGTTAATCTCTTCTATTTCATCTTCTGAATAAATGGACTGAAGGTTTCGGAGGACATCATTTTGATCTAAAAAAATTTCTAAAGGAATGAATCCTTTTGAATAAAATTACTAGATAATTGAATAATGTCATGATTAGAAATTTGAGTTTTAAATTTTGAAATATCATTTCCATCTGCATTTTCATTTATTTCAGTTCTATCTTCATCAATTTATAGAAATGAAAAATCATCTATTACCTGCAGAAATGATTTCAAATGTTCATCATCTTCAAATATTTGCCAATGTTTCAGATTATCTGGGATAGATGGCCTATGTTTGACTTGTATATGATAGAGTACATCAGTATGATGAGGAATTTTAAAAGAGCTAGCAGAGACAGCTAAGGCATCTGCATGAATATTCTGATCTCTAGGAATATGACTCAAATTAAAAGCATCAAATAATTTTTCAACTGAATCCCATACTTCATTTCGGTAGGACCTAAGTCTAGGGTGCTTGGTCTGGCAAAAATTTCTTACTTTCTTAAAAATAAGTTCTGAATCAGTAAAAACACTTAAGTTTTGAATTTTTAAGCTTTTGGCTAATTGCAATCCTAAAAAGAAAGCTTCATATTCAGCCACATTATTTGTAATCGAAGTCTAATTTACATGATTGGGTTATATTTTATTTTTCAGGTGAAATTAAAACTACCCCAGCTCCTGCCCCATCTTTCGTGCAAGAGCCATTAAAGAACAGTTTCCAAATATCAGTTTGGCTTGGTTCAGGACTTTCAACTACCTCTTCGAGTTTGACTTGTGTTTTATGTTGGTTTGGAGTGAGTTGAAAACAACCAAAGTCTTGATCTATTGAATAAATTGGATGGTTCCTTGACTGGTCAGTATTACAAACATTATGTACAAATATTACCTCTCTATATAATCTTAATCGCTCTCCTCCATAAACAAGAATAGTAGCATATGACATATCCATCTGTAGAGTTCTCCCTAATTTGGCACAACAAGACCTAGAAAGGAGCATTCCAAACTTGGGAGGGATATCTGTGACAACAATATCAAATACTACACTTTTCATTGGAATTTGGGCAAGGGTAACCACTAGATCCTTGATCAATCCCAAACAGGGCACCCTTTTAGAATCAAAGGTGTACAGGTCATGGTAGGATTTACTTATGTCAAGTTTCAAATGGTCCATGATAGATTTTGGCATAAGGTTGTGTGATGCTCCTCAATCAAGCATACAATTATACAACATGGAATCATTTGATTTAAGAGTTACATACAAAGGAGGCACTATCTCATCTATCATGTCTGAACTAGGCCCAAAAGCTACTGTTGGCTTTTCATCTTCCAGACTTATGACATCACCTTCAGCATCAACTGTGGTATTTTGAATCCATTTTGTGACTTGGCTTTTGTAACTAGGGTTTTTAGAAAGTTCTGACAGTGGAATTGGGATCTTAACCCTCTCTAATTCTTTTTCAACATTAAATGTAGTCAAAATGTTTTTACCAGTTTGGGTAGTATTAATTGACTAATCTAAGGGTTGAATAAGAGTTGTTTAAGCTTCAGCAGTTTTGGTACGTGGTTCAGCAGTTTAGGACTAGACCTAGGCCTAAGATCATACCTCTTGTTTAACTCTGCAATTAAAAATTCAGAGAAAGAATGATATTTAGAGACCTGTGAAGCTTCCTGATCTTCTTGAACCTGATTTTGTTGTGAGAGAGGAATGATGGTTGTTTGATTGGAAGAAGAATCCATAGTATTAATATCTTCAGTAATTGTCATAGTATTATCATCAGGTTGTTGGTCATCTATCAATAGAGGAGTAGGAACCTGTTGATCATTGTTAGGTCTCTGAAGAATTTGTAGTGGTGGATTTCTTTTATACTGACCTTGATTTTGGTTTTGAGGTCTAGTAACTATTTGCTGTATTGTCCTGGATTGGGTCTCAATCTTTGAAATCCTATTTGATAGGTTTCTAAGAAGAGATGTTATTTCATCTATTTTTGAGTCTTCTGATTTAGTCTTAGAGGAACTAGAGGCTTCTTGAACAGACTTGAGTTTTCTTTGGGCCTTTTCTTCCTTGAGTTTTAAAGAAGTTGAGGCTGCCCTATTTTCTTCTACTTCTATAGATTTTGTTTACATATATTCAAGAGTTCTTGAAGTTCTTTCCTGTAGAATAATAACAAAGTCATCATCAAAAGCTTTAGAAAATCTAGACTTAGCTGCTGCTACAGGGGGCTTACAATTAGCAGGCATTTTGTGATAGAGTTTATTGTATCTTTTGATAAAATCTGATACTGGTTCACCGAAGTTCCTTTTAAGCTCTTCAAATTCTATGAGGAAGTAAAGAGGATCCTTTTTCACACCCCATTGATTTTTAAATATGGTTGTAAGCTCTTCCCAATTTCTAATGGAAGCTTCTGGTAATTGCCTAAACCAAATCCACACATTTCCTTCAAGTGACTATACAAACAACCTCATATAAAAATTTTCTTGTTCAATATTCATGTTGTCTGTAAAGTCTAGGAAAGCTTGAAGATGGTCCTTAGCTGAGGGACCAGTTTCTCCATTGTACTTGGGAAGGTATTTTAAGTATCCAGCTGGGAATGCATCAAGGTTATTAGGTAAGACTAAGGTAGCATATCTAGCCTATACAATAGGTCAGAAAGCTATGATATCAGGTGGTGTATGAGATGTTTGTTTGGATGTAGAGGGTGAAGATGGTGATTGAGGGGTAGATAAACTAGTTGGAGGTGAAGGAGGAGGAGATCTCCTGAAAGACTTCAAAGGAGTCTTAAGAACTAACTTTGGGACCAGTAAAGGAAAACCTTCTTTTGTTTCAAAGAGATGATTGGTATATATAGAGAAGGTCTCCTCAGGTTTTTTAGAAGAAGAAGCTTCAGGTCAGTCAAAAATGGAAGGAAATGGATAGGTGGTAGGGGATATGAAATATATGGGTTTATATTCTGGTAGATCAACACCCAAATAAGATTCATTTTTAGATGATCCTAGTGGTAATGTGGGTATTGGATGAGATTCTAATGAATGAATAAGGTAGGCTGACTTAAAATAAACTCCTCTATTTAGAAGTTCAGCAACCCTAGGTGATAGGTGGCAATAATCAGGATCAGATGGGATATTAATATAGGGGTCAAATGATTCTAATTCTTTAGACTGTAGGAATGAAGAGGAAGAAGAAGATGTTTGGTGTCCCCTTTTAGAATTGGTTTTTCTCAGAAGCCTTTCAAGATTTGACAAAGGACTAACTATGTCAGCTTCTGAACGAGATCTGGTATGTTTAAACGGTGCCAGCTTGGGAGTGTGGAATCACCTAGGTGAATGATTTTAACCTTTCTAAACCTTTAATCACCTTAAATGAAAATAATGAATGAATATCGCTCTCCCAAGGGAAACTTAAAATAAATTCGAATTCCTGGCGGTGACACCAGTATGATGTTGTACTTCTGAGATAGTAGTAGGTCAGCTACCAATGCCAAAGCATCTAAAATAATTGTTTTGGGTTTTTGGTTTTTGGTTTTAGTTTTGGAAGACCAATGAATGAAGACACATGTAGAATTGAAATACTTAATCCTTTGGCTAATATTAATATCTCAGCAAAGGGCTACTATAAATATTTACACAATGATATAGATCAAATAGTGATGAGAAGAAGACAAAAAATAATATGATTATCACAGTTTCCAGATTGTAAAACAGAACAATCATAAGTATGAAAACCTTCTAAACTACATTCCAAAGATTCAAGGCAGTATACTTAAGCTTACAAAAGATGTTGATTATTTATTAATTAGAGGGGATTAGCCAAATAGACAGTTCATTAATCCATTCTCTTAATAAATGATCAATTTAGGAGCTTATAGGAATAAATTGAGACACAATTATTCCTACCTAGATATCTCTATAAGTCATAAGCATATGAAGAAAAACATAATGATTGATAACTGGAAAAACTTACAGGATAACACAAACTATGTAAAACCAAATTCAGAATCCTCTGCTTTGTATTAAGGTTCCAGAAAGACTGAATACATCAAGTGTCTAGAAAAGCTTCCTTCAAAGGTGAAACCAAGTTCAAAGTAAAATGAACAGTCACAACATAACAAACAATGAACAATGAACCTTGAACATTGAACCCTTAACAACTCAAGAAGAGAGTTATTTATACAATAATGAAACTAAGAAAATATCCTAAAACTAATTAAGATTTATTCTAGGAAAGGAAAGATCTTCATGCAAGAAGATAGGGGCAGCTATTGAACTACTTCTTGTTGTCCCCCTTATTCAGGTTGTGTTGGCTTTTTTGTTTGATATTTTTCCCTTTAAGCCACTTGATTGTTTTCATTATTTACGCTGGTCGATTCCTTCATTTGATCTTGCATATTATACTCTTTAAACTCTGTCAATATCCTTTGACCCTGCTGAGTAACCTCTACTGTGTTCTTTTTTACCTTTACTATGCATTTCAACATTTTATTGTGTTTTTCGATAGTAAGATCTCCGTATTTGTCTTCAAACTGTATGTAGGCTTTTTCTTTATAAGCATGGAACATGAGTTTTTGCCTGCAAAACACAGAAATTGTTAAGAAAACATAGGTGACAGAGAAGGACATCAATGGCTTTATTGAGCTTGAAAAGATATTGGAAAGAGTCCAGAGCGTATCGGAAGGTAAAACAATGGTATTATTGGTCGCAGAGGCTTATGGAAGCTTCACTGTGTAAACGGGCGAAACAAAGCCAAAATAGTGATTTTTGTGTTTAAACAGAAAAACAACTTTCTTTTTGAAATATGGCGCAAAGTGAACAGTGGTCATTTTTTCATTATGCGGGAGGTGGTTTTGGTTTTCGTTGCACTGCTTATGAGGTACAAAAAGTTTTGGGAGGGGTCACCCAATACAATCTGAGCTTGACATGTAGCAAGGGGACGTCAGAGGAATACCACTTTTCGGGTGGGTAATGCTCGGATAGAGAGCCAACCCGAAATTGTTGAGGGTCGTTGGGTTTGAATGCATGTGATCAGACGGTGGTGGAGCGAAAGAGTAGCGTGGAGGGGCCCAACAATTAGTTATGGCAGCATGGGCTTTATAATGGGTTAAAGACTGAGACTAGCGGGGTTTTATGGTTAAACAAAGGTTTAGGTTGGTTCTTCGTTTAAAACATAAAAACATTTTAACAAAGAAATCCTTTGCAAAACATGGTATGGCGGACTTGAAATAATATGAATTCGAGTGGACAAATGTCATCGAGTTCAAGTTCATCACATATCACAATCGCAGTTTAGTGGGGGAAGGACCATCGCAAAGGAATACGATAGGGGCCGGACACAATGTGGAAATAAATCATGGATAATACTGCGATCGGGTCTAGGTTCCCATCGCATATCGGAGATCGCAATGGCAGAGGGTAATGCTTTAGCCAAGACTTGCGATGAGGGGCAGATGCGATATGACAATGGATTATAATATATATTGTGTCAGGTCCATCGTGCATCACATATCACAATGCGGAGGAGAGTGCATGCACTTGAAAGATTTGTGATCCGTTGATATGCAATATGTTATGGAATTACATAGTTTTATAATAGAACTAATGGTTTCAGGATATTTAATAAGGGAGTTAATAATATATGAGAAAGGGGAATTTAGGGGTTTAATACATTAAGTTAGCATTAATATGAAATATGAGCGGAAAGGGGAAATACAGTAAGTAGAATGCTTTTCATGGGTTATTTTCTTTTTATATATACATCAATACTTAGGCAAAACATCTTTTTGTGGGTTTTTTGGGTAAAAGGGGATTTAACATGGGGTTTTCACTTTTCCTAGGCAAAAAGGTTTTGAACTTTAGGAAATGGGTTTTTTATGGAAAACGAATGAATATGAACTGTATGAAGGTGGGAGAGGGAAATTAGTAAATATAGGGATGAATGGGGATGATAGAAGTTAATTAATTGATCTTGTAGACCTTCATTTTCTTTGTGTAATTGCATCATGGACATAGAAACATATGGTAAAACATGATAAATGTACATTTTGTCCAATGAATTATCATACTTATGCAACCTTTCTTCTACTTACCCTTTGCTTATCCTATCATTTTTTGGGACATCTAGCCTAACATTTTCTTTCATATGGACATCATCATCAAGATATTTTCAAAAAGATTTTATTCAATATTGTTATTTCCATATCCTAGCTTAACATTTTTTCAAATATTCTATCTTATCAAAACCAAAAAATTCTAGAACACACCCCATGAAATAAATAAGTTCCTTTGCACAATTCTATAAATAAAAATAAAAGGTCAAAGAAGAGAAAGGCTTCCTGTGCAAACCTACCTATGGTTTTCCATCCATGGTATTTGATGCTTCAGCATGTATAAATATGTATTGTAACATTGAAATGAATATAATGAAAAATCAAGTTGGTAGTCCTGGTTTTGGGATCCAGTGGGAAAATCTCTATGTATATGTGTTTTATGTGTTATGCTCTCGCATTGTTTATTTTCTGTGTTTTAGAATTCGTATGCAGGTAATTTCTGTACGGGGTTAAAACCTACATTTGGTATCAGAGTTGTTTTGGCTTCAAGGGGATGCCTTTCTTGCTGAGGGGTTTCACTCGAGCCTGTGATAGACCCTGTTCAGTGGGAGATCTACGAGATCGATTCTGGTGGTGAAAGAATATGGCGAGCAGTGGAAAGATAGAGATCGAGAAATTTAATGGTCAGAGTTTTGACTTGTGGAAACTCAAGATGGAGGTTCTGTTGGTGGATAAAGATCAGTGGATCGCGGTAGATCTGGGTACTAAACCAACGGGAGTATCTGATGAAGAATGGAAGAAGTTGGATCGAAAGGCAATGAGCACAATATGATTGTGTGTCTCAGATTCAGTATTGTTGAATGTATCAGGGGAAGCTATGATGAAGGCTTTGTGGGACATGTTAGGGACTTTGTACCAATCTAAGTCTCTGGTGAATAAACTATTCCTATTGAAAAAGTTGTATAACCTGAGAATGAAAGATGGAGACTCGGTGATAGAACATCTGAATGCATTTAATACTGTGGTAAGTCAGTTAGCATCTGTTGATATTAAAATTTCAGATGAATATAAGTGCATCAGTTTGTTGTGTTCTCTACCAAATTCGTGGGATAGTCTGGTTATTGCAATAGGTAGCAATGCAACTGCCTTGCAGTTTGATGAAATAGTCTCATCCTTGTTGACGGAGGAGATGAGACAGAAAATATGGAGAGCCAGAATGGTGATGCCTTGTCTATATGAGGATGGTCCCAGAATAGAAACAAAAATAAGTCATTGAGTGGGAGATCTAAATCTTGAGGGAGATCTAAATCTCCAAGAAAACCTATAAAGGTGGTGTGCTGGAAATGTGGAAAGGAAGGGTGCTATAAAAGGGACTATAAATCTAAAGCTCCTAATAAAGGAAAAGGATCTGATGATGCTCCTTCTGTAGAGGCGAAAACCACCTCAAACGAAGGTGGGGATGTGTACTTGGCTTTTTCAAGTACACATGTAGATCATGAGGCATGGTTGATTGACTCAGGTGCATCCTTTCACTTCACTCCCCATAGAGAGTGATTCTGCGAGTATGATAAATACAATGGTGGTGATGTCTTCCTAGGGGATGATAGGAAGGATAGAATCGTTGGTCGCGGAAAAGTAAAGTTGAAGTTGCAAGGTGGAAGGGTTAGAACACTTCCGGGTGTTCTACATATTCCTACATTAGCTAGAAATCTGATTTCTGTAAGTAAGTTGGATGATGCAGGTGTAAAAACAGTGTTTGAGAAGGATACCTGCAAGATGGTTTAGGGAGCACTGGTATTGATGCGGGGAGTTTGGACTGGAACTCTGTACAAGCTACAAGGTAGAACTTTTTTTGATGGGTGTGTGGTTCCTAAAAGTGGAGCAGAAAATCTAGTGGTCTCTGGAGAGAAGACCATGTTATGGCATCAAAGGCTTGGAAATATTGGAGAGAAGGGCCTTCGAATACTTCATGGTAAAGGTATAGTAGAAGGTATGACTAATAGCTCTCTAGATTTTGATTTCTGTGAAAATTATGTATATGGGAAGGAGAATCGGGTGAGTTTCCCCTCTGGTGGTAAGAGGGAAAAACAAATATTAGAGCTTGTGCACAGTGATGTGTTCGGACTTGTGAAGGTTCCATCACTGGGTAAGCCTATGTACTATGTATCATTTATATATGACTTCTCAAGGAATACATGGATATATTTCCTTATGAACAAATCTGAAGTCTTTGACAGGTTTAAAGAATTTAAGGCTCTGGTGGAAAACTAGTCAGAGAAGAATATAAAGGTGTTGAGGAGAGATAACGGTGGAGAGTTTTGCAGTAAGGAATTTGAAGAATTCTGTTAGAAGTGTGGTATAGCACAGTAGAAGACTACTCTATATACACCTCGGCAAAATGGAGTTGCAGAAAGAATGAACAAGATGTTGATGGAAAGGGTAAGAAGCATGCTCAGTGGTGCCAGGTTAGGACAGGAATTCTGGGTAGAGGTGGTGGAGACAGCATGTTACCTAGTCAACAGATCACCTTCATCAGCGTTGGAGGATAAGACTCCACAAGAGGTATGGACTCGTAAGAAACCCTCTCTTTCACATCTGAGGGTATTTGGATGTGATGCATATGTACATGTTCCAAAGGAGAAAAGAACCAAGTTGGATAGTAAATCTGAAAAGTGCATCTTTATTGGGTATAAGGATGGCTCAAAGGGTTACAAGCTTTGGAATCCAACAACAAGGAAGGTTGTGTACAGCCAAGATGTGGTGTTCAGAGAGGTGAATGATGTTATTAAACATGAATTCCAACAAAGGAACCTGAGAAGATAGAGTTTGAGCTAAAGGAGGAAGAATCAGACACTACAACAGAGGAGGAATTAGAAGATGAAGAGCCACAAACTCCGGGTGTGAGAAGATCAATTCGAGAAAGAAGGTAGCCAGAAAGGTATAGTCCATCTACTTTCTGTTCAAATTTTTCTTTGTCTGTTACTAATGATGATCCCAAAACTGTGAAGGAAGCAGTCGATTCAGAGGATGAAAAACTCTGGAAAGAGGCCATGGTTGATGAAATGGCATATTTGCACAAAAATGAGGCTTGGGATCTAGTGGAGTTGCCGGCTGGAAGGAAACCCACTGGCAGCAAATGGGTGTTCAAGAAGAAGACAAATGCAAAAGGAAAGGTGAAGAAATACAAAGCTCCGTTGGTAGCAAAAGATTATTCCTAGGTGTTAGGAATTGATTTTGGTGATATTTTTTCTCCTGTTGCCAAGGTAGCTTCTATTAGATTACTTTTATCTGTTGCTGCTGCTTTTAATTTTGAGGTAGAACAGATGGATGTGAAGACAAAATTTCTTCACGGGGATCTGGAAGAGGAGATCTACATGAAGCAACCTGAAGGGTTTACGGTGAAGGGTAAGAAAGAACTAGTATGCAAGTTAAAGAAGTCTCTCTATGGGTTAAAATAGTGACCAAGGATGTGGTATCAGAAATATGATACATTTATACAGGGACTTGGCTTCAAACAAAAGAAAATCAGATCACTGTGTGTATTTTAAATTAATTGGTGACTGTGTTATTTATCTGGTCTTGTATGTGGATGATATATTGCTGGTTGGAAATGAAAAAGAAATTATCCAAGATTTGAAGACCCAATTGTCTTCCAAATTCAGCATGAAAGATCTTGGTGCTGCAAACTATATTTTGGGCATGGAAATTAAAAGAGATCGGGCAAAGAGGAAGCTCTAGTTAAACTAGAGGAAGTATGTCAAGACAATATTGCAGAGGTTTAATATGCAGGATAGTAAACCGGTGAAGGTTCCTATTCCTATAGGTGTAAAGCTATCTGCTGAACAGTGTCCCAAGACACAAGAAGAGGAAGAGGATATGTCTCGTGTTCCATATGAAAGTGCAGTCAGTAGCCTGATGTATGCAATGGTCTATACTAGACCAGACATTGCACATGCAGTGGGATTATTGAGCATGTTTATGTCAAAACCAGGGAAGGAGCATTGGACAACAGTGAAGCGGGTTTTCAGGTATTTACATGGCACTAGTGATTATGGTCTGTGCTACCAAGGAAGACTAAGATTGGATAGCGTTTTGGATATTCATGGCTTTGTTGATGTAGAATGGGCTAGAGATCTGGATCAGAGAAGATCTACAGGTGGGTATGTGTTTAACCTATTTGGAGGTGCAGTCAGTTGGATGAGTAAGAAACAATCTGTAGTGACACTATCAACTACAGAGGCAGAATACATAGCAGCCACTCATCCAAGCAAGGAAGCAGTTTGGTTGCAGAGATTGTGTTCAAGTATGGGGTTAGTACAGGGATCTATAAGCATAGACTATGACAGGCAAAGTGCAATTTTCTTGGTAAAGAACCCTGCTTATCATTCAAAGACAAAGCACATTGATGTTCGGTATCACTTTGTGAGGGATATGATAAAGGTGGACACTTTGAAGAATACTGTAGATGCATTGACAAAATTTGTGTGCTTTGAGAAGTTCTCTTGGTGTAGGGAAACAATGGGTATTTCAGGGCTGAAAAAATGACTAAGCTCTCTTGTGCCCCCCTATGGAAAGAAAACAACAAGTGGGAGAATGTTGGGTTGTGTTATACTCTTTCTACGACTAACCTACGTAGTGAACTGAGGGGGTTAGAGGGGGGCGGGTAGCCCCCCTCTACGGGGTCCACCGCAGCGCCCCGAGAAATTTTTTTTGGACCCTATATTAGGTTGGGGAAACCTACCTATGGTTTTCAGTCCATGGTTTTGGACGCGATGGTTTTTAGTCCATGGTATTGGATGCTTCGACATCTATAAATATGTATAGTAAAATTGAAAGGAATATAATGAAAAATCAAGCTGGTAGTCCCGGTTTTGGGATCCAGTGGGAAAATCTATGTGTATATGTGTTTTATGTGTTATGCTCTCGCATTTTTTATTTTCTATGTTTTATAATTTGTATGCAGGTAATATTTTTATGGGGTTAATACCTACAAAGAGCTGAAGCAAGCAACATCACTAGGGCACTGACTAGGGTTGCTGGCAATGAATAAATGCTTGTGTTCCTGTAGTGAATTTGTCGGGGTACTGGAAAAGCCTGATGGCAGTGGAGATACACTAGAGAAAGGGATTAAGGGAGCTATACCTATAACTAGGTTGATTGGGAAAGCCAGAGTAATTCATACAATCAATCAATATTTCATGAATAACTAGACCCTCCACAAAAGATTAGACAAAGGCAAAGAAGCAGGAGTTCTATCAGTGCGTCACCAAGTGTTCTTGTTGCTATGGCAGCCTCCAAAATTTTGGCCTACATTATAATTTAAGAGCCTACTTGGACCTTTCATGCTATCCTTTCTAGTAGTAAGAGTCATTACATGTATTTTCTCTAAGCTTTCTAAACCATTTTGGAAGAAAACTCAAGTGTCATCTTTTGGCATGGGAAGTGTTGCACATTGCAAAAGCAATGTTTTGGTCTATTTCAAGAGCAAATTTGATGTCAATGGGTCTTATTTATCATATAAACATATATTAGACCCATTCTCAAAGTTTCATGCATTTTCACACAAGTGTCGTCACTATCATCGCAAAGTGTATCGAAAAGGTTACACTTGGAGGAGTATGTTATTTGGTTGTCACAATAGGGGTGTTGTAGCTTATATTGTGCTTGAGGTTTATTTATCAGTTATATCACTCTCAGGAGTTCAAACTCAATAAAACTCCTTTACATCCTTTACCCTTCCCAAAAAGTCTAAAAGAAATGAAATAATTTGTTTGTTATATATCGGCATCGCTAAAGGAAGAAATGTAAAAGAATCGGATATAAATGGTTATATGGAGCTATATGTATATATGTAGAGATATGTATATCTATAAGTGCATATCGAAATGAGAAAGAAATAAAGAAATATGTCGGATTTACAAAGAGAAAGTATTAAAGTATATATAGCCAGACCTGAAAGGTATATATAGTGTGGTTTTAAGTCTCGCCGGGTCCGAAATATCAAAAAGTCCCTCATATACATTATGATTTTTCATTTTTTACATATTTCTATTATAAAGGGATTATAATAGAAATAAGCACCGATTCCGATACGGGTAAGCTGGACCTGATATAATATATATTCCGTTTTATAATTTCGTCAGGTCTGCAGAGCCTTTATGCATATAGAGGTTGGCTCCGCCGATTGTGATATGCAATGGCTGGACCCGATGTTACATATATATATTTTTAAATCTCCCATCGAGTCTGTCATATCACATAACTCTTAATATAGATATATGTGTGTGTGTGTGTGTGTGGCTATGCCAATTGCGATATGGGTGTTAGAAAAATATTATATATGACAAAGAAATGCAAGACATATAATATGCAAAAGAAACATAAACACATAAAACCAGAGAGACACAGATATACATGGTTCACCCAGTTTGGGCTACGTCCACCCCGAACAACGAGTCCTTCCTTTCTATTATCCAGCAAAGTGAAGAGACACAACCTACAACAGATTCATTGTAATATCCTCTATCTTCTCTCATAGTCTTGCCTCTCTGTTTCTTGCTATGAGAATACACATACAGCCTCAATACATTACCATCATACAAAGAGAGGGGTTGCCTTCTAGCGAAAAAAACCCTAAACTAAACATAAGTTCTACCGTTAGATCATCCACCTAATGAACGGCCCAGATTGACTAGAAATTACTATACTTTTATAAGGCAATTTTACATTTGTTTTTAGCTTCAGGGGTGCTGCCCCCGAAACCACCCCACGTGGAGAGGTGTACAATTTTCTTGGGGTATACATCCGGCTGAAGCAAATACCTCTAAATAATCATGCTCCATGCCCAATAATCTCCCACTTGGAGAATGATTGTAGCAACTCCACCACTACTTCATTTGTTGGACAATGACTCCTCTTTGGACCTAGCTGTTTCTCATCTTCATCGTCATCCTTGAAGACAAATTGAAACTGAGCATATTCTCAGTTTCTCCCTAGTTACAAATTTTGTTAGCATATCTGTAGGATTCTGGCTAGTGTGTATCTTTTCCAGCTTCAACTCTCCATCTTCCAACACTGATCGTATGAAATGGTACTTGAGCTATATGTGTTTAGTCTTGGAATGAAATGTTGAGTTCTTTGCAAGATGAATGGCACTTTGGCTATCACTGTATAACATTTCCATATCATGATTCTTACCCAATTCACCCACAAACCTTTGTAACCAAATCATTTCTTTACTAGCCTCTATAGCAGCAACATACTCTGCTTCTATTGTTGAAAGTGCAACAACACTTTGGATTTTTGAAACCCAACTGACAGTTGTTCCACCTACAGTAAATACATATCTTGTAGTGCTCCTCCTGTTATCTCTGTCACCTGCCATATCTGCATCAACATATCCCTGTAGAGAGAAGTTTGAACCACCAAAGCATAATGCTTGATTTGTGGTACCTTTCAAATATCTGAGAATCCATTTCACTGCCATCCAATGTTCTTTTCCTGGATTGTTCATGTACCTGCTTACAACTCCCACTGCATTTTCAATATCAGGCCTTGTGCAGACCATTGCATACATTAAGCTTCCAATTGCTAATGCATATGGAAATTTAGACATATAATCCATGTCTTCTTGTGTCTTTGGGAACATTTCCTTACTAAGTTCGAAATGGCTATCAAAAGGTGTAGTAACTAGTTTTGCATTGTGCATATTAAATATTTTCAACACCTTTTGTATGTACTCATTCTGAGACAATGTTAATTTGTGATTTTTCCTGTCTCTAGTTATTCTCATACCAAGGATTTATTTTGCAGCTCCCAAATCCTTCGTTGCAAATGAATTTTCCAATTTGCTTTTGATCACATTTATTTCTTGCATGTTAGACCCTGCAACAAGCATGTCATCTACATCCAACAACAATATAATATAGCTGCCATCACTTTGCTTTTTTAAATAAACACAATGATCAGAGTGACATCTAGTATAACCTTGTTCAGACATAAACTTGTCAAATTTTATATATCATTGCCTTGGAGCCTGCTTTAAGCGATACAAGCTCTTCTTCAACCTGCACACTAGTTTCTCCTTCCCTTTCACCTCATATCCTTATGGATGCTGCATATATATCTCTTCCTCCAAATCCCCATGGAGAAAGGTTGTCTTTACATCTAACTACTCAAGATGCAAATCTTCAACTGCTACTAGACCTAAAATAGTTCTGATTGAAGTCATTTTAACAATAGGAGAAAATATTTCATCAAAATCAATACCTTTCTTCTGTGCAAACCCCTTCACCACAAGTCTAGCTTTGTACCTCTATTTTCCTCCATCTTCTTCCTTCAGCCTGTAAGCCCATTTATTCTACAATGTAGTTTTACCTACAGGCAACCTAACTAAGTCCCAAGTCTGGTTATGAATTAAGGAGTCCATCTCTTCTTCCATGGCTAGCTCCCACTTCTTCCCGCTTTCAACCAACATTGCTTCTTCATAACATTCGGGTTCACCAGAATCAATCAACAATAAATAATATAATGAAGGAGAGTATCATTCAGGGGGTATACTTATCCTGCTAAATCTTCTAACACCACTTTCGCGTGTTTGGGGTGCCTGTTGCTATTGTGTTGGTTGTTGTTGTTGTTGTGATTGTTGATTATTGTTATTTTGAGGCAGCTTTGCTTTTTCAGTGATCCCATAAAGAACTGTGTATTCTTCTTGTTTCTTTTCCTGCAACTGATTCTTATACAAGACCTTTTCATTGAATATTACATCTTTGCTCCTAATGATTTTTTGATTTTAGTAATCATATAAGTGATAACCAAAATCATTAACACCATATCCAATAAAGGTACAATTCTTTGATTTTGCCTCACGCTTTGTTCTATTTTCTTTATTAATATGGACAAAGGCCTCACAACCAAAAGGCTTTAAAAAAGAGTAGTTTACCTTTTTACCTGTCCATGCTTCCTCTGAAACACCACCATCCAAGGAACTTGAAGGCCCTCTGTTTATTAGATAAACAACAATATCTACAACATCTGCCCAAAATTGTAAAGGCAATCCTGAATGCAATCTCATGCACCTTGCATGCTCCATGAGTGTTCTATTCATCCTTTCTGACACACCATTTTCTTGTGGTGTTCTTGGAACTATCTTCTCTCTGTGAATTCCATGCTTTGAACAGTACCTATTGTTGAGCCCCAAACTTGCATCTTTCCTATACACTTTCCTAGACTCTTTCCATTTACCTGGACCTCCTAAGCTATCAACATCATCGCATATTGAGTTTAAAAGAGCACATAAAGTGGTTTTCTAACTATGTCTTGTGTTTTCTGTTTGAACTAGATTTTTGCTCATAAGCTGCGGAATCTTGTCACTTTCCGCAACCAGTTCAACTTTCCACAGTATTTTTGTTAAACTCTATATTGCAGGTGTATTTAGGCAAATCGAGCCACATGGGCAAGTTGAAAATGACGTGGACATGGACCGAGTCCTATTGGCTCAGTTGAATTCATCAAAGAAGGTCGTGGTCAAAGGTGGTCAAGCAGTGGTCAAATATAGGAGTCCTACAGCAAAAGGACTCCACTTCTAAGCATGTGAAGACTTGCATGGCCGTTCCTAGATCTCTGGGGACATATCAACACCTGTGAACGGTTCCATAAGGCGGATCCAATAGCCAACCTAAATAGATTTAATAATCATGATAGCCATGATGCTAGATTCATGGACATTGTTGTTCACGTGTCCTCTATCAGTGCAGCTTTTAGGAAATTAGTTATGTAGCCTTCTTTTATAAATAATGTGTTTCCATACGCATAATAGTTAGTCTTTTGAATGTATTGTTGACTGTTAAAAATCCCACTGTGCCGTGACATTTTTCGTTGTTATGACTGCGTTCTAAATATATGAGAAGACTCTGTTTCTAAGCTTAATTCGTGGTTGATAGCTGTTGCCTGAGGTTGTGCAGAGGGCCCCTGCACACGCCGAGGTTTTTTTTATTGCTGTATAGTTTCATGCTGTGTTTCCTTATGTTCATCATGCCATAGTTATTCACTTGTATATATTGCATTTTTTATGGTATTAACGTTTTATTTTTGTCCATAATTTTACATGCTTTACACTGTTGTTAACGTTGATCAGTGTATTTGTTCCAGATTATAGTAGGCAGCCCAGGAATTTGCATATAGTTTCCACAATGACTAATGACATGGAATCAGTCTTGTCTTTCTGCTGATTTATTTTTCTTAGCTTTTAATTCCAGCACTGTTTTGTTTATTTTAAGATTGTTCATTGGTTTTATTAGTTAGATTAGATATTAAATTTCTCATGTCATTATCAGTTACCTCCGAAAGCCATAGCGAGACTAATGGTGAGGGATTGAAGTATGAGTGTGTAATTTGATATTAGTTTATTTTTCTGCAAATTAGATATTAAATTGCTCATGTCATTATCAGTTACCTCCGAAAGCCATAGTGAGACTAATGGTGAGGGATTGAAGTATGAGTGTGTAATTTGATATTAGTTTATTTTCTGCAAATTAGATATCAGATTGCTCAAGTTGTTTATGATTACCTCCGAAAGCCATAGCGAGACTAATGGTGAGGGGTCAGAATATGAATTGATGTAATTTGATTTTAGCTCTACTTTACTTGAAATTTTTGGATTTCTTTGAGTACAGTAGCTTAATTCATTTCTCTTGTATTTAGACAGCAGCAGGGATAATGGTTTCATGATCAATAGTTCACTGTTTGTTTGATTAGAATAGTGGCACATTTTCATTTTCTTTTAGGAATTAATTTCATCATTGCATGTTTTAAAACCCTTTTGAAGTTTGAAGTTTTGGAAATCATTATAAAGGACATCATTGCCTTGAACATCTATATCCATACTTGTCTTTTAGAATTTCCATCTTACATTAGGAAATCAACGAAGATAAACCAAAAAACAAAATAAAAACCAAAAACGACAAAAAGTAAGAAATAGGTTATCTTGCACATATAGTGCACCACACTTCAACAGTTTACGACTCCCGGATTGATAATTAATATAGAAATTTAGGACACTCTAAATTGACCAAACACCTATCAAACTCTTTGTTGCAATATTCACCTCCATTGTCTGATCTGAGATACTTCAATTTCTTTCCTGTCTCAATCTCAACCCAAGCTTTCCATTTCTTGAAAGTATCAAATACATCATATTTATTCTGAATACAATAAATCCAAGTTTTTCTAGTTGCATCATCAATAAAAGTAACATAATAACAAGAGCCACTGAGAGATGATACCTGAGCAGGTCCCCATACATCTGTATGCACAAGCTCTAATTTTTCGCTCTTCTTTTCTTTCCCAACTCTGAGAAATTTGACTCTCTTCTATTTTCCATAAATGCAATTCTCATAGAAGTCCAAATCAACATCCTTCAAACCTGGCAACAAATTTGTTGAGTGAAGAATCTTCATCCCCTTCTCACTCATGTGTCTGAGCCTTTGATGCCATAATGTTGCATCTGCTCCTTTGGAAGTTAAAGCATTAATAGAGGTAGAAATACCATTGCATAAATACAATGTACCAACCTTTTCGCCTTTTGCTATTACCAGGGCTCCTTTGGTGACCTTCCAAGATTTATCTGTGAAAGTTGTCACACAACCTTCACTACCTAACTACCCTGTTGAAATCAGATTTTTCTTCAGATCTGGAACATGCCTTACCTCCTTTAGTAGCCATTGGTTTCCATTCTTCTATTTTACAAGAACCTTACCCATTCCAACAATTTTATAGGGTTTATCATCACCCAAACGGACTTGTCCAAAATCTCCTTGAAGATAGTCATGAAAATATTTCTTATCAAGTGTGGCATGGAATGGGACCCTTGAATCTACCACCCAGGAATCAATAATATTTTCGAAAGAAAGAATCAAAGCATCTTATAACACCTCACCTATCACATTTGCTTCATGATTTTTTTCATGTTGTGCATCTCCTTCTTTTCCCTTCTGAGATCTACAGTCTTTCTTTAGGTGTCCTTTCTTTCCACATTGCCAGCACACTATCCCCGATCTGGACTTGGATCTGCCTTTCCTTGATTTACTGTGGTATCCTGAGCTCTTTCCTCTTTCCATTTTTCTTCCCCTAGACTCTGCACTTAAAGCATTACCTGATATCTCACCGGAGCTTTTCCGTCGCATTTCCTCGCTAAGGATAGCACTGACAACATCATCAAACTTTAAAGTAATAGATACATAAACATAGTTACTAATGGCCATTACTAAACCATTCCAAATTTCTGGCAATGAGCACAAGAATAACAAAGCTCTAACTTCATCGTCAAAGTTTACCCATATAGAACTTAACTGACTTGTAACTGTATTAAAATCATTTAAATGGTCTACAACAGATCCACCTTCTGACATCTTCATGTTAAATAAGCATTTCATAAGAAATACCTTGTTTGAGGTCAAGGGTTTTTCATATAGTTTGGCCAATGCCTGAATCAAACCCTCTGTCGTTGTTTCCTTCGAAATGTTGAAGGCGACTGATTCTGCAAGGCACAACCGTATTGTTCCGAGTGCCTTTCTATCGAGAAGGTTCCATTCTTCATCTATCATACCTGTCGGCATCTTTGTTTTTCCGCTCAATGGTAGGTACAAATCTTTCTGATATAGATAATCTTCCATCTGCATCTTCCACAGCGGGAAGTTTTGGCCGTTAGATTTCTCGACCCTAAACTTACCATCTTCCACCATTGGTCCCACTCGAACAAGAAACCCTTCATTCCTGCGAGTTTTTTAGCCAAATAGGCCTTCAACTTTGATACCATTTATTAGAAAAATATTATATATGACAGAGAAATGCAAGACATATAATATGTGAAAAAAACACAAACACATAAAACCAGAGAGACACAAATATACATGGTTCACCCAGTTTGGGCTACATCCACCCAGAACAACCAGTCCTTCCTTTCTATTATCTAGCAAAATGAAGAGACACAACCTACAACAGATTCATTGTAATATCCTCTGTTTTCTCTCACAGTCTCACCTCTCTGTTTCTCGCTCTGAGAATACACATACAACCTCAATAGAATACTCTCATACAAAGAGAGGGGTTGCCTTCTAGGGCAAAAAACCCATCGGAGAACTGCTGGCCCACGAAACCCCGCCAGGGGACCGCTAGCCCCCGGACCCCCCAGCCGGGGGCGATTGGCCCCCTCGAACCCTCGCGGGGGGGGACAAGTCCCCCCACACCACCCCGCGTGGAGGGGTGTACAATCTTCCTGGGGTATACATCCAGCTGAAGCAAAGACCTCTAAATAATCATGCTCCATGCCCAACAATGGGTGGGCCAGACGAGAAATGATATATAATGTGTTTAATAACTCCGATGGGTCCGTAAAGCACCTTATGTATATGTTCACAATGTCGATTGGGATTTGCGATTGGGTTCTAGACCCCATAGATTTATTGAATTGGATTAATTCCATTTCAGTTATGCTTTACACGTTTTGCGTCAATTTTGCTGTGTAAATGGAAAAATTAGTGTTAAAGCCGAATTCAAAGAAAAGGCGAATTTTAAGTTAAAAGGAAGAATTTCGAGCAAATGCAAAGTGATAAGCAGTTTTTAGTGGGCTCACCCAACTCCACTTATTGTTCGACACGTAGCAGCTGGGGGAGAGAGAAAACCGCCAATTTTGGGTGGGTATTCTCAGGGCTTATGTCTCACCCGAAATATTTATAGACCCTCTGATCCACTAAGTGCAGATATACGGTGGGGATCTATCAAGAAAATCTGTTGCCTAGAGAACTATACAGAGGCTTTGAAAAGTGCGGAAAGGGTATGTTATGCATTCTTTATGAGTATGTTCATTGTAGATGGTTTATAATGAATTTAGCGTGGATATAAGGGCTTATAAGTAAAGACCATGGTATAACCAATGTTAAGGAGTGACTTAAGCGGGCATATATATATTTGGGTTGATAAAAGGATATTGATGGTTTAAAAGGGTGGATTGAGTCCCGATAAGTGAATGTGACTAAGGATTAGTTTAAATCTGGTTTAATAAATCATTCCACATAGGGATTTATGAAAGGGACCTTAACCATTATGGATTTAAAGTTTGACTCATAGATCATTAAAGACACAAGTCTCGGTACATTCATAAGCCCAGGTTTACACAGGTCAACACAGTTAATTACGGCTAAAGTGAATTAAACATCATTAGGGTATTTAGAAAGGAAACGGATTAATGGAGCAAGCTAGCAATTAATGTCATCTTTGAAGTTCAATTATTTTCATGTTATTTCATGTTCTTTGAGGTGTCTTTAAACCTCTATAAAATTCTGTAATAATTTTTAATTTAGATAGTTAGGGAAACAATTTAGTAGTTTGACAGTTTCACAAATGTATAAAAGGAGGAAATTTTACAGAAAAAAGGTTGGTGGTTCGAATTTTGGAGAACCTAGAGACTAGGCCACTGTATTCCTAGTATCATCGTTGATTAATGAAAGAATCATAAGTTTCCATTAGTTGTTGCATATAATTTTGTAAGTTTCTCTGTCATGTGTCATGCTATGTTTTCTTCTTTTCAAGTATATTAATGAAGCTGCAGGTCTTTATTTTCTTATGTAAATAAAGTTAAAATCCCTTAAAAGAGCGCCATGGAAAATTTTAGGGGCGAATGTTCGCCCTCTGGCAAAATTAAGGGGTTTTAAATTTTTAGTGGGCGAATATTTTGTATCATAGTACATTTTTACAAATCACCTCAAATAGCCCACCTTATTTTAAGGGAGAGGGTAAAAAAGGTAAATTTAGCCCTTGAAATTAGGAGTTACAACGTTCCATTCACCCTAATTTTCAAGAATAGGTTTTATTTAAGTGAATCATATGGGCCAAATACCATATTTATAAAAGAGGTATGGTAAATTAATAAAAATATAAATAAATGAGAGGTATGGTAAATAAATAAAACATTTTTATATTTACTCCATAAGTCACCTTATATACATGCAAGGGTGCAAACAAATAAAAATATAAGTAAAGTGGAGGTATGGTAAATAAATAAAATGTCTTTTTATACTTACTCAAAAGGTATGGTAAATAAATAAAAATATAAATAAACTAGACGTATGGTAAATAAATAAAACCTCTTTTTATATTTAGTCCATAACCCTCGTTCTATTTATGAAGGCTCAAAAAAGAGGTTTTATTTAAGTGAATCCTATGGGCCAAATACCATATTTGTAAGAGAGGTATGGTAAATTAATAAAAATATAAATAAATGAGAGGTATGGTAAACAAATAAAACATTTTTTTTATATTTACTCCATAAGTCACCTTATATTTACAAACACCCAAAAAATGTGTTATATTTAGGTAAAACCTATGGGCAAAATACTATGGGAAAAATACCATGGGCTAGACTATTATTAATACCATGCAAAAAAACCATTATTAACCCTAATATTAGTATTAATAAAAATAAAAATGGCACATGGTATTGACCCATGGTATTCACCAAAATGACACATGGTATTGACCCATGGTATTCACCTGGAATGTAGCCTATTTAAATGGGGGAATTAAACCAGCATAGATCCATCTTTACTCTGGATCTACTAACCCCCAAGAGGTATCAAATATCGTGATATGCAAACTAGCATAGAGTGAAAAAATATTTGATCCATCTCGGGGATTGGTGGATCAAGAGTAAAAATGGATGTTGTAATTTAATGTGTGTTAAACATTTTAGCTTGGTTAAAAATAAAAATAAAAAAAATCAACTATTAATTTTTATAAATTACTAATAGTAATTTTTAAGCTCCAGGTTTATGATAACCCATGGTATTGACCCATGGTAATACCATGGTATTCATGTGAGCATAAACTATTTAAAGGGGAAATTCTATCATCTTACATCCATCTTAATTCTGGGTCTACCAAGTGATCAGAGGGATAAATAGATTTCATCCCCCTAAGAGTGGTAGATGTGGAGTTAAGATGGATATAGGTTGGTTTTTATGATAATGAAGATATTAAATAGACTCAGGAAATTATATTGTAAAAAAATCTTAAAGTGAATGGTTAAAGCATAAACAATGGACAAGTATATTTGTATACTTCTATTTTAAACTGAAACAAATCCAGGCTAAAAGGAATGGATTGATTGCACTAGTCATCCTTCTATAACTTTCCAACATAGGCTGGAGTAAACAGATTGTAATTTGGGTAATTTTTCTAACTGCAAACAGGAACATACTTGTGTATTGGCAAGGTGGTTACGAGGTCCCTAGAAGTGATGAATTTGAATTTTTCTTGGTTTTATATATAGCATTAGGTTTTTTCTCATGCTTTATGTGAATGACATGGGTGAATTTTATCCTACACCCACTAGGTTATCAATATGTAATTTCGGTAATTTTGATTTCAAAATATATTTTAAAGAAATGCAATGATTTCATTTGTGTATTCAATAAACACAATATTCTAATTGAATTCTGCATTTGTGGTTTACCTATACAGATTCCATAGAGAAGTATTAGTGGTGTGACATCAATTGTCCTCAAGCAGAGACTTTAGTTTTACTCTTTTCTAGAAGAAAATACTTTCTTCCAACATTTTTGAGTTCCATGAAAAATTTGAAAGTCCTAATAGTATTCAATTATGGGTTCAAGAGAGACATAGTATTCAATTATGGGTTAAAGAGATCCACACTGAATGATCTATCGGCCTTATCTTCACTTAGTTTAAGGCTATTCACTTGGAGAGGTTGCATGTGCGCCCACTTCAAGAGCATAGTAAAGTCATGTAGAACTTAGAGAAACTATCTTTAAGCTTTTAGTGAAGATTGGAAAAATGTATGGGTTCAATAACACCCAATCGAGCATTAAGGTTCCAATAATGCTAGATTTTAACATGGAGCACTTTTGTGATTTGGAGGAGATGCTCCCTCGTATTTGTGACACATCTTCAGTTGTGAATTGGACTATTACTAACTGTCATTTCCTTCGAAAGTTACCTGATGACTTGGGGAACCTCAACTCTTTAAGAATGTTAAGGAAGGAAAGAAAGTACATTATGCTAAGTTCTCTTATGCTTTTCAAGTTTTTCTTGGATATCTACAATGTTTTAGGTAGGAAAGTACATTTTGTTAATGAAAATTTGTCTTGATAGAAAGGCCCAATTTCAAATTCTAATGCTTTCAAAAAACATTGTATAACTGTAATGTTTCTAAAAGAAAAGCATATTTTTTCAATTTAAGTATCATAATCCCATATTCCAACTTATTTTTCAGTAACCCATTAGGCTTTGTAGCCTTGAATAAATCCATGTCTTTTGATAAGATCCTCTTCCAAATTAGAACACAGTTTCCTTTTGGCAATAACCACATACAATGTCTTGATTTTTTTATTGAGAAAATAGAGGTTGTGAAACAAGCCTGTGCCATACAAGGACTTGATTAATTGATTATGTGTCAATTATGGCTCTTGATGTAACAATGACTTGATTTTGTTGCTTGAAAATAGAGGTTATGCTTTACTATTTCACATAATTCCTTACAATCTTTCCATAAGTATTGATTTGTAATCTCAGTCATTGAGGGATGACAGTAACGACAAAGGTAATATTCCATGGTTTGAAGTTCCCCTCTTACTAAATATTTAAATATATCACCACAATTTAACTGTTAGTTAAAGGAATTGTATTTGATTTGTAAACAATTCATTGCTTGATTTATAGATTTTGGTTCCCTAGTTTCCCCACCATATCTACGAGGTTCAAATGCTATCATTAAATATTCTCGGAACATTACAACTTTTCCAGTAAGTGTGCTTTGAAACAATGTTGTTGCTTTTCCATGGTGTTAATGCAAATAAGCACTACAACTAGTGCCATTATTTAGATTAAGTGCCGAAATCTAGGTGGTCTTGTAATGATGGAGTGATTGTTTTCTAGCTACTAAGGCCATATGCATTTTTATCTCTTATATTTTCCTGAGATATTCAAATTCAGAATAAGAATTGAGGTCTCATTTCCACTGTAGATTGCAGTCAGTTTCTTGAACGTAATATATAGTAGAATATCTTTTACTAATCAACTATGGATGTGATCCCTCGCAGGAAAGGAAATTCAAAGTGACTTTGATTTCACATTGATTTGTCAAAACATCCACACAGGAAAGGAGATTCAAAGTGACACTTATTACACATTGATTTGTCAAAATGGAAGCAAGAGAAAAGGAAACTTTGTATTCAACAATTCTCTTAATTTCATATGTACATGCACAGACATATTAGTAGAAAATATTGAAGGGTTGCCTAAGTAATATTTTCCATTCCACTCATTCTTTACAACTTGTAAATAACTAGAAACAATTCATTACACTGCTTGTTATTCTTTATTAATCAGTGGTTAAGATTTTGATATTGAACTGGCTAAGATTTTTCTTCCTTTTGTGAAATTGTGTGTTCTATAATGCTTCTTTTCAATTCACTATGTATAGCATATAAAGTGTGTATAATGGAGTAGGAAGATTGGAAAGTCTTGTGATCCTTGAACTACGTTACAAGGCAAAAGCCCAACAGGGCAGGGTAGGTGCATCCCCACAAAGGGGTCACAAATACCAAAGTTGGTATTGGCTAGTGCCTTGAGCTAGAAAATTTCCTTTACCCTTGTATTAATAGTGAATCTGGAGAGGATTCTAATATTATCTTTATAAGATTTATATCAGTTAAGATTGATGAATAAAATTCATGAGACATGAGCTAGGATGTCCTTGCAAGGTGGTTGTTGATTATTGGAAGCTATGATGGCCATTATGTCAGGCCAGGTGGCCGCACTCCCTTGATCGTGAGCACAATTGTGATCAAGATGGAAGACTTCATAGTCTAGATTGATTATTTAGTAGTGATAGTTAGTGGGCTCATTCACAAAAGCTTCTATTTCACTAATCATTTTTATAGAGTTGTCAGATTCAATTTCCAAAGGTTTTAATTACACTATAGAGTTGAGTTCTGAGAGAGTTGTGATTCATAGTGTTAAGTATAGCAACTATGACACTTGAATGAAGACAAGCATAGTAGAGGTATCAGACTCTATTATAAGCTTACCTGCATATTATAAGGGACTTGGTTGGCTTTTTTATAATTTTATAAACAAGTTCCATGTTGTGGAAATGCGAAAAAAAAACAGTGATATTGCCACCATGTGGTTCTTGTCATATATGGTTTTATACTTTTTCAAAAAATTCTCTAAGAGTTCACAATGCTAAGATTCACTAGGACTTTACAAAGTTTTATTATTTAGTGAAAGACTCACCAAGATCTTACAAGATTTTATAATTGAGTAAAATATTCACCATGCCTGGTGAGAGATTCGCCAAAACATTATACATACATATTATATTATTGATAAAATCGCCTTCCATTTTTCCTATATACCATGGAGATTCGCCCATTTATTATACATATAAATTTAGGGGGGGTTCTTAAATTTTTCCCTGAAGAGCGCTCCTATACTTGAAGTCGTCACTTCCTTTCTAAATTATAGATAATAGTTTCTTTGAAAGATCAGCATATTGTCTATGATTCAGTTCTCATTATCATAATTCCTCTAAGTTACAGATAGTAGTTTCTATGAAAGATCATCATATTATCTTTAACTTTCCCCTTCAAACTTTCTTCATTCATCATTTATATCAAGCAACCAATGGCATTCTGAGATGTTTTGGTCATACATGTATTAAGAGTTAAATACCAATTTTTCCAGGTCCTTCATTTGAGAACACAACAAACAATAAGTATAGTAAATAATATTTACTAATATCTTAAGCACAATTTCCCCACAGCCATGAAATTGGTTTCTTAAGGAACAACATTAATTGGTGTCGCTACCGAGGAGAGAAGAAAAGAACACTTTTCTTTAGGTTTTTCATGTTTTCCTCTAGTTGTTCAGTGAGGAGGAAATACTTGGTTGTTTTGAATAAAAGCAACAAAAGGTGACCCCATTGTAACGAAGACCACAGACTGCAAAGCAATAGAATAAGAGCACTTTCTCTTGAATTCATTAAGTTTGAAGTTGATTCTTGAGAGTGACAAGTTTCAGTAGTTGGTTGTTCATTCACCTGTGATTTTCACTTACCACATTCATTGGCAACTCCACTGTACTTTTAAGTTTTTGTTTCTGGGCTTTAATGGCTTTCCCTGCATTCTTATTCCATAAATTTTATCCATTTGATTTTACTGAGATCACTGGTTATCCTCATGATATGCCTGCATTTTTTGTGTGGAATGAGTATCTTCCAAAATTCAGTAGAAAGAATATGAAGATCCAGCTCAGCATGTCCAAGAGTTTCATGAATGCATTGAGCAGCAGGGCATCATTCATGAAGATGTTAAGATGAAGTTGTTTATGTTTTCTTTCGATTAAGAAGCTAGGGCTTGTTGAGGTCTCTGCCTCTTTCAAGCATTTCATCTTTGAAATATTTCCATTCAGTGTTCAATTCTTCTTGTAAAACTTATTACCCACACAAGTTTCTTTTTGAAGGTTGTTGTGAATATTATGATGCTAAAGAAACTTTAAAAGCTCAAGATAATCTTGTTGATGAAACTAATGGTTTTGTTGGGAACATATCAAGCACTTAGAGTTATGAGAAAGTCTATGAAAGCGAGGAACTATCATGTCCTCAAAATTATGCAGAGAGGGTCATAAAATAGTTTTCTTCAATAATATCCCAAGCAGAGAATGGGTTAACTCTGTTCCAAGCATATCAAGAGAATATTCAGATAGAGGAAAGTTCAAGCATGCATCAAGAATTTATGCTCAGCAGTCGAGAGGAGGAAGAAATAATTAAGTTGCAAATAAATACCCAGAGTACTTATTTGGTTAAATTTGATGATCCTCCTATGTGTAATGAAAGTGGTTTAAATGGGGAGCAGGATTAAGCTCTTCAACTTTATGACTTGGGTGTTGAACCTATAGGAAGAAACCAACAAGTGGAATTGATGGACAACAATATATTTAGCCCTCTATCATATAAAAAGAGGCTATCTCATGTAAAAAGGAAGCTGATAAAGAGATTGTATATCAGTGCATTGAAGAACACGATGATGCCTAGGATCAAAGGTAAATAATCTATTTGAAGTTGATCATATGTCGTATAATAATGTGAAAAAATTCCATTTCCTTCCTGAAATTACAATTATAAGTTATTTTCAATCAAAGCTTAGAGATGAAAAGTGGAGACATGAAAGTGACATAGATCATTTTCGTAAAGATGTTACTGATTGTTCTGTTAAGCATATCATCCCAACAGAAGGTCTATTTGGGCAAGAACCTTCATACATAGAGAATTTATTTTCTAGAGCTGATCAAGACCATATTTCCTATTATATTCTTGATGATCCTATGGCAGATTACATGGAGGAGTTTATCAGCAGTCTGCACATATCATTTTGTGGATATACTTCTAATTTTTGTTGTGAGCTACCTTGATGCATAGTTTATTCTTCATTTAGGATGAATTGTATTTTAAAAATTCACTGGCAAAATGGTTCAAGATTATGCACTCAAATGCTAATCTGGTATCATTGGAAGATTGACTTCACCTGATTGAGGTCATTCATGTACATATGTAGGAACTTGTACATAAATAAGCTCAGGTGTTGAGAATTTGGTTTCAAGTTGCAATTCTTCAGTTTAATCATTAGTTGATCAATAAGGGTGACTTTCCTAGTTGGAAACTAGTTTGCAGAGGTTTCATTCTTCAAGAATGTCAGGTTTCAGTTTTTCAAATTTCAGGGGTTTCACAGTTTTGGACTCCATGCCCAACTAAGGCTATTGATCTACAATTCCCAATATTTTGTTATCAAAGTGCAGGTATCTTATCACTGCAAATATTGGCATGGGATCACAATACAAAATTTTCACACAATTAAGATTGGAGAAGCAATATATGACTCCATGCCCAATGGATAAGGAACTTATCTATAGTTCTTAGTGCTTCTGTGGAAAAAACACTATCCCCAGTTGGACCTAGATGTTGTAGCTGATATTGTGCTTGAGGTTTATTTATCATTTATATCACTCTCAAGAGTTCAAAGTCAATAAAACTCCTTTATATCCTTTACCCTTCCTGAAAAGTCCAAAAGAAATGAAATATTTTGTTTGTTATATATCGGCATCGCTAAAGGAAAAAATGTAAAAGAATTGGATATAAAGGGTTATATGGAGCTATATGTATATATGGAGAGATATGTATATATATAAGTGCATATCGAAATTAGAAAGAAATAAAGAAATATGTCAGATTTATAAAGAAAATGTATTAAATTATATATAGCTGGACCTGAAAGGTATATACAGCGTGGTTTTAAGTCCTGTCGAGTCTGCCATATCAAAAGGTCCCTCATATACATTATGATTACGCATTTTTACATATTTCTATTATAAAGGGATTATAATAGAAATAAGCGCCGATTGTGATATGGGTAAGTCGGACTCGATATAATATATATTGCATTTTATAATTTCGTCGGGTCTGCAGAGCCTTTATGCATATAGAGGTTGTCTTTGTCGATTTCAATATGCAATGGCTGGATTGGTGTTACATATATATTGTTTAAATCTCCCGTCAGGTCCATGATATCACATAACTCTTAATATATAAATATATATCTATATATATATATATATATATATATATATATATATATATATATATATATATATATATATATATATATATAGATATAGATATATATATAATATATATGTGTGTGTGTGTGTGTGTATGTGTGTGTGTGTGTGGGCCAGACCTGAAATGATATATAATATGTTTAATAACTCTGGCGGGTCCATAAAGCGCCTTATTTATATGTTCATAGTGTCGATTGCGATTTGCGATTGGGTTCCGGACCCGATAGATTTATTAAATTGGATTAATTTCAGTTCTGCTTTACACATTTTGCATCAATTTTGCTTTGTAAGCAAAAAAATTAGTGTTAAAGCCGAATCCAAAGAAAATGCGGATTTTAAGTTAAAAGGTGGTATTTCCGGCGGATGCAAAGTGATAAGCGGTTTTTAGTGGGCTCACCCGACTCCACTTATTGTTCAACACATAGCAGCTGGGGGGGAGAGAAAACCACCCATTTCAGGCAAGTATTCTCAGGGCTTATGTCTCTCCCAAAATCTTTATAGACCGTGTAATCCACTAAGCGTAGATCTACGGTGGGGATCTATTGGGCAAATCTATTGCCTAGAGAACTGTGCAGAGGCTTTGAAAAGTGCAGAAAGGGTATGTTATGCATGCTTTATGAGTATGTTCATTATAGATGGTTTATAATGAATTTAGCGCAGATATAAGGGTTTACAGGTAAAGGCCATGGTATAACCAATGTTAAGGAGTGACTTAAGTGGGCATATATGTATTTGGGTTGATAAAAGGATATTGAAGGTTTAAAAGTGTGGATTAAGTCCCGATAAGTGAATGTGACTAAGGATTATTTTATATTGGGTTTAATAAATCATTCCACGTAGGGATTTATGAAAGGCACCTTAACCATTATGGATTTAAAGTTTGACTTGGAGATCATTAAAGACACAGGTCTCGGTACATGCATAAGCCCAGGTTTACATAGGTCAACACAATTAATCATGGCTAAAGCAAATTAAACATCATTAGGGTATTTACAGAGGCAACGGATTAACGGAGCAAGCCAGCAGTTAATGTCATCTTCAAAGTTCAGATATTTTATTGTTATTTCATGTTCTTTGAGGTGTGTTTATACCTCTGTAATGTTCTATAATAATTTTTAATTCAGATAGTTGGGGAAACAGTTTAGTAGTTTGACAGTTTCACAATTGTTTCACAAATGTATAAAAGGAGGAAATTTTACAGAAAAAAGGTTGGTGGGTCGAATTTTGGAGAACTTGGAGACTAGGCCACTGTATTCCGGGTATCATCGTTGATTAACGAAAGAATCAGAAGTTTCCATCAGTTGTTGCATATAATTTTGTAAGCTTCTCTGTCATGTGTCATGCTATGTTTTCTTCTTTTCAAGTATAGTAATGAAGCTGCAGGTCTTTATTTTCTTATGTAAATAAAGTTACAATCCCTTAAAAGAGTGCTCCTATACTTGAAGTCGTCACTTCCTTTCTAAATTATAGATAATAGTTTCTGTGAAAGATCAGCATATTTTCTATGATTCAGTTCTCATTATCATAATTCCTCTAAGTTACAGATAGTAGTTTCTGTGAAAGATCAGCATATTATCTTTAGCTTTCCCCTTCAAACTTTCTCCATTCATCATTTATATCTAGCAACCAATGGCATTCTGAGATGTTCTGGTCATACATGTATTAAGAGTTAAAGACCAAGTTTTCTAGGTTCTTCATTTTAGAACACAACAAAAATAAGTGACAGTAAATAATATTTATTAATGTCTTAAGCAAAATTTCCCCACAGCCAGGAAATTGGTTTCTTAAGGAACAAAATTAATTGGTGCTGTTGCCGGGGAGAGAAGACAAGAACACTTTTCCCTGGGTTTTTCATGTTTTCCTCTGGTTGTTCAGTGAAGAGGAAATACTTGGCTATTTTGAATAAAAGCAACAAAAGGCAACTCCATTGTAACGAAGACCACAGACCTCAAAGCAATAGAATAAGAACACTTTTTCTTGAATTCATTAAGTTTGAAGCTAATTCTTGAGGGTGACAAGTTTTAGCAATTGGTTGTTCATTCACCTGTGATTTTCACTTGCCACGTTGATTGGCAACTCCACTGTAATTTGAAGTTTTTGTTTCTGGGCTTTAATGGCTCTCCTTGCATTCTTAGTCCATAAATTTTATGCATTTGATTTTACTGAGATCACTGGTTATCCTCATGATATGCCTGCATTTTCTGTGTGGAATGAGTATCTTCCAAAATTCAGTAGAAAAGAATATGAAGATCCAACTCAGCATCTCCAAGAGTTTCATGAACGCATGTAGCAGCAGGGCATCATTCATGAAGATGTTAAGGTGATGCTATTTATGTTTTCTTTGCATTTCATCTTTGAAATATTTCCATTCAGTGTTCCATTCTTCTTGTAAAACTTATTACCCACACAAGTTTCTTTTTGAAGGTTGTTGTGAATCTTATGATGCTAAAGAAACTTTAAAAGCTCAAGATAATATTTTTGATGAAACTAATGGTTTTGTTGAGAATATATCAAGCATTCAGAGTTATGAGCAAGTCTATGAAAGCGAGGAACTATCATGTCCTCAAAATGATGCAGAGAGGGTTATAAAATAGTTTTCTTCAATAATCTCCCAAGCAGAGAATGGGTTAACTTTGTTCCAAGCAGATCAAGAGAATATTCAGATAGAGGAAATTTCAAGCATGCATCAAGAATTTATGCTCAGCAGTCGCGAGGAGGAAGAAATAATTAAGTTGCAAATAAATACCCAGAGTTCTTATTTGGTTAAATTTTATGATCCTCCTATCTGTAATGAAAGTGGTTTAAATGGGGAGCATAATGAAGCTCTTCAAGTTTATCAGTTGGGTGTTGAACCCATAGGAAGAAATCAGCAAGTGGAATGTGTTCGACAGTAATATATTGAGCCCTTTATCATAGAAAAAGAGGCTATCTCATGTAAAAAGGAAGCTGATAAAGAGATTGTATATCAGTTCATTGAAGAACACAATGTTGCCTATGGATCAGAGGTAAATAATCTATTTGAAGTTGATCATATGTCGTATAATAATGTGAAAAAATTCATTTTCCTTCCAGAATCTACAATTATAAGTTATTTTCAATCAAAGCTTAGAGATGAAGAGTGGAGACATGAAAGTGACATAGATCATTTTCTTAAAGATGTTACTTATTGTTCTGTTAAGCATATCATCCCAATAGAAGGTCTATTTGGGCAAGAACCTTCATACATAGAGAATTTCTTTTTTGGAGCTGATCAAGACCACATTTCCTCTTATATTCTTGATGATCCTACGGCAGATTACATGGAGGAGTTTATCAACAATCTACACATATCATTTTGTGGATATAATTCTAATTTTTGTTATGAGCTGCCTTTATGCATAGTTTATTCTTCATTTAGGATGAATTGTATTTTAAAAATTCACTTGCAGAATGGTTCAAGATTATGCACTCAAATGCTAATCTGATATCATTGGAAGATTGACTTCACCTAATTGAGGTCATTCACGTACATATGTAGGAACTTCTACATAAATAAGCTCAAGTGTTGAGCATTTGGTTTCCAGTTGTAGTTCTTCAGTTAATCATTAGTTGATGAATAAGGGTGACTTTCCCAGTTGGAAACTAGTTTGCAGAGGTTTCAAAGTTCATGAATGTCAGGTTTCAGTTTTTCAAATTTCAGGGGTTTAACAGTTTCGGACTCCATGCCCAACTAAGGCTATTGATCTACAATTCTCAATATTTTGTTATCAAAGTGCAGGCATCTTATCACTGCAGATATCGGTGTGGGATCACAATACAAAATTTTCACACAGTTAAGATTGGAGAAGCAATATATGAATCCATGCCCAATGGATAAGGCACTAATCTATGGTTCTTTGTGCTTCTGTGGCAAAAGCACTATCCCCAGTTGGAGCCAGATGTTGTAGCTGATATTGTGCTTGAGGTTTATTTATCAGTTATATCACTCTTAGGAGTTCAAACTCAAAAAAACTCCTTTATATCCTTTACCCTTCCCGAAAAGTCTAAAAGAAATGAAATATTTTGTTTGTTATATATCGGCATCGCTAAAGGAAGAAATGTAAAAGAATCGGATATAAAGGGTTATATGGAGCTATATGTATATATGGAGAGATATGTATATATATGTGCATATCGAAATCAGAAAGAAATAAAGAAATATGTTGGATTTACAAAGAAAAAGTATTAGAGTATATATAGGCAGACCTGAAAGGTATATACAGCATGGTTTTAAGTCTCGTTGGGTCTGCCATATCAAAACGTCCCTCATATACATTATGATTACCCATTTTTACATATTTATATTATAAAGGGATTATAATAGAAATAAGCGTCGATTGTGATATGGGTAAGTCATACCAAATATAATATATATTGCGTTTTATAACTTCGTCCGATCCGTAGAGCCTTTATGCATATATAGATTGGCTCCGCCGATTGCGATATGCAATTGCCAGACCTGATGTTACATATATATTGTTTAAATCTCCCGTCAGGTCCGTGATATCGCATAAATCTTAATATATATATATATATATGTGTGTGTGTGTGTGTGTGTGTGTGTGTGTATGTTGATTGCGATATGGGTGGGCCAAACCCGAAATGATATATAGTGTGTTTAAACACTCTGACGGGTCCGTAAAGTGCCTTATTTATATGTTCACAGTGCCAATTGCGATTTGAGATTGGGTTCCAAACCCGATAGATTTATTAAATTGGATTAATTCCTTTTCATTTCCACTTTACGCGTTTTGCATCAATTTTGTTGTGTAAGTTGCAAAATTAATGTTAAATCCGAATCCAAAGAAAATGAAGATTTTAAGTTAAAAGGAGATATTTTGGGCAGATGCAAAGTGATAAGCGGTTTTTAGTGGGCTCACTCGACTCCACTTATTTTTCGACACGTAGCAACTGGGGGGAGAGAGAACTGCCCATTTCGGGCGGGTATTATTAGGGCTTATGTCTCACTCAAAATCTTCATAGACCGTCTAATCCACTAAGCGTATATCTATGGTGGGGATCTATTGGGCAAATCTATTGCCTAGAGAACTGTGCAGAGGTTTTGGAAAGTGCAGAAAGGGTATGTTATGCATGATTTATGAGTATGTTCATTATAGATGGTTTATAATGAAATTAGCACGGATATAAGGGCTTATAGGTAAATACCATGGTATAACCAATGTTAAGGAGTGACTTAAGCGGCCATATATATATATTTAGGTTGATAAAAGGATATTGAAGGTTTAAAATTGTGGATTGAGTCCCGATAAGTGAATGTGACTAAGGATTAGTTTATATTGGGTTTAATAAATCATTCCACATAGGGATTTATGAAAGGGCCCTTAACCATTATGGATTTAAAGTTTGACTCAAACATCATTAAAGAAACAGGTCCCGATACATGCATAAGCCTAGGTTTACACAGGTCAACATAGTTAATTACGGCTAAAGCGAATTAAACATCATTAGGGTATTTGCAGAGGCAATGGATTAACGAAGCAAGCCAAAAGTTAATATCATCTTCGAAGTTCAGTTATTTTCCTGTTATTTCATGTTCTTTGAAGTGTGTTTAAACCTCTGTAAAGTTCTGTAATAATTTTTAATTCAGATAGTTGGGGAAATAGTTTAGTAGTTTGACAGTTTCACAACTGTTTCACAAATGTATAAAAGGAGGAAATTTTACAGAAAAAAGGTTGGTGGTTCGAATTTTGGAGAACCCGAAGACTAGGCCACTGTATTCTTAGTATCATTGTTGAGTACCAAATTAATGAGCAACGCTTTTAGAAAAAGTCTTAGTTAATTATCTTCTTAGAGATGTCAAAATGAACATGCCAAGAAATGTTTAGACTTTAGAAACTTACCTTAAATGCAAATTCAGATTATGAGAGCCAACAAGCATTTAGTCCCAAAGTTTCTTTGGGTTTTAATGATGAAAATAATGAGAAGACAAATGGAACAACAGTAGATTCAATTCACTTTTAGCGCTTTTACTTCAGAAAATGTATTTAGGACAGCAAAGAGTTTAACATGCCAAGTTAATGCCTGAACCAATGATGCAAAAATATGAAATATGAACTGTAATATATGATTCAGTGTCAATGATCAGACTTTAGAGACAGTGAATTTAATTTGTATTAACTGTGTTATATTATGCCTTTGCTTAATGAATAAGAATCAAGGTTTAGGAAGAAGAACCTAAAGACCCTAGGGCTTGAAGTGATTTAACAAATTCTTCCAATGATGGGAAATCCCACTGTAAACTTGATGATATATCTTCTCAGGAAAATGTTTCTTACTCTACGTTCCAGATTTGATTGTCAAACCCCTTTCAAAGAATCTCCTTATTTCTAATGTGGGTACTACCCACTTGGTTTAGGCCTCAAGCGAGCTGAAATAAGTCTAAAGAGGTTGCATTGTGGCTTTAACAGGCACTGAAGGACTAGTAGAGATAAGGGAGAAATAACTAGGATGTTGAGAAGAGGATAGCACAGGGTAGAGGTATGGAAGAGTTAAGGTTTAGGAGGGTTGCGTTGAGGGAGGAATGTTTCCACAGGCAGTGCATAAGGGAAACGATGTAGCATCGGGAAAGGAGCAGGAAAGAGGTGTAGCAGGCCAAGAGGAAGAGGAATGGAAGGCAGTGAGGGATGGGAAAATGGAGAGGAATGAGAGGGATAAGGGAACCTTCCGAGGACTGAGGTGAGGGTAGGTCAAGAAAGTAGTTGTGTTGAGGGTTAATCCAGAGATAAGGAAGCAAAAAAACAGCTAAGGAAAGGGGCACCGTGAGGCCCAAGAGGAGGCTAAAATCCACAAAAAAAGCTTGGAGGATTTAAATGCCAAAAAAAATATTTTCGAACTGATGTATTTAGTCCTCAATCAATCGCAACTTTTATGAGAAACATATATGGATTTGAGGCTTTGAATGAGTGATATTATCTCTTTTAGCCCTGCAAACAAATTTTAAGCCAAGATATTGCCCTCCGGGGTCTAGATCCGACTCATATATGAAGATTTCCTTGTCTGATTTTGCAGATCTATTCCTGCACATGTGAAAAGAGAAAAACCCAATACCTAATATGTACAAAAATAAAGAAAATCCAAAACACCCAAGTGTTAAAATTCCAAATTATGTTACACAACTTCATATCTAAACAAGTAAATTGTAGATCTTTGTAAATAATCTATAGATCTATCAGATCTGAGGCTCTTTCTAGCAAGATCTATCTATTTAGCACAATTTTTTAGAGATAAATAAATTTTTAAATGAGGTATTAGCCCAAAAAACCCTGCAAGAGAAGCTTCGTTAGATAAATACTATGGTTTCAATCAAGTGGGCTCTTCAGATCTCATGCATTGAGAGTCACCTAGTCCAACTGAGGACTTTGCCAAACACACAAAATTTTTAAAGTAAAAATGATTTCTACAGACACTATATCAAATTTTTAGATCAATAGAGATAAAAAAATACAATATAATATTCAAGAATTAGAGATACCTGCTAATTCAATCAAATTAAAATTTCTACCTTAGATCCAATAAACTAAGCAAGATACATATGCAATATATTATTCCGCGAAAGCTATAAATTGAAAATTTATAAACAATATTTAATAACACATTAAAAATTAATATTACCATAAGATGCAGAAGATGAACACCACAATAAATAAAAACCCCAAATACTTTTGAGCTATATTATTCCAAAAATATTACAAGAGAGGTTCAAGAGCTAGTACATGATCTAAAAGATCAGATGAATTGAATGAAAACTCACCTCCAATTTATAGATTAATTCTCCAATGGTTAGTTGGCTTGATCCCTGTTAAAGTAATCTCAATCATTGAAAAAAATTTAATTATATTTTAATATCCTTCATTGAAATTATTTTATTTTTGAAGAAATTTAAATTTTTCTTTTAATTGAATTTTAATGAACTCAAAATTAATTATTTTGAGTTGATTTCGTCAAAAAATTGAGTTTGACTTAACTACCAAGGCCCAAGGGTCCAAAATCTCTTGAAATTTTCAATATTCCCTTGGTCGGGGACCTCCAAAAATTAATTCTTCTAGAACCAACGAATATTTTAATTTGGAGAAATAATTTTTCTTAGGACTTAAAATTAATTAAATATCTAGATTAGGGTTTTAATTTATTTTTTTCAAGAAAATTTAATTAATTGACTCATGAGGGGACTAATAATTTTTCTAACCCTCAAATGTTTTAGCCATAATCTCTAAATATGAGAGACCATGTCCTAAAATATTTTTTACATCAAGATATTACAATTTAATACATGAAGGATGAACACCGTTCATTAGATACCCTCATTATTTTACCCAATTTTGTGACTTAAATATAATCTATGTGATTTGTAATCAAATAATTTAGCCAATTAGATAAAATTATTCCCAAATCATCTTTACAAAGACTCAATCTAAAAACACTAGGACTCGCCTAAGATATTGAAAACAAAATCCACCCTAGGTTTGGGGTGATGTTGGAGGGAAAAGCTTTGCCGATCATTTGCGTCTAGAAACACAAATGAATTGGCAAGACGAAAAACCTTCTAGGATGAAAATTGTCATTAAAACAATAGGTTTACCTAGGTTTTTACATATAGATATGGTCTTACTAAGATTATTTACATTACAGACATGCAGAATGGGTTTACAACTTTTACAAAATGATGACTGAAGATGGTGATGAAATCTAGATGATCTCATTGTTCGATCATGATGGAATCTTCTTTTGAAATTGAATGCTGCTATAGGGTAGTTGACTCAAAGTGGTCAACATATGTCTCTACTTGGGGACACGTTAGGAATGTAAGAATCTAGAATTGCACCCAGGAAACACACAAAAGCACATAAGTAGAGTCCATCAAACTTAATCCAAAAATCATCATGTAACATTAAGTGCATGATATAGAATCTTTGAATCATACAACTAACCTAAAGAAAAAAGTGAAAATCTATGAAACAGAATGATGAAATGGAAACTACATTAACAACAAAAATAATGAGTGGGATTAGAAATACAATACAGAGGATGCCCTATGGCATCATATGTGTTCAATATAGTGCACACTGAGAATTTTCTTGCTTTTTGGAAAATCGGTGGGTTGTTTTTCAGATGTGCCATGCCCGATCATGCATATCATAGGACTTTGTACTATCCAAATATCGAGTTGTTCTTGGCTATCACATGCATCAAATTGCTTCCTTCTTCTTTTTTTCTTTTTTTTCTTCTTCTGGACAGGCTGAGATGTCAATACTAAGACCACTATAGATTCCCTGTCCTAACCTTGAAAATGCTTGGATGAACGATCTGAAGAATCTAAAGTGTGTCCAATCTTATTTTGAATGTACTTTGTCAATGGTAACACATAATCTTGGTCTTTCTTAATTTCCGTTGTAACCATATTCAATTTGTCATTAATCAGAAAAGTGTCCTCCTTGCGATGAGATGGGAATTACTTCCGCAAAATGGGAGGCTTATGATTTGTTGATGGCTCTTTATTATCTTAATTGAGTTGGAACTTATGTATATGTGATCTTTCCATTTTTTCCAACTTATTCTGAAGAACATTCATTTGATATTAATGCTTGACTTCTATGGCACCGATTTATTTTGCATGACTTGATTCCATAGTATTTATCACTTTATCATTATTTTCTTTTATGGCCACCAAACAATTTTGCAGAGTTCATTTCTTTGACATGATTTTTCTCCATGGTAACCAAATGATTTTTCATGGTAGTCATCATGGTTTCCATTTCATTAGCATGTTTTTCTTGTATAACTAACAACCTTCTCTAAAGAGATACCTGACTAGTTTCCATGTGCTTTATCATTGTGTTGTGATTTACTTAAATAACACTCATTTCTTTCTCATGATTTTCTTCCATGGTCTTCATTTTGTCAACATGCTTTTATTCTATAGCCAACAACTTGCTCTGCATGGAACTCATTTCCCTAGAGTGATATTTTGTTAATCTAGCTTGGTTAAGTTCCAAGTTCTTAATTAGTTTAGCTTGATTTTCTTCCATATTCTTGATTACCTGTGCTTGATTCAATTGCATATCCTTAACCATTTGAGTTAATTCATAAGATCATTTTCATATTCTTTAGTCTCCTTTAGCTTAGCTTTCACTTTGACCTTTCTCTTTTGTCCATTTATTTTCAATGGCATAAATGATTGATTGTAAAGACTTGAAGCTGGTAGCAGGTAAATCTTCTGTGAACCATTCCAAAGCATCCCCGCCTAAGGTGATAACAAAGAGCCTCATTTTCACGTCTTCATGGTTAGTATATGGGTCCAATTTTCTCACACAAGGTTAAAATTCTTGAGGTGAGTCTCAGAAATAAGGGCATTGTTACCTTGAAAAAGAGGCAACTCATCAATGGCTTCAATTGCTTCATCCGAAATATCATGTAGATAACCATCAATGTTAGTGAAATCACAAGGGGTGAACAAGTCTTCCATGAAGACTTTCATAAAGGGAAAAGGAGGGGTCAAATGGATTGTAGAAAGGGAGATCCTTGCTCAACAAAGTCAAGAGGTCCACAGAAAGTGAGCTTCTAGCAAAAATTATTGTAAGAAATAAAAGAAGTGGAGTCACCACTTGAACATGAATCTAGCTTCAAGATCCAAAAGGAAAAAAACCAAAATGTTAGTCGGGGAGAAGAAGATGGATATTAGGGAGGGTTTCTTATTTGAGGAATAATGGAAGAATAAGTGGAGTCGCCACCCAAATAGGAAACTAACCAAAATATAGAGGTGTTAAATGTGCATATAGAGAAGATGAAAGGATTAGAGAGAGGAAAAAGATAAGGTGATGAAAATATGAAGAGATGAAATGGCGCCAGAAAATTTTGTGTTTCTTGACGGGGTAATGAATGGTGGAAAAGATTAGATGGTTAGAAAAATGTCATGAGTACTGTTGTAACATGCATTTTTTGTTACATTTAGTATTCATGTTTCATTCAAGAATCACTTGAAAATATCTTAAAAAAAGATAAGGCAAGAGGGAAATGTAATAAATTACATATCGGAATCAAAACACAAAAGAAACAAGCATAAAAGAATTGGCCCATGCGATTAAGTTAAATCACAATATAAATAGTTATATGAAGCCATAATCAATATATGTGTGTGTGTGTGTGTGTGTGTGTGTGATAGAAATGCGATTAGATTGCAATCACGAAATGCAATGGGCATTTGTATGAAGTTACCACAGGAATCACCGATTGCCGATTGCGATAAGCAGTTAATAAAGCGCTGAATAGGCCAGACCCGAAGCATATATATATTATGTTTTATAAGCCCCAGCGGGTCCACAATCATCGCATAATGTTTATATATGTATATTATTTATGTCGATTGTGATATGCAATGGCCAGACCCGATAGTTTATATATGATGTGCTTTATAAGTCTGGCAGGTCCGCAATATCGCAAGGTTTGAGTTCAAGCACCAATTGAAAGTGTCAATTGCAATTTGCGACGGCGATACGGACCCAATATTATATATGCCATGTTTTATACTTCCGGTGGGTCCGCCATATCACAGATAGTTAAGGTTTGGGTTAATACACCAATTGAAACCGCCGATTACGATTGCGATGGCCGGACCCAAAAGCATGTAGATCGTGTTTTAAAATTCTAACAAGTTCGTAAAGCATTGAATGCATATGTATTGGTTCATTCACTGATTGTGATATGTGATAGAGATGCCAGATCTGATGTATTTTTTAAACTAGGTTAATTCTTTTTCAGTTTCGCTTTTGCATGCTTTGCATTAATTTTTCCGTGTAAAGGAAAAAGTTAGTGTTAAAGCTGAATTTGAAGAAAAGGTAGTTGGTCGAGTTTCTTGGTGTTTTGGCCAATTGAAATGTGCCTGATACATGCGTAAGCCCAGGTTTACACAAGTCAAACACAGTTCGTTACAGCTAAAGTGGATTAAGCATTATTAAAGCATCCACAGAGGAACTCAAGAGCCGATTAACAGAGCCAAAAAGCCAACAGTCATTGTCATCTTCTAAGTTCAGTTATTTCCTGTTATTTCATGTTCTATGAGGTGTCTTTTACCCTCTGTGTAATTTTTCGTAATAGTTTTTACTTCAGATAGTTAGGGAAGCAGTTTAGTAGTTTGACAGTTTCAAAGATCAGCAACTGTTTCACAATGTATAAGAAGAGGAAAATTTATAGAGAAAGGAGTGGTTGGAATTTTGGAGAACCCAGAGACTAGGCCACTGTATTCCTGATATAACTATTGATTAATGAAAGAATTAGAAGTTTCCATGAATTGTTGGGTATAATTTTCTAACCTTCTCTGTCATGTGTCATCTTATGTTTTCTTATTTCAAGTATAGTAATGAAGTTGCAGGTCTTTAGTTTCTTATGTAGATAAAGTTAAAATCCCTTAAAAGAGTGCTCCTATATTTGAAGTTTTCACCTTCTTTTCTAAGTTATAGGTAATAGTTTCTTTGTAAGGTAGCATATTATCTTTAACTTCTCCAAGGGTCACATATAGTAGTTTCTGTGTTAAGCACCATATTGTTTATGATTCAATTCTCATTTTCATAATTCTTCTAAGTGACGGATAGTAGGTTCTGTGTTAAGCAACATATTATCTTTAACTTCTCCTTCAATATTTCTTCATTCATCATTTATATCTAGCAACAAATGGAATTTTGAGATTTTCCAGTCACACATGTATTAAGGGTTAAAGACCAAGCTTTCCAAGTCCTTTATTTGAGAACACAACAAACAGTAAAGTGACAAATAAGTGAAAACAAACAATAATCATTAATGTCTTAAGCACAATTTCTCCACAGCCAGGAAATTGGTTTCTTCAGGTACAACATTAATTGGCATCATTGCCGTGGAGAGAAGACAAGAACATTTTTCCCTGGGTTTTCAATATTTTCCTCTGGTTTTTCAGTAAGGAGGGAATATTTGGTTTTTTTGTTTAAAAGCGATTAAAAAAGAGAACTTTTCCTTAGGTTTATTCAGTTTGAAGCAGATTCTTGAGAATGACAATTTTCAGCAGTTGGTTGTACATTCATGCCTATGATTTTCACTTACAACATTAATTGGTGACCCTATTGGACTTTGAAGTTTTATTTTCTGGGTTTTAATGGCTCTCCTTGCATTCTTAGTCCATAAATTTGATCCATTTGATTTTACTGGGATCATCGGCTATCCTCATGATATGCATGCATTTTATGTTCGGAATGAGTATCTTCCAAAATTCAATGGAAAGGAATATGAAGATCTAGCTTAGCACCTCCAAGAGTTTCATGAATGCATGGAGCAGCAAGGCATCATTCATGAAGATGTGAAGATGAAGTTGTTTTTGTTTTCTTTGGACCTAGAAGCTAGGGTTTGGTTCAAGTCTTTGCCTCATTCAAGCATTTCATCTTTGAAGGATTTCCATTCAGTATTCAATTCTTATTGTAGAACTTATTATCCTCACAAAATTATTTTTGAAGGTTGTTGTGAATATTATGATGCTAAAGAAACTTTAAAAGCTCAAGATAATCTTGTTGATGAAACTAATGATTTTGTTGATAATATATCAAGCATTTAGAGAGGTTATAGCCAGATTAATTAGATCCATACAAACGCATTAAATATAGAAGAAAATTTGGTGGTTGCAGGAAAAGCACAAGAGACACGGCCTATCCAAGACAAGGGAAAGGCAAAGATGGAATCCTCTCAAAGTCAAAAATTGGAGGATATGTGTAATATAATTAAAACTTTGTCAGATAGGTTGAATAAGTTAGAGTTAGAAAATAAGAATTCTCAGAGACCTACGTTATATGCAGTAGATGAAGATGAACTTGGTATCGAAGGAGAAGAGTATGAATATGATGAAACAGATGCCATTCATGATGAAAATAAAATTGATGAATATTGGGAGCAATTCTTTGATTTTATGCAAACTGAACTACATAAGAAATTTGACTTGAGGAAAAGATCAAGAAGTCAAGAAAAATAAAAGTGAGCAACAAGTTTCAACTTGCTCACTAAAGGGGATTCCACAATAATCTCGGCCTACAAAACAGGTGAATAAAGGAAATCAAGGGAGTATTTGGATGGAGGAAAATTCAAACATGCATCAAGAATTTCTGCTCAGCAGTCGAGAAGAGGAAGAAATAATTAAGTTGCAAATAAATCCCTAGAGTTCCTATTTTATTAATTTTAATGATCCTCCTATCTATAATGAAAATGATTTAAATGGAGAACAGGATGAAGCTCTTCAAGTTCATCAGTTAGGTGTTGAACATACAGGGAGAAATCAGCAAGTGGTATATGTTGGACAACAATATATTGAGCCATTTATCATAGGAAAGGAGGCTATCTCATGTAAAAAGAAAGTTGATAAAGAGATTGTATATTATTGCATTGAAGAACAAAATGATGCTCATGAATCAGAGGTAAAAAAATCTATTTGAAGTTGATCATATGTCATATAGTGATGTGAAAAAATTTCTTTTTCTTCCTAAAGTTAGAAGTACAAATTATTTTCAATCAAAGCTTAGAAATGAAAAGTGGAGACATGAAAGTGACATAGATCATTTTCTTAAAGATGTTGTTGATTGTTCTATTGAACATATTGTCCCAACATAACGTTTAATCAAGCAGAAACCTTCATACATAGAGAATTTCTTTTTTGGAGCTGATCAGGACCATATTTTTTCTTATACTTTTGAAGATCCTGTGGCAGATTACATAGAAGAATTTATCAGCAGTCTACACATATCATTTTTTGGATATACTCCTAATTTTTGTTGTAAGCTGCTTTTATGCATAATTTATTTTTTGTTCAGGATGAATTGTATTTTCAAGATTAACTAGCAGAATGGTTCTAGATTAAGAACTTGTTGTGGCCACCAACAACCCCCCTCTTTGTTTGGTATTAGCAATAACACCAAGCAAATGGGGACCCTTAATAAAAAAATCCAAAAAACATTTTATGAAAATTTTTGTATTCAACTCCTTAAAGCTGTATCGCATCGCGAGAAGAGAATTAAACGTTTTTCTATGAGCATAATAAACTGCGAAGAAGCGATGTGAAATTCATCGCATCACATACATTATGAAGCGCTCTAAAAAGAAACATCTTAAGAAATCTCCGACAGCCGATATGCGACGTCGCATATCGCAACATCGCGTAAGTAGCACACAATGATTGAATGACTAAGCGCGATCTGCGATCTGCGATCTGTGATGAATTCGATCTGCGATAAATGCGATCATGAATTTCTGCGATGACACATCTTGACGACGCGATCTGCGATGCTGCGATGCGAGTCGCAGAAATCACCCATCGCAAATTTTCCTCGGCGCAGTATTTAAGGAAAGCTGTCCGTAAACCAAAATTGGGCGCGCTCCTTAAAATAAATTAATGAATGTACGCCAAAGTATTCAGGAAGGACAGTTTTGTGTTTTTCGAAGAGTCAGTTCGTTATGGGTGTCATGATTATGCATTCATAAGAGCTTAAAGCTTTCATGTCAATCTTTATTATCATTACTCTTTTCCTTTGCGTAAACTGTAAGACAGGAAATAACATAAAGCAATGTGCAGGAAACATCTAAGGAAAAGGGGAAAGCGTCAATGCTCAGAGAACAGAGAAGGGATCCCTTCATAAACGGATGCTGCATGCAACAGGACCACAGATTCTAGAGTATCACTCAACAGATGCTGATGTCAATAGGCCATCCAACACCCAGAGTCAAAAGTGCACAAAAGCAGCATGTTTACAAAAAATCCTAAAGCTTATGCCTGGTAAAGCAAAAAGAAAAAAGGCGCTAAAGAAGGAAAACACACCAGAAAAGCTCAAAACAAAGAACGGAGACAGTTTTTGATGCAGAAAATTGTTCAGAGAGCAAAGTCCCTAACTTATTCAGTCATTCGCAAGGCCGGAAAATGAAATAGCAAAAGCAGAATCAGTTTGAGAGAAATTTGGGTTATTACCAAGTATACACGCAGTGAATACACCCAGCCAGAGGAAGATTCTCGAAAATATCTTCTAGTTTACCAGAAAGTGGTGCCAGCGCTTGTTATTTCTATTTTCATAGCTCAAACGAAAGCAGAAGGCGACCAGCCGACTCTTCCCAAGCGAATGTTGCATGCTTGAAGCACTAAGGAGCAAATACAGAAATGGTGTGGAATTAGATTCAATTTTTAGAAATAGTTTTGCTTTAGCAGAAGGGCGGTCATTTAAAACCGTATCCTAAATTTATGTAATTAAGTTAATTAGTTAGCAGTATTTAAACCCTTCTCAGGCATTAGGAGAAGGCTCCAGAAATTTGTCAAAAAACTTGTCCTCAGAACATGCACTTTTGCACCCTCGGAGGGGGTTTTGATGAATGGATGGATCAAGGTTTATTAATGTTTGCATTTGATATCTGCTACTGATGTTGCACTTCTATACTCTTAGTAGATGTTAGAGCAAGGAGAGATAAATCATTGTTGCTTGAAGCTTATGAGTGGAACCAGTCATAAATGGTACTTTTATCTCTTGACTATTTCTGTTTATATTCTTAAAGTGATATACAGGTTTTAGTTGTTTATATATTACTGCATGAATGTATGAGTTACCATTTGGCACTTTTGTATGGTGGAGTCATTTATTTATGTTTGATATATGAATAACGTATTATGCGATATGTTGTTCATAACTGTTTTGCCTAACTTTTTATGCAAAGTGGTTTATCTTAATTGATTTCTATTCTTATGATAGCTGAATGATCTTTATTACTAGTTATTGTTTGAAATCTCTTTAGATCGCATAATAGAAGAAATTCACCCTGGGTTAGCATAGCTTAGATGTGTTGTTTCTCATTAGATTACAATAGCATAGAGTTAGTTTAAAAGTTTGAATTAAATTAGCTTTAAGTATTCTTAGATCAGCATCATCCAACTCTGCACACACACACACCCTTAGATTGGGAAACTGGTCCCATTATCCCCAGTCGGACCCGCTATGCCAAACGGATAAGGAGCTGCCAACCAAGGTCCGGACCGGGTGGGTATCCCCCTTGTTGTCTATCCGATTTTCGGGGCTTCAACATATTTGGCGCTAGAAGGAGGGCCCGATCTATGAATGGCACCTAAATCAAAATCTAAATACCATTCTAAGAGTAAATCGCCCTCATCAACTCCCCCGACTTCCCCAGTACATTTAAATCCAGAGTCAGAAGTCGCTCGAGTATTAACCGCTGCTAGATACCCTAATATTTCAGACCAATCTACCATTGAACCCCCTGAAGTTCAAACTCTGATTCGCAAACTCCAGGGATTTTCTATTTCTACACATAGGTCTGATAAATCTCAAAGCAGCGTGACTTCACAGTACAATCCTGCTCATCCCCTGACCAGATTAAAGAGAAAAATTTGGCATCCAGCCAACTGAATTCCCTCTCCCCACCAGGAAAAGAGCAAGGAAAACACCATATGAGTTTGACAGTGAGACTCTTTCATCTACATCATCCATTTCAACTCCCTCACCATGAAGTCAGCCACCCACATCTTCATTCCAAACCACTCATCCATCTTCCACAACCCCTCTTCTTCAATCATCTAAGATCATAATATCTTCATCTTCCCAGCCTCAGGGATCATCCTCTGCACTTTCATTTACCAACAGCTCAACGATGGCCCAGTCTCCATGGAACAATCCTGGGGCAGTTTTAATGCCTCCACCCCTGAGCCAAATACCGGCCCATCCTGAGAAATGGCTACCCAAATTCAATCCAGAAGCAGGCATGCTAGCTGAAGAGCACATTAACAATTTCATGCTTTCTGTCAATCTCAATGGAGTTACCAACGAGGATGCTGCTGTCCGGCTTTTTCCCTATACAATGCAAGGAACAGCCGGGTCATGGTACTTTTCATTACCCTCTGGGTCTATCACAAGCTGGGACATTTTTCAAAGTCAATTCCTTACCAAGTTTGGTGATGACGGATCAAAAGCAACGTTAATCAATGACCTATCCAATCTTAAAGCCGAGGCTAGAGAACCCATCAAAGATTTCAATTTACGATTTAATAAAATCCTCAACAAAATTCCCACTGCTTCCCAACCCAGCGAAGAAGTACGATGTGAATGGTATATTATGGCCTTACCATCAAACTTAGCAATCTTCATGGATAGGGCAAATAAAACAACCTTAGTTGAAAACCTGACAGAGGCGATAGCAGTAGAGAAACACGTAGTAGCCCTGGAAAAGAGATCTGCGATAGAGGAACGCAAATCTAAAAAAGTCACCTTCAAGGAAGACTCCAAGAAGAAACAAACGAAAGACCCTTTCGATTTGGAAGGATTGCGAAAAGTATTAAAGACCATGTCCAATGAGATGATTGACATAAAAAAACAAGTAGCAGAAACTTCTTCAAAAAAGCCCTACAGAGTTTTTAAAAGAGGCCCTTCAACGGATGTGAAACCACCCAATGCTATCTCAAATGTCGAATCCGAAGAAGAGGAAGAAGAAGAGAGTACCACTGAAGGGCAGACCGATGACGAAGAAGTTGTGGAACTACAAGGAATGTGGGATTTCATCCTCCCACAAGAAGAAGATCAAGAAGCATTTCTGGTTAGCACATGAAGCAAAAATCAACTTGATCCTCCCCAAACTACCCCTAAGCAGAAGGGCGCAAGCCCTGCAGCAAAAGATAAAGTCGCAACAAAGAAAACGATCGCTAAAGCGACTCAATCTAGCCCAGTCCAACCAGATCAAACACCTCCATCAAGAACACTGATAGTGTCGGATGAAATGGAATATAATATTATTGATGACATGAAAAAGACTAGGGATAATATCACTCTTTATGAATTGAGCAAATTGAAACGTCAACAGAAGATAATGATGAAAGAGTTACATACCGTGCCTACTACATCTTTGCCTATAGCTGTAGCTTCCCACAACATGGGAAGACCTCCAACCAACACGATCAATAAGATTGATCCAAATGACATCACCTTGTTTGGAGGAAGATCAAGGTCTCACACTCCCCCTTTTCTTCTCACTTATGAAATTTTCAATAAAAATGTACACAATTGTTTGGTAGATTCTGGGGCTTCAACGAATATTTTACCCAGATCAATATGTGCCAAGTTGAATGTTCAACCACAAAAATTCGCAGTGCGCATAGTTCAGCTTGATCGATCTCAATTCGAAGTGATTGGTGAACTTAATCAAGTGACCATAATATTTTCGTCTAACCCGAAGGTATGTCAGATTATTGACATTCGAGTAGCTGATATCCCATAATTCTATGGCTTAATTCTTAGCAGGGATTGGTCCAAAAAACTCCATGGATACTTCTCAACCGACTGGTCGCACATGTGGTTACCCTACAATGGTAAACCGAATCAAATAAAGGTTGAACGAGAGTTACACCAGAAGTACATAGTAACGGAATTGGAGGGGGAAAATGAAGCAATAGCATATAACAGCAGTATCATAGGCAATTACTCGGTAGATTCTTTCCTCGACAATTTCAATGCTCATACATCACCTTACTTAGAAAATTCAGTTTTGTCCCAAGTCGAAATTTTTTCCCAAACTGATAATTCAAAGTGTGTTAATTTTGTAGATAAACCTGTAAATACATCTTTGTTTTGGAAATTATATTTTGATGGCTCTAAATCTAACGAAGAAGCAAGAGCAGGATGCGTTCTGATTAGTCCAGAAGGAAATAAGACCATGCTTACGTGTAAACTTGAATTCGATTGCACAAACAATACAGCGGAATATGAGGCCTTGGTGCAAGGCCTATACAAAGAAATCGGGCTGAACGTCAAGTATCTTCAAGTCTTCGGAGACTCTGAGATTGTCGTCAAACAGGTACGTAACACCATACATTGCCTATCAGGTCATTTGAAACACTATCAATCTTTAGTACAAGATCTGACTGAGCATTTTATAGCATTCAATATTTCGTCAATCCGAAGACTCCAAAACACGAGCGCAGACCTTTTAGCTAACATAGCCTCTAGACTTATTCCCTCCGAAGATTTTAGTCCGGATAGATTCTCAATAGAATTAATCTTTAGACCGTCCATCCATGACAACATTACAAATTGGAGAGTATTCAATGACGATCCTGATATTGTAAATTTCCTCACTTCTGAAGGATCCTACTCCAATCAGATAATTGACGAAGACCATCACGATCGACAAATACAACAAGATAGCACTGATAATGCTATACCTAAATCGGTGGTTAAGTTGGAAGACTTATATGATTTGAAAAATCAGTTTAAAATGTCTACCAATTCTAAGCTCTACAGTTCAACTCTGAACTATGAATTAGTAAACCTAGGAACCGATGATAAACCACAAAACGTTAATCTAGGCCACGACCTAGCCCCTAAAGAAAAACTAGCATATATTCGTCTTTTGAGACAATACAAAAATGTTTTTTCCTGGAATTACGATGAGCTGAAGACATACGACACTTCTATCATTCAACATACTATCCCTATGATTGACAACGAAAAGCCTGTCCAACAGAAACTCAGAAAAATCCACCCCAATTTAGAAAATCAGATAAAAACTGAGCTAAATAAGTTATTAAAAGCCAGAATAATTTTCCCCGTCAGACATTCCAAATGGATCTCCAATATGGTACCTGTTAGAAAGAAAAACGGAGATATTAGAATCTGCATCGATTTTCGGAATCTCAACAAAGCCTGTCAAAAAGACAATTTTCCCCTCCCACCTATGGAGCAGATATTACAGGCAGTAGCAGGCTCAGAACTAATGTCTTTTTTGGATGGATTTTCAGGATAAAATCAGGTGCTAGTACATCCCGATGATCAGTTAAAAACCACATTCCGAACTAAATGGGGCACGTATGCATATCGGAAGATGCCATTTGGTTTGATCAATGCCGGCGCTACATTTCAGAGAGCCATGGACATCGCATTCAAGGGTTTAGTCAATAAATATGTAGTAACTTATTTGGATGATATAACAGTGTACTCCAAGAAGCGAAGTGACCATCTCAAAGACTTGAAACAAATCTTTCAACGACGTTTAAGGTATGGGATTTCACTTAACCCAAAGAAATCTTTTTTCGCATTAAGTGAAGGAAAACTTCTAGGATTCATAGTGTCAAAATCTGGTATTCACATTGAGCCTGACAGAATCAAAGAAATTTCTGAAATATCCCTACCTCATAATAAAAAAGCCATGCAATCTTTCCTTGGTCAAATCAATTTTGTGAAGAGATTTGTCCCAGATTTTTCACGAATTGTTTCTCCTTTGCAAACCATGATTAAAAAGAATTCAAATTTTAAATGGGGTCAAGAGGAGCATGAGGCATTCAACCTGATTAAACAAGCTATCATTAACGCTCCATCTTTAGCAACCCCGAATTTTTCAGAATCTTTTATCTTATACACATTTGCCTAAGAGAAATCATATGCCGCGATTCTAACTCAAGCAAATCAAGAGAAAGCGGAAGCTCCAATCGCATTTTTTAGCTCGAATTTACAAGGTGCTGAACTCAACTATTCAGACATGGAGAAACAGGCATATGCTGTTTTCAAAGCGGTCAAATATTTCAGACCTTTCTTACTTAAAACCCATACTAAGGTCATAGTACCGTTTCCAGCGGTAAGAAATCTTCTAATACAAAAGGATGTGGGTGAAAAAAGAGCAAATTGGATCACTGCTTTACAGGAATACGACCTTGAGATCAAACCAGCAAGCATTGTAAGACATCAAGGCTTCTGCAAAATGTTGGCTGGAGCATCGCAAATTCCTGAAAATTCATCTGAAGAGGTACAAATGTATGAGGTAAGCCTAAACGATGCAGAATCATTATATGCTGACACCATTTATTATCTTAAGAACGGGTATGCTCCATCACACCTGGATCACACCAAGAAAAGAGCTCTGAGATTGAAAGCTAAACAATATCAGCTCATAAATGATGTTCTGTTTAAAAGGAATTATGATTTTGTTCTTCTTAGGTGTCTTGAGAAAACTGAAGCCGAAAAGGTTTTGCAGGAACTCCACGATGGACCAGCAGGCGGACACTATGCTGGAGATGCTACTGCACATAAAATCTTACGTGCAGGATATTATTGGCCCACGTTGTTCAAAGACTCACACAGTTACGTGAGGAAATGCCAAGTTTGCCAAACTACTGCAGGGAGACAAAAGAAATCGTCCATGCCACTACAGTCGGTAAACATCGAGCAACCATTCAGTCAGTGGGGCTTGGACATAATAGGTGAGATCATTCCTCACTCTTCTAAGCAGCATAGATACATCCTCACGGCAACAGATTATTTTACTAAATGGGTAGAAGCAGTTCCTCTCAAGACAACTAATTCTGAAAACATCATTGAATTCATAGATCAATTTATAATCACTAGGTTTGGATTGCCAACGGCTTTAATGTTTGATAATGCCTCATACTTTTCTGGGAATGCAATGACTGAGTTTGCACTTAAAAGAGGGTTCAAACTAAAATATTCGGCCAACTACTATCCGCAAGGTAATGGGTTAGCTGAGTCAACAAATAAAAACCTAATCAGGATTATTAAAAGAACAGTTGACCAGAACCAAAAGAATTGGCACAAAACTTTGGTAAATGCTTTATGGGCAGATAGAATAATGAAGAAAGCTTCAATCGGCACTTCTCCCTTTAATTTAGTTTATGGGAAAGAAGTGGTTCTTCCAACTCACTTAGTCATCCCCTCTTTGTCTTTAGTACAATGCATCGATGAAGTATCTACTTCCTCCTTACAATTAAGACAAATGGAAATAATTAAATTAGAATAACGATGAGAACAAGCTAAGAAAACCCATGCTCATCACCAACCGCTAATAAAATCCTCTTTTGACTCGAGCATAATGACCAGAAAAATTTTTCAGATGGGAGATTTAGTTTTGAAATGGGATAAGGCTCATGAAGAAAAGGGCAAACATACAAAATTTCAGAAGATGTGGCTTGGTCCTTTTCAGATTGTAGAAGTCATAGGCCCATCAACGTTTGTGTTGCAGGATTTAGCAGGTAGAAGGGATTCTTTGCCTGTTAATGGACAGATCCTTAAAATATATTTTCCATAGAAGATTATTCTTCTATTTTGTAGGATAGTTTTAGTTTTTCTTTTTCTTTTTTCATAATAAAACCAGTTGTAGATGGTTACTACAGGGGTTCACGAAAAAAGACACCAATTCTCTATCAGATTTTGATTTTTTCGCTTGTACAAGTAGCAATTTTTTTTTTGAAAATCTGATCTTTATTATTGAAAGATAGAGTTAAAAACTTTAGCCTAGATATGATACTAGTTTCAACTTCAAAAAAATTGATGAAAGCAACCTTTAGCGAAGAAATTGTTTTATATCAGCACAATGAAAGGTATCAATAACAAAATAAATATTCTCTGTAAAACTGTTGTTTTCAAACTCTATTATTGTCGTCCAGAGCTTTCTTAAGGAAAAACAATGATTTCCTCCCTGCTAAAGAAAATCGCAGGATTCAGAGGAACAATCCAAGAAAACACTATATCTCATAGAATAAGAGGTCTCATCACGAGCCGGCTTATCATGATCACAGATATTATAACTTGCTGACTTTGCCAATACTGTCCACCAAAACAGGGCAACGACTCAAGATTGTTGCAATCAAAAGACAAGGGGTCTCATCACGAGCCAGCTTGTTCAGCAAAAGTGTAAATCAAGTGAATGACTGTGTCATAATTTGGCCACCAAACCAAGACATTGTTCTTTAGAGAGTAAAAAAGGAAAAAAGTGTCAAAATGGGTTTTTCTCTTAAAAGTTGTAAATAGCCTTAAGCAGGATAAAGGATCATTGTTGGGTAACAGGTAACCCTGTCAAGGTTATGGACGCCTGCTAGCAGCAGAGGCTCTACCTACGACAAATGAGCATATTTTAAAAGCCAGCACACAGAGAAGACCTTATTTTATCTTTAAAAGACCAAGTAAGGGCTGATGTAAATACAAGGACAAAGCCTGAGGAAGCAAACAATTGGAATAGAAAAAGGTTGAAACAAAATATCATTGATAGGATAAGGCATAATGTACTCTGTCTGTCCATAACAAAATTTAGACTTATGAAAATTTTTCTGCTTTGGAAGTTAAAATTCAATAGAAAAGCAGAGATAACTGGTTCTTCCTAGTGAATCGCCATTGTTGTGGCCACCAACAACCCCCTGCTTTGTTTGGTATTAGCAATAACACCAAGCAAATGGGGACCCTTAATAAAAAATCCAAAAAACATTTTATGAAATTTTTTGTATTCAACTCCTTAAAGCTGTATCGCATCGCGAGAAGAGAATGAAACGTTTTTCTATGAGCATAATAAACTGCGAAGAAGCGACACGAAATTCATCGCATCGCATACATTATGAAGCACTCTAAAAAGAAAAATCTTAAGAAATCTCCGACGGCCGATATGCGACGTCGCATATCGCAACATCGCGTAAGTAGCACACAATGATTGAATGACTAAGTGAGATTTGTGATCTGCAATCTGCAATGAATGCGATCTGCGATAAATGCGATCATGAATTTCTGCGATGACACATCTTGACGATGTGATCTGCTATGCTGCGATGCGAGTCACAGAAATCACCCATCGCAAATTTTCCTCGATTCAGTATTCAAGGAAAGCTGTCCGTAAACCAAAATTGGGCGCGCGCCTTAAAAGAAATTAATGAATGTACGCCAAAGTATTCAAGAAGGACAGTTTTGTGTTTTTCGAAGAGTCAATTCGTTATGGGTGTCATGATTATGCATTCATAAGAGCTTAAAGCTTTCATGTCAATCTTTATTATCATTACTCTTTTCCTTTGCGTAAACTGTAAGACAGGAAATAACATAAAGCAATGTGCAGGAAACATCTAAGGAAAAGGGGAAAGCGTCAATGCTCGGAGAACAGAGAAGAGATCCCTTCATAAATGGATGTCACATGCAACAGGACCACAGATTCCAGAGTATCACTCAACAGATGCTGATGTCAATAGGCCATCCAACGCCCAGAGTCAAAAGCGCACAAAAGCAGCATGTTTACAAAAGATCCTGAAGCTTATGCCCGGTAAAGCAAAAAGAAAAAAAGCGCTAAAGAAGGAAAACGCACCAGAAAAACCCGGAACAAAGAACGGAGGCAGTTTTCGATGCAGAAAATTGTTCAGAGAGCAAAGTCCCTAACTTATTAAGTCATTCGCAAGGCCAGAAAACGAAATAGCAAAAGCAGAATCAGTTTGAGAGAAATTTGGGTTATTACCAAGTATACACGCAGTGAATACACCCAGCCAGAGGAAGATTCTCGAAAATATCTTCTAGTTTACTAGAAAGTCGTGCCAGCGCTTGTTATTTCTATTTTCATAGCTCAAACGAAAGCAGAAGGCGACCAGCCAACTCTTCCCAGGCGAATGTTGCGTGCTTGCAGCACCAAGGAGCAAATACAGAAATGGTTAGGAATTAGATTCAATTTTTAGAAATAGTTTTGCTTTAGCAGAAGGGCAGTCATTTAAAACCGTATCCTAAATTTATGTAATTAAGTTAATTAGTTAGCAGTATTTAAACCCTTCTCAGGCATTAGGAGAAGGGTCCAGAAATTTGTCAAAAAACTTGTCCTCAGAACATGCACTTTTGCACCCTCGGAGGGGGTTTTGATGAATGGATGGATCAAGGTTTATTAATGTTTGCATTTGATATCTGCTACTGATGTTGCACTTCTGTACTCTTAGTAGATGTTAGAGCAAGGAGAGATAAATCATTGTTGCTTGAAGCTGATTAGTGGAACCAGTCATAAATGGTACTTTTATCTCTTGACTGTTTCTGTTTATATTCTTAAAGTGATATACAGTTTTTAGTTGTTTATATGTTACTGCATGAATGTATGAGTTACCATTTGGCACTTTTGTACGGTGGAGTCATTTATTTATGTTTGATATATGAATAACTTATTATGCAATATGCTGTTCACAACTGTTTTGCCTAACTTTTTATGCAAAGTGGTTTATCTTAATTGATTTCTATTCTTATGATAGCTGAATGATCTTTATTACCAGTTATTGTTTGAAATCTCTTTAGATTGCATAATAGAAGAAATTCACCCCGGGTTAGCATAGCTTAGATGTGTTGTTTCTCATTAGATTACAATAGCATAGAGTTAGTTTAAAAGTTTGAATTAAATTAGCTTTAAGTACTCTTAGATCAGCATCATCCAACTCTGCACGCACACACACCCTTAGATTGGGAAACTGGTCCCATTATCCCCAGTCGGACCCGCTATACCAAACGGATAAGGAGCTGCCAACCAAGGTCCGGACCGAGTGGGTATCCCCCTTGTTGTCGACCCGATTTTCGGGGCTTCAACAGAACCCAAATGCTAACGTGGCACCATTGGAAGATTGACTTCACCTGATGGAGATCGATCATGTACATATGTAGGAACTTATACATAAATAAGCTCAGGTGTTGAGCATTTGGTTTCTAGTTTCATTTCTTCAGTTTAATCATTAATTGATGAATAAGGGTGACTTTCCTAGTTGGAAACTAGTTTGCAGAGGTGTCATACTTCAAGATTGTCAGGTTCCAATTGTCAAATTTCAGGGTTTTCACAGCTTTGGACTCCATGCCCAACTAAGGCTATTGATCTACGATTCTCAATATTTTGCTATCAAAACATAAACATCCTATTACTGTAGATATCGATGTGGGTTCACTGTGCAAAATTTTCACATAGTTAAGTTTGGTGAAGCAATATATGACTCCATGCCCAATGGATAAGGCATTCATCTACGATTCTTAGTGCTTCTATGGCAAAATCACTATCCCCAGGTGGATCCAAATGTTGTAACATGCATTTTTTGTTACCTTTAATATTCATGTTTCATTCAATAATCACTTGAAAATATCTTAAAAAAAGATAAGGCAAGAGGGAAATGTTATAAATTACATATCGGAATCAAAACACAAAAGAAACAAGTATAAAAGAATTGGCCCATGCGATTAAGTTAAATCACAATATAAATAGTTATATGAAGCCATAATCAATATGTGTGTGTGTGTGTGTGATAGCAATGCGATTAGATCGCAATCGTGAAATGCGGTGGGAATTTGTATGAAGTTACCATGTGAATCATCGATTGTTGATTGTGATAAGCAGTTAATAAAGCACTAAATAGGCCGGACCCGAAGAATATATATATATTATGTTTTATAATCCCTAGCGGGTCCGCAATCATCGCATAACATTTGTATATGTATATGATGTACACCGATTGTGATATGCGATGGCTAGACCCAATAGTTTATATATGATGTGCTTTATAAGTCTGGTGGGTCTGCAATATCGCAAGGCTTGAGTTCAAGCACTAATTGAAAGTGCCGATTGCGATTTTTGATAGCAATCTGGACCCGATATTATATATGCCATGTTTTATACTTCCAGTGGGTCCTCCATATCGCAGATTGTTAAGGTTTGGGTTAATACACCAATTGAAACCGCCGATTGCGATTGCGATGGCCTGACCCGAAAGCATGTATATCATGTTTTATAATTCCGACGGGTCCGTAAAGCGCTGAATTCATATGTATTGGTTCATTCGTTGATTGCAATATGCGATAAAGATGTCAGATCCGATGGAGTTTCTAAATTGGGTTAATTCTTTTTCAGTTCCGCTTTTGCGTGCTTTGCATTAATTTTTCCGTGTAAAGGAGAAAGTCAGTGCTAAAGCCGAATTTGAAGAAAAGGTAGTTGGTTGAGTTTCTTGGTGTTTTGGCCAATTGAAATGTGCCCGATACATGCGTAAGCGCAGGTTTACACAAGTCAAACACAGTTCGTTACAGATAAAGCAGATTAAGCATTATTAAAGCATCCACAGAGGAACTCAAGAGCTAATTAACAGAGGAAAAAATCCAACAGTCATTGTCATCTTCTAAGTTCAATTATTTTTTGTTATTTCATGTTCTATGAGGTGTCTTTTATCCTCTATATAATTTTTCGTAATAGTTTTTACTTCAGATAGTTAGGGAAGCAGTTTAGTAGTTCGACAGTTTCAATGATCAACAACTATTTCACAATGTATAAGAAGAGGAAAATTTACAGAGAAAGGAGCGGTTGGAATTTGGGAGAACCTGGAGACTAGGCCACTGTATTCCTGATATAACTGTTGATTAATGAAAGAATTAGAAGTTTCCATGAATTGTTGGGTATAATTTTGTAACCTTCTCTGTCATGTGTCATATTATGTTTTCTTCTTTCAAGTATAATAATGAAGCTGCAGACCTTTATTTGCTTATGTAGATAAAGTTAAAATTCCTTAAAAGAGCGCTCCTATACTTGAAGTTTTCACCTTCCTTTCTAAGCTATAGATAATAGTTTCTGTGTAAGGTAGCATATTATCTTTAACTTCTCCAAGGGTCGTAGATATTAGTTTCTGTGTTAAGTAGTGTATTGTTTATGATTCAATTCTCATTTTCATAATTATTCTAAGTGACAGATAGTAGGTTATGTGTTAAGCAGCATATTATCTTTAACTCCTTCAATCTTTCTTCATTCATCATTTATATCTAGCAACAAATGGAATTTTGAGATTTTCCGGTCACACATGTATTAAGGGTTAAAGACCAAGTTTTCCAGGTCCTTCATTTGATAACACAACAAACAATAAAGTGAAAAATAAGTGACAACAAACAATAATCATTAATGTCTTAAGAACAATTTCTCCACAGCCAAGAAATTGGTTTCTTAAGGTACAACAAGTACAAAGGACAAACAAATTATATCCCTAGAAACAATGCCAAAAAACGTTATCGCACAGAATTTCTAGGCCCCGCGACAATGGCTCAGGGTAAGGGTTGTCACTCTATTCCTAGCCCACTCCATCCTAGCTATCTCCTATGCAAGCTAAGGGGGATAGTCCCTAGGGGGTGAAAGATGGATGATGAAGGAAAACTTGTTGGGAGCCAACAAGTTCTAGGAGATGCACTGAGAATTATCTTATTAACTTGGCTTAAATTAGATGCAAGAAAGGTTTACTAAGAAATTCTTTTAGGATATTCAATTAGATTAGACAATTTGGATTAAAGTTGTGAGACCAGTGCCTTTAATCACAATGCCCAGAGGAATGAACTTGTAGGATGAAAGGTTTATCAAGTTATAAGATAACTAATGTTGCTTGATGAATGAGAGGTTAATGCTTTAGAGTACTTAGATTTGTGATTTATTCTGAGTTATATAGTTAAGTACTTAAGCCAAGACTCAAAAAATCACAAAGATAAGATGACATATGAAATATTAGCAAATGTAAAATTTATATCTCATCCACAACAGGAATATTAATGTAACATGCTTATGATAAATACTTGAAGTTCAGGAAAACTAATTACACAATAGATGTTTAGATAACCCAAATATTCAATTAGATCTAGATCAAAATGCAACTAGACTTCAGCACATAAACCAAGGAACAATACCACTTCACAACATTAAGTATAAACAATTTATTTAGTTATGAAATGGTGCAATGATATCCTTTAGATAGGCTAGCATATGTGAGTGTAATCCAATTTTAAAACTCAGAAAATCTTAATGCTAATGACTACTAGAACTTGCTGAAGTAAATAGTGTAAATAGTGTTTTCAAAATGAGGTAATAGTACTTGAATTTTAGAGATAAGTGGAAAAAAGTTATGTTTTATGACAATAGTAAGCTTTGAATGCCAAATTAGTGATACTACCTTCTCAGAGATGTCAAAATGAAGATGCCAAGCAAGGTTTAGAATTTAGAAACTTACCTTAAATGAAAATTCAGATTATGAGAGACAGCAAGCATTTAGTCCAAAAGTTGATTTCATTTTTAATGACGAAACAGTGAGAAGGAAAATGGAACAATAGTATATTCAATTTCACAAAATGTATTTTGGACATCAAAGAGTATAACATGCCACGTTAATGTGTGAACCAGTGATCTAAAAATATGAAATCTGAACTGTACTATATGATTCAGTGTTAACGATCAGACTTTAGAGACAATGAATTTAAGTTGTATTGATTGTGTTAGATTATGTCTTTGCTTAATGAATAGGAATAAAGTCTTAGGAATAAGAACCTGAAGGCCCCAAGTCTTTAAGTGAGTTACCCAATTCTTCTAGTGATGGAAAATCCCACTCTAAACTTGAAGATATATCTGCTTAGGAGAATGTTTCTTACTCCACATTTTAGATTTGATTGTGAAATCACTTTCAAATAATCTCCTTATTTCTAATGTGGGTATTTCCCACTTGGTTTAGGCATCAGGCGAACTGAAATAAATCTAAATAGGTTTTGTTGTGGCTCCAATAGGCACTTAAGGGCTGACAAAGATAAGTGAGTAGCAGCTAGGATGCTAAGAAGAGGCTAGCATAGGGTAGAGGTATGGAAAAATTAAGGTTTTGGAGGGTTGTGTTGAGGGAGGATGGCTACCATAGGCAGTGCGTAAGGGTAGGGATATGATAGCATGAAGGGAGTAGGAAAGATGTGTAGCAGGCTGAGAGGAAGAGAAATGGAAGGCAATGAGGGTCAGAAAAATGGAGAGGGTTGGGAGGGATAAGCGAAGTTGACGAGGGGTAAGGTGAGGTCAGGCCAACAAAGGAGTTGTGTTGAGGTTTAATGCCAGGATAAGTAAAAAAATAGCTAAAGGAAGGGGTATCATTAGACCTAAGAGGAGGCTCAGATCCACGGCAGGGCATGGAGGATTTAAATGCTCAATATTTTATTTCTGAACTAATGTATTTAGTCCTCAATCACTTGTAATTTTTATGAGCAAAAGGTCCAGATCTGGGGCTTTGAATGAGTGACCTTGTTGCTTTTAACCCTGCAAACAAATTTTGAACCCATATCTTGCCCTCCAAGGTCTACATCCATCTCATATTTGAATATTTCCTTGGTTAATTTCTCAGATCTATTCCTACATAAGTGAAAAGATAAAATCCCAATACATAATATGTACAAAAATAGAGAAAATCCCAAAAATCAAAGTGTTAAAATTCAAAATTGTGTTACAAAAATTCAGATCTACACAAGTAAATTATATATCTATACAAATAATTTACAGATCTATCAAATCTAAGGAGTATGAGTCCAACTCCACTCCCATATCTGGAGATCTAAGACTCTTTCTAGCCATATCTGGCTATTTACCACAAATTTTGAGAGAGAAATACATTTTTAAATGAGGTACTAGCATATAAAACACTGCAAGAGAAGTTTCGTTAGATAAATATTGTGGTTTCAATCAAGCAGGCTCTTCAGATCTTGTGCCTTGGGAGTCGTCTGGTCCAACCGAGGTCTTCCCCAAACGCCAAAATGTTTTAAAGTATGAATGGTTTCTGCAAACACTAGATCAAATTGTTAGATTGATACAGATATAAAACAACAATATAACCTTCAAGGATTACAAATACCTGTTAATTCAATCAAATTAAAATTTCTACCTTAGATTGAATAAACTAAGCAAGATATGTGTGTAATAGATTATTCCACGAAAGCTATAAATCAACAATTTATAAATAATATTCAGCAAAACATTGAAAAACAATATTATCATAAGATGAAGAAGAGGAACATCACCATCAATGAAAACCCCAAATATTTTTGCATTATATTATTCCATAAATATTACAAGAGAGCTTCGAGAGCTAGTTAAATGAATTGAATGACAACTGACCTACAATTTATAGATTAATTCTCCAATGTTTAGTTGGCGTGATCCCTATCAAAGTAATCTCAATAGTTGAAAAGATTTAATTATCTTTTATTGTCCTCCATTGAAATTATTTCATTTTTGAGGAAATTCGAATTTTTCATTTAACTGAATTTTCATCAACTCAAAGTTAATTATTTTGAGTTGATTTCCTCAAAAAATTGACTTTGACTTAACCATCTATGCCCAAGGGTCTAAAATCTCTTGAAATTTTCAATATTCCCTTGGTCAGGGACCTCCAAAATTAATTCTTCTAGAACCCACAAATTTTTTAATTTGGAGAAGTAATTTTTCCTAGGACTTAAAATTAATTAAATTTATAGCTTAGTATTTTATTTCATTTTTGCCAGAAAATTTAATTAATTGACTCATGAGGGGATTAATAATTTTTTCCAATCCTCAAATATTTTAGTCATGGTGTCTAAATATGAGAGACCATGCACTAAAATATTTTTTACTTCAATATAGTACAATTTAATACATGAAGGGCAAACATGTGTTCATTATAGACACTCATTATTTTACATAATTCCGAGACTTAAGTATAATATAGTAAAGGAAGTGATTTGTAATAAAATAATTTGTCAAATTAGCTAAAATTATTCCCAGAACCCCTTTACAGGGACTCGATCTAAAAACACTAGGACTTACCTAAGATCTTAACAAAAAAATCCACCCTATCTTTGGGGTGAGGTCAGAGGAAAAAACTTTGCCGATCATTTGTGTCTAGAAACACAAATGAATCGGTGAGACGAAAAACATCCTAGGATGAAAATCGTCATCAAAATAATAGGTTTACCTAGGTTGTTACATAAAGATATGGTCTTACTAAGATTATTTACATTACAAACATGCAGAATGAGTTTACAACTTTTACAAAATGATGACAGAAGATGATGAAATCTAGATGATCTCACTTTTCAATCATGATGGAATATTCTTGTGAAATTGTATATTTATATAGGGTACTTGACTTGGAATGGTCAACACACTGGAAAGAAAAAATTTATATTCCTACCTTCCTAAGTTGTGCAGCTATTCAAACCCCTTGTCTCTCTATCTTATGAATTGTGTGTTATGCAGCCTTAGTGGGAATCATGCCTCACTAAGCTCCTGAACTATGTAGTATTTCTGTCGAAGCCTCCAGAACTTTGCATTGTGTAGTCATAAGAACAAATCCTCCACTTCTGGATTCTAGAACTGCACACTACACAATCCCTAAGCCTTCCTCTCAAAACAGTACCTAGTTTCATATCCATCAGTTATTTTCATGAAGCATGTTAGGCTAAGAGTTTTTTGGGCTGATTTCATCTTGTCATAAGTGAAATCCAGTTGTAGGCCCTATATTTTCATATAATAGGGTGATGATTGAAGAGACGGAGAAGGAAAATATACTACAAGGCACTTATGAAGGTATAAGGACAACTTGATCATTGAATGAGAAAATGAAGGGACATTAGATTGTTACAATAGTTGAATATTAAGATCATAGTGAAGACTCCCTACCTTTGGGCCTTATGGAGGAGGAAGAGAAAGAGCATGAACCTTATTTCAATAAGTCACAAATACAACAATAACAAAAATGGCTTAACATTGCCACATCATCATTGAATCTCTGTCATCAATGTTGTGTCATGTCTTGTCAAGGTGTTATGTCAAGGTGTCATATGAGTCATCATTTCTGCATCATTTGTGGATGTGATTATGTAATTTTCAATACTATGAGAAATGTAATGTAAAGTGGATGTCCAATGGTCGCCTATAGAAGTCAAAGAATCATGAGGTAAGTCCAAGAGTGACAAGGGAGGTGAAGAGTCACCCCATTTTTTATAAATACACCCTCATAACTCAAGCAAAAGACTTTTCATCTTGGCTCCTCTAACCAGGCATTAGAGAGGAAGATAGTTCTTTTGAGGAGCAAGTGGTAGTTCTAATTCTCCACTATTGGAGCTAGTGGTGATCATTGTGCCAATGTATCTTGGAACTTTCGCTTAATACTTGAAGCTCATTTAGCCAGCACACTTTCATGCATATTTCATAAATGTTTTAAGACTATTCTTTGAATGTTTGAGATATATGTTGTTTCCATTTTTACTAAACAAATTGAACTATTTTAGTGGATTTGGTGGTTATCTTGTTGAAGGTTTGTCGTACTTGCTTTAATGATCATTACTTCTATGTGAACTATTTCACTAGTTGATTAACGCTTCTCTCATATATATATGTTCATGATTCTTTATTATATTAGTATTATTATTCTTCTCTTAAAGGAACACTTTTATTTTTGCTTCGTTGAAAGAACCTTCATACATTATACAACTAAACATTCCACAAGGTATACTCGCTTGTTCGTTCAAAAAGTACATGTACATTACTCTCTTGTGCTAGCCATCACAATTCAATAAAATCTCTAAGAAAAATGGCAGCCGCACCTTATTTCCAGAAGGGCTTTTATACCAAACGGTGTGAATTCTAATTTGGACTTTTCATCTAGGATACCCCCTTGCATGTTGGCGGGATCTAGTACCATCAACAAAAAGTTAATTTTACCAACATTTTTTGATGAGTAGAATGAATTGAGGAAGATATTATTGATTTTGTAGAGTATGAATTGTGTTGTCCTTGGAGTAAAAATAGTGAATTTATCAGTAATCAAAGATTGTTGGTGTCCTTTTTGGTGAGTGATTGAAGAGATAGATTTAGTTGTTTATATAAAAACATTTTGCATTGATGTTTCTAGTTTGAAAATAGATGAAAGATGAATCATTAATATAGGAAAGTGGTAGTTTGCAAATCAGGGGTTATAGCTCCTTCTAGTAGTTGTTGGTAAATAATTAAGGGTTGAAGATCCTTTCAGTTGTAGTTGATAAATTAGGGAGTTGTAGCTAGAGACATATTTAACAACAAGTTGTAGCTTTCATTTTGAAGAAATTGCAAAAAAAATTAAAGAATCCTTCTGTGTTATTTGTGTTGTTTATTTTGATTCATGTCATGCTCATATGAAACAATTATTAAAGTATTTTTGGTGTCTTAATATCATTACAAGTTAAAGAAATTCTTTACAAAATATTATAATATTGATTCACCCTATCTTAGTATTTTCCTACTTTCCAACACCATGGAAGCCTTTTTTATTTATTTTGCCGGGATTTGTCCAAAATTTCATCAAAATATCCATATTATTTTAAGAATTTAGTTACAGGAAATAAAAAATTTATAGAGGTATTCCTGGCTATGGGTGATTATGTTACTATTATCAATACTACCCAAAATACATACTATAATTAATAATAAACTCAAGATATTTCCATATAAGTCCTCATACAAAGCATAATAAGAAACCCAGACACACAAAATTCTTCTACCAAAAAGTCAACACATATGATTTTTTCTTATGTACTTTCACATACGTATTGCACTTTCACTTATTACAATCAATAGCCCATTTATTCATCAACATCATTGGATTTTCCATAGAAATATTATAGTTAAATAGTGGAGTTTCATTAATCATCAAAAAATAATGTCGAGGAGAAGAAAAGAGACACACTTTTTCTAAAATGAGGTCCAACACAACTTCCTATCACTAAACCATCAACATGCACCCACATTTCTCTTCATAAATATTATATGGGTAAGTACAACATAATTTCTTCTTTAACATTACCAAAAATGTTTTACAATAGGGAGAATTAGCCAAACATGACTATTGATAATAGTTGTAAGTGTTTGCATAGCTTCTATCTGAATTTATTCTCTTCTCGAAGTTATTTCCTATATTGATAATAAAAAATTGATGAGTTGAAGGGAAAGAAACCAAGCTCACTCACAACTAATGTAACATATGAAGTATGATTTGTGCCATATTCTGGAAATTATAAACCTTGGAATCCATTGAGAAAAATAGTTTGATTAAATTTTTCCTCGGAGTTGAAGAACTCCTTCTAATACCATTTCCCTAAGTAACATTTCCTAATATAGATTTTCTTGTCCTCTGCAGCTATTAAAATATGAAACTTCGGTCAAATTCCACTTTGGAAAACTAATTTTATGGATATAATTATTTCATTGGATTCCTATTTTCGAGAGGACCAAAATCAACTTAAAGATCACTCAAATCAGATAAGGGAAAGTGTACTTATGAAGACAAGCCCACATGTGCATATTTGATAAGGTCGGCCCTAAAGAAAATTGGACACCCTTGGAAGGCTATAAATATAATTGACCTTGACCTCATTTGAAAATAATAATGATACATTCTTCTATTCTCTTTCATTTTCTTTGGTTTTCACAAGTTTGAGGCATGTCCGTGGAGGAATGGGTTCGCTCAAAGATGAAACTGCGGGATTTGAAGCTTGCATCTCTGTTTTAGGGTTTTGGGCCTCATTTGTAGCCATGACACAGGAATAATTCAACCACAATCACATGCTAACAAACTCGTCCATGTGACTGGATATTTTCGTTCACACACTCACTGCCTCCTCCATGTGACTAACATCTAGGGTTTTTAAGTCTCAGTTGCAAAATGCGGTCATTGGCTTATAGGCTCTAGGGAGCATCTAGAACCTTCCTGGTCACACACATGACTCCTCCTCCATGTGACAAGGACCTAAATGATGGAATTTCAGTTGTTTGAATATTTCTATCAGTGACCCCATTTTTCGGCAGTTGATGATAGGCAAGGATAGTTGATTACAGGTTTCAGAATCAAAATTTTGAACATTAACATTATTGGGCTCATTTCATGGATACTCTATAGTTATTTTTGTTGGATAGTTGTATGGATGAAGATATGGATCATTGTACTCTCTTTTTCTAAATCATTCGATGCAAATTTGATAAGAAGAATAATTTGAAAGGGTTTTCCCCATAGTGTGTTTTTCCCTCGTCTCCAACCAATCCTAATGTCTATATGTGTTAATGTTTTTCCTCTATTGTTCCTTTATGTTTCATTGCATTGTTAAAGATGATATTTTTCTTTATATTACAATTGCATATGATGTTGAATAATTATATAGATATGAAAAATGTTATGATGTTATGGAGTGAATTTAATGTGTTAATGAAGAAATGTAGTTATCAAAGAAAAGAAAAATTAGCCCTCAGAAAAATTAACATGGTATCAGAGCTGAGATGAAGAAAATTCATGGAGACCACCCCTATGATGACACCATTGATGGAAGAAAGAGAGGATGGAGGAGACCTAAAATAATTCTAGGGTTTCAAGGAAACCCTAGGCAATTTTTCTATTAGGGTTTGACGAATATTAGAAGGGTTTAAGAAAAATCCTAGTTTATGGAAAATATTTGAGATATAAAATCTAGAAGCCCTAGTAGGGTCAATGTGACTATCCTAAAGTGTTATCACTCTGTAATTTCCCTAGGTTGAGGAGAGAAACCTAGAGGTAACCACAAAACCACTTTAAAAGTAGGGATTTAGCCCCTCCAACATTAGAGAGGGATCTCTCAATATGATTTAGATTTCTGATCAAGATATTAGGCTAGTTATGAAAGTGAGAGGTGGGATTTTTCAAAGTTTTGGTCGATCGATGCAGGGATCCCTTTGGCATGTAGTCATGAAACTTGAGGCAATCAATCACAAAATAATAGAGAAGTTGTAACAAGGCGAGATAGGCAATATTTTGGATCTTACATAGGGTCTGTGTAGTCGAAAAGATGAATATGACTAAGGTTCAACTATTTATAGAGCATATTGAGATGAATTATATATTTAACATCAGAAAGGAAACATTGATATTTTTTACAAGCTAGAGTAGAGTACCATTAAGTAAATTCAACCCTTAATCTTCTTGAAACAATAAAGATCGAAAACATATGGAAAACTGAAGGAATAAACAATTTCGCAAGAGATAGTACCTCACCAATTGCTTGACACGGGAATCCTGGAACAAATCTCTCTATATTACTGCAAATTGACCCCTTTCAATATAATGTACAATTTACATCAATATACAGCCTTTCTTCATACAATTTCTGACATAACCCCACAAAATCCAACAAATTCCAACCCTTTCTATGTTTTGTTACAAAGTATTTATAGACTTCTTGTTGAAATAACTCCGGATTCCAAAAAGGAATGATTACGAAATAATATCTAACAATTTCTAGAGAAAATTTGAACAATAAATTAAAAATAAAAGACTGTAGAAATTCTCACTGTAGATTAAACTGATTATGCAATGTACTAAGGCAAAATACTTAATCTACTTCTACAATCGAACTTGTGAAAGCTTAATCGATTTTTAGCAAGAGAAAACAGAAAACATATAACAGAGAAGAAGAAACAATAAACATGAAACACAGAAGAATACTCTAGGGAAAGCCTCGGCTAAAAAACTTGCTATCTGTATTATCATACAAGTGGAAATATCTCAGGATTATACAAAGCTTTAGCTCTCACAGCTATCCAGATCTCAGTACAATCCCTCATTCTACTCATAGACAAACTAGACAACTCATATGCCTTTCCCTCTATCCTCCAAGCCTCCTATTTCCTTGCGTTATTTTCCCCGGGTGCTCCAACTTTAACCTTGTGTGACGTTGATCTCACACACTCCAACACACTGTAAAACTAAGCAATCCTCAAGGAATGAATTCCTTCTTCATGCAAGAGATTTTCTTGTAGGAAAATTCTTGCAACTGATAGTACACTATCCATGCCTTTAATCTCAACTAGGTCTTTGTCTGAACTGACATGCATGAGTTTTTTATGAGAGAATATTCAGTTATCTGGAGTACACTAGTTGCATGCATGCATGCATTAACTGACTGAACTCACAATCAGTTCCACAAACTGGTTGGAACTAATCTAACTAGACTTACCTCAGTTAACTAAGCTAACTAATTACAAATCAAATACAACTCATCCTTATCTCCTTAATTAAGGGATAACTTCCTCAATCAAAGGGATAATTGTTGCATGACTTCACAAAGACTTCATGTTTGAATTTCTCCAACTAATTAACTCAAGATGAATTAATTAATTATTTTTCAAACAGCTAGTGAGACTAAATTCGAATTTTAGTTTAAGGACAAATTAAAATTGGAATATCCTGAAATGCTATTTTTAGCATTTCTTGTTGTTATTTTCAAAACTCCCTCTCAACAAGAAAGGGATTATCCACCACCGTGATCCTGTCTCTATGGAACTCAAATTTACACTTTGACAATGCCTTAGTCAAAATGTCAGCATCTTACTCCTCGGTCGAAATATACTGCAACAACATGATCCTCCTCGCCACACAGTCTCTGAGATGATGATACCAAATTTCAATATGCTTGGACCTGTCATGAAATATTGGATTCTCAAAGAGTTTGATACAACTCTGATTATCACAATAGATCACAGTTGGATCCATCCTCTGATCAACAAACCAACTAGAATTTTCTGCATCCAAATGGCCTCACATGTTACCTGACTTGCATCCATGTATTCAACCTCTGCTGAGCTGAGTGCGACTGACCTCTATTTCTTGATGTACCAAGATACTGCAGGTGAACCAAGGTTAAAAATTCCTTATGATGTTCTCTTCCGATCTGATGGACTCCCTGTCCAATCTACATCTGTGAAGCCCTGTAGCTTCACTCCCTCTAACCGTCTATACCATAATCCATACTGCGATGTGCCTCTGAGGTATCTCACAACATGCTTTGTTGCCTTCCAAAACAACTTGGTAGGCTGAACCATAGCTTGACTCAGCTAGTTCACTGCATAGCACAAATCTAGTTGTGTGTTCACTAAGTACATCAGTCAAACCATAAGATGCCGAAACACAGTGACTTCTACTACTTCTCCTGAAGTAGCATCCTCCTTCCTCCAATGACTTGCTAGAGGAGTCTGCATGGACTTGCACTTCTCCATGTGGAATCTCCTGAGTATCTCATTGGCATACTTGCCTTGAGACACAAACAACTCCCCATCCTTCTACCACACTTCCATGCCAAGGAAGTAGTGCATGAGACCCATGTCTTTCATCTTGAATTCTCTTGCAACATCAACCTTGCAAGACATGATCAACTGATCATCACCTGTCAATATGAGATCATCAACATAAACAACAATGATCAACTGTTTACATTCTACCATGATGTGGTACAGGTTCGCATCCGCTTCACTCTTTGTGAAGCCCAACCTGGTGAAGTAGTTGTCAATCCTGGTGTACCAAGCACGAGGTGCTTGCTTCAGCCCGTACAAAGCTCTCTTGAGTAGGCACACATGTGACTCATGATCGAAGGTCTCAAATCCTTCCGGGTGCTATATGTACAACTCTTCCTCAATCTTGCCATTGAGTAATGCAGTCTTCACATCCATCTGATGGACCTTCCAACCCATCTATGCTGATAGTGCCAACATCGATCTGATAGATGAGTACCTTGCTACAGAAGCAAAAGTCTCATCATAGTCGATCCCCTCGACCTATGAGAAACCACGGGCAACAAATCTTGCCTTATGTTTCTCCACACTACCAGTAGCAGCTTGCTTTACCTTGTAAAGCCAACGGGAACTCACAACTGACTTGTTCTTCGGTCTTGGAACCACATCCCAAAAATTGTTCTAAACTATGGAGTCATACTCCTCCACCATAGCATCAACCTAAATCGACTTCCGCACTGCTTCCTCGAAGGAAGATGGCTCGGTGTCAACACATTACCCAACAAGGGCCATCTATCTAGTGTACCTATCAGGTGACCTCCTCTGTCTGCGCTGAGAATATGGTTCCCCCACATTCTCCCTCGCATCTGACAACAATTTGCTAGCTTCTCTCATGTGCTTGTACCCATCTCTGGAAGACTCTGCTTCAGTGGATGTCTCCACGCCTAGAACCTCTGCATATGACTACTCCGCATCATTCTGAGGTTCCTCCTCCTTAGGAACCAAAATTTCGTCCACAGCCTGTATGATATGAAATCACGCGTGAATGATCTAAGCTAATTAATGAAGGTATAACAGACTTATGTGCTAGGGGGTGTCTATGTTATTTTATGCAACGGATCGATAAGATTGCGAAATACATAGACAGTGAAATAGTAAGAGAACACAATAAGCAAACACATAAACACAACAAATTTAATAAGGAGTTCACCCAATCCTCCTAGGCTACGTCTCCTAGTCTAGCCTTCAGTGGTGGCATTTCTATTATGTCTTAAAAAGCAGAGTTTTACAAAAGTGAGCTCAAATTGAGTCTCACTTACAAATAATGATCAGTAGGGCTATATTTGGATCCCCCAAGTCTCTAGAGTACACAAACTCCCCTTACTGAAACTCGACCTCAACTGGTCTCAGTGGTATGAGTCCAATTTGGTACCTAATACCTAATAGGTATACACAGAGGAGTTGCTTGAACCTCTCAAGCCTTCTCTGGAGTTCACAGACTCTCGGACTCTCTTTGTCTCTGTCTGCTCGATGCTGCCTTTGCTCTACAGGTCAGCTCGGCTTCTCTATCTCTACAATTTCTGCTTCTCTCTCTCTCTTTGCTCTCTTTTTCTGCATCTCCTCCTCTCTACTTTCTTTGTCTGTTCGTGGCTTAAAGCCAATATGATCCCTGACTGTTTGTTTCCGCTTCCTGACTTTCTGGATCTCCTACCTCTGTCCGCTAGAATTCCCCTGCTCTATGTCATCATCACTATAATGCTTCACAAAGAGGTGGCCACCTATTTCCTCACGAACAGAGTGTAAATCCTCTTTGAATGGTTGTTATTTCCATTGCTCCAAGATTGCCCGTGAAATTGATTTCTCTGCCATCTCATCGGTCATGCCAGACTTCAAATATTATCTGCCTCAGCCTATTTCCCTGTCGAATCCCGTCACCCATCAGATTGCTTCTCCGTCATTGATATGGGGCCTCCAGATCCTATGGTCTCCATCCATATCGCACAGATAAGTAGCATGACCTTTACCCACGCAATGAGAGTGGTTTTCCCTCTCATCTACTGGACGCGTGTCACCCATTGTATGGAATCGGGCAAGACTCGATCAAACCTGCTTACTACTTGAGGTCCTTCTGATATCTTGCTGGTTTTAGTGCGAAGCCCACCTTCTAACGGAATCGGAGATTTTTTCATGATTTTATGCTTTTCCCTATGACCAAGTGCTCGGGGCTTTCCTTCACTGAGGGGGATGCCCTACAATACACAATTCGCGCTATCAGAAGTTGCCTCCATTTCTGGATCTGACTTCCTGTTTTGCTAGTTTGCGCCAGCGCGCAGTTACCATGGGCCAACGGTTTACGCGCTTTGACCGAGGGTCCTCGTTGCTCCGTGCTGACCAAAATTTCCGTTGTTTAGAGTTTATTTATGATAAGCTCGACATCCATAGCACTTTGAAACTTTGGTTATGAGTTTTAGAGAGTTCACGAAATTGTAAGAGTGTTTGAGGATCCAATTCAGATCATGGCCTTCCCACTAAAAAAGCTTTTGGACCACAAAAATTCAGTTTTCAAGCGTCGACTAAGTGAGGGTATAGCTGTCTCACTTGTCCAATCTCTGTCCATTTTGCATTTCTTGGATTTGAACCCTTGAGTCCAATCCTGAGGTACTCAACATCTCCCCTACGCGTCGTCCTCACCTTCCTGTCTAGAACTGTGTCTTCCTGCAATTCATTGAGATATTCAGGTAACAGATCATCAATAGAAGGCAATTGACTTTACTATTCGGGATCTTCAATTAATGAAGGTTCAAATAATCTCAAGCTGTCTGCATTAACGATTGAGTAGATATGCATGTAAGCTAATAAATCAAGGCAAAAATCATTCTCACCAATTTTCTCAAGTATCTTGAAAGGTCCATACCTTATTGGCTTTAACTTTTTACCTTCACCTTGCATTCTGTCTTTGCTGATATATAACCAGACTTGATCACCAACTTGGAAACTATGCTCCATCCAATGCTTGTCATGCCTTGCCTTGTATTTGGTTTGGTTGTTTTCCAGTTGTTCTTATACTTCCTGGTGAATCTCTTGGATTTGTTCAATAAACTTGGTTGCCTCGTCCACATCACTATGTCCATCAACTGCTATGTCTTTACCAAAGGCAAAATCCAAGGGATACCTTGGTGTGAAACCAAAATAGGTCTCAAAAGGAGATCTCTGTGTAGAAGAATGTTTTGCTCGGTTGTAAGCATGTTGCACATAACATAAATGTTCATCCCAAAGTTTGGGATGCTTGCTACAATAGCCTCTGAGCAACTAGATCACTGTCCTGTTGACCACTTCTGTCTGGCCATCTGTTTTTGGATGAAAGGCTGTGCTTTTATTTAGTTTTGTGTCCATTAGTTCCCACAGACTTGACCAAAACTTCTCAACAAATCGGGTCTCTCGATCAGATACAATGGAAGTGGGTAATCCAAAATGAACCAATACATGCTGAAAGAACAAATTTGCAGTTTGTTAAGCTGTAATCTATTTATTACAAGGTATCAAAATACACATTTTATTGAACCTATCCACAACAACATATAAATAGTGATGACCTTTCCTAGATTTAGGCAGTCCTCCAACAAAGTCCATGGAAACTCTTTCCCAAGGATGAGAAGGAACTGGTAGTCGAGTGTACAAGCCTAGTTTTCTATTGTTGGGCTTGCTTTTAGCACACATGGTACACCCTCTTACATATCTAGAAACTGTCTCATTCATTTTTGGCCAATAACAAAATCTTTGTAGTTGTGCAACCGTTTTACTTACCCCAAAGTGACTTGATATTAGAGAAGTGTGTGCTTCTCGAATTATCTTTACTCTTTCAGTTTTTGGAATGCATAGCTTCCCACAATGATACAAAAGTTGGTCTTTAATGTGATAATCCAATTCTTCTACTCGTTTTCCTTGACATCAAGTTGCATATACATCTCTAAAATATATATCTTGAGCATATGGTTCAATGCAGCTCTCATGTAGTACTAAATTATGCTTAAGTATAGTGGAAGCATTTATAATTGGTCTAGATAACATATCTGCAACTTTATTGTGTATGCCCTTTTTATATATGATGACTAAATGAAACTGTTGTAGAAAACCCATCCATCTATAGTGTCTTGATTGTTGCAACTTAGTTTGGAGTGTAGATATTGAAGTGGTTGATGATCAGTATGTATAACTATCTCTTTTCCCATTAAGTAATGTTTTCACTTTTTCACACTTTATACTAATGCATACAATTCTTTATCATATGTGGGATAGTTAACTACTGCAGAATTAAATGTCTCAGAATGATAACATATGGATTTACCGTGTTGTATCAACACTGCTCCCATGGCATAGTCACTAGCATCTGTTTGGATCTCAAATGGTCTTTGAAGATCAAGCAGTGCTAGTACTGGTGCTATACTAATCTTTTCTTTCAAGGTGTCGAAGGCTTTCTGTTGTTTGCCTCCCCACTAAAACACCTTGTTCAATCCTGTTAAAGCATGTAAGGGAGCTACAATTAAGGAAAAGTTAGAAATGAACTTTCTCCAATATTGTGTTGCTCCTAAGAAGCTTCTAACTTCTGTAGCAGATTTGGGTTTAGGCCAGTTTACAATGACTGCCACCTTAGAGGGATCTATCTTCAATTCACCACCCCCTACTATATGTCCCAAATAATTCAAATATGTTTTTCCAAATTCGCATTTTGAGAGTTTAACATAAAGTTTTTCTCTTTTCAAAACATATAGTGTCTGCTTAACATGCTTTAAATGTTCTTCCCACGTTTTGGTAAATATAAGAATGTCATCCAGATATACAATAACAAGATCATCAAGAAAATTTCTGAGTACATCATTCATTATTCTCATGAAAGTAGTAGGAGCATTAGTTAAGCCAAAAGGCATAACCAGCCACTCATACAATCCCTGCTTTGTTTTGAAAGTATTCTTCCATGCATCTTGTTCTGCAACTCTAACCTGATGATATCCACTATGCAAGTCTAACTTGGAAAAATAAACATCTTCTTTCAATTGATCTAATAGATCATCTATGTGAGGAAGGGGATAACGATTTTTTATTGTTATCTTATTCAGTGCTCGGTAATCAATGCACATTCTCCACGAGCCATCTTTCTTTCTCACCAAAACAATTGGAGACCCGCATGGTGATGTGCTAGGTCTGATGAACCCCTTCTCGAACAACTCCTGCACCTGCTTCTTGATTTTTGCATTCTCTAAAGTGGACAACCTATACATTCCGATGTTGGGCAATGGAGCATCTTGCTGCAAATTAATATCATGCACTATTTCCTTTTTGGGTGGCAGACCTTTAGGTTCTTGAAACAAGATATCATATTATGAAACAAATTTTACTAAATCAGCTTGTTGTCTAGCATCACAACCCTCAAATACATTGGTTTTATCAGGTTTCTTTTCCTTTACAACCATCGGTAAAAATTGTTTGCATGAATTTACAATTCGTTTCATCTGCCCTGAGTTTATGAGAGTATAATTATTCTTGAGCTTATGAGCTCTTACAAAGTATTCGATTCCATATTTAACGAATAGATACTTGTTCTTAGCTCTATAGAAAATATCTTTTCTATCATACAAGTAAGGACTTCCTAAAACAATTCCACATATATCCAGAGGAACTATATCTAACTCAACCTCATCTACAAATGCTAACCCAAAAGAAAACTTAAGTTTACATTGTATGATCACTTGTAGTTGTGATTTATCACTTAACCAACCTAATGGGTATGGTTTCTTGTGAGGTGTGGTCAGTAATCCCAACTTCTTTACAATTGCTTCAAAAATTAAATTTACCAGTGAGCCACTATCAAACAAAGTATCAATCTTTTGATGCTTGGAAATAACTCGAATATGGAAAAGCTCATGCCTTTTTCTTTCATTTTCTTCATCATTAATAGATTGTGCAGACTTACTAGTAGATGCTTCAGAATTTTTACCTTTTATACCTGTGGCTGCAACGGTTGTTTCATCTTTTGAGTCCGACCTCAAATCTTCCTGAATAGCTGCAGTAGTCTTCTTCTTCTTGCCCTCGAACTTCTTAGGTCTCAACTCCGGATGCAGAATCTAACAGTGCTTATCATCATACCCATCCTTCTTACAGTGAGTGTATTAAGACTTGCTCTTCTGTGCAGTGTTGGCCTTCCTCTCTTTCCATTTCTGTTTTCTTTTCTCCTTATTCTTGCCTACAATGGGCTTGGATGATCCTCCAACCTCTGGGTTCCCATTCTTTCCTCTAGCTTCTAGATGTGTAGCTTGAACAGATACCTCATCTATACTAGTGGGATTAAACGTGAGGATAGTGTGCCTCATGTAGTTGTGTAGACCACCTATGTACTTCAACAGAGTCTCAGGTGAGTCTAATGAAATTCCTAGAATCAAAGCTCTCTTCCTAAATTCTTGGGTGTAACCTTGTACACTTTTCCCTTTCAATTGGCAAAGAGTTTGCTAGCTCATCATGGCTTGTTGCATGTAAGCTAGTGGATAGAATTTATTTTTGATTGCAGAAACAAATTCACTCCAGACAGAAAGAATCTTACCATGTTTCTTCATGTCAGCTTGTGTCCTACCTTCCCACCATACCAGGGCAATGCCTCCATGGCGTAGGCTAGCCAACTGAATCTTACTCTTGCCCGATTCGATACTCTGCACTCTGCAATAAACATCAATTTGTCTAATCCAATTATCCAGCTTCTCTACATTCAATTCTCCATCATATATTGGTAAATCAAATTTAACATCTAATTTAATCAAAGATGTATTCTTTTTATGTTCAGGGCTATTAGGAGGTGTGAGAAAGTTTTCTTCTTTCCCTTTGCCTTTTGAGTGGTCATGGAGGAGAGATTCTTCTTCTCCTTTTTCTTTGGAGTGTGATGAATCTTCATCTTTACCTTTCTTAAACTCCCTGTACATTTCCTCTACCATGGACCTCATGGCTAGGAAACTATCTATGAATTGGGGGTCTGGTCCCAAGGGACTTTCTTCTGACATTTTCTTCTTAGGACAAACTCTTCCAATTTCCGGGTTAGTTTCGACCAACTCTCCTTCTCCTAATTTAAGCTTTGATCTAGTTAGAATTTAACAACAAAATCCAGCACAAGCATGTCCAACCTTAAACAACCTAGAAGCTATGATACCACTTGATCTAAAATCACTCGTGAATGATCTCAGTTAATTAATGAAGTTATTATAGACTTATGTGATAGGGGGTGTCTATGTTATTTTATGTAATGGATCGATAAGACTTTGAAATACACAGACACTGAAACAGTAAGAGAACACAGTAAGAAAACACATAAACACAACAAATTTAATAAGGAGTTCACCCAATCCTCCTAGGCTACGTCTCCTGGTCCAGCCTTCAGTGGTGGCCTTTGTATTGTGTCTTAAAAAGAATAGTTTTACAACAATGAGCTCAAATTGAGTCTCACTTATAGATAATGATCAGTAGGTTTGTACTTGGATCCCCCAAGTCTCTAGAGTACACAGACTCCCCTTACTGAAACTCGACCTCAACTGGTCTCAGTGGTATGAGTCCAATTTGGTACCCAATACCTGACAGGTATACACAGAGGAGTTGCTTGAACCTCTCAAGCCTTCCCTAGAGTTCACAGACTCTCAGACTCTCTCTGTCTCTGGCCACTTGACACTGCCTTTTCTCTACAGGTCAGCTTGACTGCTCTGTTCTCTACAATGTCTGCTTCTCTCTCTCTTTGCTCTCTTTTTTTTCTTCTCGTCCTCTCTGCTTTCTCTGTCGGTTCGTGGCTTAAAGCCAATCTGCTCCCTGAATGTTCATTTCCACTTCCCGGCTCTTTAGATCTCCTACCTCTATCCACTAGAATTCCCCTGCTCTGCGTCATCATCAATGTAACGCTTCACAGAGAGGTGGCCACCTGTTTCCTCATGAATTGAGTGTCAGTCCTCTTTTAATGGTCATTATTTCTGTTGCTCCAAGATTTCCCGCGAAACTGATTCCTCTGCCAACTCATCGATCATGCTGGACTTCAAATCTTATCCGCCTCAGCCTATTTCCCTGTCGAATCCAGTCACCCATCAGATTTCTTCTTCGCCATTGATTTGGGGCCTCCAGATCCTACGATCTCCATCCATATCACGCGGGTAAGTAGCGTGACCTTTACCCACGCGATGAGAGTAGTTTTCTCTATCATCCGCTAGACACGTGTCACCCGTTGTATGGAATTGGGTGGGACTCGATCAAACCCACTTACCACTTGAGGTCCTTCTGAGATCCTACTAGTTTTAGCTAGGGGTCCGGCTTCTGACGGAATCAGAGATTTCTGCACGGTTTTATGCTTTTCCCCATGACCAAGCGCTCGGGGCTTTACTTCACTAAGGGGGACGCCCTGCGATACGCGATTCACGCTATCAGAAATTGCCTCCATTTCTGGATCTGACTTCCTGTTTTGCCAGTTTGTGCCAGCGCGCAGTTACCATGGGCCAACGGTCTGTGTGCTTTGACTGAGGGTCCTCGTTGCTCTGTGCTGACCACAAATTTCCATTGTTCAGAGGTTATTTCTGATAAGTTCAACATCCATAGCACTTTGAAACTTTGGTTATGAGTTTTACAGAGTTCAGGAAACTGTAAGAGTGTTTGAGGATCCAATTCGGATCATTGTAGTTGGAGTTCCCTCTCAAGGGAAACTCACATGGCCTTTTGCTCATCAAACTTAAGATCTCTGCGAACCACTGTCCTCCAACTCGTAGGCAAGTACACCCGATAGTTGTGGGGTGTATCAATGTACCCCACAAGTATCCCCAACTCTATTGTTAGGTCAAGTTTCTTCTAGGCATCCTTGGTCACATGGCAATATACTGATGAGCCAAAGATTCTGAAGTGACCCACATCTGGTCTCTTCTTGGTGAAATATTCCTCTGGTGTCTTCATCCCAAGCATGCGATGCAGGCTTATATTCTGCAAATAGACCACTGTGTTGGATGCCTCAGCCCACAAATGAAGTGGTAGGCCTTGGTCATGCAGCATCGCCTAAGATGCTCCCACAATCGTTCTGTTCTTCCTCTCAGCCACCCCATTCTGTTGTGGGTTATGAGGTGTCGTCAACTCCCGTTTAATTCCTTCCACTGCATAGAATTCCTTAAGCTCTTGAGAGACATACTCTCCACCATTGTCACTTCTCAAGGCCCTGATCTTCTTCCTTTATTCTTTTTCAACCAAAGCTTTGAACTCACAAAACTTTGAGAAGGTTTGATCCTTCTTCTGCATGAAATAGATCCAACATTTACGAGAAAAATCATCAATGAAAATCACATAATACCTTTGTTTCATGGTGGATGCTATCGAGAATGGTCCACACACATTAGTATGAACTCACTCCATGATTACTTTAGCTCGACTGTCTCGATCATGAAAGGAAGACTTAGCGTACTTTCCCAAGGTACAACCTTTGCATGTGTCCACTTGCTCAAGTTTACGTTTGGGAAGTCGAGTAGAAATGTACTACTTTATCTTCAAGGACCCATGCTACAAGTGGCCCAACGGCCTATGTCATAACTCGCCAATGTCTTGGATTTGCACCAATTCTGCTTTTGAACTCAATGCAGCACAGTCATCTACCTCCAGCTTGTAGAGATTCTTCACTCGATTCCTAATCCTCTTGGTCTAACCCATGGCTATGTGTCTCAGCAACGCCTTTCCTTTACTGAAGACAACATCATAGCCTTTGTCTTCCAACATTGCGACCGATACCAAGTTCTTCTTCAGTCTAGGCACATACTTTACATTAGTTAGGGTGAGAGGAGCTCCATGCTCCCTCTAAAACAGAACCGTAACTTCACCTGAAACACGATACTTTCCATCATCGCCCATCTCTATGCGCATCTTGAGGTCTTTCTCCTCCAAGATACTGAATAAACTCTTATCATTGGTCATGTGTAATGAGGCTCCATTGTCCAGGTACCAAACACAACCCACCATCGATGAAACCATACATGTGATGAGGATAAAATCCAAATCAAACTAAGAGGCCAATGCCTCAACTTCTGATCCTTTCGAGGATCCCTTCTTGGATTTCTTAAATGGAAAATTAGTTGCATAATGGCCCACCTCATGACAATTAAAGCATCTCAGTTTAGATTTGTCAATCTTCTTCCCACCATGAGAAGAACTCGATTTGGAATGGGAAGCCTTCCCTTTCCCTTTCCTTTCCTTACTGGCTAAGGCTAGATTTTCTTCATCATCATGCTTAGATGAAGAGCCATCTATGGTGCTCCTCCTAATCTCCTTCTACATCAAATCAAACCAGAGTCATTCCCAATCCGGTAGTTTCTCTCTTCCATTCACTGAGTCCTAGTATCTATGCCAGCTCTTAGGAAGACCGAGTAGAGCAAGACTCGCCATATCATCATCAGCTATCGTTATTCCTACACTTCCAAGCTCATCTCTACAGGTGTTGAGCTTGTTCAAATATGTAGAAATAGTGTCTCCCTTTTCACACTTGACTTTCTGAAGCTTGTCCTTGAGCGCCAGTTTCCTCTGGTTGCTACTATTCTGATATAGGTCCTTCAATGTCTTCCACATTGAGAACGGAGACTCGAGACAATATGGTCTCGAAATCCCTCCAAAAGAATCCTCCTCGTCTTCGCCACACACTTCTTCCATTCCACCAATTCTTGGGCATTAGCTGCTGCTAGCTTGGGGATTTCTTGATCAATGAAATCCTTCAAACCGTTGTCTTCTAATACTACTTCCATGCAATCCTTCCATGCTATGTAATTCGAGCTGCCATCTAGTGCATACTCTAGTCTCAAGCCATTGAATGCCATTGGTGAACTTTGACGTGTGATAAGAATTCGATTTTGTACCTATAATCAAGAACTTCAAACTTTGACTTTTCCTTCTCAGTATGTTGTTCACAACTTTGATCACCTTTGCTCTGATACCATGAGAAATTCTCACTGTAGATTAAACTGATTATGCAATGTACTAATGCAAAATACTTAATCTACTTCTACAATCAAGCTTGCGAAAGCTTAATCTATTTTGAGCAAGATCAGATAGAACACATATAACAGAGAAGAAGAATCAATACACATGAAAGACAGAAGAATACTCTGGGGAAATCCTCAGCTAAAAACCCTGTTATCTATATTATCATACAAGTGGAAATATCTCAGGATAACACAAATCGTTATCTCTCACAGCTATCCAGTTCTCAATACAATCCCTCACTCTGCTCATAGACAGACTAGATAACTCATATGCCTTTCCCTCTATCCTCCAAGCCTCCTATTTACTTGGGCTGTTTTCCCTGGGTGATCCAGCTGTAACCTTGCGTGACACTGATCTCACACACTACTCCAACACACTGTAAAACTATGCAATCCTCATGGAATGAATTCCTTCTACATGCAAGATGTTTTCTTATAGGAAAATTCTTGCAACTGATAGTATAGTGTCCCGACCTTTAATCTCAACTGGGCCTTTGTCTGAACTGACATGCATGAGTTATTTATGAGAGAATATTTAGTTATCTAGAGTACACTAGTTTCATGCATGCATGCATTAACTGATTGAACTCACAATCAGTTCCACAAACTGTTTGGAACTAATCTAACTGGACTTAACTCAGTTAAATGAGCTAACTAATTACAACTCATCCTTATCTCCTTAATTAAGGGATAACTTCCTCAATCATAGGGATAACTGTTGCATGACTTCACAAAGACTTCATGTTTGAATTTCTCCAACTAATTAACTCAAGATGAATTAATTAATTATTTTTCAAATAGCTAGAATTCGAATTTTAATTCAAGGACAAATTAAAATTGGAATATCCTGAAATGCTATCTTTAGCAATGTTATTTTTAGAATTTCTATTTTTAGCATTTCTTGTTGCTATTTTCAACAAAGAAAATCACTAGAAAACTGTAGGAAACCTGGAACTACTGGAAAATATTTAATCTCTAAAACTGGAAGTTGTTTTATTAATGCTAATCCTTTGCCTTTGAATCTAAAGGGGTTGTAGTTATTTTCGCACCAGTTTGTGAGCTACCCTTTCAACTAACATTCCCCTATTTTCCTGCGATTTCAATAGCTACCGATTCAACCATATTTAACTCTTCTATACTGTCAAATTGGAGAATTTTCCACCTTGTGTTATAGCTCCAAATCTCACTCTTATGGTTTGTGATGATGTAATCATGGCCTAGGGAAACCCCTCCTTCCAGACCTGGTCCTAAAATTAAAAAAAACAGTGTTTTATCCCTTATACGGGACATTGCCCTGAGTTAAACGCGTGTATACGCGGGTATGTGTATAGCCAACCCACGTGTATGTATTAAAACACTTAAAAAAATATAAGACTCCTTATTTTCGGGCGGAGATCGCGAGTTTAATCTGCAGATCACCTGTTAGTGCCCGTGGCCCAACTGTTCCCAACCAACTCCTAACTAAAAAACTACTTTGGAGATGGTATAAAAAGACCTCAAAGGGAAGGTCTAAAGGAGGAGAGAAGAGAGAGAAAGGTTATCATGCTGAGATTCTTCCCTTGACCAGGTCTGAAGTCCCTTGTGCCTTCTGCACTTCCCCTATTTTGTACAGGAAACCTTCGTTTCCTTGTGTGTTGATGTTCATCCACCATTTATGACATCATGGAGAGAGTCATGGAAGGAGTTTGTTAGAGGCTTGAGGCTGGAACGGATCCAGAAGGAAGCTTTGCTTGGAGCCTGCTGAAGGTGACTCAGGTGAAAATATTCCTTTTTATGTACTTTATTTGTCTATAATAAAAGAAACACATGTCTTGGTTCCCGAAATGAATCTTCTTTATGTTAATGATATTCATATTTAGAATTCATATGTAAAAGGTTGTTTGGATTTCATAACTAACTACCTTTCTTTATAACATGAAGATGGTTTCTTTATAAGTTTTTGTCCATGTACTGTTGTGCTCTTTGAATTGTTTGTTTTGCAAGACAAAAGAGAAGAAGGGAACTCCAAGAAGGGTTTGGACCCTAAGGGCCTTCTCAAACGTAGGACCAAAGGTACGTACCCTTATCATAGAATTTGCTTATAATAGCATAATGGTTGTCTGAATGCATGTTTCTTTGAATAGATAACTTTCAGTCTGCTAGGGTTTCAACCCAAAAAGCCCTAGGGGAACTTTTCCCTCTATCAAAATTGGCGACTCCGTTGGGGACAACACTCTTTTTGTTCCTAGTTTGGGTGTTTTTCAAGCCAATCAGGGCTCAGCTGCCTTGTCTGCTTGCTGTTACTGTCTGGTCTGTTCTTGAACTTTAAGCTTTGCCAGTTTCTTCAGTTTGTTTTTTTTATTTTTCTTGAAGCTTTTCATATACGCTGTTTTTCTTAGATACAGAGGCGTATATACACTTGTTTCTTTGAGTGAAATCACATATACGCAGGTTTCCTCAGATACAGTCGCGTATACACGCAATCTGTACTTCAGTACAGTCGCGTATATATTGTAATTTTCAAGATTTATTAATCTTTTTAGTCTCTGAAGGTTTGTCTGGTGGTTTGAGTCAGTCTGAAACAGTCACTTTCCAGTATCAGTCTTTGTTTTTATAGCAAGCATCTTGTTCCGAATTCTCTCTGATTATAAGGGGTATTGGTCTTGTTTTTTGTTGATTGCAAGCGTCATCATTTTTTGCTAAAGCACACAAGATTTCTTGCTAGGAATCTTGGCTGCTCTGATTCATCAGGGTAGGAAGATTGATCTCAATCTTTGTGTTAACCTTGCTTTTGGTGACTTTTTGTTTGCTTGAAAAAAATCGCTTTTTGTGACCATTCACTTCTTTGTTTCATTAAAGTTGTTGTTTCACACTTTCTTGGAATTTGTCTTTTTGATCTTTTTGGTTTTCATTGCCAAAGCTTTCATTGCTGCTTTTGATTGTTAAGAGCGATTTTAAACACATTTATTTTTGTTGAGTTTTCATCCATTGAGCGGTGTCGATTCGCAAAAGTGTTTGATTGCCTATTCTTCAATCACAAGTTTCAGTGTTGTTGAGAGATTTTTTTGAAAAGACTCTTTTGTTTGTTTCTTTGAAGAAAATCTTAGTTTTGCTTTCTTGAACTGGCTTTTCATTTGGTTTCCTTTTAGTGAGTGAAAGTGCTTTATGTTTGTATTAGAACTTGTTTTTAGTGTTTAGACGAAATGAATTGTAGCATCTCATATTCTATCTAGACATTTCAAGTGGCAAGATAAAGATTGATAAGCAAGCAACTTTCATTTCTTGTTTTTAGAGTAGTTTTAAATCTTGCATCCGCATATATTTGTTGCATTAGGATAGATTTGCATATCTTTTTAGGCATCCATAGTTTTGTTAACTTTTGTGAGTGTGGAGTTTTAAAAGAAAAAGAAAAATTTGTTTATTTGAAGTTCCTCTGAACCCTATAGAAATTGCTTTTCATTGAAAATCGAAAAAGTGCATGTGCATGTAGTTAAGTTTTTATTAATTTCTTTTGCATCAAAAACACCAGTAGTTTCACTTGCATTACCTTGTGACTTAAAGAACAGCCTATTTTAAAATCAAGCGCTAACTAAAATTCACTAGAACTTTTTGTTTAAAGTCAGTCACACCAACAAGTTTAGGATTTTAGGGCCTTGGATTAGGCGAGTGGAGAGTTAACTCTCCAAGGCCATATAAATGTCAAACATAGGAGTCTGAATAGTGAGTGAAAATCCAATAGCGTTAGGAAGACCAGGAAAGCTCCGGATCTGGGAGTTAAGCACGAGGGTATGTGAAGACAGGGAAGAGAGATACCCCCTCTCCTACTTGTCCGAACTTACCTCACGACTGTTCCACCTGGCTTCTGCGACAAGTTGGTATCCATAGTTGCTACTCCTAGGGATCTACACAGGTGGCTGCGGAGGGGAATCCCGTGGCACCTGAGGTCGACGTTGCATCACTCTCGACAGTACTACTGGAGGGCACCCTTGCGAAGCATGGGGGCTTGCACCGGCGCAGGCTGTTTTTAGGAGGTCAGCATAACTTCCTCTGTTACCTTCACTGATAGGACTGGGTCGTCATTATCCCAGACTATCTTGGGAAGGCCCCTTACTCCACTTTCTTGTATTTTGGTGTCCGGTCCTCATCACCCGAGCGGAAATACTTTGAAGTTGTTTGATTGGCTGATATCTTTAGGGACTTTATAGTGTGTGCTCTTTGTTCCTTGTATATAGTTGTCTTTAGGTATTTTTGTCTAGTCACGTTTGGACTTTGTGTTCTGAGTGACCGACTTACCACTCTACCGATCTTGAAAGGCTTTTTGTCGTTCTTTCAAAAGTTGTGGAGTTGCCTCCGCAAGGGCAAAGGTTTTGATGGCTTATCCATATTCCTTGAAAAGTTATTTCTATATTCCCATAGGGGAATGGTCTTTGGATCAGTTAGATATGGCAAATATTCCTATGGAAACCAACCAAGGTGCCCTCCCAAAAGGGAATCCTTGTGCTTTTCCTTTCTTTGGAAACGTTGGTACTCCCTTGATGGCCACTTTGAATATTCCTGGGTTGAATGTTGGACTACCCGTTTGGCTGTGGTCCACTCTGAATATTCCAAATGCTCTTGAAGCTTCTCAGTTGAATGCTTTATTTCAAGGGCATACATGGGTGCTAATTGTTCATCTTCTCTCAAAGAGAAATCTCGGGTTCCTTCTTCTCCTCCTTCTTGTCACAAGAAATCTAAAAAGAGGAGAAAGAGGAAGTCAAAGAAGAAGAATAATTCTATCCTTTCATCTTCAACCTCTGCGAGTCATGTTGGAGATGAGCCTTCAGCCACTGCTAGTCATGTTGGGGGCACAATTCTAGTCACTGCGAGTCACACTAGCATTTCATCTTCAACCTCTGCGAGTCATGTGGGAGATGAGCCTTCAGCCACTGCTAGTCATGTTGGGGGCACAAGTCTAGTCACTGCAAGTCACACTAACACTTCATCATCAACCTCTGCGAGTCATGTTGAAGATGAGTCTTCAGCCGCTGCAAGTCATGCTGGGGGCACAGGTCTAGTCACTACGAGTCATACTAGCAAAGAGTCACCGACCTCTACAAGTCATGTTCAGGACTCTCCGCAAACCACTACTAGTCATGTTGGCGGAATGGAGGTTGATAAGAAACTGGACGTAGAAGTTTTAAACCTAAGTTCCCTTGTAAGATATGCAAGGGAGACCATCTTACTCATTTATGCCCTGGCATTCCAGAAGTTCAAAGGATATGGTCCGAGTCTGAAAGTACTTCTACTCCTTAATTTGATATAGTTTCTCATCAATCCCATCAACCATTGGTTGATAATGTGGTAAAGCCAGTGCAATCGTTGGTCGATTACACTCCTCTTTTCGGGGGTGAAGTGCCTAACAAAAGAGTCTGTTTGATCTCTAGTACAGAGCCTACTAGTATAGGGGGCATTCTGGTTTCTTCGAATGTTCCCCCTCCAAGTTCTAAGAGTGTTTCCTTTAACTGGGATAGTCTTGTTGAGCCTCGTCTTCCTTCCGCTGCACCTTTCCAAATAAAGGTCAGGGTTAATTCCAAAAATGTCTATCGATGTATGGTGGATGAAGGATCCTCTACAAGTATTATATACTCTTTGACTTGGAAAGCTTTGGGTTCCCCAAAGTTGTTGACAGCTCAGAGTCAGTTGTTAGCCTATGATAGAAGACCTGGTGAATCTATGGGTGTTCTTCCTCAATTGCCTATCACTTTAGGTGGGAAGACTGTCTTAATCGATATGATGGTGGTTGATAGCCCTTTAGACTTTAATATGCTACTTGGGCGTGATTATGTCTATTCTATGAATGCTGTGGTGTCTTCACTCTTTCGAGTAATGTGCTTTCCTCATAACGGGAATATTGTCACTATTGATCAGCTTGCATCTGATAATCACCACCCTAATTCGACTTTACTGCAGAATGCCCCTTGGTTTGTTCCAAGTGTTCAAGTAGACTCTACCCTGCCACGGGTCAATTATGTGGCATTGAATCCTCAATGTTCAATCGCTTCTAAGAAGGATCCTTTGACCTATTATTCTCCTTCTTGGGACTTGGTCCCAGCAGTTGACCGAGAGATTCTTCCTATAGGGACATGGGACCCTTTAATTCCCTCTTTTAATCCTTGTAGTTCTCATGATTTCTCAGATCTTGCTTTGCCTTCACAAGAGGAACTCTTTGAAGCCATGAGTTATGACTACCAAAGGAGTCCTTGGTCCGATCCCTGCAAAGGGTTTGTCCAAAAGAACTATTATGCGTAAGCCGCAAGGCTGCGTGGTCCCCTGTACCATATTGTACATATGAGGTAAGCATTTTCAAGTTTTGTATTCTATAACACAAAGATTTTATATGAAGTTTATATGTGGGATGCATTAACTTCTCGTCTAGTGTTCCTATTTATGTTTACAGAACTTGGAAGATTTCTCCATTGGAAGTTTATTGTTGGTCCGTTCTGACAGGTATTGGTTCTTGAAACTGGCGTATAGGTTAGGCTTTTCCGCCTGCATTGTGCACTTATCAGTTTCCTTTCCCATTTTGGCCTTAGGATCGACCCCACCAAGTTATGGTGCGGAACTTTCTCATTGCTTAGAAGTATCATGACTTGTGTGGTAGAGCCTACCTTATCATGGGTGCCCTAGTTAGTACCTTGTTGTCGCTTGGCACTCATGCTGATTTTTCATCCCTAGGCTTGGGAGTCCTCTGTAGTCCCGCCATGTCTTATGCGTTGAAGACTCATTCTTCGTAGCTTCTTCACTTTTTTCTGGCCTTATACCCTAGAGGCTCCGTTGTGTTGAGTTGTACTACTGCATTACATGTTGACCACTTGCACCTTTTGGCTTAGAGCCGGCTTCACTTGGACTCGTGTTTAAGCCAACTTTTGACCATGACATCTGCAAAATCAACCTTGCATACCTTTGACTTCTGCAGCTTGACACACCTTGACCCGTGGAAGGAATATACCTTTGAGTGTCACTGACCAATTTTCACCTCCCTGCATTGAGCATAGGAACGTTCCTTTCCCAGGAACTAGATCATCTGTTTCACCGACACTCGTTCTTTCCACTGTACCATAGCATTCTTTTATTCTTTTTCCAGCTTAACAGAAAAAGTCAAAAAAATTAAATATTCCAAAAAGAGCGGGAACGGGACATTATTTCCATTTATTGTTGGCATCTAGATCAGTCATGTCGCCCTTGAACAAAGCACTCAAAACAAAGTCTCCTCTACATGGGTGGGATTTAGTTTGACTTAGGTACGCCATAACCTTGTTATTGAGTCAGTTCTTCCCCGATTGGTTATCTCTTCCAATCATATGGAGGGTTTGTTCGTGCCTCCTGCATGGCGAACTTATACAAAGTCATCATATGCTGCCACATAGTCACATTGAGTCGTGATTTTGTTCAAGGGAAGTTAGCCTGAGTCAGCCTCTCTGCGGTGTCTCTTGACTCATTTTTCAGTCGGCCATCACTGGTTGTCAGTGTCATGTCTATTATCACATCAGTTATATTGGTCCTTTACTCGTGCCGGTTTGAGAAGGTCCCCATTGACTTCTTGCTGGCGGGTCTTGTCCTTATTGACGACGACATCTTGCTCTGAGGACAGGCCTAGAGCTGCACCCCGGCCCTATTTTCATTATTGATAGGTCACCTTGTGCTCAGCATCGATCAGTATCATGGGTCTTTGACTGAGTGGTTTCCCTTGTGTTCGACGTCAGCTTACATTATCACACATTGGGATTCGTGCTGTACCTTGGTTTCCATTTGACCCTATTGGTGCATACCTCGCCTCTGCGTCAACTTTCATTATTGGTTGGTTCAGAGGGTTTCTGTCGTGCGCTAGCCACATCTTGTGTATGCCGGAAACGTACTTCGATTGGGTTACTACATCTTTTTCGTCCAATTCCTTCCACATTATTGGCCTACGAGTTACACTCGCGCTAGATTGATGAAGGATGCCTTAATGCCTTCCTTCTAGCGGATCTTTCCCTATCGACTCCAACTCATTGCTCTGAGGCAAAGATCTAGAGTCCATTTGGCAGTACCTTGGGGTTTGCAGTCATTAGTGGCAGATCCTTCACTATCGACAGTGGGAAATCATCATTGTCTCCTGATCGATAGATTCTTACATGTGTTCGACTCCAGCTCATCTATTCACACTTGTTAGATTGTACTGGGTACCTTGACCCTCATTATCATTATCGGTGAGTAGTATCACGTTTGTTAATGGTATACATCAATGACCGGTAATCAAACGATTTCTCACATGGTCGACTTCAGATCATTTATTCCCATGGTGTAGAAATGCACCACAGCGGTCGGTGAAGACCTCTGCTTGTATCAGTATTCATTGGTTCACTTGACAGTTGCTCCTGTTGTCGCTAGTTGATAACACCCCACTTTATATGTTGCAGTCAGTCATGGCGACATTCTATATGCTGGCACCTGAGTTTGTAGTGTAGTACCATCCTACTCCATCATGTTCAGTTGGTACCTTTTGGGATTAGTGTTTGATATCAGTGATCTGTTGCATCTTTCAGCATCATTGACAGTGTTATATGTGATATTCAGACATGTACTTGTTCATTATGATTAGATGATCCATTATGTATCTTTCAGTGATTTATACTTTTATACTTAGTGGATCCGCTTGTACTTGATATGCGGACATGCTTTACTTTTTCTGAGCATGGGTATGCTCACCTCAGATAGTGTTTCTTTCTGATCTCCTTTGGTGGCTTGGCAGGCTGAATTCTAGTGAAGTCCTCCTCGGTTTTTGACAGACTTCCTTTCCATGTACTCACATAATATATTTTGGCCATCATGTACCCCTTCTGACCTCATATATTAGGGGGCATTTGTTATCGCTCCGAATCTCACTCTTATGGTTTGTGATGCTGTACTCATGGCCTAGGGCAACCCCTCCTTCTAGACCTAGTCCTAAAATTTAAAAAAATAGTGTTTTATCCCTTATACGCGACATTGCCCTGACTTAAACGCATGTATACGCGGGTATGTGTATAGCCAACCGACGTGTATGTATTAAAACACTTAAAAAAATATAAGACTCCTTATTTTCGGGTGGAGATCGTGGGTTTTACCTGCTGATCACCTGTTAGTGCCCGTGGCCCAACTGTTCCCAACCAACTCCTAACTAAAAAACTACATTGGAGATGGTATAAAAAAACCTCAAAGGGAAGGCCTAAAGGAGGAGAGAAGAGAGAGAAAGGTTATTATTCTGAGATTCTTCCCTTGACCAGGTCTGAAGTCCCTTGTGCCTTCTTCACCTCCCCCATTGTGTATAGGAAACCTTTGTTTCCTTGTGTGTTGATGTTCATCCACCATTTATGACATCATGGAGAGAGTCATGGATGGAGTTTGTTAGAGGCTTGAGGCTGGAACAGATCCGGAAGGAAGCTTTGCTTCGAGCCTGCTGAAGGTGACTCAGGTGAAAATATTCCTTTTTATGTACTTTATTTGTCTATAATAAAAGAAACACATGTCTTGGTTCCAGAAATGAATCTTCTTTATGTTAATGATATTCATATTTAGAATTCATATGTAAAAGGTTGTTTGGATTTCATAACTAACTACCTTTCTTTATAACATGAAGATGGTTTCTTTATAAGTTTTTGTCCATGTACTGGTGTGCTCTTTGAATTGTTTGTTTTGCAGGACAAAAGAGAAGAATGGAACTCCAAGAAGGGTTTGGACCCTAAGGGCCTTCTCAAACGTAGGACCAAAGGTACGTACCCTTATCATAGAATTTGCTTATAATAGCATAATGGCTGTGTGAATGCATGTTTCTTTGAATAGATAACTTTCATTCTGCTAGGGTTTCAACCCAAAAAACCCTAGGGGAACGTTTCCCTCTATCACCTTGTTTCGGCCTTATTGATTCAAAAATACTCATTATCCCCTTTTTGCTTTCTCCTTAGGCATTTATTTATTTATATAGGCAGGCCAGTGATTATCAGCTTAATGCTATTGGTGCCCTTTATAACGTAATTGCAACGTGAACTCCGATTTGTCCCAGATCCTTTGGATTTAACCCCATTCCCTCATTTCTTCACATAGGACCAAGGGTTGTGACCATTAGCTTAGCACTAAGGATCTAAGGAATTTAGGATCTTTGTCAAGGGGCATTTCCTTTGTTAAATTTTTTTAGGCCTAAAATTCCATACAGTTTAAAAACCACGAAAACTAGATGACCATGGTCTGGAGACTCAAGGCCCAAAACTTTTAGGGGTTTTAACCATGGCTAGGAACAGGGGGTCGATTCTTTAGAATACTGTGTGTTACAAACAGCTCCCAAGTGTAATGCATGGGACCATAGCACATGTGCCTTAGCCTTTATAATATTGGACTTTCATAATCAGCGATTTCGTAATGTTTCACTTGGTTGCATCCTTCAAAACTTGCGATTGCCGATATGCAGGATCACCTTTGGTTCTCAGCCTTGCACCTTTCCTTCTTTATAAATGTGAATTAACCCTCACATCAGAGCTCCTCTATCGGAGATTTAACTTTGTGTGCACATTTCATTTTCGTCGATTCACCGAATGTTGATCACCTTTTGTGCTTTGGCCCTCAGTCCTTCAACTCTTCACATGGCTATATTTTAGTCCACTTATCGAAGCCCCCAATTAGAGATTTCCAATTAGAGGTTGCACAAAGATGCACAACATTCCTCAACCTCCGATCATCGATCTATGATACGTGACGTTATCATTTCGACATTACTGCCACATGTCACCTTGCGAGTGGTGACATGTGTCACCCTTTTTAGCCCCATATGAACCCTAAAAATGCCAAATCCACTTGCCATGTGTCCACCATACGACCACATCATGATGACATCAGCCTCCACATGGCACTTATCAGAACTAATTGTTGACTACCACGCATACCTAATTGGACCTAATCATTTTTCACCATGTGTGTCTTGTCGAATCCCGTCTCTATCCACCACATGTCTCTTTGTAGGAGAGATAAAATGCTTAGCTATGCTTTGTTTTAGGATGAAAATCCCTTGTAAACTATTTTTTCACTTTCCCAATGGTTTAACACTATCGTCCCCTTTTCCCTACATTTTAACACTATCGGTCCCTTTTCCCGACATTTTAACACTATCATCCCCTTTATATGTCGCAACTTCGAATATCACAATTTTTGCAATGTCATGACATCCTCTAATATGCAACATTCACATATTTTCAATTCTTTGATTTCCAATCTTGTGATATGACCTAAGCCCCGCCAATATTTCTTATCAGAGTTCGGAGATCATCGATATTGTTATGTTGTGGTGATATGCATTGGACCCCCGACTGTTGACTAACCTAAACCTCTGATATACGGGATTTGGAACCTCTAATCCTTGATTTGTGATATCAGTGATCGTTAATCACTGACTTTTCTTCTATCTCCATTGTCTGTCCCTCCAAACCTCTAATATGTGGGATCCAGGATTTCAATACTTAGGCATTTTAACTTTTTTTCTACTTTTGAAGAGTAAAATTCAATCTGCTCTAACGTTTGCCCTAGAAGTCAATTTAAAGGACTAAATATACCGTTAGAAAGTTCCTTTTGAGAACTTCATCATGGAAACACATGCAAGATGATTTTATAGAATATTTCCAAGAAAAACTCCTTCCCAACACTTTGACTTGTTTTTACCACAAGACTTTAAGGACTAAATGAATTCCTTGACAAGTGAACCTTTAGGCTATCACACCAAGTGACTCATAGGCTAAATTTCACAAGAAGATTCCCAAAATAAATAATTGGACATACATACTATGATTACCTATATTATATAACCCTAACATTGGCTCCAATGGGGATGAAATCCTCCTTTTGAGGCGTCAAGAACATTGTAGATCAGTAGCCTTCTCCTTTGTGTAATGGAGTCAAAACTAAAAATGAACTAACTACGAACTGACTGACTAACGTATTTCACTTATTCTCAAAAACACAGTACATATTGAAAAACTTCAAAGGGCATAAGTAAATTTTGACAACACATCACTGAATTCTTAGGGGCTTGTCCTCGGGCTTCAAACCTCAATGAGAGTTATCAACACCTGCTAGAAATGTACATATTAGGTGATCTCCTCCTTCCAATGTAACCAGTCAAGAAAATGGCTACTTGACTAAGTTCTACTCATAATTCTTATGAGAAGGCAGAAAAAGAGAAAGAGTGGAAATCTAAAATTCAACTGATTATGAAAACCAACATTTGTAAACAATACAAGCTTCCACAAATCCTGCAATAGATTGGTGATGGGATGACAATCCTCTTCTTTCAATGGTTCCAATACCGCAGCAAAATAATCTTCAAAAACATAATTGGTTACCTTCACCTGATGATCGGTGAGAGGACTCTGTTCTAGAGAAATGGGAGCACTCAATCCATTAATCTTTCCCTCTTCAATTGAGGCATCCACCTTATCCACAATAGTAATGTGTACATCCATAGGATCCAAAACAACATGTTCTTTTTCAGAAAATTCTTCATTATCTGAATCTAGAGGCAAATCTTCAATTGAGGCATCCATATCTTGGATAACAAAAAGGTATACGCCCATAGGATCTAGAAGAACCTTCTCTTCATTATACTCTTGTAACTGTGGAGTATTGCTACCATTATCTAACTCACTATTTTCATGAATAATACCTTCATCATCATCTAAAATTAGCTCATTATTTTGAATTTCGATACATATAATTTCAGAATTCATAGTTTGATAAGTTTCTTCTTTGAACAAAGATCGAGGAGATAAAAGGATTGATGGAAGGTTTGATTGTTTAACTTATTGTTTCCCTTGGTAACTTAACATTTGACAAGACTACTACAAATTGTTTTCAAACTCAGAAGATGAATCATAACTTTTTGCATGAGGATATTGATTTACTTCATTTTCAAGCAAGAGAAAAGGTACTATTTGCTAGAAGTTTTCTTGAATATGATGAAAACTAGTTTCTACTTCTTCTTCATGGTTGAAAGGGTTCTCATGAATAACCTCTATAATCTAATCATCCATAAATTAATCATCTTCATAAAAAAATTCCAAATCCTCAATAAACTTGTCAAAATGTGTGCAATGATCTTTGACCAGCAACAAAGAAGGATGATGTTCTTTATATTTCTCATAAAATACTACGTGAAAATCTATAAGAGAATATAAACAATTATTTGGCAAGATTTCATACCATGATTGTGCATTTCCCTCCAAGGACACCATGAACATCTTCATAAGACAATCTTCATGAAATTTGACTTTAAACTTACAGATGTGCATATGAAATTTAATCAGATGTAAAGCAGCATCATCTCATTTTTTATCTATTAATGTAGGTAAATAAGTCTGGCAACTTACATCAAGCCTGTGATTTGGAAAGCTTAGAATATTATTGCAATGCATAGGAGCATACCTTTTATATTTAGAACTCATATTGATTTGTAGATCCCACTGCCAGTGGAGTCTTGAGATCATCTTGAAACTGTTTGGAGTCGCCACGTGAACGTTTCAGCCTTTTTGCATCTAATCATTATCCACCATCCGAAATCGAATCTAAAACTTGATACTATTTCCTGAGGAAGATAAACCATTTCTCCACAATAACGTCACCAGAATTTTATCACTCCATAATTTCCCTAGGCTGAGAAGAGAAACCTAAAGGTAACCATAAAACCACTTTAAAAGCTGGGATCTATCCCTTCCATCTTTAGAGAGGGATCTCTCAATATGATTTAGATTTTTGTTCAATATATTAGGCTAGTTATGAAAGTGTGAGGTGCGATTTTTCAAAGGTTTGGTTGAAAGATGCAGGGAAAGTCCCTTGGGCATGGAGTCATGAAACTTGAGGCGATCAATCACAAAATAACATAGCAACTGTAACAGGGTAGGATAAGAAATATTTTGGATCTTATAGAGTGTCTGTGTAGTGGAAAAGATGAATATGACTAAGGTTCAATTAAATATAGAGCATACTGAGATGAATTCTATATTTAACATCGGATAGAAAACATTGATATTGTTCACAAGCCAGAGCATAGTACAATTAACCAAATTCAGCCCTTAATATTATTGAAATAATAAATATAGAAAACATATGGAAAACTGAACAAATAAACAATTTTACAAGAGATAGTACATCACCAATTGCTTGACACAAAAATCCTAGAACAAAGCTCTCTATATTACTGCAAATTGATCCCTTTCAATATAATGTACAACTTACATCAATATACAGACTTTCTTCATACAAGTCCCAACCTAACCCAACAAAATCCAACAAATTCCAACCATTTCTAAGTTTTATTACAAAGTATTTATAGACTTCTTATTGAACTAACTTTGGATTCCAAAAAGGAATGATTACAAAATAATATCTAACAATTTCTGGAAAAAATTTGAACAATAAACTAAAAATAAAAGACAATCACTAGAAAACTGCAAGAAATATGGAACTCATGGAAAATCTTTAATCTCTAAAACTGAAAGTTATTTTATCAATGCTAATCCTTTTCCTATGAATCTGGAGTGGTTGTAGTTATTTTCGCACCAACTTGTGAGCTTCCCTTTCAACTAACATCCCCCATTTTCCAGCGATTTCAAGAACTGCCGACTCATCCATATTTAACTCTTTTATACTGTCAAATGGGAGAAGTTTCCTCCTTATTTCGGCCTTATTGATTCAAAAATACTCATTATCCCCTTTTTTCTTGCTCCTTAGGCATTTATTTCGTTATATAGGCGAGTCAATGATTATCAGCTTAATGTTATCAATGCCCTTTATAACATAATTTTAACGTGAATTTAGATTTGTCCTGGCCCCTTTGGTTTTAGCCCCATTCCTACATTTCTTCACATAGGAATGAGCATTGTGACCATCGACTTAGCCCTTAGGAGCTAAGTCATTTACTCTCTTTGTCAAGGGTCATTTCCTTTGTTAAATGTTTTTAGGCCTGAAATTCCTTACACTTTAAAAACCGCGGAAACTAAATGACTGGGGCCTGGAGACTCAGGTCTTAGAATTTTTAGTGGTTTTAACCTTGTGGCTAGGAATAGGGCCTTGATTCTTTATAATAGTTTTTTTATAAACAAATCACATGTGTAATGCATGGGACCATAACACATGTGCCTAATCCTTTATAATATTATACTTTTGCAATCAACGATTTCATGTTAGGAAACCAACTCACAAAAAGATAGAAAAGATAGATGAACGCCTTAGAAGTAAGCCTCTTCGAGGGGGCAACCTCTTTTACATTACACAAATGAACAATTCTTGGATGATAGAAATGACAAGACCTCCTTTCTATATATATCAAAGCCGCCATAACAATAATAATCTAAGGGCACACTAATAACAATAGTGGGCTTCTATGGGGCACAATAATAACAATATGTGGACTACATGGGCACAACAATATAATAAGGGGGTTGTACTAATAACAATAAGGGGTTACACTAGTAGAATAGGGACCTAACATTCCCCTCTCCTTCAAAAAGTGTTGTCCTCAACGCTTGAGTAGTTCTTGATGCTTATGTATAAAATTCTTATCCTCCCATGTGGAATCTTCAGCGATTAATTTCTTCCACTTGATGAGATACTCTGAAATTGATCGATTTCGTAGTTGTTGGGTTCTTGTTTCTGTGACTGCTCCAGGTTCCAATATGATTTTTCCTTCCTCGTCAAGTTCTGGCAATATTGTTTGAACTGGGATCTTTTGCAACTTTTGAATGAGTGGCGACACTTCTTCATCCTTCTTCCATTCATCCCTTGCTTCGTTTATCCAATCTGGTTGGATAATAGAAATAACACAAAACAATGCTTCCACATCCTCATCCCTTCTTGAGAGTGCATCTACAACAACATTTGGCTTCCCGTTTTTGTAGATGATTTCAAAATCATAACCCAACATATTTGTGACCCATTTTTTCTTTTCTTCTAAAGATAATCTTTGTTCTAAAAAATATTTCAGACTATCATGATCCAATTTTACCTTGAAGTGTCTTCCCATTAGGTAAGGTCGCCATTTCTTAAGTGCATGTAGTATTGCCAATGTTTCCTTCTCATCAATATCTTGCTTGAGATGTAGCCGTAAAAATACCTAATCGCCTACATCAAAACTTCTTTCACTGTGATGTTGATCTGCCTCTTGTTTCATTTGATTCTATACCAAAGTGGCGTTATCCTTTAAAAGTTGGAGAACTTGTTGTTGATGCTTGATTTTACCTTTCATTGCTTGAACCTTTTTCTTCTTGATATGTCCTTCTATATTGAGAGTTTGAGTGGTAATTTCTTCCAATGCATTACAAGATATGGTCAGATTCATTTCTTGATGCTCGATGTGATCTTTCACTTCTTAAACATTTTTCTTCTTGATATATCCTTCTATCTTGATAGTTTGAGGAGTGGTAATTTTGGCCAATGCATTATAGGATATGCTAGGATTCATTTCTCCTTTCTCAATGTGATCTTTCACTTCTTGAACCTTTTTCTTCCTGATATGTCCTTCTATCTTGAGAGTTTGAGGAGTGGTAATTATTTCCAATTCTTTACAAGATATGGTCATATTCATTTATTATTTCTCTGGGGTTGGTTCCTGGTGTATATCCTCTTCAATTGATATTTCTTGATCCTTTTCTTCCTCCTCTTCATAATCTATGTAAAATAATTTCTTCTCAGCACACTTATGACCTTTAGTGTATTTTCTATCACAATTGTAACAAAGCCCTTTTTCTCCTTTTTCTTCCAATTGTTGTGGTGTAAACCTTGTAGGTTGTGGAAGGTTAGGAGAAAAAACACATCCATAATTATAGTCATTAGTGGTTGGATTCCTTGTTTCCATAATTTCGCTTTCAATTTTTCTTGCCAACCTGAATGTCTTCTCCAATGAATTTTGTTCCCAAAGAAGAACCTCATGTTGAATGTTATCCTTTAAAGTCCCTATGAAGACATCAACCCTTTTCTTCTCTGGAATATCATTTACCATTATATTCAATTTTTTGAAATCCTAAATGTGCTTTGCCACTGAATGATTTTGTTTGAGATTCATCAATTGGCTAAAGAAGGTGTTACTCTTTGTATCCTCATAATGTGCTATCATTTCTTCCATGAAAATTGACCAAGTGACAAGTGCTCTATGAGAACATGGCCCTTTATACCATAAAAATTGATCCAGTTCTAAATATGAAGATGCAATAAGTACCTTTTGTAACAGTTTCACCTCATGTAGATCAAAATATTGCTCCATCTGTAGTATCCAATTTATCGGATCCTTGTCATCAAACTTCCTCATATTGTCTTTTCTTGATTTTAGGAGCTCAATCTTGAAACGACTGTAACTCTGTAATTTCGGATCTCCAAGTTCTGAAATTTCATCCTATAGTAGCCCTGTAAGTCCTCTTTCTAACCCCAAAATTCTGATCAAGATTGGATTCTGTAAGGAAGCATTATGTCAAATCTCCCACGATGACCCGATTCTCGACTGGTTTAGTAGATCGAACTTGTATGAAGCGCCTCGTGTCACTATTTCAACCTTAGGACCTAAAACCGATACATAGAAAACTACAGTCCGCCCTCTTTCTGCAACTTACGAAATTTCAATTTGATGCTCAAAGAGAAAGTTATGACGATTTTCCCAAGGTCACAAGTTTAGGATGTAATTTGGGACCTTGCAAAAACCCTAAATGCCTCAGATTATATCTCCGAAAATATAGTAAGACAAGATCTGAAATTCGAACCCAAGCTTCACCAAGATTTTGGTTCAAATGGGTTTTAATTTTAGAGTCTGAACCTTCATAGAACAAATATTATAGTAAAACGTTCACGATGACTTGTTTGAGATGAAATTTTGAAGCTTGCAAAAACCCTAACTTCCTCAGAACATATCTCCAAAAATATAGCGAGGAAAGATCTCAAATTCGAACGCACAATTCATACCAATTTCTTCTCAAATGGGGTTTTTTTTAGCTTTTGAAAATTCGTAGCGAAAAATTTATAGAGAAAATTCCACGATGACCATTTTGGAGCAGTGAAACCCTAGAATTCACAACTCTGATACCAAATGTTAGGAAACCAGCTCACAAAAAGATAGAAAATATAGATGAATTCCTTAGAAATAAGCCTCTTCGAGGGGGCAACCTCCTTTACATTACACAAATGAATAATTCTTGAATGATACAAATGACAAGACCTCCTTTCTATATATTAGTCTAAGGGGTCATAATATAATCAAAGCCGACATAAAAATAATAATCGAAGGGCACACTAATAAAAATAGTGGTCTTCTATGGGGCACAATAATATAATAAGGGTGTTGTACTAATAACAATAATGGGTTACACTAGTAGTATAGGGACCTAACATTTCATAACGTTGCACTTGGTTGCATCCTTCAAAACTTGTGATCGCCGATATGTAGGATCGCCTTTGGTTCTAAGACCAACATATTTCCTTCTTCATGGCCATGAATTAAATCTCACGTTAGAGCTCCTCTATCAGTGAATTCTAATTGGAAATTTAACTTTTGGCCCACATTTCATTTCACTGATTTACCAAGCATTAATCAGTTTTTGTGCTTTGGCCCTTGGTCCTTCAGCTCTTCACATGACTGTAGTCTAGCCCACTTATCGGAGCCCCCAATCAGATATTTTCCACCGAAGGTTGGACAAATATGCACAACACACCACAACCTCCGATCACTGATCTCTGATACATGACACCATTTTCACCACGTTACTGCCACATGTCACCTTGTGAGTGGTGACACATTCACCTTTTTTGGCCCCACATGAACCTTGAAATTGAAAAATCCACCTACCATGTGTCCACTATATGACCATCTCATGATGACGTCAGCCTCCACATGACACTTATCGGAACCAATTACTAACTGCCGCATCTACCTAATTGGACCCTATCCTTTTTCACCATGTGTCTCTTATCAAATGCAGTCTCTGTCTACCACGTGTCTCTTTGGAGGAGAGAGAAAATGACTCGCTATGCTCTATTTTACAATGAAAATCATTTGTAAACTATTTTTGTGCTTTCTCGATGGTTTAACACTATCGGCCCCTTTTCTTGTAATTTTAATACTATCAGCCCCTTTTCCCAACATTTTAACACTATCGACCCCTTTATATGTCGCAACTTCGCATATCGTAATTTTTGCAATGTCGCAACATCCTCTGATATGAAACATTTACATATTTGCAATTCTCCAATCGTTGATCTTGTGATATGACTTGGGCCCCGTCGATATGTCTAATTATAGTTCGGAGATCATCGATATTGTTCAGTTGTGGCAATATGCATTGGATCTCTGACTGCCGACTGACCATAAACCTCCAATATGCAGGATTTGGAACCTCTGATCACCGATTTGCGATATCGGCGATCACTAATTACTAATTTTTCTTTGATCTCCACTTCCTGTCTCTCCAAGCCTCCAATATGTGAGATCTATGACTTCAACAATTAGGAACTTTCACTTGTTTTCTGCTTTTGAAGAGTAAAAGTAAGTCTTCTCTAACTTTTGCTCCAAAATTTAGTTTGAAGAACTTAATATACTATTAGAAAGATGATTCTGATCGCTTGATCATGGAAACACATGCAAGATGATTTTACAGAAGCTTTAGAAGAAAAAATCCTTCCCAACACTTTGACTTGTTTTGACCATAGAATTTTAAGGATAGAATGACTTCTTTGACAAGTGAATCTTTAGGCTATAACACCTAGTGACTCATAGGCGAAATTTCACAAGCAAATTTCCAAAATAAATAGTTGGACATACAGACTATGATTACCTATATTATTGTGTAGTTATTTTTGTTGGATAGGTTTATGGATGAAGATATGGATCATTGTACTCTCTCTTGCTGAATAATTCAATGACAATTTGATAAGAAGAAAAATTTGAAAGGTTTTCCCCATTGTGTGTTTTCCCCTAGTCTTTGACCAATCATGGTTTCTCTATGTGTGAATTATTTTCTTCTATTATTCCTTTATGTTCTACTACATTGATAATGATGATATTTTTTGTTATGAAACCAGCTCAAGAAAAGATAGAAAAGATAGATCAACGCCCTAGAATTCAGCCTCTTTGAGGGGGCAACCTCCATTACATTACATAAATGAACAATTGGATGATACAAATGACAAAACCTCCTTTCTATATATAGGAGTCTAAGGAGTCACAATATAATCCAATCAGCCTAACAATAATAATATAAAGCCACAAAAATAACAATAGAGGGACTCTACGGGGCATAGAAATAACAATATGGGGGTAATAGGGGCACAACAATATAAATAAGGGGTATAACTACAATAGTAATGGGGTAATCACCAGTATTATAGGGACCCAACATGCCCCTATCCTTCAAAAAAGTGTTGTCCTCAACGCTTGAGTAGTTCTGGATACTTTTGCATAAAATTCTCATCCTCCCATGTGGAATCTTCAGCAGATAAGTTCTTCTACTTGATAAGATACTCTGAAATTGATCGATTTCGTAGTTGTCGAGTTCTTGTTTCTGTGACTGCTTCCAGTTCCAATATAATTTTTCCTTCCTCGTCAAGTTCTGGCAATATTGTTTGAATTGGGAGCTTGTCACCTATAACCTTCTTTAAACATGAAACATGGAAAACTGGGTGCAATCGAGAAGCTGCAGGAAGCTCCAATTTGTATGCCATAGTACCAATCTTTTGCAACACCTTGTACGGATCCTCATACTTTGGTGATAATTTATTATCCTTCTTAGCTTGCTTTAGGGACATTTGCTTATATGGTTGTAGCCGTAGGAATACCCAATCACCTACATCAAAACTTCTTTCACTGCGATGTTGATCTGCCTGTTGTTTCATTCTATTTTGTGCCAACACGAGGTTATCCTTTAAGAGTTGGAGGACTTGTTGTTGATGTTCGATGTGATGTTCCACTGCCTGAACCTTAGAATTTTCTCTTAAATATGATGTGATGGATGGTGGTTGATACCCATAAAGTGCCATAAATGGGGTCATTTTTGTTGCTGTATGGAAGGAAGTGTTATACCACCATTCAGCAAGAGGCAACCATTTGACCCATTGTGTCTGTTTATCAGATACAAAGCAACGAAGATATCCTTCCAAACATTTGTTTACTATCTCAGTTTGCCCATCAGATTCAGGATGATAAGATGAGCTATGAGCTAACTGAGTACCAAGACAAGAAAATAATTATGTCCAAAAATTTCCAGTGAAAATGGGATCTTTGTCACTTACAATAATCTTTGGGTTTCCATGTAGCTTTTGAACTGTTTCCATAAATGCAGTAGAAACTGTACTGGCTTTAAATGGATGTGATAATGCACAAAAGTGTGCATACTTGGTAAGTCTGTCAACTACCACCATGATGACACTCTTTCCCTCAGACTTGGGTAAACCTGTGATAAAATCCATTGAAACCTCCTCCCAACGTTGGCTTGGAATGGATAAAGGTTGTAATAGACCTGGTGTCTTAATTTTTTCAACTTTATTTTGCTGGCAAACCAAACATTCTACCACAAACTTTTGAATATTTGATTTAAAGCCATCCCAAAAAAATTCCTTCTTAACCCTGTAGTAAGTTTTTAAAAATCCTGAGTGCCCTCCTAAGGGAGAAGTGTGCAATTCCATAAGAATCTTTTGTTTTAGCTGGGAATTCTTACAGAGGTATAAGCGATCTTTGTACCATAACGAATCATTTTGCCAGCTAAATGTATTAGAAGTACTGGAATCTTGTTGTAGCTTTCGAATAAGTGCCCACACTTCTTCGTCATTCTTCCATTCCTCCCTTGCTTCGTTTATCCAATCTGGTTGGATAATAGAAATGGCACACAACAATGCTTCCACATCCTCATCCTTTCTTGAGAGTGCGTCTGCCACCACATTTTGCTTCCCTTTTTTGAAGATGATTTCAAAGTCATAACCCAACATCTTTGTGACCCACTTTTGTTGCTCTTCAGAGGATAATCTTTGTTCTAAAAAGTATTTAAGGCTATCATGATCCATTTTTACCTTGAAGTGTCTTCCCATTAGGTAGGGTCGCCATTTCTTAAGTGCATGGAGTATTGCCAACATTTCCTTCTCATAAATAGCTTTGCTTAAAAATTTTCCCTTGATTGGACAACTTTCAAAAGCAATGGGTCTTTCATCTTGCATTAGAACAACACCAATTCCATTTCCTGAAGCATCACATTCCACAATAAAGGTTTTTGTGAAGTCCGGTGTAGCTAAGACCGGTGCTTGGCACATTGCCTCTCTAAGATGTTCAAAGGCCTTTGTTGCTTTCGAAGTCCATGAAAATGAATCTTTCTTCAATAATGTTGTTAGAGGTGCTGCTATTCTCCCATAATTCTTAGCAAACTTGCGATAATACCCTGTCAACCCAAGAAATCCTCCAAGATGCTTTATGGATGTGGGGATTTTCCATTCCTTAATGGCTTTAATTTTTCTAGGGTCTACCTTAACTCCTTCATGAGATACAATATGACCCAAATATTCCACCTCCTGGACTCCAAAGAAACATTTGGATCTTTTTGCATATAATTGTTTCTCCTCCAATAGTTGTAGCACCCTGTCAACATGTTCAACATGATCCTTCCAAGACTTGCTGTAGATTAGTATATCATCAAAAAATACTAACACAATTTTTCTAAGGAATGGTTTGAAAATTGAATTCATCAAACCTTGAAATGTTGAAGGTGCATTGGTAAGGCCAAAAGGCATGACCAAAAATTCATAATGACCCTCATGAGTTCTAAATGCCGTTTTCGGAATGTCTTCAATCTTCATTCTGATTTGATGATATCCCGAACGAAGATCCAACTTGGTGAAGTAAATTGATCCATGCAATTCATCCAGTAATTCATCAATAATAGGAATGGGGAACTTATCTTTAATAGTGATCTTGTTGAGCTCCCTATAATCCGGACACATACGCCATGATCCATCCTTCTTGTGCACCAATAGTACTGGAGCTGAGAAAGAACTTTGACTCGGTTGAATTATACCAGCTTCTAGCATTTCTGCAACCATACATTCAATTTCACTTTTTTGGACATAGGCATATCTGTACGGCCTGATGTTTGGAGGAACACTTCCTGGAATCAGATGAATAGCATGATCATGACTATGCATAGGTGGGAGACCTTTTGGAGTCTCAAATACCTTGGAATGATTGTCCAGGACTTTTTGGAGATCTGGAGAAATAGATTATTCCAATGTGGAAACATCTAGCGAACATAACTGTGCAATTACACCTATTTGCTCCTTTTTTAGAAGCTTTGTCATGCTATTAGAGCTTATTATCTTTCTTGGTTTCCCTGCAATACCCCTTAATTCAACTTCCTTTCCTTCCGAAGAAAATTTGATGAAAAGTTCTTGAAAATTAAAAGCTATTGTACCCAAGGATTGTAGCCATTGGACTCCTAGTACAACATCAGCACCTCCCATTGGAATGGAAAGCATTGGGCTAGTCAATACATATTCTCCCATGGATAGCTTGATATTATGGCACTTTCCAGAGCAATTTATTGTTCCTCCATTTGCAATCATCACTTGACACTCTGGTGCTGGATATAGGAAGCAATTCAATTCTTTTGCTACCCTACAATGAATAAAATTGTGGGTGCTTCCTGAATCAATCAACACTATTACCTTTTTCTTCTTGATTTGTCCTTCTATCTTGATGGTTTGAGGAGTGGTAATTCCCGCCAATGCATTACAAGATATGGTCGGATTTATTTTTTCTTCATCTAGGCTTTGTTCCTGGAGTATATCTTCTTCTTTTGACCTTTCTTGCTCCTTTTCTTCTTCCTCTTCACAATCTATGTAGAATAATTTCTTCTCAGCACACTTATGACCTTTAGTGTATTTGCTATCACAACTGTAACAAAGCCCTTTTGCTCTTTTTTCTTCCAATTGTTGTGGTGTCAACCTTATAGGTTGTGGAAGACTAGGGGCAACAACACTTCCATCTTTATAGTTGTGAGTGGTATACTTCCTGGTTGCCATAATTTTGCTTTCCATTTTTCTTGCTAACCTGAATGCCTTCTCTAATGAATCAGGTTCCCAAAGGCGAACATCATGTTGGATATTATCCTTTAAATACCCTATGAACACATCAATCCTATGCTCCTCTGGAATATCTTTTACCCTTATGTTCAATTTTTGGAACTCCTCAATGTGCTCCATTACTAAACCCTTTTGTTTGAGACTTATCAATTGGCTAAAAAAAGTGTTGCTTTTTGTATCTTCATAATGTGCTATCAATTCTTCCGTAAAAATTGCCCAAATGATAAATTGTTTGCAAGAGCAAAGCCATTGATACCATACAAACTGATTTGGTTCTAAATATACAGTTGCCATACGTACCTTTTGTGCGTTTTGCACATTATTGAGATCGAAGAATTGCTCCATCTGTAATATCCATGTGGCGGGATCTTTTCCATCAAACTTCCTCATATCGATTTTTGGAATATGGTGATTCTTTGATCCAACATTAGCGTCTATGGAATCATGATTAACATTTCTTTTGTTCTCATCATGAGTTTCCTTTACTACCTTTTCACCATTAGTGACCCTTTCTTGTAGCCACTTCTTCAATTCTTCCATCTCTGTCTTCAAATCATCCATCTTAGCTTCCATGCCCTTTATCTTAGATTCCACGCCATTTACCTTAGATTCCACGCCACTTATCTTAGCTTCTGTTAGCTTTTGTGAGCGTGACATTTGTTGCACTTGTTCTTGTAATTTTGATATATCATGTAGCATTTCTTCCTCTTCTTCATGAGTCATGCTAGAGCTTTCAGGTTCCTTACTAGGTGTTTGCATTTTCTTTCCTCGGGGCATCAGTTACCGATAATAATGCTTTACTATGCCCTTTGAATTCCGTTAAACCAAGCTTACACAAAAATTTAAAAAAAAAACTACACACCTTTTTTCACTTTATAGAAGCCTGATATTGAATCTGATGTATCTCTGTAATTTTGGATCATCCAGTTCTGAAATTTCTACTTGTAGTAACCTTCTGTGTCCTCTTTCCAATGCCACAAGTCTGAGCCAAATTGGATTCTCCAAGGAAGAGTTATGTGAAATCTTCCACAGTGACTTGCTTTTAGACTGGTTCAGCAGAGCGAACTTGTACGACGTGCCACGAGTCACTGTTTCAACCTTTGAATCTAAAACACATGCACAAGAAACTACAGTCAGTCCTCTTTTTGTACCTTCTTATGAAATTTCAATCCGATCCCTAGAGAGAAAGTTATGACGATTTTCCCCAGGTCACCTATTTTGAATGTAATTCAGGAGTCTGCAAAAAGACCATCTTCCTCAGATCATATCTCCACAAATATCGTGCGAAAAGCTCTGAAATTCGGACCCAAGGTTCAGCGCGAATTCTTCTCAAATGGGTTTTTTTTGCGACTTCTGAAACATCACAGAAAAAAGGGTATAGTGAAAATTCCATGATGACCTGTTTGGAGCAGCGAAACCCTAGAATCCAAAGCTCTGATACCAAATGTTATGAAACCAGTTCAAGAAAAGATAGAAAAGATAGATCAACGCCTTAGAATCCAGCCTCTTCGAGGGGGCAACCTTCTTTACATTACATAAATGAACAATTCTTGGATGATACAAATGACAAAACCTCCTTTCTATATATAGGAGTCTAAGGAGTCACAATAATCTAGCCGACCTAACAATAATGATATAAAGCCACAAAAATAACAATAGAGGGATTCTATGGGGCACAGAAATAACAATATGGGGGTAATAGGGGCACAACAATATAAATAAGGGGTATAACTACAATAGTAATGGGGTAATCACCAGTATTATAGGGACCCAACATTTTTCTTCATATTATAGTTGCATATGATGTTGCATAATGATATAAATATGAATAGTGTTATGATGTTATGGGGTTAACTTAATGTGTTAATGAAGAAATGCAATTATCAAAGAAAAGAATAATATAGCCCTAAGAAAAATGAACATGGTATCATAGCTAAGTTGAATAAAATTCATGGAGATCACCCCTATGATGACACCATTGGTGGAAGAAAGGGAGGATGGAGGAGACCTAAAATAATTATAGGGTTTCAAGGAAACCCTATGAAATTTGTGCTTAGGGTTTGACGGATATTAGAAGGATTTGAGAAAATCCCTAGTTTATGGAAAATATTTGAGATATGAAATCTACAAACCCTAGTATGGTAAATGTGAAGATTCTCAAGCACTTGTGTGAGAATTGATGAATCTGTAGATGGTCCTCGTTGCTGATAAAGTTGGTTGAAATAATGAAGTAAATATTTTCATATGGGAAATAGACAGTGATGTCTCTTGAAGTTTGGTTCAAGAGAGAGATGATTACCTCTCCTTGAAGATAAGTACTTTTCAATTTATGATGCTCCGCTATGTCTTTACTTTTGTTTAGAATTATTGATTTTATTATTGTATTACTTATACTTCCTACATGTATATTTGAGTATTTGGATCCTTCTAACTTCTTTATAAGATATGATAAGTGGATCTTTCTTGAGGATCATCTCAAATACAGCTAGTGTAGGAAGAGAAGAACTAACGTTGGAAAAGGTAAAGAGGCACTTGATGAAAAGGTGAAAAAGTGCTCCGAGTTGCCTGTGTCAAATAATAAGGTGCATAGGTATTTCCACACTACAAGGTAGGCATGTCGATATTGAATTGAAAGGTAAGCCCTAAGGTATGATTGAGGATTTCTCCTTCATAAAAGGCTCATGCATATGAAAGTGATTTGGATTCATGGTGGCTTATGATGAAATGATGCACTTGGTACTAAACAAGAATATTACCTTTTAGACATGATGAACTTCCTAATTCTATGAAGCTACTTGATATTGATCTTTGATATAGTGGTATACTTGATGTTTGGCTACATCTATCATTTTTAATATCTTGATCCCATAAAGAAGGATAGCACCTTGATTCTAGTAGATGGTAACTTGAAACTATCGATATTGTTTATGAAAGGAACGACAGTCATGATTATAGAAGTATAAAAATGAGATTGATATTTAGGATATTTTTTTGACCATGGTTATGTTTTTATGTGTTTATTAATTGCGACATATGGTAAAATTCAAGGCCCTAAATTTATGGATTGAGTTATGTGACAAAGAAGTAATGTTGTGATCGTGACTCTTGAAGTATACTCCTATTAGCTATTTGAAACTAGCCCTTGATGAAAGATTGATGTCATGATGTAATGGTGAATTAGTTGATTTTAACATGATATATATATGATATAGTTTGACTTTATGATCTAACATATTTGTTGATGCATTATAGCAATATAGACAGGTTGATGGATTGAATGAAGATGACTGAAGTGGCTTCCCACTTAGAGGGAGAATATATCTATAAAATACTTACTCCTATTATCACTTGCACTATATGTATAAAATACTCTTTACTACTGAAATATGATTTATGGACATGAATAGACAAATCTTTGATATTGTTGGTATGCAGCAAAGTTCTAACCCAAGAAGAGAGATTTTTCCCTTACTGTAAGCTTGATTTTCATGGAAGCAAGCTTAATGGTGCGACTGTAGCCTCTCAACCGCTTGGAAGAATGCCTTTGGATGTGACTATAACTATAGGACACAAGAATAAAGCTTTGTGCATAAAAACCAGAAGTACACCTGAAGGATGTTAGTCCTATAGACGTGGAGTAGACAACAGAAATTTCTATGAGCAAGCAAGTTTGAATATTTGACTTACTATAATGTGAATATGTTAACTAAACTTGTTTTTGCAGGTGACCAGGATATGCATATCAATATGAAACTATGATTTTGGCCGATTTATATATATAAGAAGTATTTGACACAATGATTAATAATAATTTAGAACTTTGACTTGATGTTGAGATACGTTTTGGGCTATAGATATCTTTTTTATAACAAATTTAGATTTCACCTTATGATTAATGATTTTATTTGATGACTCATGATTTTCCTTGATATCAATGATAAATGGGCATAGTATCTTTCAATGACTAATATTGGTATTCAATAATGGTTTTTTATTAGCCCCATTGAAGTATAAATAGGTGTGATTCAATGTGAAGTAATCTCACAATAAATGGATGGAACCTACATGACTTATTCTTGATCATGAGAATGACTTGATGAAGTTTGGTTTGATATTTTCTGGTAAATGACAATTTGTGGATATATGAAGTCACAAATTAATGTGAGGTCTACCTGTCACCTAGTCAAAATAATTTGTTACAGTGATATTGATGAGTTTGATATTAATTTTTATCCGGAATCTAGATAAGTTGACTTAGTCGATCTGATTCCATAGTATTGATTTGTGTAAGGCTAAACATATTGGTTTTTTAAAGTGTTACGCAAAAAGAATTGTATGAAGCAAGCTCTACGATTTGGGTATGTCCACATTGGCAGTTATCTGGTGAAGCCAAGAACATGTATCGATCTGAACCTCTACTTCAAAAGGGGTCCAAGGTATGTCTTTGATTTTGATTTGTATATTGATGATATACTATTGACAGGTAATGAGCCTCTAATGATCAAAGTAAGAGGGATTTGGCTTCTGAAGCTCAAAATAATGAATCATGATATGATGAATTGATTTCTGAAATTGGTAAGATAAAATCTATATTGCAAATCTATTAAAGAATTTTTGAAAGGTGTAAATGGAAATCCTTGGACACTCCGATTGAATTTCAAAAAGTTATGAAAAGGTATTATTGAAACTGACTTGGAAACTGACAGTTGATTGAAGCATTCATATTTAATTTCAACACCTATGTTCCTATGTTGAGCATAGAACTTGATTGAATTCATGATTGAGCACCTTTATACACATTGAGTTCCCACCGAGCATCCTTCGAGATATTTGTATGGGATAAAAAAAAATCATTTGAGATATTCTTCCTGTGATATGTGATTGCATGGATGTATTGATGATGATTGGGATCATTATTGTCAAGCACATTCAAATGCTACCTTAGTATGAGATCTTCCATGATGTTTTAGATGAGAATTTTGTATCTTTAAGTACAACCGAGGTTGAGTATGATGTGGCTAACATGACCAATTGTGAAGCAAGATAAAAAAGGGTCCTTATAAAGTTGTTTGGGAAATTTTTTAATATTACAAGGATACATTGCGTTAATAATGAGTGCATCAGATTGGAGAGAATCCCATATATAGTTGGGACTGAGATACCTTCATATATTGAGACAGTGTTGTTGTATGAGACAAGCTCGGGGTTGTGGTTGGCACCTCCTTAAGAGGGACGATGACTATGGTATCCTTTCTGTGATATATATATATATATATATATATATATATATATATTCTCTAATATGATATTTGATTTGATGCCCTATGTAAACATGAGACAACTAGTATTATGACATGATGATTACTAGATATGAGCACGATGGTATGCTTCTAATATACAAAGAGCATCGCTCACCAAGAACACTAAGCCAACTCTTCCCCCATGTTTGAGCCTCAAGGTGAAAATTTGAGATAAAGGGTTCTTGGGTTAAGGGATATCTGGACAATAGGGTTGTAGATGTTGCTCCCCTACCTACTACGGATAGAGTTAGAGATGCTACTCCCTTATCTTGGTCTTTGCAAGTATACCCTAGTTAGCATCATATCCATAAGTGTAGCTTGTTGGGATTACCACTCCCCATCTGGCCAATGGTTTGAGAGTGTACTTGGGGTTGTGCAGCCAAATATGATTATGATGCAGGTGTTCTACCACATGACTATTGAGGAACATTGTTGGGAAGATCATTAGGAAATAGGATGGGTTGAATAGTAGCTCCCCTACATCACATATTAGTCTATATGGGTTAGAGACATTTAGCTTCCACATGAGATTCCAGGTTGAAATGTGCTCCTTGGTTATATGTTATATAATTATGACATAGGTCATATATTTGGATCCCCACTGATGTTTCTCAGGTGGTAGCAGTGGGCTCCCCATTGGCAGAGATTCCATGTGGTAGTGGTGGCTCCTTGATGGATAGAGGGTGTTAGATTAAGCTCCCCTCCCATGTCAAATTCTTCTTCTTTTAGATTTGAGAATGTTTAGCATATGAACTGGTAAAATCAAGAGATAAGAAAGAATAAGCAAGATATGAATCGAGATGAACAGTGATGATACATGGTGATGAGATAGTTGAGATTGGATATCATTGGATGAAAGGATACACATGACATGATGCAAGTGGGATTCTCCCTAGTTGAGAGGGAGTGTTAAAATATGAAAATACAGTAAAATTCCACTTTGGATAGTTCATTTTATGGATATAATTATTGCATTGAATTCCCCTTTTCAAGAAGACTAAAATTGACCTAAATATCACTCAAATCAGATAATGGAAAGTGTAGTTATAAAGGAAAACCCACATGTGCATATTTGATAAGGTCGACCCTAAAGAAAATTGGACACCCTTGGAATGCTATAAATACAAGCGACCTAAAAATAATTTCAACATCATCATGAGACATTCTTCTATTCTCTTTCTTGGTTTTTGTCTTGCACGGTTCTGAGGCACGTCTACAGAGGAATGGATTCGCTCAAAGATGAAATTGTAGGGTCCAAATCTCGCATATCTATTTTAGGGTTTTGGGCCTCAGTCATAGCCATGACATAGGAATAAATTGACCAGAGTCACACGCTAACCATGTCATCTATGCAACTGAATATTTTTAGTTGCACACTCATCGCCTTCTCCATGTGACCAACATCTAGGGTTTCTGAGTCTCAGTTGTAGACTGCAGTAGCTGTCTTATAGGCTCCAGGGAGTGACTGGAACCATAATAGTTGCATGCATGACTCCTCTTCCATGTGATCGGGATATAAATGATGAAATGTTAGTTATTCAAAGATTTCACTCAGTGACGACAATGTTCGGTAGTTGACCGCAAGCAGGTACAGTTCATTACAGGTTTCAGAATCAGAATCTTGAATATAAGAATTATTGGGCTCATTTCATGGATATTGTGTAGTTGTTTTTTCTATATAGTTGTATGGATGAAGATATGGATCATTATACTCTCTTTTTTTGACTCATTCGATGAAACTTTAATAAGAAGAAGAATTTGAAAGGATTTTCCCCATAGTTGGTTTTTACCTAGTCTCTGACCAATCCTGGTGTCTCTATGTGTGAATGATTCTATTCTATTGTTCTTTTATGTTTTGCTACATTGATAATGATGATATTTTTCTTTCTCTATGCTTTCATATGTTGTTTAATAATGATGTAAATATGAATAATGTTATGTTGTTATGGGTTGATATTAATGTGTTAATGAAGAAATGAATTTATCAGAGCAAAGAACAATACATTTCTAAGAAAAATTAACAACAACATCTAAGTCAATAATATCTAACTCCCACTTGGGGGTTTTTTTTCCCTGTTTGAGTGCACAATAATCCCAGAATAACCTCTATATAGAAAACCTCTATATTTATGGGTGTTCTCCTTCCTTTATCCACAATGACCATAGACAATAGGGATATGTCAAAATCAAGGTACTTTATGTTGGGACTTTAGTCATTGCTATACCATCCATCATTCTTTCTTCAACAATATAAGGACTCTATTAGTGTATGGTATTCTACTAGCAAGGATTAGCTTATAGAATTTCATACAATATGGATTATTTATACTTCATATGTTATTCATAATGATCACCAAATTCTCATGCGGAATCTAATGCATTTAGTAAGGTAACCAGGTGTCTACACTCTATAGTCTAGGCCCACTAAATATTATGATTTTTACATATTTAAGGACATAGTGATTTCAGCTAGTCTTTCAAGGACTGTAATGCATCCTTGTGGCACACATATAGCTAAAACTAATTATTATGAAAACCATACATTTAGCAGGGTAAACATAGTATGTATATCTTACATAATGAAAACGTATGTAAGAAAGGTCCAGACTATGAGTTGTAACAATTCTTCTACCACACAAGAATCCATTGATGCAATTATCCTAAGTGCCAAAGTCACACTTAATGTTGTAATCGAACAAAATGAACAATCCACACATATAAGGTTTATAGTTTAAGTCTTGGATTTAGATTTCATTCTCTCATTGTGCAAGAGCATATTCATATGTGTGTATAATTAACAATAATTGTGAGCTCTGCCCAATCCAACTTTTGTGGTTGGATTGTAGTAAATTGTGTAGGTGTTTCACCTATAGAGTTTAGAGAAGTTTAAGGCCATATTATTTAGGAGGAATCATATAGTATCATGTAAATATTACAAGGATATTACTACCAATCATCACTTATCTATATGGAAAATCATATCATATGCCATGTGTTACATCTTCCTAGGATTATGCATCATATATTCCAGCTAAACATTATACACTAGATCTAGAATATTGTTGTAGCGGCTACAACCACCACCAAAAAATTTTCCTTAGCTTTGTTTTGAAGCCTCCCTACCAACCATCCCTAGAAACATGTCTTGTACTGTCAAGTACATAGGCTTCAACTGAGTTTTAGTGGCATGTCGGCCTGTGCATGCCAGCATGTTTGTCTCCCTCCCGAGGTCGGCATTCTAAACTTAGGCTACTTGCGGGTTGAGACATTTTCCCAGAAAATTGCACAATTATGGACGGGAACCAACCTTCCCTCTAGAAATTGCACAAATCATCTGGGCAGCCTGCTAGGCTCCAGAATTGCGCAGAACAGTCAGGGAATCCTCCTTCATAAAAATGCACAATCTAACCTAGCACTGGGCCTTAACCTATAAATTGCACAATTATGGGAGGCAGTGACCTGCTCAGCCCAGAAATTTCACAATTCTTGTCAGGTAGCCAACTCTTCTCAACCCAAAAACTGCGCAAATTTTCATCCCAGGCTCGCAGACCGATGCATGTGCCTTTAGGTTGACCGATTCCCTCCAAAACTGAGCAAAACTAATTTGCATGCTTGGGTTTCTCTTCCCGAAATAGAAAAAGGAAGCATGCAAAAGGCATCCCTATATTTGAGGAATCTATTTTTAGCAGCTCGAGGTTACATGCAAATAAAATTTTTGAAACCTCTCGCCAAGTGTCGCTTTTTCCTATATTTGTGGCATGCATGTCATAACCTTGACCTTATCAAAATTATGAACCAGATAATGCAGAGCTCATTCCTTACATCAACCTTACAGCTTTGAAATCCCACATCACATCTAGGAGTATTCAGCACTTTCAGCTTAGTTGTTTTAGGGTAAGTCTGCTCTTCATGTCTTGCGATGTGTTTCTATCGCTTTTTGTGTTTCTCTTTGTGTGATTGTTGTCTGCTTGATTTCAATGAGCGATTTCTATCGTTTTAATGTATGTTAGCCTGTAGAAGCACCATTTCAGTTTTCGTTTGCATCTCACTGTTGTCACATGCACAACACTGCTTTTGCAACGACGGTTGTCCAGGTCGCCGCACACACATGAATTCTTTCTTAATCTTTGGATCATGCACTTACTGTTTGCATGCATGATCATTCACATGTGTTTACACTCAGTTTCACCTTGCATTCAGACTTCTCATGTTTTCAGTCACCCGTCGGTACGTTTGGGCTGCCTTAGCATGGACCTTGCCTTGCCCAGCTAGCATTGCGCATTTCTGCAAGTGAAGGCTCTACCTTACCTCCAAAAACTACACAAGTCTCACCTAGCATTGACCTGCAGGGTTGCATTACGCAATTCTGGGAGGCAATGCCTTGCTAGCCCCAGAAATTGTGTAATACAGTTTGTCGGTTTTCATGTTACTACCGACTAAAATTGTGCATTGCGCACTTTCAGTCCTCAGCAGGTCAAGCTGGACTATGCATTTCATATTTCCAATAGTAATTCAGCCTCCCGACAGCCTGGACTGTGCCTTTCACAGTTTTGTCAGTCAGTCTCCCAGCCTCCCACTGAAAATTGTGCAATCTTCAGAGAAAGTCACACAGTTATGTTGCATGTCAGTCCTCGAGTTTGTTTTGGTTTTCAACTGACAAATTGCTTTCCATGAGTGTTGTTATGTCTCCAGGTATCACAAGTGATTTCCTGCCTCTCAACATCATAGGTACAATAGTTTCCAAGAGATAAGAGTCAAAGACACTATTGAGAGTGCAACTGGGGATGCAGTCGATCAAGTGTCTATGAACTTGCCTATCTATGAAGATATCAAGTTGTTCATCGACAAGGATATGAAGATGAAATGGAAGAAGCATCACAATGAGTAGCACCATCAGTAGTAGGAGAAGGTAGCACACCTGCGTGCGACAAATGCAAGAGGAAGGTTATTGACAGTGCATAGGCGGAACAAAGTTGCAAGTTCAAGAAGATTGACTTATGATGAAATCAGCCTTGGAGATTGAGGCTATGAGGCGACAACATGACAAGAGGATTGCATGAAGGTAAAGAGAGAAATAGAGAAGGAGTTCCAGGTGCTGAAGAAATAACTCAAGGAAGAACAGGCACTTCCCAGACGAGAGGAGGAGTTGCAGCAAGAACATGTACAACAGTAGGCGCAGCATGCATGAATTGATGAAACTGCGACCATACAGGTTATGGACCCAACCCAGCATCTAGCACGGAGTAGACAGGGTGAGCAGTGTTTTCTATTGCATGAAATGGTGTTCAGGAGCATGGATGTCATTATCCGCATGGATGTGATCCCACCCATTAGCACACTCACCGAGGTGAACACAAGAAACAAGTCCGACTGGAGCTGAACATGTATTTCGACAAGTTGATATGCATAGTCATGAACACACACTTGAAGATTAGCGTAGACACTATGCATCAGTATGTTGCTAGTCCAGCTAAACTCAAGACGATGATGTGCATGTTATCAGATGAGTTGGATAGAGGAGCCATATCAATGTACCCAGATGCAATGGAGGCAAGAGTTCGCTTTCAGTAGGATGTCACCATTGAGCGCATAGACACTATCATGGACGACCAAGATTGGAATTAGTTCGCCATCATTGATCGTCGCGAGGATGTCGAAGAGTTGGTCTTCCCACAACTGTCCGAGTCTTAGTGATAGCTTGCATGGCTGGCTCAAGCATATTTTATCTCACATGGGTACACGTGCAGATTGTATGTAGTATCTTGTAAAGTGAAAGTCCAAGTTTCAATAGTTGAATGTAACAGTCATGTAGTAGGTGAAGATTTATTCCATGATACATCAATGGAAAATACATTCTGATCAAAGTGAGCCTTAGTGAAAACACAACACTTGCGTGCTAACTAGTATCACCTACATGAGTCAGTTGTTTTGGGCTAATTCTTGTCAACTCAATCAAGTAGAGTAAGGTGAGGGGGGGAACCTTAACAAGCACGTCAGAGGTATATACAAACTACTTCTCTGAAGGAACAACCTCTTATGCTCTCAATAAGTCGAGATCCCTATGCTGCCTCTAAAATCAATAAGTGATATGCACAGTTATGAAAATGAAAATGTGACAAAATTTCAAAAAAAAATGAATAAGGTGAAAGAAGAGAAAGGATTCCTATGCAGAGAGGTGATGCAAGTAACTCCACCAGGGTACTGACTAGGCTTGGTGGAAACGGAGTGATGCTTGTGTTCCTGCGTGACTCCGTCGAGGTACTGTCGAGGCCTACTAGAAATGGAGCAACACCAGAGATGAAACTAAAACTCTGACGACCATATGGCTTGTGCACCAATATACCCCTCATGCCCAATAGAAAAAACTATTTTGGCTTGCTGGAATGTGTGCCGACTGACCAAGAGCTTGGCAGATGCTACATATTACAATAAAGAAAGTGTGAAAACCAAGACGAACAGAGAACTGAACAATACTTCCAGAGGTATTAAAATTTATTTTCATGAACAAGGTCCATTCAGGATGCTAGATTTCTACCAATGTTTCACCAAGTGTTGTAGCAGCTACAATCACCCTCCAAAAATTTTCCTTAGCTTTGTTTTGGAGCCTCCCTACCAACCATCCTTAGTAGCATTTCTTGCACTGTCAAGTACATAGGCTTCAACTAAGTTTCAGTGGCCTGTCGGCCTGTGCATGCCAGCTTGTTTATCTCCCTCTCGCATGTCAGCGTTCTAGACTTAGGCTATTTGCTAGTTGAGACATTTCCCCAGAAAATTTCACAATTTTGGATGCGAACCAACCAGAAATTGCGCAAGTCATCTGGGCACCTTGCTGGGCTCCAGAATTGCACAGAACAATTAGGCAGTCCTCCTTCAGAAAAATGCGCAATCTCACCTAGCACTAGGCCTCAACCTAAAAATTGTGTAATTCTGGGAGGTAGTGACCTACTCAACCCAGAAATTGCGCAATGCCTATCAAGCAACCAACTCTTCTCAACCCAAAAAACTGCGTAAATTTTCATCACAGGCTCACAAACCGATGCATGTGCCTTGAGGTTGAGTGGTTCCCTCCAGGACTGAGAAAAACTGCTTTGCATGCATGGGTTTCTCTTCCCAAAATAGAAAAAGGAAGCATGCAAAAGGCATCCCTATATTTGAGGGATCTATTTTTAGCAGCTGGAGGTTACATGCAAAGATCATTTAGAAACCTCTCGCCAAGTGTCGCTTTTTCCTAGATTTGTGGCATGCGTGTCATAACCTCGATCTTATCAAAACTTATGAACCAAATGTTGTTGAGCTCATTCCTTACATCAACATTACAACTTTGACATCCCACATCGCATCCAGGATCATTCGGCACTTTCAGCTTAGTTGTTTTAGGGTAAGTCTTCTTTTCATGTCTTGTGCTGCGTTTCTGTCGCTTTTTTGTTTCTCTTTCTGTGAGTTTTGTCTGCTTGATTTCAATGAGCGCTTGCTATCATTTTAATGTATTTTATCTTGTAGAAGCACCGTTTCAGCTTTCGTTTGCATCTCACTGTTGTCGCATGCATGACACTATTTTTTTGACCAAAGGTCACCGTTGTGGCGACCCACTTCACACACATGCATGCTTTCCCATTTTTTGAATCTTTCACTTACTGTTTGAATGCATGACCATTCACTCTTGTTTACACCCAGTTTCACCATGCAGTCAGACTTCTCACATTTTCATTCATCCGTCGGCGGGTCTGGGCAGCCTTAGCCCGGACCTTGCCTTGCCCAGCTAGCATTCTGCATTTTTGCAAGTGAAGGTTCTACCTTCCCTCCAAAAACTGCACAAGTATAACCCAAAACTAACCTCCAGGATTTCATTGCACAATTCTAGGAGGTAGTGCCTTGCTGGCCCTAGAAACTGCGTAATACAGTTTGTTGGTTTGCATGTCATTGGTGACTGAAATTGCCCATTGCACAGTTTCAGTCCTCAATAGGCCAAGTTGGACTATGCATTGCACAGTTCCAATAGTGAGTCAACCTCTTGATTTCCCAGACTATGCCTGTGTAGTTTTGGTAACAGTCTCCAAAACTCCCGGTGAAAATTGTGCAATCTTCATAGGCAATCACATAGGTTTGCATGTCAGTCCTCTAGTTTGTTTTGGTTTTCAATTGAAAAATTGCTTTCCATGAGTGTTGCTATGTCTCCAGGTATCACAGGTGTTTTTCTGCCTCTCAGCTACACAGGTACAATGGTTTCCAAGAGAGCATAGTCAAAGACAGTCCATTGAGAGCGCACTTGGGGATGTAGTCGATCAAGTGTCTATGAACTTGCCTATCTAGGCAGATATCAAGTTTTTCATGGACAAGGATATCAAAATGAAATGGCAGCGACATCACAGCGAGCAACACCATCAGCAGAAGCAGAAGGTAGCACACCTGTGTGTGACAAATGCAAGAGGAAGGTTGTTGACAACATAGAGGCAGAGCCAAGTTGCAAGTTCAAGAAGATCCACTTGTGATGAAAGCATATTTGGAGATTGAAGCTATGAGGTGACAGCATGACAGGAGGATCACATGAAGGAAGAGAGAGAAGCAGAGAAGGAGTTGCAGGTGTTGAAGTAACAACTCAAGGAAGAACATGAGCTACACAAACGAGAGAAGAAATTGCACCAAGAATAGATACGAAAAGAGGCGCAACATGCACAAACTGATGAAATTGTGCCCATATAGGTTATGGACCCAACCCAGCAGCTGGCAAAGAGAAGACAGGGTGAGCAATGTTGTCGATCACATGCAAGGGTATTTAGGAGCATGGTTGTCATTATGCGCACACATGCGATCCCACCCATTAGCACACTCACCAATGCGAAGCCAAGAACCAAGTATGACTGGAGCTGAACATGCATTTCGACAAGTTGATGCGCATAGTCACCAGTACACACTTGAAGATCAATGCAGACACTATGCATCAGTATGTTGTTGGTCTAGATACACTCAAGATGATGATGTGCTTGTTATCAGACGAGTTGGACAGAGAAGCCATATTAGTGTACCAAATGCAATGGAGGCAAGATTTCACTTTCAGTAGGATGTCACCATTGAGCACACAGACATTATCACGGATGACCAAGCTTGGCATCACTTCGCCATCATCAATCATCGCGAGTATCTCGAAGAGTTGGTCTTCCCACAACTTTTTGAGTCTTAGTGATAGCTTGCATGGCTTGCTCAAGCCTATTTTGTCTCACATGGGTACATGTGTAGATTGTATGTAACATCTTGTAAAGTGAAAGTCCAAGTGTTGATAGTTGAATGTAACTGTCATGTAGTAGGTGAAGAGTCATGAGGGTAGGTAAAGAGTCACAAAGGGGAATGTCAAGGGTCACCCCATCCTTTGCTATTTATAGAACCTCATAACTCATTGTAAGGTTTTTTGGGTAGCCAAGCTTCCGATCGGACTATCTTAGAGAAAGATTGGAGAGTATTGTAATGAGCTTTGACTTATCCATAGTGCAAAGCTAGTACATCTCTATGCATGAGTGGCCAGTAGTGACTATAATGTTCCATTATTGGGACTAGTGGTTGGTCATGGTTGTACTGTATGATTGGAAATTTCACTTCTTAATATAACAGAGCCAACACATTTCATGCATATGTTGTTATTTCATTTTAGTTAACTTGGTTACTCTAATGATATATGTATTTTTTTTCTTACGCGTGTATGTATAGACTCATTTTGTGTATGTATGTATGATTCTTACTGAGATATGTTGTTGGTTTAACCATCACTTTGGATTGTTGGTTCACCTGCCTTCCAGTTCAGGGTGCATCTTTTCTCAGGTGTTCCCTTCCAAGTTGCGTGTTTACACAGTTTTCCAAGGGGCGCACTCATTCCACCTTCCGTGTGTTAGAAACATTCATGCACCTTCCTTGGCTTGTTGTGCATGTTACACCCTTGCTACCAACAAGGAAATCTTACTTGCCTCTTCCCACAACCACAGTCAAGGTGATACTGTACGACCCACTATTGGGACTCCTACACCAAATGGTTTGAGGTCTAGTTGGGACTTCTTACCGAGAAGATCCCCTAACATGTTGGCGAGTCCAACACCGTCAACAAATACTTATGAGTAATCAAAATTATCAGGGAAATGTGAAACAAACCTATCTCTACCATAAGAAAAGAAGGTCATACTCCATGGTAATATTTATCAAAGACAAGGGCGTTTCATGCAAATGAAGGAGAACATATCACACTTTCAAGAACATATTGTTAATCTAAAAACTGGGATCTACACGAACCCTTTTTCTTCCAATATTTCCATCTTGGAAATATGAGAAATTCATTCAGTTGCAATGACCTAAGTATTATTACCCTATTCAAAAATCATGAGATATTAGTCACTTTACGACTACCTCTCATGGAAATGGTCATACTTTGAATGACTTACTTAACGCAGTTGAATCCCAAAAATGATATCTAATGTTTGTTTATTCAAGTGATTCATTCAAAAATACAATGTTAAGAGTTAGTTTATTTTTCAATTATATCAAACAACCACATAGAGAGTTGTACACAACAATCATCAAGACAATTTAGTAATTTTGTAACTTAGCATTAGATCCTTTATACTCTCAATCAACAAGTAGGGAACTAAAAACTACAGGGAAATTTATCCATGTAAGGAAAAAATGTGTAACATTCAATAAATAATACATTATATTCTAAAAACATAACCAAAAATTCAAGGCATTTGTTAAATGGATTGAATACATCTATGGAAGTATAGCTTGGGAAACTAAGTTCGGGACTACAAATCTCCACCCAACCTTAGATTGGGCTACAATATGAGTTCTTTTACAACCCAATCACACTCAAGCCAAATTCCAGAGCATGAGTAAGCAAATTTCTCAAGGGATTAAACAAAATTCAATAGCTAGAACATGGACTCTAGAGGTCCAACTACCTCTACCAACTAGATGAGACACAAGAGTCAAATTGTGCACAGATACCTTTAGAGGTTTCACACCTCCTACAATAACTATAAGTCAAATTTCCTTGGAAACTCTAATCAAATTTCTCTGTAGTCCCTATTTTACTCTTATGGTTGAGTATTTATTCTCAAGAATATTCCGAGTGCTCCCAAATTCCTTTCCACCTAATTTATCACTAATGAAAGACATTGTGTTACTATATCTATGTTTTGTACCCACACCAATTCAACACACTATGGTGGAATTCTTCTCTCTTTAGTTCTGGTGCTTCAACTATTCTTCATCAATGCTCTTGCCCTAGTAGTGCAAATAATTCTTCATAGATCACTAACTAATCCTTACTACATTCCATTCATGTTCCTCTTGTCCAAACTTTCCCCAAGATCCTTCAAATGATCTCCTCTTCTCTTTTTAACCAATGTCGCCCTTCATTCCCTTTTCTCCATTTATTTTTCTTCTTTTTCATCATGCCCTTTGGTCATTTTTCCTATGCACCTAGTCAAATTAACTCCATGTTACATGAACAGATTTCCATCAGTCATGTTGTCCTGCATTTTGTTACCTTAAAGCATGCTCTTGTCTCACTTGGGCTAATATTTTGTAACATGTCCCTTGTGCACACTTTTCAACCTCCATGGCTTCCATCTAATAGACAAAATCCCAAGAAAGTTTCCCTCTCCCATCTTTGGAACCCATGTCCCTAAACTTAACCCATTTAAATTATTTTACCATGCTTATAATAAATGGAAAAGTAAATTGGGGAATTGGGTGTAGAACATAACTCATTTTGGTTTTCAAATATAATTATGAGGGAATGGGGTCAACGAGGAAAGAAGAACTAGGTAAACGTTAGGAAAGGTCCTCAAGGACCATGGGAGGGGGAGGAGAGGAAGGGTAATGGGAAGAGATCCTATAAGGGGGAATGGACCATAAGAGGTGCAAGGAGGGGGCTATTAGAGTCCAAGAGGGGGAAGAAGGATAAGCCAAAGAATTCAAGAAAGGAGAGAGGGTCAAAAACATTACCAAAATAATCCATGCAACTAAGATAAATTCTAAGGATGAGGCTAAGAAAGAGATTAATACTTTTGGAAGGGACCAAGGATGCTCTTGTTGAGGAAAATATTGATATGAGCCAATTTAAAGAGGGGAAACCCCATCAGATTCCTTTCCCTTCCTTACTAGAATAAGAATATTGGGGAAAATATGCAGATAATCTACTTGTAAATTTCCTACCGGATGGAAAAGGAAACAATGAAAGGGAAATTTCTAATATTTCATTGTTTTCTTCTAGTTTCAGCCTTCTAGAATTATCTCTAAGTATATTATCAACTCATCTTTTAAGTTTACATCTCTTTGTATTTAGGCCAATCTATGATCACTCTTGGCCTCCCAACCTTGTTCTAGACTAATGAACATACCACTATTATTCCAAAAAACCTTTATGGCTTGTTCATTCCAAAATGGTAAGGGAAACCCTAGTAGGATAGTGCATAGTTTTACAAAATCAACTAGTTCTTTAGTTGGATCGAAATTGACATTCCAACTATGTAGTGACAAAAATGATTTACCCCAACTCCAATATATAATCAAATTTTTTAAGAAATCATCCTATGTTCAAAAATAAATTCTAACCATGCCCTTAAGAGTTTATGGTAGTAGGGTGCATATACTCATAGGGGCTTCCACACTTTTGCCACCCAATTCCCTAAAACAAAATCCCTAATAGTTTTACTACTGAAGCATCCAACTAGAGGTTTTTCTTAATACTCCATGATATTTAAATTTCAATATCCTTCTTGACTACTAAGCCGACAGATCTCTCTTGATGCAAATTACATTGCATATTCCCCCTTCTTGAGGCTTTTACATCTTGTAGAGCATAGGGATGTGTATAGGCACCGATTTAGATTCACTACAGAAGATCTACATTATTTTGGAGGAGAAGTGAGGGGTGAAATATAGTTATTCATTGTAGGATAGAGAATAAGAAAAAGAGTAGCGAGGGGATAGATATCGAGGGATCCACATGCAAGGAATCATCCATGCACTAAACAAAGGAGTGAGGCTATTGGTCAAGATAACAATGGAGGAAATTCTCTTGAGATAGAAAAACATGTTCATTTATAGGGCTAGGATTGTATTCCACCTAATCCTATGTAAGTGATGTAGGGAATGGACTACAGGTGCACTCAAGGGGCTTCGATAACAACCTCATGATATGAGAAACACAAAGCATTGAGACAACAAAGTTAGAAAGTGTATTGATATGATGAGGAGTTGTGACATTTATATGAAGCCTACACCACGTCATTCTTCAAGAAAATAAAACGAAAAATAAAACCTAACCCCAATTGTGATGCCATAGACCCTAAGTGAAAAACCCAAGACCCCATCGTTCCCACTTCAAAAATAGTAAGAATTCAATTTGTACAATATTAAATGTTAGATCTATTTTGATATTTTTTCAATATGAACTAGTGGGTACATTACTATGTGAATATTGTAGTGAAGTAAAATTATCATTTAACTATTTATCTCGATGATTTATTTACTATCGTTTCTTTTAAAAGGTCGTTTGAAATAAGTGAACTATTTCTCTTTTAAGACATCATTTTTTCGAATTCACATCTCATTAAATTAATATCCCAAGATAGGATAACATAAAACAAATTAGCTTATTTACTTTATGCAAATAGATTAAAATTATATTTATAATTTAGGAAAGCTTACATGAAATCTTTGATCAAGGAGAAATAACCTTAGTGGAAACAAGCCAACATTCTAGTGAGGATTTTCATCCCAAATGAGTATAGGCAAATTTTGGGACCTTTATCAAGAGGTTTCCCCTATTGTTTACCAATACATTTACAAGCATCAACAACTCATTATATGGTCAATGTACAATAGACTCATTTATGTATTCAATGATAGTCGACGTATGGAAAAACCATCCATACAATTCTATGATAGTTCACCATGAGTAAAGTTTACAAATAGTTGATTGACTCCTCAATTGATAGATATTAGATCAATTTATTAGTTGACATGCATTCGACAGTAAATAGATTCCACATAATCAAATAATGTTTTATATTAATTTATTTGAGTTGAGTCAACTATTGGAATATATTTGATAGCAATGATAAAATTCAGTCACAATATCTCCCAGTTGCTGGTTGGGGGTCTTACATGAGTTGGATGTGCTATTTTTTAGCAAGCATGGCTTGTTGAGTGATTCCTGCCTTATGGATTATTTTATGATGTTACTCTTCCTTAAGCGTTCTTATATCTATATTCTTGTGTTGCTCATGGTGAATGACTTGGATATATTTGGCATTTAAAGGTTTACCTTTGATGTTATAGTTTATTCTCTCTCACATCTATCAAGGTTTACCACCAGAGCCCATTACCTTTAGCTTAAAATATTAAATTGATCTTTATATAATAGTTATGTTTAAAAGGAAAACAAGCAATACAAAAATATGAACAAACTTTGATAAATTTTGAAAGTATAATGAAAGCTAAATAACACGTAAAACTTATTATTACTCTTTTCAATGATGACAATGACGTAAATTAATGTTGACTAATATATAACATGGTTTATCAAGCCCTATGAAGGGAAAAATTATGTAACATCCCTTGTGAAAATTCCATGTAATAAAATTTAATAAAGGCAAAAATAATAACCAAAGTTTATGGGATACTTATTCCAAGCATAATGTTGGGCAAGACATCGTAGGGGGTGTTCATTTGGTTTTTTATGGCTAAGGAAATTGGTAAAGGCAATGGCTAAGGCTTTGGAAAGGAAAAATGGCATTTTTTGCACATTCATTTATGAAAATAAAGGAAATTAGGATAAAAGTAAGGTGAAAGGTCACAGGTTTCATGTGAGGAGGAAAATGAATGAAAATAATGAAAAATGAAGAAAATAGAGGCCTCATTCATAAAAAGGCTTCTTGTAGAAATTTTGAATAATTTAACACATATTCAACAGAGATTATCCTGATCATGTACTATTGCGGAAAACATACACAATACAAAGCTCCTCTACGTTGATCATCAATATAGTAGCATCAATAACAATAAAACATCAAGAGCATTCACACATTAACACAGTATGTATCCCGGGGAAAGCATCTCGCTAAAAACCCAAACTATCTGTATATTAATGATTGAGTCATGTAACATTACACAGCATAATACTTCTCACAAGTATCTCCACCTCTGTTACACACAATACAGCTCATATCTGATCTCCAAATCTCTTCCACTGCTTGCCTGCCTCCACTGCTCAAGAACTGATGAGAATGGCTTACCAAACTCGTTTTTCACCTGCAAAATAGTCACTCATGCTTTGTTGGACGTGAGAACAAGCTATAATGTGGGAAAATATGTGAGCAAACTCATTGGCATACTCAATCCCTTGATTGTGCAAGATCTGGTGCACAACTATAGTCACAACTGATAGCAATCTGATTCTCTACCACCTGTCCCTATTGAACTGAACATGCACTGACATGCAACTGAGTTAACTGATGTATTCATTAGTTGTATTATGAGTTAATAACTTGTGAATTAATTAATAACTAATTCACCCAACTCATCTCTAGTCTATTTGCTAGTTAGACTAAATACAACCAGTTTAACAAGGCTAAACTGAACACAACTCCATCAACTCCACAATCAACTCCACCAAACTCAACTGATTGAGTTCTAACTGAAGTCATGCATGCAACAACTCAACTGACTCATAAGAAAAGCGTATTTCCTTCTGACAGCTGCATGTGCCACCTCTATAGCTCAAACTGAAGTGCTCCAAGAGAATAAGATTAAGTTTATAGTCCAAATATTATTGTGAGATAATAATATTTGACTTTTCTATTTTTGACAGCCAGTCTAAAAATAGACTTTGATCACTCACACTGTGATCACTCACACTTTCATCAAAAATAGAAGTCCATCTATTTTTTCCCAACTTGATCAATCATCCATAAACAGCAACCTGCAATCCATAGACATGATCCATATGTCTAAAAATAGACATAGTCTAAAAATAGACTTGCGCCAAAAATAGCTTGCGGGCCCACTTAGTGAAGGCGACTCTTTTCACTAAGCTACATCATCTTGTTGCAATCTCAACACTCCCTCTCGACAAGATATGGATTATCAGCAACCCCTATCCTGCCTCGGTGGTACTCGAATTTTCTCCTGGTGAGAGCCTTCGTCAGAATATCAGCATCCTGATCCTCCATTGGAATGTACGAAAGTAACATGATCCTCCGCTGCACACAATCTCTGATATGATGGTACCTGATGTCAATATGTTTAGATCTATCATGAAATACAGGATTAGCCGAGAGTTTAATGCAACTCTGGTTATCACAGTAAATCACAGTAGGATCCAAATGAGAACCGAACAAACCAACTAGGATCTTCCTCATCCATATAGCCTCGCATGCAGCCAAACTTGCTGCCATATACTCGGCCTCCGCTGAACTGAGTGCCACGGATCTCTGTTTCCTGCTGTACCAAGAAACTGTTGTCTATCCAATACTGAAGACCCCTCTTGATGTGCTATTTCTGTCTGTTGGGCTCCCTGCCCAATCTGCATCCGTGAAGCCACATAGCTTCACCTCATCCTCCTGTCTGTACCACAAACCATATCCCGATGTGCCTCTCAAGTAGCGCAATACATGCTTGCCCGCCTTCCAGAAGAGCTTGGTAGGCTTAACCATAGCTTGTGAAAGCTGGTTAACTGAATAGCATATATCAGGTCGTGTATTGACCAAATGCATCAGCGACCCCACCAACTGTCGATAAACAGTGGCATCCACTTCTTCTCCCGAAGTGGCATCCTCCTTCCTCCAACCTCCAGGAAGAGGAGTATCAACAGGCTTGCAGCCATGCATGTTGAACTTCTCCAGTATCTCCCGAGCATACTTGCCCTGAGAACAAACAGTCCACCACTGCGCTGCCATATTTCCAATCCCAGGAAATAGTGAAGGAGGCCCAAATCCTTCATCTCAAACTCTGTAGCAAGATCCTTCTTGCATGACAGTATCAACAGCTCATCACCCGTTAGAATCAAATCATCAACATACAGTACAATGATAAGCAACTTACCCTCCACCACAATCTGGTATAGGTTCGGATCCGCCTCGCTCTTGGAGAATCCAAGTCCTGTGAAATAGCTGTCTATCTGTGTATACCAAGCACGTGGTGCTTGCTTCAACCCATACAACACTCTCTTGAGCCTGCACACATGCGACACGCTACTGAAGATTTCAAAGCCTTCGGGTTGCTCAATGTACACCTCCTCCTCAATGACTCCGTTGAGGAACGCAGTCTTCACATCCATCTGATGAATGTGCCATCCCATCTGCGCTGAGAGAGCAAGAATCGTCCGTATGGAAGAATACCTTGAGACAGGTGCAAAGGTCTCCTCATAATCGATCCCCTCGATCTGTGAAAAGCCTCGGGCAACAAATCTTTCCTTGTACTTCTCCCCACTCCCATCAGCTGCCTGCTTAACTTTGTAGATCCATCTCGAACCCACCACTGATTTCCCTTCCAGTCTAGGAACAATCTCCCATGCGCTGTTTCTGACAATAGAAGCATACTCTTCCACCATGGCGTCTACCCATGCGAGATCCTCCACAGCTTCCTCGAAAGAGGATGGCTCAGTCACAACACACTTGATCATAAGAGCCATGTATCCAGTGTACCGATCAGGTGACTGTCTCTGCCTGCGTTGAGCTGTAGGTGGTCCTACAACTTTCTCTGCATCTTGAGCCAGTCGCTTAGCTTCTGTCAAGCGCTTTCGCCTTCTGATGGTTGGCACTGCATGAGTGGTCTCTTCCACTCCATGAACCTTGTCCTGTGGCTGATCCACATCCTGAAGCTCATCCTTAGGAACTAATAGCTCCTCATCTGCATGCAAGTGTAGCTCCCTCTCAAGCGAACACTTCATGGCTTTCTCCTCCTGAAATTTTATATCCCGTCGCACAACAATTTTACCACTGTTTGGAAAATACACACGATAGTTGTGGGGCGTATCAGTGTACCCCACAAATATCCCAACCTCTGCGGTCGGCTCCAACTTCTTTCTGGCATCCTTCGTCACATGCATGTAAACGTTAGCACCAAAAATCCTCAAATGAGAAAGATCAAGCTTCTTACCACAATAAGTCTCCTCAGGTGTACTCATGCCAAGTATCCTATGAGGACAACGGTTCTGCACATAAACTGCTGTATTGCATGCTTCCGCCCACAAGTGAAGGGGTAGGCCCTGATCATGCAACATTGCCCGTGCAGCACCCACAATCGTTCTGTTCTTCCGCTCAGCTACCCCGTTCTGTTGTGGGTTATGGGGAGCTATGAGCTCTCTACGAATCCCTTCTGCCTTGCAGAAATCCTTGAACTCGTCCGAGATGTATTCACCACCATTATCACTCCTAAGAGCCTTCACCTTCTTCCCCGACTCCTTCTCGACCAGTGCTTTGAATTCACAGAACTTTGAATATGTCTCGCTCTTCTTCTGCATGAAGAAGATCCAGCACTTACGAGAGAAATCATCAACAAAAATCACATAATACTTGTGTTTTGCTGTCGAAGCAGCTGAGAAAGGTCCACACCCATCTGTGTGAATTCTCTCAAGGATCGTCGTGGCGCGACTATCCTTCTCGTGAAAGGTGGCTTTCACAAACTTCCCCAAAGTACACCCCTTACACTGATCTGACTGCGCAAGTGTGCCTTTAGGAAGCCCTGTAGTGATCTGCTGCAGTATCTTCAAGGCTCCATGGTGAAGGTGACCCAATCTCCTGTGCCACAACTCTCCATCATCCCGGCTCACCAATCCTTCTGCCTTGCCTGCCATTGCTGCGCATCCATCTACATGCAACTGATAAAGGTTCCTCACTCGAACCCCTATCTTCCGGGTCTCACCAGTTGTCTTGCTGCGCAGGAAGGCCTTTCCCTCGCTGAAAACAACATCATACCCCTTGTCTTCTAACATCGCCACTGAGATGAGATTCTTCTTCAATCCTGGAACATGCATGACTTCCTTCAATACAAAGGGTTTACCAGACTCCCTCTCAAAGGAAATGGTACCGATACCAGTCGCACTGTATCTACCATCATCGCCCATCTCGATGTGCACTCCAAGATCTTTGTCCTCCAGATCAGAGAACAAATCTCTATCTCCCGTCATGTGAAAAGACGCACCACTGTCCAAGAACCACACTGATCCCATCACACTTGAAACCAAGCATGCAATCAATGAAAAATCAAGCTCAAACTGAGAAGCTAAGGCCTCTCCCCCTACAGATCCAGCAGCTTGCTTGTTCTTCTTCTTCTGCGGACAATTTGTGGCATAGTGTCCATGCTGGTGACAGTGAAAACACTTCACCTTGGACATATCCTGCTTCTTGCCTTTCGCACCAGACTGAGAATATTTCTTGCTCTTCCCTTTCTTTGCTTTGGCAGCCAAAGCGCAATTCTCTTCATCAGATACCTTTGATGAAGATCCATTCTCACCTTTATTGTTTTTGAGTTTATGCTTGAGCGCCAGGTCGCTCTTGCTTTGGAATAACATTTGCAATCCGTTGAAAAACATTTCAACAACACTGCTGCAAATTCGATTTCCACCAGCTCAAACTCAACTGCTTCCAATCTAAGATTCGTGAGAACAAAATATTTCTCGTACAGAGATTGACTGTATGGGCTTTTACCGGATATTTCACCTTCCAAAGGAAGGATGAATCCAGAGGCTACCTGGCCCGATTACAGGCTCTGCCTAGAGAAATAGAATGTAAACACTTCCTGAATAGTAGATCTGATGATCAACAGCTCCGATACCATGTAGAAATTTTTTCTACAATTATCTAGCTTGCTCTGATACCATGTAGAAATTTTGAATAATTTAACACATATTCAACAGAGATTATCCTGATCATGTACTATTGCTGAAAACATACACAATACATAAGCTCCTCTACGTTGATCATCAATATAACAGCATCAATAACAATAAAACATCAAGAGCATTCACACATTAACACAGTATGTATCCTGGGGAAAGCATCTCGCTAAAAACCCCAGTTACTATCTGTATATTAATGATTGAGTCATGTAACATTACACAACATAATACTTCTCACAAGTATCTCCACCTCTGTTACACACAATACAGCTCATATCTGATCTCCAAATCTCTGCCACTTCTTGCCTGCCTCCACTGCTCAAGAACTGATGAGAATGGCTTACCAAACTCGTTTTTCACCTGAAAAATAGTCACTCACGCTTTGTTGGACGTGAGCACAAGCTATAATGTGGGAAAATACGTGAGCAAACTCATTGGCATACTCAATCCCTTGATTGTGCAAGATCTGGTGCACAACTATAGTCACAACTGATAGCAATCTGATTCTCTACCACCTGTCCCTGTTGAACTGAACATGCACTGACATGCAACTGAGTTAAATGATGTATTCATTAGTTGTATTATGAGTTAATAACTTGTGAATTAATTAATAACTAATTCACCCAACTCATCTCTAGTCTATTTTCCAGTTAGACTAAATACAACCAGTTTAACAAGGCTAAACTGAACCCAACTCCATCAACTCCACAATCAACTCCACCAAAATCAACTGATGGAGTTCTAACTGAAGTCATGCATGCAAAAACTCAACTGACTCATAAGAAAAGCGTATTTCCTTCTGACAGCTGCATGTGCCACCTCTGTAGCTCAAACTGAAGTGCTCCAAGAGAATAAGATTAAGTTTATAGTCCAAATATTATTGTGAGATAATAATATTTGACTTTTCTATTTTTGACAGCCAGTCTAAAAATAGATTTTGATCACTCACACTGTGATCACTCACACTTTCATCAAAAATAGAAGTCCATCTATTTTTTCCCAACTTGATCAATCATCCATAAACAGCAACCTGCAATCCATAGACATGATCCATATGTCTAAAAATAGACATAGTCTAAAAATAGACTTGCGCCAAAAATAGCCTGCGGGCCCACTTAGTGAAGGCGACTCTTTTCACTAAGCTCCATCATCTTGTTGCAATCTCAACACTTCTGAGGATTAGTTGTGATCTGAAAATGGGGCACTTAGGCTTCTTGTCTAGCTTACAAGAACCTCTCCCACTTCCAAAGCTTAAATATTCCCAAGTCACAAATGATTAACCAATTTGGAAGTAAATATGCTTGAAAAATAGATGTATGCTTGTGCTTATTTTAAACTTTTTATGTGTTGTAAAATGATTTTGCTTAAACTGATATAAAACATATAACAGTGAAACAATGCAACAAATAACACTCACACATAAGACAACAAGTTTAATATGGAGTTCACCCAAAACCCTTGGGCTACATCTCCTTGAGCTCTAGTCAACTCAACTAGGCTCTCTGGGATTATGTTCTGAGTTATTTCACAAGCTCCATGCTCAACTCCACTGGTTTACACAGAACTCAGTGGGTTTAGAACACCATATTCACCTTGTATCTGAAGCTCTCGGCTTTCTGGCTCTAGCTCTGGCTCTCGGCTCTAGCTCTGGCTCTGGCTCTAGCTCTCGGTTCTAGCTCTGGCTCTTGGCTCTGGTTCTTTGGCCTTGGCTCTTTGGCTCTGGCTTTGGCCTTCTACAACCTTCAGCTCTCTGGCTTTTCACTTGATCTCCAAGTGACCCCAAAGGCTCCTTCAACTGCTCTACGCAGTAGCTTGTTACTCTCCTGCTTTTTCCTTCTCTCCTCCTACCCTCAATGGAGCTCTCTCAGCTCCTTTGAGGTGTTTTTCCTGGCTTTTCAGCTCCCCTAGCCATTTCCCTACGTTCAATCATTCTCCTGCGGCTCTGTGGCTTCTCTGCGTTGTCTGTTCAACTAGCCATCTGGCTCTGCAGCTCTATGGCTTTCAAACGCCTCATCGTCTACCAAAAACGCCCACTTGTAGCGTGGAATGATGATTAGGAGCTGTTACAAAGGATTGGGTTCATTTTCCAGGCAATAACCCAAAATTGGAGAAAATTTCATTACACAGGTATTTTCTGGAAAATACACTATCGGGGACGATTCTCGGATGTGAAATTCCCTTCAATCACCTCTAAAATCCCTATCGGGTCTACCATAAGGCGTTATATCCCATCACACAGGCACATTCGGAAAAATCCCAAATACACGTGAGACACTGAAAAACCTAACAAAATCCTTTTACCGGACTTGAAAACTTATCACATCCACACTATAATCGTATCAGGTCTGCCTTTGGCCACTATTGCACTCTTCACCATCGGTTTGCGTGATCTCCGATTCGACAACCAATATGCAATTTTGGGTGGCTTAAGGGTACAGAGGTTACCCACCCGAAAAGGTAGTTTTCTCTCTCCTCCACCAGCCACATGTTGACCAGTGTGTGGGATCGAGCAAAGCCAGCCCAAAACCATTTACCGCTTGAGGCCCGCCCAAAATCTACCTTTACGAAACTCAAAATCTATGCAATCAGGCTTAGAATTCCCCTTCGGGTCTGTTTTATCATCTTCAGGTGTTTTCCTTTGTATTTCGATTTTTACACTGAAAAACATTAATACACATAAAATCCCTTTTATCGGATTTCAAATTTTATAAATTGCGCTTATGAAATCCATCGGGTCTAGAAATTATCGATCACTGATTTAATCCCGACCAACCATTCCTTTCATGATCTGATGGCTGAGATTGCACGTCGCGCTCACTATCGCAAATCTCATCACAAACGGCCTAGGGGTCCTGTCCAATGCTGATGCTGATTCGTTGATCCGATCATCGGCGATCAGTGTATCGCATGATCGCAATCACCGAGTCCAGGGTCCCAATATCACATACGGGCCTATCTCCAATATTATTGATCAGATCGACGGATCGAGTTTTCTTCTACCTCTGCTTAAGTCCTTCCCTTTTCCTTTTTCCGATGCGATTTCCATTTATAAGGGTTTTTTTTCCCATTTTAGGGGTTTTTGCCTCTTTTTTCAAAGAAATTAGGCATCTTCTTTATGTGATAACTTCTGCATCCTAAGTCCATTTTTGCCCATTCAGGTTGCAATAGATTCAAAAGGAAAATATCTCTGTAATGGGGCTATTTCCAGGAACTTCCTTGGACTTTCATTTTCCTCTATGAGGAACACTTAGACTTAGGAGTCAATCAAACATTCGTTTTGGGTCATGCCCTCCCACTAAAAGAAATTTTGGTCTCCAAAAGACTGATATATTGATTTGAATAGTATATGAGAGTAACAACACCCTCTTCTTTCAGCCTCCATACACTTGCCTTGCATAGTGCCTCTGAACCAAAGTCTCTGACCACTTTCCTTTCTGGATGTGCTGGTTCTCCTGGGAAGGACTGCCTTCCTCATTGCCTTTCTGTAAAACTTCTGCTGAAATGGTCATAGAAGGTGGTTTGAACTTCTCTACCTTGATCATTGATCCAAGGTGGCTCAAACAAATGTGAAGTACCTCTGCTTCACAAAACTTTCATTTGTACCTGTTTAAAAAGTTGTCAACAACAACTGTTAACAACAACAGAAACACAGAAACAACTAGATGATCTAAACTCCTATTTCAAAAAGGAAACAAATCCCAATCTTGTGAACACCTCCATGTCTTACATTTGCATACAAATGATGGACTAGATACCAAGCCCACAAAACATGCCTTTAAAACAAATGACCCTTCAAGTCAAGCATGTAGAAAAAGACCATTAGGACTCTTTTTCAAAAGATGAAACACTTCATCATTATCTCCATTTGGAGACCAAGTTAGTTTCTTCCAATTCAACATGGCATCACATGCATGTCAAAGCAATCAATCCTACAAGTTAATTACACATACATGTTCAAAAGCAAGGAAACCATCAACATCACTGTGTTCATGCACATCAAGCTTATGCATGCATTTCATCCTTCAACTTTCACTTAAGCACACTGTACTTTTGAAGATGAAATGAAATATAATGTAGATGCATCAATATACATGCAATATTAATCGAATAAGAACTCTAACCATTTCTTAACAATCCCTTTCAAAGGTACTACCTTTGTCTGCACATCAGCATCATCATGTGAATCATCCTGAGACACATCATTCATGGAATCTTTGTTAGGTCCCTATAATACTAGTGATCACCCCATTACTATTGTATTTGTATCCCTTATTAATATTGTTGTGCCCCTATTGTTCCCATATTGTTATTATCGTGCCCCATAGGATTCCTCTATTGTTATTTTTGTGGCTTTATATTATTATTGTTAGGTCGGTTGGGTTATATTGTGACTCCTTAGACTCCTATATATATAAAGGAGGTTTTGTCATTTGAATCATCCAAGAATTGTTCATTTGTGTAATGTAAAGGAGTTTTCCCCCTCGAAGAGGCTAAATTATAAGGCGTTCAACTATCTTTTCTATCTTTTGTGAGCTGGTTTCATAACATTTGGTATTAGAGCTTTGGATTCTAGGGTTTCACTGCTCCAAATAGGTCATCATGGCATTTTCGCTATAACTTTTTTTCTGTGACGTTTCAGAAGCTAAAAAAAAACCCATTTGAGATGAAATTGCAATAAACCTCAGGTCCAAATCTCAGAGCTTTTTGCACTATATGTGCAGAGATATGATCTGAGGAAGTTGGTCTTTTTGCAAACTCCTGAATTACATTCCAAATAGGTGACCTAGGGAAAATCGTCATAACTTTCTCTCTGAGCATCGGATTGAAATTTCATAAGAAGGTATAGAAAGAGGATGTACTGTAGTTTCTTTTGTATATTGTTTAGAGCCAAAGGTCAAAACAATGACTCGTGGCACGATGTACAAGTTCGCTCTACTAAACTAGTCTATAATCAAGTCACTGGGGGAGATTTGGCATAACTCTTCCCTGGAGAATCCAATTGTTCGAAATAATACTGAGAGGGGGGGGGGGGTGAATCAGTATTATTAGATCAATAAAACTTTTTCATTTCCATACTTAGATACATATACGCTACTTCATTCAAGGTAATTCGCGTGTATACGCAGCTGTGTCTAAAGCAACTAGCGTATATCCAAAATACTTATGATTCAGTTAATCCATTAAATGTTGATCTTTAGTTAGTGCATCAGAACTTCATTAAGCAGGTGCAGTAAAAACAGAACATATCATCACACACAAGAAGCACACATGAACAACATGATATAAGGTGGAAACCCAATGTGGGTGAAAACCACCTGCTGCAATTCGTTTCTATCTTCCTTCATTAAGAAACTTCTTTTACAATGTACTGGTGCAGTCCTTTACCAGCACGCAGGCTACAACCTGCAGAAGGCTACAACCTTCTCTCGTTCTCCAGACTCTCCTAGAAGGGAGCTCCAACCCCTTTTGCTCTTGTACTAGCTAAGATACTAGTACGTAGGCGCCGACCTACAATATTCTCTCCTCCAGGTACCACGTTTCATAAATTTTCAGACTGGATACTACTGAAGCATAACACATAATCTGAAGGCCACGTTTCATCAAATTTTCATACTAGACCCATAACTATCATTGAAGCTCAAAAACAATCACTACTATCATCAATATCTGGATCACTGAAACACTGAAACCCTGTCAACAACACAGTCACCAGAACACAGAGCAGATAACAGAACTCTTCCATAACCATCAAATCCATCTGCAACTTCAAATATTATCCTTCATAATGTATACGCTACTATAATGAATCAAACCCATGTACATACGCACTTTTGCCAAAGACAACCCGCGTACATATCTAAAAATAATTTCTCATAACTTGCAGCTGTACCAGACATCAGTCATACTCATAATACTTACAGAACAATACATGCGTCAGTATGTAGATCTAGAATAAGCATCATAAAGATAGTTCATTTCAAACAATTTGATCCCGATCTCTCCTTAGATCTTGTTCTCCATCAACTGGTGAGATCCCTCCTTAGCTCAGATCAAGCAATGCATCATCAACCCATAACCTGCATACTGGATCTCATACTTCTTCAAATATTAGAGACTTTTCGGATACCCTTGCCTAATGATCTTCTTCTCCTTTTATAGTCTTAGGCCTTGCTCAATACCACGGTCCAAAACCATAATAAATCAATACCAAGAGCCTAATACTTGGGATCAACACACTTGTCGAGATACCATGGTCCGAAACCATAGTGTTATAGACATTTTTGTGCCTTACAGCATTAAGCATGAAATGTCCATAATCTAAGGGATCCAAAGTCCCTAAACATGTTGTTCCTACCCCTAGAGGAACATGGCTAACAAACCACAACAATTCACAGAAGTTCTCCACCAGAAACTGCTCAAAAACAAGTCAATTCAGGATCAATTCAGAGGCTCCACTAGCTGTCTGCGCTGAAATGCAAAGTCTGCACTGGCTACCTGCACTGCAACGCAGGTAGAAGCACTACCAGGGTGCGCTGAGCGAGAATTGACAAATGGCAAGTTCATTCAACAAGGTGTCAAGACCCTGGAAGCTTCCAGAATCTTCCTCAATGACACTTGCCTCAGTGAATTCGACTAGCGATGAGTAAGAGGTTCTCAATCTCCAAGTGGAAGCAAGAACCTCCAAGTGGAAGCAAGAACTGAGAGAGGGAGAGGACACTAGTCAGATCTTAACCTGACTCATCCTCTCTCCAAACATCTATATATGGATCTCTCCTCCATTGGATCTAGAGGCTGGAATTTTGTTATTGCAAAGAATTGTTGTTGGTTTGAGATTGGAATCATTGGGTGCTTAATGCTTTGAGGGAAGGTGAAGATAGGAATTTCATTTGCTGGGAAGGAGATGCTGGATTGGAGCCCTGTGGGTTGTATCTCTTCCTGAACCTTGTTATTCATCAATAAAGCTATCTTGGTTTCTCCTATATACTGGTGTATCTTTGATGTATGATTGCATTAGTATGTTTAGATTATTTCTAATCCTGAACTAGTTATGAATATGAATCCATGTCTTTGTGTAGTGTTCTCTTCTTGTGATCTTGCAGAAACCTCTTGAAGCTGGGCGAGCGAGAAGGCAAGTAGCTGGGAACTCTCAAAGAGAAGAGAAACCGGATCGAGGGATAAACGGAAGACACCGGTTAGTCCATCCATCTCTCTTCATTCTTAATTCATAAAGGAAGAATACTAGAATAGTTGTCTCTGTTTGTTGCTAAGGCACTGTCACACCTTAGGTGGATAGGATCGTCCTGAATAGGCATTTTTCCCCACAACCAATTGGCGACTCCGCTGGGGAGATCTGTTTATTCATTTTATTTGTGTTTCCATCATTGTTTGTTTCATAGACTCAACAACAACAATCGAACTGCATCTACTATTCTCAGATGCAAAGTAGATAGTTGTTGCTTTGATCCAATCACTAGATTTGTCTATGATCTGAACAATGGACTCACAAATGATTTGGTGATCCTCTGTGATAGATCTTAGCCCTTCCTCAAAGAATCCCTTTGATTGTACCTTGCTTGTTGCTTTGATTTGGCCTGAAACTATAGATTAAATAGCAAACTGTGACCCAGAACCCAGTGAGAAACTCTCGTTTCTGCTTCAACGCAGACCCTGTGAAGAGGTTCTGCATTTCAACGCAGGTCCCGTGAAGGCTACCTGCGCTGAATGTCAAAACCCCTGTGTTGAGGGTGCGCTGATCCAGTTAGGCCTTGTGCAGCTGGGGTTCTCTGCTCTGTTTTGCCTTGTTTTGATCTCTGATTTTTGCAGCCTGTAACCAGCATAGGTACCTGTCTGATAACCCCTTTTCTCTGCTTAAATTCCGCCTCCTTTTGTACAAAAAGACTGTGAGTGTTTTTATGTGTTTGTGGCGTCATTTACAGTTTTCCTTTGCAAGAGTGAAATAGTCATCCTGTAGCCCCTGATTCAGATCTGTTGATTGTGATCTTAGGAGAGAGTTCATTGGTTGTTTACAGTTGATTATACATTTACTTTTGCTTTTGGTTTGAGTTTGTCTCTTTTAAGTGTCGAAACAAGTGTTCATTTCGAAAATCGTTAAGTGTTGTAATCTCTTCTACCCTTTCTGATTTCGAAAAAGTAAACTTGTTTGTATTTGTCATTTAAAAGCAAATTCAAAGTTGTGCAAAAAGATTTCTTTTTAGGCATCAATATTAAGAGAGCGGAAAACAAACACCTGCATTGTGCATTTGCATCTTGATAGTTTGCATGCTTGATTTAGGAAAAGTGCATTAGAGTGTGCTGATTGCTCTTTGAGAAAAGATGGTGTCTTTCTTTTCCCTCTGTAGCTAGGATTTTCATGGTTGAAAAGATATAAAAAGCTTGCTTATCATCTTTAGACCGCATAAATTGAATGAACTTAACAACGCTTTGCAACATAATGCACAACATAGAGGTCTAGGCTAGAGACGTGTTCCGGCGTCGTAAAGCCTGGTGACTGTGGATCTCGCAGATGGTGGGTGATTCCTCCTAAGGGACGATAGCGCCAGTACAGATTGTGATCCCACGTACCGTCGCGTATATATTGGGAGACCCCTATAGGCATAAAACCTTTATCCTTAGGAAGCCGTGTCGGCCGCCCTACTGATCGCAATGCACTGAACACAACGTTCAGGAAGATCGACTGCCCGTACCTTAAAAAGTATTTTGCGGTTTTGCGAAAAGTTTGGCACACCCTCTACCTAGAACTCCAGAGCAGTTCCTTTTGGCCTTTTTCAGACTCTATAATGGAAAAAGTCCATCCGAGCATTTGTCACTTCGGGCTCATTAAAACATCGAAGGAGACTAGAGTCATCTTTAGCTTTTTCTTGACTCTTTAAAAGTGAAAATGCAAGTTGTGTCTAAAAGCGTCTAAAAAATTCATTTAATTCGGAAACACACTTTCCCCTTTCGTATTTTGGTTGATCGAGTAATCTGCAATCGTGGAAGAAATTCAATTGAAACCCCGTCGTTCGCGGAGACTTACGAGTCAACCGTCTTTGTCTCCGGAATCGAAAACAGTACGGACAAAGCAAACTCGTTTAACCGGTTCGAAATCTCCTATCAAAGTTAGAACAACTGTTCCAACGACATCTGAGATTCCGGTTACTCCAAACATTTCTGGAAACCCTGCCTCTATAGAAGAAGTTCAACAGCCACAGAGGGACAGTAACATTGATCCTAGTCTGAGAGCAAATACTTGCGTCACTGGACCTATTCCATCTGCGACCGGTTCAGAGAGTCTTGCTCCTCAAACAACTGTAGCTGTCGAATCAACCCCTTCTTCGGCACCAGAAATATTTTACGGACCTGACGGTCTTCCCCTTCCACCTGGTTTGATTGCGATAGAGGAAATTGTAGAAGATCCGCAAGCAAGTACTCCAACACATTTTGGAGTCAGGGTCACTCTATTTCCTTCGACATCAGAAGTTAGTCTACCACCAGTGGAAGTTCCTGTAGAATCGCTAGGTAATCTCTTGGATAGACTCAAAATGTCTGAACAACCGTCAACATCTAGGACTGTGTCGAATGACACAGCGACAACATAACTCCCTGCCGTCACTCCGACAATGTTTGCCGGCATACCATATGTCCCGACTAGCTCGCAACCGCTAGAAGGAGTCCACCCAGGGACTATTTCGACAGTGTGGTCCGTTCCAGTTTGTTCCTCCGGAATAATATCCGGCAACTCTTATGTTGAAACTCACCAGATTGATCCATTTGGAGGTCAATTTGGGCAATTTAGTCCCCAAGGACAAACAATCCCCTTGAGTTCCGGATTGCCACCGTATGGGGGGCAGTATGCCCTTTCATTACCCCCTCCAGGAGGGTATCCATACGGGAGTTCACAACAGTATTCAGGTTACACTGGAGTTACATCAAGTGGTTGGGTACCTATGCTACCTCAACAACCAAGGGTTGTGTATTCTATGCAACAATGTGTACCTATGTCGAACATCCCGACCACACCGGCTATTGTGACAGTGTCGCAAGTTCAAACGTTGCCTATTGTATGTCAACCTCATATTTCTCAGGTTGTGATGCAACAGCCCCTTGACCCTGTGACTCAACCACAATCGCCTACTGGTGGGGCGACACAGGTCCAAACGGGTACAATTACCCCACACCTTGGTCCAACAGTTAGTATAGCGCAAAAGAACATGGCTTCGCAACCGTGGTTGGTGCAATATCAACAACCACAATTCCAACAAGTATACCAAGGTTCTGAGCAGTAGATCTTTGCGAACAGTGGACAACCGTACATTCAAAACGGTCAAAATCAACCACTTTATGGTGGTCATGTCCACCAACCGTATCAGCCATACCAACATCAATTACATTATGCTGGTATGCAAAGGCCAACTACTAAGGCGATCCCATCGTATCCTGGGTATGCTTCACCTAACCTGAATCAACAGTTACCATTCGTGGCAACTTTAGAGTTACCCGATTTACACCAGTTAACAAACGATCCAATTGCTTACGCCCCTTGGTGGCCAGCGATTCCTCACAAACTTCCTTCAGACATTCCTAAATTTAATGGAAATCCGGGTGAAGATCCATCGAATCACGTGATGACCTTTCATCTATGGTGTTCATCAAACACTTTAAATGATGATTCGATAAGGCTTCGCCTCTTTCAGAGGACGTTAACGGGTCCAGTGACTAAATGGTATATTGAATTGCCTAGAGCTTCGTTCGACAATTTCAGCACCCTAGCCACGACTTTCTTAACCCATTTTCAATTATCGATAAGGTATGAAACGGGAACGGAAATCTTAACCAACTTCAAACAGACAATAGCCACTCACATATCTGATCATATACATGAGTGGCATCGTCGCCGTAGGATGGTGAAAACGTACGTTCCCGATCAGCTATTAGCTGAATGGTTTATCAAGTCGTTACTTCCTGCCATAATGGAAGATGTGGCCAAGGGGGGAGTCGTAATGGAAGAGCAAGTTATTGCTCGTGCACAATATCTAGATTTAGTATACACTCAGTCTGGCACGCTCTACGACAAAATACCTGACGCCCCTAGACCGGAATTCTCAATTCCTCCTCCTCCTAAATCAAATAATGACTCTCATGCTGGCGATGGCGTGATTGGCACGACAAATGCGAAATCAACAAAGGCTTCGTCCAAGAAAGCCCGTAAGATTTCAGATCAAAATGCAAAAGACGAAATTCTTGCTTCGGAAGTAAATGCCGTATCAGCAGATAAAGGCAAAGAAACCAATCAACCAGGAAGCAAGAAGAAGCAAAACAAAGGGAAGAAGAAGAAACAGGGCGAGTCATCTCCCGGAAAAACTTCTTCAAACCCTCCTGGGAAAGGGAAACCAAAAAGTCCATGTTTTATATGTGACGAGGATCATTGGACAACCGATTGTCCATACAAAGCTGAGCTTAAAAGATTCTTTAAAAGTTCGCAAACCTTAGCTGTGTTAACTTATCCGTTTCCAAATCCAGGACAAAATCTGGTTGATAGTGGAAATGCTTCCCCGTCGCAAGTGCTAATGTTGTCGATCTCCAAGCAACAAAATGATGCTTTGATTTTGACAAGAAACAAAGATTACGGGAATCCGCAGCTGTCGAACGACAAAGGTAAAGATCAACCAAGCAGTTCGACAACAACTTCGACAGAAGTTGTACCACCCATCATTCCTGAATTAACAATAAAACCGCCAAAGGGAGTAGTACACAAGTCGACATTTAATCCTCGCGCCAGAGCAGCGCAACATTATAACATAGTGGAAGATTTGGCCCAATCGCCATCCGCTATGTCGACTCTTGAAGTACTACAAAATTGTCCATCCCAAAGGCAGGCTTTGTTATCGGCCATTGGTGGGGTTGATCCTAAGGATTCCAATCTTGTATCCTTCGACCACAAAGGATACGATCCTCAGCTACCAGCTCAACTAGCTTTCCTTATCCAAGTGAAAGCCCTCAACAAAACTGTTCACCGAACAATTATTGATGAGGGGACATCCACATGTATTATGTCGATGAGTTGCTGGAAAACTTTAGGATCTCCAACCTTGTCGCGATCTTCGACAACATTAAAAGCATTCGACGGAAGGACATATACCCCGTATGGTATCCTAAATAACTTGAAGGTTGAACTAGGGGGAAAAACGGTAGAAATAGATGTTGAAGTCATCGATGGGAATCTTGATTACAACATCCTACTAGGAAGACCGTGGATCTATGCCATGGCAGCTGTTGTGTCGACCTATTTTAGAAAGATCGCATTCCCCTTTCAAGGAGGGATTACGATCGTCGACCAACAAAACTTCCTCCCTAATGGTTCACAAGTTACAGGAAGCATTCCTATGATCCATGGTAGCAACCATTCGCTTCAAGATATTGGAGTAGGTCTACTGAAAGACCCCACATTAATGGGAACTTTCACACTTCCACCTCCAATCTATATAGGAGAAGTAGTGTTGGTAGGAGCCTGCAACATGATATCTTCCACGAAGATCTCAGAAGACGATATCAACATGGATCATGCAATGGTTTTGCCCCCAAGCCCAATAGAAATATTGTAGCAATCAATGTTTCAGGCATGGGAGACGAACCCAAATCAACGCTCATCAAGCGTTTGGGTAGATAGGTCTAGAGAATATGGTACCCCATTAGATCCTTGGTCGAGAGTGCATGGAACTGACAAAGGAATCCTACAATCAATGTTGATTGAGGGGGCACCATGGAATGATTGCCACCATCGTTCCCTTCTTCCGGATTATGAAGAAGATACTCAACATGACCTTTATCACCCTTCAGTTTTGAATTCCTATCAAATACTGTAAATACGGTGGATTCCGAGCGAAAATTATCCAATATTGAAGAAACTATAGCCATAAATATCTCGACAAAAACAAATGTTGTAGAGAATATTTATGTTGGCAAATGTTGTTCTCCTTCGGAACTTGAAATATATAACGCTCTTTTCCGCGAATTCAGAGATGTCTTTGCTTGGTCATATGATGAAATTCCAGGCATCGACTCGAGTATCGTTGAACATGAAATTAAGATGTATCCTGATGTCAAACCGGTAAGACAACGGCTCAGGCAGGTGCACCCCAAGAAAGCCGCTGCCATTAAGGCAGAAGTTGAAAAGCTTCTCCATGCTGGTTTCATCTACCCAGTTCCTCTAACCGATTGGGTATCGAATATTGTCCCTGTTTTTATCTCAAAATTAGGCCCTGGAAGGCTGCAGACGAGGAAGACTTCAAGTAACTATTTCAAACCTACTTTAGGCTGAGGCTTAGCCTCCTCAACCTGAGAGGGCTCTCTCTAGATGGGTTAATGATTTTGATTAAGATAAGATGGCTAACTCTTTGTGATATATCTGTGATAAATATGGATGCTGGAAAAACATTAAACAAGTTTCCATTGGGCCTATGGAGTCAACAGCACCTCAGTAAACAATGATACTGCCTTTACATAGAAGTCAGGGCATTCAGCATTTGAGTATTCAGAACATAACACATATGGAACCACAGCTCATAAATGCATACAGGAAATCAGAGCACAATCAGTGAATTCTGATTGATTATACATCTATGTAACTATAAAAGACATTAAGGAAAGGATAAAATCACACATTCTGAACATAGAAATCCTTCATGAATCCTGAGAAGTAAAGCAGCCAAATGATATTACTGAAACTTTGTCCTTACATAAGCCAAAACAATGCTCTGTTATAAAATTTCCCAACCCTCATTACCTTGCTGTTTCAGCTATATATAGAACTCTTATTCTAACTAATCGAGATTCCTCCTCCAGCATGAGGGGAACTCGAAAACTACCTCTAATGACACCTATCAACCATTTAACTAACTAATAAATACAATAAAGTGCTGACTGGAGTTTTCTAAGAGTTCTAAATTAACTATGACTCTAACTCCATATTACATGCTTGATGGCTTTAATTACAATGAACTTCGTTCTTTGACATCTGCTCCCCCTTTAGTTTGGCTGTAATGGATGTTCAAATCTCCATGTTTGATCTTTAATGCCACATCCTTTCCAATACCCTGAAATATATGAAACTGTCCCTGTGTATCTATATTTAGTATGCCTTACCATGTCCAGATCCAACGAAGTATATCCTTTATCTTTTAATTATCCCAAAATGGAGCAAACTGCCACGTCTTTGATGTGCTGTCCACCGTTTGCATACGTGAAAGCCAAAACCTTTGCAAACTGTAACTGTTTCACCAATCCTGAAGTGTGATAAATATGAGATATGCTTCCTTTATGACAAGAATCCAAAGTTGGATTCGAATGCATATTATCTCCACGTGTCTTGACCTGGTTAACTGTTAGATAGCTTCAGATGATTTTGTGTATGCTTTTTAGATGTTTCCCTTTCAAAATTCCCGCCTATAATTCAAAACTGCTTGTTTTGCGTTAAAATCATCATCTACAGCAATTTCGTAGCGCGCTACGAAACTGCTGAGTTTTTTTTTTTAAAAAACAGCTTGCTTCTGATTTTGTAAGCCCTTTTAGATGCACCAATTCACCATGAATCCCTGAGCACCTCTTTAGATCCAGACTTGTCAAGTTCACAAAACCAGCTAAGTTCACAAGGCCAGCAATCTTTGAGCAGCATTTTTAGGTTTCCCTGTACTACCACTTGCATATAGAAGGAACAGAGGATCTTCTGCATCAATCCATCTAACTTCACATTCGGTCATGTATTTTGGAATTGTATCCTGCCACCAGATGTCTCTTCCTTTCTTTCATGGTGTGTTTTTTATTTAATGCAAACTCATCTGCATATGTCAAACAGACACCTACAGGAACTCCATTTTTAGATGATTCCACCAACGCAGAGTCTATTTATTTCTTTCAGATTAATGAATTTAGCACCCTGGCGGACAGCATTACAAGTTAGCAGTGCTTTAGCTTTGTGGTGTATAATTCGTTGAGCAAGAGACTCTGCTGAAAATCCAGCAAATACAACTGAATGAACAGTACCATCTTCATATCTTCATCTGACTCCTGACCTGAATCATTCTCTCCTTCTACTTCATCTAAAGATTCCTCTCCAAGGATATCTTTCTTAAGGTTTTCATAAGCTTTCTCGTGCTCCAAAAAAAACTGGATCTGGCTTGAAAATATCGAGGCCAACTTCTTGATCAAGCTCATCTTCTAGGGAAAATTCATGGGTAAACTGATCTTCTTGCTCCACAAGATCCAGTTCTGGACGAATAGCAAGATAACCCTGGAAATTGGCTTTGCGAATTGCAAAGAGTCCTTCAATCGAAAACTGCACTCGTTTGTCAATTTCTCCCTCATGAAGAATACCCCTGAATCGCTCAAAAATTCCATAGAGGCCTTGAGGTGATAGGTCTTGAAGCATGGACCCGCATTCCTTTACAAATCCAACAGGAACCTCAACACTATCGTCTGTAGGATTCTCCAGCAAAACAGTAAGAAGTTCCAAAGCAATGATCTCATGTGCAACTTGCTGGTTCGCTAGGTGAGCTATGAATTTTGTTGCTGCTAGTAACAGAGGCTTGTCATTGCGTTTGAAAGCTCTCTTAAGCTGCAAAATAATTCTTCTCAAAAGGAGATTACCAACTTCTGGAAACTTTGTATTCACCACAGCAACCAAGGCAGCAAAAACATCAGTAAATCCAGGTGATGCCATCTGGGATTTCATACATGACCTACAAAATAGACCTCTTCCCCGGATAAGGTTCTCTGCAAAGAGCTCTGGAATAATGTTTTTAATGTTTGATGCGTTCACTTTGTTTACAAGCCCATTGATACTTTTACGAAGAGCATCCCAAGACATATGCTGATATTCCAAACTACTTTTATCTTGCAAATCTTTCATCATTTGGGCCAGCTTGAAAGGAGGAACATAAACACCACCACTTCTTCCAAGCGCCTTTTTAGATTTGCAGATTTAGATGCATGGCTACTTGAAACTTTGTGATATACCATCCACGTTCCTTTGCATCCCGCCAATTCAACCTCAGTGATTAGTTCTGGACGGATAGATTGTTGAAGCGCACATAACGAAACATTCTTTCCATGACCAGAACAACCTACCAGTTCATAGTTGCTTTGTTTTGCAACACCTGTTGCGTTAAGGTCTGCATTCAATCGCAATCCAGATGTGAAGTCTTTCAATGGACCAACATTAACCAATGAATCTCTTACGGCAAACTACATAACCTCCTGATTTTGAGCCTGCATCTGCCATGTCAATTTCTGCAAGAAGTAATTGCTTTTGCGGAAAAGAACATTTCGTTATATCCTCCGCACTGTTTTTACTTTTCACATTTTCATCTTTCCAAATGATACCAGTGCCAGAAATGAGAAATGCCAGAACCAGCATTGCTACAACCACCACAATTAAGGTAAATCACACATTCTCCAGTACATCCCTTATTGCCCGAGAATTGTCTTCGGTTTTGGATGGAAATATCGATTTGAATAGTGCAGGCAAGAATCAAATTTGAAGGCTATTCCCGTAAAAAAATTTGCAGAAAATATGACAGCTGGGGTGAGATGTGCTATGGATCAGCACGAATTCCCCATTTCGTAGCTCAGTTAGTACAAAATCGGTGTTTTCCGCTACGAAATCACCTAAACCAAGGTTTCTGTGCTATGAACTTTGAAATAGGATTGGCATATGGAGCTTAGGTGCGGTGTGAGACCAGTGATGGACTACAACAGAGAATTGACCCCATTTAACATACTAACAAGACTCTTAACAAGACTCTAAAACAAGATGAAAAGACTAGGCCCAAAACTGACACCAATCCTTTTGACAAATTTTAAAAAATTGATGTTCAGAATTTAAACTATTTTTTCTTGAGTGATAACACCTGTTATGAAGAAACAAGGGACAATTAGAGTGTGTGTCGATTATAGGGATGTAAACCAATCTTGTCCGAAAGACAACTACCCTGCACCCTTCATCGACCAAATAATTGATGAATGCGCCGGATGTGAAATCTTTGCATTCATGGATGGATTTTCCGGGTATAATCAAATAAATATCCGCCCACAGGACCAGTCAAAGACTGCATTCATTTGTCCGTGGGGCACATTCGCTTATCAAAAATTACCCTTTGGTTTAAAGAACGCAGGGGCGACATTTCAGAGGGCAATGAATTATGCCTTCCATGACATCAAGAACATCGTTCAACCATACCTCGACGACCTTCTGGCTCATTCGCGAAAGCGTACGGATCATCCGCAGCATTTAAGAGCGATATTTCTACGTTGCCGACACTACAAGATACGACTCAATCCACACAAATGTGTATTTTGCGTCAGCTCTGGTCGTTTACTTGGCTTTGTAGTCTCCAAGGACGGGATTCGTCTCGACCCCTGTAAGGTTCAGGCAATCATAAACTTGCCTCCACCTTCAAATTTGCTTCTGATTCAGAAACTCCAAGGGAAAGCAAACTTTCTGAGGAGGTTCATTCCAAATTACGCAGAACTTGCTAAAGGTTATACTCGTCTTTTGAAAAAGGATGTACCTTTTGTCTGGGATCAGGTGGCGCAAGCTTCTTTTGACGCTCTGAAAGAGTCTCTAGTAAGAGCATCATTAATGTATGCCCCAGACTATCAAAGAGATTTTAACCTGTATCTGGCTGCAGCGGATATGACCATTGCGATGGTTTTAGTTCAAGAAGTCGATGGAATTGAACATCCTATATATTATTCAAGTAAAAACTTGAATGATGCAGAAAGCAAATATTCTTACGTTGAAAAGCTAGCGCTTGCAGCTGTTCAAGCGATTCAGAGATTTCGACATTATTTCCTCTTTCGGAAAACTACCATTTTGTCTGATTGCAACCCCATGACTTATATATTGTCGCAACAGTTGCTGGGGGGCAAATATTCAAAATGGATGGCAATCCTTCAAGAGTTTGGTCTGGAATTCATAAAATCCAAATCAAAGAAAGCTCTAGTTTTCCGGAATTATTGTGCGATCTCCCATCATTGTCCAATGTTGAAACATCCGAAGAATCAATCGTGGACGAAAGTTTGTTTCTGATATCCACAAGCGATGAGTGGTATGGAGATATAATCGTTTATCTCCAAACCCAAAAATTCAGGCCTAACACCTCTCACTCAGAACTGAAACGTATACGATACCAAGCAAAAGACTACATGATCGGCGGTGATACGCTTTATCGTCGTGGTATCGATACAGTTCTGAGAAGGTGCCTCACCCATGAGGAGGCCAAAAAAGCCCTGAATGAGTGTCATTCAGGCGCGTGTGGGGGGCATCAATCTGGATATGCAACAGCACAGAAAATCTTACGAGCTGGATACTTCTGGCCAGCCATGTTCAAAGATTGCATAACCGCAGTCAGAAGTTGCCATGCTTGTCAAATTTTTGAGAGCAAAACCAGAAGACCACCCACACCTTTACAGCCAATAGTTGTTGTTGGGCCTTTCACCAAATGGGGCATCGATTTCATGACATGTAACCCCACCTCGACCGGGGGGCATGGGTATATTATAGTCGCCGTTGACTATTTTACCAAATGGGCCGAGGCGATGCCTACATTAGATAACACTGGTGAAACAGCTGCCCTTTTCTTTTTCAATCATGTAGTCGCCAGGTTCGGCGTACCACAGGCTATAGTTACAGATCATGGATCGCATTTTCGCAATCACATGATGGTTGAATTAGCTGCCAAGCTAGGGCTATCTCACGACAGCTCTACCCCGTATTATCCACAAGCCAACGAACAAGTTGAAGCAATCAACAAGGTCTTGAAGCGTATGTTGCAAAGGATGATCGAATTTCACAAAAGAACGTGGCACCTAATCCTGTACTCAGCCTCGTGGGCTTACCGAACATCGGTAAGGAATGCAACTGGGTTCACACCTTTCCAACTGGTGTACGGCCTGGAAGCAGTCTTGCCAATCCGGTGTGAAATCTCGTCTCTTAAACTCGCAATTGATCTCCTCCCCAGAACTTCAGAAGAAGAGGCTCGTTTCTTGGAATTAATCCAATTGGATGAAACCCGTCGTGATGCCGCTTTGGCTAACGAAGCCCATAAGAAGCGAGTCAAGGCGCAGTTCGACAAAAATGTCAAACCCCGTGTCTTCTCAGAAGGTGACTTGGTCTTGCTTTATGACCAAGAATCCGATAAATTGGGAGCAGGTAAATTTAATTCTTTATGGATGGGCCCCTATATTGTTAAACAAGTGTTAGCAAAAGGAGCCTACGAGTTAATGGATTATGACGGAATTCCACTGGCGCAACCCCGTAATGGGTTGTACCTCAAGCGTTACTATGCTTAAATAGTAACCTGTATGCTTTTGTTGTATTTTGTTTTCGCTAAAGTGTTTGTTTTGGTCGAGTAATCCACCTTTTTACATTTATTGCAGATGTCAAACCTTCTGGAGACATGTGTTGGATATGCCGACGGAGCGAGTCGTAGTTCGCGGAACCTGTCCTCCGCAGCCTGGGCCATTTTTGATCCAAGCGGCGAGTTAGTAAGTTTCAGAGGTGTATGTATCGGGCAATCAACGAATAACATCGCTGAGTATAGCACGTTGATAGAACTACTCTCTGATGCCATCACCCATGGTATACGCCGACTAATCGTCAGGCTAGACTCACAACTCGTAATACTACAACTCAATGGTATATATTCCATCCGCAACCCAGCTATTTATCACATGTTCCTAAGGGTTAAGATTTTGGAAAGACAATTTGATTTAATTCAATACCAACATATTTCTAGAAACTTAAACACATTAACCGACTCATTAGCAAACTATGTGTTAGATAGACATTTGCGACATTTATAAAAAGAGACACATCATCAATGTTGTACATATGGATCATATAACTCAACCAGAATAAACCCCGAAAATCAAAATATATATATATATAAGCTGTTTATAGTTTATACATGATGTTCTGTAACCAAGACAAAAATCAGTCGCATGACCCAAAAACTCAAAATGCTAGGGGGCACCCTAGCCTAGTGATGCTCATGATAGCATGTCACGGCCTGTGAAATCATGCGTAAGAGACGAGTCCATCGTCTAGGCACACCAGTAGTATTCCGCTGCAACTGTAGAGGTAACTCATCGATCCTCACATCCGGAATGCCAAGAGTAAGGCTCTCAACCTGCTCCTGCACAGCTGTAAGGGTCTCGGCCACATCAAGGTCACGAAGAATAACCCTCCCAGCAGTCTCCCCTGCTGGGGCAGCAACTGGCGCTCTCGGGCGAACTGCTGGACGAACAGGACCAACATCTGCATGCACACATGAGTTTGATTAAAGTCTTGATAGAATAAAGCACAAGGACATTACAAATAAAAACAGTAAACAGTGATATGGTCGAAGATTTTACCAATAGCGCCCCACTGTTCGCCATCCGGCAGTACCAAATCCGGATCACCTCGGAAATCCATGCCAACATATGGATACTCGGAATAGACCATCTCCTGACGCTCGAACCACCTAAAGAAGGTATCAGTGAAAGAAATCTGAGAATGACCAGCATGCCTAGACATGTGATCAACCCATCTCTGCATGCGTGGCTCGGTAGGAGAAGGCAAGTCGAGTGCAATGTACTGAGGCTGCATCAGTGGTATCTTCTCCAAGGCAAAGGCAGTCAAAATAGAACCAAATCCAAAGTTCTTCAACTTCCCGTCCTTTACCTTGGTCAACTGACTTTTCATCTGAAGAAGTACTGCATCACACCAGTTGAATATTTTCGGTTGGAGGCACTCCAAGGCGTGCTGCACATAGGATCTGTTGGCAACATGAAGAGATGCACTACCGGCCATCCTACCAATAGTATACAGAATGGACCTGAGAGACCTGTCAGCAATCTCACGGATAACTATCTTGTCGTCCCTGCTCGGCTGAGATCCTTCCCTGCAATACTGGCGAACATAATCTCTCACAGAGTCACTCCCTCGGGCCGAACCTGACAAAGAAATGGGGGCACCCCGCCTCGACAAGCCAGTCAAGAAGTAAATATCTACCACGGTCAAAGGGATGGATTTGCTCCTAATCTGAAATACTTGGTTGATAGGATCCCAAGCATAAAGCATATACTGCAATAAGGAGATCTGCTGTCTCATACTAGAGATACGGAAGAACTTCAGCAGACCACAGTTCCGCAGCGCGTTCACCGTGACAGGGTCATGTAAGGCAATCAAGTCCTCTTCTTCGTCTTCTCGTTCTCGCCATGTAAGGGTCATTTTGCTCCAATAATCTCTGAAAAACAAACATGAGAGGAGTTAGATCCTGGATTTGATGAGAAACTGGAAAAATTTTCATCAAAAACTATGCAATAAACCTATTTTTCTGTGCCCAGCGCAACTAGCCAGTATTCCACCTGCGTTGAAGGTCAAACTGCCTTCATGCAGCTTGACATTCAGCGCAGGTTTCCAGTGAACCAGGTGCGCTGATGGCAGAGCGACCCAATAAAACCCCAGGAGCTCAGGAAAACATGCACAGAATGCAGAAAAGAAACCATGAAATGAAAGAGCTCAAGTTTAGCTCCTACCTGGTCCAGACGGCGCCGAAAATCGTCCGCAGAATCTCCCGGAATCAGCTGATGAAAATCAAGGGGAAAGAGGCACCTCCAAAGCTCCAACAAACCAAGTTCAAATGAAATGGTAAAATGAGAGGTAAAAACACTTTTTAATTGCTTTTTACGTAGTTCAAAGCAAAATATTAGGGTTTAATCTCATTTTCAAGCAAATTTTATTCATTTCTAACTAGTTTGATGCAGCAATTGAGGATACAGTACTATCTTTGAAAAGGGCAAAGCTAGTCATGGTAAAAAATCAAAATTTGACCATATAATCGAGCAGTTTTAGCACACAGTTCATGCTCGTTAAAAAATAAACGCAAGATCCGAGAAGTTTTAGCGCATAGTTCATGCTCGTTAAAAAATAAACATAAGATCGAGCAAGTGTTTCAATCCGCGTTTAAGCTCGTTAAAAAATGAACTACCCGGTAAATAACCACAGTGAATGTAATACCATCAGCCATTAAAGCCTTGGTCGTGTTTGCACCGTCACCTCCACTTTTCCATTGGCCGATCATTCACCTCCATATGATTTTTTACCCATTTTGAGGAACAGCTGCGAAGAGTGATTTCACTTAGCCATCCTTGTGACACTGCCGTGATTGGAAAATTCCAAGCCTTACCTGGAATCAGCTGCTAACCCGTTTTATCACTCGTTCCTCAAAAGACGAGTCTTCTTTAAGCTCTTTTCATCTGACTCGTAAAATATGAAAAGATTGCTGAGTTTTGGCCTTCCAGCTCGTTAAAGCGACCGGAAGAGCTATCCCTCCTCTAGATTTTAATCTTTTTGGACCTGAGGGATTATTGCACAAAAAGATCGAGCGCTTGTTTTGTTCGGCTCGTTAAAACTATCGAAAACTCATCCCTTCTGTATTGTTTTATACTTTTTCGGACTTAAGGGATTAGATGATGAAAAAGGACTTTCGGAGTTGACTTTACGTACCTTTTCAGACTCTCTAAAAATGAAAAGGACCGAGTTATCCTTGTCGTTAGACTCGTTAAATGCATTAAATAGCGACAAACTTGTCTTTAGACGAGAACGAGTTTCACTATCGCTAGGCTTGTTAAAACATAGCGATGGGCTTGCCCGAAGGGCAAGTTATAGAACAAGCATATGTTATCCTCCTCAAGCTTGACAAAAATAAAGAGGTACTGGTCAGCAATGACTGGGGAAAAATTGGGAGAAACTAAAGAAAACTTTGATGGTAGCAAGTCGCTCTTGAACATGACACTTTTCCTCCGTACCACAATCGGGTTGGGTTGTTTCATTCACCGGTCACATCACCATGGTCTCACCATACCATCCATATTTGGGGTAATGCTACCGATCCATCGCATAAGTGTCGCCATAAGTTCAAGAGAAGTCGTTCAAAGAAGTCAACCGTGTCCCATCCACTGCCATACATTATCCTTCATCCTTTCATGACCGCCACCCTGAATCATATGTCATCAGATCGTTTTCACCTCCATCAAAATAATTTGCTCCGTTCCATGTCACTGATGTTGGATTCATTAACGCCCTCCTTTGACGGATCGCTTCTTTTCGACATCAGCTCATTATCCAAGAAGTTGATCTAGGAACAACCCCTTCAGTACTTTGAAGCTTGCATGCATCAATGGCAAGTTTCTCACTTCCGGCGACATGTATACATCAATGACCTTTGACCGAAAGATTTTGCGTGGTGTTCGACGCCAAGTCCTTTATTCACACCACGTGAATTGTACTGCAGTACCTTGAGGGTCATTATCATTATCGGTGATTCCTCTCGCGCTTGTTAACGGTTTACCTCATTGACCGGTAATCAAGCGATGTCTTTCCATGTTCGACTTCAGAACTTTTCTCACATGGATCGACTTGTACTTAGAGTAAAGATCGAATGAGTTCGAAGACCCCGGATCTAGTTTCATCCATCCGGGCTGCGATATATATTCAGGAAAGATAAATACATTGACATGTACATCATTGCAGCAGATAATCATCCTACCCAAAGGATGATAATTTCATCAAAATTATCGCTCTACCATCAGACGATTGTCTGTTCTATGTACAGAAATAATGAATTTATAAAGCTGAGCATGGGAATGCCCGCCTCAGCTAGATCATGAAAGCAGTATGAAAAATAATGTATTGTATTGTATTGTATTACAGGTCTCCTCCTAGCAATGAATGAACTTCGGATCCTCCTGATAAAGCATTTCACCCGATAAACGGCCTCATACTTTAGGGGGCAACTGTTATAGACATTTTTGTGCCTTACAGCATTAAGCATGAAATTTCCATAATCTAAGGGATCCAAAGTCCCTAAACATGTTGTTCCTACCCCTAGAGGAACATGGCTAACAAACCACAGAAATTCACAGAAGTTCTCCACCAGAAACTGCTCAAAAACAAGTCAATTCAGGATCAATTCAGAGGCTCCACTAGCTGTCTGCGCTGAAATGCAAAGTCTGCACTGGCTACCTGCACTGCAACGCAGGTAGAAGCACTACCAAGGTGCGCTGAGCGAGAATTGACAAATGGCAAGTTCATTCAACAAGGTGTCAAGACCCTGGAAGCTTCCAGAATCTTCCTCAATGACACTTGCCTCAGTGAATTCGACTAGTGATGAGTAAGAGGTTCTCAATCTCCAAGTGGAAGCAAGAACCTCCAAGTGGAAGCAAGAACTGACAGAGGGAGAGGACACTAGTCAGATCTCAAGCTGACTCATCCTCTCTCCAAACATCTATATATGGATCTCTCCTCCATGGGATCTAGAGGCTGGAATTTTGTTATTGCAAAGAATTGTTGTTGGTTTGAGATTGGAATCATTGGGTGCTTAATGCTTTGAGGGAAGGTGAAGATAGGAATTTCATTTGCTGGGAAGGAGATGCTGGATTGGAGCCCTCTGGGTTGTATCTCTTCCTGAACCTTGTTATTCATCAATAAAGCTATCTTGGTTTCTCCTATATACTGGTGTATCTTTGATGTATGATTGCATTAGTATGTTTAGTTTATTTCTAATCCTGAACTAGTTATGAATATGAATCCATGTCTTTGTGTAGTGTTCTCTTCTTGTGATCTTGCAGAAACCTCTTGAAGCTGGGCGAGTGAGAAGGCAAGTAGCTGGGAACTCTCAAAGAGAAGAGAAACCGGATCGAGGGACAAACGGAAGACACCGGTTAGTCCATCCATCTCTCTTCATTCTTAATTCATAAAGGAAGAATACTAGAATAGTTGTCTCTGTTTGTTGCTAAGGCACTGTCACACCTTAGATGGATAGGATCGTCCTGCATAGGCATTTTTCCCCACGGCACATAGGTTCAAATACCGAGGACTAACTACCACGGACCAAAAGTAAGCTTTCCGACATGTACGTGCTTTTCCGTGCATGAAACTGCGTGTATACCCTACTTGGTATATAGCGAACCTGCGTATACGCAACTTGGTATATAGTGAACCTGCTTGTATACCCTACTTGGTATACAGCGAACCTGTGTATACGTGACTTGGTATATAGTGAACCTACGTGTATACCCTACTTGGTATATAGTGAACCTGCGTATATATATTTTCTCTTCATACTTGTAGTCTGACCATCAATTCCTTGCTGCTATCCTTCTGCACTATGATTTGTCATCAGTGTGATTTGCCATCAAGGACAACACTTGTCTCATAATGCCAACAATCTCCCCCTTTGGACTTGATGGCAAAGCTAACTTGTCACACTTAGAACTTGATCTTCTTATTCCTTTGAGCTGTCCTGCATCCCATGCATTTAGTCACATCTGTAGATTGATCTAGTTATATGTAAGTTTGTTGTTCTTCTATGAGAGGGTTTCCATCAAGTACAACACATGCATCATAATGCCAACAATCTCCCCCTTTGGACTTGATGGCATCAACACCAAATCACTCTCCCCCTTTGACATCAAGGGCAAAGGGTGGACCAACATATTCTCTTTCCTTGATAAACATTCTGCTGTCCATACTCCCCCTGAGTACCTGCTGAAATCTCCAAATGTGCTCCCCCTTTGTATATGCCAAAGTGTACCAATCTGTCCATGCTCCCCCTGAGCACATGCCAAGTCTCTGTACTGTTGAAGTGTGTTGTTCATGCTCTTCTTGTCTGAAGGCAAGATCTGCAAAAAGATGTTCTTCAAGAAGAACCGTGACTTATACATCATAAGAGACCTTCCTATCACCAAAAGACTCAATACATACATCCATTTCCCAACCACGTGGGGATATACTAGAATTGACTCATCCACCCAACCAAGTGGGGTTACATCAAAAGTTTACACATGATAAAGCAAGAGCATTACATTTTCATCCCAGGCATAGTGGGGAAACCAATATAGGCCGTTACATGTCCTTGACATCATGAAAGAGATATCACAAAAGAGATATATGACCGAAATATCTAGAGCAAGACTTTATGAAAGTCACCAATGACTGATATTGCCAGCATTTGTCGATTCAGATCAGCAACCAAGAGATCTTTCTGCCTTTGTTTCACCTAAAACCAACAACAACTGTGAACTAGAACCAAAAGCTTCTAAGATAATGCCAACAATGCATCATTGGAAGATTATCTGCTCCCCCTGAACCTGTGCCAGATGGTCTCTGTCAGACCCATATCAGACTCTCTGCAACCAACATCTGTCCCTGCTGATTTCCTTCAAAACTCCATATACGCATCTGCATCCACATAAACAAGCGTATATACGCGGATAGGCCTTATGAAACTCGCGTACAACCATTTCCATATCAGCAACCTGTAAATGTCCTGCAACAAGGTATGTCTGAACATAGATGTCAACTCCTCCTTTTAAACATCATCATGAAATCATTCACATTATATGTGAAACCACCATAGCCATTACATCAACGTCAAGATCTACATGATCCAAGTATCATTACTTGGGAACATCTGCATCAATCAACATGTGTAAGTATCAACCTATCATCATATAGATTAGAACTCATCACCATGTCTCCAACAAAGCAACTTTGAGTAGTCATCCATGTATCAGCACTATGTATCTTGAGCTCAAGCTCATTTGACAAAACTTCTTGATATCATCAACAGCAACAATCCTTATCCACAAGAGTGTCTGCATCATAACTGTATGCATATGATGACAGCAGCATATGAGTGACTCATCATCAAGTGAGGAAGATGTGTATTCAAGCTTTGTACTTCTCCTTATCCTTATGAAGATCACCACGTAAGCACCATATATGCATCATCAAAGAATCAACCATAAATATGATCTGATCATCAACTATGTATCCCCAAGAATCATATGAGATTTTATCATGGACAACTCATAACCACATCATAGCAAGATATATCATTTAGCCATATAAGCATCATCACCAAGGACTATTAACCATAATGCTAACAATGAATTATTAAAGGCATATGCTCCCCCTCAACCTGTGCCATAGCGCCACATCTATGCCAAAATGCCAACAATCTCCCCCTTTGGACTTGATGGCAACCCCAAGATCCTCAAAGTCATTCTCCCCCTTTTTCATCAAGGTCAAAGGGCTGTGCTCCCCCTGAGTGCATGTTGATATCTCTGCTCTGTTGTGCTGAACATGCTCCCCCTGACTGTAGTTCCTTCTTCTTCCATATCTTCAAGTGTGATGATGTTTTCTCCTTTTGGTGTGATGTCCGTCCTTTGTTCCTGCATTCCTTTGCTATATGTCCAATTTTGTTACATGCATAACGTATTACATGTTTCGTATTCCTCCTGTATCAATCAACAGCTTTGTGACCAAACATATTGCAAGCAAAGCAATATCCATTAAAGTACCTTGAATGTGATGATCTTTCTGCATGATGGTCTTGAACTCTTCTTCTTCCACATCTGGCTGCAACATGTCCAAGATTATGACATACATAACATTCAACATTATTCATAGGAGGAGTAAAAGATTTTCTTTGAAGAATTGCTTTCCTTGGTTGATGATGAGATTGACCTTTCATCTCCTTGTTGATCATTTTGGATTTCTCTTTATAGTTCCTTGCCTCACCTTGTGAACTAGATTCAGCTTTAACAGATTCATGAAAACCAAGACCAGTCTTGATAATAGGAGACTTTTGACTACTAAGAATATCATCCAAGGCTTTAGTACTATCTTGAAATCTCAACAGTTTATCCTTTTCTTCTAATTTACCTTTCAAGATATTTACCTCAACTTGAAGTTGTTCCTCCTTTTCTAGACATTGCTTCTTCATGTCTTCTTCAGCTTTCCTTCCTTCTTCCAAATGATGCCTTAGTTTGAGAATCTCCTTTTCTTGCTCTTCATTTAGATCCTATTGCATTTGACGAATTCTGAGGGCACATTCCAGTCGAGATTTTAAGCTGATATCTTCGTTTACCTGTTTTTCAATAGCTTGGAGTAGATCTTTATTCTGCTTCTTTGATTCTTCAAGATCTTCCTTTAGCGAGCGGATCGTGGTTTCAAGACTTTCATAGTAACTGGATCTATCTCTGAGTTTCTTGATGGTTGTGCTTCTTTCATTGACTTCATCCTGCAACTTTTGACATTGATTTTCCTTGTCCTTGAGTAACTTTCTTACCTTGTTTCCTTCCTGTGATTGAGCTTTTAGTTTGGTAACTTTTTCTTTCAAAGCACATTCCCTTTTGTTCAATAGATCTTGTTGATCTTTAATTTTTTCTGTAAGCCTTATAAATACTGCCTCTATTTGATACTTTTCTTGCTCACCCATAAAAGCAAATTCAGTTGCTTCACTATCACTTTCATCTTTTCCAAATGGATAGATAGCTGGAACATCAGAGGATAGCAAATTCATACCTGATAGTTCATCTTCATTCTGAAATGATTCTGAATCTGATTCTGAATTTGAAGAGCTTCTTATACCTAATCCCCAATCGATTCTCCCACTGTCATAGTTCTTCTGAGATGTCTTCTTCTTCTTAGGTGCTTTCTTCTTAAGTTTCTTTCCCATAGTTCCACGGATCTCCTTCAAGCGATCAAGCTTCTACCAAAGGACCTGCTCTGATACCAATTGTTGGAAATAATACTGAGAGGGGGGGTGAATCAGTATTATCAGATCAATAAAACTTTTTCATTTCCATACTTAGATACATATACGCTACTTCATTCAAGGTAATCCGCGTGTATACGCAGCTGTGTCTAAAGCAACTAGCGTATATCCAAAATACTTATGATTCAGTTAATCCATTAAATGTTGATCTTTAGTTAGTGCATCAGAACTTCATTAAGCAAGTGCAGTAAAAACAGAACAGATCATCACACACAAGAAGCACACATGAACACCATGATTTAAGGTGGAAACACAATGTGGGTGAAAACCACCTACTGCAATTCGTTTCTATCTTCCTTCATTAAGAAACTTCTTTTACAATGTACTGGTGCAGTCCTTTACCAGCACGCAGGCTACAACCTTCTCTCGTTCTCTAGACTCTCCTGGAAGGGAGCTCCAACCCCTTTTGCTCTTGTACTAGCTTAGATACTAGTACGTAGGCACCGACCTACAATATTCTCTCCTCCAGGTACCACGTTTCATAAATTTTTAGACTGGATACTCCTGAAGCACAACACATAATCTGAAGGCCACGTTTCATCAAATTTTCATACTGGACCCATAACTATCATTGAAGCTCAAAAACAATCACTACTATCATCAATCTCTGTATCACTGAAACACTGAAACCCTGTCAACAACACAGTTACCAGAACACAAAGCAGATAACAGAACTCTGCCATAACCATCAAATCCATCTGCAACTTCAAATATTATCCTTCATAATGTATACGCTACTATAATGAATCAAACCCGTGTACATACACGCTTTTTCCAAAGACAACCCGCGTACAGATCTAAAAATAATTTCTCATCACTTGCAGTTGTACCAGACATCAGTCATACTCATAATACTTATAGAACAATACATGCATTAGTATGTAGATCTAGAATAAGCATCATAAAGATAGTTCATTTCAAACAATTTGATCCCGATCTCTCCTTAGATCTTGTTCTCCATCAATTGGTGAGATCCCTCCTTAGATCAGATCAAGAAATGCATCATCAACCCATAACCTGCATACTAGATCTCATACTTCTTCAGATATTCAAGAATTTTCGGATACCCTTGCCTAATGATCTTCTTCTCCTTTTATAGTCTTAGGCCTTTCTCAATACCACGGTCCAAAACCAAAATAAATCAATACCAAGAGCCTAATACTTGGGATCAACACACTTGTCAAGATACCATGGTCCAAAACCATAGGTTCAAATACCGAGGACTAACTACCACGGACCAAAAGTAAGCTTTCCGACATGTACGCACTTTTCGTGCATGAAACTGCGTGTATACCCTACTTGGTATATAGCGAACCTGCATATACGCGACTTGGTATATAGTGAACCTGCTTATATACCCTACTTGGTATACAGCGAACCTGCGTATACACGACTTGGTATATAGTGAAACTGTGTGTATACCCTACTTGGTATATAGTGAACCTGCGTATATATATTTTCTCTTCGTACTTGTAGTCTGATCATCAATTCCTTGCTTCTATCCCTCTGCACTATGATTTGTCCTCAGTGTGATTTGCCATCAAGGACAACACTTGTCTCATAATGCCAATCCAATTTGGATCAGACTGGTGGCATTGGAAATAAGACGCAAAGGGCTACTACAAGTCGCAATTTCAGAACTAGATGATCTGAAATTACAGAGATACATCAGATTCAATATCAAGCTCCTACAAAGTGAAAAAAGGTGTGTAGTTTTTTTTAAATTTTGCATAAGCTTGGTTTGAAAAAATAGTTTGAAGGAATTCAAAGGGCATAATAAAGCATTATTATTGGTAATTGATGCCCTGAGGTAAGAAAATTCAAACACCTAGTAAGCAACCTAAAAGCTCTAGCATGACTCATGGATAAGAGGAAGAAATGCAACATGACATATCAAAATTACGAGATCAAGTGCAACAAGTGTCACTTGCACAAAAAGTAACATAGTCTAAGATTGATGGTTTAAAGAAAGATGTAGAAGCTAAAATGGATGGTTTAAAGAAAGGCGTGGAAGCTAAGATGGATTGTTTAAAGAAAGATGTAGAAGCTAAGATGAATGACATGGAAACTAAGATGGACGATGTGAAGACAGGCATGGAAGATTTGAAGACAGATTTGACAAAGTTTCTACAAGAAATGCTTACTAATGTTGAAAGGGTAGTAAAGGAAACTCATGATGAGAACAAAAGAAATGTTAATCATGATTTCATAGACTCTAATGTTGGATTGAAGACCCACCATATTCCAAAAATCGATATGAGGAAGTTTGATGGCAAGGATCCCGCAACATGGATATTACAGATGGAGCAATTTTTCGATCTCAATAATGTGCAAAACACACGAAAGGTATGTATTGCAAATTTATATTTGGAACCAAATCAGTTTGTATGGTGTCAATGGCATTGCTCGCATAAACAAATTATAACTTGGGCAATTTTTACGAAAGAATTGACAACACATTATGAGGATACAAAAAGCAACACCTTTTTTTGCCAATTGATAAGTCTCAAACAAAAGGGTTCAATAATGGATCACATTGAGGAGTTCCAAAAATTAAACATAAGGGTAAAAAATATTCTAGAGGATCATAGGATTGATGTGTTCATAGGGACTTTAAAGGATAATATCCTTTTCAAAGGTACTACCTTTTTCTGCACATCAGCATCATCATGTGAATCATCCTGAGACACATCATCCATGGAATCTTCCTTTCCATTTCTGCCATCTTCTCTTTCCACTTTCTTCAGCTTTTGTGGAAGCATCGCTGGATTCAAAGTCCAACATTTTGCAGCAAGATTCCCTTGCTTATGGTAGTAAGTGTACTACATGTTCATCCTCTTGACAACATGATTTGCCTTGTCCAATGGACCTTTGGCTCCTTGCTTCTTTTCCTTCAAAAGCTTCCTGTATGTGGCCATTCTCTTCCAACATCTAGAAACATTATGGTTATCAAAACCACAAAAGGAATAAGCAATTATTTTCCCATCTCTATGTGGAAATTTATCATGCTTTGCACAATCAAAAGGAAAATGTTTAGAACCAGATTTATACCTGCCTCTTTCACCTTTATTGCCTTCATGAGGAGGTGAAGCAAATGAAGAAGTGGCTCCCTTTGGAACAAAAACAATCTCTTCAAGGTTGTCAGAGTATCCCCAACTCTCTAGTTCAAGTGTGTGCCTCTGAACACCTACATACTACAAATGATGTTTCAAGCTATTGCATTCCTCCTGAATAAAATCTTCACACTCTGCAATGCAAATCCTTCTTGGAGCTGTCTCAATGGCCTTCATGGCAGTTTTTTAACATTTCCCATAAGACTTTCCATAGCCAAGACCCAAATACTTAGGCCTTTCCTTAACCATTATTGGTTCAACAATATCTTGTGCATGATTTCCCAAGCCTCTTCCTTCATAGCCCATCTTGGACATTAGCTTGGAACTTATGCCTTTGGTATGCTTTTCAAAAGAACAAATATAAGCATTCTTAGAGGAACTTGAAGACAAACTCGAATGGTTTACCTCTTCTTCAAGATGATACTTGACTAAGGCTTCTTGGGCAATAAAGAGTTATGTCTCCAACTCATGCATCCTTTTCAGGTTCATATTTGCAATATGAAGTTGCCTCTCCATTTCCTACAATTTGTCAGAGAGCAACTACTTCTCTTCCTTCATGGAATTCAACTGCTCTCTAAGTATGATGCTCTTCCTTCCATCCTCATACATTTCTCTCACCATCTCCATCATGGTGGACAAGTCTTGCTTCATGTCTTCATAAAAAATTCTTGTGATGAAGAAAGAAGAATTTGAGGACTCACTTGTAGAAGTAGTCATTATACCAAGGAACAAAAGAACTTCAAACAAGATTAACAAAGAGCTTATTCAAGAAACCTTTGGCAACAAACTTCTTTTGCTTCAAGGATTGATTTGAGGTCCTTTGGGATAGAAGAATGCCTTCAGCCCTTCTTCCTTTTTTTTCTTCCTGGACTGAGCGATCAATAGCTTTCCCTTCACCTCTGCAAACTAAAACAATAGTCAATCTGCAAAACAAGCATACAATCAACCGCTGACTGTTTAAACACTTTTTAGACAAGCAATATTTGCTCTGTCAATCAAGCATGCTAATATAACCTTCTTTGAAGGTGTGGTTAATCAATCTCAGGCTCCGATACTACCTAATCTGAAAAAGGGTCACTTAGGCTTCTTGTCTGACTTACAAGAACCTCTCCCACTTCCAAAGCTTAAATATTCCCAAGTCTCAAATGATTAACCAATGCAGAAGTAAATATGCTTGAAAAATAGGTCTATGCTTGTGTTTCTTTTGAACTGTTTATGTGTTGTAAAATGATTTTGCTGAAACTGATATAAAACATATAATAGTGAAACAATGCAACAAATAACACACACACATAAGACAGCAAGTTTAATATGGAGTTCACCCAAAACTCTTAGGCTACATCTCCTTGAGCTCTAGTCAACTCAACTAGGCTCTCTTGGATCATGGCTTGAGTTCTTTTACAAGCTCCACGCTCAAATCCACTAGTTTACACAGAACTTAGTGGGTTTAGAACACCATCTTTTCCCTGGCTCTGAAGCTCTCGGCTTTCTGGCTCTCGCTCTGGCTCTCAGCTCTAGCTCTGACTCTGGCTCTGGATCTTGGCTTTGGCTCTGGCTCGTGGCTTTGTCTCTTGGCTCTAGCTCTTTGGCTCTAGCTCTTTGGCTTTGGATTTGGCCTTCTGCAACCTTCAGCTCTCTGGATTTTCACTTGATCTCCAAGTGACCCCAAAGGCTCCTTCAGCTGCTCTGCGCAATAGCTTGTTACCCTCCTGCTTTTTCCTTATCTCCTCCTGCCCTCAATTGAGCTCTCTCGGCTCCTTTGAGGTGTTTTTCTTGGCTTTTCGGCTTCCCCAGTTGTTTCCCTACGTTCAATCATTCTCCTATGGCTCTGTGGCTTCTCTACGCTATCTGTTCGACTGGCCATCTGGCTCTGTAACTCTATGGCTTCAAGTGCCTCATCATCTGCCAAAAACACCCACTTGTAGCATGGAATGATGATTAGGAGTTGTTACGAAGGATCGGGGCTGTTTTCCAACCAATAACCCAAAATTGGAGAAAATTTAATTACACAGGCATTTTCCGGAAAATACACTATCGGGCGCAATTCTCAGACGTGAAATTCCATTCAATCACCCCTAAAATCCCTATCAGGTCCGCCATTAGGTGTTATATCGCATCGCACAGGCATATTGGGCAAAATCCCAAATACACAGGAAACACTGAAAACCCCGAAAAAATCCTTTTAGCGGACTTGAAAACTTATCGCATCCACCCTATAATCGTATCGAGTCCACCTTTGGCCGCTGTTGCACTCTTCACCGTCGATCTACGTGATCTCCGATCCAATGGTAGATATGCAATTTCGGGTGGCTTAAGGGTATAGAGGTTGCCCGCCCGAAAAGGCGGTTTTCCTCTCTCCTTCACCAGCCACGTGTCGACCATTGTGTGGGATTGGGCGGAGCCAGCCCAAAACCATTTACCACTTGAGGCCGGCCCAGAATCCTCCTTTACGGAACTCAAAATCTATGCAATCGGGATTAGAATTCGCCTTCGGGTCCATTTTACCACCTTTGGGCATTTTCCTTTGTATTTCAGTTTTTGCACCAAAAAGCATTAATACACAGAAAATCATTTTTACTAGATTTCAAATTTTATAAATTGCGCTTGTGAAATCCGACGGGTCTGATAATTGCCAATTGCCGATTTAATCCTAGTCATCCATTCCTTTCGTGATCCGACGGCTGAGATTGCATGTCGCGATCGCTATCGCAAATCTCAACGCACATGGCCCAGGGGTTCTGTACAACGCTGATGTCGATTCGCCGATCTGATCATCCGCGATTGGCATATCGCATGATCGCAATCGTCGAGTCCAGGGTCCCGATATCGCATATAGGCATGTCTCCGATCCGATTGATTGGATCGGCGGATCAGGGTTTCTTCTGCCTCTGCTTAAGTCCTTCCCTTTGCCTTTTTCCAATTTGATTTCCCTTTATAAGGGTTTTTTTCCCATTTTAGGGGTTTTTCCTCTTTTTTCAAAGAAATTGGGCATCTTCTTTATGCAATAACTTCTACATCCTAAGTCCATTTTTTCCCATTCAAGTTGTAGTAGATTCAAAAGGAAATTATCTCTGCAATGGGGCTATTTCCAAGAACTTCCTTGGACTTCCATTTTCCTCTGTGAGGAACAGTTAGACTTAGGAATCTATCCAAAATCCATTTTGGATCAATTTGGTAGCCTTTCGTCAGTTTAGTTTTGGAGCTCTCTCATTATTCTCTCTCTCTCTCACTCTTGGATGCTTAGATTTTTCTTGGAACACTTTGGCATTGGATCTAGAAAGGCAAAGAAGGCAAGAGGAATCGAAGATCAAGTAGGGAAAGGCAGGATCAAACAACTTCAGTGGGATTCTTTGCAGGTATCAATTTGCATGTGTATTTTCTTTGCATGATTTGGCATGCATGGCATTGCATGTGGTTCCTTTTCTATTATGTCATGGGTTTCGCCAGGTGTAACAATTTTTTCATGCTAGCCTTTCCATTTCCAGATATCCACGGTGTGATGGGTTTCTCAAGTTTTGGTTGTGCTGGATTTTTGGATCGATTCGAAGTTGAGTGAGGCGGATCTCCGAATTATAGAGCACATGGCCTAGTGGTCCCTAAACCGGACTGTGGATCACGTAAAGCCACTTTCCAAGTTGTTAACACCCAGGTTGTTCCCTATGACTCCCAAGGGAATACGGCCGGGGTAACCACTAACCAATCTTTTGATCACTGTTTCTAGCCAAACTGTGATCAGAGAGGGCTCTCTCTTTATGATTTGTATTTGTTATGATAGTGTTTTTAGGCTAGGTATTATGCACAGGTTTTGTTTATGTTTTGGTTGAAGATTTTCTTTCAGGTCTTGTGATATAATGTTCAAAGAGTTAAATATCATTGGGCAATGGAGTCTATGGCTACAGGTGTCTAGAAACCTTGAGGTGAATTGGTGAAACTTACAGGGCCATTTGGATACTTCATACAACAAAATTTTTGATTTATAACATGAACAGGTGAAAAAACCAGTGAAAGCAATTAAGAATTTTCACTAAAGTATTTAAGTATTTCCACCAAACTAGGTATGAGAAACGGATAGATGTCTCAAGGGAAAAACTTGAATCCCTGGGAATGTCTATCACTGCAAAAGATATGGTTTTAAAGTGCAGCAATTAAGAATTACACTTCATTCACTGTATCTGAAGAAAACATGGATAATAGCTCAGATTGAGTTCAGGGTAATCAGTGATTAAATCCTGGAACTATTCTTCTACTTTGCTATTAAGTGTAAAACATTTAAACAGTAAAAGAGAACAAAAGACTCGAAAACATGTAACACAGAGATTTAAGAAAGACTTATTGTTTTATGAAACAGTCTGGAATCCTGCAACATTCACCATTCATCACAATGCATCAAGGTACGCCAAGCTTTGGAAATTCCATTCACCCTTTGTATTATTTCTCTGAGAATTTTACAGCAAGTGAGATCTCCAAAATGAAAATAACAACAACCCCTTAAGCTTATGTGCGGGGCGAATATATACATACGATTTTTACAAAAATATCTGAGTTCTAAGTTATCTCAGACTTAATGTTCTCACCAACTTTTGAGATATTATTATCAGAAATTTATTACAGCATTGAATACAAAATAAAGGCGTCTTGATGTTCTGTCAGAAGATATTTTGGCCTTTGGGAACTGCTGAGTCGGTTGGGATACTTTGATCAAATGCTTGAGAACCCGACTTTATGGCTCGTGCGCTGTATTTTTGGTCTGCCACCTGTGATTGTGATTGCTGCTGTGGTGAGTAAATAGCCCTGCTGAGTTGGCTCAGCATCTGTCTTTTCCTTGTGGATTTATCCACCAAAATTCTGCCTGTGCATGACTGCTCAAAAACTGGAGAAAATTAACGCTCATGGGTTCTGGCTTGATAAAATTATCTGTGTCAAATTTCTCCACACTTCCTGTGTGGGCAATTGGTGTTTTATGATTGCCTCCATAGTTTCATCTGCTTCTGTATACTTAAAGAAATTTGGTGGTGTATCAAACAGGTGATCAATTTCATTCATAATAAAAAACAGGTTATCCACCCTATCATACAAATTCTGCCCTGATGCTGGCCCTGTTTCTGCTGAGGTACTGGGCTGTTTTGCAATTTGTGCTGCAGCATGGGCATCAACCCTTTTGATGTAATTTTCCAGGGTAAGCAGTCTTCCTACACTGCTTAATATGCTGGGGAGGCCTCTGTTCTGCAATGCCAGGAATCTGTCCAGGAATTTGTTGATTTCGGTCTGCATATCCTGTGTTCTCCTCTCCAGCGTTCCAACTAGGCTTCTTAGTGTCAGGACTCTTTTAACTACTGAGATTGTTTCAGTCCTGTTAGTAATTCCCATGGTAGCTAGTTGAGAGCTAGTTTTGTTATTTAAAATATTGATCATTCTGCTGGCAGCATCTGGCATGTGGCCAAGGCTTGCTCTAGCTCTGTGTATTTCCCTGTTTGCCTTTGTAATGAGTACTATTTGCTCATCCATAGTCTCAATATACTGCCACTGATTGGTGATGGACCGACCAATGTTACCCCAGAGGACTGCTTTTAACTCTGCTGTTACCTTTTCTAGTGTGAGCTCCTTTTCAAGTTCAGTTATCCTCTTCTTTAGAACTTTTATTTCTCTTTCCTTTGCAGCCTCACTCTGCTTGCTCTTATCAAATCTTTCATTCACTGTAGTCAAAGATTTTTTGACTTCATCAAGCTCTTTCATTTGAGCCTCAAGAACTTGGATTTCGGCTTGCAGCCTCTGCATATCCAGACTAGGAGTCTGCTCTGTTGTTGGTGTAGCTGTTGCTGTAGTTGGTGCTGTAGGCCCTGTCTGTTGAGGAGGAGGAGTAGTTGTTGGAGGGACTTCCTCAAGACTGATTATTTCAGGAGGAGGTTGGGAGGTTTGGCCCTCTTCTCTTTGCTTTAATGCTGCTTGTAGTGCTGCCTTTGCAGCTTCTGATTCTCCTAGCTTGTCTTGAGTCCGAACTAGCTCCTTGTACAGGGATATCATTAGATCTGTAGCATCCTTTTCCTGCCTTTGCTGGGCAACCTCATCTGTTTGTGGATGGATGGTAGCTGGGAGCTTGATTTTCTTTCTTAAGGCCGCCATGTCTGCATCCCTTAGCTTCAACAGTTCTTGGATACCTTTAACATCTTTAGGATCATGTCCTATTTCTATGATTACATCTTCCAAGGACTTGATTCTGTTGTCCTTGGCTTGTGATGATGCTCTCTCCAATTCCAGCTGAGAGGCTGTATTATCAAGGCTGCTCTTCAATTTGTAGTTTTCCAATGTTTCATCTGCCAAGGAGGCATACACCATTTCACCAGTTTGTTTATGCAATTCGATTTTATCCATAGGGTGTATGTCTTTAGCCAGAACCTCCATGTTGGTCCTTAGGTAATCCGAGGTAGATTGGGGATGCAGAGTTGTGGGCATGAAGTGACTCATGATCATTTTGCCTTCACTTACATCAAAGGCAGACATGAGTCTTTGCTGATTGGTGGGAGCCAGGTTCAGCAAATGATTGTACAGCTGTACTTTAATAGGATCACTCCTCCTTTTAATGTCAATAAATTGCTGTTTGATGCTTACCTGTCCTTCTTTGTGCTGGCTGGAGGAGCTGACCTCTCCTCCTATAGCTCTATCATGTTCATGCTGGAATGAACTGGCTGAAACTTCTCCGCTGGGTGGGCCCATGCCCATTGCTTGTCTAATTGCTATGTCATCCTCTGGAAAGTCATTTAATCTTTGTCTTTTCTCTCCCTGATTGATGGATGAAGTCAGGGGAGTCTCTCTATCTCTTTTCCTGGTTAAGTCCTCCTTTTGTGGGGTTTGGAGGACCGAGGTATCAAAAGTAGTTTCTGCCCCAGGAGGCACTATTTTCTGAGCCTGTTGCTCAGTGGAACTTGGAGCATCAATCACTTTTTCTTGCTGCAAGGGCTGCTGTTTATTATATTGTACCTCTTCTTGCTGCTGCCCTTGTTCCTGCTGCTCCATCTCTTCTTGCTGTTGTAACAATGTCTCCACTTGTTCTTCTGTCAATGGAGGTGGCTGTTCCACCTGCTTCCCTTTATCTTTGCTGGCTGTCTGCGGTGCTTTCTCGGCAGTTTGCTGCTGTGTTGTTGATGATGTAGTAGCTGCTCCAAGCTGCTTTTTGTATGAGAGGGGAACCTGTCCACAAGTTTCTAAGTCAGCTTCCTTTTGCATATTTCTAGCCTCTCTCTCAAGTAGCTCTTCATTAGTAATTTCCTCCTCTAGGGTACCTTCTTCCCAATTTGATGCATTGGCATACTGTTCAATCTCAGGTTGTCTCTTGTGTGCATAGCTACCCAATTTGTATTTTATCCTCCTGAGGGAGACAAAATGATTGGGGTCATAGGGTATCCATTCAAAACTAGTTTGCAGTCTGAGGCCCTCCAGGATATTGTCTGCCTCCTTCCACCCCTCCTCTTTTCTGTTGTATAGGAAAGGACCCAGCTGGCTCCTTACTTTTAACTGTGACTTCTTGTTCTTGCTCTGAAAATGGAGGTAGTCTGAGTTTCCAAACTGTCTGAAATATTCCAAGGCAAAAAGCCTCATGGGGACATACCTTGGCAACCTAAAAGGGTTCAACTCACAGCCATATATCCTGATGACTGTGTGGTTTTGGTAGAGGTACCAATTACCAATGCTGTAGGACTTATTCAAATGGAGAATTCTCCTCATGTCATCAGTTAGTCTAGGAGGAGGAGTACCATGCAATACTGTCATGGCTGGATAAATGAATAAATCAATGAACTCAGAGTATGTGTAAGGTGATACAGAGGTATGATGAAAAACAGAGGTCCAGAACACCACTGACCTTGGATTTCCCTGGGCATTGAGTTGCTTCAAAGGAAAAGAGAATGTGGTTGGCTGATAAAACAAGAATAGGTGGTATATGTATGAGGTATACCTGAATAGTCTTTCCCTCTTCAAGTTCATAAACTGGTCATGGATTTTATCTGCAATGTATGTGGCATAATCATAATGTACAGCTGGGGGTTTACCAGGAGAGAATAGAGACAGCATTGCCATTATGCTTTCATCCACATCCTCCATTCCCTTGAATCCTAGGGCATAGCTGATCAAATCTACTAACATCCTGCCCAACTCATTCAAGTACTGGTATCCAATAGGAGGAGTTCTGATGGATTCAGAGCCTGGTTTTACAAACAGCTGATTGATTTTAATGAGTTGGTCACTTGACAGCTTGCTCCCTCTCTTTATCAAATTCTGCATATGGAGGGGGGTCAATTGCTTGGCAGTATGGAAGTGCAGCATCTCATTTATACTCTCTGGGGTGATGTGGAACAGGACTGAGCCTGTGGGGCTGATGACAGCTCTTTGGTTTGGGTCATAGCATTCCTGGCAGCTGTAGACCAACTCTGGCATAGGATTTACCTGGGGGAGGTTGTAGATGGGCAAGTTTGAGTCCCAAATCCCCAAGATGTCTACTCCACTCAGGTGCTGGGCTTTCAACTCATTCATCATCTGAATATTATACTTGGAGCCCATAAGAAACCAGTCCAGCATTTGATAATCCATGTCTCCCAGGGCTTTCCATGCTAATTCCTGGTGAGGAGCGTTGAGGGGCTTGATATTCAGAGCAATAGGAGTGTCCATGGTTTTCTTTAAGCTCAACAACTCTAAGTAAATGGCTCAAAAGGACCAACACAGAACAGAGGTGCTTTTGTAAAAACAGTGTTGAGTTTCAGGTATCAGAGCAGGAAATTATACAACAGCAATTGAAATACTGTTTATATCAGGAATCAAGGCTACTGTGTGGTCTCACTATGTTCTCTTCAATAGGTGAATTCTGCAAACAAGAGTCTTTCGGGAATGCGCAGGCAATACCTCTTTTTTAGTGAAAATACGGGCAACAAGGCTCAGCTGGCGTTTTTGGACTTCACAATTACAAATGGGATATATGCAAAGGGAAATGGCTGGTGAAATTATGAGTTTTATCTTTTCTCTAGCCCTCTGAGTAATTTTACTTTCAACTGCAGGCGTATGGAGGATAGAAAACGAAAAATACCTGGTAATATCACGAACAGAGGTTGTGTATGCGTGCAAGGTTGATGCTGTGGAGGTCGCCTTGGTCAACTGAGCAGGTTGGCAGAGTTCAGGACGTAAACGGCCATGCAGAGAAAACAGTAGAGAAATGCGTAAAAATGGGAAAAATAGACGTTTTTTGGCTTAATATGGGCTTTTTACAATTTTGGCGCTTTTTTAGTGATGACGTCAGCATGACGTCATTGGTGGGTCAAGGTCAAGTGACGTCAGCTGACGTCATCGGGTGACGTGGCGGTATGCTGTTGGTCCATGGGGGATGGTGCGGTGGCAGCCACGTCAACGGCGAGGTGGACGAATAACGGAGACAAGGACAAGCGGGCGTGACGTGGCGATATACAGTTGGAAAACGGTTGGCGGTTAGGACCGTAGCGGTTACGGTTAAGGCTAGCCGCTACGGTCTCTCGGGGCGGTTTGGGTACGGTCCCAGAAGTGTCAGACCTGGCTCCGAGAGCCTTCATCGCGCGACGTGTGGACTGGCCCTGACGTGACGCAACGTCACTTTCCCGGGCGTTAACGGTCCGCTGCGGGGGCTGCTCCGATATCATTGTAGATCGTCAGATCCTCGGGACCTGATCCGACGGTGGGCGGAGCAAGAACGTACTCGGAGTATATGCGCGGGCGGAAGACTTTGGGTTGTGGGTTTTTTGCAAGGTTTTCAATGTAATTCAGTTGAATTGAACCCGCGCGCTAATGCTTGGAATAAAGGCTAAAAAGGGGGGTTTTGGACCTTGGCAATCTTTGCAGAGAGGGTTTATGGGTACAAAGGGGTTCTTATGGGGTTTTTAATACAAATGAAGGTTTGAAAAGGTAAGTTGGGCTGTAGCAAGGGGGAGTGGGATGCGATAGGTTCACCAAAGTGACCAGAGGTCATTTTGGTTCCTTTTTTAAGAACATATGGCTATAATGCCAAAGGAAGGGGTATTTATAAGATTTGGGCTTTATACACCATAGTGTTAGTATTATTAGGGGAAGGGTAAGATAGGGGAGCTATATAGTAAGATTAGAGGTTAATATGAATGAAGGGAGCAGATGAAGGGGATCTCACTGAGTTTATCTAAAATTGATTTAGTTTAGAGAGTAGATCAAAATGAAAAGTTTCTAGACAAGAAATGTGGCTTCTGAATGAACAAGAACCACCATAAAACCATGATATCTCTCCATAAATCTCAGCTGAAAAAAGGGAATGTTAGTAATGGAGTGAAGGGGGAAAAGGAGGTTAGTCATGCTCCTTGCTGCAATTTGATGGAATTAACCACTTTGTCCATTGACAGATTTTGCCTTGGCAAAACACCTTTTGACATATGTGCAATGGTGAAAATACCCTTTCTGCAACCACAACTGCTTACCCAGCTATTTTCCTAGCATTTTTTGCTTCTCCTTGGAGGGTGCACTTGGACTTGCAAACCCTTACTTGCCTTTTCTTTTCTTTGGCTTTTTCTTTATTCTTTTCTATCTACTTCTACCCTTATCTCTTCCAAGGTCCCAGATTAGGCTGTTGGGATCCTTTTCTTCTCTACCTAAACTAGTTGTCTGCCAAGATTAAGCAGTTTGGACAGACTCCTTTCTCTATTCTACAACAGAAAATTTAAACATGGCATGATCCAGATTAGACTTTTGGACCATCCATCAAAATTTTGAGGCCTTACCAAGTTATTGTCACAAATCAAACTTTGTAGGAAATATGTGATGTTTGAGTCATCAAAGCAGAGCATATTTAGACCTTCCATAGCCAATCATGAAATATGAAACCTATTGGTATAGGTAGCTAACAGTGGCTCCACATGGGGATGGTTTTTCACTTGAAAGACCAAGAACAGCAGGTCAGATTGCCTTGCTCTTTAGCTGCCCATCTCAATCTTTGAAATTTGCTGCATAAATGTGTCAAAATTGTGTGCTTCTTTCTTAGAAGACCTCTGATTCTATTTGCCTCTTGCTGGTTGGTGAATCACTTAGAAAACTGTATTTTACAATCTAAAACAGAAAACAATATGTACATCTGCATATATACAATGAATCCTTAGTTTCTACTCATGGGGAATAGTCAAAGTAGTGCTTCAGCATCCTGCCATTGACAGGACCTTCATCCAAGTCAGTTTCAGTCAGACTTTTAAGGAAGTAAGTGTTGTTACCTTGTACTGCTTGGACAGCAAATGGTCCTCTCCATAAAGAATCAAATTTCCCATGTTTCCCTTTCTCTTCTCTTCTTGCATCCCACTTTAAGACTTTGTCCCCCACATTGAAATCTTCTGCTTTGGTTCTTCTATCAAAGGCCTTTTTCAATTTTTCATGTAATGTCTGCACTCTGCTGAAAACTTGTTCTCTGGTCTGCTGTAAACAAATTATCTGATTGATCCTCCTTTGCATATCATTTGGCTCTGCTTGACTTTCTTGCAGAAGCTTCATAACAGGCACTCCTAGTGATGATGGAAACTTGGCCTCTAGTCCATAGACTAACTCATATGGGCTGGTCCCAATTGATCTTTTTGTTGTCAGTCTATCTGCCCATAAAGCATTTACTAGTTTCTTATGCCAGTTCTTTTTGTTCTCTTCCAGCACTTTCTTTATGATATTTATTAAACTTTTGTTTGATGATTCAGCAAGACCATTTCCTTGAGGATAGTAAGCAGTAGAATGACCCAAAGTAATGTGAAATTTGTGGCAGAAGTTCACCATTTTCTTGGATCTGAAGGCAGCAGCATTGTCTGTTATTATCTTGTCTGGACAGCCAAATCTAGCCAGTATATTGTTTTCCAAAAATTGAATAATTACTGAATCATTTGCTTGTCTGCATGGGGCAGCTTCAATCCACTTGGTGAAGTAGTCTGTTGCTGTTAAAATCCATCTGTGTTGCCCTGAAGATGAGGGATGAATTTCCCCAATGAAATCCAAGCCCCATTGTTGGAAAGGTCTCTCTGTTGCAATGGGCTTCAAAGGAAGTGGCAGCAACTGTCTTTTGCCTTCAAACAGTTGGCATTTGTGGCATGAGGCTGTGAATTTCTTAACATCAGAGAACATGGTGGGCCAGTAATAACCAGCCCTCAATATCTTGTCCACAGTGGACTTCCAGTACAAATGTCCACCACAGTCTCCAGCATGGAAATCTTGCATGATATTGTTAGTTTCATTCTCCATTAGACAGTGCAGCAATATACCTTCATGGTTTTTCCAAAGTAGATTTCCCTCTATCACACAAAATCTAGATGTTTTCATTTTTAGGAACCTACACTTAGTTCTGGACAGTCCTGGGGGAGCACACAGGTTTTGTAACACATAGCAGATATCAGAGTACCAAGGAGATTGTTCAAAGGCTACATTGATCTTTGGAGTCGCCAACTCTGTTTCACTGTCCAGTTGGTTGATATCTAAGGCTTGGAAATTTGCTTCTGTCATTAATTTGGCCAAACCTTGCCCTTTTATCAGCTTTGTAGGCTTTATTTCGATGTCAAATTCTAGTATATTGGCAATCCATTTTCCTCTCCTGCCTTCTAAGTTTTCCTGGGTGAGAATGTCTTTGACAATAGGACTTGGTACATAAGCCACAACATGGGAGTAAAGGATGTAAATCCTAAAGTCTTTAATAGCTTTGATCAAGGCATAAGCTTGTTTCTCCATAATTTGGTACTTTAGAGGGGCATCTCTGAGAGCTCTGCTGAAAAAGGCAATAGGCTTCTCATTCCCTTGGTCATCTTTCTGTAATAAAACAGCAGCAATAGTATGCTGGGAGGCAAAAGAGAAAATGATAAAGTCTCTGTCAAACTGAGGATTAGTTAACACTGGGGTTCGAGTCAAGGCCAATTTTATACTTTCAAAGGCTAGTTTTGTTTCAACAGTCCATTTGACCTTTGAATCTTTCTTTAGCATATTGTTTAGTAATCTGATTAATTCTGCTAAATTTGGGATAAACCTTCTTAAAAAGTTGATTTTCCCTAAGAATCCTTGCAACTCCTTGACATTCCTTGGGTGAGGCATTTGTAGGATAGCTTGTATCCTATCTGGATCAATTCTTATGCCATCTTTCGAAATAATGTGTCCTAAGAGTTTCCCTTCTTCCAAGCCAAATAATGATTTCTTGGGGTTTAAGGAAATGCCATATTTCCTGCATGTTATGAAAATCTGTCTCAAATGTTTCAAGTGCTCTTGGTCAGATTTTGAAAAGGGTGTAAGATCATCTAAGTAAATGACCAAGAAGTCATGAATCTCTTTTGCAAAAGCAATGTCCATTGCTCTTTGAAACGTTGCCCCTGCGTTTTTCAATCCAAAGGGCATTTTCACATACTTGAAAGTTCCCCATGGGGTTGTAAATGCAGTTTTGTCTTGGTCATCAGGGTGTACTAGGATCTGATTGAAGCCTGAGAATCCATCAAGCAATGATATCCTTGAAGCCCCTACTACTCTTTGAAGAATATGATCCATTTTGGGTAACGGGTAGTTATCTTTGAGTGATACTTGATTCAAATTCCTTAAATCTACACAAAGTCTAATCTCACCGGTTTTCTTTCTTGTAGGGACCAAATTTGAAATCCACTCAGAGAACCTGATTGGTGCTATGATACCAGCTTTGAACATTTTATGTAATTCTTTTTCAATAGAAGGAAGGAGCACAGGATTGATCCTTCTCAATTTCTGTTTGAATGGTTTTTGATTGGGCTTGAGGGGAATTGTGTGCTGGATGACAGAAGTATCATAGGACTTTAGATCCTCATAACCCCAAGCAAAAACATCTTGAAATTCTTTAAAGAGATCAATGTATTTGGGCTTTTGATCAGGGGGCAAAGAAGCAGATAGCTTTATTATTTTGGGCTTGTCAATAGTACCAATGTTGCATTCTTCAACTGCTGCATCTAATGGCTGCATCTTTGGCTTCCTGGGGACGTCATTTGAATCAAAAATGTCTTCTAATGGGGTAAGGCCTACTGGAAGAAAATTGTCTTTGAGTTGTATGATTTCAGCTTCAGCGCTGCTCATCTCTTCACAGTCAATTTGGTGAATTTGCTGAATGTTTTCATTGTTGAAAATGGTTGGACTCAGTAATTGTTTTGCTGTTCTAGGTGACATTGGGTGAGCAGACTGTTGAAACTGTATTTGTGATGGACTTGCTCCATCAAGTATTTGTGATTGACTTGCTGATTCAAGTATTTGTGATTGACTTGCTCCATCATTGTCAATATTTAATCCTGTGAACTCTTGTTGCAAAGTTAAGAAATTGTTTATTTGCATGTCATCCTCAAATACTTGCCATTCTTTGACATTGTTTGGAATGGAGGGTCTGTATTTGACCTCGGCTGTGAAACAGTTATTGGGTTCTAATGGGAATTTGAAGGTGCTGGCAAATGTTGCCAAGCTGTGTGCATGGAGATTGTGGCCCCTTGAAATTTTTGTGATAACAAACTCAGAGAAGGTCTCCAATATTTGAATTACAGCAGACCTGTAGGACCTTAATCTTTTGTCATTGGTGACAAAACTTCCTTTTACTTGTTGAATTACTAGATCAGAGTCTCCCATGATGGAGAGCCTAGGTGCTTGTAATAACCTTGCTAGTTTGAGACCTAGTAACAGGGCTTCGTATTCTGCCATGTTGTTAGTGCATCTAAAATTCAATCTATAAGCCCTGCCTTCTGCATAGTCTTTCTCTTTGTTATGTATCCACACTCCAGCTCCTGCCCCTAACTTGTTAACTGAGCCATCAAATTCTAGGACCCACAGGATATCTTGCTGAACAGGAGATTTAAAATTCTGTTCATGAGATGGCAATGTGAGCAGGAGTTGGGTTTTCTTCCCCCATTTGTTTTCTAGGACAGCTTTATCACTTGTTTGACAATTTTTAACAACTAGAGGGGGGATAAGGTGTATTGTTGGTGTGCTTAATGTTTTGCAGGTGCTACTTACTTGATCGATGTTTTGTTCTTGTATGAGTGTTTCGGTCTTAATCTCATTGTTTGAGAGGCCTGCACTGTCATTGAAGAGGATGAAGGAGTCTATGTCCGAATGGACAGCATATATTGGAAAATTTTGAGGCTTTTCTTCACTGCTGACCATATACTTCATGAGTGTTTCCCTGTAAAGTCTTTTTGGTTGCCCAAAGACAGAGATAGTTGCATATGACATATCTAATTGCAGGGAGCCTTGGAGCTTGGCTCCCCATGATCTTGATAACAGCATCCCATATTTAGGTGGGATATCAGCGACTACAACATCCATTAGAATGGTTTTGTTGGGATATTGAACCAGAGACACACATAAATCTTTTATTAGGCCTAAACATTTGACTTGGCTAGAATCAAAAGAAAACAGGTCTTTGTATGGTCTTGTTATATCCAAGTTCAATCTTTCCATGACTGCTTTTGGCATAAGGTTGTGAGAGGCGCCTGAGTCGAACATTGCATTATGCAGTATTTTATCATGAACATGCAGGCTGACATAAAAAGGTAAAACCCCTGTGACTATTGTTTTTCCATCTACCTCTGGGCCAAACAGTAATTCTGGAGTGTCATCTAGCACATTTACATCATCTTTGCTATTGGTGAGTTGAAGAGATTTCTTGATCTGTTGCTTGTATATGTCATGCCTGGCTAGCTCTGAGAGGGGAATTGCTATCTTTAGCTTGCCAATCTCTGTACCTAGGTCAAAAGGTTTGTCAACTTGGGTTTTGGAGTCACGGATAACAGTCCTTTCTCTGTTCATTAAATCTTCTTGTTGGATTTCATCTTGACTTTGAAACCTGCCCCTTATACTCATGTCTTGAGGGGTAAAATTTGAATCAGGGTGAGAGGACGAAGTTGCCATGGGCTGTTGTAGTGGGGACAGTAGTTCAGTAACCTCCTCAACTACAATTTCTTCTGCAGGCAAGTTTATTTTGTCATTAGGTTCTGTGACCATGGTTTCTTTAGACCTCTGTTTATCCTTTATCTTGTCGGGCTGATTTACATTCACAGTCCTACTCCTCAGTTTATACTGTTTATGGACTTCATAGACAGCAGTATCATATCCTTGTTTAAAGTCAAAGGATTCTCCTGATTTAGTTTGGAATGTTTTGCTTTCGTCCTCCTCATGGTCCTCTTGCGTTAAGAAAACATGGCTTTTACCATCCAGGCCCATTAAGTTAATTTCAGGATCTTCATTGAGCTGATTGGCTGTGGAAGTTTCTGCATAGTTTTCTTGGAAAGGGGGTCTAATGTCTTGGTCAGCACTTGTCTTTCCTATGTTTGGGTTCTGAGTTCTCCTAAAATTCGGGTTTCTAGGAGGGTTGCTTTGTGATGCCTCCCATGATGATTTTCTTTCAACTGATTCCACTCTTTCACCCAATCTCTTCATGCTGTTTAGTATTGCATCCAGCTTTTGATCAAAACCCGAGGGCTCTTCTCTGAAGCCAGTCTTCTTTTCCAACTTTGCCCTGTTTCTTTTGGCAATTAGGTTAGCCTCTACAGTGACTGCAACCCTTTGAGCTTCTGCAAGGGTTGGAGGATCTCTTTCTTTCAACTGATAGGCCATATCAGAATCAAAACCGTCAGGGAAGTTATACAAGGCCAAATCAGGAGGGGGCCTTAAGTTCTGTGGGATAGCATTATATACATTGTTAAACCTAGCACAATATTCCAAAACTGTTTCTTGGGGACCTCTTTTAATAGTGTTATATTCACCAAGTATGTGGAGTGGATCTTTCTTTTTTTCCCATCTATTGGTGAACTCTTGGTACAGGTCCTCAGGGGTTGCAATGGAGTTTGCATTTAGGGATCTAAACCAAGTTCTAACATCCCCAGTTAAGCTTTGGACAAAAATTCTCATCCTGACACTGTTATCATCTATTTCATAGGTCTCAAAGTGGTCTTGCATCTTCTTAGCATGCTGGACAGCTGTCAAAGGGCCATGGGAGTCAAAAAATGAGATTTTGGTCTGGTAGTCTTGGGGTAGAGCTGGAGCATTAGCTGGTATCTGTAGAGGTGCATACCTGTTAGCCATGTTTATGAGGTTTAGAGGGTTAACAGGAACAAATGGAACAACAGGGATCACAGGTGTAACAGGGTTAATGGTATGGGTAACAAGCGGGGAACTGGTTGAAAGAGTATGTGCAGATGGTGAAGATGGGAGAGGAGGGCTTTGAGGTGTTGATGGTGAACTAGGGGAACTAGGGGTGGACCGGAAAAGGACTTTGCAAGGAGTGGGAATGAGGATAGTTTGATCTGAACTTATATTTGAATCAGCAGGTTTCTCCTGCTTTTGCTGTCTCCTTATGTTCTTTGGAATGATATTTGGATTATCAACAATGATAGGTTGATTAGGGTCAGGGTTTGCCCTAGTGTGCCTTGGGTTTCTTTTGGGAGCCAGCTTCTAAATATTCTTTTGAATTTGTACAAGAAGTTTATATATGCAAGGACTGGATGAAAATTTTGGAATGGCTATATATGTTTCAAAGCTAGGATGAAGATTCCCTAATTAGCTCTTCCCTAAAGCTGTCCCTGTATTACAGAAACAGTCCTAAGGCCTCTTGGCTAGTTTCAGGCTTGATGGTAGCTTTGGAAGATAGATAGTAATTGAAAAATCTTTAAGAAGTCCCCAGCGGAGTCACCAATTATGTTAACACCCAGGTTGTTCCCTATGACTCCCAAGGGAATACAGCCGGGGTAACCACTAACCAATCTTTTGATCACTGTTTCTAGCCAAACTGTGATCAGAGAGGGCTCTCTCTTTATGATTTGTATTTGTTATGATAGTGTTTTTAGGCTAGGTATTATGCACAGGTTTTGTTTATGTTTTGGTTGAAGATTTTCTTTCAGGTCTTGTGATATAATGTTCAAAGAGTTAAATATCATTGGGCAATGGAGTCTATGGCTACAGGTGTCTAGAAACCTTGAGGTGAATTGGTGAAACTTACAGGGCCATTTGGATACTTCATACAACAAAATTTTTGATTTATAACATGAACAGGTGAAAAAACCAGTGAAAGCAATTAAGAATTTTCACTAAAGTATTTAAGTATTTCCACCAAACTAGGTATGAGAAACGGATAGATGTCTCAAGGGCAAAACTTGAATCCCTGGGAATGTCTATCACTGCAAAAGATATGGTTTTAAAGTGCAGCAATTAAGAATTACACTTCATTCACTGTATCTGAAGAAAACATGGATAATAGCTCAGATTGAGTTCAGGGTAATCAGTGATTAAATCCTGGAACTATTCTTCTACTTTGCTATTAAGTGTAAAACATTTAAACAGTAAAAGAGAACAAAAGACTCGAAAACATGTAACACAGAGATTTAAGAAAGACTTATTGTTTTATGAAACAGTCTGGAATCCTGCAACATTCACCATTCATCACAATGCATCAAGGTACGCCAAGCTTTGGAAATTCCATTCACCCTTTGTATTATTTCTCTGAGAATTTTACAGCAAGTGAGATCTCCAAAATGAAAATAACAACAACCCCTTAAGCTTATGTGCGGGGCGAATATATACATACGATTTTTACAAAAATATCTGAGTTCTAAGTTATCTCAGACTTAATGTTCTCACCAACTTTTGAGATATTATTATCAGAAATTTATTACAGCATTGAATACAAAATAAAGGCGTCTTGATGTTCTGTCAGAAGATATTTTGGCCTTTGGGAACTGCTGAGTCGGTTGGGATACTTTGATCAAATGCTTGAGAACCCGACTTTATGGCTCGTGCGCTGTATTTTTGGTCTGCCACCTGTGATTGTGATTGCTGCTGTGGTGAGTAAATAGCCCTGCTGAGTTGGCTCAGCATCTGTCTTTTCCTTGTGGATTTATCCACCAAAATTCTGCCTGTGCATGACTGCTCAAAAACTGGAGAAAATTAACGCTCATGGGTTCTGGCTTGATAAAATTATCTGTGTCAAATTTCTCCACACTTCCTGTGTGGGCAATTGGTGTTTTATGATTGCCTCCATAGTTTCATCTGCTTCTGTATACTTAAAGAAATTTGGTGGTGTATCAAACAGGTGATCAATTTCATTCATAATAAAAAACAGGTTATCCACCCTATCATACAAATTCTGCCCTGATGCTGGCCCTGTTTCTGCTGAGGTACTGGGCTGTTTTGCAATTTGTGCTGCAGCATGGGCATCAACCCTTTTGATGTAATTTTCCAGGGTAAGCAGTCTTCCTACACTGCTTAATATGCTGGGGAGGCCTCTGTTCTGCAATGCCAGGAATCTGTCCAGGAATTTGTTGATTTCGGTCTGCATATCCTGTGTTCTCCTCTCCAGCGTTCCAACTAGGCTTCTTAGTGTCAGGACTCTTTTAACTACTGAGATTGTTTCAGTCCTGTTAGTAATTCCCATGGTAGCTAGTTGAGAGCTAGTTTTGTTATTTAAAATATTGATCATTCTGCTGGCAGCATCTGGCATGTGGCCAAGGCTTGCTCTAGCTCTGTGTATTTCCCTGTTTGCCTTTGTAATGAGTACTATTTGCTCATCCATAGTCTCAATATACTGCCACTGATTGGTGATGGACCGACCAATGTTACCCCAGAGGACTGCTTTTAACTCTGCTGTTACCTTTTCTAGTGTGAGCTCCTTTTCAAGTTCAGTTATCCTCTTCTTTAGAACTTTTATTTCTCTTTCCTTTGCAGCCTCACTCTGCTTGCTCTTATCAAATCTTTCATTCACTGTAGTCAAAGATTTTTTGACTTCATCAAGCTCTTTCATTTGAGCCTCAAGAACTTGGATTTCGGCTTGCAGCCTCTGCATATCCAGACTAGGAGTCTGCTCTGTTGTTGGTGTAGCTGTTGCTGTAGTTGGTGCTGTAGGCCCTGTCTGTTGAGGAGGAGGAGTAGTTGTTGGAGGGACTTCCTCAAGACTGATTATTTCAGGAGGAGGTTGGGAGGTTTGGCCCTCTTCTCTTTGCTTTAATGCTGCTTGTAGTGCTGCCTTTGCAGCTTCTGATTCTCCTAGCTTGTCTTGAGTCCGAACTAGCTCCTTGTACAGGGATATCATTAGATCTGTAGCATCCTTTTCCTGCCTTTGCTGGGCAACCTCATCTGTTTGTGGATGGATGGTAGCTGGGAGCTTGATTTTCTTTCTTAAGGCCGCCATGTCTGCATCCCTTAGCTTCAACAGTTCTTGGATACCTTTAACATCTTTAGGATCATGTCCTATTTCTATGATTACATCTTCCAAGGACTTGATTCTGTTGTCCTTGGCTTGTGATGATGCTCTCTCCAATTCCAGCTGAGAGGCTGTATTATCAAGGCTGCTCTTCAATTTGTAGTTTTCCAATGTTTCATCTGCCAAGGAGGCATACACCATTTCACCAGTTTGTTTATGCAATTCGATTTTATCCATAGGGTGTATGTCTTTAGCCAGAACCTCCATGTTGGTCCTTAGGTAATCCGAGGTAGATTGGGGATGCAGAGTTGTGGGCATGAAGTGACTCATGATCATTTTGCCTTCACTTACATCAAAGGCAGACATGAGTCTTTGCTGATTGGTGGGAGCCAGGTTCAGCAAATGATTGTACAGCTGTACTTTAATAGGATCACTCCTCCTTTTAATGTCAATAAATTGCTGTTTGATGCTTACCTGTCCTTCTTTGTGCTGGCTGGAGGAGCTGACCTCTCCTCCTATAGCTCTATCATGTTCATGCTGGAATGAACTGGCTGAAACTTCTCCGCTGGGTGGGCCCATGCCCATTGCTTGTCTAATTGCTATGTCATCCTCTGGAAAGTCATTTAATCTTTGTCTTTTCTCTCCCTGATTGATGGATGAAGTCAGGGGAGTCTCTCTATCTCTTTTCCTGGTTAAGTCCTCCTTTTGTGGGGTTTGGAGGACCGAGGTATCAAAAGTAGTTTCTGCCCCAGGAGGCACTATTTTCTGAGCCTGTTGCTCAGTGGAACTTGGAGCATCAATCACTTTTTCTTGCTGCAAGGGCTGCTGTTTATTATATTGTACCTCTTCTTGCTGCTGCCCTTGTTCCTGCTGCTCCATCTCTTCTTGCTGTTGTAACAATGTCTCCACTTGTTCTTCTGTCAATGGAGGTGGCTGTTCCACCTGCTTCCCTTTATCTTTGCTGGCTGTCTGCGGTGCTTTCTCGGCAGTTTGCTGCTGTGTTGTTGATGATGTAGTAGCTGCTCCAAGCTGCTTTTTGTATGAGAGGGGAACCTGTCCACAAGTTTCTAAGTCAGCTTCCTTTTGCATATTTCTAGCCTCTCTCTCAAGTAGCTCTTCATTAGTAATTTCCTCCTCTAGGGTACCTTCTTCCCAATTTGATGCATTGGCATACTGTTCAATCTCAGGTTGTCTCTTGTGTGCATAGCTACCCAATTTGTATTTTATCCTCCTGAGGGAGACAAAATGATTGGGGTCATAGGGTATCCATTCAAAACTAGTTTGCAGTCTGAGGCCCTCCAGGATATTGTCTGCCTCCTTCCACCCCTCCTCTTTTCTGTTGTATAGGAAAGGACCCAGCTGGCTCCTTACTTTTAACTGTGACTTCTTGTTCTTGCTCTGAAAATGGAGGTAGTCTGAGTTTCCAAACTGTCTGAAATATTCCAAGGCAAAAAGCCTCATGGGGACATACCTTGGCAACCTAAAAGGGTTCAACTCACAGCCATATATCCTGATGACTGTGTGGTTTTGGTAGAGGTACCAATTACCAATGCTGTAGGACTTATTCAAATGGAGAATTCTCCTCATGTCATCAGTTAGTCTAGGAGGAGGAGTACCATGCAATACTGTCATGGCTGGATAAATGAATAAATCAATGAACTCAGAGTATGTGTAAGGTGATACAGAGGTATGATGAAAAACAGAGGTCCAGAACACCACTGACCTTGGATTTCCCTGGGCATTGAGTTGCTTCAAAGGAAAAGAGAATGTGGCTGGCTGATAAAACAAGAATAGGTGGTATATGTATGAGGTATACCTGAATAGTCTTTCCCTCTTCAAGTTCATAAACTGGTCATGGATTTTATCTGCAATGTATGTGGCATAATCATAATGTACAGCTGGGGGTTTACCAGGAGAGAATAGAGACAGCATTGCCATTATGCTTTCATCCACATCCTCCATTCCCTTGAATCCTAGGGCATAGCTGATCAAATCTACTAACATCCTGCCCAACTCATTCAAGTACTGGTATCCAATAGGAGGAGTTCTGATGGATTCAGAGCCTGGTTTTACAAACAGCTGATTGATTTTAATGAGTTGGTCACTTGACAGCTTGCTCCCTCTCTTTATCAAATTCTGCATATGGAGGGGGGTCAATTGCTTGGCAGTATGGAAGTGCAGCATCTCATTTATACTCTCTGGGGTGATGTGGAACAGGACTGAGCCTGTGGGGCTGATGACAGCTCTTTGGTTTGGGTCATAGCATTCCTGGCAGCTGTAGACCAACTCTGGCATAGGATTTACCTGGGGGAGGTTGTAGATGGGCAAGTTTGAGTCCCAAATCCCCAAGATGTCTACTCCACTCAGGTGCTGGGCTTTCAACTCATTCATCATCTGAATATTATACTTGGAGCCCATAAGAAACCAGTCCAGCATTTGATAATCCATGTCTCCCAGGGCTTTCCATGCTAATTCCTGGTGAGGAGCGTTGAGGGGCTTGATATTCAGAGCAATAGGAGTGTCCATGGTTTTCTTTAAGCTCAACAACTCTAAGTAAATGGCTCAAAAGGACCAACACAGAACAGAGGTGCTTTTGTAAAAACAGTGTTGAGTTTCAGGTATCAGAGCAGGAAATTATACAACAGCAATTGAAATACTGTTTATATCAGGAATCAAGGCTACTGTGTGGTCTCACTATGTTCTCTTCAATAGGTGAATTCTGCAAACAAGAGTCTTTCGGGAATGCGCAGGAAATACCTCTTTTTTAGTGAAAATACGGGCAACAAGGCTCAGCTGGCGTTTTTGGACTTCACAATTACAAATGGGATATATGCAAAGGGAAATGGCTGGTGAAATTATGAGTTTTATCTTTTCTCTAGCCCTCTGAGTAATTTTACTTTCAACTGCAGGCGTATGGAGGATAGAAAACGAAAAATACCTGGTAATATCACGAACAGAGGTTGTGTATGCGTGCAAGGTTGATGCTGTGGAGGTCGCCTTGGTCAACTGAGCAGGTTGGCAGAGTTCAGGACGTAAACGGCCATGCAGAGAAAACAGTAGAGAAATGCGTAAAAATGGGAAAAATAGACGTTTTTTGGCTTAATATGGGCTTTTTACAATTTTGGCGCTTTTTTAGTGATGACGTCAGCATGACGTCATTGGTGGGTCAAGGTCAAGTGACGTCAGCTGACGTCATCGGGTGACGTGGCGGTATGCTGTTGGTCCATGGGGGATGGTGCGGTGGCAGCCACGTCAACGGCGAGGTGGACGAATAACGGAGACAAGGACAAGCGGGCGTGACGTGGCGATATACAGTTGGAAAACGGTTGGCGGTTAGGACCGTAGCGGTTACGGTTAAGGCTAGCCGCTACGGTCTCTCGGGGCGGTTTGGGTACGGTCCCAGAAGTGTCAGACCTGGCTCCGAGAGCCTTCATCGCGTGACGCGTGGACTGGCCCTGACGTGACGCAACGTCACTTTCCCGGGCGTTAACGGTCCGCTGCGGGGGCTGCTCCGATATCATTGTAGATCGTCAGATCCTCGGGACCTGATCCGACGGTGGGCGGAGCAAGAACGTACTCGGAGTATATGCGCGGGCGGAAGACTTTGGGTTGTGGGTTTTTTGCAAGGTTTTCAATGTAATTCAGTTGAATTGAACCCGCGCGCTAATGCTTGGAATAAAGGCTAAAAAGGGGGGTTTTGGACCTTGGCAATCTTTGCAGAGAGGGTTTATGGGTACAAAGGGGTTCTTATGGGGTTTTTAATACAAATGAAGGTTTGAAAAGGTAAGTTGGGCTGTAGCAAGGGGGAGTGGGATGCGATAGGTTCACCAAAGTGACCAGAGGTCATTTTGGTTCCTTTTTTAAGAACATATGGCTATAATGCCAAAGGAAGGGGTATTTATAAGATTTGGGCTTTATACACCATAGTGTTAGTATTATTAGGGGAAGGGTAAGATAGGGGAGCTATATAGTAAGATTAGAGGTTAATATGAATGAAGGGAGCAGATGAAGGGGATCTCACTGAGTTTATCTGAAATTGATTTAGTTTAGAGAGTAGATCAAAATGAAAAGTTTCTAGACAAGAAATGTGGCTTCTGAATGAACAAGAACCACCATAAAACCATGATCTCTCTCCATAAATCTCAGCTGAAAAAAGGGAATGTTAGTAATGGAATGAAGGGGGAAAGGGAGGTTAGTCATGCTCCTTGCTGCAATTTGATGGAATTAACCACTTTGTCCATTGACAGATTTTGCCTTGGCAAAACACCTTTTGACATATGTGCAATGGTGAAAATACCCTTTCTGCAACCACAACTGCTTACCCAGCTATTTTCCTAGCATTTTTTGCTTCTCCTTGGAGGGTGCACTTGGACTTGCAAACCCTTACTTGCCTTTTCTTTTCTTTGGCTTTTTCTTTATTCTTTTCTATCTACTTCTACCCTTATCTCTTCCAAGGTCCCAGATTAGGCTGTTGGGATCCTTTTCTTCTCTACCTAAACTAGTTGTCTGCCAAGATTAAGCAGTTTGGACAGACTCCTTTCTCTATTCTACAACAGAAAATTTAAACATGGCATGATCCAGATTAGACTTTTGGACCATCCATCAAAATTTTGAGGCCTTACCAAGTTATTGTCACAAATCAAACTTTGTAGGAAATATGTGATGTTTGAGTCATCAAAGCAGAGCATATTTAGACCTTCCATAGCCAATCATGAAATATGAAACCTATTGGTATAGGTAGCTAACACAAGTGACCCTAAGCCAGACCGTGGGTTGTGATAAATCCAGGATTGTGTTGGCTCGGTGTGCCTAGGAATCCTTGTCAGCGAATGGCAGGATATACGGTAAAGCCAAGAGGTGGTTTTCTCTCTTTTGGGCATAGTAATCCTAGATTTGGGATATCTCCTAAATCCTGGAGAGTGGATCTCGGTTTAGGGCCTAGTGATCCGGGTTTTGGATATGTCGTAAATCCTGGAGAGTGGATCTCCGTTTAGGGCCTAGTGATCCGAGTTTGGATTGCGATAAAGCCTGAGAGACTAGGAGACACAAAAATTCCTCACAGTGTAGGCAAAGAAATCCAATGACATCCATGCTTGTTGGCATAGTGATCGTGTGGAGATAATGGTAAAACTTTTATGATGTGTTTATTATGTTGACCTAGTGATCTAGGATGGATTATGGTAAATCCTGGTTTCTTTTGATGAGGGTGAGGTGTTTTAGCCTCAGTATGCCCTAGTTGGTTCTTTTGATTTGATTCCCACATTCATGCTTGGAACGTGGCACGAGCATGAATGGCTGAAGAGATATTTGGCTCAACCATTCTATGGGCGGGTGGAACGTGGTAGTCCCATTGTTGAGAAATGGCAACAAGAAATTCCAGTTTAAATTTGTCCCTGAATTTTAAACTGAGAATTAAAATAGAATTATATTCTCATAGAAACTTGTAAATAGTTAATTAAGTTTAATTGACTTAATTAGCTTAGGAAATTTGAGTTTGAATTATTTTTGAAGTCACGTATATTTTCTCACTAAGTTTTAAGGGTCCAAGATGAGTTTAGTTGAGTTGTAATTAGATAACTCAGTTTAATGAGTTATAGACAATTAAACTAGTTCTAATTGTTTGTTGAACTAGTAGAGGATTAGTAGTCAGTTGGTTCACTGGTGCATCCATAGGTTCTACTCCAGCTAACTGAAGATTCACTCATCAGAAACTCATGCATGTTAGTTCTAAGAAGGACCCAATTGAACTTGGTCAAGTAAATAGGAAAATTCTTAGATTGGCCAAAAATATGATTTCTATAAGAAATATAGATGACGTCAGCTTAAAAATAGTGTTCGAGAAAGATACCTGCAAAATGGTTTAGGAAGCATTGGTATTGATGACAGGAGTTTGGATCAAAACTATGTACAAGCTTCTGGGTAGCACTGTTATTGATGGGTGAAATGGTTTCATGATTTCTAAAAGTGGAGAAGAAAATCTAGTATTATCTGTTGAAATGAATATGTTGTGGTGCATATGTATATGTTCCAAACAAGAAAACGACCAAGTTGGATGGTAAATTTTAAAGGTGCACCTTTATTGGGTATAAATACAGTTTAAAAAGTTACAAGCTCTGGAACCTAAAAAAATGAAGGTTGCGTACAATAGAGATGTGGTATTTAGATAAGTGAAGGATCTTGTGAAACAAGAAGTCCTACCAAAGGAAAAGGAACTAGAGAAGATAGATTTTGAAGTTAAGGAGGAAGAATCAAACTCCACAAAATAACAGGAACCATAAATAGAAGAACCAAATACTCTGGTTTTGAGGAGATCATTTTGGGAAAGAAGGAAGCTAAAGAGATATACTACAATTGATTTTTATTCAAATTTGTCTTTACCTATTATTGATGATGATCCCAAAACTGTCAAGGAGGTAGTGGATTTAGAGGAAGGAAAACTCGAGAAAAAATCCATGGTTGAAGAAACGACAGCCTTGGACAAAAATGATGCTTACGATCTAGTGGATTTTCCGACTAGAAGGAAACCTATTGGTATAAAATGGGTGTTTAAGAAGAATATGAATGCAAAAGGCAAGGTGGAGAAATACAAAGCTTAGCTAGTAGAAAATGGTTATGCCAAGGTGTTGGGAATTGATTCTAGTGATATTTTTTCTCCAATTGCCAAGTCAGATTCTATAAGATTAGTTTTATCTTATATTGTTTCTTTTGATTTTGAGGTATAAAAAATGGACATGAAGACAATATTTCTTCACAGTGATCTAGAAGAAGATGTCTACATGATGTAACCAGAAGGTTTTGCAGTGAAGGGTAAGAAATAATTGGTATGTGAGTTATAAAAGTATATATATGGGTTAAAGCACTCACCAAGGATGTGGTATAAAAAAATTGATACATATATGAAGGGACTTGGCTTCACAAGGAGAAAAGCGGATCACTGTGTGCATTTTAAATTAATTTGCGGTAGTGTTATATATTTTGTCTTGTATGTGGATGATATGTTGTTGATTGGAATGATAGAGAGATTATCCAAGATGTGAAGACCCAATTGTCGTCTAAATTCAACATGTAGGATCTTGGTGATGCAAATTATAATTTTGGCATGGAAATTAAATCAAATTGGGAAAAGAGGAAGCTCTAATTAAACTAGAGGAACTATGTTAAGACAATATCCCAGAGGTTTATTATGAAGGATAATTAACCGGTAGAGGTTCCTATTCCTGTAAGTGCAAATTTATCTACTAAACAATGTCCCAAAATAAATGAATAGAAATAGGACATGTCTCATGTTTCATATGTGAGTGAAATAGGTAGCTTGCTGTATGCAATGGTATGTACTATACCAAACATTGCACATGCAATGGGAATATTGAAGAGTTTTATGTCAGAAGAGGGGAAGGAGCATTAGACAACAGTGAAGTGGGTTTTTCTATGTGACAGTCGTGATTATGGTTTGTGCTATCAAGGAAGACCGAGATTGGATAGAAAGTTGGACATATGTGGCTTTATTGAAGCAAAATAGGCTAGAGATCTAGAACATAGAATATCTACTAATGAGTATGTTTTTAACCTAGTTGGGGGAGGAGTCAATTGGATGAGCATGAGACAATCCGTAGTGGCACTTTCAACTACAAAGGTGGACTACATGGCAACCAGCCATGGAAGAAATGAATCAATTTGGTTACAAAGATTGTATTCAAGTATGAGGTTGGTACAATGAGCTATAAGGATAGACTGTGATAGCCAAGGTGCAATTTTCTTGGTAAAGAACATTTCTTATCATTCCAATATAAAACTTATTGATGTTCAGTAGCACTTTGTGAGGGATATGGTTGGAGACAAAAGGGTGTTGTTGGTAAAGATGGACACTTTGAAGAATGTTGTAAATGCATTGGCAAAAATTGTGAACATTGAGAAGTTTTCTAGGTGTAGAGAAATAGTGAGCGTTGCAGTCTTGGACCAATCATTGTGCAAACTTGTGGCCCACTATGTTGAAAGAAAACAACAAGTGGGAGGATTTTAGGTATGTTTTATATTATTTCCATGACTAGCACCACGTGTTGTTACATTACTTGGGCGTAATGGCGAGATTGCAAAGGGGGTGGTAGCCCCCTACATGAGGTCAAGGGAAACACCCCATATTTTTTTTTATGCAAACCCATTAATGGTTGGGTCGAGCTAAGGATGGGGGTGCCAAGGATGGTGGGCAGACCCACATGTGGTGTTGTGCATGGTTTTGGGCATGATGATTTTCCCCATAGTATATTGTAGATCTCGCTGAGGCAACTATGGTTATGTTCTAATCTAGAGTTAATGGATTGGGATTTATGAATGTTTCGACATGTACATAATGTATTGTAACATTGAAAAAAATATAATGAAAAATCAATCCAGTTTTCTCGGTTTTGAATTCGAGGAGAAAATCTTGTATATATTTTATGTTCTCATCATTGTATATTTTTTTATTTTTGAAAAATTAGTTTGTAGCTAATTTCTATATAGAATTAAAACCTATAATTTTCAAATACCATAAACATAAAATGTGTATCATGCAATTTTGAAAAGAAAAGGAAATACAATGAATATCCACTTTTAATTAAATATGATATTAATATTAAAATAATTATTAAAATTAATAAAATATATTTGATATTTTTTAATATTATTCAAATTTAAAATATTATAACCAATACATATATTTATTGAATGAATAAAACATTATCATCAATCCAATATAATATACATAAAATGGAAGGTAAGATTTAACCACTACATTCCAAAATAATAAATATTATTTTCTCAAAAGAAAATAATAATACTATTTTTTCAAAAGAAAATAATAAATATTATTTTATGTATGTTTATTGAATGAATAAAACGTTTTCATCAATCCAATATAGTATACATAAACATAAAAAGGGAGGTAAGATCTAACCACTCTATTCCAAAATAATAAATATTATTTTCTCACAAGAAAATAATAATTGTTGGACACCTAATTCTAAATGGGTTAGTGTGGAAGTCGAATGGACAAAAGGAGTCCAAGAGACCTTGGGATTTGAAACCCAACGGTCACTACATGTACTATAAATGTAAACCATTTGTTAATAAAATTGTACTGCATGTTTTATCTTTCCTATTTTCTCTTGCTGCCCATGTGTGCCTAACATGGTATCAGAGCAGGCGTATTCCTGCCTTGCATAATTTCTTTGAACCATTTGTTTTATGGTTTCTGCCATCACTTATGAATATTTTCTCAGCTAGAATTTAGCTGCCACCTCTTGCATATACATGCGCTGCTCCTCCATATTCCTTTATCTACGTTCTGTCTGCCTGACCAGCGCTGTCCAAGATACGCTCTGTGCGCTCTCTATAACCGTTTTCTGCCATTACTGATGTTGCGCCACTTTGTCCACCATAATTATTTTTGCCTGATATCAATGCCTAATATATCTTTTTGAACGCTGCCTGATATATATTTTTGAACGCTGCTTGCTCTTTCAAATAATATTTGAACGCTGATATGGTAATTAAGTTTTGTACCCTGTTCTATTGAACGTCGTGGAGCAGTCATCTAGCCAATTATCAGTTTGGAGTCCCCTTCCCCTGTAATCTCGACATTTTTTAAAATGAAAATAGCGAAGTGTTCGTAAAGCTACAAATTCTGCTCTATGGTTTGAATTAGCGAGGCCATTACCAGAGTTCTAATTTTTTTACAAGAAATCGTTCCAATGCCCCTTGCACTATACGGGAATGACTTGACATTACCTTCTTCTGCAGCAAAGCGACCGCTACCCATCTGCGTCTTAGTCATGGGCCCTGTGGGTCTTGAGGTATGACAAACCATCATAGGCATGTGCATAATAATGTTTTTATTGGTCGATATCGAATAGAATTTGGGTATATACATATGCCTGTTGAATATTAACGTTGTGCGTTTGATATGGTATCTATGTTGAATGCAAATGGTATGCTGTATATGTTGAACTGAGCTGGTATATGCGTTGAACTAACATGGTATATAGTGGAGAGGGCTTTATTGTGTTGCATTATCTTCATATTCTTCCCTGACATTAATTTCAGCTTGGCCATATGTTTTTTCTCTTTTCGATGGATTGGTAACCACACGCAGTGCTTGTTTTTTCAATTTTGCGTTTTTTGTCGTACAATTTGACAAAAAAATCATCGTCCTGTTTTCACTAGAAATCATTCTATTTTGAGTCAGAGCCTACCTGTCGTCTTGCGGAAGTACACAGTTTCTGTCAGCAAACGGTCCTTTGCAGATTTTGCATATGAAGTGACGCCAGGAATTATTGAATTTCAGCAAAAACTAGACACAGAGGAGCTTGGCTTTACCGGAGGAGCGAATAGCAGAATAACAGTGGTGCAGTGGTTAATGAAGGAAATAAACCCTCTTTCCTTGTTGTAAATAGCAGATTATTTTTAAAAAGATTTTTTGGAAGGGTCTCTACGTTTGAATATATGGTATATGGCATATGGTATTTAAATCTCATTTTAAATTGATCCCACAATAGCCGCATAGTCACAGTCATGTGGAGTCCAACAAAGTGTTGAATTCTTGAAGCGCTGTTGTGAGAAGTCAGAACAGTAAGCGCTGGAGAATTCAATGTACGATAGCGTTGAATGCTGAGTTGATAATGCGTGTTGCAAGTTTGAATAAGGAGAGGTAAGTTTATTGTGTTGGTATTTGATTTTAATCAGAGTCTGGTTGAAATCGATCAGTGCTTTAAACTGATCTGCGTTTTCCAGAGTCTTGAATCGATTCAATTGGTGTTGATTTTGGAGGATAAAATGTTGATTTAAAACATTCACATGGTTGGATAGTATAATAAGCATGGGAATTTGATTTTATGAGCTTGATAAGCAGATTGGGAAAAGGCACATTTTTTTAATATTTGGTGCAGAAATAATGAGCCAGAAGGCACAGTCCAGAGATTGATTCAAACGGGTAAGATATGATGGTGGTTGCATAAAGTTATAATGCATGTAAATGATATATGATCGTATTAAATTGCCAGACTCAGTCTTAACGCATAGGGCATTTGTTTGGTTGAAATTTGATTGTGAAATGAAATCTGATCTTAAAAGGCGCATGTACAAGATTGAACTTTGGATTGAATGATGTTTATCTGATATGAAAGCATGTAAACGGGGATTGGAAATGCAGATTGTAATTTGGGATGATGTGTATAAACACATGTCAATGTTGGTGATTAAAGAATGAGGGAATTAAGACATGGGTATGAATAAAGGAAGTATTCATAATTTTGATGCTTGAGATAAAAAACTTAAAGGAATATCGTAAATTTTTATATTGAGGGAATCTTTCCAACCAGTTGAGCAAGAAGGTGTGTTAATCTTCAACAGTTCATTTGTCTCCTGACTTGGATATATCTGAAGAAATGTTGGTGTAGGTACTTCAAATAGTTATTTTATTAATTTCGATACTTGCATTCGAAAGGAAGATAATCCATAAGGGTATTGCCTTTTGATATCCATCATTTCTGCTTTGAAAGTGATTATGCTGGGGGATTTTTGGGAGTGACAAAGTTCAATGTTCATAAGAATTGGGGACTGTTTATATTCTTTAAAGTTGCAACAATTTGGCATTATTTAGGAGTTCAGTGGAAATTGTTTCAAGCCAAGACTATCCTTTGTAGATCGAATTGGTGTATTTTCTTAAAGGTTGTTCATATCAGAGATTGTTATTGAACTAGATTGAAGTTGTTACCAGGACAAGTTCCCTTGGATTCAAGGCTAGTAGAAAATATCTTTTTGAGGCCTAAATTGCTTGTAGCTTTGTTGGAAGTTAAATTCTCACGTGAATTGAAGAAAATTCATTTTTGAATGAGGAGTCTGTTTTACGGATATCACCATTCATTGTGTGTTGAATCTATTGCAAGCTGATTGATTTGAAGTTGTTGCCATAAGTTTATATAAAAGAGCAATTGGTGTCCATCTTTTCCTCATTGTTTTACTACTTTTTGGAAAATGGCTCCAATTGGTGCAATATTAGAGTTAGTGGACAATCTAATACTCTCTACTATGGATAATAAAGTCAAAATCAGCAAGGATTTTTTCTCAGAAATTCAGACATGTCTACAAAATGCACAGGAAAAGATTGATTTTTTGCAGCTTGAATCACAGCTACAGCAAGAAGAGCTACATCAAAATAGACATCATTTTGAACCTTTTTTTGTTCAGAACATTGAGACAACCACCCATCAGTAGCAAGTCAATAATGTTACAGCTCATTCAAATAAAGCAACAGTTGTACATGCAGATGCAGAAACTCAACCTGCACTTCCCAAGCCCATCATCAGACCTTGGGAACAACTTGTCCACAACAAGCACAGAACTGGTCTTGGATATGACAAGGACTTGTACTTTCATATTCAAGACTACTCAAAGCCCATTCAGTTTCAGAGTGCTGGATTCATTCATGACAGTTCACCTGCTCCTCATGACAGTTCAGCTTCAGCTGTTCCAGACTCTGCCCCTCTTCCACAGCAACAACAACAACAACAACAACAACAAATTGTGAAATGCCAACACTGTGATCGAGTTGTCCATTTGAAAGATCACTGTTTTGATCTTCATCCATGTAAGCATTGTCATAAAACTAGCCATTCTTCACACAGATGCTTCAGCAACAAACACCCTGCAAGAACAAAGATTCATCTTGGATGGATCGCTTCTTGGAAATGGGCATCAACAGCCAATAAGATATTCAAAACACATGTCAGAACTTGTTTCTGAGTATTGAATAGTCTTGCAGTTGAGTTTTCTCCATCTTCTCACCTTGTATCTGACAGGGGGGGAAATGATGGTCATCTACAAGCTTCAAAGTCACATCAAGCGAGCCTGAGCCACAACCTGCCACACCAAATTCAGAGTTGTAGCCAGAAACAAATATGCCCGTGAACATGCCTTCAGTTGGCAATCTTGGACACTTCCTCTAGCAGAAGACTCCAGCTTCTTGCCAGTTTTGGAAGAGTTCCAGGAATTGCATTAAGCATTCCAGAGTTGTTGGTTATCCTTAAACCATCACAGGTTGAGACTTCCCTTTTTAGGTTGAAGTTCTCCCTTTTATGCGGGTGAGACCTCCCTTTATTGGTTGAAGGTTTCCCTCTCTAAAACAATAGGATCACTTCCTCTAGCAGAAGACTTCAGCTTCTTGCCAGTTTTGGAAGAGTTCCGAGAACTGCACTAAGCGTTCCAGTGTTGGTGGTCATCTTTAAACCACCGCCCTTTATACCAACATTTCAGAGAGCACATTCAGCCTAGTGCTGCCATGCGTTTTTGCACATTTTGTATTACAACTCTCTTCTTGGACTCATACATAACCCTTCAGATTAAGGGGGGGAATGTTGGACACCTAATCCTAAATGGGTTAGTGTGGAAGCCGAATGGACAAAAGGAGTCCAAGAGACCTTGGGATGTGAAACCCAATGGTCACTACATGTACTATAAATGTAAACCATTTGTTAATAAAATTGTACTGCATGTTTTATCTTTCCTATTTTCTCTTGCTGCCCATGTGTGTCTAACAATAATATTATTTTTTCAAAAGAAAATAATAAATTTAATGACTTTTAATTAAAATTAATTGGAATTATCTATTCTAATTGGAATGAAAAAATAGAATCCTCGTTCAATTCCGAGACAAATAACATAATAGATATTAACAATATTAATAATATAAGTTTTTTATGAGTGCACGAGTCAACATCAACATCTAAAAGAAATCCATGAGAGACCATCAACATCCGTGAATCAAAAATCTGAAAATATATGTACACAGTTGGTGGTCATTAATGCTTGCTTCACCGCACATTATACTTTGTATGCATATGCGTTGAATTAAGTATAGAGCACAATGAAATATGTAATGCGCGTAAAGCATATGTATTATTCAATAATTTGTTGTGTCTTTGTCTTGTGATATACAAAGAGTAAATGTATGTGTAAAACTTAAGTCTTTGACTATGCGTGGAGCAAAAATGTTGGTGTGCCTAAAACTAGTTTTTGCTGTGTAAAATAGAGTTGTGAAAGATAAAATCTTGGATTTTATTGTGGGTGAAAGGAACTACAACCTCCCTTTCTTTCTTAAGCAAATTTATTTGTTATTATGAAATTAAAATCTATTGTTGTGGCTTGTTACATTTTGCGATTTAGTTTTTATTCATTATAAGCACTACTAGAATTTGGTAGGTAGGTAACTCTATATTTTACTATGTTTTTTTTTTTGTTTTTTCTTTCATGTAGTATGAGAGTTATGAGAGTTAAGGAACCCAAATTTATTAGTAAGTAGTCAAGGTTTTACCTATGAGCAATGATAGTTTCAAGTATAAGTTTTACAAATCCAAAATTTTTTTTGTTTAATGGGAGAAATTATGATTATTGAGAAATCACAATGAAGGCACTATTATGTTCTCAAGATATATGTGATCCATTAGAGAATGGGTTCCAACAATCAGCTAATGCAACAACATACAATGAATTGACACCAGCAGAGAAATATTGTTGGGAGATAATGGGAAGAAGGACTCCAAAGCCCTCTTATACATATTACAAGAGTGCATGAGAGTATTTTTTAAGGACTGCAGTAGCAAAAAAGTCAAAGCAAGCATGAGATATTATCGTGAAAACATATCAATTCATGGAAAAGGTGGAGACAACAAAGTTGGAAATGGTGAGAAGGGATTTTTGAATAATATGTATGAAGAAGTCTAAGACAATAGACTATTTTTTGGCACAAATTATTGGACAGGTAAGTCAAATCAGATCTCAAGGTGAAAAAATTGAAGAAAGAAGAGTGGTTGAAAATTTTAATAAGTTTACCAACAGGGATTGCTTCTATTATTGTGGGCACAAAGGAAACAAAGGATCTCTCACAATTTTCAATGGATGAGCTTCATGCCTCACTCATTTCTCATGAACATAGTTTGAATAGGTCAACAAATACTTCATTAGAACATGCTTTCAATACACAAGTCTCAGTTGGTCATGGTAGAAGTAGAGGAAGATCAAATTCTTGAGGTAAAGGAAGAAGTCCATACAGAGATGGAAGAAACAACTCTTGAAGCTAAAGTGGAAGAGGCAACAGTCAAAGTCTAAGTCATAATTAGGCACAAGGTGAAAGGCATGATAAATATCAAGTTAAATGTCATAATTGGATGAAATATGGGAATTATGCAAGTGAATGTAGAAAGAAACAATATGATCTTAGTAAAGAAAATCCAAATTTTACAAAAGAAGATGAAAACCAAGACAACATGTTTTTGGCCTGTAATGTTGCACAAGAGAAACAAAATGATGTATGACGTTTAGACTCAGGTTTCAAAAATCATGAAACATATAAATGTTTTCTAATTTGGATGAAAGTGTAAAATCAAAAGTAACATTAGGGACTTGTTGCACTCAAATTGTCAAAGTTCCATGGAAGCATAAGCACAGGGGCTTCACTCGGGGAGAAATACCATACCACCTAGGTTCATATTGGGGGATATATATTAAAGGAAAAATGGCATAATATATTGGGGGATGTATATGGAAAATTATAAAGGGCTATAAAAAATGTTAATGAAAAATTTGATACTTACAATATCTAGTGGAATTAGGGGTTTTTCAATTGGAAAGGTGTATTGGGTTTGTATTGGTATGGGTTTAAATAATGTGATTTTTAGGGATATTTTTCAATATGTAGTCAAATTAAGGGTATTGTTAAATATGACACAAACGCACATGATAGGACAGAGGTTCATTGAGTGAAACCCCCGCGAGGGAAATCACCAAATTTTTCAACAAATATCGGATCACATATCGATAGTACATGTGTCATGTTTATCCCATTCTGCAAGTTATGTAATGTAAATGGTCTTAAAAAAACCTTGAGTCTATGTAACAACCTAGGTAAGCCTATAATTTTGATGATGAATTCCATCCTAAGAGGTTCTTTAACCTCGCTTATTACCTGTGTGTCTAGACACGGCTAATCAAAAGAGTTTTTTCCCTCCAGCTTAAACCCCAAAGCTAGGGTGAAATTTATTGTCAAATTATTAGGTGAGTCCTAGCGTTTTTAGTCAAACCTAACATAAAAGTGGTTTGAGAATAAATTAAGCTACTTAGCTTAATTACTTTATTAAAAAATCAATTGGTCTACTAGATCATTTTGTGTCGCAAATCGGTTATGTGTCTTAAGGGTCTAAGCCAAATGTACATGTTCCCTCTTTAAGTCCTGTAAATGAAAAATATTATGTATTAGAGGGTTGGAAAAAATAATTAAATCCCCTTGTATGTAAATTAATTAATTTTTCTCGTAAAATCAAATCAAATCCTAAGCGAGAAAATTAATTAATTAGAGTCAAATTAAATTGTCGTGGGAAAATAAATTCTCCAAATAGAAAAATCTGTCGGTCTTAAAAGAGTCAATTTTTAAAGGTGGTCCACCAAGGGAATATTGTATATGTCAAGAAAATATGGATCATTGGACCTTGGTGGTTAAGTCAAAGTCAATTTTTTTTAGGAAATTAACTTAAAATAATTAATTTTGAGCTAATTAAAATGGAAGTAAATGATAAATTTGAAAATTCCTCAAAAATAAAAAAACAAGGGCCACGATTAAAAGATATTGAAGTGTATATCAACGACCAAGATTATTTTGACAATGATCAAAGAAACTAGCCATTATTTTTCCATGGGGAGGATTTATCTATAAATTAGAGAGTGGATTGAGTCTCTAGTCATCTTGATCTCTTGCTAGAATATTGTTGTTGAAGCATTTTTGTAATCTATTGTTCCGTTGAGAACTATTTTTTCTGCTATAAGAAAATAATTTGGAATGAAACTCGAGGTGTTCTTGCTCGTTGATCTGTGGTATCTATTGACTATGGGCTTCCTATGTTGTGCTTCATGTGATTATTTTGAGATAATACATAGTATTTGCAAGTACTCAATACTTGGTCTCCAAGTTCACAAACTCTCAGCAAGGATCATTTTTCTTGGATCTCTAGATTTTATATAATGGATTAAATCTTGGCTAAGGCTATAGTGAGCATAAATTTTCTGAATTATTTCTAGTCATTCTTCAAAGGAAAAAATATCATAAAAATTATTCTCTCAAAAATCTATTTGAAACCCTTGTATAATTTGCAAAATAATTTTGTAATTTAGATTGTAAATTATTTTTTCTAACTTGGTTTGAGGTTTTAGATTTATTTTGTATATATTTATGGTTTGGGGGTTGTAATTTTATTTTTTACAAGTTGGATCAATGGATCCAGTGAAGGAAGAGCTTAATCTAGGACCTTGAGGGTAAGATCTAATCTCTAGATAATTTTGCAGGGCCATTCGCTGAAGATTATTGAGCAAAATCTAGATTTGAGGAAGATTTTTTTTCCGAGACAAGCGTTTTATTGTTCAGCCTTGCCGGGACTAGATTTGGCCCCTCCAAGGTTAGTGTCAGCCTCCTAGGCCCCAACGTCAACATTTTCACCTCCAGTGTCAACCTTTTCGGCCTCTCTTAAGTAGGTTGTGAGGCCTAGGGGCATCGACCTCCTCCCTTCCTCCAAGCGCTAAGGTTTTTAGCACTTATCATGGATATTCGTAGCATTTTTAGGCCTCAACCTCCCTTTGGAGGGCTAGATGGCTTCCCTAGAAGGCTTGTCATAGGCTTTTGAGCCCTGAAAACGCCAACATCCTCCTTCTGTAAGCCTCTTCTACAAGTGTCCCCCTTTCTCAGCCTGTGTGTTGACCTTTTGTGGCCTTATCTAGCTTCCTTGAGCCTTGATCTGTCATCCCAGCCCATTTATCCCCAAACGCCAGCCTTCCTTGGTTTAATGTTACCTCTTTTTGGCCTCTTTTGCTTGAAAACCCTAGATCTAAAGTCTTTGACTCAATACTTGGTGGTTTTACAAGTTTTGGAGCTCAAAATTTATATTTTTAAAGCGACAAGTTGATCCGAAATTTTCAACAAATTTTGGCCAAGGGATCTTCAAGGCCTTAGGTCTAGGGTTTGACCTCTAAACCCTAGTTTTTACTTCTATTTTATTTCAGAAATTAAATTAATGAGAAATAAACCCTAAAATCACATGTTTAATGGTCAAAATCACTTATAATTGTAAGATATAAATTTTCATAAGTTTTGGCCACTTGGTCATATTAAATTTGACCTAGATCTAATTTTAAGCTTGCTGGAATTTACTGCATAATTGAAAATTTTAGATCTAAAATTTCTAAAGCAAACATTTAATTAAGGTCAAAAATCTAAAATTTTCAGTTTCAATGAATGCTTATTATTTTTAGACATATTGGGTGTTTTCTTAGGCTTGTCTAGGTTAATGATCTCTAACTATTTCACTACTGTAATAGCCATATCGGTTCTGCAAATTGTTGAATCAAACTCTTTAAAAACCTACAAAATTTCATTTTTTCAAGTTCTAGTGCAATTTTACTATTTTGGGCATCTATTTCTGGTATCATTAGCTTGCTGATATATGATACATTTCAGATCTAAAATTTTACTAAATAATGCATATAAGAAGGCTAATATATCTTATTTTTTTCAAGTTACATGGTTGTTGGGCATATTTTAGCAAGCATAGACATCGTGGGATTGACATTAACTTACTGTTGTCATAACTTATTTAGTGATATCATAAATTGTTTACTCTTGTCATAATATTCACTTGTTGCTCATCAAAGGATCATAGGAACACAAAAGTGCCTAAATGTCTTCATATTTTGTTCCTAGCATTTACATGGTGGAAGTGACTCACATTTTGTATCTCTTATGATTTTTCATGCTATAAGAAATCATATTGCACACTCACTTAAATCTCTTGGGAATATTGGAATTGAGTAATAAGATCATGTATAATCTTGTTTAACTGTGATTGACATATGGGTTGACAAGTTGGTTTAATTGGTTAATCATCTTATGGAATATTGTTGAAGTTTGTAATAGTATCTTGTTTAAGATTGTATCTTATATCGTTAAGTACTCTTGATTTAAGATAAATTCACAATAAATACTTAAGTAACTTACACAATCTTAACTCGCGATAGATTTCACTCATCATATTGAATTAAGTATACTAAGTCTAGATTGCACTAATAATTTACTTGCTAGCATAAGCTAGGTTGATAGAAATCTAAGACAACCATTCTCATCTAGCTCGAGGGGCCTTGGCAACTCTTCGGTGGTTAACACAGTTACCTTGCAATCATCAAAGCCACAGTCTCTGCAACACTGGAGGCATCGGTTGATAGGAGCACAACAAAAGGTATCGTTAATTAGGCCCTAGCCTGCTTCCTGTTGGCCTCCTTTCCACAACCTACCTTAGAGCCCAACTTCAAAATAGTTAAGGGAATTTTACATTTAGATTAGGAATATAACTAAAGATAACCAATATCATTGCATCACACTAGGTCATAGGGTTTGTATATCATTTAGGTTAGTCAATCACCTCAAGCAGCGGGTGTTCATCCGGTCTTTTAGTTCCATTTTACTATAAGCAAGAATTTGTCACTCCATTAAGGCACTGGTCTCATACTTTAAAATCTAGTAGAATTAATAATATTGCTTAAATTCAACCAAGTGGCTAGGCCACTCATTTGTGTCTTCCAAACAAGTTTCTTTCCAACTTTTTTTCCTTCATCTCATTCACAGGGACTATCCCCCATTGCCTGTTGTTGGGAGACAGTTAGAACAGAGTGAGCGGGGATCAGAGTTACAACCCCCGTCCTGCGTGTTGTCGCAGTACCTATACAATCTAGGTGACAACAAGACTCATAAAAAAGTGTTAGTCATGAGTAAATGAAATGTCAATATTCTAACCAAGAAGGGGAGAAAAAGTATATCTTAGATGTGTCTTTTGTTTCAAGTTCAAAACATAATCTAACAAATATTGGACAACTTAAGCAAAATGGGTATAAAGTATTATTCAAAAATGGAGAATTCACAATATTAAATAAATTTCAAAGTAAAGGGTTGATATAAAAGTTCCAAATTACAAGAAACATAATGTTTCCCCTAAGGATAAAACCATATTTTAATGAATAGGTTGCTCGAGCACAACTCTCAATGAATCCAGAAGAGGATGAAAGTAAAATTGCACTTGTCATTCAAACAACGTTTCAGGTAGATATCAAAGATGAAAGTTGGATATGGAATCTTAACTTTGGATTTGTAAACTTACTACATAATAGATACATGGTAAAGGTTGTTCCACTTAAAAATATCCAAAAGAGTTTGTGTTGCAACTGCAATTTGGGAAAACAACATAGAGAATCATTTCTAGCAAAAAAGTTAATAAGGGAAAAGGCACCCTAGAAAGCCATGTCTAGCATCTCAAGTATGACTTTCCAAAAATACTAAATCACCTTGCATCAATTGGTAATCAAGTAAAGTTGAAGGAAAATCACTTAACTTGTCATTAGTCAATCCTAATAGTTCAATCTTGACTTAATCATCAATATTATTAATATTATTATTAATCTCTCTCTCTCTCTCTCTCTCTCTCTCTCTCAATGATACATCAAACTCTCTCTTACGCACTCATTAAAAAACATGGCATATTCCTCTTACACTCATTAAAGGCATTTCATGGAAGATTCATCTTACGCTCTCTTTAATGCATATGTTACACTCTCCTTAATTAAGTCATGTGTACCTCTCCTTAATGAGTTACTAAGGCATGTGTTTCTCTCCTTAATGGCATGAGTTACACTCCCCTAAATAGCATATGTTACTCTTCCTCAAGGCATGTGTATTTCTCCTCCTTTATGACAAGAATTAATTGCTCCTCCTTTATGACAAGAATTCATTGCTCCACCTATTTGTGTGGACCAATGCATACACCATCAATTAGAGGAAGTTATTATTTCTTGACATTCATAGATGACTACATAAGAAAGACATGGGTCTATTTTCTGAGACATAAAAATGAAGTGTTTGAGCGCTTTTGTCAATTCAAGGCTCTTATTGAAAAACAAAGTGGGAACTACATCAAAGTTTTTTATTTTTTTTGTAAGCTTGGAAGTACCTCTTCATTCATTCATTTCAATAATTAGGTAGGTTACAATCATATGAAACATTTGGTGGCCTCAACCTGCCCAGTGGGAAACCACATTATAAGCCATCCAAAACTTAAATAGTATGAGTCTCTCTACCAAAACCTTATAGGAATTATAGTCTGGAAACCATATACTAACCATAAAAATATAAAATTAAGTGCTACCTGACATATACATCAAAACATAATAAAAAATGATAAGTGACATAACCTTCCATCATCTAATCTTCTAATGATTCCACCAGAGTGGGATCTTTTGCACTTGAGCCTAGAAGTTCGAATTGAGGCAGGCAATGAATGTGGCGCTCAATGCGTCCTATGCGAGCATTCTAGTGCTGAATTTGGAGTTGAATCAATTGAAGTTCTTTGAGAATGTCATTGATACCAAGATTCGTATTGACAGCAATAATGAGAGAGGAAGTCATCACTTTGGAAACAATGCTTTTCATAATCAATAAAATGTGAACAAACTACTTATACAAAGTGAGGTGACCACGAGTATAACCAGTGCTAGGGATCAGACAGCTCCAGTCCTCCATCGGCGACTCTATCTCAGCCTTTTGGTTTAATTCTACCTCCTAGGTCAAAATCAGATGCTTCACTTGGGCTGGAATCCCCTAGTAATAGGTCTGGATAGTGTTTTGCAAGATCTCTACATCTAATTTTCTACCACATTGGGCTGGGGCCTTGCAAGACATCTATCCTCTTTTGTTACCCTTGCCACCCTAATTTTTATGACCACGACCTCTGCGCCCATAGGCACCAACACTAGGAGGGGTCTTCACCATGATGGACAATGTCAGACCACCGTTTGTCACCTTACTTGCACCTACCCGCACTCGAGACCCAACACACTGTGTAGAGGGTGAAGGGAGAAGTGACTTAGGCAAACCTTATTAAAAACAGTACATTAAAGAAACATACAATCAAACTTAGTCCTAATAGAAGGACCGAAGAACATAGGCATCGTTGTGCTACACTGCACCACATCATGAATCGACAACTCAAACCAATAGTCAGAGGAAAAGATGAACCATCCTACAGGATGAGGCGCATTCATATTGTTAACAATGACCCCCTTGCACTCCTTAGCCTAGAGTCCACAAACCCGGCCTGGCCCAAATTATTTTACCCTTTGTTTCCTCAGGGTTTTCCAATTAAACTTAAACTCAGAACTATGGTGCTCAGATTCAACGTGCAGATTAAACAAAGTAAACCAACATAGATTCATATTAAATACAAATCTAACATGATCCAAGAGGGATCCAATTTATTCATGTGAATTTTTTTTTTTATGAACCAACATTATTTAAATATTTTGTATAATTGTTTTAATTTTTATTTTCTTTATTTTTTTTTAAATTTTTATTTGGACCGACATGAGCAAAATTTCAACTTTGATGATGGAGGAATAGAGCTACACATTATAATGGGCTATAGAATGAGCCTCTCGGCTCAACAACATGCATATTAAATAGAGTAAATAAGACCCAAAACCCACGAAACATGCCCATACGAGATAACAGGTCCATAAAAGATGAAGATCAACATAACATATTCAAAAAAGGCAATACAAGTTGTTGTCCTATGAGATAATTCTAGGTTAAGTAATTATGCGAGATCACCTAAAATGTTTTGTTGTTTTAAAAGTTTTTTGGATGACCAATGTTATGAGTAGATTAAGCCAAGTGCTTAAACCTTATTAATACTAAATATTTAGAAAGGGTTGATTCTTTACCTCTAAACCGTAATTTGATTTAAAAGTGTGTGGAAAGGCAAAGATGTAAGAGGCTATGATTCCCTAAATATCCACACTGAATTTTTAGTTAATCATAAGAAATCATGCAAGTAAACAATGTTTAAAACCCAACAAAATATATTTAATCTTATGAAGATGATTGACCATTTATAAATGTAGAGGAGCTTATAAAGACAAACAATCCAATAAACCAATTTCTAAAATAGATTACAACTTCAAAGGGGGTTTAAGATGGACTGATATTCAATTTTCTCTTACCCAGTTTTCATCATAAAAACTTAAATACATGTAGAAAAACAAAATGAAGTGAAAACATAGGAAAAAATCACAAAGTGACAAGATGTTTGAAGCAAATCCATAATCCTTTCATTAATGTGAAGCAATTTTAGTTTGATACAATTCTGCTTTAGAAAACTCATCCAAGGGTTCAACCTTTAATACATCGAATTGTTACTTATTTATAAAAAAATATTTGGATTCTAGAAATATCTAACCCATTTACAAAAATAGTACAAAAATATAGGAATGCTTAAACTATTGAGGTTGATGACACTATCTTTGAGGCAATGTTGATGACTTGGCCCCAAAATGTGTTTTCTTGTTGTTTGTCTGTTGGAGATAAAAGAATTTACTCTATAGTATCACACAACTGATCTCACATTTCATCATTGGGTATAGAAATATTTATTAGGTTTCTATAAATTTCGTCTACTTCAGTATATTTCTCGAAATTTGGCTTGTTGATGAAAATGTACTTGATTTCATGTTTGATAGTTAAATCAGACTCCAAAGCTTCTAGGAAAGCTTTAGCTGTGACATGTCCTTTGATACCTGCAAACTTGGATTTATATGTTGCATTAGTGTAAAGTTTCTCACAATAATCTTCCAAGTTTATTAATATGGTATTCAGAGCTACTAACCCTAGAAATCCTCTTTGATTCAATAAACTAAACTTAACATGAAATACCTTTTTGATTTCTAGGATGGTCTTTGTCCTATTTGTAATTTGGATATTCTCTAACTCTGATCTAGTCTTTGACATGGTAAATTTTAAGGGCGAATTTTAGCCCAAGGGCGAAATTTAAGGGGTTTTTCATTTTAGAGGGGAGAAATTTTTATAAAGCACCCATTTCATATATTTAGCCCAACTTTTAGTTAAAAAATAATTATTTTTTTCATTTTAACCCAAAAAAAGGGGCGGATAGACTCTGAAAATACTCATTTACCGAGGTTATATTCCATTACAATCACCCGATTTTCTGCTTTGCAATGTTAACTTGTTTGCAATCGCCCATTTTCTGGTTTGGGAGGTGGTTTGGGAGGTTGTATTTGGTTCTAATAACTATATATATATATATATATATATATATATATATATATATGGAAATATATATATATATTTATATAAAGTGGAGGTATGGAAAATAAATAAAAATAAAAATAAAAATACGTGGAGGTATGGTAAATAAATAAAACCTCTTTTTATATTTAGTCCATAACCCTCTTTCTATTTAAGAAGGCTAAAAAAAGAGGTTTTATTTAAGTGAATCCTATGGGCCAAATACCATATTTATAAAAGAGGTATGGTAAATTAATAAAAATATTAATAAACGAGAGGTATGGTAAATTAATAAAAATATAAATAAATGAGAGGTATGGTAAATAAATAAAACATTTTTTTATATTTACTCCATAAGTCACCTTATATTTACGAACAAGCAAGGGTGTAGATAAAGAAAAAATAAAATAGGTGGAGGTATGGTAAATAAATAAAACCTCTTTTTTATACTTACTCCATAGCTATCGTAAATAAATATAAATATAAATAAACTAAAGGTATGGTAAATAAATAAAACCTCTTTTTATATTTAGTCCATAACCCTCTTTCTATTTAAGTAGGCTCAAAAAATAGGTTTTATTTAAGTGAATCCTATGGGCCAAATACCATATATATAAAAGAGTTATGGTAAATAAATAAATAAATAAAATTATATTTACTCCATAAGTCACCTTATATTTACGAACACTCAAAAAATGCATCATAGCTAGGTGAAGCCTATGGGCCAAATACCATGGGCCAAATTATTATTAATACCATGCAAAAAAAACATTATTAACCCTAATATTAGTACTAATAAAAATAAATATGGCACATGGTATTGACCCATGGTATTCACATGGAATGTAGCCTATTTAAAGGGGGGGATTAAACCAGCATAGATCCATCTTTACTCTGGATCTATTAAGTGTCGAGAGGGATCAAATATAGTGATATGCAAACTGGCATAGAGTGAAAAAATATTTGATCCCTCTCGAGGCTTGTTAGATCAAGAGTAAAACTAGATCTTATAATTTAATGTCACTTAAACATTTTGACTTGGTTAAAATAAATAAAAATTAATTAATTAATTAATTAAAAAAATCAATTATTAATTTTATTAATTTTTATAAATTACTAATAGTAGTTTTTAAGCTCCAGGATTATGATAACCCATGGTATCAACCCATGATAATACCATGGTATTCATGTGAGCATAGACTATTTAAAGGGGAAATTCTATCAGCTTAGATCCATCTTAATTCTGGGTCTTTCATCCCTCTAAGAGTGGTAGATGTGGAGTTAAGATGGATATTGGTTGGTTTTTATGATAATGAATATATTAAATAGACTTAGGAAATTATACTGTAAAAAACATCTTAAGGTGAATGGTTAAAGCTACACTTAGTCACTTCACAAAATTTAGTAAAAAATATCAATATCTCCATTAATATTGGTTTTTCTGATTTAAAAAAAAAAACAGTGAAATCTTATCACTCTTTCCGCATCACCCTCGCAGAAGAGAGATAGTCGTTGCCCAAATTTCCCGCCACTTTTCAAAACGTTCTCAATATGATATCTTCATGAAAAAGTTAAGGTACTGATGTTGGATTACTTGTTTGAAAAATATGTTGGTTTGTACAGCCTTTCATCTTCTCTGTTATTCTTAGTTTGTCGTAATGATCTGTAGGGGTTGGGCCACTGCACCATATTGTCCTGAAAGGCAGATATTGTGCACCAAAAAGGAAATTAATCCACATGTTACAACGTTGTTAAAAAATTCAAGACGTATGAAGGTAGTGAATTATGCTAATAGATTGGGAGAGACGTAATTAAATTTTATTATTTAATTGAATATTTCCAATTAAAATAATAATAAATCTACATTTATATATTTATATATTTATTGGAATTCTTCTGACAATGGTCACTTCTTTCCATTAGATCCTCTTCAGGCCTTTGGGATACCTACTACTTTCTTATATTATATAGTTGGGGCTTTCTACTTGTTGGCCTGTTGGGGTAAACAAACTTGATGTATTTTTTTTATCTCGCAGTTGGAGTCTATGGAATAAGAAAGAAATTTGATAGCTTATAAAAGTGGTAGCTTGACAAAAGTGGTAGAGAAAAGATTAATCTCTCCTACCATGACAGAAATGGTGGTCAATATCAACACCTACAAGAACTTTGTTGTGGAATATTATCAAAAATAATAGAAGGATATGAAAGAGTGTATAGTAAGAACCTTGACAAACAAGCCACTGAAACTTACAACATTGTTTGTAGGAAGAGAAAATTATGTTTCTTTTGCCAAACATGTATGTTAGTATATTACAATTTAATGAATATCTTTTCCTATTATCATATATGGTTTCATACTTTAACAAAACATTCGTCAAGACTTCACAATGTTTTATTATTCAGTGAAATATTTGCCAAGATCTTACAAGATTTTATAATTCAATGAAATATTCGCCATGACTTTATAAGATAATATAATCTGGTGAGAGATTCGCCAAAAAAATCAATATACATATTATATTATTGATAAAATCGCCTCCAATTTTTCCTATTTATCATGGGGATTCACCCATTTATTATACATAAAGATTTAGGGTGGTTCTTAAAATTTTCCCTAATCTTTGAATTCAACGCTTTGATCATGGATGTAGCCTCAGTTGGTTTTTGTCCTAGTGCTGTTCTAGCTTGTTCAAGGGTTGTTTTGCACCTGTCAATTAACTCTTCTTGTTAAGAAACAATCTGAATCCATGGCCAAATCTCAGTTATGGCATGATCTATATCCAACCAAATACTTTCCTTGGCTTGGGCCAAGGTGTGAGCCAGTAGTGACTAATTATCTAACTGATCAATCTTCCTAGAAAGTTGGTGAAATTTTTGCATCTCTTCCACCAAGAGGGTATCATTTTTTATCTCGTGTGCTTCTAGATTCTTTAGTTCTCGCTGGAGCTTATCATTTTCTTGTCTCTGAAGAGACAAGTCCTGCATAACTTTGTTCAAATAATATGGTACTGATGTTGAATCATCTATTGTCCCTGCAACTGTAATTGGTATGGTTATTATTGGAGCTATATTTAATTGTGAAACCTCTTCCTTTTCCCTAATATATTCTCTATTTGTTCCTCCATTTCCTTTATCTGTATATTTTTCTCAATGATCAATTTGAGCATGTCTTCTTTATGCTGCTCACTTTATTCTATCTCTTTTGTTTGTGGATCCTCTGTAGAAGGTAACTTCAGCTGTTTCATGAGTGTTGCTATGTCTGCATTATTTTTCTTGAGGATCTCCTCCACTGCTTTGACATCATTGGGATCATAACCCAGCTTGATCACCAAATCTTCCAATGTTTTGATTTTAGTGTCCTTTGCTAATGAAGAAATTTTCTCCAATTTTAATTGTGTCTAGACATTGGTGAGAGATGTCCTTAACTTTGAAAGTGCTATAGTAGTATTTTTCATGGTGGAGAAAATCATTTCTCCAGACTGTCTATGCATATCCATTTGATCAATGGGATGTATTTGCTTTGCATCAAATGAGAAGATAGTCTTCTTATAATTTGAAGGGGTTTTTGGAGATGGTACTTGAGACTGTAAGAATGCCATTCACATCCTTCCTTTCTCACTATCAAATGTTGTTAACAACCTATGCTAGAAGGTAGAAGATTGCTTCCAAAACTGAGCATAAGTGTTGGCTTTGAGTGTTTCTTTTTTTTTGCTTAATTTCCAAAAATTTACTAAAGATGTTGGGATCATCATGCTCACCCAATTCTATTGGTTGTGATTTTTCTGAAGGATTCTGTGAGTCCGAGGAGGATGGGGTATCAGGGAAGAGCTCCTCAAACCCTGTGGGAACCTGTAAACCAATCATAACAATAGTTTCTTGTTCTTGCTCATTCTGAATGGTGACATATTTGAATGATGAGTTGTTGGGCACTTATTTCTACACATGTTGAAGATGAAGGTTCTTCCCTTTGCCTTTTCCCCTATTTATCTTGAGGTACTGGAGTGTGGAGGGTGGTTGTAGATAGAATATTCTCTTCTGCTTCTTGTAGTATATTTTCCTCCCATTGGTCTTGATTCATGAACTTCTCGATCTCTCGTTTGGGGGTATGATTATAAGGTGTGGTTTTGAGTTCCATCCTTAAATTAGAAGTTATGTTGGATGGTTCATATGACTAGGTGAAATTGGGCTAAAAATTGAATTACTTGAGGATTGAATATGCCTCACCTCCTGTTATTCTGGTATTACATATGAATGGTCCCACTTGGGTCTTGATCATAAATTGTGATTTTCTTTTACCTGAGACAAAATGGATTTCATCCATATTGGCAATCTACCTTATGTATTCTAGAGAGAAAATCCTCATTTGAACATATTTAGGTAGATTGTAGGGAGCCATCTCACATCCATATACCCTTATCTATGTTATGCAACCAGCTCACAAAATAGAAGAAAAGATAGATCAACACCTTCAAAATCAGCCTCTTCGAGGGGGCAACCTCCTTTACATTACACAAATGAACAATTCTTGGATGATACAAATGACAGAACCTCATTTTTTTGGGTTGTGTTATATTATTTCCACAACTAGCCTACGTAGTTAAATGGGGAGTTAGAGGGGGGGTGAAGCCCCCCCTTCGTTGTGTCTATTTCACAACGAGGGGATCAGAGGGGTTTGAGGGGGGGGGGGTAGCCCCCCTCTACGTGGTTCAGGGTAGCGCCCCAGGAAAAAAAATTTTGGACCCTATATTAGGTTGGGCAGGCCTACCTATGGTTTTGTGCATGGTTTTCTCACATGGTTTTTTGGTCCATGGTTTTGGATGCGATGGTTTTTGTTCCATGGTATTGGATGCTTCGGCATGTATAAATATGGATTGTAACATTGAAAGGAACATAATGAAAAATCAAGCTAGTAGTCCTGGTTTTGGGATCGAGGGGAAATATCTGTGTATATGTGTTTTATGTGTTATGCTCTCACATTTTTCATTTTCTATATTTTAGAATTCGTATGCAAGTAATTTATGTACAGGTTTAAAACCTACACATTTCTATATATAGGAGTCTAAGGGGTCACAATATAATCAAATCCAACATAACAATAATAATATAAGGGCACAACAATAACAATAGTGGGCTTTTTTGGGGCACAATAATAACAATATGGGGACAATAGGGGCACAACAATAGCAATAAGGGCTACAATGAGAATAGTAATGGGGGAATCACTAGTTTTATAAGGACCTAACATTCCCCTCTCCTTCAAAAAACTATTGTCCTCAATGCTTGAGTAGTTTTGGACACTTTTGTATAAAATTCTCACCCTCCCATGTGGAATATTCATCGGGTAAGCTCTTCCACTTGATGAGATACTCTGAAATTGATTGATTTCGTAGCTGTCAAGTTCTTACTTTTGTGACTGCTTCAGATTCCAATATGATTTTTCCTTCCTCGTCAAGTTCTGGCAGTATTGTTTGAACTAAGAGTTTGTCACTTATAATCTTCTTTAAGCATGAAACATGGAAAACTAGGTGCACTCAAGAAGTTGTAGGAAGATCCAATTTATATGCCATAGTACCAATCTTTTGCAACACCTTGTATGGACTATAATACTTTGGTGATAATTTATTATCCCTCTTAGCTTGCTTAAGGGACATTTGTTTATATGGTAGTAGCCATAGGAATACCCAGTCACCTACATCAAAACTTCTTTCGCTGCAATGTTGATATGCCTGTTGTTTCATTCTATTCTGCGCTAAAGTGAGGTTATCCTTTAAGATTTGGAAAACTTGTTATTGATGCTCGATGTGACCTTCCACTCATTGAACCTTATAATTTTCTCATAAATATGATGTGATGGACGGTGGATGATATCCATAAAGTGCCATAAATGGGGTCATTTTTGGTGCAGTTGTTGGGCCGCCAAATTAACATCAATTTTCACTCCATTTTCACCTTTATCCTCATTTTGTCACCTCATTTCATCATATTATCATTACATAACCCTATATTTCCATTACCATCTGAGTTTATATTCTCATTTCCCAAAGTTATTAATTTCATGTATTTAGAGTGAATTTATGATTAAAAGTTAGAGAAATAACATGTATTTGCTTATACCTAAAAGTGGCTTGAGTTTGATGACAAGTGTAGATCATTTGGAAGCTTCCAAGGCACCCTTATGTGGCCTTCCAAGATCAAATTCGAATTTCAACTCAAGAGGTGGACCATATTCCAAGGAGAAAGATCATGGATATTTTGATGTGTCATGGGATTTGTATCTAGTATTTAGGGATAAGTTGAGACAAGTATGGGTCTAGTAGATATTTAAGGGATCTACATTTATTGAGTAGATATCCCTAATTCATGTATAAATAAGAAGAGCATCCTCCAAATCATGCTATGATGATGAGAAGGAGGGAGAGAAAACAATTATCAGTTATTCATTAGCATTAGATTTATGTTCATTCAACATGAATAATACCATTTTCTCCAAATCATGAGTTATGAGTGTTGTTTGATTCTTAAGGTGTGATAGTTGTTCATGTGTGCTCATTGAGGAATGGAAGGATAGCCATACTGAGATAAGTACACTTTGTTGTAGAATAATGTTGTGAATATACTAATTTTAATTCTAATGTTCATCTTATTTCTTTGTTGTAAATAATTGTAGATAATTTCAATATGAATTCATGTTATGACCATGTTTTGTTTTGTGAAGGTTGATCTCCTTTCAGTGGCTAGTTTTGATGTGAGAAGGATAACCAAGAACTCCTAAGTTAGGAGTCTCTTCTCCATGAGCTAGATTAAATTGAAATAAGATTTACTTTCTCATATGCTTTCCTAGATTACATTTATGTGAATATTGATTCCCTTTCAGTATCTAGAGAAATCAAGTCCTCCTAAGTTAGGAGACTCTTCTCCATTAAGAACTGAACTGAAAACTTGCTTTCATTTATATGCTTTCTTTCTTGCTTTCTTAGGTGTTTGGTAATGTTGTTATAGGAAGGTTGTAGAGGGACAATCAGGACTCTTGAACAAGAGACTCTTCTCTATCTTCTAAAGTAAAATAATTCCATTGATCAAACATTTTTTATGCTTTCGTAGAATAGATCTGATAGTTTATATTTGTAATATGCATTTCCATTCTAAATAAACTTCATACACCTGTTTCATCTAAGGTCCCATATATTTTGGTTTGCTTCTACCCCAGATTGATAAATTAAATGACAGGGATTTAGCAGACAACTAAATCGCCCAACATTTTGGCACCGTTGCCGGGGAAGCAAACTTAGATGTAAGCTAGTTAAGAAGATTGTTTAGGAAGAATTTTTATTTAGGATCATTTAGGGTTAATTGCATTTAGGAATTTTCATTTAAAGTTTATTCTCATATAGAAAACATAGAAATAGAACACAAATCAAAAAAACCCCCATTCAATAACAAAAAACAAAAAAAAAAACACAATAAAAACAATGAGTATAAGTTTGGAACAACTCGCTCAGATCCTAGCAAGTGTTAGGATCTCCTCTTCTTGCGAAGAAGAGATCTTAACAGCCGCCAAAAGCTTAACTACTCCTCTAGAAGAAAACAATGAATTAACATTTGAAGAATCATCCTATATATCTAATGATGAACAATTATTTGAACATGAGAATGAGGAGGACGAAGAGAAGTTGCGATATGATCTGAACTAGAGTGGAAATCATGCCTATGAAAGCTTTATCGAAAGGTGGTTTTTATTTCATTAGATCATACTCACAAAAACTAATAGATAGGATCATATTTTATGTTTCGAATAAGTATGCTCTCCTCCTGCGTTTTCACACGATCTCGAGGATCAGAAAGTAGAAATTTTATAAATGTTTTCAGGGTTAGCAATATACTTGTCTCCATTTGCTAAAAAATCATCGTAGATCAATAAAAAAATCTAGGTCTTTTTAGGTTAGAATAAAATTTAAATTCTTTTTCAAAAATATTTTGATTTTTAAAAAAGAATTAGAATAAAATTCTTTTTCTTAAACAAAAAAAAAAGTAATGATTTTAATAAAAGAAATTAGAATAAATTCAATTTAAAAAAAAAAAAAAGATTTTGATTTTAACATAACAAATTCTTAGGAATAAATTCCTTTTTATTTTTATTTATTTAAATTTATTTTGATAGTAACTAGGAATAGAATTTATTTTATTTTTTTTAGTTAAAAAAAAAAAATTGATTTAGTAATTAAAAAAAAAAAAAACAAAAAACAAAATAAATCAATTTTATTTCTTTTTAAGTTAGAAAAAACATTAGGAAAGAAATCAAATTAAAAAAAAAAAAAAACATTTTCTTAATAATAAATAAAATTAAATTTCTTTTTAGAGATTTTAATTTTAAAAATAAAAATAAAAAATAAAAATAAATTAATTAATTAATTAAGTATAGGATTTAATTTTATTTTTTTTAACAACAAAACAATTTTAATTTAGTTTAAAAAATTAATGTAACATAAAAATTAAAACATTTTAGAATAAAATTTCACCTGGTTCATGAGTTCACCCTCTTTCTGTCAGTGTTCATGTCTATGACGATGAACCGACTAATGGGACAAAGCCTAGCAAATTGGTCACTCTTAAATTTGAATACTTGCTAAAGTTGCACGTTGTTTGTGTTGGGATTGATGGTGTGCAAGGAGGTGTCAACTTTGCATATGATGAGAAAAGAGCACAAAGGCCATTTAAATGGGTTCAGCACTTGGTAGGCATTGACTTTTTGCCGAAGCTCCTCCACTGCTGATAACATATCCGGAAACGATGAAGCCACACAAGGTGCATCTACTTTGGCAGGGTTGAACATATATAGACAACAACATCGTGTACAAACCATTTTGCAGCGGATTCGTGCTCGAAAGAAGTCTCAGCTGGCTCTTAAATGAGTCATCACCACTGGAGCAACTTGACTTGTTATCAAAACTCAGGCCACCTAGTTTTGCCTTGCGCTTGTTTTCTGATAACTTGAAACCCTCTCTTCCTGATACAAAGGCAGGCATACTTGATCTACCTGGGGTAGCAGTCCTTGAAAATTCCAGTTTTGAATGGTATAATGAACTTCGGGCAATGGAAGCTGAGGTCAATCTCCACATTCTAAAGGCTTTACCTCAACATGAATTGCAAAAATGTATCGTCTGGCAACTACAAGCTGTGAATTCACAGGCGGTAGTATGAGAACAGATCAATCATGGCCGACAAGAAGAGATAACAAACCCTTTCCCTCGAAAGCTGAGTTGAATTCCATGGATTGTGCAGGAGAATAAGGTAAGATTAGAAGCTTGATTCTCTTTAATAAATGCAACAGAGGTTCATGAGGAAATCTCGAGATTTTTCTAAAGATCGCTGGGATATGAAAGCACACAACTCCTGTTTTTCATCCATTTGTGCCACCAGTCAACAAATAGGTGTATTTAATAGGGAAAAACGATATGAAATGCAGCTAATTGGGCCACGAATCAAGGGGATCGCCACTTCTTTAACAGCAGCCAGAAATCTTGTGGAAATCTCAGATTATTCAGAAGATTTTTCTGGATTATCTCATCCACAAATTAATGCGTTACTGGGCACTAAAAGAGGTGTTCATCTATATCCAATTTGCCTCTGGAGAGGGGTGGATAATATGTGGAGTTTCCAGCGATCGGACAAGTTGCCGTGCATAGTTGCTTCTTGACACTTGTATGCGTCCACCGAAACAGAGTTGATGAAATACAATCCTGAGGAAAACGATTGGGTTGTTCAAAGTGTTCTTCCTACACAATTTCGTGGTATTGCGTGTACTGCAGAGTGGCACGGCCATATTTTTGTGTCTAAACGCTCTACCCTTTCTCGTCGTCAGGATTGTTATCTGCTGAACCCGTCCACTAACGAGCTGATCAGCGCACCTGTAGATGAAGATCATAGCAAGCAAAGGACTGTTAAGACATGCCCTGCTGCAATGGGCTTTGGCTTTGCTGCTGGAACAACTGATGGTCCTGGAGCATTCGATTTCACGCAGGGGGATGACAAAGGGAATCCATTTTGGAAGCTGGTTAGAAATTTATTGAAAACACCATTTTAAATGGGCGCCACCTTCTTCCAGGCATCTATGAAGTCTTCGTGGGCGGCATCAGTAGCAGTAGCAGGGGCATTGTTTGCAAATCCCTGTCTGCTCGCTACTGCTCCGCTCCCTCCTACTCTTGCAGATAAAACCGCTGGCCCAGAAGAGAACACAACTGCTGGATCTTTGAATCGAGTTTTTCTTCACACTTGTGATGAGGTGTGAATATGATCGCTATGGTTAATGGTGTGCAATGGTAGTAGCCGGTGCATTTGTGACGATGTGTCATATAGAAAAGGGGTGAGTGGAGGTTGTCATTGAACGGTGATGACGTGTGACAAAGTGTTTTTCTCTACCGAGGCAACAAGGCTGGATTGGGACAACTATGGCTTAACACTCTGTTGGCCATGATCAGTGAACAATTTGACGAAGGCGATGAAATTTGTGGTGTTGTGGCTGGTATGAGAAGCTAAACTCTTCCTGGTAAGTTGTTGTGCATATATCCTTACCATAGATCGATTCTGACCTTGAGGAAGGTCGTGCACACTTGTTGACTGAGGTTATCATTATTCCAAGTAATGCCTAGAAACAAGCACTATTTCAAAAGAATTATGTAGGAAGACCTGAGAATTGAAACGTCACTGCGCTAGTTTGAAAACCTCTCTGATATTTTTGGCGGGGCGTTTGATCAATATCAGAGTTTTTTGGGGTTTTCAGTGAACATTTGGAACAAGTTTCATCCGTGGTTTCCCATTTCTGGATCCAGGGTGATAGATAATCTGAAGTGGAAGAGAATTAAAATGAAGAGGAGAATGTTGGCGGTTGGATCGAATAAACATTTGGTATTATTCATATTTTATTTTTAAATTAGTTTAAATTTACTTTTTCTTAGATTTAGAATTTGTACTAATGCTATTTGAATTTATAATTTTCATTTTCTTTTACTTTTATTCCAATTTAGATTTAGTTTTTAGTTTACTGTTAATATTAATTTAGTTTGATCATTATAGATTTTCATTCTTTTTCCAATGTGTAGATTTAATTAATAAATAATTAAAAAAAAAAAACAATAATTTAAAAAAAATAAAAAAAAAAATCAAAACAATGCAAAACATTTTTTTTATTTTATTTTTATTTTAATAACAATCCAAAACAAATTTAAAAAAAAAAAATCAAATCAATTAAAAAAATATTAAAATAATAATAATAATAATAAAATTAAAAAAACCAATTAAAAAAATAATAATAATAATAATAAAATTCAAAATAATTAAAAAAATTGCAAATGGACATTTCATAACAGCTGAAAACATTTTACGCTAAATTGTCTTGTTGGAGTTAGGAACTAGCGCACAAAGGCAACAGGTAAAAAGAATTCATTTCATTTTATTTTGTTGCTAGCATTTATACTTGTATTTTATGTTCTTCAAAAAGCTCTCACAATTTTCGTGCAAGATTTGAACTGAGCTTTGACATGTGCGCGATGATCCAAGTCCAAGAAGATGTGATCTCACGAAATCACATTCATTATTGAAACATGAAGGAGTTAATTACAAATGTCGTGACATTTGTGGCTATAGAGAAATGTTTTGTTGTCATGATTTGTTTCCCACACTTCTCCTTCAAAGCCTCATCAGTCATCCATGTTAAAGTCCATTGATTCATTGCCTTATCCATCATGAACATACATGTCTACTTTTCTGAGTCGCATACATTTTTGCCTACCTTCAATCCATCTTTTTTGCCTCATGAATAAACCATCCATCTCTCTACATTGCCTTGAATTCCTTGCAATAAAAACTGTTTGACCATAACATATTGTATCTATAGTCCTACCAATCATTTGTACAAACTCGCGTTGACTGATGTGGGATTCCTTAAGGCCCACCTTTCAACAAGTCTTGACCCATCGACCTCAGCACCTTATCTGGGATAAAGACTAGAGTCATTATTAGTACCTTGAGGCTTGCATGCCTTAATGGCAAGTCTTCTCGCCAACGAACAATGGGAATACATTAATGTCCCTTGTTTGTTGGATCTTGCAAGTGGCTCAACATCAGCTCATTCATTCACGCTTCGCAAGATGTACTTGGGTACCTTAGCACTCATTGACATTAATGGTGAGTTTGCCTCGCATTGGTTAACGACATTCATCAATGGTCGGTAATCCAATGACTTCTTTCCATGTTCGACATCAAGACATTCATTCACATGGAAAGAATTGTGCCATGATATGGGACGAGATGAAGACTATATGATTCAAGAGAAGATTAAACAGGTTCAGTAATAGTAATAAAAGATCCACATTCGCAACTTCATCCATCATGTATGCAACCAAGACACAGATCACATTCTTGTATTATTCATTCAATGATTCAATAGCAAAAGCTACACTTTTCTACATATACACAGTTTGTCCACTCGGGTAAGTAAAGGTATGTTCTTTTCTAGCTTTTTATCATACAATTCGTTTAATACTAAAATTATAATTTTTGGAAAATGTTTCTCCATGTTCATATTCACATCCATACTCCATTATCACCTTCCATATGTCATATATGTCCTTTCTACACATATCATCCTAACCAACATACTTTTTCCAAACAACAACTATTACATTATAATTCAAATGTTACATGTTTTGCAAATAATGATCAAAGAAATAATGGTTGATTAAATGTTTTCAAAGTCTTTTGATGCAACACAAAAACAATGAAAGTATTGTTACACAAGAACCAATACTAAACAAATTTTGGTTGTCACACAAGAACCAACCAAAATAATATGTTGAAATCAAATGTTTTTAAGAGAGAAGAATTTGCAAAAAAAAAAAGGAACAAAGTTGTCAAAAAGAAAATTATGTGAAGTTAAAAAAATCGATATCAACCAAAGTTCATGTAAAAGCAAGACAATTCAAAAGATCAAATCATGATCAATGTAATAGATTGCATGAGGACATGCAATAACTTAAGTTGGGGGGTATGTTGGACCGCCAAATTAACATCAATTTTCACTCCATTTTCACCTTTATCCTCATTTTGTCACCTCATTTCATCATATTATCATTACATAACCCTATATTTCCATTACCATCTGAGTTTATATTCTCATTTTCCAAAGTTATTAATTTCATGTATTTAGAGTGAATTTATGATTAAAAGTTAGAGAAATAACATGTATTTGCTTATACCTAAAAGTGGCTTGAGTTTGATGACATGTGTATATCATTTGGAAGCTTCCAAGGCACCCTTATGTGGCCTCCCAAGATCAAATTCGAATTTCAACTCAAGACGTAGACCATATTCCAAGGAGAAAGATCATGGAGATTTTGATGTGTCATGGGATTTGTATCTAGTATTTAGGGATAAGTTGAGACAAGTATGGGTCTAGTAGATATTTAAGGGATCTACATTTATTGAGTAGATATCCCTAATTCATGTATAAATAAGAAGAGAATCCTCCAAATCATGTTATGATGATGAGAAGGAGGGAGAGAAAACAATTATCAGTTATTCATTAGCATTACATTTATGTTCATTCAACATGAATAATACCATTTTCTCCAAATCATGAGTTATGAGTGTTGTTTGATTCTTAAGATGTGATAGTTGTTCATGTGTGCTCATTGAGGAATGGAAGGATCCCCATACTGAGATAAGTACACTTTGTTGTAGAATAATGTTGTGAATATACTAATTTTAATTCTGATGTTCATCTTATTTCTTTGTTGTAAATAATTGTAGATAATTTCAATATGAATTCATGTTATGGCCATGTTTTGTTGTGTGAAGGTTGATCTCCTTTCAGTGGCTAGTTTTGATGTGAGAAGGACAACCAAGAACTCCTAAGTTAGGAGTCTCTTCTCCATGAGCTAGATTAAATTGAAATAAGATTTACTTTCTCATATGCTTTCCTAGATTACATTTATGTGAATATTGATTCCCTTTCAGTATCTAGAGAAATCAAGTCCTCCTAAGTTAGGAGACTCTTCTTAGGAACTGTTTGGTAATGTTATTATAGGAAGGTTGTAGAAGGACAATCAGGACTCTTGAACAAGAGACTCTTCTCTATCTTCTAAAGTAAAATAATTCCATTGATCAAACATTTTTTATGCTTTCATAAAATAGATCTGATAGTTTAGATTTGTAATATGCATTTCCATTCTAAACAAACTTCCTACACCTGTTTCATCTAAGGTCCTGTATATTTTGGTTTGCTTCTAAGTTTAAGATACCCCGGATTGATAAATTAAATGACAGGGATTTAGCAGACTACTAAATCGCCCAACAGCAGTATGGAAGGAAGTGTTATACCAACATTCAGCCAGAGGCAACCATTTGACCTATTGTGTATGTTTATTTGATACAAAGCAACGAATATATACTTCCAAACATTTCTTTACTATCTCAGTTTTCCCATCAGATTTAGGATGATAAGATGAGCTATGAGCTAACTAAGTACCAATGCAAGAAAATATTTGTGTCCAACAATTTCCCGTGAAAATGGGATCTTTGTCGCTTACAATAATCTTTGGGTTTCCATGTAGCTTTTGAATTGTTTATGTAAATGCAGTAGAAATTGTACTAGCTTTAAATGGATTTGATAGTGCACAAAAGTGTGCATACTTGGTAAGTATGCAAACTACCACAATGATGATACTCTTTCCTTCTGACTTGAGTAAGGTTGTGATAAAATCCATGGAAATATCCTCCCAACGTTGGCTTGGAATGGATAAAGGTTTTAATAGACCTATGGTCTTAATTATTTCAACTTTATTTTGTTGGTAAACCAAACACTCAGCCACAAACTTCTGAATATCTGATTTAAGGCCATCCCAAAAAATTCCTTCTTAACCCTGTGGGAAGTTTTTAAAAGTCCTGAGTTCCCTCCTAAGGGAGAGCTGTGCAATTCCATAGGAATCTTTTGTTTGAGTTGGAAATCCTTACATAGGTATAAGTGATCTTTGTACCATAACGAATCATTTTTCCAGCTAAATGTCTCATATGTACTGGGATCTTGTTGTAACTTTAGAATGAGTGCCCACACTTCTTCGTCATTCTTACATTCATCCCTTTCTTCATTTATCCAATTTGGTTGGATAATAGAAATGGCGAAAATCAATGCTTCCACGTCCTCATCCTTTATTGAGAGTGCATCTGCCGCACCATTTTTCTTCACTTTTTTGTAGATGATTTCAAAGTCATAACCCCAACATCTTTGTGACCCATTTTTGTTTCTTTTCTTAAGATAATCTTTGTTCTAAAAAGTATTTAAGGCTATCATGATCCGTTTTTACCTGGAAGTGTCTTCCCATTAGGTAGGTTCACCATTTCTTAAGTGCATGTAGTATTGCCAACATTTCCTTCTCATAAATAGATTTAGTAAATACTTTCCTTTGATTGGACAACTTTCGAAAGCAATGGGTCTTTATTATTGCATTAAAACAACACCAATTCCATTTCGTGAGGCATCACATTCCATAATAAATGTTTTTGTGAAGTTTGGCATAGCTAAGATCGGTGCTTGGCACATTGCCTCTTTAAGATGATCAAAGGCTTTCGTTGCTTCTGGGATCCTTGAAAATGAATCTTTCTACAATAATGTTGTTAGAGGTGTTTCTATTTGCCCATAATTCTTAACAAACTTGTGATAATACCCTGTCAACCTGATAAATCCTCGCAGATGCATTATGGATGTGAGAATTTTCCATTCCTTAATGGCTTTAATTTTTCTAGGGTCTACCTTCACACCTTCATGAGATACAATATGATCCAGATATTCCACCTCTTGTACTCCAAAGAAACATTTTGAGATTTTTGCATATAATTGTTTCTCCTCTAATAGTTTGAGCTCATTGTCAACATGTTGAACATGATCCTTCCAAGACATGCTATAGATTAGTATATCATCAAAAAATACTAGCACAAATTTTCAGAGGAAGGGTTTGAAAATGGAATTCATAAAACCTTGAAATGTAGAAGGTGCATTGGTAAGGCCAAAAGGCATGACCAAAAATTCATAATGACCCTCATGAGTTCTAAATGTTTTTTTTGGAATGTCTTCAGTCTTCATTCTAGTTTGATGATATCCTAAATGAAGATCCAACTTGGTGAAGTAAATTGATCCATGCAATTCATCCAATAATTCATTAATGATAGGAATGGGAAATTTATCTTTAATAGTGAACTTTTTGAGCTCCCTATAATCCAGACACATGTGCCATGACCCATCCTTCTTGTGGACCAATACTACTAGAGCAGAGAAAGAACTTTGACTAGGTTGAATTATACCAGCCTCTAGCATTTCTCCAACCATATGTTCAATTTCACTCTTTTGGGCATATGGATATTTATAAGGCCTGATGTTTGGGGGAACATTTCCTAGAATCAAATGAATAGCATGATCATGATCACGAAGAGGTGGGAGGCCTTTGGGAGTCTCAAATACCTTGGAATGATTGTCCAAGGCTTTTTTGGGATCTAAAGAAATAGATGATCTCAATGTAGGAACCTCTAGGGAACATAATTGTGCAATTATGCCTCGTTGTTCTTTCTTTAGAAGCTTTGTCATTCAATTAGAGTTTATTATGTTTCTTGGTTTCCTCGTGATACCCCTTAATTCAACTTCCTTTCCTTCTGAAGAAAATTTCATGAAAAGTTCTTGAAAATTAAAATCTATTGTACCCAAGGATTGTAGTCATTAGACTCCTAGTACAACATCAGCACCACCCATTGGAATGGAAGTAATTGGGATATTCAATACATATTCTCCCATGGATAGCTTGATATTATGGAACTTTCTAGAGCAATTTATGGTTCCTCCACTTGCAACGATCACATGACACTCTGGTGCTAGATATAGGAAGCAATTCAATTCCTTGGCTATCTTACAATGACTAAAATTATGGGTACTTCCTGAATCAATTAACACTATTACCTTTTCCTTCTTGGCATGTCCTTCTATCTTGATAGTTTGAGGAGTGGTAATTCCGACCAATGCATTACAAGATATGCTCAAATTCATTTCTTCTTTCTCTAAGGTTTTTTCTTGGTGTATATCCTCTTCTTTTGATGTTTCTTGTTCCTTTTCTTCGTCCTCTTCACAATCTATGTAAAATAATTTATTCTCAGCACACTTATGACCTTTAGTGTATTTTCTATCACAACTATAACAAAACCCTTTTTCTCTTTTTACTTCCAATTGTTGTTGTGTCAACCTTGTAGGTTGTGGAAGGCTATGGGAAAAAACACTTCCATATTTATAGTTGTGAGTGGTAGGCTTCCTTGTGGCCATAATTTTGCTTTCCATTTTTCTTGTCAACCTGAATGCCTTCTCCAATGAATCAGGTTCCCAAAGTCAAACCTCATGTTAGATTTTATCCTTTAAATTCATTATGAACACATCAATCCTATGCTCCCCTGGAATATATTTTACCCTTATATTCAATTTTTGGAAGTCCTCAATGTGCTCCATCATTGAACCCTTTTGTTTGAGATTTATAAATTGGCTAAAAAAAGTGTTTCTCTTAATATCCTCATAATGTGCTATCATTTCTTCTGTAAAATTGCCCGAGTGACAATTTGTTTACGAGAGCAAAGCCATCGATACCATAAAAACTGATTTGGTTCCAAAAATAAAGTTGCAATGCGTACCTTTTGTGTATTTTGCACATTATCGAGATCGAAATATTGTTTCATATGTAGTATCCATGTTACAAGATCATTGCAACCAAACTTCCTCATATCGATATTTGGAACATGGTGGGTCATCAATTCACCTTTAGAATCTATGAAATCATGATTAACATTTCTTTTGTTCTCCTCATGAGTTTCCTTTACTACCCTTTTGCCATTAGTAAGCATTTCTTGTAGCAAAATTTTCAAATCTTCCATGTTGCCTTTAAGTTTTTCTTATATACCATCCATCTTAACTTCCATGCATGTCTTCAAATCTTCCATGTTGCCATTAAGTCTGTATTCTATACCATCCTTCTTAGCTTCCACGCCTTTCTTTAAACCATCCATATTAGCTTCCATTCCATCCATATTAGCTTCCATGTCTTTCTTTAAACTATCCATATTAGCTTCTGTTACTTTTTGTGAGAGTGAATTTTGTTGCACTTGGTCTCGTAATTTTGATATATCATATCTGCACTAAAGGGTCTAGGTATCAACATATCTACACTCCCACGAGAGACATTATACGTTTTATAGGATGGGATAATGGCCGAGCTGCAAGATAGGGAGAGTCGCGCACTACAAGTCCTCAACGAGCAAAAAATAATATGGAACAATTGAGCTTGCAATGCAACGAAATGGTGTTGCAGAATCAATAGTTGGTATAGGTACTAGATGATGCTTGCCAAAGTGTCTTGGAGATGGCCATCCCAGCAGACATGCCAGCATAGGCACGGATCCACAGGTTAGCAATAGGGGTACATGAGGTGAGGGAAGAAATGACAAAGGTTTAGCTCCAGATCACCTAGCAGTGGTTAAAGGCGCAGCTGTCCACCCCCCCGTAAGTCAAAGAACAGTACACTAGCACTATTATAGCGAGACTGGAGGAAATTGGCAGTGCAGTGCAAGACTGCACCAGCATGTTGGAAGAATCATTTGAGGTCCTCACAAATATGCAGGAGGACCCCAATATCCAACATTTAGAGACAGAGGCGCGAGAACTCCAACAACAATATGACAGTGTCAAAGGAACTGCACAGACAGTGTCCCTCACTCAGAGGCTCGCGCAGATGCAACAGGCTAAAGCATTGAAAGAACAAGTGGATGCGACACAACACAAGGAAGTGGTTCTGAAGGCGCGCGTTCAGCCTTGGATTGACGAGGGCTTCACCATCACAACAGAAATTGAAGGCAAGCTTGCACAAATACAGGGAATGCACGCATTAATCTAGAGAAGCGCTTCTGACACAAAGGTCTCAGAACAATGTATGCAGCAGATACAACAAGTAGTAGCTTAGTTTGTTGCTAACCTTGCCGCAGTTCGAGAATAGTTGGAGGGACTCTGCGCAAAGATCTCTGCGCCGACACAGTGACTCGAGGGCAAGTCACGATGTTTGTAATGGGGACCTGTTGGGCATGGAATCCCCCCAAGGCATGTTTTGGGGCTTAAAGCCCAAGTTTTGACTAAATCTTGTTGTAAAAGCTTCGAAAATTGCGGGCGTGGTGCACGAAAGTATAATAGAGTCACAGGGTTGTCCACCCTAGTTTTTGTAATGTAATGTCAGCTGGATAGACCTACCCATAGTCCATAGACCATGGGATTATATAAATTGAGCGAGGCTCTAAGTATAGAAAGAGAGAACGGAAGAAACGAATAGAAGCATGAGAAGTCTAACTGATTGAGTCGAAGTGTAAAGTATTTATGTGGGTCATAGAGTAGGAGAAGGCTTTGCAGTTGAGTGCGCAGAGGCCTAGTAGTCCACAGTTGAGTGCACGGACCCCTGGAGCTGAGCATGTAGGGCAAGTCGAGTCTGTAACCATTGGAAGAATCAATAAAGAGAAGTTTCGCTATAATTATGTGTATCTTTACCTAGTTTAATGCATGATTGGATATAATTTGCAAGTATACTATTTATTTACTACGTGAACCAGTATGAATGATTTGTATTGTTAAGTATAACTTAAGACATTTAAGTAGGCGAACGTGTTTAATTAATACTGGAAGATAAATAAGGTCTCATGAAATAGCTCAGAGCGCGGCACAACCCTTGGTTAGGGTTGCGCGAAGGCAAGGTATCAGGCCGCGAGGAATGAAAGGTGCACAAAGCCACCTGTGCACAAGAACAAAAAAAGGATCAGTCGAGCCTCTCAGACATCTCAAGGGTGCAGAAACCTGGTTCTAGCACCCTCTCATACTACTTCAGGTGAGATCTCAGTCCGTGCTCCATGGACTATTTCCGAAAGGGCCAGTAGTACAAGGATTTGTTTGGCTAATTTACTCTGAACATGGGTCAGGCCCCAACAAGCCAACAAACCACAGATTGGGGAATATGAGATGGACCAAGTGATTCTGGATCTAGGATCAGACACGAATGTCCTGCCAAAGCAGACATGGGAGCGCATGGGCAGGCATGCATTGCAATGGTCTCCTATCCAACTGCGTATGGCAAAACAACAAAAGATCCTACCTATTGGGAGATTGCAAGGAATCACAATAGATATCGAAGGAGAAAGTGCGCTAGCAGATTTCAAAGTAATAGAGATTGTTGATGACAACAATCCCTACCCCACGCTATTGGGAATAGATTGGGCCACTGACATGAATGGAGTGATAAATATAAAGAAGCACAAGATGATCTTTGAGAAAAAATATGTGCCTAATGGTACCTTTAGACCCTATAGAAGGATCCCGCTACACAGAGCCAGTGCACAACTATGACAGTGAAGACAATCTAGATTGCATCTACAAGATAATCGCGCGGGAGCAGGACTAGTAAATACAACCATGAATAGCCGAATCTCTTTGGAGCGCAAAAGCTCCTGCACATCAAATTCTGACGAGGAGATAGAATGATGGCAGAACAGGTTACATGAGGTAACCATGCTCAACTATAACATGATGACGAGGTCGTTGCGCTGCGTAGCAATAGAGGTAAGATACCTGCCTACGTATGACAGGTTAAGCGAGGTGGATGACTTCCTTAAAAACTTTGAAAGAGAAGTACTGGAATAGCAACGTTTCGACGCTCTAAAATGGGTATTGCGAGCTACGCCCGCAAGATGGTTGGGTACACACCAACGAAGTTTTGAGGATTGGCATGACTACAAAAGGATGATGTGCATGCAGTTTGGGAAGCCTCCAATGTGATTAACAGACAAAATTGTCGAACGAACCAGCCCGCGCACCCACCTATCCAAGTGGATACAGGCATATGTTGTGAAACCTGTACGAATGCACACCGTCCTCGCGGTAGGGGACATAATCAGTAAGTAGGTGCAGGTAAAGCAATGGCATAGATGACCCCTCTGGTTGGGACCACGAAGTATGGAAAGATCAAGTGTGCAGAAGAATATCCATGCAGAAGCTTTTAACAAACTACGCAAAGCGCTGAACAAGGTCCACAATGTGAAGCGGACTAACTGGGACCTGTGCGTACCAGCGATTCTCTGGGCTTATAGGACCACGTGCAAAAACTTGACCACGCAGGGACCGCCAAGGCTAGAGTATGAAGCAACCGCAGTAAGACCTATAGTACTTGGAGAGCTTAGACCACGCATGATAGCACCGATAGATATGATGGTTCACAGAACCTTGGAAGCAGAAATCTAACAGGGAAATTTTAGATTCCAAGAACTTGAAGAAGAAAGGGTACGATTAAGGAAGAAAAGTGCTCTGATGGACAAGGAAGTCAAGAAGCTGGAGGACGAGATAAAGGAATATTTTCTCGGCAAAAAGATCAGGGTGATAAGACAGGATGCATACGATCGTGATGACAGGTTTAAGGCCTATCGCCACGAATTGATCAGTCTGATGCCTTGGCTTGGACCGCACATTGCTAAGCATTTTGACGACGGTGGCGTGTTGTAGATGGTAAAGTGTGCAACGCCGACTGTAACAATAAAAGGTGGGTATTCTCCAGGAAACATGATGGATGACAGGATGAAACTTCACACAAGTGGTGTGACCACCGGGCTAGCTAAAGGAAGAACAGTCATAGCGCCCCAGGCAATTGATAGGGAGCACGAGACTATAAACTATTCTACCCGGTAGCTGCGCGATGTTGGAGTTGCGCACAGAAGCAAAGAGTTACAAGGTCTACGACCACGCAGGGGGCTGCGTTGCCGTGTGAGTTGGCCAAAAAGTGACTGTTAAAGTCATTATTCATGATGGGATGCTCGACCTGAGACCAAATGGAGCGAGCAGCAGCATTTAAGACACGATTTATGGGAAAGATTTGGGAAAATCTACCGCCAAGGGAGCATTAATGAACTGGAGATACAAAAGTCAGTAGCATAAAGGAAGAAAGATGAGGCTAATCCGCGCATTGCAAAGTTGGTAAAAAAGAGAAGGAAGGAAGCAGCGACAACAGAAGTGTGAGTGGCGCGGGACACTGCACAAATAGCAACGGAGTGGGAAAAGGCCGCAGTAGCAGCACAGGAGGTAGTCATGAAGGCGAGCTAGGGCTAAATGTTGCCTTCACTTGGGCAAGAAGTAGAGGAGGAAGAGGGGGACACGAACCCACAAACTACGTCCACACAGTTGAAGCGCAAGCACCCAGCCGAGCGAACAGGGTCGTGCAAGAAGGTCAAGGCATCGAAGTTGTCTATTGACCTAATCACCCTAACCGAGGATGATCTGTACGACATCAGTGAGACAGTGTACGATGTCACCTCTGAGGCCCTCCAAAATTTCATGCAGGAGAACCAAATTATGTTGGGGGCCCTCAGAGTGTAGCTACAGGAATTACAAGTACGCCCTCCTCAGGCTGGTACCCTTTCGACCAGCCTCACAGTCAGAACAATGACAACAGAACATATGTTGCGCGCGTGGATGACGAATACCATAATGCTGCCGGAAGGGGCATTAGTGACAACAAATGAGGCTGACAAGCCTATGGTTAGTGCGTTGAATGGTCTCAGTATTAATATGGCTACACACCCGCGAGAGACCTTATAGTTTTTGTAGGATGGGATAACTACAGAGCTACGAGCTAGGGAGAGTTATGCACTGCGAGTCATCGGTGAGCAGAAAATAAATATGGAACAATTGAGCTTGCAGCGCGACGAAGTGGTGTCGCAGAATCAATAGCTCGTACAGGTAAAAGACGAAGCTTTCCAAAGTGTCTTAGAGCTTGCCGTCCTAACAGACATACTAGCAGAGGTGCCCGTCCATAGGTTAGCAGCAGGGGTGCGTGAGGCACGGGAGGAAATGACAAAGTTTCGGCTGGAGTTGAACCTTCAGATCGCCAAGCTCCAGTTAAAGATAGAACCATCCACCCCTCCGGAAGTCAAAGAGTAGCACGCCAGCACTATCACAACGAGACTGGATGAAATTGGCAGTGCAGTGCGAGACTGCACCAACACATTGGAAGAATCATTTGAGGCCCTCACAAATCTGCAAGAGGACCCCCACATCCAGCACTTGGAGACAGAGGCCCGAGAAATCCAACAAAAGTATGACAACGTCAAAGGAACTGCGCATACGGTGTCCCTCACTCAGAGGCTTGCACGGATACAACAGGCTAAAGTGCTAAAGGAGCAAGTGGATGCAGCAAGACATAAGGAAGCAGTCCTGAAGGCGTGCATTCATCCTTGGATCGACAAGGCCTTCACAATCACAACAGAAATTGAAGGCAAGCTCGCACACATGTAGGGAATGCATGCACTGATGCAAAGAAGCACTTCTGACACAGATTTCTCGGAACAACGTATGCAGCAAATCTAGTAGGCAGCAGCTCAGTGCGCTACTGACCTTGTCGTAGTTCGAGAACAGCTAGAGGGAATCCACGCAAAGATCTTTGCACCGATAGAGTGACTCGAGGGCGAGTCACAATGTTTGTGTTGGGGGCCTGTTGGGCATGGAATCCCCCGAAGGCATGTTTTGGGGCTTAAAGCCCAAGTTTTGACCGAATCTTTTTGCAAAAGCTCTGTGAATTACAGGCGCGGGGTGGGAAAGTATAATAGAGTCACAGGGTTGTCCACCATAGTTTTTGTAATGTAAAGTCGACTGGATAGACCTACCCATGGTCCGCGGACCATGGTATTGTATAAATAGAGCGAGGCTCTAAGTGTAAAAGAGAACAACAAAATAAATAGAAGAAAAGCATGAAAAGTCTAAGTGGTTGAGTCGAAGTGTAAAGTGTGTCTATGAGTCGTAAAGTAGGAGAAGGCTTTGTAGCTGAGTGCGCAAAGGCCTAGTAGTCTGCAGCTGAATGCGCAAACCCCTGCAGCTGAGTGCGTAGGGCAAGTCGAGTATGTAACCATTGGAAGAATCAATAAAGAGAAGTGTTACCATAATTCTGTGTATCTTTTCCTGGTTTAATCATGATTGAATATAATTTGCAAGTATATTGTTTATTTACTACGTGATCATGTATGAATGTTTTGTATTGCTAATTATAACTTAAGGCATTCAAGTAGGTGAAGGTAATTAAATAACACTAGAAGATAAGTAAGATATTGGGTAATAGTTCAGAGCATGGCACGACCCCTAGTTAGGGCTACACGAAGTTATTGTATCGGGCCACGAGGAACGGAAAGTGTGCGAAGCGACCTGCACATAGGAACAAACCAAGGACCAGTTGCACCTCTCAGACATCTCAAGGGTGCGGAAACCTGGTTCTAGGACCCTCCCATACTACTTCGGGTGAGACCTCAGTCCACGCTCCATGGACTGTTGCCGAAAGGACCAGTAGTACAAGGATTTGTTTGGCTAATTAACTCAAAACCTGAATAAGGCCCCAACAAGCCAACACCTAATATAGGGTCCAAAAAAATTTCCTGGGGAGTTGCCCCTGACCCTGTGCAAAGGGGCTACCATCCCCCTACTTAACCCCCAACAGGGGTGGCAACCGTCCCCCCTACTGCGCCCAACGCAACATACAAGGGGGCCTTCCACCCCCTCACACGTGGGGTAGTTGTGGAAAGAATATAACAAACACCCAACAAAAATTAGTCTCATCCACCACCCTTGTCCAAAGCATTGACATCATATAATCTCAGGACATATACTCCCTAAATAATCTCTACATTTATTTATGCTATAGATCTTGTAAGTGAATGATAATTTATCCCAAATAGAAATGTGCACTAGCCCCACAACCACCATCTTAGTTACATCCCTTTAAGAGTCAATAAGTTTCCCATGCTCCAGTTTGTTGCATGGAATCCATGGTGCTCATGTCCCATTTTTAGAGATTTTTCACATGACAAGTTATTACATAAATGAATCTCTGCTAAGTGACCAAAACTCCCGTCCTCTCTCATCACCAAAGAAGTAAAGTCCACATTGCTAAAATTGAAGTATCATGGTTGCATTCATTCTACTCTGATTTCTCCAAGAGATCCATCTATTTCTTACTTCTTGGATTATATTTCCCAACTTGCCACCTCCAACATCCATAACCATATTTTCCTCTCGTGTCTCCATATCCTGAAGATCTACCATCATATCCTGTCATGACCTTGCTAAATAATTGACACACCCTCTCTATGTGCAATCTTGACAAACCTCTAAGATACATCACCTTGTCATAGAGATGGAAGTGGATGCAACTCCTTCCAAATATCTTAGGTACACCCTGTAGAACTTGTACCGCCCGCAAGCCTTTATATGTAACCCGATATTACTCTTTTATTAATCTATCACAAAAATCCCCCCCACCCCAAGCACCAAGGAAAGAATCACCCAATCGATAACTTCTGCAAATGTTCTCTAACATAACGTCTTGATGTCACCTACACTATAGGCTCTGATCCCAACTCTTGGTTGGTGAAGAACCCACCACATCATAATCAGATTTGAAACCACTTATCATGCCCCAAAGCATTCCCATGATTCAAGGTGCCTTGTGACCTTTGAGCATGCAACATCTATGTATTTTCCTCAATGATGACATGAACAACTCATGAGTACTACACCTAGACTATGCCTCTAAAATTATGCTTATGCCTATGTGTTTAGTTACCAATGCAGTGTGGAATAAGAACATGTAGTTATCCACAAGTATAACCACACTTCACATTTTCCTCATCCTATTGTACAATACCAGCATGCTATAATAAAATGTTGCAATATACATACACATGCATAATACAAATGTACACAATATGTGTGTGAGGGGAAGCGTTCTTAGCTATAACAATATATAAATGTACAAATGGAATATCGTTACAATAATGTTACATCCAATTTCAAATCCTTACAACAAAACATTGGTTTTGTCTTCCCAATCAAAACCCCTAAATGTACAATGCAAAATTTGGGCCCAAGGGACAACATACAAGTGCACTCTTAGTGTGGGACCTTAGGTTCACAACTTGGCCCTAATATACAACATATAATTAGGATCACTTCTTGTAATGGTATTTGAAAACCAAGAAGATATACCAGTCATACCATAGAGTTCATCTCAAGTATTGACATGTCTTGTAATGGAGATATTTTCATCTTCTCACCTTGTATTTAACGAGGGGGGAATCAATGGACCATGGTTAGCTACAAGTTTCAAATTTATATCAAGTGAACATTAACCACAACTAAAACCAATTATTATAGCTAGAGCACAAATTTGGAGCTGGCTTGTGCTAGAGTCATAGTTGTAGCTAGAGACGGATTCATGTTTCATGAGCATGATTTAGCTATCAGTATGCCTTAAACCACCACATGTAGAAGAATTTTTCTTCTACTATGCATCTCGTCAGTTTGCAGTCATCTTTATACCTTCATCAGCGATCACTTCCACTTCGCAAAAGACTTTTGCTTCTAGTCAGATTCATAATTATTCAAAGAATTGCTTTGAGGCTAGTTCCAAAGTTGATGGTCAGCCTTAAGCTTTGGAGTATGCTACCTCATTTAGTTTGTAGTCTTCCTTTAACCACCATCTTAGAGAGCACATCCAATCATTGGTTGTTATTTACCTTATATTTCAGCTCCCTTGTTGGACTCATATACACCCTTTTGGAGGGGAAATGTTGGAAACATAATCCTTGGGGTTATGTAAACTTAATGCATTCACTTGAATTGAAGGAAAAAAACCTCATGTAAAAGCCAATAATCATAAAATTTTAAGAAAACCCTTGGAAAATAAACACTCGAATTCAAAATATTATGTATTAATATATATATATATATATATATATATATAGTGAATAATACACATTCATCCAAAATAACTTGTTATTGGTATATGTTCCACACTTACAAAAACTTTTTTCACCAAAATTACATATTAAAGATTGCATGTCACATATATATATATATATATATATATATATATATATATATATATATATATATATATATATCATCATGTGGCAATATTTATTATTTTGTAATGAAGTGGTTAAAGCTTGCATGTTTCTTATCATATATATTTAAAATATATTATATTGAGGATAATGTTATTATTCATTTAACAAACATATTTATTTGTTAATTTTTTAAAATATTTATATTTTTTTCATAGTGCATTTAGAATTTGTATTTAAAATATATTTTAAGTGATACTAAACTAAAAATATAGAATTTTTTCTTTTATTTTCAATTTAATATGGTTGTAACAATCATGCTTGTTTTAGTTGTTTTGCAGGTTCTACTTATAGCATTGGGAATTGGATCTAGAGCTTACAAGCACATATAAGAGGAGAGCTTGCAATGGAATCCAGGTAAGTCTTTCTTCCATATTCTAACCTCTCTAGGGAAAACACAAGTATTTTTGTCTATGCTGTTTCTAGATCAAGCCACTAGATATAGGGAGTTTTCTTCTGTCCGCAGAAGGAAATTATTCGTCAAACACCAAGTCACCACCATCGTCATGATATCTCCCTAGATAGATCACGTATCCATCAAAGGCTCGACCTCATACAACTTCAGTTCCTGGGTCACCGACATCTCATATAATTGTCGCAACACATGGTGAAGTCTCAATGAACAAGTCCAAGCAATGTCATGGCTATCTAGAATCTCATTTGTTTCTTGTGTTGTTTTTCTTTAGTGAACTCACCTTTAAATGACCTTTGTCCTTGATTCATGATGGACACTTGTCCCATCAATCACATGGCCAACCACAACTTGTCCTCTATAAAGTAGTCTCATCCACCACCCTTGTCAAAAGCATTGACATCATTTAATCTCAGGTTGTATACTCCCTAAAGAATCTCTAAATTTTTCCATGCTATCGACTTCATAAGTGAACGAGAATTCATCTCAAATAACAATGTGCACTAGCCCCACAAACACCATCTTAGTTTCATCCCCTCTAAGAGTCCATAAGTTTCCCATGCTCTAGTCTATTGCATGGAATCCCTGGTGCTCACGTCCCATTGTTAGGAAGCATTCACATGACAAGCTATTGCATACTTGAATCTCTACTAAGCCACCAAAATGCCAAACTTGTCTCATCACCAAACAAGTCAAGTCCATATTGCTGACACTGAAGTACCATGGTTGCATGTATTCTACTTCAATTTCTCCAAGAGATCCATCTATTTATTACTTTTTAGATTATATTTCCCAACTTGTCACCTCCAACATCCATGACCATATTTTCATCTCGTGTCTCCATATCTTGAATATCTACCATCACATCCTGCCACAACCTTACTAAATAATTGACACACCCTGTCTATGCGCAATCTTGACAAACCTCTAAGATATATCACCTTGTCATATAGATGGAAGAGTATAAAACTCCTTCCAAATATCTTAAGTACACCTTTAGAACTTGTACCACCTGTTTTCACTTTTAACGGCACCTATAACACGAGTTCTTCAAGGGACATAGAAAGCTTCCTAGAGACATCCTCTGGGTTGATTGTAGACCAGTGCCTAAGACATATTAAAGAGAGGAGTGCATGGAAGATTATCTCTGAGGGGGTTTCTACAACACTCCAATTGTCACGTAATTAAAAAATAATAAAGGGGGCTTGGTTCAATAGTCTTTCATCCGTATAAACTCAAGCCAATACATGGATCTAAATGCTCAGGGGTAAATCGGGTTGACCTCAAAGAGAAATTTCTGGTTTTGGTGGCTGACACACAACAACAAGAATATTTATATTGAAGTTGTAGTAAAGTGAAGAGGAGGAAAGGAAGGAGGGAATTCGATGCATAGGGTTGTAAACAGGATAGAACCCTAAGCAGCAATGTTCCAACAGAAGGATGGAATTCGATTCATAGGGATGTAAACAACACAAAATCCTAAGAAATGATTTTCCAATAGAAATATGGAAGATGGAGGAGATGAAAGAGCAGAAGGAGTGGAGCGCTCATTAGGGTTTCAGGCCATATACTCATGGGAACATTTCTATCCAAAATCTCAAGCAAATATGTGCATGTTATAGGTACTTAAGTAAATATGTAGCTAACATAGGTACTGTTGCTACTTGGTAATAAATATACAATCATGAACAAGGGAGAAACCAACAGCTTCATCACACTATTTTAGAGAAGGAAAAACATATATGGAATGAGATTACATAAGGGAAAACATATTGTCCATTGATCTTCTTAGAATCACTAGAATAATTTCATTAATACTTGGAGGGTCCAAATAACCAATCCATTACATTCAACAATGCATCGCTCTAGTCCCTCACGAACAAGAAATTAGAACCAATAGTGGAATCACAAAATTCAGACCCTCATGTGCAGAATTCTAAAACCATTATTAAGTGTTTCTCCCCCTTATTTATATAGAGAAAGGGGGCTTTGAATCACATATACAAAATATCTCAACCCAGGGCCAACTATTAGATTGACTAGTTGTCTATGCCTGTGATGGCTCTGTTGCCCAAACTTATTACAATCAAGATTTGATCCTTTTCTTTTAAAATGCAAGAAATATAGAAAAATATAAGGAAAATTGGTTGATGGTGAGGAAAATATCCCGCAGATGTTCTTGTTATGGCCTCTTATCAGGCCACGTCTCTGCCAAGATTTATCCCTCCTACTGCCTGGCCGGTTTCTGTTGCTTTCGCCTTAACTACTTGAATCGCTCGTTCTCCAGAGCAGAGAGTGGGTCGACTGTGAGTTGCCTATTACTGCCTAGAAGTGGTTAATGTCCTGGTAGTCCTTTGTTGTGTATCTGAGTGGAGCCCCATGTTGAGCCATTAATCTCCCTGATTCCCCATACCTTCATTTACTCTTCGAAGACGTGCAATGAAATAGTCAAATTCATTTCCTGAGGCCATTGTTGTCCTGGGTTTCTTGTTGTAGAGGTTTCCACAGGATTAGCCCATATTTCTCTCCAGCTACTCCATGCCTTCATTAAATACCTCAACTTCTGACCTATACGTCGAAAAATACCCTTGTCATCCCACTGAGCAGAAGCAAAATAGACATTTTCATGTTCGTTGATCTGGGTCATTGACCCAGGCCGATTCAATCTAGGTCATTGATCTAGGCCTATTGGTATCACAATCACAATACAGGGGAGGTATTTTTACCATATTCCATAATGTTTTCCCGACGGGCTAGACCAGAAACTGTAACAAACTACAATATATAAAATGTCGCGTCCATTGCAATCGCGATTCGGAAGGGACTTCAGCAGAGGAGGAACTTATGACTTGAGTGATCCCTGATTGCGATATCACAATCGGCGGGGAGAGAACTATCGCAATCGGCCAGGGGAGACGGAACTTTGCGATATCAGAGGAGGAGGAATTTATGATTTGCGTGATCCCTGATTGTGATATCCCAATTGGCGGGGGGAGGAGTTATCACAATCGGCGAGGGAAGACAGGACCTTATTGCGGTAAGCGGGAAATTTTTGATATGCGATATCATAGTCGCAGAAGCAAAAGGGATGTGAGCAGAGGTGTATGACAAAGGAAAATGGGTAGATAGAGATAAATTTTTATGATTCCCAACCTTTTAAAAGACCTTTAGCATGTTTTATGAATTCTTTTAAGATATTTCAGAGGGGAATGGGGAAACACGGATAGATTTGGAAATACAAAGGGATTTCAGCTAGAGTTAAAAATGGGTCACCTCGGCTAGAGTAAGAAAACAAATTTCGCACAACTGGAATTCTCTTTTCATATGGTGACAACACCACCTACAAGCCTTGATATGTAACCCGATATTACTCTTTTGTCAATCTATCACATAAATCCCCCCCACCCCAAGCACCAAAGGAATAATCACCCAATCTATAACTTCTGCAAATGTTCTCTAACATAATGTCTTGATGTAACCTCACTATAAGCTCTGATCCCAACTCCTGGTGGGTGAAGAACCCACCATGTTGGAATAAGCTTTCATACAACCTATCATGCCCTAGAGCATTCCCATGATTCAAGGTGCCTTGTGACCTTTGAGCATGCAACATCTATGTATTTTGCTCAGTTATGACATGACTGACTCATGAGTAATACACTTAAAATATGCCTCTACAATTATACTTATGTCTATGTTTAGTTACCAATGTAATGCATAAGAAGAAAATGTAGCTATCCACAAGTATAACCACACTTCACATTTTCCTCATCATGTTGTACAATACCATCATGCTATAATAAAATGATGCAATTTACATACACATGCATAATACAAATGTACACAATATATGTGTGAGGGGAAGGGCCCTTATCTATCCAAATATATAAATGTATAAATGTAATATTGTTACAATAATGTTACATCCAATGTCAAATCCTTACAACAAAACCTTGGTTTTGTCTTCCAAATCAAAACCCCTAAATGTATAATTCAAAATCCCCCAAGGTACAACCTACAACTGCACTCTTAGTGTGAGACCTTAGGTTCACAACTTGGCCCTAATATACAATATATAACTAGAATCACTTCTTGGAAATGGTCTTCGAAAACCAAGAAGATATATCAGTCATACAACAGAGTTCATTCTCATGTATTGACATGTCTTGTAGTGGAGAGATTTTCATCTTCTCACCTTGTATTTGATGAGTGGGGAATCGATGGACCATGGTTAGCTAAAAGTTTCAAAGTTATATCAAGTGAACCTTAACCACAACTAAAATCAATGCTTATAGCTAGAGCCCAAAGTTGGAGCCATCTAGTGCTAGAGTCATAGTTGTAGCCAGAGACAGATTCATGTTTCATGAGCATGATTTAGCTATCGGTTTTCCTTAAACCACCACCTGTAGAAGGCTTTGGCTTCTACTATGCATCTCATCATTTTACGTTCATCTTTATACCTTCATTAGTGATCACTTCCACTTCGCAAAAGACTTTTGCTTCTAGTTAGATTCAAAATTATTGAAAGATTTGCTTTGAGGCTAGTTCCAAAGTTGATGGTTAGCCTTAATCTTTGGATTCTGCTACCTCATTTGGTTTGTAGTCTTTCTTTAATCACCATTTTAGAGACCATATCCAATCATTTGTTTTTATTTACCTTATATTTCAGCTCTCTTATTCAACTCATATACACCCTTTTGGATTAAAGGGAGAAATGTTAGAAACATAATTATGTAAACTTAGCTTATTCATTTGAATGAAAGGAAAAAAACTTCAAATAAAAACCCATCATCATAAAAGTTTAAAAAAACCATTGGAAAATAAAAATTCGAAATCAAAATATTATGTATTATTATATATATCTTGTGAATATACATCACATAATTTATCCAAAATAATTTATTATGGGTATATGTTATACAAAATAAAAAAATAAAAGAAAAAATAAAAATAACAAAAAAATAAAAAATAAAAAATTATCACCAAAAATACATATTAAAGCTTGCATTTCATATATAAAATATATAATTTTATCATCACGTGGCAATATCTATTATTTTGTAACGAAGTGTTTAAAGCTTGCAAGTTTCTTATCATATACATTTGAAATATATTATAGTGAGGATAATGCTATTATTCATTTACTAAACATATTTATTTATTATTTTGTTAAAATATTTATATTTTTATCATAGTATATTTAGAATTTGTATTTAAAATATATTAAATGGATATTAAAATAAAAAATAGAACTTTTTTATTTTCAATTTAATATTGAAATTTTTATTTATCTCATAAAATAATTTTTTTACTAATATATTTTCTTAAATATTACATTTGTGTTGAGTATGGAAGGAATTTTACATTCCCTTGATAAGGAATTGGAATATCACTAACCTATATCCATCTTAATTTCATATCTACCGATCATTGAGAGGGATAAATCTCTTTTCTCTATAAAAGAAATTTGCACCTCAAGAGATTTGATCCCCTCGGTACTTGTTAGATCCGAGTTAAAATAGATCTAGGTTGGTTTAATTATTAATTATTAACTATAATTATTTATTTTATTTTATTTTTTACTTTATGTAATTTATGTAATTTGATAATGTCAAAATATTTTAATTAATAATTATTTTTTTATTTTTGTTTTTGTGTAATTTTATTGAGTTAAAATGTTTACATACATAACAAGATACGACAGGACAACATTATTTTACATATCCTTATACTAAACATTACATATATTCCTCGTGCTAAAATAGAAAATATATAGTAATTATGAATGAATTGTAAAAAATTTAGCCTGCAGGGCAATTGGTAAGCCCCTCCCTAATACTAAAAGATAGAAGGAAATTATGAATAAAATTATAAAATTTTCATCTCCTCCCCCTAATAGCTCAATTGGCAAGTCCCTCATTCGTACTAAAATGTAGAAAGCAATTATGAATGAAATTATAAAAAATTTAGCCCCCGGGGAGAAGCTCAATTGGTAAGTGTTGTGAAAATGAAGTGTTATATACCATAAGATTCCAAGTTCAAATCGCCCTGATCTACCTAATATCTACTGAAGGGGCCATATGTAGACACATAGAGTTTATAGTGGTAGATGTTGAAGAGACAAAGGTTATAATGGTAGACACATAGAGGTTATAGTGGTAGATGTTGGAGAGACAAAGGTTATAATGGTAGACACATAGAGGTTATAACGGTAGATGTTGGGGAGACAAAAAAGTTATAATGGTAAACACATAGAAGTTATAGTGATAGATGTTGGAGACACATAGAGGTTATAGTGGTAGACACATAGAGATTACAGTGGTAGTTATTGGAAACGACCATTTTTTACGCAAGTACAAAATCAAAAAATACTTAAAAAAATTCATACGAAAACATAAAAACAGCTATGTAATGAATGAATATTCCATCCATAAAAAATAACAACAATGATATTATCACTCATAAACATATACTTTATAGTGACTTTATCACTGTAACACTATATGATTCAAAATATTTCAAAATTTAATAATATATATCTCAAAATATAATTATCACTCATAATTATATACTTTATTACTATAAAAATATATGATTCAAAATATTTCAAAATTTAATAATATACATCTCAAAATATATTACAATAGTACAATATTTTTTAAACACTTTATAGTAAAAATATTTTTATAAAGTGTATAAATATTACTGGATCTAAATTAGTGTTCTACAATTTTATGAAGTGGTTTTTGTTTTTAATATTAAAAAGAGTTAAAAAATAATATTTACATTAAAAAATAAAAAGAGTTAATAGATATTTATAAAATATTTTAAGATATAAAATATATAATATAATTTATATTAAAATTTATATAAAAATGAAATAGTCGATAGCGATTTTTTTTACTTTTTTGTTGTGATTAAAGGAATTGGTAACTAGGTTGATTTTGCACTCGCATGAAAAATGGTCGTTTCCAATAACTACCACTATAATCTCTATGTGCCTACCACTATAACCTCTGTGTGTCTACCATTATAACCTTTGTCTCTCCAACATCTACCACTATAACCTCTATGTGCCTACGTATGGTCATTTCCAATAACTACCACTATAATCTCTATGTGCCTGTTATCTCCCCAAGAGACTCTCCTAGGTTGTAGCTCGGAGATGCTCGGGACATCACAAACTCAACTTAATGTTGGAAATGGATGAATAGAAGGAATGATGCATATTCAAGCCAAATAACCGCTTCTACTTTGCTTGACTCCAGACATGCGTGAACACCCCCAGACTACAAGGCTTTAGACCACCAATTACTCACAGCTTAAGGATTAGGTGAAAATGGAGAGTACTGACCACACCAACAGATGCACAGGACCCTGTGATGGCCGGCTGCAACCAGTAAAAGGTTTGCAAATCTAATTCCTTAGTGCACAGACAGGATGACAGCTCTCTGTCACTAAGTGAAAAGAAACTTGATCAATAAATTCACTAATACATACAAGATTATAACATAGAGGTGGGATGACAACCCCTCTAATGCCACACATCAGGAGTTCAAGAAAAAATGCAAATCAAGCATAACCTAGAACAAAAAAGAAGTGGAAAGTGAGCAATTAACAGCAAAAGAAGCTTGTATTAGCTGAAAATGCTGACGAGACGCTGCAAGTATTAAAGTAGTTATAGTCTACAGAAGTTGAACCTTACATCAAAACAACAACCATCAACCCTGATTACATCTATTTTCTGGATATATATAGAGGTTGATTACAAAAATGTTCTACTATTCTATGCGTGGAGGGGTCATAATGGACCACCAACCGCTTTAACTGTCTGATGGAGTCTTTAGTACAATCTGCCTGCTTCAGTGAGTGAATTTGATCTTCTCAGATGCTCTGTTGTCCTTCTTGGGCAGGTGGAGTGTTGTATGGGTGAAATTCCATAACTGATAAATGCATTTAACTGCTCGAGGCTGGTCCTTTCTTTCTCGGCCATCCTTCCTGTTAAATGCATTCGTTGAGGAGTAACTGCGCCGAGTACTGAACACTGGCCACCTTCGTACTTTGGGAGTATGGAATGGATAGAGGACTGCATGGCGGACGTATGAGCAGAGCGGGAAATGAATATCAGTCGTTGGATCATGCAGATGGACGGCGGATATGGCTCAGCAGGAGGTATCGGGAGGAAACGGGAGCAGACAATCGTGAGCCGTTGGATCCCGGGCAGTTAGATCCAATGGTCACCGGGCGGAGGATATGCACGAGGGTTAACAAGCGGGGATGACGGACAGGCGGTAAGCGGTATTGCCCACATCGTCGTTGGAAGGTAGGTGGTAAACGTACAACGACCAATGATCACAATCATCGTGTGACACGTGGCAGCGGAAACCGCTTTGCTCGCGAGTTAACACGCGGGCAGTTTGCGGGTGTAGGAGGAGTGACTACCGTTGGATCTCATAATAGGTGATCGGACGACGGGGGTTTAATTGCGCACGTTTTCATCGAATGTGACAGAAAAGGGCTGGTGAAAGCGCGCGGTTATGTGGTGACGGTGCTATAGATCTTCAGACTTATCGCTTGGGGACTTGAAGGAACAGGGGCTTATGCCGAGTTCTGGAGGAAAAACAGAGATGTGGGGGTTATGAGGGTATGAGTGGGGTGAAAGGGAATGAGAAAGATAACTTGATACAAGTCCCTTTTTAGCCATAAACACCATGGCCATACCTGCATTTGACTCTCAACTCTTGAAATATGTAGCAGAGCTAACACTCGCTCCTTTTGGGGATGAGATCCTCCCTGTGAGGTCTCAAGAACTCGCAAATCAATTCCTTTCCTATAAAAACAAATTAGCAAAATTTCCTAGTGTTCCATTGGGCATGGAGTCTAGCTAGAACTGGTAAAGCAACATATTTACAACTTTAAGGCCAAAGACCCTAAATCAAATAAATTTTCAGAAAATGCTCATTGATTGAGCCAACAAAAAACTGCTTCTCCTCCCATACTTTTCAGCATGAAGGTATTGTTCCCTTGGATTTGAGAAATTATAAAAGGCCCTGTCCAGAAAGCATCAAATTTCCCATGGTTGCCTTTCTTTTCTTTCAGTGCATCCCACTTCAGGACCAGGTCTCCGACCTGAAAATTATCTGATTTTGTCTTTCTGTCAAAAGCTTCCTTAACCTTCTTCTGATGTGTTGCAGACCTTTCAACCAGCTGTTCTCTGATTTGATGTACCTCTTCTAAATTAGTGATCCTTTTTGCCATGTTTTATTCCTCATTCTGCTCTTCTTGAATGAATTTTGCCAGAGGGAGAGTTAACTGAATCGGGAATATGGCTTCAGTGCCATATACCAGCCTGAATGGAGAATTCCCTGTGGATTTCTTAACGGTCACTCTGTCAGCCGACAATGCATATTTGAGCTTAGAATCCCAATTCCTTTTATTGTCTTCCAGCAGCCTTTTAATTATCCTTATCAGGCTCTTGTTGAAAGATTCTGTTAGACCATTTCCTTGAGGATAATAAGAGGTGGAATGAACTAGATTAATGCCCATTGAATCACACATGTCCACCAATTCTTTTTCTTGGAAGGTTGCTGCATCATCTGTGATTATTTTATGTGAACAACCAAACCTGGTGAAGATATGTTCTGTTAAAAACTTCATGCCCACCCTATGATCAGCCTTCCTGGTAGGGATTACTTCAATCCACTTAGTGAAGTAATCAGTAGCAACTAAGATCCATCTGTGCTGGCCACTGGAATGTGGATTGATCTCTCCAATGAAATCCAAGCCCCATTGTTGAAAAGGTCCATTTACATGTACTGGTTCCAAGGGTAGGGACTTCAGTTGCTGCTTTCCTTCGAATCTTTGGCACCTGTCACAAGATTTAACAAATGAAAAGACATTAGAAAACAAGGTGGGCCAATAGTAACCAGCTCTGAGAATTTTGTGGGCTGTAGTTTTCCAATAATGATGCCCTCCACACATGCTGGAATGAAATTGCTGCATAGCCTCCATTGATTGTTCTTTATCCAGACACCTTAGCAGGATTCCAGAAGGATCCCTCCAATAAAGCAGACTTTCATGAATGCAATACTTTGCTGCCCTAAGTTTAATAGTTCTAGCTTGACTTTGAGTAAAGCCTAGAGGGATTTCTAGCTTCAGCAAGAATTTAGCTATTGCAGAGTACCAATCACAAGAAGCTAGATTTTCGGCCAGTGTTTGATTCCTTTCTGATTCAGTTGTTTCTTCTTCTTCTGTTTGACCATTTTCTGCAATTATGCCCATGAAATCTATGCCCAACGATTTGCAATTTTCTTCAGCCAATAGTCGGGCAAGGCCCTGACCTCTAACCAGCTTAGTGGGCTTCAATTCTATATTAAATTCAATTAACTTCGTAATCCATTTAGCCCTTCTCCCATCAGCATCAAGCTGTGTTAAGACATCTTTAATTGCAACAGAGGGTACATATGCAATTATCTTGGAATGCAGGATACAAACTCTAAAAGCTTTCAAAGACTTGATAAGAGTATATGCTTGTTTCTCCACAATATCATACCTCAGCTCAGCATCCCTTAAGGTTTTGCTGAAAAATGCCACTGGATGTTCTGAACCTTCTTCGTCTGCTTGCAACATAACTGCTGCAAGGGTGTCTTCAGAGGCAAAAGAAAACATGTGGAACTCCTTGATGTAATCTAGACTTATTAAAGTGGGAGCCTCCATAATAGATTTCTTAATGGACTCAAAGGATTTTCTTGCCACTTTAGTCCATTTTATCTCTGACCCCTTTTTCAACATGGAGGTGATGTGCTTTACAAGTTCTACAAATTTTGGGATAAACCTCCTTACAAAATTTATTTTTCCCAGAAAACACTGGATATCTTTCTTTGATCTTGGGACAGACAAAGTCTGTATTGCTTTTACTCTTTCTGGGTCAATTTTGACACCTACAGCAGAAACAACATGTCCTAACAGCTTGCCCTCTTCCAAAGCAAAATGTGACTTCTTAGGATTGATTGAAATTCCAAACCTTCTGCACTTCAGGAACACTTTCTTCAAATGTTGTAAGTGGTCTTCATGGCTGCTGGAGTATACTTTTATATCATCAAGGTAGATATGGACAAACTTATCCTTCTCTCCCACAAATGCTATATCCATAGCTCTCTGAAAGGTGGCTCCAACATTCATCAATCCAAAAGGCATCTTGGAATACATAAAAGTGCCCAAAGAAGTGGTGAATGCAGTCTTTTCTTGGTCATCTGGATGTACAGGAATCTGGTTATAGCTTGAAAATCCATCCAGGAAAGACATCACTTTGGCTCCTGAGACCTTCTACAGTAAATGATCCATTTTGGGCAGAGGGTAATTGTCTTTTTTAGAGCACTTGTTCAAGTTTCTGAAATCAACACAGAGTCTGATTTCTCCACTTTTCTTCCTTACTACCACTAAGTTGGCTACCCATTTTGAATATCTGAGAGGGACTATGATTTTGGCAGCCAGCAACTTTTTTATTTCTTTTTCAATTAGATGGAAGAGCAAAGGATTTACTGGTCCCAGATTTTGCTTGAAAGGGATGGTGTATTTCTCTAAAGGGATTTTATGCTGGATAATATTTTTATCATAAGTTTTCAGGTCACTATATTCCCAAGCAAAGACATCAGAAAATTGCTTCATCAAATTGCAGTATTCAGCACTTTGGGCAGCAGACAGATGGGTGGACAAATTTATATATCTAGGCTGGTCTGGACTCCCTATATTATGTTTACAGACTGCAGATTGGTCTTCTTTCTGGGCATCCTTATAAGGCACATCATTCTGGTCAAACAACTTTTCTAATGGAATTAGACCCTTGGGTATATGATTGTTGGGCAATTGAACAATGATATCTTTTCCAATTCTATTTCTAAGCTGGGATTTGGGACTTTCTTCCAAGGCTTCATTTTCTTGGTCAATTTGCATTTCAGAAAACTCATCAATGACTTGCAGGAATCTATTTACTTCAGCATCGTCCTCAAAAACTTTCCAATGCTAGACATTATCAGGCAAGGATGGCCTATATTTCATTTGGACTTCATAAACTAGTCTGGGAGGCATGGGAGGAATAAACATGCTAGCAGACACAGCAAGGGAATCAACAAGCTGATTTTTGGCTCTAGGGATATATGAGATACAAAAATTATCAAAGGAATCTCTGAGTCTCCATACCTCATCTCTATACACTTTCAGCCTTGGGTACTTTTCTTGAAATGTTCTGTTTACTTGCTGAATGATAAGATCAGCATCTCCAAACACCCTTATGTTCCTGATTCCTATGTCTTTAGCTGCATTAAGGCCCAATAGCAGAGCCTCATACTCTGCTATATTGTTTGTAACTTGAAAAGCCAGCTTGAAAGATAGATGGGTGCTTCCTTGTTTTGGAGATATCAACACCACCCCTGCTCCTACAGTCTCCCTGGAACATGCTCCATCAAAGAACATCTCCCAAACCTGACTTCCTTGCTCTCCCTTTGCCTAACTGACTGGTTTCTTGATCTGCATCGAGGCCTTCTGGGATTCTTCAATTCGGAGGATGCATGCTCCAAAGTCAGTGTCCACGGCATATATGGGATGATTAGTAGGGTTCTTCTCATCACTGATGATGTATGCCAACTGTGCTTCCCTGTAAAATATCTTGCTTTCTCCTCCAAAGACTGGGACAGTGGCATAAGATAGATCATTCTGTAATGTCTCACCTAGTCTCTTAATCCACCCTTTGGACAAAAGCATGCCAAACTTGGGAGGGACATCTGCTACCACAATAGCCATCATCATACTCTTCATGGGCAACTGAGTTAGGGTAATGGCTAGATCTTTAATCAACCCTAGCCATTTCACCCTTCTTGAATCAAATGAGATGAAATCATGATATGGTCTGATGATGCCAAGGCCTAACTCTTCCATGACAGCTTTAGGCATCAGATTGTGGCTGGCCCCAGTGTCTAGCAGGCAATTGTGGAGGATTTTGTCATGAATGGTCAAGGAGACATAAAATGATGGAGAATTATTATCAGTAGGTTCAGTCATAGGGCTAAGCACAATTGTAGGCTTGTCGTCTTGCAGATTGACATAGTCAGTGGGGGTTTGTGTGGCTTTCATCTCAAGAGCCTCAAGGATAGGCTTTCTAAAAACTTCACTCTTTACAAGTTCTAACAGAGGCACATATATTTTTAACTTCTGGACTTCTGACTCAAAACTGAAAGGGGAAGGTGTTGGAAATAATACTGAGAGGGGGGGGGTGAATCAGTATTATCAGATCAATAATATTTTTCCAATTTCATACTCAGAAACATATACGCTACTTCAGTTAAGTGAACCCGCGTGTACACGCTACTGTGTCTAAAGCAACTAGCGTATATCCAGAAATCTTATGATTCAATTAGCTTATCTTCAGTAAATGCATCAGAACATTATTAACCATATTAACAGTAAACAGGTGCAGTATAACAGAACAGATCATCACACAAAAGCCACACACATGAACACCATGATATAAGGTGGAAACCCAATGTGGGTGAAAACCACCTGCTGCAATTCGTCTCTTTCTTCTTTAATAAGAAACTTCTTTTACAATGTACTGGTGCAGTCCTTTACCAGCACGCAGGCTACAACCTGCAGAGGGCTACAACCCTCATAGCTCTTGTACTAGCCGATCCATTTACTAGTACGTAGGTGCCTACCTACAGAATGCTCCAAACTTTACTCGTTTTCCAGCTGCTACTGGAAGGGAGCTACAACCCCCTGGCTCTTGTATTGGCTGATATGTTTACCAGTACGTAGGTACCGGCCTACGATCTTCTCGGGACCACGTTTCATACATTCTCATACTGAATCCATAAGACAATCACCATTGTAGTACAACCTGCATCATCAATCACTGAAACACCCAATACTGAATCACTGAAGCCCTGTCAACAACATCATAACAACAACCAGATCCAACTCCATCTTCAAATATCATACTTCACATTGTATACGCTACTTGGATGAACCCAACCTGCGTGTATATGCTCTTTTACCAAAACCAACCTGCATACAGATCTGCAAATTCAAGCTTAAAACTCCGCAGCTATATCAGACATCAAAACATACCCAGATCATAATAATAAACATGCGTCAGTAGATCTAGTCTATCCACAGTCAAACCATATGAAGATAACCATTCCAAGCCTTGAGATCTCGTTCCATCATCCTCCACATGAGTGAAACCTTGGTTCAGATCACCAACCCATAACCAGCATTTGGATCTCACACTTCCTCAGATTTTCATCACTCAGACACACTCACTTCATCAGACACACATTGCTTACCCCTCTTTGCCTAATGATCTTCTCCTTATATAGCCTTAGGCACTTCACAATACCACGGTCCAAAACCATAGTAACACAATACCATCAACTTCAAAACTAGGGATCGACACGCCCGTCGAGACACCATGGTCCAAAACCATAGGCACAACTTCCAAGGACTAACCGCCACGGACCAAAGGTACGTTTTCACATGTACGCTCTTTTACTGAATCCAACCTGCGTGTACATGCTGATTTTCCTTAATGAACCTGCATATATCTCTTTCTTGTCCTGTTGTACTGAGATCTGTCCTCTGATCAAGTTGCCATCACTTGTACCTGTCTCTGAGTGAGTTGCCATCAAGGACAACACTTGTATCATAATGCCAACAATCTCCCCCTTTGGACTTGATGGCAACCACCACACCAAGTCACTCTCCCCCTTTGACATCAAGGGCAAAGGGCGGACCAAGATATTCTCTTCTTTGGTATACCTTCTGCTGTCCATACTCCCCCTGAGTACATGTTGAAGTTTCTGATTTGGCTCCCCTTTGTATATGCCAAGTTGTATCAATCCATCCATGCTCCCCCTGAGCAGATGCAGGTTCTAAGACCAGCAATAACTATCATTTATCATATATGATATGTACCATACGCATAAGCCTGCAATACCATTCCTTTGATCAAACAACAAGATGTATCATTTAGTTTCATCAGCAACTTCTAACCATAATCCCAACAATGAATTATTTGAAGTATATGCTCCCCCTGAGCGTGAGCCAACCATGACCATTTCCTGAGTCTGTTCTGCTGCCCTTTATGCTCCCCCTGAACCTGAGCCAACCATGACTGAAACATTTCCTGGGTCTGTTCTGCTGCCCTTTCTACATATACGCGACTTTGCAGCCTGTAACTTGCGTATATACGCGACTTGTCTTCATTATATCAGCGTATGCAAGATGGAATACTGAAATTCATCACTTTCAGATTCCCCTGTCTGTTATGTCAGCTGACTGAGTTATGCCACACCTTTCTGTCTCTGTCTTCTTCAATTCCTGGAACTATGATGATGTATGGTCCTCTTGTTTTGAATTTTGAAATCTGCTCCTGCATTCCCTTGCTTTATGCCCATATTTGTTGCATGTATAACATCTTACATATTTCATGTTCCTTCAATTGCTTTGTGTCCAAACACATTGCAAGAAAAGCAATATCCATTAAAGTACCCTGAATGTGATGATCTTTCTGCATGATGGTCTTGAAACCTTCTTCTTCTACACATGGCTGCAACATGTCCAAGATTATGGCATACATAACATTCAACATTATTCATGGGAGGAGTAAAAGATTTTCTTTGAGGAGTCTCTTTCCTTGATTGTTGATGGGGTTGTCCTTTCATTTCCTTGTAGAGCCTTTCAAATTTTGCATTAGAGATTCTTGTCTTACTTTGTGAACTAGATTCACCTTCAATAGACTCATGAAAACCAAGACCAGTTTTGATAGCGGGGGATCTTTGACTACTAAGAATATCATCCAAGATCTTAGTACTATCTTGAAATCGTAATAGTTTATCTTTTTCTTCTAATTTACTTTTCAAGATATTTACCTCAACTTGATGTTGTTCTTCTTTTTCCAGACATTGCTTCTTCAAGGTCTCTTCAGCTTTCCTTCCTTCATCCAGCTGATGCCTTAGTTTGAGGATCTCGTTTTCTTGCTCTTTATTCAGCGCTAGAAGCATTTGTCGAATTCTGGAGGCACATTCCAACTGATCTTCTAATCTGATGATTTCTTCTTTGAGGGCATTCTTCTTTTTGCTAGGTAGATCTTGCTGATCTATGGTTTGATCTGATGCTTCATTTGCTTTTCCATCTTCATTCTGAGGTGATTCAGGATCTGAATTCTTGCTTCCACTCAACGGCAGGTTGTCATTGTTCCTTTGAGCTGTCTTCTTCTTCTGACGCGCTTTCTTCCCCATTGTTCTACGAATCTCCTTTAAGCGATCAAGCTTCTATCAAAGGACCTGCTCCGATACCAATTGTTGGAAATAATACTGAGAGGTGGGGGGGGGGGGTGAATCAGTATTATCAGATCAATAATATTTTTCCAATTTCATACTCAAAAACATATACGCTACTTCAGTTAAGTGAACCCACGTGTACACGCTACTGTGTCTAAAGCAACTAGCGTATATCCAGAAATCTTATGATTCAGTTAGCTTATCTTCAGTAAATGCATCAGAACATTATTAACCATATTAACAGTAAACAGGTGCAGTATAACAGAACAGATCATCACACAAAAGCCACACACATGAACACCATGATATAAGGTGGAAAACCAATGTGGGTGAAAACCACCTGCTGCAATTCGTCTCTTTCTTCTTTAATAAGAAACTTCTTTTACAATGTACTGGTGCAGTCCTTTACCAGCACGCAAGCTACAACCTGCAGAGGGCTACAACCCTCATAGCTCTTGTACTAGCCGATGCATTTACTAGTACGTAGGTGCCTACCTACAGAATGCTCCAAAATTTACTCGTTTTCCAGCTGCTACTGGAAGGGAGCTACAACCCCCTGGCTCTTGTACTGGCTGATATGTTTACTAGTACGTAGGTGTCGGCCTACGATCTTCCCGGGACCACGTTTCATACATTTTCATACTGGATCCATAAGACAATCACCATTGTAGTACAACATACATCATCAATCACTGAAACACCCAATACTGAATCACTGAAGCCCTGTCAACAACATCATAACAACAACCAGATCCAACTCCATCTTCAAATATCATACTTCACATTGTATACGCTACTTGGATGAACCCAACCTGCGTGTATACGCTCTTTTACCAAAACCAACCTGCGTACAGATCTGCAAATTCAAGCTTAAAACTCCACAGCTATATCAGACATCAAAACATACCCAGATCATAATAATAAACATGCGTCAGTAGATCTAGTCTATCCACAGTCAAACCATATGAAGATAATCATTCCAAGCCTTGAGATCTCGTTCCATCATCCTCCACATGAGTGAAACCTTGGTTCAGATCACCAACCCATAACCAGCATTTGGATCTCACACTTCCTCAGATTTTCATCACTCAGACACACTCACTTCATCAGACACACATTGCTTACCCCTCTTTGCCTAATGATCTTCTCCTTATATAGCCTTAGGCACTTCACAATACCATGGTCCAAAACCATAGTAACATAATACCATCAACTTCAAAACTAGGGATCGACACGCCCGTCGAGACACCATGGTCCAAAACCATAGGCACAACTTCCAAGGACTAACCGCCACGGACCAAAGGTACGTTTTCACATGTACGCTCTTTTACTGAATCCAACCTGCGTGTACACGCTGATTTTCCTTAATGAACCTGTGTATATCTCTTTCTTGTCCTGCTGTACTGAGATCTGTCCTCTGATCAAGTTGCCATCACTTGTACCTGTCTCTGAGTGAGTTTCCATCAAGGACAACACTTGTATCATAATGCCAACAGAAGGGGACTTATCGGGACCTCTTACCTCTTGAGCTAGTGCTTTGAGGATGAGTGGATCAACTGCTGGCCTCTTCTGTCTGATATTTTGTTACTCTGTTTGGTCAGCAGCTCTTTGGGCAGGACTCTCCTTGACATTGTTCGCTTTTGACCTGAGATTATACCTTTGCTGTTCACCAATCTGCAAAACAACCTCTTTGTCCCACTCTTGACTGTTTTGGTCCAGTAGTAATGCTTCTTCATATGCAGCCAATGTCAAAAAGGTAGCACTACCTTTATCTTCCATGCAGTGAATTTCATCCTCCTCTTCAAACGGCTCCTCCTCCATGACTACATTTTGAAAAGGAGCCTTAACTTTTTGTTCTTCATTTGTTTCTTTACCCCTTTGGGTGATTTGGAATTGTTCATTTTCTCTTCTGAATGGATTTGGATTTTTTGGAGGAAATGTGTTTTGAAACCTTGGTTTCCCAGAACTCTGCTCAACTTTCAGCTTAGATATCTTAGCAACCAATGACTCTATCATTTTGGCCATCTTATCTAGCTTAGGTTCTGAAGATGAAGTAGAGGAAGAAGAAGCCTCACCTCTCTGCCTTCTTCTATCAGCATGACTTTTTAGCTTTTCTGCAGCCATGATATTTGATTCCACTTCCAGTGTTGCATCTTGCATATCAGCTAGAGTGGCACATCTTCTTTCACTCAAAATCAGGCAGAAATCCAAGTCAAAAGCATTGGCATAAGTGAGTTTGGTGGAGGTGGGGGTAGGCTTTACTTCAGATGGTATCTTACTATACATATGGTTAAATCTTTTATTAAAATCAGGCAAAGATTCCCCATTCTCCCTTTCTAGGTTTCCAAACTTTGTATGGTAGTAGAGCAGGTCCTTCCTATCTCCCCGTTGCTTTAGGAATGCATCATCCAATGCTTCAATGTCTGTTATGGACCTATGAGGCAATTCTCTGAACCATTTTCTAGTTTCTCCATCAAGGCTCTGGACAAAAACTCTCATCCACACATCATCTTCACTGATATCTAAGTTATCAGCATAACTATAAAAAGATTCAAGGTGTTCTTCAGCTATTGCTCCCTCTGTACCAGTGAATTTGGGCATGTATTTCTGATATTCTCCTGCAGGAATGGCATTCAAAGGAACATGCAAGACGAGGGGTCCATACCTAGCAGCTATATATTTTTCCATCTTTGTGGGAGCTTGCTAGCCTGCCATGACTGGGATATGTGGAAGGATACTGGCAGATTGAATGGCAGGGAGCAGTGCAATTGATGATAGAGACAAAGGGATGCGATGGACTGTATGGGATGCTTTCTTTGGAATGAGATCCAAAGGGGAACTAACTGAAAAAGGGGCTATATGAATCTCTGAAGGTATTTCTATCCTAACAATGTTGGGCTCTAAGTCTTCAAACTGTCTATCCTCAACTATAACCTTGTCTTTCAGATATGCATAAGTTTTCTTGGGCTTACCTGATCCTGATGCTCCTTTATGCAATGTTTTCTTCTGCTTAACAATCTTCTCAGGGTCAGGCACTGTGTCAGCTGGTGATTTCTGAGCATTTCTTCGAGTATGCCTCAAAAACTGAGCCAGGACTGTTAGAAAATTATATATTACGGTGCAATGGAACACATATAATATTGCAGAAATATAAACATAGAAAACGCACAAAACAAGAGAGACACAGATATACGTGGTTCACCCAATTTGGGCTACGTCCACCCCGAACAGCCAGTCCTTCCTTTCTATTATCCAGCAAAATGAAGAGATACAACCTACAGCAAAACCGCTGTAATATCCTTTGTTTTCTCTCACAGTCTCACCTCTATGTTTCTCGCTCACCGAATACACATCTATCTCACAGCCTCAAATACAATGCCCTCATATAAAGAGAGGGGTTGCCTTCTAGGGCAAAAAACCCTAAACTAAACATAAGTTCTACCGTCAGATCATCCGCCTAATGAACGGCCCAGATTGACTAGAAATTACTATACTTTTACAAGGCAATTTTACAGCTGTTTTTAGCTTCGGGGGCGCTGCCCCCGAAACCCCCTGCCAGGGGGGGGCTCCCAAAAGTCGCTGCCGCCCCCCCTGGACCCCCCACGGTAGCGATTATTTTACGGGCTGGGGTCCAATATGCCGGTGCTATAGAAGATAATCAGGCTCCACACCCAACAATCTCCCACTTGGAGACTGATTGTAGCAACTCCACCGCTGCTCCATTTGCTGGACAATGACTCCTCTTTGGACCTGGCTGTTTCTCATCTTCATCGTCATCCTTGAAGACCAACTGAAACTGAGCATATTCTCAGTTTCTCCCTGGTTACAACTTTTGTTAGCATATCTGCAGGGTTCTAGCTAGTGTGTATCTTTTCCAGCTTCAACTCTCCATCTTCCAACACTGATTGTATGAAATGGTACTTGAGCTGTATGTGTTTTGTCCTGGAATGAAATGCTGAGTTCTTTGCAAGATGAATGGCACTTTGACTATCACTATATAACGTGCCCATATCATGCTCCTTACCCAATTCACCCATAAACCTTTGTAACCAAATCATTTCTTTACTAGCCTCTGTAGCAGCAACATACTCTGCTTCTGTTGTTGAAAGTGCAACAACACTTTGGATTTTTGAAACCCAACTGACAGCTGTTCCTCCGACAGTAAATACATATCCCGTAGTGCTCCTCCTATTATCTCTGTCACCTGCCATATCTGCATCAACATATCCTTGTAGAGATATGTTTGAACCACCAAAGCATAATGCCTGATTTGTGGTACCTCTCAAATATCTGAGGATCCATTTCACTGCCATCCAATGTTCCTTTCCTGGATTGTTCATGTACCTGCTTACAACTCCCACTGCATGTGCAATATCAGGCCTTGTGCAGACCATTGCATACATTAAACTTCCAACTGCTGATGCATAGGGAACTTTAGACATATAATCCATGTCTTCTTGGGTCTTTGGGCACATTTCTTTGCTAAGTTTGAAATGGCTAGCAAAAGGTGTACTAACTGGTTTTGCATTTTGCATGTTAAATCTTTTCAACACCTTTTGTATGTACTCATTCTGAGACAATGTTAATTTTCTATTTTTCCTGTCTCTAGTTATTCTCATACCAAGGATTTGTTTTGCAGCACCCAAATCCTTCATTGCAAATGAATTTGCCAATTTTCTTTTGAGCACATTTATTTCCTGCATGTTAGATCCTGCAACAAGCATGTCATCTACATACAATAACAATATAATATAGCTGCCATCATTTTGCTTTTTCAGATAAACACAATGATCAGAGTGACATCTAGTATAACCTTGTTCAGACATAAACTTGTCAAATTTTAGATACCACTGCCTTGGAGCCTGTTTTAAACCATACAAGCTCTTCTTCAACCTGCACACAAGTTTCTCCTTCCCTTTAACCTCATATCCTTGTGGCTGCTGCATATATATCTCTTCCTCCAAATCCCCATGGAGAAAGGCTGTCTTTACATCTAACTGCTCAAGATGCAAATCTTCAGCTGCTACAAGACTTAAAATAGTTCTGATTGAAGTCATTTTAACAACAGGAGAAAATATTTCATCAAAATCAATACCTTTCTTCTGTGCAAACCCCTTCACCACAAGTCTAGCTTTGTACCTTTGCTTTCCTCCATCTTCTTCCTTCAGCCTGTAAACCCATTTATTCTTCAATGTAGTTTTTCCTGTAGGAAACCTGACTAAATCCCAAGTCTGGTTATGCATTAAGGAGTCCATCTCTTCTTCCATGGCTACCTCCCACTTCTTCTTGCTTTCAACCTGCATTGCTTCTTCATAACATTCAGGTTCACCAGAATCAGTCAACAATAAATAATATAATGAAGGAGAGTATCGTTCAGGAGGTCTACTTGTCCTGGTAGATCTTCTAACACCACTTTCAGGTGTTTGGGGTGCCTGTTGTTGTTGTGATGGTTGCTGATGTTGTGGTTGTTGATTATTATTATTTTCAGGCACCTTTACTTTTTCAGTAATTTCATCAAGAACTGCGTATTCCTTGTTTCCTTTTTCTTGTTTCTTTTCCTGCAACTGATTCTTATACAAGACCTTTTCATTGAATATTACATCTCTGCTCCTAATGATTTTGTGATTTTCATAATCATATAAGCGATAACCAAAATCATTAACACCATATCCAATAAAGGTACATTTCTTTGACTTTGCCTCAAGCTTTGTTCTATTTTCTTTATCAATATGGACAAAGGCCTCACAACCAAAATGTTTTAAAATAGAGTAGTTTACCTTTTTCCCTGTCCATGCTTCCTCTGGAACACCACCATCCAAGGAACTTGAAGGTCCTCTGTTTATTAAATAAACAGCAGTATCTACAGCATCTGCCCAAAACTGTAAAGGCAATCCTGCATGCAATCTCATGCACCTTGCACGCTCCATGATTGTTATGTTCATCCTTTCTGACACACCATTTTCTTGTGGTGTTCTTGGAACTGTCTTCTCTCTGCGAATTCCATGCTCTGAACAGTACCTATCAAACTCTTTGCTGCAATATTCACCTCCATTGTCTGATCTAAGACACTTCAATTTCTTTCCTGTCTCAATCTCAACCAAAGCTTTCCATTTCTTGAAAGTATCAAATACATCAGATTTATTCTTAATACAATGAATCCAAGTTTTTTTAGTTGCATCATCAATAAAGGTAACATAATAACGAGAGCCACCGAGAGATGATACCTGAGCAAGTCCCCATACATCTGTATGCACAAGCTCTAATTTTTCGTTCTTCTTTTCTTTCCCAACTCTGAGAAATCTGACTCTCTTCTGTTTTCCATAAATGCAGTTCTCACAGAAATCCAAATCAAATTCTTCAAACCTGGCAACAAATTCCTTGAGTGAAGAATCTTCATCCCTTTTTCACTCATGTGTCCGAGCCTATGATGCCATAATGCTGCATCTGCTCCTTTGGAAGTCAAAGCATTAACAGAGTTAGAAATACCATTGCATAAATACAATGTACCAACCTTTTCACCTTTTGCTATTACCAGGGCTCCTTTTGTGACCTTCCAAGCTTTATCTATGAAAGTTGTCACACAACCTTCACTGCCTAACTGCCCTGTTGAAATCAGATTTTTCTTTAGATCTGGAACATGCCTTACCTCCTTTAGTAGCCATTGGTTTCCATTCTGCTGTTTTACAAGAACCTTACCCATTCCAACAATTTTACAGGGTTTGTCATCACCCAGACGAACTTGTCCAAAATCTCCTTGAACATAGTCATAAAAGTATTTCATTTCAGGTGTGGCATGGAATGAGGCCCCTGAATCTACCACCCAGGAATCAGTAATATTTTCGAAAGAAAGAATCAAAGCATCTTGTAACACCTCACCTGTCACATTTGCTTCATGATTGTTTTCTTGCTGTGCATCTCCTTCTTTTCCCTTCCGAGATCTACAGTCTTTCTTTAGGTGTCCTTTCTTTCCACATTTCCAGCACACTATCCCCGATCTGGACTTGGATCTACCTTTCCTTGATTTACTGCGATATCCTGAGCTCTTTCCTCTTTCCATTTTTCTTCCTCTAGACTCTGCACTCAAAGCATTTCCCGATGTCTCACCGGAGCTTTTCCGTCGCATTTCCTCGCTAAGGATAGCACCGACAACATCATCAAACTTTAAAGTACTAGATCCAGAAACGGAGTTACTAATGGCCATTACCAAACCATTCCAACTTTCTGGTAATGAGCACAAGAATAACAAAGCTCTAACTTCATCATCAAAGTTTACCCCTACAGAACTTAACTGGCTTGTAACTGTATTAAAATCATTTAAATGGTTTGCAACAGATCCACCTTCCGACATATTCATATTAAATAACTGTTTCATAAGAAATACCTTGTTTGAGGCCGAGGATTTTTCATATAGTTTCGACAACGTCTGCATCAAACCCTCTGTCGTGGTTTCCTTCGAAATGTTGAAGGCGACTGACGCAGCAAGGCACAACCGTATTGTTTCGAGTGCCTTTCTATCGAGAAGGTTCCATTCTTCGTCTTTCATACCCGTCGGCATCTTTGTTTTTCCGCCCAATGGTAGGTATAGATCTTTCTGATACAGATAATCTTCCATCTGCATCTTCCACAGCGAGAAGTTTTGGCCGTTAAATTTCTCGACCCTAAACTTACCATCTTCCGCCATTGCTCCCACTCGAACCAGGAACCCTTCTTTCCTGCGAGTTTATCAGCCAAATAGACCTTCGGCTCTGATACCAGTTGTTAGAAAATTATATATTACGGTGCAATGGAACACATATAATATTGCAGAAATATAAACACAGAAAACGCACAAAACAAGAGAGACACAGATATATGTGGTTCACCCAGTTTGGGCTACGTCCACCCCGAACAGCCAGTCCTTCCTTTCTATTATCCAGCAAAATGAAGAGATACAACCTACAGCAAAACCGCTGTAATATCCTCTGTTTTCTCTCACAGTCTCACCTCTATGTTTCTCGCTCACCGAATACACATCTATCTCACAGCCTCAAATACAATGCCCTCATATAAAGAGAGGGGTTGCCTTCTAGGGCAAAAAATCCTAAACTAAACATAAGTTCTACCGTCAGATCATCCGCCTAATGAACGGCCCAGATTGACTAGAAATTACTATACTTTTACAAGGCAATTTTACAGCTGTTTTTAGCTTCGGGGGCGCTGCCCCCGAAACCCCCCGCCAGGGGGGGGCTCCCAAAAGTCGCTACCGCCCCCCTGGACCCCCCACGGCAGCGATTATTTTACGGGCGGCGTTGCTGCCCCATTTTGAACTGGGGTCCAATATGCCGGTGCTATAGAAGATAATCAGGCTCCACACCCAACAAGGACTATAATGTGGAGTCGCCAAAGGTTGGTCTTCCTCCAGTGGAGTCGCCAGATAGATGATTACAACCAAAAATGTGTCCAGACTTTGTCTATCATCAAAGCATGGAACTGTGTCATTCTCCCAGGGAAGCTGAGCTCCAATCTCCTCTCCCCAGCAATGGCACCAATCGATGTTATCTCCCCAAGAGACTCTCCTAGGTTGTAGCTCGGAGATGCTCGGGACATCACAAACTCAACTTAATGTTGGAAATGGATGAATGGAAGGAATGATTCATATTCAAGCCGGATAACCGCTTCTACTTTGCTTGACTCCAGATATGCGTGAACACCCCCAGACTACAAGGCTTTAGACCACCAATTACTCACAGCTTAAGGATTAGGTGAATATGGAGAGTATTGACCACACTAGTAGATGCACAAGACCTTGCGATGGCCGGCTGCAACCAGTAAAAGGTCTGCAAATCTAATTCCTTAGTGCACAGACAAGATGATAGCTCTCTGTCACTAAGTGAAAAGAAACTTGATCAATACATTCACTGATACATACAAGATTATAACACAGAGGTGGGATGACAGCCCCTAATGCCACACATCAGGAGTTCAAGAAAAAATGCAAATCAAGCACAGTCTAGAACAGAAAAGAAGTGGAAAGTGAGCAATTAACAGCAAAAGAAGCTTATATTAGCTGAAAATGCTGACAAGACACTCCAAGTATCAAAGCAGTTACAATCTCCAGAAGTTGAACCTTACATCAGAACAACAACCATCAACCCTAATTACATCTATTTTCTGGATATATATAGAGGTTAATTACAAAAATGTTCTACTATTCTATGCGTGGAAGGGTCATAATGGACCGCCAACTGCTTTAACTGCCTAATGGAGTCTTTAGTACAATCTGCCTGCTTCAGTGAGTGAATTTGATCTTCTCGGATGCTCTGTTGTACTTCTTGGGCAGGTGGAGTGTTGTATGGGAGACATTCCATAACTGATAAATGCATTTAACTGCTCGAGGCTAGTCCTTTCTTTCTCGGCCATCCTTCCTGTTAAATGCATTCGTTGAGGAGTAACTGCGCCGAGTACTGGACACTAGCCACCTTCTTACTTTGGGAGTATGGGATGGATAGAGGACTGCATGGCGGACGTATGAGCAGAGCAGGAAATGAATATCAGCCATTGGATCACACAAATGAATGGCAGATATGGTTTAGCGGGAGGTATCAGGAAGAAACTGGAGAAAACAATCATGAGCCATTGGATCCCGGGTGGTTAGATCCAACGGTCACCGGGCGGAGGATATGCACAGGGGTTAATAAGCGGGGATGACGGACAATCGGTAAGCGGTATTTCCCGCACCGCCGTTGGAAGGTAGGTGGTAAACGTACAATGACCAACGATCACAATCATCATGTGACGCGTGGCAGCGAAAACCGCTTTGCTCGCGAGTTAACACGCGGGCAGTTTGTGGGCGCGGGAGGAGCGACTATCGTTGGATCGCACAATAGGTGATCAGATGGCGGGGGCTTAATTGTGCACGTTTTCGTCGGATGTGACGGGAAAGAGCTAGTGAAAGCACGCGGTTATGTGGTGATGGTGCTATAGAGCTTTAGACTTATCGCTTGGGGACTTAAAGGAACAGGGGCTTATGCTGAGTTCTGGAGGAAAAACAGAGATGTGGGGGTTATGAGGGTATGAGTGGGGTGAAAGGGAATGAGAAAGATAACTTGATACGAGTCCCTTTTTAGCCATAAACACCATGGCCAGACATGTGTTTGACCCTCAACTCTTGAAATATTTAGTAGAGCTAACAGTGCCTACCACTATAACCTCTATGTGTCTCCAACATCTATCACTATAACCTCTATGTGTCTACCATTATAACCTTTTTGTCTCTCCAACATCTACCACTATAACCTCTATGTGTCTACCATTATAACCTCTGTCTCTCCAACATCTACCACTATAACCTCTATGTGTCTATGTATAGCCCCTTCAGTAGACATAGGTAGATCAGGGGGATTTGAACTTGGAATCTTATGGTATATAACACTTCATTTTCGCTACACTTACCAATTGAGCTTCTCCCCGGGGGCTAAATTTTTTATAATTTCATTCATAATTGCTTTCTACATTTTAGTATGAATGAGGGACTTGCAAATTGAGCTATTAAGGGGAGGAGATGCAAATTTTATAATTTTATTCATAATTTCTTTCTATCATTTAGTATTAGGGAGGGGCTTACCGATAGGCTAATTTTTTTACAATTCATTCATAATTACTATATATTTTTTATTTTAGTATGAGGAATATATGTAATGTTTAGTATAAGGACATGTATTTACAATTCATTCATAATTACTATATATTTTTTATTTTAGTGTGAGGAATATATGTAATGTTTAGTATAAGGACATGTAAAATATTGTTTTCCTGCCGTATCTTGTTATGTATGTAAACATTTTAACTCAGTAAAATTATACAAAAATAAAAATAAAAAATAATTATTAATTAAAATATTTTGACTCTATCAAATTACATAAATTACATAAACTAAAAAATAAAATAAAATAAATAATTATAATTAATAATTAATAATTAATAATTAAGCCAACCTAGATCTATTTTAACTCTCGATCTAACAACCACCGAGGGGATCAAATCTCTTGAGATGCAAACTTCTTTTATAGAGAAAAGAGATTTATCCCTCTCAATGCTCGGTATATATGAAATTAAGATGGATATAGGTTAGTGATATTACAATCCCTTATCAGGGAATGTGAAATTCCTTCCATACTCAACACTGAAATGTAATATTTAAAAAAATATATTAGTAAAAAAAATATTTTATCATCAACTATAAATGGGATAAATAAAAATTTCAATATTAAATTGAAAATAAAAAAATTCTATATTTTTATTTTAGTATCATTTAATATATTTTAAATACAAATTCTAAATACACTATGACAAAAATATAAATATTTTAACAAAATAATAAATAAATATGTTTGGTAAATGAATAATAGCATTATCCTCACTATAATATATTGTAAATGTATATGAAAAGAAACTTGCAATCTTTAATTAGTTATACGTTTACAAGTGATAATAACATTGCTATTATGAACCTATCTAGTGATGATCTCAGAGTCACCGGGATCCGGGAGAAGAAGGAAAAAGCGCAGGAGAAAAACGAGCTACTAGGGTTTCGGCGGGCTGCAGGTTTCTTCATCCACAGATGGAGGAAGAGGAGGGAGCTCTTCTCCCTCCTACAAGGAGGCAGTGGCCAACAAGGGCAAGAAAGCCCCAGAAAAATTCAGAAAAATGGTGGATGATGAAAGGACTAGCATGGAAAAGGAAGAGGAGGAGGTCAAAATAAGGGAGAACAGTGACACTAGAGACAAGGAGAAAGAGGACAAAAAACAGGAAACAAAAGAGAAAAAACAAAAGGGGCCTTGTAAACCCAAAGCTGAAATAACACCCAAAGTGGTTTTAAATGATCCTGCGCTACAAGTGCATAGGGAGCACATGCAAACTTACGCAATCATTTGCAAATTCATGGGACTCTAGCCCACAAAAAAAGCTTTACAAACATGGATCAAGTACCACTAGAAACCCAAAGGGAGAATTGATCTACACCTTGGATCAAAAGGTTTCTTTATAGTGGTGTTCACAAATATCGAGGATAAAGACAGAGTGTTTCAAGGAGGGCGCTACTTCTACGCAGCAGCAGGTCTCTATATGAGACCATGGAAGTTGAACTTTGTCCCGGAATGTGAAACTTTCACATCGGTCCCAGTCTAGGTAAGACTCTATTCCCTACCTCTTGATTATTGGCAACCTAAATCGTTAGCTGCCATAGGCAATAAGTTAGTTAGGTTTATCAAAGCTTTAGAAGCTACTAGAAGAGGAAAATATACCTCCTTTGCCAGGATATGTGTGAAGATGGATCTATCAGGAGCTCTTCCGGATGAGGTGACATTGGAAGTTTTTGATGAAGAATGGATTCAATCAGTGGACTATGAGCATATTCCATTCAGATGTCATAGATGTCGTGAACATGAGCATCTTCTTAGAGACTGCCCTCTTGGCAAAACGAAGAATAATAGCAAAACTAATACAATGAAAGACCTGGACAACTTTCACAAGGTGGTCCACAAAGGAAGAGGCGGAAAAAGAGGGCAAAAGCTGCAACAAAATGATGGACACCAAGGTAGGCAAAACCAATTCCAAGTTCTGGTAGAGGATGAAGAAATAACAACAGAAAATCGAGCAAATGAAGGGAGTATGGGTGAGAAGGAGAAGGAAGGAAACCGTGAACAAACACAAGAAAATGATAAATAGAAAGGAATAATGATGAGTGATACAGAACCAGAGATGGACCAAGAAATGACCCAGAGTGAAATGGACCTGGAAGAGACTGAACTACAGGAGATTCTAGAAAGAGAAAACCTAGATCTGGAAGGGTTCCTAATTCAAGGAACATCTGTTGGGGTTGAATCGTTACCCCAAGAAGAGTTCAATAGAATACAACATTTGTGTTTATGTAAAACTCAAGAAAATGGTCCAGAGAAGGAAAAAAACAGGAACATGTTGAGTAGCGAAGGAGTGAAGATGATAAAATCTACTCCGGGATTAGCACCCAAAAACCCAGGAAAAAAGAGAGGCAGAAAAAGGCAGAATGAGCTATTAATGGAATGTGGAAAGCTCATGATAGATTAAGGTAAGATGAAAGATCTTACCAGCTACTCCTTCACAAACATTTAATGATGAAGTTCATCTCTTGGAATATTAGAGGTCTAGGAAGTAAAAGAAAGCAGAGACTACTAAACAACATAATGAAACAAGCTACGCCGGATATAATTTTTATCCAGGAAACAAAATTTTCCATTCAAAAGTTAAGACAACTTCATAGTAAGTGGCTAAATAAATATGAATATCTAGAAGTTAAAGCAGAGAATACTACAGGAGGTATTCTCATGCTTTGGAACCCCCAAAGAATCGATTTAATTGATGCTGAAGCAGCAAGGAATTATTTATCAGTAGTGATTCAGCCTGTTTGGGATAAGAATATCTATCTAGTCACGAATGTGTATGGCCCTCAAACTCAAGTTCACAGAATCCCTAGTGCATCTCAGGGAAAGACATGTCGGGATACCCTGGATCTTGGGAGGGGATTTTAATATGATAAAATCACTTTCTGAAAAAAAAAAAAAAAAAAGGTGGAACCAGAGCACTTAGTAAAGACTCCTTAGCTTTTTATATCTTTTCAGATAACATGAAACTAACGGATGTTGAAACAAGTAATGGCCTCTTCACCTGGAATAACAAGCGAGGAGGAGAGTCTCAGGTAGCATCCAAATTGGATAGATTCATTATCTCGAAGGATCTTATAATTTTAGATAAGGAAATAATAGCTAGTGTTCTTCCAGTGGGAGGCTCAGATCACTGGCCAATTCAAATAGATATCCAAGGTATACGTACCCCCCGGAATAGACCTTTCAGATTTGAGAATATTTGGCTTTCACTCCCAGATTTCATTAGTAATATTGAAAAATGGTGGGAAGAAGGTCTACAGATTCAGAGAACTAGAATTTTCATGCTTCATAAAAGATTAAAGCACATAAAATTAAGGCTCAAAGATTGGAATAAGAAGAATTTTGGCAATATTTTTGCAGAAAAGAAATTGGTGGAAATTAAAATGCAAGCACTCAACCAAGCTATGATCTCGGAAGGTTTTAATAAAGACAAAAAGGATCTAGTGGAGAAATATCATCAAGATTGGGATAACTGGTGTAAACGAGAGGAAATTTTTTGGAGACAAAAATCTAGAGTCCAATGGCTAAAAGAAGGGGAGCATAACACCAGATTTTTTCACAGATCCACCATGGCGAATAGAGCACACAACAAAATATCTTCAATAAAAAAGGAGAATGGACAACTTCTTCAATCCCATGAAGAGATAGAGGCAGTGTTGGTTCAACACTTCCGTGCAATAGCCCAGGAAAATAACCCATAAAGAGAACATTACATCAGGGATGTTATTAAGCACATACCTAAGCTGGTGACTAGAGAGGACAATTTCAATCTCAACATACCAGTGATGGAAGAAGAGGTCAGCGAGGTTCTCAAAGACATGCAGAATGGAAAAGCACCAGGCCCAGATGGTTTCAATGTAGATTTCTTTAAAGCTTGCTGGAATATTGTAAAAGGGGATATTTTGAATGTTGTGGAAGACTCCAGGAGGAACAGAACTATCTTGTGAGCTCTCAACACCTCCTTCATCTCCCTGATCCCTAAACAGTCAAATGCACAGACACTGGATAGGTATAGAACCATAGCACTTTGGAATGTGGTCTACAAAATTATATCCAAGGTAGTGGCAAACAGAATCAAAGCTCTGCTTCCTTCTCTAATTTCAGGGGAGCAATCAGGTTATGTTGAAGGCAGACAAATTCTGGATAACATTATTCAAGCACATGAAGTGGTTCACTCATTAACCAGCACAAGGAAAACAGGTATGATCTTGCAACTGGACATAGCTAAAGCTTATGACAAAGTGAACTGGACCTATATCAGAAATATGCTAAAGGCTTTTGGTTTTGATCACATCTGGGTAGGATGGGTCATGGCCTTAGTCACCTCTTCCAGCTTTTCAATATTGGTGAAATGCTCTCCTTCTAATATCTTTATTCCTTCCAGAGGGTTGAGGTAGGGGGATCTGCTTTCTCCCTTTCTCTTCATTCTCATGATGGAAGGTCTTGGCCAGTCTATCAAGCATGCCAGAGCTATGGGAAAAATTCAAGGTCTCACTCTGAAGGAGAATGGTCATGCTTTGACGCATCAACAATTTGTAGATGACACCATGTTACAAGGTATCCCCACTGTCAAAGAGGCTCAGACATTCAAACAAATTCTAAATGACTTTGCTATGGCCTCAGGTATGGAAGTCAACCTCTCCAAATCCAAAATATTTTTCTTTAACACCAATATTGCTATGCAGAGAAACATCTCCAAAATTTTAGGCTTTTAGAGGGATTCCTTCCCTTCAAAGTACTTAGGAGTTCCTTTGACTATGAAACCCTTACACAAGAGAATTTGGGACCCTTGATTAAAAAAATGCAGGACAAAGTCAGAAAATGGACGAGCAGATCTTTAAATCTAGCTGGCAGACTAGTGCTGACAAAGGCTGTGCTCCAATCAATTCCAATTTTCATGCTTTCAGCACTACCTGCCCCCATAGGAGTCCTGCAACAATTCAGAAACATCCAAAGAGACTTTCTCTGGGGTAGGGAGGAAACTAGGAAAAATTGGGCCTTTGGTCTTATGGGAAAAGATTTGTAAACCCAAGAATCATTGGGGCCTACGCTTAGATGACCAGGAGATCCTAAGTAAGGTTCTAGGGGCCAAACTTTGGTGGCGTTGGGTTAAAAATCCCAAGGCGCAATGGGCAAGCATATGGAAAGAAAAATATGCAAGCTCCTGGCATCACACTGACCTCATAAGGATGTCTGGAAACATAAAGGGCTCTGCTATCTGGAACAAAGCCTGGGAGAATAGAGGTTTAGTTCAAAGAAATAGCTTTTGGGAAATCAGAGAAGGAGACCTGGCTCTTTTCTAGGAGGACAAATGGCAAAAAGAACCACGATTGTTAGAGGAGGATGTTAGGGACCTGAAGCATGAAACTGATACCCAAGGTTTAAAAAAAGTGAAAGATTTTTGGGATAATACCCAAAATAATGGAAAATGGAGGATATGGAAGAAGATAGAATGCAGGAATGACAAAACACTAGATTCTAAGGCAGAGGCTCTTGGAAAAATGTTGGATCAAAGGATGATCTTGGTTTCTAAAGGGCAAGACCAACTCAGATGGGGAAACAACAACGAAGGCATCTTCAATATCAAGGAAGCAAAAAGTATTCTCTTGGAGCTGGTTTCCCAGGCTCCAAACTGAACCTGGTTGAACCTCTAGAAACATCAAGGTTGGATGAAGATCAAACTCTTCATGTGGTTGGTTCAGTACAGGAAAATCTTAACTTGGGACAACATTAGAAAGAGAGGCATGTAGGACCTTCCATCTGCCAGCTCTGTGCAGCCCAAGAGGAAACTATGGAACATCTTCTCAACAGCTGTAATTACACTTCCAAGCTTTGGGATGCTTTTGCCAACATTTTTTAATAGTCTGCAAGGACAAAGAGAGTATTACAAACACCCTAAACAGATGGAGGAGACACTTTTCGGATAATGAAGTTCTCAACCCCACTTGGGCTCTCATGCCGAGTTTTATTATTTGGAATATATGGAAAGAAAGGAACAAGAGAATCTTCAAAAATGAAAAGATTCACACTCTTAGCTTGTTTGATCAGATCTTAAAATAGATCAAGGAAATGGTCAACTCATTAATCAGGAATCTTCCCAAAATTCCTCCCTCAGGAGCTAAACTACGAACTCTCAGGATGTTAGGAATGCAGGGGATCCTCCTACCAGACCAGAACAGAACAGTAAACAAAAAGGTTTCTGAAAAGGAGTATTGGCAACCTCCTCCAAGAGGCTTTTTGAAATTCAATGTCGATGGGGCCTCAAAAGGTAACCCTGGTATAGCAGGCTATGGGGGGGTTCTGAGGGATGAAGCAGGTAACATCCTCTCCCTTTTCCACTATTATTTAGGAAGAGCCACCAATAACATGGCAGAATTAATGGCGATGGGGCAAGGTCTAGAGTTATTGAAGAAGGAGAGTTGTCACAATGTGATCATTGAAGCCGACTCAGAGTTAGTTATTAACTCGGTAAAAAGATTTTATTTCGGATTAGATCCAGAGAAAGTCTCTCAGCACTGGAAATTAATCTGGGTTTTCCAGTGAATTCAGGGTCACCTTCAGAGGCTTAACTCAGTAAGGTTCAATCATGTGTGCAGAGAGGCTAACAAACTAGCAGATTTCTTGGCCAACCAAGGTGTTAGATGCAAGGAAAGCAGAGCTCAGACAGGGTGGCAAGCAATACCACAAAGCAGTTTAAAAACTCGCAGTCATAACCTAGTGGAAAAGGACAAAGAAGTGTTTGGGAACAAACCTAAAAAGGGTAGGTCTTGATGATCATTTCTCAGCTGGTTTCTCTCATTAGGGTCAAACAGATAGAAGGCTAGCCCTGGTTGGTAATGGCAGATAGGAGACTCTCTTCTTCAAATATCCCTGAGGTTTGGCGAAATTTTTTCTTAGTCTAGGGAAGAGCTTTGGGGAACAACCGTCGGCAATGGAGAAGGAGGCAGCATCATCCAAATTCCCATAGTCGGGTGAGAAAACCGTCAGCCAAGTGGTTTTTAGGCGATCGCACCACTTTCACTCAAAAAGTGGTTTTTGAGAATGAGCTCCGATACCACACAGAGCCTGACACGTGGAGGAGGGTGGGGACCGAAAACCACCCTCATCGCGCCTTAAAGGTCGGTAGCATCCGGCCGTGCGATATTCAGCTCAACCGTCCATTCTCGCAAAGCCGATCAATGATCAGGATTTATCGTGTGGTTTTGTGGGGTCGGGGGGTTAAACATTATGTTTCTTCCAGGAGCGATATGCATATCCATCGTCAGATTAAGAGAGGAATTTGGACGGTGGCGATCAAAGAGGCAGGGTATAGGATTTTTTTTGTAGGATTTTGTGGGGAAAGCTCACGTGTCCAACTTTTCCCGTTGCTTATTTTTTGTATGTAACTTTTTGAGTGTGGGTGGCACTTTTCCAGGGTGGGTGTGGCTCTTTCCAGTAGGGCTACTTTCTATTTTGCCTAAGTCCACAAAGTTTCGTGGAAATTTGTATATAATGTATTTTACCTGATTCAAGGAAAAGAAGGTCCATCTCTTGCTTTAGCAAAAAAAAGATAATAACATTGTTATTGTTATTTTTTATGGTTGGAATATTCATTCATTATATATTTGTTTTTTATGTATTTAATGTTCCCGTATGAATTTTTTTAAATTTTAAAATAAAATTTATTAAAAAAAACATATCAATAAAGTAAAATAAATATAAATTAATTTTTAGATAATTTTAAGTAATATTTTCTTCTAGCCTTATTTGAATATTTGGTTGAATGTTTGGTTTTAGTTAATAATAATAATAATAATAATAAAATTGTGTTGTTTAACTTTCATTATAGTTTGATTAAATTTTGTTCATATTTTTTTATTATTTATTTATTTTTAAAATTAATAATTATAAAAATATATCTTTAACATTTGAAGTTAAAGATAGTAAAGAGAGGAGATACAAGATTTTTCTTAGAAGAGGCTTAGTGATAGCTCCTTGGACTCAGCGAGAAAGAGGAATTTAGGGAACTAAAAAATTTCACCACTAAGCAAGGGAAGATGAAGGTACCCTATTACTGGAAGGAGATCCAATGTACCTCCAGATAGAGAGAGGAAGACGAAAGATGATTGGATTTAACCTCAAAAGGAGCACCTATGGAATAGCATAAGTGACGAACTGCAGGAAAGGCGAATTCCAATCGATCAGGAACCTGACAAGTTACGATGGGTATATCGAACTAAACGTATGTTAAACCTTAAATAAGCTTAGTCTATTTTAGTACATAAAGACTTTCCAAGAGATGTGATATTGCGAAATATATGGATGAACAAATCTTGACAAAAAAATATCCTTCTTCCTCTAGTTAGTGGTGAGAAGAAAACGTTGACTTGGGACCACATAAGAAAGAAGGGATATTAGGGGCCATCTTATTGCCACTTAGGTGGAAACTAGGAGGAAAATATGGAACGTCACCTAAATTCGCGCAATTATGCTGAAGCAACTTGGTTGAATACATAACCTCAATATTTGGATACAATTATTCATAACTCAGTGAACATCATAGCTATGTTTGAACAATGGAAGTACAATTTATTTAAGAACCTTGTGGCGAATAGAGCCTAGGATCTTGTAAGAGCATTTGTCTCTTAGGATGTATGGAAGGAACATATCAATAGAATATTCAATTCAAAAATAAGAGTAGACTAGTTGAAAGGACATGGGAGACAATCATAAAGAATATCAAGGAAACTATATCAGTAGAATCGCGGTCTTTGGAAGAATGGAAGGTGGATCACTAGGAGGAAGAAATCCTAAGAAGGCTAAAATTATCATCAAATATGTTTTCTCTAGTGAAAGTTATAAGCCAAAGAGAAGAAGCACTTCTCCCAACGTATTCACCCCTCCTCCCTCAAGACTTTTCAAACTAAAAGTGGATGGAGCCTCGAAGGGAAATCCAAGAGTCATGAGGTTTGGTGGAGTCTTTAGGGATGATAAAATTAGTACTTTAAGGATATATTCTCAAAGTTGTGGGAATACTGGCAACAATGTGCTATATTTCCAAGAACTTGAGGAAGGTCTGCAGATAGAAATGGTATAAGGATATCAGAAACTTCAGATTGATGGGGACTCAATGTTGGCTATCATGATGGCTCAAAAACTTATCCATGGGACTACCTACAAAAGTTGTCAAAGAGATGGTGATTGGAACTGCTAATAGATCGTATTATAGAACTAATCTCTCATCTGGAATACATGATTATTCACCACACTAGAAGATTAGTGAATAAAGGAACAAATGTCTTAGTGAACCTTGGGTGCAAAATATAGGATATTTGCATTAATGAAAGGTGGCTACCAAGGGAGAAGGAATATTGGATGGAATCGTTCCAAGACATCCTCAAGAAATATAGAGAATCCCTGATGGGGATGTGCACATGATATGTCACATGTTTTCATATACTTCCACCCATTTGGAATTAAATAATAACCATGGGTTGATGTTCTACATTTTCATTAAGGTGGTGAAGGTGGAGGGTTATGTCAGGTGTGAGGTCAAGGAGCCAACCATCCCCACTACAAGCCCCTTCAATTCACTTTGGTGTCCAAGTATTTTGGTCTAATTTTTCCACTGGCATGTCTTATGTGAGGTGGACTTCTTGTTTAGAGTCAGAGAAGTGGAGGGTTGTGGGTTTCTCTGGAGGTAAGAAAGGAATTTGGTCATGGAAGTTGGTTTCTAGTTAGCTAATCTTTGGTGTGATGGGAAAGCTACAAATCCAATATACTACGAAGAAGTGGGGGAAGAACTCTCTGCAATGGAAGTTAGGAAATTAGAGAAGGGTGAAAAACTTAATGTGCATTGAGGAAAGTCAGTTGGTGGCTTCTAAGTTCAGCTGGGGAGGTTGGCACTAGCCTTGAATTGTGTTCTCAGGCACTGGCACACCGTTAACAATATTTCTAATTGTGTTAGTCTAGCTTGTGTCATTATTTTCATTATTGTGGTGTATATGCTTTTTGTGGGTCTTAGGCCTAGTCTAGTTTGGAGAGATTTTTTTTGTCTAGAATTACAATGGGTAACGGTAATCTAATGTTGAGATGGTGGGAGGGGCTTGAACTTCACGCGCCCTCTAGAATTTATGTAAGTTGCTGCAATTATAAAAGGGTTGACATTTTTCGGGGTTAGGATTTTGATGTTTGCCTTTTAAACTTGACACTTGCAGATTACTCAAAGTGTAGAAGAAGCATCGGGGAGGTGGGGGGTGGGGGCAGTGTTCACATAGGGATTCACAATTTGGTTTGGTTTGTTATATGCCTTGTGACAACGTGGTTATTCTGTTAGTTCCACCTCTAGTTTGGGGTTGGGCTAGGTTCGTCTCTTGTCATTTCCATGGTTGTGGTCAGTTTATTTTTTGTTATAAGTGTTACCCCCTCCTATCTTCCGTGCCATTCAAACAATGTATGTCGTACAAAATGGCTCGAGGTGGCAACAATCCACCGGGTCAATGGAGGGCTCGACTCTTTGCTCAAGACTCAGCTGCTACATACTTCAATGCAGTCCATATAGCGACTAAGAGATAGATTAGGAAGTTGGAAACTTAGGCAAGAGTGGAGAGATAGTATTTCTCAATTTCTAAGAACATGGAGGATGCTTCTTGTTAGTTTTTGGACCCTATGAATACTAGCAGATGGAAAAAACAATATCTAAACTATGTTTCCTTTCAATGGGGAATGAATACTTTGTTGGGTCTCGTTTCAAAAGGAAAACAGGTAGAACAATACAATGTGTTTACCTCATTGGGAGACATAAAGAGGATGTTGTGGAACCAACAATTCATTATGGTCAAACTTGACTCAAGACTGAATCATCTTGAGGGACACCTCCTTTGTGAGTTATATATTGTTTCTCCTTTTGGATTGAGTTCTAAGGATTAAGCTTCTATCTCTTGATTTGATTCCTAATGGTATTTATTTCTGATAGCTATGATAGATTTTATGTTATGTTTTATAATAGTCCATCAACAAGTCTAGCTTGTAGCTTTGGATGTTTTGCTAGGGGACACATTTGATATTTGGTTTTATGTTATTTTTTGTAACACTTCACCAACAAGTCTCGCATGTAGTTTTGGATGCCCAACTGGAGAACAAATTTTGTATCGTGTAAACTAGGTCTAACAATAAAGATGAATACCCTGTATCTCCAAGAGTCAACAAAGACTTCCTTTGGGGCCTGCTCAATTCAACTATGTAACTTATGATTTATTATGTTAATACAAAGCTATTAAAAAAAAACATTTAAAGTTAAAGGTAATGGGATATTTTGATAAACCTTGATAGATGTACGAGAGAATAAATTATAAAACATCGAAGATAAACTTTTAAATACCAAAGATATCCAAAATATTCACCATGAAAAACATAATAAATATAGAGATAAGAACTTAAGGTTGAGTAACATTATTGAATACTCATTAAGGAAATAATCACTCAACAAGCCATGCTTGCTACCAAACAATACATCCAACACATCTAACACCCCTAACCACCAACTGAGAGATATTACAACTCAATTCTACCTCTGTTATCACATATGTTCCTATAGTTGTCTAAATTCAAATAATTGATGAATATAACATATTATTTGATCATGTGCGAGACTCTATTACCCGTCAACTACATGTTGACTAAGCAATTGATCTGTTATCGATCAACTGAGAAGCCGATCATTTATCCATTGACTATTCTCATGATCAATTGTCATAGCCTTGTATAGATGGATTTCCCATATGTTGACGATCGTCAACTACATAAATGAGTCTATAGTACATTGGTCATCTAATGAGTTATTGAATTTAGGCTTCTGTGATCCATATCAATTTAGAGAAGAATCTTCGGCGAAAATCACATAGAGATAAATTTTTTGTCGACGCGTTTCGAACCAACCAGTGTGGTTCATCGTCAGGACAAGTTGAATGAGCAGATCTTGCTATGCATTATAAATAGATCGGGCAGAATATCCAGGTAACAGCTAGATTTGACCAGGAAATGACTAGTTAGACCAAAATATTTATTTATTTATTTATTTTTATTCAAATCAGTTAAATCCGGTTATTAATTTTCTTATTAACGTAAATAGACAATTTTATAAATATATATTAAAATAAGTGAGTTAATATACTATAAACATAAGTAATAGATAATAGTTGACTATATTTTAAATAAATATAAGTTAATTATATTTCAAATAAAATATCATAGAAAGGGAGATTTAAATCTTAAAATAAATTAATTATAAATCAATGAGGTTATATAAATATTAGTTAGTTGTAAAGGATGAAAATAGAATAGTTAATTCTATTTTAAAATATAAATAAACAAGTTTCATAGTCATAGTCACAGAACAACCTGATAAAAATATTTACTTAATATTTTATTAAGGGTAAAAATTAGTATATTCGTTTAAAAAATAAAAATAAAAATAAAATAAAATATTAATTATAATTTAAGAATCAAAGAGCTTGCCAAAAAATAAAACTAAAAAATAAATAATGATAATACATATATATATATATATATATATATATATATATATATATATATAATAATAATTTTAATTTAAGAATCAAAGAATTTGAAAAAATAAAATAATAATAATAATAAATAAATCAATAAAAACGTTAATTTTAATTAAGAGCATGGAATATATATATATATATATATATATATATATAGTAAGAAAAAAATAAATAAAATTAATTAATTAATTAAAAAAAAAAAAAAAAAAAATTAAATTTAAGAATCATAGAGCTTGAAAAAAAAAAAACTCAAGGGAGAAAACGACTAGGAGGAGATGGCTGGGACCCAGCAACTACTAATCTTCCAGCCATCCTCTCTATTGAGATTGTTCGGCCTTTTTTCAATCTCAAGGGCTTTCCTGAATTTCCGTTAATGGAATTGCAACACTCTAGCAATCACCCTAGCTTCTTCGATGCAGACATGGTGATTGGTTTTCTCCACATTCTCTCCTAAAGCGGAAGACTTGGTTCTCATATGCTTGAGGTCCGCTGCATGCTCACTAATCCTTTGGTTAATGGAGCGACCAGTCTCACCGATATAGGGGGTCCCACATGAACAAGGAATAATATAAACACCTTTCATGTCCTTGGGGTCGATAGGATCCTTCACAGATCTAAGGGACTTACGAATGGTGTTAAGAGGTCTAAAGGCTGCGGGGACATTGTGCTTCTTAAGAATCTTTGCAATCCTATCCGTGGTCCCTTGAACATACGGAAGATGGACCCCAGGAATCTGATCCTTAGGTTCTCTTCTGGATAACAAATTCTTAGTCGCTTTGAGGAAAGCCTTATGTCCCAAATGTCTGCTATAACCGTTTTCAACAAAGACATTAAGGAGATGGGACTTCTCCTCCTTGAAGCTCCTTTCATCGGAGATCCTCAAGGCACGAGTCGCCAGAGTGTTGAGAACCCCCAACTTCTGGGCAGGGAAATGGTGGGAACTAGCATGAAGATACTGTTCTGTATGAGTTTTCTTTCGAAACACTCGGTGGGAGAGGGAACCATCCTTATTCCTAGAGATAAGAATATCAAGGAATGGGAGGCAACCATCGACTTCTTGTTCCTTAGTGAACTTGATGGCTGATGATTGACTATTGAGATGATCGAAGAAGAGATCTAATTCATTTTGGCCATGAGACCAGATGACATTAGTGTCATCCACATATCTCTTCCAGAGCTTGGGGAGGAGACAAGCTGAGTTCAGAGCCTTAGATTCAAAATCCTCCATAAAAAGATTTGCAACAACAGGAGATAGGGGGGAGCCCATGGCAACTCCATAGGTTTGCTCAAAGAACTTCCCTTCAAAACTGAAAAAGGTCGAAGTGAGGCAGATCTCAACTAACCAAGGAGTATCAGGATCAGTTAGACGGTTGATCACTTCCATGGCCTCATTTATATGGATGCAAGTGTAGAGTGAGACAACATCAAAACTGACAAGAATTTCTCCGGAGTCTAGCTTAATGTCCTTGAGCTCCTCAATAAAGGAAGTCGAGTCTTTAACGAAGGACCCTGTACGACCAACTAAGGGTTTAAGCTTCAAGGCAAGGAACTTAGCAAGAAGATAGGTCAGAACTCCTATGGAGAACCAAGTCTTCCGCTTTAGCAGAGCATGTGGAGAAAAGTAATCACCATTTCTGCATCGAAGAAGCTAGGGTGATTGCTAGAGTGTCGCAATTCCATCACCGGAAATTCAGGGAAGCCCTTGAGATTGAAAAAAGGCCAAACAATCTCAATAGAGAGGATGGCTGGAAGATTAGTATTTGCTGGGTCCCAGCCATTTCCTCCTAGTCATTTTGTCCCTTGAGTTATTTTTTTTTTCAAGCTCTATGATTCTTAAATTTAAATTTATTTATTTATTTTTTAATTAATTAATTAATTTTATTTATTTTTTTCTTAAAATATATATATATATATATATCATTATTTATTTTTTATTATTTAGTTTTTAGTTTTTAGTTTTATTTTTTGGCAAGCTCTTTAATTCTTAAATTACAATTAATATTTTATTTTATTTTTTAAATGAATATACTAATTTTTACCCTTAATAAACTATTAAGTAAATATTTTTATCAGGTTGTTTTGTGACTATGACTATGAAACTCATTTATTTATATTTTAAAATAGAATTAACTATTCTATTTTCAACCTTTACAACTAACTAATATTTATATAACCTCATTGATTTATAATTAATTTATTTTAAGATTTAAATCTCCCTTTCTATGATATGTTCTTTGAAATATAATTAACTTATATTTATTTAAAATATAGTCAACTATTATCTACTACTTATGTTTATAGTATATTAACTCACTTATTTTAATATATATTTATAAAATTGTCTATTTACGTTATTAAGAAAATTAATAACCGGATTTAAGTGATTTGAATAAAAATAAATAAATAAATAAATATTTTGGTCTAACTAGTCGTTTCCTGGTCAAATCTAGCCGTTACATGGATATTATGCCCGATCTATTTATAATGCATAGCAAGATCTACTCATTCAACTTGTCCTACGATGAACCATGCTCGTTGGTTTATAATGCATAGCAAGATCTGCTCATTCAACTTGTCCTGACGATGAACCACACTGGTTGGTTCGAAAGGCGTCGACAAAAAAATTATCGACAAAAAAATTATCTCTATGTGATTTTCGCCGAAGATTCTTCTCTAAATCTAATGAGTTATTGATGCCTATAAATTTCTTGGCCAACCATAGGAGAAATCACTTGTTCAAGGTCCCACAATAGACCTGTACTCATTTGGGACAATGATCCTCATGGGTTTCTGGGTTTGATTGCCACTAAGGGAATTGCTCCTAGATCAAAGACTTCATGAAAGCTTTTCTAAATTCTAAATCTAATTTTAATTTATTCTTAGAAAGTAAATAAGCTAATTCATTCTATGTTATATTAGCACAAGTGTATAAATTAAATGGATGGTAAACGCTAATAGACACCAATATGTGATAGACATCAAAATACTTAGGTCATGATACATCTCACATTACCAAGATTTAAAAAATTTACAAAAATTAACCAAGTTCTAACTTTATTTTAAATTATTATTGTCATTATTGTTTATAAAATGAATTAATATATGGCCTAAACATATATACATCTAAAAAAACATGTAACAAGATTCATGAAGACTTACTATCCACTTTACCATGGATATTCTTAACTAATAAATAGGCCTTACTACAATATTATGGGCCAATAGGTTAGCTTATTAATACTACATGTTCAAAAATCCATAACTTATGTTCATATGATACATGGTTATAGCAGATTTTTTTAATTAAAAAATATGAATAAAAAGGAAAATATGTCACGAATACTTTTGAGAAAAATCTCAGCATTTGATTTGTGACTAATTATACAGATATGGGTATCTATTTTGCAATAAGGTTTCCACCTTTTAATTTACTTGTTAATAATTATTATATAGATAGTAGAAATTTAACCTCTGTGAAATATTCTATAATCATAATAATATATAAAAAATTTGAATTTATAATTATATTATTTTATTTTATATAAATAGAAAAAGTAAAAGTGAAGAACCTTGTAATATAATAAGTAAAATATAAATGAAAACAAATGGAGAAAGGACATTTCCTAGCCCTAAAAAATAAAAAATTTAAAGTTAATAAGCATGATACAGATCACGGATGCACGCTGAAATCCATGTGTACAGGTTTTATGAAGTGATGGATGGTGACTCTAATCTTATTTTTTGACAAACAAGTCAAATTTCAGCATGAATGCACTCGTTCGATGATAATGGGTATCCCGTGTTGGGGATTGATAGTGACGAATGCCACCGGGGCGTGCCTGTACGATGGAGAAAATGTGAATTTGAAGTGTTTGAGGATGATGGATATAGCCAACTTGGCTTCTAGAACTGCAAAATTCTGGCCAATGCAGACTCGCGGCCCACTCGAAAAGGGCAGGAAAGCTGACGGATGATTGCCTGCAGCTGCTGCTACTCCATCTTTGAAACGCTCAGGCCTGAACTCATTTGCATCGTCACCCCAGTACTTTGGATTTCTGTGGACTGATAAAATGTCGACTATCACATTCACACCCTTGGGAATCACCATATCTTCTCCCAGTTTCAAGTCCTTAAATGCCTGTCTTATGGTCCCTGCAGCTGGGGGATATAATCTCAAGGTCTCGTTCAACACCATTCCAATCTGCACAGGGGAGACCCAATCTTGTTAGTTAAGAACCAAAAGTTAAAACTGTAATTAGGTTGTGCAGGAGCTGCCCATCTTCATGACTTCAAGTTGAGCAGCCTAGAATGGACACTACATCTTCATCCTCATGGATTCAAATTTGAAGGAGTTGAGTAATTTCAAGTTCCATAACGTGGAGTTTCTCATCTCAATCTCTCTTTGTCGTGTAACTTAGAACAGTAAAATAGATATTAGAACAGATACATGTATATTGAATTTTTTTTTGTAAGTTTGGCAGGACTATGTTTTCATTATGTCAAATATATTGCTCTGACTGGGGCCTGGAATAAAGCCAGTGACTTCACATCAAAGAATGCTTTAACAGAGTATTGAACTGAATGGATGACTTCACATCAAGGGAGTGCCTTAACAAAGCATCAGATCACCATCTATCCAAAATATAAATACATATAAGTTGATTTAATTTGAAAAAGTTTTGATATTTCAAGTTAAATAATATAGAATTGTCCATTTCCAAGTTGTAGAAATTGAAGTGTGTGGTTAGGGTAGAAGTGGATATCAAAACTAAGTTTATATAGGTATGCATGTCCATGGGTTTGTGTTAGTATGGGGAGGTATTTATATAGAAAAGAACAATATAAAGATGTACATGGGTATCATAAAGATGTATATGGGTATTTTTTTAGGGGATATATATGAGAAGGGTGTGAAGTTTACCAGTGAGAGATTTGTTTATTGGTAAATATGGGCATAAAGAAGTTCCAGTAACAAGTAACAAACATATTCACAGGAAAACCAATTGGAAAAATGCTGCACTTACTATTTTGAACTTCCACACAAAATCCATGGACAGAATATCATGATTTTGACTGACTGAGATCGCTTCCTCACGGGCTTTATCTTGCCAATCAGGGTGGAGAGCCAACAGGAGTATTGTCCATGACAGCAAAACGCTTGTAGTCTCCCTTCCTGCCAAGAAGAATGTTTTGCACTCGTCCATTAATTGTTGTGTTGTGTACTTCACTGTCTTGCTGTCATCAGTGGAGAGTCTGTCTATCTCCCGAAGCATAAGACCAAGAAGATCATTCCCATATGACCCTGAAGCTCGTCGTTCCTGAATCATGTTTTCCAAATTGCTCTCCAGTCTTCTCATTCGTTTCCATATCTCCAAGTTTGTTGGGGTAGGAATGTATCTGTGTAAACGTACTTTATCATCAGAGTTCAATACAGTACAGTACAAAGCATTCAATCTGTACACTAACCATCTATTGTGCAGGTTGGATCAGAAATTCACATCAGGAATGGATGACTACATGGAATTAATCCATTTATTGTGCAATCTACCTTCTGAAAAGGAAGATATCATCGTTAGGATCATATTTCTCTTTGGCCAGGAATATCTACCATTATTGGTAAAAACAACATCAACAATAGCTACAAGCATTTGGAAACATGAACTGGAATTTAGCAGGGTTGCAGCATCAGGACTTGTCAGTTGTTTTGACCCAGTACATAAGGGAGTAAACAAAATTTTTATTGTTAAATCATCTATGTGAGATTTGCATCTTCACAATTTGGAATGATAGTCTGAGGTGAGACCATTGTTGAAAGGAATTTCATTTGGGAAATAGGACGAATCATAGTCTGAGCTGGGAGTTGAATGGAAGTTTATAATAAAAGGAAAGGAATTGCATTATAAATATAGATTGATTTTTATTTCTATTCCACTTAATGTATTGTAAGGTGCATTTTGTTGGTCTGTGTATAATGAGTAATGTCAAACAATAAGGACAATTAACCATAAGAAACCTGGCATTCCTATAGGGATAAGAAGGAACCATAATCTGAGTAAAAGCATTGCTAAAACAAGTTTCCTTTCGGAGGAGGTGGAAGAGTCTATATAATATGGCATAACTTTTCTTTTTTATATAGCAAATATAAAATCTAATATAAATAATATATAAAGAACATATAAGAAATGAAAGAAAAAAATCTATCCATCACAAACGGTACAATCATCTCATTTTTCTTCTTTTATATATACTAATACATAACCATGAGTTAAGAAATGTATTAGTTTTAGAAGAAATGCATTCATAGACTCATCAAATTATAACAGAAATTATCCCTATACTTTTAAGGTTATGATACTGTAATGGAAGTAATTCCTACCATGGTAAAAACCTTCTCACTGAATAGTAAAAATGTGTTTTATTAAGTAAATTTATATAAGTAGCATTATATGCATCTTTCTTTCCATCTATGGGTTGGTTAAACTACTTTAAACAGAAGCTAGCAATTGACTAATTAAATACTGATTGGGTTTTAATTCAAATAAATTGATTGCTAATTCCTGAAATATTCTGGAAATCCTCAATCAAATTAAAGATACCATCTGGCAATTGGGCTAGGGAATTTGTAAGATTTGGTTCTATTTTAAACAAAACCTCTTAAAAACACAATTTAGCAATTGGCTAAGGAAATCAAATACTGATCATTGGGTTCTATTCTATTTCTTAAAAAAGCCACTTATGAACCCAATCTCACAATTGGCTAGGGCTAGGGAATTTGTACATGTACCTGCTACCTGGCATCCATAGAAACCGAAATGACTGCATCATTAATTCTTCCAACTTGATCAGATCTTCAAACAGTTCTTTTCCCAGTTTGCCATCACTCATTCCAAACTCGGCCCTCAAAATAACGTTGGCAGTCAGTTTGTCCATATATTTAGTGATCTCAATTTCACAAGGGCCCCCTCTTGCACTTGTTGTAATGTCACCCCATTCATCTACCAATTCTTTTGTACATTTAGCCATGATCTCAACAGATGCCTGTAGAGGTTTAAAATATAAAAACATTCACTGAAATTATTAAGTAGTATTTTGTTATAAGGGCATCCATGTTTATGGTAGTGCTAGGATTCATCTAATAAAATAAGGGGAAACTAAACAATGTGAATAGAAGATCATTCTCGTGAGTCTGCGATATATAAAAGCAGGATTATATATTGAGATTATACAAAGGGTAACATAGAAAAGCAATGCTCAGACCATTACATTTCTTAAATGAGTCTACCCTGAATTTTTTTCTACCAGTATAATTAATTATCCTTTCTTAGCCATGATACTATTTGATATTCACCTTGAGCTTCTCCATATTAAAGGCAGGCGCAACGATTCGGCGCTGGTGAGACCACTGTTCGCCATTAACACTAAACACGCCTTTCCCTAGCAAAACTGAAAGCATTTTCTGGACCAGAGGAGACCTTCCACAGTCATTCACGTGCTTCGAAGATAGAAGCTGCCGGATCAATTCTGCATCGGTCAGAACAATTCTCGGTTCGTAACCAAACCAGATTACAAACTTTTCACCTGCACAGTTTGCTCGCAACAATTCACATCATAAATAATTTTGGGATAAGACCACAAAATTTATGTGAACTAAACCTCCCCAGCAAACGGTTAGACTAAATCCTATAGTTACAACTAACAAACTAACAATCCATGAACCGCATATGCCATAAAAATTACTTGTGACAATACCATATCTTCTAGACCACTCAACCAAATACGGGAAAGCTCTCTTTCTGAAATTGTGATCTACAGAGGCCATGTCTGTGCTTAGCTCCTTCTGCATCGTGCTCGCAATATCCAATAGATTGCCGATCATAAATCGTGGGGGAGGGCCTTTGAATCCCTGTTTTTTCAGCGCTCCATGGAGAGCCCATGGCGTCCACAAGTATTTGAAGAAGAAACGTAGCAGAAAAGGGGATATTGCAGCAAGAAATAGTGTGAATAGCAGACCATTGGTACAACCTCCCGAGAAATCCATGAGGAAATGGGACATAAGCTCCAGTGAGTGTTTATCGCCTGTGAACTCAAATGTAGGCTATCGTTTTTATCAGGATGTCAGTTAATTTTCTACCGGTAATGGGCTTCGAGGATTGATCCCTATCCATATTGTTAACCAAATTGTTTTCCGGTGGGTATGGGCTTAACCCAAATAAAATCAGTTCATGAGGGCAGTGCGTACAGGGAAGAATATCACGTGTAAACCTTTACAATAAATTATTGGTCAAAGAAAATGTGTAAGTGGTATTGTGGATTACCGATAAATATTCTCACAGATATTGAGAGATATGGTAACAGTCATGATAACTGTGCGATGTTCCCTAGCAAATGGCACAAGTTTGAAGCATTCACAGGAATGTTGGTATGGTTGTTTTTAGCATATTTTTGGAAAAGGGGTTTTCTGTTCTTTCGTTTTGTTTTGTTTGAGTTATTCGGGTTACTCTTGGTTACTTTTTGTAGTTTGTTTGCGTTTTTCTTATTTATATATGGGTATATTGTTATTATTCATATGTAAGATATTTACATATTTGGAATTAAATTAAATATAATTTTCATTTATTTTATTTTCAATTTTTTTTTAATAAAATTTTAAGAATAATAATATGATGTAAAGATGTGGTTTATTTAATTAAATTAAATTTAATTTTCATTTAAAAAAATAATTTTTATTTTCAACTTTTCTTTATAAAATTCTAACAATAATATGATGTAAAGACGTTGTTGATTTTTCTTTTATTTTATTAAATTAAATTAAATATAATTTTTATTTAAATAAATAATTTTTATTTTCAACTTCTTTTTATAAAATTCTAACAATAATAATATGATGTAAAGATGCTGTTTATTTTTCTTTTATTATATAAATAATATAGTTTATTTAATTAAATTAAATATAATTTTTATTTAAATAAATAATTTTCATTTTCAATTTCTTTTTATAAAATTCTAATAATAATAATATGATGTAAAGATGCTATTGATTTTTCTCTTATTTTATTAAATTAAATTAAATATAATTTTTATTTAAATAAATAATTCTTATTTTCAATTTTTTTTTTTATAAAATTTTAATAATAATAATATGATGTAAAGATGCTATTGATTTTTCTCTTATTTTATTAAATTAAATAAATATAATTTTTATTTAAATAAATAATTCTCATTTTCAACTTCTTTATATAAAATTCTAACAACAATAATAATATGATGTAAAGATGTTGTTTATTTTTCTCTTATTTTATTAGAGGAATATCAGCAATGGAATATGCCCTTATAACAAAATACTAATTAATTTCTGTGGATTTTATATGTTTAAACCTCTACAGGCATCTGTTGAGATCATGGCTAAATGTATCAAAAAAACTGGGTAGATGAATGCGGCAAAATTCTAACAATATAATTCTCACAATAATATCTTTTATTTGATTTTTACCAAGAGATATAATAATAATATGATGTAAAATTAACTTTATATAAATCAGGTTACATGCTTTTTAAGATTTTTTGTCAACAAATTTATATATTAAAACAAAATATATAAAAAATTGGTAAATTAAGCCGCATTATTTATTATTTTCTAATGGGGTGATTAATATATATTATTATAATACTTATTATTTTATTGTGAGCAGTAATATTTAATGGAGTTGTTACATATTATATATATATATATATATATAAGATAATGTTGTTATTTATTTAAAAAAACAATTATTTATTAAAATATTTTATTTTTTCAATAAATTTTATATATATATAGATAGATATATATCATTAATTTAATAAATATTTTAAAAATAATATTATATTTTATTATTTTTCTCAAAATTACATGTTCTAGGATAATTATAATTTAAAATATTTTAAAGAGTATTTAAAAAATTAAATTAGGTTAATGATGATAATATTATAGTTAGTTATATATAAATTTTATTTTATTATGAAGTTAAATTTTTCCAAATTATTTTATGTATATAAAATAATTATACTATTATTTTAAAAAAATTGTTATTTAAATAGTAATAATGTTATTGTTCATTGATTTTAATCATAGGATGTTTATTTTAAAAAGGGATTTATTAAGTTTTGGGAAGGATAAAATCTTTTATATGTAAATTAAGAAAAGTTTACACCTCAAAATATTTGATCCATCTCGATGCTATTTAAATCTATTATTAATATAGAACTATATTCATTTAAAACATTTCACATCTCTTTCTATGTATCAAATTGTTATACGATTATTTTATATAAGGTCAAATATTTTTCATGTATAAAATTAATATAAAATATTCAAATATTTTATTCACATATTGAAGTATGAAAGTAAAAAAATAAAAGTTATTTGCTTTCAAAATTTTTTACTCTTTATTTAAAATTAAAATATTTAATATGGAACTTGAGATATCTTATTTATAGTTCACAATGGATTTTATTTTATTAATATTCATTTTTTAAATACTATATCTCAACTTTGTGTTAACATAAAGGAATTTCACATTGCCTTGATAGTGGGTTATAATATCAATATTATTTTAAATTTCCCTAGTACTAAAAATTACACATATCCCTCATATAAGTAGAAAGCACTAATGAATGAAATTAGAAAAATTTCACTATCAATTATTTGATCTCTATATATAAAATTTGGGGGATAAATCTTGGGAAACAAGGATAGTGTCAAAGATACTATAACCTCTAAATTTAAGGATAAATTGTGGGATGATAAGGAGTTGGAAGGAAAAAGGAAGCAATAAGGAGGTGATCAACCCCATCCTTGATAACCAGAATTATCTCTTTGTTCTGACCAACACTAAGAAAAAATGAACATTGTTAGGATAAGAACTAATTCTCATGAGCTTCATGAGCTTGAGAGTGAAACTGGACAGTGGTCTACTCCCAAAACTCCCTGGGATGATAGGATCTGTCAACTTTGTGATACTAAGAGGGTAGAAGATGAAAAACACTTTCTCTTAGATTGCTTGGCTCTTACTCACATCCACTCTCATTTCCGTAACATCTATCACACTTCCAATATTCTTGACTTGTTAAGTCATCCCAACTATAGTTATCTTGGAACACTTCTTTCCCTTCTTTTTGATCATAGAAATAAGATTTTGAAGAATCACAATTAGACTCCTATTTTCTTAAGGTCCTATAGGCCGCCTTAGACTTAGTGGACATTAATCATCATCATCGCCATCATTAATAGCATAGATTCATCTTAACTTTGGATTTATCAAGCTCCTCCATCAAATCTCCCAAAATGCAAATTTCTTTTTGAGTGCAAACTTTGAGGAAATGTTTGCATCTACTTATTGATTATTAGATCCTTAGTTAAGATGAATATATGATGGTTCTTAATAATATTATTTATATTATATAAATTTAACTTCTCTCTTTATAAAAGTATTCTCATTTTTAATTTTATTAAAACCTTTGATTTAATCTCTATGGAATATCCACATAATATTTTCAGTAATAGTGAGGATAGAGGATTTATATATATCTCAAAAGTAATAATAACATCTTTTTTTCTTTTAGATTTAATTAAAAAAAGTTATAAAATCAAATTAAAATAAAATAACTATAAAATATTTTGATTGTGAAATGAGTTATGGTCTTTGGGCATGTATTATTGATAAGTCATGGTATTGTAACAAAGCCTATTTACAAGTTAATAATATTGATGGTAAAGTGAGGTCAATATTGAAATCTTGTTATATAGTAAGTTTATTGTAAGTACTAAGTTTTATTTGCTTATTACTTAAATTTAAATATGGTTACATTATTATTATTTTAATTTTTTTGGTAAAATTAACTTATAGCTACTATTTATATGTTTTATATTTTAATATGATATGTATATTGTGATTTTCTTTTATCTAATTTTTTTCATAATTTTATTAATAAAAACAAAATTACAATTTAGCAAATTGAATTTTATTATTTTAATTAATTTTAATTTTGAATTATTAATTGAGCCAATATATAAATGTTTACACTCATTTACTGTCATTATAACATCTTTCCTATACTAAGATCTATATTGCTCTTAACCTTTGATTATTTTTTAATTGAGCTCACATGTTTACAAAGAAACATTTACATGATTAAAACTGTTAGGGTTCTATATTATTAGTAATCAAATCCCGTCTCTCTAGTAATTTATTTTGAGAATCTGCTGGTAAAGTTTAGCCTATAAATTCACCAGGTATTATAATCTAAATTGTCTTTGTAAAAAGGTCTCAAATTGGTCAAGTCATTGCAAATATGTGTGTAAAAAGAGGTCCATTAGTCTTGATTTGAATTGTAAGGTCTTGTTGTAGCAGCTACAACCACCCTCCAAAATTTTGCCTTTGTGCTGTTTTGGAGCCTTCCTCCTCGAAATCATAGCAGTTATCCTGCATTGATTAGGTACTTGTGTTTATTTTATTTCATATGTCATTTAGTATCTTGTGTTCACTCACTTGTCCCATCAGTCAACCACAACTTAACCCAACACTTGGTTGACATCCAGTCAATGGGTTGTCGGGAAAAACTGTACAATCCTAGAGGACCATCTGTCTTCCCCTCAGGAATTGCACATAACAGCCTAGCAGCTGCCATGCACTCAGAAATTGTGCAAAGCAAGCCAACCATCCTTTCTCTGGAAATTGTGCAGAGAAGGCCATTTAGCACTGCTCACAGTTCCAACCAGCTGACACTGCTCTCCAGAAATGCATAGAGCAAAATAGGCCAGCTACACTGCTCTCTAGAAATGCGCAGAACTGCCGAGTTGCATTGCTCTCCAGAAATACGCAGAGCAGGCTAGTAACACTGCTCCGGGAAATAATGCAGACCTGGCCATCCAACCATTGCCACTAAGCCCAAAAATAGCACAAAAGTTTTCCCTCAATGGTTATCCGTCGTATGTGCCGGTAGGTTGTCCAATTCCCTTTAGAATTGTGCAATCCTTCCTTGCATGCTAGGAAGCTTTTCCCAAAAAAGAAAAAAGAAAAAAAGCATTCCTAGACTTTAGGGATCTATTTTTAGCAGGAGGAGTTACATGAAAAGTCGATTTTAGAAACTCCTTACCAAGTTTTGTTTTTCCTAGATTTGTGGCGTGCGCATCATAAACCCTAATTTCGCCAAATCTATTTAAACGACTCCTCAAAGCTCATTCTTCACATTCGATCTTGGAGCTCTGGAATTCCTGAGGCATCTAGGAATCTTCAACACAGTCGGCACAACTTTTCTGGTTAAGTTTTGCTTTTCATCTCCTTTGCCATTTTTTCTAGCGCTTTTTATTTTTTAGTTTGTATGAGTGTTGTTTCCTTTCTTTTATTGAACGATCGTTGGCGTTGTTGTAGCATCCATTTTTATTTAAGTTTTATTTTCAGTTTTATCACAAAATGAAAGAAAAATAAAAAATATGAAAGAAAAACCAAATTTTATGTATGTAATTATTTAAAAAAAAAATCAAAAGACAATGGGCCCGACCCATTGTCTAAAGGTCATGCAAGCTTAAGAGGCGTGATCAAGTGATAGCTTGATCAGTACGTTGAGGTGTGCTATGGGGAAGCAATGAGCACGAAGATTAATTAAAGTTCAACCCTCGCAGTTGAGTGTGACGTTAGCATGGTTGACTGCAATGTGTGGCCTGAAATTACTGTGGGGGTTCAACCTCGTTGAATTTACTGTACATTCTTTACCCCCACGAATGTGAGAAACCCGCGAGAAGATCTAGGTTGTTTGATCAACAGGCCACAAATCTGACGGTAATCGTGCAGTTAACTAGAACAGGGTTTATTTCAGAAATCGGATGCGATGATGTATGAAATACAGTTTAATTTTCTGAAGTCTGGGCCAATCGTAGCCATCCATCGAAAGAGACGAGATCCGATGGATATCGGGTCGAAAAGTAATACGGTTTTATCTTTAAAGTCAAACCCAATAAATCATTAACTGGTAGTTTTATTTCCTATCGGGTTCGTATGCGTGTCAAAGGGGCGTTGAAAAAGCGGACACGATAAGGTTTAGTTCAACAGTTTTAAAGTTTTGTTGAGTTCCGAAGGATCAGAATGTTTAATGAATGTGTGATCAGACAGTGATCACGCACAGCTCAAGCGGACATGATAAGTTTGCAAACTAGAGTCTAAATCCTTTTCAGTTCTGTGGTGATTGGCCAGGTTTCTTAGTGTTTCCGCCAATTAGAGAACTCCCGATATATATGTGGGCAATAAGGGTTTCTTTATGGTTTAGCCAATCAAAACATTTCTAATACATACTTGGGCCCAAGTCCACGCATGGGGTTTTGTCAAATACAGTTTGTTGTGTTAAAACAGTTTAACCATTATCAAAGCATCTACAAAGAAACTTTATCAGTAGCTAAGCAACAGATCTGAAAAGCGAACAATCATCATCATTTTTCTAAATTTTGTTACTTCTTGTTATTTTATTTTCTTGAGAACGAGGTGTCTTTTACCCTCTATGTAATATTCTGTAATAACTTTTACTTTAGACAGTTAGGAGAATAGTTAAGTAGTTTGAAAGTTTTGGTGATTACCAATTGTCTCATAATGTATAAAAAGAGAAAACTTTATAGAGAAGTCGTTCGAACTTTGGAGAGCCTAGAGACTAGGGCACTGTATTATTGATAAAACCATTGATTAATGAAAGAATCAAAAGTTTTCCACACATTGTTGGGTATGATTTTGTGACTTCTCTGTTATGTGTCATTAAATGTTTTCTTCCTTTAAGTATGGTAATGAAGTTGCGGGTCTTTATTTTCTTATGTAATTGAAGTTAAAATCCCTTAAAAGAGCACTCCTATACTTGAAGTTCTTACCTTTGCAATTCTTCTAAGTTACAGATAATAGTTTCTATGTAAGACAACATATTATCTTTAACTTCTCCAAGTGTCACAGATTTTTTGTGTAAAACAGCATACTGTCTATGACTTCTTCAAGCTTTCTTCATTCATCATTTATATTTAGCAATCAAATGGAATTCTAAGATTTTCATGTCATCTAAGTATTAAGGGTTTAAAACCAAGTCTTTCAGGTCCTTCATTTGAGAATACAACTGTTGGGTCCCTATAATACTAGTGATTACCCCATTACTATTGTAGTTATACCCCTTATTTATATTGTTGTGCCCCTATTACCCCCATATTGTTACTATTGTGCCACATAGAAGCCCACTATTGTTATTGTTGTGCCCTACAATATTATTGTTATGTAGGCTTGGATTGTATTGGGACCACTTAGACTCCTATATATAGAAAGGAGGTATTTTCATTTGTATCATCCAAGAATTGTTCATTTATGTAATGTGAAGGAGGTTGCCCCCTCGAAGAGGCTGAATTCTAATGCGTTGATCTTTCTTTTCTATCTTTTCTTGAGCTGGTTTCATAACATTTGGTATCAGAGCTTTGGATTCTAGGGTTTCGCTGCTCCAAACAGGTCATCGTGGCATTTTCGCTATAACTGTTTTTCTGTGACGTTTCAGAAGTCGCAAAAAACACCCATTTGAGAAGAATTGGCGCTGAATCTTGGGTCCGAATTTCAAAGCTTTTCGCGTGATATTTTCGGCGATATGATCTGAGGAAGTTGGCCTTTTTGCAGACTCCTGAATTACATTCAAAACAGGTGACTTGGGGAAAATCTTCATAACTCTCTCTCTGAGGATCGGATTGAAATTTCGTAAAAAGGTACAGAAAGAGGACGGACTGTAGTTTCTTGTATGTGTTTTTCAGATTCAAAAGGTGAAACAGTGACTCGTGGCACGTCGTACAAGTTCGCTCTACTGAACCAGTCCAAAAGCAAGTCACTGTGGGAGATTTCACATAACTCTTCCTTGGAGAATCCAATTGGGCTCAGACTTGTGGCATTGGAAAGAGGACACAGAAGGCTACTGCAAGTTGCAACTTCAGAATTGGATGATCGGAAATTACAGAGATACATCAGATTCAATATCAGGCTTCTATAAAGTGAAAAGAGGTGTGTAGTTTTTTTTTAATTTTTGTGTAAGCTTGGTTTAACGGAATTCAAAGGGCATAGTAAAGCATTATTATCGGTAACTGATGCCCCGAGGAAAGAAAATGCAAACACCTAGTAAGGAACCTGAAATCTCTAGCATGACTCATGAAGAAGAGGAAGAAATGCTACATGATATATCAAAATTACAAGAACAAGTGCAACATATGTCACGCTCACAAAAGCTAACAGAAGCTAAGATAAATGGTGTGGAATCTAAGATAAATGGCGTGGAATCTAAGATGAAGGGCATGGAAGCTAAGATGGATGATTTGAAGACAGATTTGAAGACAAACATGGCAGATTTGAAGACAGATTTGAAGACAGATTTGAAGACAGACATGGCAGATTTGAAGACAGATTTGACAAATTTTCTACAAGAAATACTTACTAATGGTGAAAAGGTAGTAAAGGAAACTCATGATGAGAACAAAAGAAATGTTAATCATGATTCCACAGACTCTAATGTTGGATCTAAGACTCATCATGTTCCAAAAATCGATATGAGGAAGTTTGATGGCAAGGATCCCGCCACATGGATATTACAGATGGAGCAATTCTTCGATCTCAATAATGTGCAAAACACACAAAAGGTACGTATGGCAACTTTATATTTGGAACCAAATCAGTTTGTATGGTATCAATGGCTTTGTTCTCGTAAACAATTTATCACTTGGGCAATTTTTACAGAAGAATTGATAGCACATTATGAGGATACAAAAAGCAACACTTTCTTTAGCCAATTAATAAGTCTCAAACAAAAGGGTTCAATAATGGAGCACATTGAGGAGTTCCAAAAATTGAACATAAGGGTAAAAGATATTCCAGAGGAGCATAGGATTGATGTGTTCATAGGGTCTTTAAAGGATAATATCCAACATGATGTGCGCCTTTGGGAACCTGATTCATTAGAGAAGGCATTCAGGTTAGCAAGAAAAATGGAAAGCAAAATTATGGCAAGTAGGAAGCATACCATTCACAACTATAAAGACGGAAGTGTTGCCCATAGTCTTCCACAACCTACAAGGTTGACACCACAACAATTGGAAGAAAAAAGAGCAAAAGGGCTTTGTTACAATTGTGATAGCAAATACACAAAAGGTCATAAGTGTGCTGAGAAGAAATTATTCTACATAGATTGTGAAGAGGAAGAAGAAAAGGAGCAAGAAAGGTCAAAAGAAGAGGATATATTCCAGGAACGAAGCCTAGATGAAGAACAAATAAATCCGACCATATCTTGTAATGCATTGGCGGGAATTACCACTCCTCAAACCATCAAGATAGAAGGACAAATCAAGAAGAAAAAGGTAATAGTGTTGATTGATTCAGGAAGCACCCACAATTTTATTCATTGTAGGGTAGCAAAAGAATTGAATTGCTTCCTATATCCAACACCAGAGTGTCAAGTGATGATTGCAAATGGAGGAACAATAAATTGCTCTGGAAAGTGCCATAATATCAAGCTATCCATGGGAGAATATGTATTGACTAGCCCAATGCTTTCCATTCCAATGGGAGGTGCGGATGTTGTACTAGGAGTCCAATGGCTACAATCCTTGGGTACAATAGCTTTTAATTTTCAAGAACTTTTCATCAAATTTTCTGCGGAAGGAAAGGAAGTTGAATTAAGGGGTATTGCAGGGAAACCAGGAAAGATAATCAGCTCTCATGGTATGACAAAGCTTCTAAAAAAGGAGCAAAGAGGTGTAATTGCACAATTATGCTCGCTAGATGTTTCCACATTGGAATCATCTATTTCTCCAGATCTCCAAAAAGTCTTGGACAATCATTCCAAGGTATTTGAGACTCCCAAGGGTCTCCCACCTATGCGTGATCATGATCATGCTATTCATCTGATTCCAGGAAGTGTTCCTCCAAACATCAGGCCGTACAGATATCCCTATGTCCAAAAAAGTGAAATTGAACGTATGGTTGCAGAAATGCTAGAGGCTGGTATAATTCAACCGAGTCAAAGTTCTTTCTCAGCTCCAGTAGTATTGGTGCACAAGAAGGATGGATCATGGCGCATGTGTCCAGATTATAGGGAGCTCAACAAGCTCACTATTAAAGATAAGTTCCCCATTCCTGTTATTGATGAATTACTAGATGAATTGCATGGATCAATTTACTTCACCAAGTTGGATCTTCGTTCGGGATATCATCAAATCAGAATGAAGATTGAAGACATTCCAAAAACGGCATTTAGAACTCATGAGGGTCATTATGAATTTTTGGTCATGCCTTTTGGCCTTACCAATGCACCTTCAACATTTCAAGGTTTGATGAATTCAATTTTCAAACCATTCCTTAGAAAATTTGTGTTAGTATTTTTTGATGATATACTAATCTACAGCAAGTCTTGGAAGGATCATGTTGAACATGTTGACAGGGTGCTACAACTATTGGAGGAGAAACAATTATATGAAAAAAGATCCAAATGTTTCTTTGGAGTCCAGGAGGTGGAATATTTGGGTCATATTGTATCTCATGAAGGAGTTAAGGTAGACCCTAGAAAAATTAAAGCCATTAAGGAATGGAAAATCCCCACATCCATAAAGCATCTGCGAGGATTTCTTGGGTTGACAGGGTATTATCGCAAGTTTGTTAAGAATTATGGGAGAATAGCAGCACCTCTAACAACATTATTGAAGAAAGATTCATTTTCATGGACTCCGGAAGCAACAAAGGCCTTTGAACATCTTAAAGAGGCAATGTGCCAAGCACCGGTCTTAGCTACACCAGACTTCACAAAAACCTTTATTGTGGAATGTGATGCTTCAGGAAATGGAATTGGTGCTGTTCTAATGCAAGATGAAAGACCCATTGCTTTTGAAAGTCGTCCAATCAAGGGAAAGTTTTTAAGCAAAGCTATTTATGAGAAGGAAATGTTGGCAATACTCCATGCACTTAAGAAATGGCGACCCTACCTAATGGGAAGACACTTCAAGGTAAAAACGGATCATGATAGCCTTAAATACTTTTTAGAACAAAGATTATCCTCTGAAGAGCAACAAAAGTGGGTCACAAAGATGTTGGGTTATGACTTTGAAATCATCTACAAAAAAGGGAAGCAAAATGTGGTGGCAGATGCACTCTCAAGAAAGGATGAGGATGTGGAAGCATTGTTGTGTGCCATTTCTATTATCCAACTAGATTGGATAAACGAAGCAAGGGAGGAATGGAAGAATGACGAAGAAGTGTGGGCACTTATTCGAAAGCTACAACAAGATTCCAGTACTTCTGATACATTTAGCTGGAAAAATGATTCGTTATGGTACAAAGATCGCTTATACCTTTGTAAGAATTCCCAGCTAAAACAAAAGATTCTTATGGAATTGCACACTTCTCCCTTAGGAGGGCACTCAGGATTTTTAAAAACTTACCACAGGGTTAAGAAGGAATTTTTTTGGGATGGCCTTAAATCAGATATTCAAAAGTTTGTGGCGTAATGTTTGGTTTGCCAGCAAAATAAAGTTGAAACAATTAAGACACCGGGTCTATTACAACCTTTATCCATTCCAAGCCAACGTTGGGAGGAGGTTTCAATGGATTTTATCACAGGTTTACCCAAGTCTGAGGGAAAGAGTGTCATCATGGTGGTAGTTGACAGACTTACCAAGTATGCACACTTTTGTGCATTATCACATCCATTTAAAGCCAGTACAGTTTCTACTGCATTTATGGAAATAGTTCAAAAGCTACATGGAAACCCAAAGATTATTGTAAGTGACAGAGATCCCATTTTCACTGGAAATTTTTGGACAGAATTATTTTCTTCTCTTGGTACTTAGTTAGCTCATAGCTCATCTTATCATCCTCAATCTGATGGGCAAACTGAGATAGTAAACAAATGTTTGGAAGGATATCTTCGTTGCTTTGTATCTGATAAACAGACACAATGGGTCAAATGGTTGCCTCTGGCTGAATGGTGGTATAACACTTCCTTCCATACAGCAACAAAAATGACCCCATTTATGGCACTTTATGGGTATCAACCACCATCCATCACATCATATTTAAGAGAAAATTCTAAGGTTCAGGCAGTGGAACATCACATCGAACATCAACAACAAGTCCTCCAACTCTTAAAGGATAACCTCGTGTTGGCACAAAATAGAATGAAACAACAGGCAGATCAACATCGCAGTGAAAGAAGTTTTGATGTAGGTGATTGGGTATTCCTACGGCTACAACCATATAAGCAAATGTCCCTAAAGCAAGCTAAGAAGGATAATAAATTATCACCAAAGTATTATGGTCCGTACAAGGTGTTGCAAAAGATTGGTACTATGGCATACAAATTGGAGCTTCCTGCAGCTTCTCGATTGCACCCAGTCTTCCATGTTTCATGTTTAAAGAAGGTTATAGGTGACAAGCTCCCAATTCAAACAAAATTGCCAGAACTTGATGAGGAAGGAAAAATTATATTGGAACCGGAAGCAGTCACAGAAACAAGAACTCGACAGCTACGAAATCGATCAATTTCAGAGTATCTTATCAAGTGGAAGAACTTATCCACTGAAGATTCCACATGGGAGGATGAGAATTTTATGCAGAAGTATCCAGAACTACTCAAGCGTTGAGGACAACACTTTTTTGAAGGAGAGGGGCATGTTGGGTCCCTATAATACTAGTGATTACCCCATTACTATTGTAGTTATACCCCTTATTTATACTGTTGTGCCCCTATTACCCCCATATTGTTACTATTGTGCCACATAGAAGCCCACTATTGTTATTGTTGTGCCCTACAATATTATTGTTATGTAGGCTTGGATTGTATTGGGACCACTTAGACTCCTATATATAGAAAGGAGGTATTTCCATTTGTATCATCCAAGAATTGTTCATTTATGTAATGTAAAGGAGGTTGCCCCCTCGAAGAGGCTGAATTCTAAGGCGTTGATCTTTCTTTTCTATCTTTTCTTGAGCTGGTTTCATAACAACAACATACAATAAAGTGACAAACAAGTGACAATAATTATAAACATTAATGTCTTAAGCACAATTTCTACACAGCCAAGAAATTGGTTTCTTAAGGTACAACATTAATTGGGGCCGCTATTGGAGAAAGAAGACAAGAACACTTTTCCCTGAGTTTTCAATATTTTCCTCTGGTTGTTCAGTGAGGAGGAAACATTTGGTTGTTTTGAACAAAAGCAATAACTCTGGCTCCAAAGAGACCCCATACAAGGTTAGATACCTCACAACAAGAGGATAGTTTCCAAGAGGATTGGAAGGCCTAAAACTCCACTTACACCAAGTCCTACACTGTCTGCACCAGGCAGTAGTTCATCACATCTTTCACATTCATCTGTTATTGACCAAGAGTCACCTTCTACATCCAATTCATTCCAAGAACCCAACTATTAGGAATAGTCTTTAGAGTGTATTTCTTTTTTAGTATCTGCTATAGTTATTCAAACGGAACCTATAACTACATTACCATCTTTGCACACTCCATTTACTCCTCAGTCAGGTTCCACATTTACTGGTAATTAAGGTTCAGTAAATTTAGGAGCAAATATGGCAACACCTGCATTTTTGATGAATAGGTATGCACCTATTCAATTTCCACAACATTTTAATCAAATGCCACAAGAATACTTGAATATTCTTCCTCGTTATATAGGGGAAGATGAACAAACAAAAGAGAATCATGTATCAGTATTTTGTAATTTTGCAAAAAACCTAAATGTTGAACATCTGGATGTTGTTCTAAGACTTTTTGTCCAATCCCTAGATGGAGAAGCAAGAAGATGGTTTAAAGGGCTTCCTAATAACTCTATTACAACATGGGAAGAGATGGAGCACCTGTTCACCCAAATATGGGGAGAAAAAAGAGACCATGGGTATTCACTCACAGAGTTTAATGCTATAAAGAAGAAATCTGATGAAACTGTAGTTGAATTTGTCAGAAGATTTAATAAATTGTACAATAGTCTTCCAGTTGAGATTAAGCCCCCTCCTGTTGGTGTAAAAATAACTATTACAGGGGATTTTGAGTCAAATTTTGGATTCACATTGAGGGAGAGGAGATCCCCAACCCTTGATCAAATCCAAACAAATGCATTAGAGATAGAATCAAATCTAGTGGATGCAGGTGAAACACCAGAAGCACAACCTATCCAAGATAAGGGAAAGGCTAAAGTAGAATCCTCTCAAGATCAAACATTAGAGGATATGAATAATGTAATTAGAAATTTGTCTAATAAATTGATTAAATTGGAATTAGAGAGTAAGAATTCTCAGAGAAAAGTATAGAAAAATAGAAATTTTAATCCTCAATATATATAGAGGTAGATCCTGATGGAGTACCAGAGCATTCCAAGGATCATGATGACCATATTTTCACATTATATGCAGTAGATGAAGATGAACTAGGTGTTGAGGGAGGAGAATATAGTGAAATAGATGTCATCTATGATGATAATGAAATTGATGAATGTTGGAAGTGGTTTTCTAATTTTATGCAGGTAGAACTACATAAGAAATATGACTTGAGATCAAGAAAAATATCTAGAAGTCAAGAAGATGAAGGTGAGTAGCAAGTTCCAGCTCCCTTACAAAAGGCGATTCCACAAGAATAAGAACCACAACCTGCAAAAAATTGAATACAGGAAAGCAGCATCAGAATACAAGTAGCAAGACTCAAATGCTTCAAGGTGAGTCCTCTCAAGACAAAAGTGAAAAAATTCCTTTAGAAAAACTTGTTTCCATTCCACAAGAGATTTCAGTCATGAAGAAAAGTGAAGATGATAATGAAAGGAATACTAAACAGATCCATGTGTTTAGTTTCACCAAAGAGTTAGAAAAGACCTGAATTCAAGTACCCCTCACAGAGTTGGCTAAAACACTAGCTTATCAAAGAGAAATTACAAAGTTTATCAATCTATCTCAGAATGTGAATATAAATGACATTGTGGATTTGCAAGAAGATAAACGAGTAGTGGTTTTTGGTTCACATGTGGAGGAGGTAGATTCTTCAACACCTCCTTTCTACATTTATTTATTAGTTCATGATTTACTCTTGCACAATTGTATGTTTGATTTAGGAGCCTCACATAACCTTATGCCATTATCAGTGATGAAACAACTAAACCTACAAGTTACTAAACCTTACAGAGACTTGTATTATTTTGATTCACATAAATTCAAGTGTCTGGGGCGCATTAAATATATGGTGGTGTCACTAGCCCAGGTTCCAGCCAAAAGTTTGGTAATGGATGTAGTGGTAGCAAATATCCCTACTAGGTTTGGAATGTTACTATCTAGGTCATGGGGGGCTAAATTGGGTGGTGTTTTGAAACTATATTTTTCTTATGCTGTCATACCAATTTTTGGTGGGGAGGAAAGGAGGTTGTATAGAGAAACAAGATTTATTAGAACAATCACAAATATTGAAGCAATTAATTCACCTGTATATAGCCAGGAAAAAGATGAATTTTCTTGCTTCATGTTGCATGACAATGTATAATTGGCTAAAGATAACGAAAGGCATCTTACTTCAGCCTGTGTAAATACAAAGCTGCAAACAGAAGGGGTGTGGAAGCACTTCTTTGATGGAGCCTATTCTAAAGAAGGAACAGGTGATGGTTTCTTTTCACAGGATGAACAGATTCAAGATCACAATATTGGAACCCAGAAGGAGCCCAAGCTGGTCAAATTGTTCAAGGAAGTTTCACTTAATTATAAGGAGAGATATATTAAGCTTTTTAGGAAATACACTAATGTTTTGGCTTGGTCCTATGAGGATCTCAAGACATATGAGGAAACCATGTTCAACAGACTTGGATGCCTTGTCAAAGTCATAACAAACAATGCTCAATTGTTCAGTTCAAAGAAGCTTGATGGTGAAACTCTACAACTGCCTATCAATTGGCAGTACTTCAAGCAGTATTTCCAGTTCTAAAGCACAAGCATCCTATCATTGTAGATACCAGAGTGAATTCAGTGTACAAATTCCATAGAATTTGAATTGGTTAAGCAATATATGACTCCATGCCCAAGGTGAAGGCATTGATCTACGGTTCTTAGTGCTTCTGTGGCAAAAGAACTATCCCCAGGTGGAGCTAGATGTTGTAGCATCCATTGTTATTTAAATTTTATTTTCAGTTTTATCACAAAATGAAAGAAAATTCAAAAATATGAAAGAAAAACCAAATATTATGTATGTAATTATTTTTTAAAAAATCAAAAGACAATGGGCCCGACCCATTGTCTAAAGTTCATGCAAGTTCAAGAGGCGCAATCGAGCAATAGCTTGATAAGTACGTTGAGGTGTGCAGCAAGGAAGAAATGAGCATGAAGATTAACTAAAGTTCAACCCCCGCAGTTGACTATGATGTTAGCATGGTTGACCGCAATATGTGACCTGAAATTACTATGGGCGTTCAACCTCGTTGAAGCTCCCGTACATTCTTTACCCCCGCAAATGTGAGAAACCCGTGAGAAGATCTGGGTCATCCGATCAACAGGCCACAAATCCAATGGTAATCGCGCAGTTAACTAGAACAGGGTTTATTTCAAAAATCGGACGTGATGATGTATGAAATACAATTTGATTTGCTGAAGTCTAGGCCAATCGCAGTCATCCATCGAAAGAGACGGGATTCATGGATATCAGATCAAAAAGTAATCAGGTTTTATCTTTAAATTCGGACCGGATAAATCATTAACTAGCAGTTTTATTTCTTATCGGGTTCGTATGGGAGTCAAAGGGGCATTGAAAAAGTGGACACGATAAGGTTTAGTTCAACAGGTTTAAATTTTTGTTGAGTTTCGAAGGATCAAACCATTTATTGAATGTGTGATCGGATGGTGATCGTGCACATCTCAGGCGGACACGATAAGTTTATAAACCAGAATCTAAATCCTTTTCAATTCCATGGTGATTGGCCAGGTTTCTTAGTGTTTCAGCCATTCAAAGCACTCCAGATATATATGTGAGCCATAAGGGTTTCTTTATGTTTTAGCCAATCAGAACATTTCCGATACATATGTGGGCCCAAGTCCACGCACAGGGTTTTGTCAAATACAGTTTGTTGTGTTAAAATAGTTTAACCATTATCAAAGCATATACAAAGAAACTTTATTATAAACCAAGCAACAGATCTAAAAAGCAACAATCATCATCATTTTTCTAAATTATGTTACTTCTTGTTATTTTATTTTCTTGAGAACGAGGTGTCTTTTACCCTCTATGTAATATTTTGTAATAACTTTTACTTTAGACATTTAGGAGAATAGTTAAGTAGTTTGATAGTTTTGGTGATTACCAACTGTCTCATAATGTATAAAAAGAGAAAACTTTACAGAGAAGGCGTTCGAACTTTGGAGAACCTGGAGACTAGGCCGCTGTATCTTGATAAAACTGTTGATTAATCAAAGAATCGGAAGTTTTTCACACATTGTTGGTTATGATTTTGTGACTTCTCTGTTATGTGTCATTAAATGTTTTCTTCCTTTAAGTATGGTAATGAAGCTGCAGGTCTTTATTTTCTTATGTAAATGAAGTTAAAATCCCTTAAAAGAGCGCTCCTATACTTGAAGTTCCCACCTCTGAAATTCTTCTAAGTTACAAATAGTAGTTTCTATGTAAGAAAACATATTATCTTTAACTTCTCTAAGTGTCACAGATAGTAGATTATGTGTAAAACAACGTGTTGTCTATGACTCCTTCAAGCTTTCTTCATTCATCACTTATATTCAACAATCAAATGGAATTTTTAGATTTTCATGTCATCTAAGTATTGAGGGTTTAAAACCAAGTCTTTCAGGTCCTTCATTTGAGAATACAACATACAATTAAGTGACAAACAAGTGGCAATAATTATAAACATTAATGTCTTAAGCACAATTTCTACACATCCAGGAAATTGGTTTCTTAATGTACAACAGGTGTTTCAATGTGTTTTATCTTTTAGAAGTGTTGTTTCAAGTTTTTCATTACCTTTCCTTAGTGTCACATGCATAACACTGTTTCTGCACTAACAGTCCTCATTGTGATGACTCTCTTCATAAGCTTCATTGTTTTTCCATTTGACTGATTTTTGCACTTGCCTAAATTGCATGCATGTTTATTCACTTAGATCTGCACCATCTTTGCACACACACTTAGTCCTTCACATTTTCAAGTTTCCATTAGGCATATCCGGGTTGTCTTGGCCCACATCTTTTCTCTCCTAGCATGCTTTGCATATTCCTTGCAGTCAAGGCTCTCCCTTACCTCTAGGAATTACACAGAGGCTTCCCACACTGGCTCCCAACTGTGCTCTACGTAATTCTGGGAGGCAGTGCCCAATCCTACCCACTAGAGTTGCAGAATGTGAAGTTCCAGCCAGTAACCTAGCCTGACTGTTATGTGCATTGCATAGTTTCAGTCAGTAGTCAACCTCAATAGACTACACATTGTGTAGTTCCAATCAACAGCGAGCCTCACTAGTAGCTGAGACTGCACAATGCATAATTCCAGGTGATAGTCTCCCATCTTCCCAGAGTCAATGTTGTGCAATCTTTCCCAGCAGTCACCAGTTTGTTTCCTGATTGATTCTCAAGTTGCTCAATATTTTTCAACTGACATTGTCTTGCCATGTGTGGCTTCTCTATCTCCAGGTACCACAGGTTTTTGAGCAGCTTCTTAGCAGTAAAGATATCATGGCCTCCAAGAGAGTTGGATCAAAAGATAGTTGAAAGAAGTACTAGGGATGTGGTTGAGCAGGGGTCTATGAGCTTTCCCAAGTACAAAGACACACACCTTTTCATTGTGAAAGACATCAACACTATATTCTCAAGCAGCTTTGAGCAGAATCTAGAGGACTGACAGGTCTATGTATATATCCATAAGTCGGGATTATACAAGGTTTCATGCAGGTTTCTCATATTCCCATGCGCAGATGCGATCCACTGGATTGTCTCACACACTGATCCTGAGACGATGATACTGAGTAGTGTCAGTGGAGTAATATTATCAGTATATATACCATTTTCCACTACCTGCGAGTAGGATGGATGCATCATTCTACACTCCCAACATTAGTGCGAATACTAGAGACATCTTGAAGTTTTGGGTAAGGGAGATAGCAAAGTTGAGGATGAAACCCAACCAGATATACAATATGAAGACACTTGGGAAGGCTTACCAATTCTTGATCATATTTGGATGTCATTTGTATGACCAAGGGAGTACGGAGACCTTCCCATAGAGTTGGGTTGCTATGTTGGATCAATTGGAAAGTGAAGGGAAACCTTTCAATTGATCTGACATGTTGGCTCTCTAGCTGAAAGTGCATGTATCCAATGCTCGGAGTCCACCCAAGGATCAACAAACAATATTCTTCATGTCTCCCTACCTGCTCGATGCAATCTGTGCTTGTCAAAAATTTCCTGGCATGGGTTGGGAATGGACATCTTCAGAGAATGTTGTGAACGTATATTGCACATTTCTCTCAGACTGCAGCTAATGATGAGTCATGGCTAGACTATCTGACCATTTCATCGCCCCTCTATACACTATGATCTTTGAACAAGATCTGCCTTGCATGTCCCAGGAAGTAATGGAGACGTTGTTGAATATTTCAAATTGGTATGCCTCACCCAATGGCACCTTCATCAGGATGTACAGTGCGGAGAAAGCTCCCCATGCGTTGTCGAAGTTTACCATGGACAAGCTAGTCATGGAGAAGGTTGCATACCACATCTCGACAGGGTTATCATCTGGATTGCATGGGAAGAAGAAGGAACCATGGCCTATTATTCCTTTGCGAATTGGGTTGTATGCGATCCAAATTTTGAAATAAACAGATGTTGAGGTTGAAGACTTCAAGAATATTAAGTTCAACACCAAGAGTTTCAATTTGTACGATCCACGTGGCTTATGCATGGACCACTGTGTGAGAGTGTACTATTCTTGGATCCATGGGACATGTCATTGGCCAGAGGAAGACCCATGGAGATATTGTTATAACTCCTCTAGGCTCAATGAACCGGTCATCATGGCAGTAGAGTGGCTAGCAGCACTCAAGGAAGCAACACCATAGGGAGAAAAAACAACAACGGCAACGAGTAGCAAACCTGAGCAAGACAAAGGCAAGAGGAAGATTGTCGAAAGCACAAAGATGGAGCAAAGCTACATGTTTAACAAAGACCCACTTGTGGAGAGAGTATATTTGGAGATAGATGCAAAGAGGCGGCAACGTGATAGGAGAATAGTGCAAAGAAAGAGGGAGAAGAAAAGACTGGAAGAAGTAGAGAGGAAGTTGCAGAAAGTAAAACAGAAGCTCAAAGAAGAACAAGAGTTGTGCAGAAGAGAGAAGGAATCACAACATGAACAGGAATAGGAATAGGAACAGGAGGAAGTGCAAGTCACACAGAAAACACAAACCACATTGATACAGGTAGAAGACACTGAACCAGTAGCAGACGAGGAACATGGTGAGTAGTCTCAAGAATTGGAACATGCTCCACAGGATGATCTGATAATAGAACATATGGATATGGAGATGGAGTAGCCAAAACAGGATCAGGACACCGACCTCATGCCAAAAGCAACCTAGGTCACCCCATAGGCTTCACCAGCTCCAATGGCAGAGAAAGTCTCGAGCGAACAAGGGGATACCATTCTGCTTGGGGATAATCCCGGAATAGATGTGTACAACATAGCTTTTGATTAGTGATAACACATAGTTGTACATGTACATAGAGCGTGCACCCCAAATGAGCATGCATCACTCACTCACTTTGAAGAATAGGTGATTGTGTCAGATGTACTAAGACATCTAACCATCTTGGTCAATGCTACAAAGGTTTATCCTAAAGCCACGAGCTTGAGAGTGAAGTTCTTGATAGTAGAAAACGAGCGCATGGGTAAGGAGTTGCAAGTAGTCATGCAGAGAGAAGAAAAATAAACCAAATCCCCTAGAGCAGAGATGAAGAAAGAAATATTTGTTAAAGTATCATCTCTTGAGACAATCATGCAAAGACTGTATGACACGTTTATCACTGTGCACAAGGCAGTTTTCCATCTACATGGTAATCAACAACATTGCAGCAAGATAGCGTGAACACTCATAGATATACATGCCACAATTGATCATGTATAGACATGGACAATGAGGTACAAGGGATCCCCGCTTCACTTGCACAAGATGATGAAGACGCAAGTAGAGTTGGACAAAACACGTATTCAGAGTCAAAAATCCGAAACTATGAGGAAATCCCACTGCTCATCACTAGTGTTGGGATTTGTACACATGGTTGCTTAGGAGTTTTGGAAGTCGTGGTGAGAAAGTATGGCACCCCATCGATTGGTACGCTAATCGAGACTAAATAGAAGAACCAAGTATGATTGGAGCTCGACGCGTACTCTGATCAGTTGATGCTTAGGGCAACAACGCATATTTGCAAGTTAGCGCAGATAACATGTGTATGTACATCGTGGGTCCAACCTTGCTCAGGACTAAGTTGCGCATGTTACAGGACGTTTTGGACAGATGTTCCAAATTAGCATACACAGAAGCAATGGAGGCAAGAGTTCATTTCCAGAAATACATCATCAAAGAATATGCAGACACCATTGCGCACTACCAAGAATGGCATCAGTTCATCATCGAAGATAACGGAGAGGAGGTCGACGAGCTAGTCTTTCCACAACCGTCCAAGTCTTAGTGTTATCTTGTCTAGCTGACTCATGCCATTTTTGTACCACATGGGTATATGTGGAAAATGTATCATTTTTGTAAACATGATGTAAAGTGAAATTCCAAGTGTCATTAGTGGAATGCAAACAACCATATGTAATGTAAAGAGTTATGTAATGAAGTTGAAGAGTCATGAGGGTAGTCCAAGAGTCAGAAAGGGGAATGTCATCAATCACCCCACCCTTTGTTATAAATAGAACCTCATAACTCATAGAACAAGGGATTTTGGGAGCCAAGATTTTCCTAGGGATTGCTTAGAGAGGGCTTGGAGAGTATAGTGATGAGCCTTGGCTTCTCCACAATGTAGAGCGAGTATATCTCTTTGGACAAGCAGGCGGTCTTGACTCTAATGTTCCACTATTGGGGCTAGTGGCTGTCATGGTTGTACATAGGATGGAACTTTCACTTTATATAATATAACAGAGCAGACACATTTCCTGCATATGTTGTTATTGTAGTTTGACTATTCTAGTTACTTTAGCAATGTATGTAGTTTTAACTTAAGCATTTATGTATGGACTATTCTGTATGTGATTGTATGAATCTTATTGAAGTGTGTTGTTGGTTTAACTCATCACTTTGGATTGTCGACTATTCTGCTTTCTAGTTTGTGATCTCATTCAGCTCGTGTGTTCCTTGTAGGCTACATACTATTATAGGTTTCTAAAGGATAAACTTTCTCCCCCTCCATGTGTTAGAACCTCCGCATGCATCTCTCTTAACTCGATGCAAGGTCACACACTTTCTTCGATAAGAATATCTTTCTTACCTCTATGCGCTATCGCAGTCAAGGCATAGCTTTACTACCCATTGTTAGGGCTCCTATTCCAAATGGTATGACGTCTAGTTGGGACTTCTTACCGGGAAGATCCCCTGAAATGTTGGCAGGCAACTTTGAAGCATAAGCACACTCTTGATTGTGACATGAAAGCAAACGAAGAAACAAAGATAACTTTCGTCGTGCACGAGTGCTTGCAATGTAAGACTCCTCCAATGCATTAGAAATGGGAACGTTTAGTTCGAGTGGAGGAAGTAAAATCTAAGTGTTAGATTGATCTTAAGTTCATATAGATGACTGATGAGGAGCCTTGAGTGTTTGAACAATTTCTTGATTGGAAGTGAAACCAACCTCAAGATAGTGAGGGCTTGACATAACCATCAGCTCGGGGAACTGCCATGATGGTCTGTGGCATTTCGACTTCATTGACAGATGGATCTTCATATACCAGTGGCTTAGATGGATTAAAAATCAGTGAATCAACATCGTGATCGAATGATGAGGTGAAGATATCATGAAAACCAAGATCAGAAAATTTAGGATGTTGGTTGGCATTCTCATGGTTTGATGAATCACACAGAGGGGTAGATGCGGAGGAAGGATGTTCACCCTTTTCATTTTCGGAAAAAGTAGATGAAAGATTAGGTAGATTTCCAATGAATGATTGGTCCTCTCTGTGATTGGATGACGGGCTAACATATGATGTGTCCTACGAAAGATCAACAATGGGTGCATCTGTGGATGAAGACACACATGCGAAATCATGGATGGTAGGTTCACCAACGATGTTAGGAAAGAACGGAAGGGGCTCAGACGGAAGGGAGTCATCCTTTGCCGAGTGTTGATGCTCAGGCTCCCACTTATACTCTTCATGAATGAAAATGCATGTTGGTTGTGCAACACCAACTCCGTAAGTGGGTTGTTCCTCGTTCACAACAAGTGAATATTCCAGAATGGATGAACACAAGACAACATCATCTGAAGGAACACTTGGGTGTGAAGACAAGGTTGTAGAAAAGAATGAATATGAGGACTCGAAGGACTCACAACCAAATCTGGGTGAAAATTGAGTGAAGTGATGTTGGGAGGGTGTGAAGGATGAACAAGTGTGTGAGCATGATCCTCAACATCACTGGGTAGTGGTGGAGCTATTGAATAAGAGGAAGGCAGATAGTCAGTTGAGACAGTTCCTACTTCCACATGAGATTGCACAGCTCCATCAATGAAGAATATTGAGCGAGGCTTGATCTCAAACTTTCTCTTGGGATGGTAGATTTCTTAAGGCAGTACTCAAACTAGTCCCAAAGATATGCAAATTTCTTCTAGCTCCTCAAAGCTTGAAACTGCAAGTCACGGAAGTGCTGCCAAAAATCAATAATAGATTCATGCGGAGCCCTCCGTTGCTGTAACAGTTTTCGTTTAAGATGGTCTAGATCAAAAATATAGAACGTGTCTTCAATAAGATCACAAAAAGTGCTAAAATGAGTGCACGATGTTAGCCAGTAGGCTGAGCACCCAACGAAATGGAGATTCGCGAAGTGTGTATGCAAGCATCAACCGACCTGTTCTTCAAAAAAATCATCTTCCTCATGAATCATGGAAATAAAGTTATGTAAGTGCTCAAGCCAAGCCACTTTGCCTTCACCATCATATGTGTGAGTGGACAAGAGATTGAAAAGCTTCCTCGTGATGGAGACATCGTCATGATTCGAAAAAAACCTCGGGGGAAGAAGAGTGCAAGACTCCATGAAAGATATGCAAAGGTTCAAAACTGGATGAGAGGACATAGCTTGTCATCAGGCCCTCCTTCTAGCGCTAGAAATGTTGATAGTGCTAGACCCGCCAACATGTCAAGGGGATCTCCTTGGTAATAATTCCCAATTAGACCTTATACTGTTTGGTGTAGGAGTCCCAGCAGTGGATCATAAGGTAATACCTTGACTTCGATGTTGCATAGAGGCAAGTGAGATAACACTGTCAATAGCAAGGGTGTGACTGTTGGAGTGAGTCAAGGAAGATGTATGAGAGGTTATAACACATAAGGGGGAAGATAAGGGTGAAGGTGAGTTCCAGGTTGAAAGGGACCAGCCCCAACTTGGTTAGGAACACACAACACAAAAGGACATACACAGCTTCCAGCGGAGCAATACACTTGGATGCAGTAGTCAAAAAATACAAGGTAACATAACATGTACAAAACTCATGGATCAGTCTAAGACAAGTGCAATGATTGTTACAACAAGGTTCATGTGAAAGTCTATCTGGTGTTTGGCAAAGAAATCGACATGGATGGTGACAACATTAACAACATATACAACACATTTGCAACAAGATTCATATAATTGCATGTGAATTAGTTCATACTCAAATACGTAAGTTAAACAACATATATCATTAAGGAAACTGGAGCAGTCCAACTACAATAAAAACATATGCATGAAAATGTGCTATCTCTTATTATATAAAAGTGTAAGTTCCAATCATACAATACATCCATGTAAACCTGCTAGCCCCAGTAATGAAACATTACAGCCACATCTGCCTGCTCCTCTAAACAGATGTACTAGTTCCATGCAGTGGAGAAGCCAAGGCGCATTACAATACTATCCAAGCTTTCTTAAAGATGGTCTTAATATAAGCTTGGTTGATCAGAAGCCTCTACAATGAGTTATGAGGGACTATTTATAGCAAAGGGTGGGGTGACCCTTGACATTCCCCTTTGTGATAGTTTAACTACCCTCATGATTCTTCAACTACTCTATGACTGTTACATCCAACCATTGACACTTGAATTACACTTGACATGACTCAACATTACAATGCACATGTACTCATGTGAGACAACATGGCTTCAACAAGCCTTGCAAGACATCACTGACACTTGGTCCGCTGTGATAAGACCAACTCTTTGACATGCTTGTGATGGTGAAGGTGGGGAGCTGATGCCAAGCTTGGTCATTCATGGTGGTGTATGTGCACCTCATGGTGACATCTTGCTGAAGCGAACTCTTTCCTCTGTTGCAACCAGTGCATTGGTTCGGCCCCTTCATCCAACTTGCTTGCTAACATGCACATGGTCTTCTTGGGTGCGGCTGAACCGAAAACAAACAGATGCATAATGCTTGTGTTGATCTTCAAGTGTGTGTTGGTGGTCATGCACATCAACTTGCCAAAGTACATGTTCAACTCTAGTTGGACTTGTATCTTGTCTTCGCCTTGGTGAGTGCGTTGAATGGGTTGGATTGCATGCGTGCGCACAATGACATGCATGTCGCTGAATCCCTTGCATGAAATCACCAACATTTCTCACCATGTCTGCTCTGCATTAGCTGCTAGGATGGATCTTTAACTTGTACAAGTGTAGTTCCATCCGTGAGTGCACGATGCACCCACTGTTGTTCCTAATCTTGCTGCAACTCATTCGTCTATCTATGTAGCTTCGTGTTCTTCCTTGAGTTGTTGCTTCAGAACATACAAATCCTTATTTGTTCCATTCTCTGTCTTCGCGTGATCTTCATGTCACATCGTCACCTCATAGTCGGAGTCTCCAAAGTTTCTTTCATCATCAATGGATCTTCTTGAGCTTGCAACCTTATTCCACCTCCATGTTGTCAAAAACCCTCCTCTTGCATTCGTTGCACTTAGTATGCTATCTTTAGTTGTTGTTCATGATGTTGCTCATTGTGATTTTGCTGCTATCATATGTTGATGTCCTTGTCTATGAACAAATTGATGTCTTTATGGGTAGGCAAGTCCATAGACACTTGATTGACTGCATCCTGAAGTGTGCTCTGAATGGTGTCTTCAACTCTGCTCTCTTGGAAACCATTGTACCTGTACTGCTGAGAGGAAAATGAACACCTGCGATACTTGGAGACATGGCAACACTCATGGCGAGTAATCTATCCGTCAAAAACCAAAATGAACATGAGAACTGACTTTCAACATACCTAGCTGAATGATCATGAAGGTTGCGCAATTTCGGCCAGGAGGTTGGGAGACCGACTGCCAAGACTTCACAAGGCACAGTTTGGGCTGCTGTGAGACTGACTGACTGCTGGAACTCCGCAATGCATAGTCAATTCTGGCTGCTAAATATTGGGATTGTGGAATGAGCAATTCCAACTGGGAAGGACTATTGGCCCAGGGACAGATTTATGTAATTTCTTGGGCCAAGCAGCCACTATACTCCAGAAATGCGCAAAAGAGTCCTGGAGGCTAGTGTTGGGTAGTAATGTGCAAATCTGGAGAGGAAGGTGAGCCTTCCTACCCCATATTGCGCAATGCAGCCTTGGTGAAGGCAAAGTCCAGACAAGGTTGGCCCGACTTGCCAACGAGCAACTAAAAGCAATTAAGACAGTAAATGCATGGTGACACTAAGTGATAGCAGAAGTGATTGACAATGCATGCAAAAAATGAATGAAATATTCAACAAACAGATGAACATGCATGTGGGTGAGGCAATTCGCTAGTTGGGTGAACGTTCGTGTAACAGTTTCATGCATGCGACATTAGTGAGATAGAAACAAAAAATGAAACATAGATAGGACAAGCTAGAATACATGTAAATGATAGCAAGGATTCAAAGAAATCAAGTAAACAGTACTCACACAAGTGAAAACACAAAAAGTGATAGAAATGTAGCACAAGGCATGGGAAGCAGGCTTACCCTAAAACAGTTGAGTTGAATGTGTCGACTGCTCCTAGATGTGATGTGGGATGTCAGAGGTGCAAGGTTGATGTGAGGAATGAGCTTTGCAGCATCCAATTGATGATTTTTTATAACATCGAGGCTATGACGCACCTACCACAAATCTATGGAAAGCAACAGTTGGTGGGAGGTTTCTGAATTGCTCCTTGCATGTAACCTCCAAATGCTAAACATATATCCTTGAGACAAGAGATGCCTTTTTCATGCTGCCTTGGGAGAAGCAGCCTATGCATGCAAGTCTAGTTTTCTCAGTCCCAGTGGGAACTAGTCAACTCAGCTGCACATGCAAGAGGTTGTTTGACTACTTAAAGGAAATGCACATTTTTGGCTGGGAGATGGGCTGACTGCCCAGGAGATTTGTGCAAGTTCTGGGTAGAGTAGTTGACTACTCTCTAGATTTGCACAAATTATGGGCTTAGAAGCTTTGCTAGGGAAATTTGTACAAATCCTGTTGGGAGTGTTGGCAGGCAGGATTGTGCAATCCTGTAGCCCAACACGCTGCCAGAGAGGATTGTGCAATTTCTGGAGGGAAGGCTGGTTGCCCTCCAGAAATGCACAATTTTCAAGGGGAAGCTGCTCAGCCTACAACTAGACCAAGTCTGGGAGAACAGCCTGCAAGCAGAATTGATCAAGTTGTGACCGATAGGCTGCCTTTGCGCAAGAAAGACACTGAAGCTTGTGAACTTGACGAAGCAAGGCAAGTTGATGTGAAGGTTGGAAGGGAGGCTCCAAAACTAGGCTAAGGAAAAATTTTGGAGGGTGGTTGTAGCTGCTACAACAAAGTGTTGCTGCCATTGTTTTATTGAATGACCGATGGTGTTTCAATGTGTTTAGCTTGTAGAAGTGTTGTTTCAAGTTTTTCATTACCTTTCCTTAGTGTCACATGCGTAACACTATTTCTGCAATGACATTCGTCATTCCAGTGACTCTCTTCATGAGCTTCATTGTTTTGCAGGTTGACTGATTTCTGCACTTGCCTGAATTGCATGCATGTCTATTCACTTAGATCTGCACCATCTTTGCATAGACACTTACTCCTTCACTTTTTCAGGTTGCCATTGGGCAGATCCAGGTTATCTTGGTCCAAATCTTATCTCTTCCAGCATGCTCTGCGCATTCCTTGCAGTCAAGGCTCTGCCTTGCCTCCAAGAATTGTACAGAGGCTACCCACACTAGCTCCCAGCTATGCTCTATGCAATCTTGAGAGGTAGTTCCCAGTCTTACCTAATGGAATTGCATAATGCGCAGTTCTAGCTAGCAACCCAGCCTAATTGTTTTCCGCATTGCACAGTTTCATTCATTAGTCACCCTCATTGGACTGCGCATTGCTTAGTTCCAATCAGAAGTCACCCTCACTGGTAGCTGACACTATGAAATGCATAGTTCCAGATGACAGTCTGCGAACTTTCCGAAGTCAATGCTATGTAATCTTGCCCAGTAGTTACCAATTTGTTGCCTGATTGATTCTCGAGTTTCTTGATGTTTTTCAGCTGACATTGTCTTTCCGTGTGTGTATTCTCTATCTCCAGGTACCACAGGTTTTTGAGCAGCTTCTTAGCAGTACATATATTAAGGCATCCAAGAGATATAGATCAAAAGACACAGTTGAAAGACGTACTGGGGATATGGTTGAGCAGGAGTCTATAAGCTTTCTCGTGTACACAGACACAAACCTGTTCATTGAGAAAGAAATCAAGATCACATGGCAAGACATCAACACTATATTCTTAGGAAGATTTGAGGAGAATCTGGAGGACCAACAGGTCTATGTCAATATCCATAATTCGGGATTGTGAAAGGTTGCATGCAGGTTTCTCGTATTCCCATGCACAGATGTGATCCACTGGATTGTCTCACACACTGATCCTGGGATGATGATACTGAGCAGTGATAGTGGAGTAGAGCTTGCTTCCTTTAGGATGGAAGCTTATGAGCAGATGTACCATTTTCCACTGTTGGTGAGCAGGATGGACGCACCGTTCTACACTCACAACAACAACACGAATACAAGAGACATATTGAAGCATTGGGTAAGGGAGCCAACAAAGTTTAGGATGACACCCAACTAGATATACAAGAAGAAGACGCTAAAGAAGGCTTACCAATTCTTATTCATCTTTGCATGCCATATGTGTGGCCAAGGGAGTATGGAGACCTTCCCATAGAGTTGGGTTGCTATGTTGGATTAGTTGGCAAGTGAAGGAAAACCTTTCAACTGGTCTGACATGTTGGCTCTCCAACTAAGCACATGTATCCAACACATGGAATATGCTCAAGGAGCAACAAGAAATATTCTTCATGTCTGCCTACCTGCTCAATGTAATTTGTGCCTTTCAATAGTTTCCTAGCATGGGTTGGACATGCACATCTTCAAAGAATCTTGTGAACGTATATTACAAGTTTCTCTCAGACTGTAGCTACCATGGAGTCATGGCTAGAGTATCTGACCATTTCATCACCCTTCTGTACATGAGGATCTTTGAAAAAGATCTACCTTGCATGTACTAGGCAGCAATGGAATCATTTTTGAACATTGCATATCAGTACGCCTCACCTGATGGCACCTTCATCAGGATGTACAATACAAAGAAAGCTATGCATGTGTTCTCGAAGTTTGCCATGGACACAATGGTCATGCAGGAGGTTGCATACCACATCTCAACAGGGTTATCAACTGGACTGCATAGGAACAATAAGGCACCATGGGCTATGCTTCCTTTGCGAATTGGGTTGTACATGATCCAGAGTTTGAAAGAAGTGGATGTCAAGGACAAAGACTTCAATAATTTTAAGTTCGCCACCAAGAGTTTCAATCTGTATGATCAACATGGTTTATGCAAGGACCACTGTGTGGGAGTGTAATATTCTTGGATCCATGGGCCGTGTCATTGGCCAGAGGAAAACCCATGGAGATATTATTATAACGCCTCTAGGTTCAATGAACTGGTCAGCATGGCAGTAGAGTGGCTGGAAACACTCATGGCAGTAGCATCACAAGGAGTAGCAACAACAAGAGAAGCAAGAAACAAACATGTGCAAGACAAAGGCGAGAGGAAGATTGCCTAAAGCATAGAGATGGAGCAAAGATACAAGTTTAAGTAAGACCCACTTGTGGAGAGTATCTTTGGAGATAGATGCAAAGAGGCGACAACACGATAGGTGAATAACGCAAAGAAAGAGGGAGAAGAAAACACTAGAAGAAGTAGAGAGGAAGTTGCAGGAAGTACAACATAAGCTTAAATAAGAACAAGAGTTGCACAAAAGAGAGAAGGAATGACAACATGAAAAGGAACAGGAAAAAGAATAGGAGGAAGTACAAGGTGCATAGATAGCACAAACTGTGCCAATACAAGTTGAATACTCCGAACTAGCAACAGATGAGGAATAGGGTGAGAAACCGTAGGACCTAGAACTTGCTCCATAGGATGATTCAATAGTAGAACATATGGATATGGAGATGGATCATCCAGAATAGGATCAGGACACCGACCCCATGCAAAGAGAAACCAAGGTCACCCCACAGGCTTCACCAGCTGCAACAACAGAGAAAGTCTTGAGTGAACAAGGGGATACCATTCTTCTTAAGGATAACTCGAGAATAGATGTGTACAACATGGCCTTTGATGAGTCATAGCACAGAGTTTTACAAGCACATAGAGCACGCACCTCGAATGAGCATGCATCACCTGCACACTTTGAAGAATGGGTGATTGTGTCAGACGTATGAAGACATCCAATCGCCTTGGCTGATGCTACAAAGGCTTATGTCGAAGCCATGAGCTCGAGTGTGATGTTCTTGATAGCAAAAATTGAGTGCATGACTAAGGAGTTGCAAGCAACCAGACAAAGAGAGGGACTGCCAATAGGATCCGCCAGAGCAGAGAGGAAGAAAATGATACTTACTAAAGTATCAGCTCTTGAGACAGTCATGCAGAGACTGTATGGCAGGTTTGTCAGTGTGCACAAGGAAGTTTTCAATCTACATGGTCATCAGTAACGCTGCATCAAGATAACGCGAACACTCATAGATATACATGACACAATTGATCATGTACAGACGTGGACAATGAGGTATAAGGGAGCCCCACTTCACTTGCACAAGATGATGAAGCCACAGGTAGAGTTGGACAAAGCACGCATCTAGAGTCTGATCCAGAACTATGAGGAACTCCCGTCGCTCATCACTAGTGTTGAGGATTCGTATGCACAGTTGTTCAGGAGTTTGGATGTCGTGGTGAGAAAATATGGCACCCCGTCAATTGGTACGCTCACCGAGGCCAAAGAGAAGAACCAAGTCTGACTAGAGCTCAATGCATACTTTGATCAGTTGATGCTCACAATCACCAACCCATATTTGCAAGTCAACGAAGATAACATGTGTATGTACATTGCCAGTTCGACCTTGTTCAAGACTAAGTTGTGCATGTTACAAGATGAGTTGGACAAGGGTTCCAAATCAGTATACCTAGAAGAAATGGATGCAAGAATTCGTTTCCAAAAATACATCATCAAAGAATATGTAGACACCATTACGCACTACCAATTTTTCACCAAGAATCACGAAGAGGAGGTCGACGATCTGGTCTTTTCACAACCATGCAAGTCTTAGTGTTGTCTTGTCTCGCTCACTCAAGCCATTTTTGTCCCACATGGGTATATGTGGAAAATGTATCACTCTTGTAAACATGATGTAAAGTGAAATTCCAAGTGTCATTAGTGGAATGCAAACAATCATATGTAATGTAAAGAGTTATGTAATGAAGTTGAAGAGTCACAAAGAGGAATGTCCAGGGCCACCCTACCCTTTGTTATAAATAGAACTTCATAAATTGTAGAAAAAGGGATTTTGGGAGCCAAGATTTTTCTAGGCATTTCTTAGAGAGGGCTTGGAGAGTATCATGACGAGCCTTGGCTTCTCCACAGTGAAGAGCACATACATCTCTTTGGAGGAGTAGGCGGTGTTTACTATAATGTTCCACTATTGGGGCTAGTGGCTATCATGGTTGTATGTATGGATGGAACTTTCACTTTATATAATATCATAAAGCCAACATGGTTCATGCATATGTTGTTATTGTAGTTCAACTATTCCAGTTACTTTAACAATGTATGTAGTTTTAAGTTACACATTTATGCATGGACTATTATGTATGTGATTGTATGAATCTTATTGAAGCGTGTTGTTGGTTTAACTCATCACTTTGGATTTTTTACTATTCTTCTTTCCAGTTTGTGATGTCATTCAACTTGTGTGTTTCTTTCAAGCTGCGCACTATAATAGGTTTCTAAGGGATACACTTCTTTTCCCCCTCAGTGTGTTAGAACCTCCCCATTCATCTCTCTGACTTGCTGCAAGGTTACACAATTTCTACAACAAGGATATATTACTTACCCCTATGCGCTATCATAGTTAAGGAATAACATTACTACCCACTATTGGGACTCCTACTCCAAACATTCTCAGGTCTAGTTGGGACTTCTTACCAGGGAGATCCCCTAACATTTTGGCAGGTCCAGCACCGTTAATAGGTCCCTAAGGGGTCATCATTGAGGCATCATGAGTGATTTTTGGAAAATTTATGGAGGTTGTGCTATTATTATGCATGGACGTTGGCACTGATGTCAAACAGACTAGCAAGAATGTGTGTTGCAGCAAATGCATGGCTTAGAAGGGTTCCTATGGTAGTTGCAGGCTTCATGTAGAAGATCATCATGGTGGGTGTGATTTCAGTTGTCCAAAAAGTCAATGAGAAGATAAGTTTGCAGTCATATTCCAAGCAGTAGAAGGAATCAAATCCTACATCGGACCCTCTCCATTGAAAATTTCTTTGAACAAGATTTCCAATGATATGTGGAAGTCCAAAAGTGGACACTTGGACCAAAAGATATGGTCTACTAAAGTTTAGAGATTTGAAGCCTTAGGAAGGAAGGAATATCGGCATATCGAAGGTCAAAATGTGGGAGGTCCAGCATATCAGCGCATCGGAATATCGGAGGTTCAGTACATCAGAGTAGGTCGTATCGGAGGTTGGAGGAGATTGACACATCGGAGCATCAACACATTGGAACATCGACGTATCGGAGTATCAAAGCTTCTTAAAGTGAGAAACCTTTAAAAATTTGTGATATCGATAATGCGTCGATAGTATTAAAAATCACCAAGGAATGTCGATAAATATTAATGAAGGATTTCATTGCAAAAACAAAAGTTGACGGGCCCTCTTCTCTCTCCTCTAGCAGGACACATGGAAACATATGATTGGCTTCAATAATACACATAGTAGCATAAGATTGGCTCCGATAAAACATATGGCAACATATGATTGGTTTCGATAAGATACAATGGCAATATATGATTGGCTATGATAAGAGACATGGTAGCAAACGATTGGTTTCAATAAGCTAGATTGGCATCTAACATCAGCATGACATGGTAGTATGATAGGAAACTTGGTAGGAATATTCAACCTTATTGAGTTGTCTAATGGGCCAGAACTGGGTGACACGTATCACCTCTAAGGAGTCACCACAAAGTGGTGACGTTATTGGAGGTCGACATATTGGAGGTTGAATATGTCGACACTTTAGAACAGTTGGAGTTTGGAAAAGTTTTGATAAAGGGGGCCTCCAATAATGGGCTTGCACATGGTCGTGACAGTTCAAAGAACCAAGGGCATGAAGCAATTAACAAAGGAAGAATGGCCCTCGATAGGAGTCTAAAGTCTTAGCACCAGAAGGCTAAGTGGCAGGTCACAACTCTTAGTCCTTTGATGAGAAATGCAAGGAGGGATAAGCAAAAGGAGACAAGATGAAATTGGAACTTCACAGAAGTTACGCTACAAAGGGGGCTCTGATATGGCATTAAGCAGATGTCCACTAGATCTATCATATGAGAAGGAAAATGGCAAAGGAGCTAAGTGCCAAGGGATTGAGGAGTATTGGAAGGTATCGCCATTATGATGCAATGATGTGGAATTTCTCCGATAAGAAAGTACAAAGACTTAATCAATTTTGAAATGGCAGCTAACAATGTTTTTGAAAAAAAACTTCAACCACTCCATTCCAAGGTAGAGGAAACAATTTCCAGATTTGAAAGCTGAAGATTTTCTAGCAATTCCAAATTTCCTGCACTTTTCCAATGATTGGTTTTATCTTTAGTTTATTGTTCTATTTTTTTTTTCCAGAAATATAGCCACAATCAACAACATATTTCCTTCAAAGATCAAACAGAACAACCGAATTTGTCCAAAATTCCTATTATTTAGTTATGTTTCATAAATATCTATATCGTTGTTATATATATATATATATATATATATATCTATATATATATATATATATATATATATATATATATATATATATATATATATTTACAAAAGAAAAAATCATAATTTTATTAATTAAAACAAAATTACATGTTGTAGATGTTGTGGTGCACTCCATCAGCAATTGTTGATTGCTAATCAAAGTTCATGAAAAACAAGAAAATAATGTACAAGTGGGGAAAAGTCATGTTTTTCGCCCTTTTTTCTTCTCAACCTTTCGCCACTGCCCTTAAGTCGGTAATGTAGATACAAGTGCTAGTGAAGTGTCAGCCATAGGTTGGGGGTTGTCTTTATCAAAATCTGAGGTGTTTGATATCTGATGTCATTTGGATCTACTAGTATCCATTGTTTTTGGTATCTTTACCAGCTGTGAGTCCATCAGATGTTGTGGATTTGAATCTTCTTCTTCTGGTTCTTTATTCATCTGATTGTTCTTGTCAGGTATGACATGTTTAACATCCTTTTCTTCCTCGTCATCAGAGAGTGGTGGAGGAAATTGCCATCCCTTGGCTTGTTTCCATAATTTCTTCTTCCTACGAATGTCATTTTTGGCTTCTGGACATGTGTTTTTTAGATGACCTGTTTGTCGGCAAGTTTTGCATCTGAATGTTGTATTTTCATAATCTAAGACCTGTGTCAAGCACCTCTATTTATGCTTCAGTTGGATTCAATTTGGCAAACCTCTGCTAAGATCTACTTCCAGACAAATTCGTGCGAATGTGTAGATTATTTCCTCCAGTATTTGGGTGTCCATTTTGATATAATGCCCGATGGTGTTACCGATTCCTACGAGGACTTGTTGATTCCAAAGATGTATTGGGAGGTTGTGTAGGTGAACCCAAACTGGCATCCTTGAAACAACCATTGTGTTTGCATCAAATTCTGGAAACCATGGTGTGATGAAGAGACCCGTTGACCCCCAGAACCAAGGTCCTTCCTATATTATAATATCTCTAGTCTCTGTTGAAGGGAAGTTCATTATGAAGAACCCCTTAGAACAGAGATGTATTTCACATTGTGTAGTCCAAGTTGTGAAAATCCAATGAAATAGCTCAATGGGCTTCGGCCAAAAATAGTTGAATCTACAAATTATAGCTTGATTTTCAAATATAGTACAGTGCTCATTTGTTTCTGGTATATCTATGTTTAATTCCGGGGTATGATTCAGCTTCTCCAAAATATATGGCCTTGGTTCCATTCCTGCTTGTTTTGGTGGTGCTGCGGATGTATTTTTCCCTTGGAGAATGTTTTTGAAAGATAGTCCTCCATTTTTTTCCCCTGATGTGTTTTTGCATTTTTTGCTAAGCAACTCCCAATCCCTTCTCCCCTATAAGGATTTTTATTGTTATCTGCCACGCCACCTCTTAATCTCAGATTAAGAATTATGGTTAACATAGGTGTGATTTTTTAGTCCATAAGATGCTTGGAGTCTTAGAGTGCTCTGCCACCATGTATCAAATTTTGTAAACTGGTGGGATATTCCACTTGTTGGGAGATAAGGTTCTTCAGATACTTCACACTATCGGTTCCATGTACCCAAATCAAATGTGTTTTCCCAACAAGGGTTTTGATAAAAACTTGGAAACGGAGGGTACTTACTAGAGCTCCGGGTTTTTTTGCCATATGGGGGTAGCTTGTCCGAGCAGCAGCAGTTGTGCTTCACCTCAATGTGGGCTATGCGTTCCCTAACAGGGATCTGGTGCCTTGTTCTTGTTGATCGTTTATCTATAATAGCTTTGCTTTAAGTAGTTCCATCTTCAACCCCATGTACCTCTGTACAACCCCTCTTTCAACATCGGGTGATTTTGTCAGAAGGGCATCGAACATTTCTAGGGTTTGTTTCACAATGTCTTTGTCGATTTCGACTATTTTTTGCATCCCAAGTTTGTATCCGTCCTTTGTATTGGGGGTTCCGTTGAAGAGACATTTTTTGGATCCCTTTGTTGTAAGGGTTTCTTGTTGTTCAGAAGACAAATTTAAGGTTGACTTGATGGGGGTTTCCAACAGCCTTTTGGATCGAAGTTCAAGGGTTGGATGAGAGGACTCTCGCTTAAACCTTGTTGGTTTTGTGAAGATCTCTCGAAGAAGTCGCGCCATTGCCATCACGGCCTCAAACCCTGCTGCTCTTAAGACCCCGAAACCATGGTCTCTCCTTCATTTCATGCTGCCCCATCGAGTTTGGTGTTTGTCGTTGACTCCTTTGGCTCTCTCTTCGCCAATGTAGCGAGCAAGCTAAATTTTCTTGGGCACGATGGTCGCCCTATTCACATGGATGGTGCACAGATTGTTGTCCTTGAATAGACCCACCAGGTGAGCCTCCACTGCCTTTTGCAATGCCGCCACTGTAGAAGACTAGAATCTCAGATCAGTCTTGCAGTCTTGTGCAATCTCCCTTACAAGGCGTTGGAAAGGGAGCTTCCTTATAAGAAAATTGGTGCTTTTTTGATACTTTCGGATCTGACGGAAAGCAACGGTGCCAAGCCTAAACCTATGTGGCTTTTTCACTCCACCTGTTGCCGGTGCAGACTTACGAGCTACCTTCGTTGCCAACTGCTTACGGGGCACTTCCCCTAGTTGATTTGCGGGCAGTCTGCTTTGCTCGGGCCATTGCTGCTCTGCTCTGCTCTTCTTGGGGTACCTCAGCTCCATAGGTTGAAAATGCATTCAATGGTAGCTAAGGCATGAAAGAACCTCTGTTACAAGGAGAAACCATAGGAAATGTCGTGATGGAACCTACAAATAGCTGCAACAAAACCCTAGTCCCAAAGACCCAAAGTTTAACTATATCATATCGTTGTTATATATTATTTTGTAATCAATTCCTTTTTGGAATTCGAAGTTAGTTCAATAAGAAGTCTATAAATATCTTGTAATAAGACTTAGAAAAGGTTGGATTATGTATAAAGAAAATATCTCTACCTTGATGTAGGTTGTAGATTGAACTCAAAGTAATCAATTTCCAAAAATACATAGGCAGTTTTGTTCCAGGATTCTTGTGTCAAACAAATGGCGATGTTTCTCTCATGTTAAATTGTTATTTTTTCTCATCTTCCATATGGATATCTCTCCTGATTGTTGCAACAAGATTAAGAGTTGAATTTACTTAAGTGTACTTTTCTTTGGCTTGTTTTAAACGGTCTTAACGTTTTCCTCATGAGATTAAATATAAAATTCATTTAAATATACTTTATATTTAATAGATCATCTTATTTTTCATCTCATCCACACCATAAATATCTTAAGGTCCAAGAGTTTTCATACCCTTCCATGTAACAACTACTCTATACATTTGTAATTGATTACCCAAAATTTTATGAGTCCATGCCCAATTGACTTTTCTAGCCTATTCAACCAAAATTTTGAAAAACCCACCTCGAACTTCAATATCTCGCCTAAAACCTTGAAAGAAGAAATTAAATCATATAGAGAGAGCCATGTATGAAGTTGGAAGGGATAGATCCAAACTTTAAAAGTGATTTGTGGTTACTTTTGTAGTTTTCTTCCTCAACCCAGGAAAATTGCAGAGTGTTAACATTCCGGCGACCATACTAGGGAACAACCCAAAAATTAAATATTTCCATGGTAAATATTGATTTAAGAACTAAAAAGGTTATTTATTGTGGGTGACAGTGAAGTAGAAGTTATTAGGCTTAATTTCCATCCCGAATTTGTATATATACCTAGTTATAAATAATCTCTTTGAAGATATGGCTCCTAGGAAAATCTACACCATATCCCACCTAGATCCTAACCCGAGAAGATGATTAGGAAAAAGAATTTTACAAAAAGTCAACGAAGCAATAATCCTTTACCGAGAGCTAATTCACTTCAAAAAATTTTAGAACAGTTGAGTACATTGAATTTGATTTACCCTTTTGTTATAGCTCCAAATCTCACTCTTGATGTTTGTGATGCTGTACTCATGGCCTAGGGCAACCCCTCCTTCTAGACCTGGTCCAAATACTTAAAAAACAATGTTTTACTCCCTATACACAAAATTTCCCTGAGCTAAACGCATGTGTACGCGGGTTTGTCTATACCCAACCCACGTATATGTTTTAAAACACTTAAAAAAAAAAAATCTCCTTAATTTCGGGCAGAGATCGTGGGTTTTACCTGCTGATTTCCTATTAGTGCCCGTGGCCCAACTATTCCCAACGAATTCCCAACTAAAAAAATACTTTGGGAGAAGTATAAAAAGGCTTCAATGGGAAGGCCTAAGGGAGGAGAGAAGAGAGAGAAAAATCACTCTGTTGAGATTATCCCAGATCAGGTTTGAAGATCCCTGTGCTTCCAGCACTTCCCCCATTATAGGAAACCCTTGTTTCCTTGAGTTATGATGTCTTTCCATTTGTTGAGATATCCTTGAGTGAGTTATGGAAGGAGCTTGTTGAAGGCTTGAGATTGGACGAATCCAGAGGATGGTTCCGCTTGGAGCCTGCGAAAGGAAGACTCAGGTGAAATCATTCCTTTCTGTACTTTAGTTATCTATAATAAAAGAAACACTTGTCTTGTTCCTGATATGAATCTTCTTCATGTTTATGATATCAATGTTATGATTTACAAATGAATGATTATTTCAATTGCATAACTAACTTTCAATATGATATGAAGTTGATTTCTTTATGATGTTTAGTCCATATACTGTTGTGCTTTCTTGAATTGATTGTTTTGCAGGTTGAAGGAGCAAAAGGAACTCCAAGAGGGTTTGGACCCTAGCTGGATCTTCCCAAACGAAAGACCCCCAGGTGCACCCCTCTTTGCTTAGTTTGTTTATATTAGCATCATGGCTGTGTGGAATGCTTGTTTTTCTTTATAGATAACCCCCGCTCTACTAGGGTATTAACCTAAGACCCTAGGGGACATTCTACCTTAACAGAATTGGCGACTCCACTGGGGACAACAGTATTGTTGTTCCTAGTTTGGGTTTGTTCAAGCCAATCAGGGCTCAACTATTTATTTACTTGTTGTGACTGAGTAGTCTGTTCCTATAGGAACTTTAATTATAAGTTTGATCAATTTCTTCAGACTGTTTTTTGTTTTTTCTTGTAATCTGTTATATATGTTGTTTTTCTAGTTTACAGAAGTGTATGTACACATGTTTCCTGAAGTCAACCCACATATACGCAGGTTTCCTTCGGCTGAATAGCGTATATACACAGCTGTGCACTAACACAGTCGCGTATACCTTAAAATTTTCAAGATTTTTCAAATATTTTTGTTTCTGAAGATCTGTCTGCTGGTCTGAATCAGTCCTGAACAGTTACTTTTTTGTGTCTGTCTTTATTTTTACAGCAATTATATGATTTCAAACTCTCTCCAATTGTGGGAAGTGTTGGTCTTGTTTTGTTTTGTGGCAAGCGTCATCATTTTTGCTTAAGCACACAAGATTTATTGCTGGGAATCTTGGTTGCTCTGGTCTTCCAGGGCAGAAAGATTGATCTCAATCTTTGTGTCAAATCTTGTTTTGGTGACTTTTTTGTTTGCATGTCAAAACTACATCTTTGTGACCATCTGCTTTTCCTACTTTCTGAAAGTTGTTGATTGACACTTTCTTGAAAGTTGTCTTTTCGATCTTTTTGGTATTTGTTGCCAAGCTTTTTGTTGCTACTTTTGATTGTTAAGAGCATCTCGAAACACATTTTAAATGTTGAGTTTTCACCCGTCTTGTGTTGTTAACTTGCAAAAGTGTTTTGTTGCCTATTCTTTGATCATAAAGTTTCAAGCACTTTTTGAAAAGACATTTTTGTTTTTGCTTTTGAAGAAAACTTCTTGAAAACTTGGTTTTGCTTTCTTGAACTTTGTTTTGATTTAGTTTCTTTTTGTGAATGAAAGTGCATTTTTGTTTTTCTTGAAACTTTCTTTTCATGTAGAGATGAAAATGAGCGTTAGCAACTCATATTCCATCTAAACATTTTAAGTGGAAAATTAGTATTGATAAACAAGTTACTTTCATTTCTTGATTTAGAATAGTCTTAGGTTTTTCATCAGCATGTACTCATTGCATTAAGATAAATTTGTGCATCTTTTTAGGGCATCCATAGTTTTGTTAATTTTTGTGAGTGTGAAGCTTGAGTAAAAGAAAAGAAAAGAAAATTTGTTAATTTCTTAGAAGTTCCTATGAACCTAGTAGGATTTTCTTTCATCGAAGAACAAAATGAGTGCATTTACATATAGTTTAGTTTTTATTAATTTCTTTTCCATCAAAACACCACAAGTTTCACTTCTGCTTATCCCTTGACTTAAAGAACAACCCATTTAAAAACAAGCGCTAATTAAAATACACTAAAACTTTTTTATAATTGTCAAGTTAGACACACCAACAAGTTTTAGGATATTTTAGGGCCTTGGATTAGGTGAGTGGAGAGAAAACTCTCCAAGGCCATTTAAACTATCAAACATAGGAGTCTGAATAGTGAGTGCAAATCTAATACCGTTAGGAAGACCAGGAAAGCTCCGGATCTGGGAGTTAAGCACAAGGGTTTTTGAAGATAAGGAAGAGAGATACCCCTTCTCCTACTTGTCGGATCTTACCTCAAGACTGTTCCACCTGGCTTCTGACACAAGTTGGTGACCTTAGTTGCTTCTCCTAGGGATCTACATAGGTGGCTGCGGAGGGAATCTCGCGGCACCTGAGGTCGAAATTGTATCACTCTCAACGGTACTACTAGAGGGCACCCTTGCGAAGCTTGGTGGCTTGCACCGGCGCAGGCTGTTGTTAGGAGGTCAACGTAACTTCCTCTGTTATCTTTGCTGGTAGGACTAGACTGTCAAGTCCAGGTCATATTACGCACTTACCATCGATGACCACTATTGGGAGCATGGCTTCTACTATAAGTGCTACAACTATGCAGACTCCAACATCTATATAAGGGGGAGGAACTATTTCCATCCCCTCTACATCTTTATTTGGGTCTTTTGCTAGCACATCTTTAGTTGGGTCTACCTCCATTCCCTCTATGAGTGAAAATTCCCAAGCCAATGCTTTTAGTTCTAGGTTTTTCCCATTTGGCACCCATTCACAGGGTATTCCGTCAATTCCTTTCAGTGCCTTCACATCCATGATGGGTGGGTCGGCTTCATTCCAGGGTTTTCCTTTTGGAAGTAGTCATATACCACATTCCAACCCAACAATAGGATCTATGCCTTTTTCCGCTACAGGACAAAGCAGCAATCCCTTTCAAGGTTGGAATAACCCTGCGGTTAGTGGCATGGGAACTGGGAATCAGTTTTTCGGCCAACAAGGGAATAGGTCATACTCCATAGTTAGCATGTTTTGAAGTATTCCTCCCTTAGCTTCTGCTTGGAATCCTTATCAGGGGTTATCAACTCCTTATAATCCTTTAGGAGGAAGCTTCACCGGTAATGGAGGTTTTTCGGCCGAAGTTGGTCAAACTCCGAGTTTTACTGGATCACAAGCACTGCCTTTTGGTTCAATTAGTTCTGTGGGTAACTTCGGGTAGCCTGGTGCCTTCCAAAATCTAGGCCAATCTTTTAAGAACTTTGGGAGCTCCGCCCAGTCCGGATGGAATCCCCAAGGTCCTCCTAGGCTTCCTTTTCTGGCAACATTGAATTTTTCAGATCTCACGAAATTAACAAACGATCCAATCAAATACAATCTGACCTGGCCTCCGGTCCCAACCAAACTCCTTTCGAACATTTCGAAGGGAAGGGCAGCGAAGACCCGGGCGACCATGTAACCACATTCCATTTGTGGTGTTCATCAAACTCCCTTATCAATGACTCAATTTGGTTGAGACTCTTTCAACACACCTTGACTGGTAATGCGGCCAAGTGGTATATAGAGTTGCCAAGGGGTAGCTTTACATCTTTCACCGACTTAGCTAATATTTTCCTAAATCATTTCCAGTTGCCCGTCCGTTATGATGCCAAAACAGAAATTTTGGCCAATTTTTGTCAGGATACAGCAACCCACATTTATGATCACATTCAGGAATGGAGACGGAGAAAGAGGCTCATTAAAGCTGAAATCCCTCCAGAGTACCATCTTGAATGTTTTTTGAAATCTTTACAACCTGAAATCTCTAAGGATGTCTCCCTGTCTGGAGTATATTTTGAGGAGCAAGCTATTTTTAGGGCCCAACAATTAGAATTGATTTATTCTCAGTCTGGGATTCTACAAAAAATCTTGCCTGATGCTCCTAGGACTAAGGTTGATATAGCCAATTCGAAGCCAGGTCCCCATGTGGATGGTATCATTGGATCGATATACACGAATGTGGTGAACCTATTGACCCAATTGTAGTAGTTGTCTTTACAAACTGCTCCTAACAACCAGGTCACATCGTCTAACCCTTCGTCTTCCCAACCCTCTTCGGTTAATGCCGTCCAATCTACCAACCCCAAAGGAAATCAAAATTCCAATGGGAAGAAGAAAGGATGAGGTAAGAAAAAGAGTCAAGATGGGAAGACTAACGAAAATAAATCTGGCAATAATGCTGGTGGTGGTAGAAATGAGTCTAAAAAGAAAGTCAAGTTTCCGTGCAAGTTATGCAGTGGAGACCATTTAACTCATCTTTGCCCAAAGATTCAAGAAGCTCAGTGCTTGTTAGGGTAGAAATGGACTTCTAGTTCTCAAGCTGTGTTAATTAACCCTCTTCCCCAAGGGCAGCAACTGCTTGCTGGCACGAATTCAAACCTTGGTACCTCTGCAGGGGGCAACCAAGAGGGGGAGAAATCATCAAATGTTTTCATGATGGGTTCTAATGTCTATGTGGCCACTTGGTCACATGATTACGGTGAAGCTGAAACATCTAAGGACAAAACTGCTCCCAGAAGTACCGACCTTCATATTGAGCGACCCCCTATCGAGAATATACCACGGATACCGAAAGGTTCTACTAAACTCTTGACCATCAATCCAAATGCTAGGGTCGTCTAGAACTATTCGATTGTTGAGGAGCTGGCTCAGAGTCCATGTGCTATGTCCGCTTTAGAGGTTCTCCAGTCGTGTCCAACTCAACGAAGTGCTTTACTTTCAGCGATAGGGGAAATGGATCCAAATAACTCTTTAGTGCTCACTTTCGACATGCTAAATGTCAAAAAATGACTCCCTCATCACATGGATTTTCAAATAAAGTCTACATACCGAAAAATTAACATTTTTTGTACCATTATTGATGAAGGAGCTTCCACATTTGTCATGTCAATGTCATGTTGGAAGGCCATCAGATCACCTTTGGCTATTCCTTCACCTACCCTCCTGACTGCATTTTATGGGCATTCTCCTAAGCCGCATGGGATTATCCTGGCCTTTCCCATAAGTGTTGGGGGAAAAGTTGTTAATGTTGAAGTAGAAGTCATTGATGCTAACCTAGACTACAATCTCCTCTTAGGAAGGAACCGGGTATATGAAATGGATGCTATTGTTTCGACTCTGTTTCGTGTTATTTGCTTTCCTCATGAAGGGAAAATCGTTAAGGTTGATCAATTGGATTATTGTCCAGTTGATCCTCGAGCAACTTCAGACTCTACTGTTCCTTTAGTGGATAACCCTTGTCTGCCTACCGAGAATCTGGGAGTTGGGATGTATTCTTCATTGATGGGTACCTTTGATCTTCCCTCTCCTATCGCTAGAATCAATGTTGTTTCATCAACCAAGGAATCTTCACGAGAAGGGTTCTTTTAAACTCATTACTTTTCAGATCCTTGGACCTTGCCTTCACCTATGACCACATTAGCTGAAGGACAAGTTGGTGGAATGGCATTTCCTATGTCTGCAGAAGAGCTCATATATCAGTCTATAGTTATCTCTGCAGACAACCTTTCTACTCCTTTCTCTGAGGAGGAGCTAGATGGCGATGTTGCCCCGGCTTGGACCCTCGATTCTCCCTCCACTATGGAATGTTTAGATACAGTTTTACCATCCGAGGAAGCGATCTTAGAAGTGACGATGGGTGTACATCGACCTTGGGAAGATTTACACCATCGTTCATATTTTCTTCCTCCATTGCAGGAAGTAGAATCTAGGTTTTCCGAGCTCTTTACTAGTGATGTTTGTACGGTATCAAATCCTTTGGCTCCAGCACACTTTCATGCCGAAGGTAATATGTCAGTAATTCAAAAATAATATCTATAAACATCTCTAGGAACCCTAGCGTGATCGAGAATATCTTCATCAGAGCCAAATGTTCCCCTGAAGAAATTCAAATTTACACCGACCTTTTTAAGGAATTTCGAGATGTATTCACTTGGTCTTATGAAGAAATGCCTGGCATTGATCCATCCATAGTTCAACATGAGATCAAGACGTATGAAAATGCCAAACTTATTCGTCAAAAGCTTTGGCTGGTTAATCCTAGGAAAGCAGCAGCCATTAAAGCTGAAGTAGAGAAGCTGCTCAAGGCGGGTTTCATATACCCTGTTCCTCTTACAGATTGGGTTTCTAATCCAATCCCTGTGGATAAAAAGCAAGGAAAAATCCGAGTATGCATTGACTTTAGGGACCTAAACAAAGCTTGTCCCAAGGATAATTACCCCACACCATTTATTGATCAAATTATTGATGAGTGTGCGAGCAATGAGATTTTCTCCTTCATGGACGGTTTTTCCAGTTATAATTAGATCCCTATCCATCCTGAAGATCAGCATTAGACAACTTTTATATGTCCCTAGGGTACCTTTGCATACAGAAAGATGCCTTTTGGTCTTAAAAATGTTGGATCTACTTTCCAGCGGGCCATATCATATGCTTTCCACGACATTAAACATATCATCAAAGCATACTTGGACGATCTAGCTACTTGTTCTCAAAACAGAATTGATCATCCTAGTCACCTTCGATTGGTTTCTGAGCGATGTCGATTTTACAAGATCCGGTTGAATCCCAATAAGTGCATTTTTCGTTGTTACATCTAGTCGGTTATTAGGGTTCATTGTATCAAATGAAGGGATTCGGGTTGATCCCTTCAAGGTAGAGGCAATAATTCAGTTTCCTCCCCCGTCCTCAATTCGACAACTTCAAAGTCTTCAAGGGAAAGCTAATTTCTTAAGAAGGTTTATAGCGAATTATGCCAAGATCACTAAAGGATTTAGGCATTTTCTACGTAAAGGAGTCCGATATGTGTGGGATGACTTTGCGCAGCAGTCGTTCGATGCCTTGAAAAAGGCATTAGTCTCTACCCTGCTTTTGAGTCCACCAGATTATGGTAGGGACTTCCTTTTACATCTCATTGTGGAAGAATCAACCATAGGTATGGTTCTCATTTAAGAAGACGATGCTCTCATTGAGCACGTGACTTATTATTTGAGCCGAGGCTTGATAGGCCCTGAACTTCACTATTCCCCTGTTGAGAAGTTGGCTTTGGCAGCTGTTCATGCCATCCAGCAGCTCTATCATTATATTTTGCTACGCAGAACTTTTGTCTTAGCAACGGTCAATCCATTCCAATTTTTCCTCAGTAGGCGAGTGATTGGGGGTAAACATAATCGATGGATATTCATCTTACAAGAATTTGATCTCAAGTTCTTGTCCGCCAAGTCTAAAAGATTTATGGTTTTTGTGGAGTTAATCTCTGAGCTGCCTTGTGGAGAGGATATAGTTTATGAGGAAAATTTAACCGACGAACATTCATTCCTCATCTCTTCACTCGACCCTTGGTATGGAGATATCATTGTCTATCTCTAGACTTCGAAGTTCCCCTCTACTTTCTTTAAGGATGAACACTGAAAATTATGTCACTTGGCTAAGAACTATCTCATCATCGGTGACACATTATATCATCAAGGGGTTGATTCAATCCTTCGGAGTTGTTTAACCCTAGAGGAAGCAGAGTCAATGCTTAATGATTTCCATAGTGGAGCTTGTGGTGGTCATCTTTCAGGGCTTGCTACAGCCCAGCGTATCTTGCGTACCGACTATTTTTGGCCTTCACTCTTCAAAGACTGTGTTGAAGCGGTCAAACATCGTCACCCCTGTCAAATCTATACTCGAAAGATGTGCGCACATCCAGCTCCTCTTTTCCCCGTTGTCACTGTTGGTCCTTTTACTAAGTGGGGTATTGATTTTACAACTTGTAATCCACCTTCAGCAGCAAATCACAACTACATTATCATGGTTGTAGACTACTTCATGAAGTGGGCTGAGGTCATGCCCACTTATAAAAATGATAGTAAAACAGCGGAATTATTCCTTTTTAATCAGATTATCTCAACATTCAATATCCCCATAGAGATAGTCACTGACCATGGCAGTCATTTCCAAAACCAACTAATGTCTGAATTGGCTCTCAAATTGGGTTTCCGGCAAGAGCACTCATCTCCATATTATCCTCAGGCCAATGGATAGGTCGAGGCAGTGAACAAAACCCTTAAGACAATCCTGCAAAGGATGATTGACAAAAATCAATCCAATTGGCATCTTATGTTGTATCTGGCTCTTTGGGCATACAAACCTCCGTAAAGACTGCTACAGGTTTTACACCTTTTCAGTTAGTTTATGGGATGGAATCTATCTTTTCTATTGAATGTGAAATTCCATCTCTTAAGTTAGCTATTGAGCTCCTTCCTGAGACCTCTAGTCTCAAAGAGCGCCTCCTTCATTTGGAGCATCTCGATGAGCAACGTCGAGATGCCTCCACAATCAATGAGGCTCATAAGGAAAGGGTTAAAAATCAATATGACAAAGTTATTCATCCTCGAGTCTTTTCTGAAGGCGACCTTGTCTTGGTCTATGACCAAGATAAGGACACCTTGGGGGTAGGCAAGTTCAAACCTATGTGGTACGATCCCTTTATAATTAAATGAGTTTTAGAAAAAGGGGCAAATGAGTTAATCGAGTTTGAAGGAAACAAGTTGGCGGAGCCCCAGAACACGCTCTACCTCAAGAAGTACTTTTCTTAAGTAGCAACTAGGCAATGACTTCTTTGTACATTTTGTATATTTGTACATATCACATCGAGAGTTTGTTGATATCGACACTTTTTGGTCTACTGTGGCAGGTGTTGATGGATGACTTGGTCTATTTTGGATTCGCCGATGGTGCTAGTCGGCACACTCAGAACCTTGCTTCCATAGCTTGGGTAATATACTCTCCAACTGGTCAATTGATGGTGTCAAGAGGAGTATGCATTGGTCCTGCTTCAAATAATATGGCTGAGTATACTGCCGTCATTAATTTACTATCTGAAGCAATTTCTTATGAAATCGATTCGTTGGTAGTTTATCTTGATTCACAATTGATAGTGTCACAACTGAATAACATTTATCAGGTAAGGGATCCATGTTTATATCACTAGTATTTAAGGGTGAGGTTGTTGCAAAGATCATTTACTTACATTAATTATTTGCACATTCCAAGATCTCATAATTGGTTAGCGGATTCTATCGCTAATCAAGCATTAGATTGGCATATCAATCATTCATCACAATAAAATCAAGCATCAAAATGTCAGAACTGTATATATATATCATAAAGCATCTCAAGTGTACATATGTGTATCCAAAATAATATACAAAAATTGGGACTCAAATGCCCATAATCATGTCCAGTACATCTAATGCCCTGGCTCAGGATGAGCGGCTAAGTATGCTACTACTGCTTTGGCCACATGCCTAAGAGTGTGAACCCAATCTCGTGGCATGCCAACCACATGACGTTGCATATCTATAGGGAGATCCTCTACGGCCTCCATCGGTACTTGGTGAGTTAGTCTCACCAAGTGCTACTGAATAGTGTGTAGAAGTCGCTCTGTGTTTGCAACCGCCTCTTCAGCCCCTCAGCCACGATGTCCATGCCGTGGGAACCCATCTGGTCGCACCGGCCCAATATTTGGAATATGATCATCATATTAATCATTTGAATCCTATCAAAAATATGTTCGAAATTTATTATTATATTTGAAAAATCACAAAAAAAAATCATATAATCAAAAACATTTGTTACCTATGTCGCCCCATGCTGCGGTCGGTGGTAATACTAGATTGGTATCTCCTCGGAAATCTAACCCAGCATAAGGGTAGTCATCTATGGCGATGATCTGTTGCTCCCACCAGGAGAAAAATTCATTGTCGAAAGCAGTCCATGGGACGTCCCCACCTCCTAAACATTTCATCAAGTCAGCCCACCTACCCATGCATGGATCTCGTGGGGTGCTGATCGAAACCGGTACTCTAGGACGAAGTGTTGGGACCCTCTCAAAGAAGAAAGAGCACAAGATAGTTCCATATCCAAATTTTTTGGTCTGTCCCTTCTTGATAGAAGTAAGCTGGCTCTTCAGGTTAGCAAGAAGAGGAGTACACCAATCAAAGATGGTGGTGAGGCAGTCTACCGCCAAGCTCATGGCTAGCTGTGATGCTTGGTGCAAAGAAGTTGATCCGTTCACTCTAGCTATGGTGAACAGGATTATTTTGAAAGATAAACTCTCCACATGTTTGATTGGAATTTGACTTCCAATCTTCTCAGGATGACCCGAACAATAAATATGTACGTAGTCCTCGATGGAGAGATTGCCTCGTGACCTGCCCATGGAATGTACCACCTCTCCCCTCCGGGAAAGGACAGTGATGAAATAAATATCTTCAACCTCTATCCTGAGCGGAATTTGATCAATCATAAATGCGTCATCCTCGATGCTCCAGTAGTGAATGAGCATGTCAAGCAGGCGGGTGTTTGCTTTCATATTCGGCATTTTAAAGGACTTTAGCAAACCACATCCTCGTAAGGCATCCAAAGCATTAGGATCGTTCATAACCTCATCATCCACTAAGGTATTCTCTCTTTCTCTCCAAGTGACTCGCATCCTGAAGAAAAAATGAATTTGGACCGTTAGATTTTTTGTTTGAAGTTTTCACGGCGTATACGCAGGTCCATTTTACACGCAGTCACGTGTAGGGCCTGCGTATACACGGGTTATTTATATCCAGCTCGCGTATACAGTGCGATGAAATTTTTTACAAAAATTCAACAATAAAACTTAAATTAAAAATTCTAAAACCAATCACAATTGAATGCAAGATAAGTTTAAGGGTTACCTGGTGATTCTGGGAGAATTTGAACAGTTGGTTTTGGCGAATGGCAATGTTTGCTCCTTTTGCTCCACTCCTTCGCTCTAAAACCAAATGATGATAATGGTGAGTCAAAAAACTATTTTATAAGCTTTGAAAATGCAAAAAAATTTCAAATCTTGATTTTGCTTTGTCTCATGTAACTTTTAACTTGGGAGCTTGGAATGTCGAGAATGGTTTAATTTTCAGGACATTTTGGACACTTTTTCGACAATTTCAACATCGTTCCATGACTACTGACCCATCATGGCAGGTATTGTTTTTCACTAGCATATAGGTTAGGGAATCCATTTTTTCCATTTCATTATGCATACTAGCCTCCATTTCCCGATACGCTTGCCATAGGGTCGATCCCATCATGTTATGGTTTGTAAACCACCTTCACTTGCCGATTTTTAAATCATGACACAATGGTAGAGCCATCCTTTTCATGGGCATCATAGTTAGCACCTCACTGAAATTTGTTGCCCATGATGCTTCGATCTGAGTAGGCTCGTGAGTCCTTTGTAGTCTCGCCATGACTTATGCGCTGAAGACTCATTCCTCTTTTCTTCTCCACTTCATTCTGGCCTTACACCTTGGAGGCTCCTTTGTGTTGAGTTGTACTACTGCATTGCATTTTGACCATTTGCACCATTTGTCCTTAAGCCGGCTTCACTCGGACTCGTGTTTAAGCTAACATTTGACCATGATGACTGGAAAATCAAACTTGCATGCCCTTGACTTTTGCAACTTGACACACTTTGACCCATGGAAGGAACACGACTTTGAGTGTCTTTGACCAGTTTTCACCTCCCTGCATTGAGCCTAGGAATGTTCCAACCCCAGGAACTAGATCATCTGTTTCACTGACACTTGTTCTTTCCACTGTACTATAGCATTCTTTTATTCTTTTTCCAGCTTAAAGAAAAAGACAAAAAAAATTGTATATTCCAAAAAGAGCGGGAACGGGACAATATTTCCACTTATTATTAGTAGCTGGAGTCAGTGGTGTCACCCTTGAACAAAGCACTAAAAACAAAGACTCCTCCGTTGGGCAGGATTTAGTTTGACTTAGGTATGCCTCAACCTTGTTATTAAGTCGGTTCTCCCTCGATTGGTTATCTCTTCCAATCATATGGAGGGTTCGTTCGTGCCTCCTGCATGGCAAACTTATACAGAGTCATCATATGCTGCCATATAGTCACATTGAGTCGTGCTTTTGTTCAAGGGAAGTCAGCCTGAGTCGGCCTTTCTACGGTGTCTCTTGACTCATTTTTCAGTCAGCAATCCCTGGTTGTTAGTATCTTGTCTATCATCACATCAGTTATATTGGTCCTTTACTCGTGCCGATTTGAGAAGGTCCTCATTGACTTCTTGCTGGCAGGTCTTGTCCTTATCGACGACGACATCTTGCTCTGAGGATAGGCCTAGAGCTGCACCTTGGCCCTATTTTCATTATTGATAGGTCACCTTGTGCTCAGCATCGATCAGTATCATGGGTCTTTGACTGAGTGGTTTCCCTTGTGTTCGACATCAGCTTACACTATCACACATCGGGATTCGTGCAGTACCTTGGTTTCCATTTGACCCTATTGGTGGATATCTCGCCTCTATGTCTGCTTTCATTATTGGTTGGTTCAGAGGGTTTCTATCATGTGTTAACCACATCTTGTGTATTCCAGAAACATGCTTCGGTCGGGTTAATACATCTTTTTTCATCTGATTCCTTCCACATTATTGGCCTATGGGTTACACTCATGCTAGATTGATGAAAGATGCCTTAATTCCTTCCTTCTAGTGGATCTTTCCTTATCGACTATGACTCGTTGCTCTGGGGCAAAGATCTAGAGTCCATTTGGCAGTACCTTGGGGTTTGCAGTCATTAGTGGCAGATCCTTCACTATCGATAGTGGGAAATCATCATTATCTCCTGATTAATAGATTCGTACAGGTGTTTGACTCTAGCTCATCTATTCACACTTGTTAGATTGTACCGGGTACCTTGACACTCATTATCATTATTGGTGAGTAGTCTCGCATTTGTTAACGGTATACATCAATGAGCGGTAATCAAATGATTTCTCTCATGGTCAACTTCAGGTTATTTATTCCCATGGTGTAGAAATGTACCACGGTGGTCGGTGAAGACCTTAGGTTGCATCAGCATTCATTGGTTCACTGGACAGTTGCTCCTGTTTCTGCTGGTTGATACCACTCCACCTTATATGTTGCAGTCATTCATGGCGACATTTTATATGCTAGCACCTGAGTTTGCAGTGTAGTACCATCTTACTCCATCATGTTCATTTGGTACTTTTGGGGATTAGTCTTTGCTATAAGTGATCCGTTTCATCCTTCAACATCATTAACATTTTTATATGTGATATTCAGACATGTACTTGTTCGATCATGATCAGATGATCCATTATGTATCTTCCAGTATTTATACTTGTATATTTGATGGATCCGCTTGTACTTGATATGCGGACATGCTTTACTTTCTCTGAGCATGGTTATGCCCACCTCAGATAGTGTTCTTTCTGATCTCCTTTCGTGTCTTGGTAGGCTAAACTCTGGTGAAGTCCTTCTCAGCTTTTGACAGGTTTCCTTTCCATGCACTTACACAATATATTTCGGGCATCATGTACCCCTTCTGACCTCATATTTTAGGGGGCATCTGTTATAGCTTCTGTTAGCACTTGAAATTTCACCTCAGGCTGAGAAAGGTAAACCTCAAGGCTACATCAAACCATTTAGCCTCGTAGCTAGCCCTACGAGGCAGGAGAAGGCTCTCTCCGGTCAATCTCGGTAGATCTGCAATGGGATGTGATGACCAACTAGGTAACACTGATATTATAATGACAACCCTATGAATGATGATAGACTCAGCGGAATAGTGACATAGATTGGCATTTGGGCAACTTTGCAAAGAGTGAAAGCAAACCCTAGACCTAATGCCTAGTGACCAAATTTTGCTTGAAAACTCTTTGAAATGACAAAATTTGACCTTGACACTCTGAGACCACTTTGTAAGAGCATATTTGATCACTGGAGGAAGGCTGGAAAGACTGACACTAACATTGGCTCCAATGGGGATGGTAGCTCCTTGGAGGTGCCAAGAACCTCAGACCTCTGGGAGAGCAGACCAGTGCTTTCAACCATTGGGCGATGGAGTCATTATTTCGGCAAACGACACAAGACTTTGACTCATTTATTGAATGAAAACTTGACTGAAAACTGACTGAAACTAACTCAATTATGAAACCAACATGACTGAAAATTGACTCACAAATGACTCATGACTGAACTAAACGAAAACAAGAACTTACAAAGCTTATTTGAAGGGCAGCAGTCCATCAAGATTTGAAATCATGATGACAACCACCTTGTTTCTTACAAGACAATATACATCAAACTATATCAAAATGCCAATGCAACCAATCAAGCAGATGCCTTCTTGATTGATTCTCCTGATTAGATCTTCTGGTCAACAATACAAACCTATCACTGGGCATCCAAAAACATAGTTGACCATGGTCTCCTTCATCACTGAACACTGCAATAAACACTATCACTGCTGACTGTAACAAATCTGCCATTGGATCCTGGAAAACATGAAGTCTTGACATTGCCACCTCCTGCTGAAAGAACAAGGTATCTTTTGTTTCAAATTCTAATCTGCCTTCCTCATGTGCTTCGGTGAAAGTATGCTCATGGGCTTCAAACAACTCTGAACAAATGGATGAGCAGATCTCTTCTTGGAAAAGTATTTCAGCACATGAAACATATGAAGAATCGGAAAGGTAATCCTGTATGCTCTGATCTTCTGTAGTCTGACAATATGGGAGGTAATCTTCATATGATATCACAACCAAATTATCAAGTTCCTTATTACATTCTTCAATCATAAGGAAAGAAACTTCAGCTGATTCTTGACGTGCAAAAATGACATTTCTATCATCTACCATAAATTCATCCAAAGGGACTGTTTCACTTACTTGAATGAAGATGTCATCTTGCTTTTCATGAACTAACTGAATTACCTCCTCATGCAGGCTCTGTTCTGATGGCATGAGAACATTTGGATCAAAAACTCTGTCTATGGTCTCAACAACAAAACCCTCCTTTTCAGGATTCAGCACAAGGTATGCTTGGTCATCACAATCTGAATCTAGAACTGAAGTAGCTGTCCTGTCTTCTTCAATCTGCATGTTGTCTTCTTCTGTGGGCAGATCTGAAATAGGACCCTCTCTTTCATCATTTTCAGCCATATTGCCATCTTCAACCTGCTGATCTTGATTCTGCTGCAAAACTTCCTGATCATCTTGATGGGTATCCACTGGGTTCTCTTCATGTTGCTGAAATGGATTCTCATACAAAGCCTCCATGATCTCAACATCCATAAAATTATCATCTTCATAATATTTCTCAAGGCTTTCAATAAAACTATAAGCATTCTTGCAACAGTCTTGAACTAAATTCAATGATGGATAAGAGTCCTTATATCTTTCAATGAACATAGCATGAAAATCCTTTAAACAGTAAATACAAGCAGGTGGAAAACTTTCGTACCATGATTGGGCTTTACCTTCCAGAGTGGCCAAGAATATCTTCATCAAGCAATCTTCAGGAAAATCCACCTTCAACTTGCGAATATGCATATGAAATCTAACTAGATGTAAAGCAGCATCCTTCTTACCATCATCATTAAATGTAGGCAGATTCCTTGACCAATCTACCTTCGGAATTTTATTTGGAAAACCAGGGATGTGATCTCGGCTCAAGGGAGCATATCTTCTTGCAATCCGATCCATCTTGAAAATCTCACAGCTACTGATCTCTCTGCAGTGAAGTCACCATGAAGCATTGATCTCTGGAGTTTTCAGTGAAGGAGTCGCCAGTGAATGATTTCAGCCTTGTCAGTGTCTGATCGTTGTCCACTATCAACAATCAGATCTGAACTTGATACATGTACTGGGGTAAAATGCAAATGAAGTGTTGTATTCACAAGCTCATGGAGATTGACTGAAGCAGCGTTTATCTACTAACGCTGATGTAAAACAAGAGCATTTTCGAAGGCTACCTGGCGTAACTTCAGGCTCTGTCTAAGACTTATGAAATAACACGTCAATGAGCAAAGGATTAGTTGTTCTCCCCAGTATGGTCGCCAGTATGTTAGCGCTTGAAATTTCACCTCAGGCTGAGAAAGGTAAACCTCAAGGCTACATCAAACCATTTAGCCTCGTAGCTAGCCCTACGAGGCAGGAGAAGGCTCTCTCCGGTCAATCTCGGTAGATCTGCAATGGGATGAGATGACCAACTAGGTAACAATGATATTATAATGAAAACCCTATGAATGATGATAGACTCAGCGGAATAGTGACATAGATTGGCATTTGGGCAACTTTGCAAAGAGTGAAAGCAAACCCTAGGCCTAATGCCTAGTGACCAAATTTTGCTTGAAAACTCTTTGAAATGACAAAATTTGACCTTGACACTCTGAGACCACTTTGTAAGAGCATATTTGATCACTGGAGGAAGGCTGGAAAGACTGACACTAACAGCTTCAAATATCACTCTTGATGTTTTTGATGTTGTACTCATGGCCTAGGGCAACCCCTCCTTCCAGACCTGGTCCAAATACTTAAAAAACAGTTTTTTACTCCCTATACACGACATTGCGCTGAGCTAAACGTGTGTGTACGCGGGTCTGTCTATACCCAACCCACGTATATGTCTTAAAACAGTTAAAAAAAAATAAATCTCCTTAATTTTGGGTGGAGATCACGGGTTTTACATGCTGATTACCTATTAGTGCCCGTGGCCCAACTGTTCCCAACGAATTCCCAACTAAAAAACTACTTTGGGAGAAGTATAAAAAGGCTTCAATGGGAAGGCCTAAGGGAGGAGAGAAGAGAGAGAAAAATCACTCTGTTGAGATTATCCCAGATCAGGTCTGAAGATCCCTGTGCTTCCAACACTTCCCCCATTACAGGAAACCCTTGTTTCCTTGAGTTATGATGTCTTTCCATTTGTTGAGATATCCTTGAGTGAGTTATGGAAGGAGCTTGTTGAAGGCTTGAGATTGGACGAATCCGGAGGACGGTTCCGCTTGGAGCCTATGAAAGGAAGACTTAGGTGAAATCATTCCTTTTTGTACTTTAGTTATCTATAATAAAAGAAACACTTGTCTTGTTCCCGATATGAATCTTCTTCATGTTTATGATATCAATGTTATGATTTACAAATAAATGATTATTTCAATTAAATAACTAAATTTCAATATGATATGAAGTTGATTTCTTTATGATGTTTAGTCCATATACTGTTGTGCTTTCTTGAATTGATTGTTTTGTAGGTTGAAGGAGCAAAAGGAACTCCAAGAGGGTTTGGACCCTAGCTGGATCTTCCCAAACGAAGGACCCCTAGGTGCACCCCTCTTCACTTAGTTTGTTTATATTAGCATCATGGCTATGTGGAATGCTTTCTTTTATTTATAGATACCCCCCGCTCTGCTAGGGTATTAACCCAAGACCATAGGGGACATTCTCCGTTAACGCCTTTGAGCATAGTCTTTTCATAAACAAATCAAAAAGATTTGTCCCTAAGACAACCTTCGATGAAACTATTTTGAAACCTCATATCTCAACACCTAAGCCTATCGTTTTAGATTCTAATAAATATGTTATACAATAGTTTGAAAAACTTGAAGATATGGTGACTCAATTGAATCAGGCTGCTCAAAAACCATTTATAGGTCACCAAACTACCATTTCTTCTTCTGCCTCATCATCAACCCCTCCTATGGTTTCAATTTTTTCCGCTATTCCCATTTCATCTCTCATTCAAACTCCTTTTATACCAACTCAACAATTCATAGTTCCACCTCCTTCACCACCCCTAACATCAAGAAAAACTATAGTTTCATCCTCCTCTCATATTCTAATCATGGCAGCTTGTTATGCCCCTTTGGTTTTACAAGCACCACTAAATGCTATGCCGAAGAATTATGGACAATGCATACCTCAATTTGATAGAACTAGGCCCATCACAACACAACAACATATAGATAAAATGAATGACTTCAAATACTTAGAAGAAGTTGATGATGATGATGTGAAAATGAGGCTCTTTGCACAAAGTTTGGCAGGGGAAGTTAGAAAATGGTACAGAGGGTTGCCAACAGCTAGTATAGTAGATCTAAAACAATTTCATCAGAACTTCCTTTGAAGATGAGAGTTGAAAATTAATCCCCTTCAGATCCTTGTAGAATATGAAAGTCTAAGGAGAGATCCAGGTGAAACATTTTAGGATTATTGCATCAAATTTAACAATATTTATAATTCTATCCTAGCAGCAATAATACCTCCACCATGACTATATTTAACTCGATTTCTAGATGGATTTGATGTTGATATGGCTTGTCAATTGAGAGAAAGAAATCGAGATACTATGGAAGAAATGCAAAGAAATTTTGTTAGTTAGAGGAAATTATTTGGGCCAAAAGAGAAAAATTAAAAGATGAAAGAAGAGTGTTGGCATTATGAGACAAGTGTTGTCCTTGATGGCAAATCACACAAATGAAAAATTATAGTGCAGCAGGTCAGTAGCAAAGAATTGATGATCAGACTACAAAGAATGAAGAAAGAAGAGTATATATGCAGGTTCACTATATACCAAGTAGGGTATACACGCAGGTTCACTATATACCAAGTCGCGTATATGCAGGTTAGCTATATACCAAGTAGGGTATACACGCAGGTTCACTATATACCAAGTCGCGTATACGCAGGTTCGCTATATACCAAGTAGGGTATACACGCAGTTTCATGCACGAAAAAGCGCATACATGTCGGAAAGCTTACTTTTGGTCCGTGGTAGTTAGTCCTTGGTATTTGAACCTATGGTTTTGGACCATGGTATCTCGACAAGTGTGTTGATCCCAAGTATTGGGCTCTTGGTATTGATTTATTATGGTTTTGGACCGTGGTATTGAGCAAGGCCTAAGACTATAAAAGGAGAAGAAGATCATTAGGCAAGTGTATCGAAAAAGTCTTGAATATCTGATGAAGTATGAGATCCAGTATGCAGGTTATGGGTTGATGATGCATTGCTTGATCTGAGCTAAGGAGGGATCTCACCGGTTGATGGAGAACAAGATCTAAGGATAGATCAGGATCAAATGGTTTGAAATGAACTATCTTTATATAGTTGACTATGCTTATTCTAGATTTGCATACTGACGCATGTATTATTCTATAAGTGTTATGAGTACGACTGATGTCTGGTACAACTGCAAGTTATGAGAAAATATTTTTAGATCTGTACGCGGGTTGTCTTTGGCAAAAGCGTGTATGTACGCAGTTTTGATTCATCGTAATAGCGTATACACTATGAAGTATAATATTTGAAGTTGCAGATGGATCTGATTGTTATTACAGAGTTTTGTGTCTGCTCTGTGTTCTGGTGACTGTGCTGTTAACAGGGTTTCAGTGTTTCAGTAATTCAGAAATTGATGATGCTAGTAGTGATTGTTTTGAGCTTCAATGATAGTTATGGGTCCAATATGAAAATTGGATGAAACGTGGCCTTTCGGATTACGTGTTGTGCTTCAGGAGTATCCAGTCTGAAAATGTATGAAACGTGGTACCCGGAGGAGAGAAGATTGTAGGTCGGCGCCTACGTACTAGTATCTTAGCTAGTACAAGAGCAAAGGGGGTTGGAGCTCCCTTCCAGGAGAGTCTGGAGAACGAGAGAAGGTTGTAGCCTTCTGCAGGTTGTAGCCTGCGTGCTGGTAAAGGACTGCACCAGTACATTGTAAAAGAAGTTTCTTAATAAAGGAAGATAGAAACGAATTGCAGCAGGTGGTTTTCACCCACATTGGGTTACCACCTTATATCATGGTGTTCATGTGTGTTGATCTATATGTTTTACTGCTACTATTGACTGTTAATATGGCTAATAATGTTCTGATGCATCCATTGAAGATCACATAACTGAATCATGAGTTTAATGGTTATACGCTAGTTGATTTAGACACAGTTGCGTATACACGCGGGTTCCTTTGAATGAAGTAGCGTATACATATCTAAGTATGGAAATGAAAAAGTTTTATTGATCTGATAATACTGATTCACCCCCCCCCCCCCCCCCCCCCCCCCCCCCCCCTCTTAGTATTATTTCCAATAAAGAGTGACCATTAAAGAAGAACCTTCTTCTTCATTAGATGCAAAGCTAGACACTTCAGTGAAAAATATGGAAAGGATGATGGAAAGAATGAATTTGAAAGATACAGCTCCACTAAGAGAACCACAAGGGGGTCCTTAAATCAAGAATCTAAATTTTATAAGGAACCAACCCCAAATTAAACAAAGAGAGAAAAGAGCCCTAACAGATCAACAACAAATTAGACCTCCTCTCCAGGAAAATTATGCAGAGGATGAAAATGAGGCAACAAATGAGCCATAAGAGAATTAGATTAATCTTTTTGGTGAAGGGTAAATGGACGATGTTTTCTTGACCAAAGATGAACATGATTTATTTTTTCTAGCACAAAAAGATGTTATGCCTATCGAATCAGAGGATTACAAAAAAGGTTATCAAAATTCCATTATGGAAGTACACTAACAATATAATATGAGAAATAGGAAATTTCCATCAAATTCTCCTAAAAATGTCCAAAGTGATACACCTTATACAAGTCAAAGAAAAATTGATTCTCCAAAAGAAATTCTTCAAAGACAAGATACAACACAAAGGAAGTAGAAAAGCCTCAACCTTATTTTAATACTGAAAGTGAATTATCGAAAGTTAAAATTTATGTTCCTCTAACTGAATCGGTGAAAAGGGATATTTATAGAATTCAAGTTATAAAAGAACTAAAAATAGAATAAGGAATAGATATTGTGAACTTAAGTGATGACCAGCCTAAATTGTTATTTGGAGCTGAAGTTGAAGGAAAATCACAAGATTACCATGTGCCACCATTTTATGTTAGTCTTAACATTCATGATTTAATTTTTCACAATGCCATATCGATTCTAGTGCTTCACATAATCTCATGCCCAGAGTGATTGTGGAGAAACTTGGATTAGATATAACCAAACCATATAAAGAACTTTTCTCTTTTGATTCTAGCCGAGTAAGATGCTTAGGTTTAATCAAGAATATATGTGTAACCCTTGCTCAAATCCTAGCAAAAAGTGTAGTCATGGATATTTTTGTGGGTATATACCTCCTAAATATGGAATTATTCTGTCAAGATCTTAGGGAGAAAAGTTGCAGGGTACCTTGTAGATGGATATGACATATGTAACTATTCTTGTCTTTGGGAAACAAATGAGGTTGTATAGGGAGACTCTGATGAAATATAAGGAAAGAAGCTAGGGAAAACCTAATAATTACCCACTGTATTCTGTACATTTAGATATCGATTCTTTTATTCTATATAATGACATATGTTTAGAGGAGGAAGTGTCAGATATGGAAAGTCAATCAATCAAAACAGAGGATGTGAAGTTAAAGACTGAAATAGAAGATGATAAGGATGAAATCCTTTGGAATATGGATTTTGATGGGGCAGTCAATAAGGAAGGAGTAGGGGCTGGTGTATGGATCTTAAACTCAAAATCAGGCATATCAAAGACATATTCCTACAAGCTCAATTTCCAATGTACCAACAATGTAGCTAAGTATGAGGCACTCATTCTGGGGTTGCAGTTACTGAAGAGATCAGGATCTAAAATAATTTCAATTCATGGTGATTTAGAACTCATCATAAATCAAATAAAAGGTGAGTATTTAGCTAAACATCCTAGGTTGATAGCATACATAAATGTTGTCTTAGATTTTTTGTAGTGTTTTTCAGAGTATCAGTTGTCTTTGATTCCTAGAAGTAAAAATGTATTAGGTGATGCATTGGCTACCTCAACAAGTACATGTAAAATTCCTTTCCACCTGAATAAAAAAAATGATATTGAAGTAAAACATAGATCTTATTTCCTGGATAACATAAGGTACTAGCAAGTGTTTGATAATGAAAAATAGTTAGACAATTTTTTACAACTAAAGGGACAGTTTGAAAATCTGCATATTGATGTAGAGAATACTGTTAAAGTTGATGGTCAACAAGTTGTTTTGGATCAAGCTAGTGAGGATGTTGATAAATATGACTTGGAACTTGAATTATTAGAATTAAAATATAATGTAATACCAAGAGGTCTGGTACCAGTTGAAGAACTATTTAATTTTAATGATGTGGATCAAAACCCCAAGATGCAACTTGTGGGAGCCAAAGTTAAATATTGTAACATAAGGACTGAAGATAATATAAGATTGTGAAGCTTTCTAAGTCTTTACCTCAAAACAGAAATAAAAATACATTAATATATTGAAAAAATACTCTTTTTTTTTTTGCATGGGGATACGAAGATTTGAAGGTTTATGATACTAGTATTATTCAACATACTATTCCTATCAAAGAAGACTAGAAATGTTTCAAACAGAAACTAAGAAGTGTGAATTCTATTCTCTTACCTTGAATTGAAAATGAGGTAAGGAAACTTTTTGATGCCAAAATGATTGTACCTTTGAGATTTTCTAAATGGCTATCAAATCTGTACCAATAAGGAAAAAGATTAGAGAAATAAGATTTTTGTGGATTATGGAAACCTAAATAAAGTTTCTCTCAAAGATAATTACCCTTTACCAAAGATGGATCATGTTTTACAGAGGGCAGTCGGTTCTAGCAGAATTTCATTGCTTGATGGCTTTTTAGGTTACAACCAAATTTTAGTGCATCCAGATGATCAAGACAAAACAACCTTCACAACACCATGGGGGACTTTCATGTATGTGAAGATACCCTTTGGGCTTATGAATGCAAGGGCAAGTTTTAAGAGAGAAATGGATTTTTATTTTGCAGATGAGAAGGACAGGTTTATTGTGATATATCTAGATGAAATCACTATGTTCTAAAACTGATGAAGATCATATGTTTCATTTAAAAATAGTCTTTGAGAAATGTAGGAAATTTGGTATTTCCTTGAACCCTAAAAAGTATATGTTTGGTTTGGAAGAAGGTAAACTGCTAGGCCATATAATTTCAAAAGATGGTATCCAAATTAATCCAAGTATAATTAAAGCTATCATGAAAATTGATCCCCTAATAAACAAAAAAGAAGTACAATCTTTCATTGGCAAAATAAATTTCCTGAGACGGTTTACTCCAAATTTAGCTGAAGTCTTCAAAGCTATAACCAACATGTTGAAAAAGGACAGTGAAATAAAATGGACTGCTAAAGCTAAAAGATCATTTAATGAGGTAAATAAAGCCTTGACCTTTGCTCCTATTTTGATTAGCCCTGATTTCACTAAGGATTTCATTATTTTTTCCTTTTCTTCAGAACATACTATTGTAGTAGTACTATTACAGAAAAACAAGGGACATGAGGAGCCTATAGCATTTTTCAGCAAAGCATTAAGATATGATTCCTTGAAATATAATATCATGGAAAAGAAAGATTTTTCTTTAGTAAAGGCCTTGAAAGATTTCAGAGTGTATATATTACATTCTCACATAATTGCTTTTGTTCGGACATCCTTACTCAAAATGATCCAGATGGAAAAAGAGGAAAATGGATAGCAGTAATTTTAGAGTATGACATTGGAATAAATCCCACGAAACTTATCAAAGGTTAAGGATTAGCCAAATTAATGGTTGAATCAAATTTTCATGTATTAGACATCAATTTTGTAGCTTCTCTTGATGGACAAGAGGAGATAGCGACTCCACAGGTATCATAAAATTTTGTTACTTCTCCCTGGTGTACAAATATTGTTTATGTTTTGTAGAATTTACAAGCTCCACCTGGTTGGAAAAAAACCAAGGAAATATTTCTCAAACTAAAATTTGTAAAGTTATGCATTTTAGATCAAGCTTTATATTGGAAGGATGTTGGAGGAATTTTACTAAATTTTTTGTTGAAAGATGAAGCAAATAAGATAATGGAATAATTTCATAAAGGTGGCTGTGGAGGACATCTTTACTGGAAAGCCACAACAAATAAAATCCTTAGAGCTAGTTTTTACTTGCCTACTTTGTTTATTGATATTCATAAAAAGGTTTCAACTTGTCATCAATGTTAGATTTTGGAAGGCAAGAGAAAAATCGTACCTTTTCCTTTGAAGCCTATTTCAGTGGAGGTGCCTTTCCAACAATGGGGTTTAGATTTTACAAGAGAAATTCATCCAAGTTCTTTAGCCCAATACAAGTGGATTCTGACGGCTATAGATTACTTCACCAAATGGATAGAAGTAGTTCCAACTAGGTATGCTACAAAATCTATAATTATCCAATTCATGGAAGGTAATATTCTATCTAGGTTTGGTTGTCCTCACAAAATCATCACAAATAATGTTGTTTCTTTTAAATCTAAAAAGATGGTTGATTTCTGCAACAAATTCCATATACTATTAGGAAATTCTACTGCCTATTATCCTCGGGGAAATGAGTTAGAAGAATCTTCTAACAAGATCTTGGTCAACATCATAAAGAAGTTGTTGCAAGAAAATAAGAAATCCTGGCATAAGAAATTGATAAATTCTCTATGGGATAATAGAATAAGAACAAAGAAATCAATTGGAATGTCACCTTTCCAATTGGTTTATAGAATAGATGTAGATTTTCCTACTTCCTTAGGAATTCCAGTACTAAAATTGTTGAAGGAAATAGAAGCAGAACCAAATGATGCACAAAGAAGGATCAGCCAAATGATACATTTCCAGTAGACCAAAGAAGAATTCTACAACAATACATAAATAATTCAGGATAAGATCAAAATAATTCATGATAGGAGAGTCAAATCAGATGATTTCGAGCTCAATGACCTTATTTTAAAATGGGATGCTAGAAATGAGGGGAAGGGAAAACACGGAAAGTTTGAATTTCTATGGAAAGGCCCTTAGAAGATTGGAGCTTTCCATGGAACCAATGCATTTCAATTAGAATATCTGACTGGAGAAACACTGCTAGGAGGACCTATTAATGGTAGGTTGCTTAAGCACTACTTCACCTAAGTTCAGATGGTCACAAAAGCACAACATTTTATATATCATTTTATTATTTCAAGTACTGCAGGTGTGGGTGGCTATCATCAAAAATTGAAGCCCAAAGTGAAGGCCCTAAGTTTTAAATGAATTGCTACTATATGTATGATTTGTCAGTTTAAACAGGTTAGTCTCAGTTGTTTGATGATGAAATAATTTCCCAATGGATAAGGCTACTTGTCTACGGTGTTCTTGACACCTCACAGGGAAGATTTCATCCCCATTGGAGCCACTGTTAGGGTCCTATAATTTAGGTAATCAAAGTATGTATGTCCAATTATTTATTTTGAGAATCTACTGGTAAAGTTTAGCCTATAAATTCATCAGGTATTATAGTCTAAATTGTCTTTGTACAATGGTCTCAAATTGGTCAAGTCATTGAAAATATGTGTTTCAAAAGAGGTCCATTAGTCTTAATTTGAATTCTAAGGTCCCTAAGGAGTCATCATTGATGTGTCATGAGTGCCTTGTCATGAGTGAGTGTTGGAAAATTGATGGTGGTTGTCATATTATTATGCATGAATGTTGGCATTGTTGTCAACCCGACTGGAAAGAATGTGTGTTGCAGTAAATGCATGGCTTGGAAGGATTCCTATGGTAGCTACAAGATTCATGTAGAGGATCATCATGGTGGGTGTGATTTCAGTTGTCTAAAAGGTCAATGAGAAGAGAAGTTTGCAGTCATCTTCCAAGTAGCATAAGGACCCAAATCCTATATCAAACCCTCTCCATTGGAAAGTGCTCTGAATAAGCTTTCCAATGATATGTGGAAATCAAAAAGTGGACTCTTGGATCAAATATATCGTTTGCTAAGGTTCAGAGATTTGAAGACTTGGGAGGAAGGAATATCGACATATCAAAGATCAAAATGTCGGAGGTCTAGCGTATTGGCACATCAGCATATCGAATGTCAAAATATCAAATGTCTAGCATATCGGTGCATTGACATATTGGAGGTCAGAATGTTGGAGGTCTATCATTTCGATGCATCAAAATATCGAAGGTTCGATACATCAGAGCAAGTTGTATCAGAGGTTGGAGAATATCAACACATCATGATATTGGCACATTGAAGCATTGACATATTGGAACATTGGTGTATTGGAGTAAAGTCGAGAAACTTTAAAAGGTTGTGATATCGATAAAGTGTCAATAGTATTAAAAAGTGCCAAGGAATTTCAATAAAGATTAATGAAGGATTTCGTTGCAAAACTAAAGGTTGGCGAACCCTCTTCTAACTCCTCTAGTAGGACACATGGAAGCATATGATTGGATCTGATAAGACACATGGAATCAAATGATTGGTTCTAATAGGCTACAATGGCAGCATATGATTGACTCTGATAAGACACATGGTAGCAGATGATTGGTTTCTATAAGCTAAAGTGGCATCTGACGTCAGCATGATGTGGTAGTACGATAGGAAATGTGGTAGGCACATTCAAGCTTATTGAGTAGTCTAATGGTCCAGAACTGGGAAACACTTGTCCACTATAAGGATTCACCATGTGCAGTGATGACATCATATTGGAGGTCAGCATATCGAAGGTTGAAGATGTCGACACTTTAGAACAGTTTGAGTTTGGAAAATTTCTGATAAAGGGGGTTTCTATTATGGGGTTCACACATGGCCATGACAGTTGAAAGAACAGGGTGCAAAGCAGTTAACAAAGAAATAATGGACCCAACAAAAGTCTTAAGGCTTACCACCTTAAGGCTAATCGGCAAGTCACAACTCTCGGTCCTATGATGAGAAATGCGAGGAGGGCTAAGTAGAAGGAGCCAAGATGAAATTAGAACTTTGTAGAAGTTACGATACAAAGGGGGCTTTGATATGGCATTAAGTTGATGGTCACTAGCTTGATCATATGAGAAAGCAAATGGCAAAGGAGCTAAGTGCTAAGGGACTGAGGATTATTAGAACACAACACCACTGTGAAGCAATGATGTGGAATTTATTTGATAAGACAGTACAAAGAGTTAATCAAGTTTGAAAGGCCAGCTAACAAGTTTTGTGAAAACAACTTCAACCACTCCAAATTCCAAGGCTGAGGATCAACATAGATGAACCAATTTTCAGATTTGAAGGCTAAAGATTTTCCATCAATTCCAAATTTCCTGCACTTTTCTAGTGATTATTTGTATATTTAGATTATGGATCATATTTTTTTTTCTAGAAATATAGCTACAGTGAGCAACAAATTTCCTTCAAAGATTCAACGGAACAGCCGAATTTGTCCAGAATTCCTACTATTTAGTTATGTTTCAGAAATATCTATATCTTTGTTAGATATTATTTTGTAATCAATTCCTTTTTGAAATCTGAAGTTTGTTCAATACGAAGTCTATAAATATTTTGTAATAAGACTTAGAAAGGGTTGGATTATGTATGAATAAAAAATCCCTATCTTGATATAGGTTGTGGATTATACTCAAAGTAATCACTTTTCAGAAATATAGAGGCAATTTTGTTCTGCGATTCTTGTGTCAAATAAATGGTGATATTTCTCTCATATTAAATTGTTCTTTTTTCTCAGTTTCCATATGGAGTTCTCCCCTGATTTTTGCAAGAATATTATGAGTTGAATTTACTTAAGTATACTCTACTCTGGCTTGTTTTAAACAATCTTAATGTTTTCCTCATGAGATTAAATATAAAATTCATTTAAATATTCTTTATATTTAATTGGTCATCTTATTTTTCATCTCATCCACACCATAAATATCTTAAGATCGAAGCATTTTCCTACCCTTCCATGTTACAACTACTCTATACATTTGTAATTGATTACCAAGAAGTTTATGACTCCATGCCAATGGAATTTTCCAACATCTTTCAACCAAAAATTTGAAAAACCTACCTCGAACTTCAATATCTAGCCTAAAATATTGAAAGCAGAAATTAAATCATATAGAGAGAGCCCTCTTTGAAGCTGGAAGGGCTAGATCTGAGCTTTAAAATTGGTTTGTGGTTACCTTTGTAGTTTTCTTCCTGAGCCTAGGAAAATTACAGAGTGCTAACAAAAACATTGCCCTAGTTAAAGCTATTTTATTTTATATGTAATTCAAGTATAGAACAAAAGTAGCTTTATAATCCCCTCATCCAAAATGGTAACTATAGGACTAGGGATGATTTCTCACTATATTTGTGCACTAATAATAGTAGCAAATCAATTTGGGTTGAGTCCAAATCCTTATGGAACAATTGTGATGGGTCAAGTAATAAAAAATGGAATTTGGATTCTAACATCTTGTGGACTATGTTTCTCTAAGATTTTCATACTCAAACATATTTAGGAATACATATATATCTTTTTCTTTATGGATTGAGTATTCATTTATATAACAAAATTATTAATTTTTACAAATTCTATATTTAAAAAAATATACTTTATTAAAAATGTAAAATGAATAGAGATAAATTTATAAGGAATATTTTCCATTCATAAGGTTTGACAAACCATGTTTTATCTTAGCCAACATTAATTATCATCATTATCATTATTGAAAAAAATAAAATGTTTAAGGTGTTATTTAGATTTTATTATGCTTATGAAATTTATTAAAGTATTTTCATAGTTTTATGTTATTTATTTATTTTCTTTTTAAACCTAACAATTATATAAGAATATCTTTAACATTTCAAGTTAAAGGTAATTGGCTCTTGCAGTAAACATTGATAGATGTAACATAGAATAAACTATAAAACATCCAAGGTAAACCTTTAAAATCAAAATATATCCAAATCTTTCACGATGAAGAACGCAAGAAATAGATATATGAGCTCTTAAAGATGAGTAATGTCATTAAATACTCCTTAAGAACATAATCCTTCAATGAGCCATGTTTGCTACAAATAACACATCCAACACATGTAACAACCACAACCGCCAACCTTGAGGGTTAGCTCACTTGGTCAAGTGCCTAGTGTTAAAGCACCTTTGCTATTGAGAGGTCATAGGGATAATTCTCTCAACACCCTTGGGGTAAAGCTCCATGGTTGAGTTGGAAAGAAGGGATCCCTTTGGGTGGATATTCCTAGTATGAATATTTTGTGGACATAATGGTCAATGATCTCCAAGGTCCATGAACCATAGAAAAAAAAGGACACCCCAACAACGAACTGGAGGATATTACCATTGAATTCTATCATTGTTATCAAATATATTCCAATAATTGTATCAACTCAGATAATCGATGAATGTTATATGTTATTTTATCATGTGTGGGAGTCTATTTCCCATCGACTACATTAACCAGTTGATTTGATATCCATCAAATGAGCAGTTTATCAACTATTTGTTGACTATACACATGGTCAAGTATCATAGACTTGTATGGATGGATTTGCCATATGTTGATTATTGTCGATTACATAAATGAGTCTAGTTTACATTGACCATCTAGCAAGTTGTTGATGCCTAGAAATGTCCTAGTCAACAATAGGAGAAACCACTTGATTAAGGTCCCAAAATTGGTCGATACTCATTTGGGATGGCGATCCTCACTAGTATGTGGGCTTGGCTTCCACCAATAATGGGATTGCTCCTTGATCAAATATTTTGTGAAATATTTCCTAATTTCTAAAGATAAATTTAATCTATTTGTAGAAAGTAAATAAGATAATATATTTTATGTTATATTGTCTTAGGAGCTCAACTTAATGAGATGTCAATTACGAAAAGTGATTTCCTTAAAAGAGAAAATTTTCATTGATTTCCAACAATATTTTAAAAGTAATGGTGCTAAATAAATCATTCAATGAAATATTTAAATGGGAAAATTACTTCACTACCATATTCACATAGTAATGCTTATCCACCATTTCAACTTGAAACAATATAACAATTAATAGTAAATGTTTTGAATTCTTATAATTTTTGAAGGGGTTTGGATGGGGTTTGTAGTTTTGCACTTAGGGTTTGTGGCTTCATGATTGGGGTTAGGGTTTTTTTTTTTTTTTTGAAGAAATGAGGTGCTATAGGCTTCATATGTACACCACAATTCCTCATATGACTACACTTCTTGACTTTACTAACTCAACCCTTCATGTATCTCAACTTGCGAGCATGTTGTCGAAGCCTCTGAGGTACACTTGCAGTCCATGCCCCACATGGATTACTAGGGTGAGGATTAGGTGAAATACAATCTATCCTTGTCATTCTACATGTTTTCCTCTATCAGGAGGAGTTCCACCATCGCTCACCTTGATCCAATATTCAGTTTCCAAATAATTCCTTGCATGTGGTTCCCATAAGAACTACCCCCTATTTGCCTTTTCCCCCCATATTCCTCACCACCACCTCCACCTCCACTCTTATTCTATCTTCCAAAGATAATAACTAGCTTTATCCATCACTTTTCCTCTATAGCAATGCAGCTCCTATGTAGAAAATTTAACTCTTGATGCCTCTGGACATCCCTCTGCTTTGTAGGATGTATAAGCCTTGAGAAAGGGGAAGAAGTTATGTATTTTGCATTAAAATGGATATATTAGTTTAGTGGTCAAGAGTTATATTGAAATTACAAGATCATGGAGTATTCAGAAGAAAATTGGTTGGGCATTTCAACAATAAGGCTGTTAGGGCTTATTGTTGGGTTGTGTTATATTCTTTCCATGACTAACCCACGTAGTTAAACAGGGGGTTAGAGGGGGGCGGGAGCCCCCCTTTGTTGCGCCGATTGCGCAGTGGGGGGGTCACAGGGGGGGCAGCAGCCCCCCCTGTCCGGGGGTTTGAGGGGGCGGGTAGCCCCCTCTACGGGGTCTGGGCAGCGCCCCGGGAAATATTTTTTTGGACCCTATATTAGGTTGGGCGAACCTACCTATGGTTTTGTGCATGATTTTCGCACATGGTATTGGACGCGATGGTTTTTCGGTCCATGGTATTGGATGCTTCGGCATGTATAAATATGTATTGTAACATTGAAAGGAACATAATGAAAAATCAAGCTGGTAGTCCCGGTTTTGGGATCCAGGGAAAAATCTCTGTGCATATGTGTTTTATGGGTTATGCTCTCGCATTGTTTATTTTCTTTGTTTAAGAATTCGTATGCAGGTAATTTCTGTATAGGGTTAAAACCTACACTTATGTTTTAGGGAATTGACTAGCAGAAGTATGGAAGCGCCTGATGGGATATGTTCCCTCATACCATATCCTCTTAATGGTATGGTTGGTGTTTATATTTTAAACATAGGAGGATTTATAAAAGAGAATGGGTGTAAATTGGATCTAGGGTAAAGTAGTTTTATTTTTGTATAATTGGAATGTCAATTTCAACCAAATTGAGAACCAGTGGATTTTTAAAGGTATGCACTATTCTTCCAAGATTTCCCTTAGCAATTTGGAATGAATAATTTTTAAAGGATATTGGGAATAATCTTGGTGTGTTTGTTAGTCTAAAATAACTTTAGGAAGCCAAAACTGATCGCAGGTTGGCTTGGATACAAATAGACGTAACTTGAAAGGTTAGTTGATAAAAAACTTAAAGCTAACTCTGGAAGGTCTCAACCAGAAGAAAAGGTTTATTATTGGAATTTCCCTTTTGTTGTTTCATTTTACATGAGGTAGGAAATTTGCAAGAAGATTGTCAACGTATTGGCTCCAACATTGTACTAGGAGCAGTACTTAAGGTTTCTATTGATTCCTTTTATGTTTGATTTGCAAATGTTGACATCCCTTGAACCATATTTTGGTTATGCTGATGGTGCTAGTCGTAGTACTTAGAACCTATCCTTCGCAACATGGGATAATTTTTCTCCAAATAGCGAGTTAGTGAGTCTACAAGGGATTTGTATTGGTCACTCTACCAACAACATCGTTGAGTATAGCGCAGTGATCGAGCTACTATGTGATTCTATTTCACATGGTATCCGGAGTTTAGTCAGCAGACTTGACTCACAACTCTTGGCACTACAACTTGCTAATGTTTATTATGTTAGAAATCCTACCATCTTGCGTATGTTTTTAAGTGTTCACCCTCTAGAAAGACATTTTGATTTCATACAATATGAACACATTTCTAGAAATCTAAACACATTGACAAATGTGCTTTCTAATCATGTTTTAGATATACATTTGCAACGAATGTAAATAAATTTCAATACACATCACATCATTGAAAGCACAATAGGAACCCAGAAACATTGAAGAGATATATATATATCTATCTATATATATATATATATATATATATATATATATATATATATATATATATATATATATATAGTTTGGCTTTACAAAATTTGTGCCCGAGACACATATGGCCACATGACCCATATAAAAAATACATGAAAATATCTAAGTAGACTAATCAAATTTCTCATGATAACAAGCCACTGCACGAGCTGTATTGCACAGTATTTGGCCAATATGTCTAGGCACTCCAATAGTGTGTTGTTGAAGTCGCACCAGAATTTGGTTGATTGCACTCATTTATCCCTTGTGTTAACCCTGCCATGTGGCACTCCACCTCTGTTAGGATCTCGGCTACATTTAGATCCCTTAGTGCATCTCATCCTATTGCAACAAGTTGTGTTGGTTCTACTACTTCTTGTGGTTTTTTGCCTACATGACAGAGATATGAAGAACATATCGGTCAAATAGGCCCAATATCTGCATGAAAAAATCAATAGTTTAAGCATTGGAAACATCAAAAACACAAAAAAATATTTAAGACTTTCAAAAAATTCAAACGGTCAAAATATCTTACTTGTAGCATCCCATTTCTCACCCTTAGGAATCATGAGCTCGTGGACGTTGTATAAACCCATCCCTCTGTACAAATAATGATTGACCATAATGAACTATCTGCCAAGGAATCTAAATAATTCTGGTGAGAAACTGATCGCTGACGAACCTGCATGTCAGGACATATGATCTATCCACCTCCTCATCTGTGGTACCCATCAAATCAATGGGCTCAAGTGTAATTTGTTGAGGATGTAGTAAAGGAATCTGTTCGAGGGAAGAAGAGACAAAGATGGAACTGTATCTAATGTTTTTCAACCTTCCCTCTCTTGCTTTAGATAGTTGTTCTTTCATATTGATCAATACTCCCTCACTCCAGTTGAATATTGTTGGCTCCCAACACTCCAAACCGTACTACATGTATGATATGCTAGATACATGAACTGTTGAGCTACCCACCAATCTGGAAATGATGAACAAGATCATTCTTAAAGGAAAATGGGTTACATCTTTTATGGTGATCTTTCCATCCATAGTTGGCTTGGATCGAGGTCTGTAGTAAGTAGTGATATAATCTTTCACTGTTTTTCCACCCCTTCTCCCACCTAGGATAGATATGGGGGCACCTCTCTCGGATAAACCGGTCATAAAATATATATTCTCTACTATAATCTCAAGAAGATGGTCCCCAAATATGAATTTGTGTGGTTTCACATCCCATGCATGAACAAGATATGCTAGTAGTTCCATATGTTGCCTCATACCAGGAAGCCAAAATAATTTCGACAATCCACAATATTTTAGTGCCTAAATTGTAGCAGGATCATTAGCTGCATTTAAATCCTCTTCTTCATGTTCTCTTTATCTCCAGATAATATCCATTTTACGCTAATGAAGACCTGAAAAATCAAGACGAGACTCACTAGAATCCTTTCCATGCAACAAAACTCAAAAAAATTGAAGGGAAACTAGAAACAAAAATTGGATTTTTGCCCAACATACCCTCAAGAGGAGATATAGTTCATTGCACCCCTCTGTATAGTGTACCCTCACTTTGGTGCAATGTACTTTTTGACTATCTAGGCCTGCGTTGGTCCTAGGGTGAGTTTTTTGAACTCCAGGCCCTCAAAAATGCCTAAACCTTGCATGAAATCACAAAATGGGACCATGAATTGAAAGAGAAAGGTCTTAGCTCCTAACTAGAAGTGACAATAGTTGAAACGATCCATTAGATTGAGCACAATTTGTTATAGAAGATCGAGGGAAAAAGCCACTTAGAATTTTCATTGTTAAAGGTAAATGTGAAATGGTAAATAGGAATAGCTATTTTGGATCTTATGGTTATTTCTTCCATTATTTTATTAGCATTTAATGTTTTGACGTAGTTACAACCCATTTTTACCATGAAACAAGTATTTTTAATCTTGTTGTGATGTTTTGAGCAGGTCGACAGTGGTTTGACGGATTTTGTCATGTTTTGAACAGATTATTTTGACCAAGGAGCACACTTTTATCACCTTTTTGGGCTCCGTAAAATTCTGAAAAAGGAACCCTCTAGAGTTCTCTTTCAACTCTTTTTGGACTCCCAAAATATGAAAATATTGTTGAGAACTTGTCTTTACAAACTCATTAAAGTAAATGAAAGACATCTACTTAATACAAGTTTAACCCTTTTCTGGGCCAAGATAGACTAACTATGAAAAATGAATACCATAGTCGAACCTAGCTAAGAGTTTCTCTTGGGTATTATTTTATGCCTTTTTAGACCTAAGGGATTATCTATGAAAAATAACATCTAGAGTTTTAATTTTTTGCCTCTTTGGAACTGTATCCAAAGTTTTTCGACTTTCCCTCTCTTGACTTAGATAGTTGTTATTTCATATTGACCAATACTCCCTCACTCCAGTTGAAGATTGTTTGCTCCAAACACTCCACACCATACTGCATGTATGATCTGCTAGCTACATGAAGTTTTGAGCTACCCACCAATCTAGAAATGATGAACAAGATCATTCTTAAAGGCAAATGGGTTACATATTTTATGTTGATATTTCCATCTCTAGTTGGCTTGGATCGAGGTCTATAGTAAGTAGTGATATAATATTTCACCATTTCTCCACCCCTTCTCCCACCTAGGAGAGAGATGGGGGCACCCGTCCTAGATAAACCGGTGAGAAAATATATGTCCTCTATTGTAATATCGAGCATATGTTCCCCAAATCTAAATTCTTGCATTTGCACATCCCATGCATGAACAACATATGCTAGTAGTTCCATCTGTTTCCTCATACTAGGAAGCAAAGAATTTCGATAATCCACAATGTTTTAGTGCCTAAATGGTATCAGGATCATTAGTTGCATTTAAATATTGTTCTTCATGTTCTCTTTCTCTCCATATAAAAGCCATGTTATGCTAATGAAGACCTGAAACATCAATAGGAGACTCATTAGGATCATTTTCATGCGAAGAAACTCAAAATATTTGAAGGGAAACTAGTAAACAAATTTTGAATTTGCGTCCAACGTACCCCAAGAGGAGATAGAGTGTGTTGCACCACTCCCTGCAATGTGCCCTCACTTTGGTGCAACGCACTTTTTGACTATCTGGGCCTGCATTGGTTCTAGGGTGCGTTTTTTGAACCCTAGGGCCCTCAAAAATGCCTAAAAATTGTATGAAATCACAAAATGGGACCATGAAATGAAAGAGAAAGGTCTTAGCTCCTACCTGGAAGTGACGCACTTGAAATGATGCATCGGATTGAGCACAATTAGCTACAAAAGATCAAGGGAAAAAATTACTCAGAGCTCTCATGGTTGAAGGTAAATGTGAAATGGTAAATATGAATAGGCATTTTGGATCTTTATGGTTATTTCTTCCATTATTTTATTCACATTTAATGTTTCGACCTAGTTACAACCCATTTTTACCATGAGACAAGTATTTTTAATCTTTTTTGTGATGTTCTGAGTCGGTCGGTAGCTGTTTGATGGATTTTGTCACGTTTGGAACATATTATTTTGAACAAAGAGCACACTTTTATCACTTTTTCGAGCTCCGTAAAATTACAAAAAAGGAACCTTCTAGATTTCTCTTTCAGCGCTTTTCAGACTCGCAAAATATGAAAATGTTTCTAAGCACTTGTCTTTTATAACTCGTTAAAGTAAATGAAAATATGTCTACTCAACATAAGTTTAACCCTTTTTCGGGCTAAGATAGACTAACTACGAAAAAGGAATACCTTAGTTGAACATGGATAAGAGGTTCTCTTGGGTATTATTTTCTACCTTTTCGGACCTAAGGGGCTATATACAAAAACTAACATCTGGAGTTTTCTTTTTTTGCCTCTTTTTCAAACTCTCTAACATGAAAAAGATGTCAAGTTATACCTTTGTTGGACTTCTTAAAACATCAAACAATGATGGAATATTCATTCATGACGAAATCAAACCACTTCTTCTATGGGTTCATTAAATATTATCAGAGGGATTCATCCAAAGGATGAACTTACAGATCAAGCATATGTTATCCTCCTCAATCTTGTTAAAAAATAAAAAGGTATTAACTTGTATGGTTAGGGAAATTGGCAAAATAGGGTACTTCATTTGTTAATGGCAGCGAGTCGCTCTTAAACACAACACTCTTCCACCTCATCTCCGTGGTTGTTTGGTTGGGAAATATGTTTTTTTTTTGGATATCATACCATTTATAATCCTTGGCTTTTGGTTTTGGGTCAATGCTACCAACTCCATTCAGTGTCACCATTGTGTTCAAGATAAGTCATCCAATCAATATCTACTACAATACTCTTAAGCCTTCATTCCATGTTTTCCTTTCCTAATCCAGTTTCATATCAACATCATTCTAATCATTATTTCTCAAATCATCATACTTATTTTGTGTCGTTTATGGGGGATACATCAAGGCCCTCCTACGATGGGTCGCTTCCTGTCGACATCAACTCATTATCGAGGAATTTGACTTAGAAACACCCCTTGGTACATTGGTGCTTGCACACATGAATGAAAATTTTCTTTGATCTCTATGACAGGTTTACATCATTTGCCTTCAACCGAAAGATTTTGTGTGGTGTTCAACATCAACTCATTTATTCACACCATACAGATTGTACAAGAGTACCTTGAGAGCCATTAACATCATCAGTGGTTTCTCTCGTGTCTATTAATGACTTACATCATTGGATGGTAATCAGATGGTGTCTACCATGTTTGACTCCAGCTCATTGATTCACATGGTTAGACTCGTACATCAGTTGGTCGTGTGAATGAGATAGAAAACCACATCTCTAGTTTCATCCATCTAGGCTATGATTTCATGAGTAGTACAACAATCACAATGTATGATAGCTATGATCATATAGGAACTCATCTAATCATGGGTCCACCATCAGTCATTTATGGAAGTGTCTTTTGATCATTGTACATATAATGTTAGCTTATGTTCTAAGTATGGATATGCCTCCCTCAACAAAGATATCATGATATTGTAACAGATGATGGTCTCCCCGGTTGTTCTTGATCCCGACTTGTGACAAGGTAAAGCACTTCAATCATCAGCTATCATTACTGAGTTTTCACTTTAAGGGGCAATCTATTATAAGCCATTTTGCCACATCTGGTCAATAAGCCTTCAACTGGATCAATCAACATCCTTTAACCTCATTTTCATCATCCTTGCAAAAATCCCTAAGCATAACTCATTCTAATCCCTAAGTTTTTGCATGAAAGCACCTTGTTTCAGTTATTTTAAGGACCAATGCTCCCTCGCCTCTTAATGGACAATGTTGACTATCAGGCTTCCCTACTCTGCAGCTACACTAATCACCAGTAGGTTGCTCAGTGTTGGGGGTGCATTGATTATATAAATTTGGGAAAAAGAGAGAGAATCTCGAAGCCTCTTCTTCAATAAGCTTCCAAGATATGCTATAACCATTTATCTCAGATAATTGTCTCGAATCCTATCCTATCCTACCTTGGAGTTTTCATCCCTTATACCTTGAGCTCATCCTCCCATCAAGAGTGGATCTCAAGCCCATATTGGTAAAAGGATGTTAATTCATGAACTACCTCCTTCACCTATATATTTATTACAATCGATAGGAAAGGGGTTGGCTTTTGGAGAGTGATTCTACTCTTATGCCATTGATGTGAGAGATATATTTCCATGCATTGGGGTGATTAGATGTGCACTTTGTGACAAGGAAAGGACAAGTCAACTTGGAAGATCTCTTTTAGAGGATCAATACCTATTTTTGGTTATAACTCACTCCATTTCTATTAATGCAAAGAGTTTTTTTTTTCCTATATATGATGTTATAGTTTCATATATTTCAATATCATGTTGATCTATTGAATAAAGTGATTAGATGATGCTACATAGATTCTATGGATCGTTGGCTTGTGTTATCTGACTGTGCATGTTCTAATAATAGCGATCATAACTAGGATTGGATAATTTAAGCTAAGGAAAGAGAAAAGAATACGACAAACTCCAGGTAGGCTTCATCCCATTATCTATTTACTTTAAGGAAAGCATTAGTCCCTTTGTCTCTCTATTGTTCTAGGGCAGTCTACTAGGCCTAGGGAAGATACTTCTATTTGAAGTCCTAGATTCTAAATAACATCTTTGAAGAAATGTTGGGCCATAATTACAGTATACTGAACTAGCAGTAATACATTAATTGAGATAACCTTCAATAATCTTGTGCACCCTTAGGACTATGTAATCACTCTCCATCAGTAATTGCAAATGTCGCACATTTTCTTGTCCTTTCGAAAATAAAGAAGAAATGGTCTCTATTCATAAAAAATAAGACTTGGATATGTTGTTAGACATAGTTTCTATATATATCATACCTTTCTTGGAGGAAATAAGAGAATCCAGGAAAATTAGATACTTCATTGAATCTTTGTCTTGTAGCTTCAAGGTGAAGATGAAATTGATGCAAGCTCAAAATTTACCAACTGCTATGATTCCAAAATGTAACACCACATCATAAAGCTCACATAACAACACTTATTCTAAATGAGAATCTGACTCACTATCATCGAGACTTTTCTCAACCTTGGTAGGCATGTTAACGCCCAATTTTTACATCCTAGATTTCTAGTTGCTCCTAGCAAGGCTACATCCACTGTATTGTTCATGTCCAATTTGACGAAGTTATGGACTTTTGAGCCATTTGAACTCTTTTTCATAGTTCATATTCTTTTTCAACTCCATCTTCTTTGGTATCGATGATTTTGAAGGAAATTTAATAATAGTTTCCATCCTTTTGAAAGGCACCCATGATATGTCACATCAACATTGGCTTAGAGGTTGAGATGCTTGTATTGGTATCTCCCATTTGTGGTTGAATATCTAGCTTGGAAATTAATAAAATTTTCAACATGTGATGCTTTTTCTATATGATTCTATTGGGTAATTGTTTCATGCGAAGAATGTACTCATCTCTACTACCCTCATAGTGTTGGTTTTCATCTATTGTCTTGTTGGACTAGTGTTAGTCCATCAATTGACTTCCAAAAAGAAAATAGGTATGGTTCCTTGGGGAAAATTCCACAAAGCTTCAATATGTTGAAGCTTATTGACCTTTTTTGTGTTCTCTATACTCTTTCATTTAGTGTTTTCACCATACCTATTATTAATGAAAGGATTCGACTCTGTACTCAGATTGCAGACCTACAGTAGAGGAGAAGATATCTTTTTATTGTGGCTTCTCATAATCCTATCCCTTAAATTCCTTCCTCCATGAGCATAACTAAATATTTAGTGCCAAAATCAAGGGCCTCTCCTTGGATACTTTTCTAAGAAACTTTGAATAAAGCTAGTGACCAAGAATGTCTTCCTAGTTTTTGGTGCATGAGTAAAAATGCATCCCCAAGTCCTTTTTTCATTAGCTTTTTCCACGAATTGAAATTCGTCAAGTTAATTCCAATGATTTTTTTTCTAATAAGGAATGGAGAATAAGGTTCAACATAAGGGATTTTTATTTCCTTCCTTTACATTCGTATATCTCAATGAAATTTCCTTCTATGTAAGTGTTCACATGTTAAGAGAAAAACATTGCATATGCAACTATAATGACTACCTGGAATATGAAAAAGCACTAACTCATGATGGTATGTGATGTGAGGGGAAGTAACCATTTGAAGAGATAAGTTTCAAAACTCCTTGGTGTGTCACAACTTATATTTCTTCTTTGGAATTAGGTCGTAATTTTACTTGCTTCTTTTCTAATCCACAATTGTTCACCTTATTTCCATATTGTCTGAGATATAACCGTAATATCATTTCCTTATCATGAAATCAATTATAACCATGAAGTTAGTGGCACTAGGAAAATTAGTTGTTAGGAGGGTACGTGATTGCTACTATAAATTCCACTGTTGTGACAACACATCTTCTTCTAGCAATAATAACACTGTTAGTTTGCACAATTTGTGATTAAAGTTGCATCTTGCCCGACTAGTATGCTTAATGAGTAGTAATTTCTCCCTTCTTCATGATTAAGATGCATCCCAAGTTCTTTGATTTTTATTGAGTGAATCTTGGATCCTTAGTTGTGATTAAGTCACATCTCATACTTATTGTTAGAGATTAGTCACACTTTCTACTAATATTCCTCCAACAGTTGTATATTTCGGACTTCCATTCCTCAGGGAGTTCCTTATAGGCTCATAAGTGCTAATTAGCCTTGGAATATCATTTAAGTCATTAATAAATTGGGCCATCATAAATGGGAAAATTTGCTTCAGGATACATAAACATAGACAATATGTCACCATAGTAACTGACACCAATCAACTCTTTGTTATAATTGGACGAATTGAAATTATTTCCTTCCATTTCATTCACCCAATTTCCCTTCAATTTTTCATTTGTTGCAAGATCATGAATCTCCAACTCTATAGGATTTTTCTTATAATCTCTCAAGAAAACAAGAATAGGTTGTTGCACTAAATCTAAAAAGATTGGTTCCTCCTTTAGAATACTTCTCAGATCCGAAATTTCATCATTTATAGGTATATGTTCATATGTAAAGACAATATCTAATACAAATGAAATTATTTTCTATAAAAGGGTAGGGTATCTCAAAATACAAATTACTATAAGTAAAGGCATAAGATCACATACATTGATTCTCAGTGATATAGTGCACCGATGCAGTTCTGCATCTATGAAATATAACTAGTACACATCCTGTGGCTCAAAATCAACATAATAAGAAGAAATAAGATCCATGGATGGCATCCAATAATACACTATTAATTCTGACACCAATGCTTATATAAGAGTAATCCTTTGGAGATTCTTCATAAAGCAAGGAGCCTGGGTTTCTCCAATTTCTCTTATTTATTGGTCAATGTATACTGTCCTTTCAAGTTTATTCTTGAATTATGGATTCACATAATCCAAGACACTAGAAAAATTCCTTGTTGTAGTTAAATTTATCTCAATGATAAGATGCATATCAAACTCTTTGTGTTTAGTCCAATTCCTTCATAAAATGTTGTCCTTTTTCGATCATCCAAGTACATCATCACATATACCGAGAGATAGAAAAAAATTGAACAAAGTTGGCCTTCCAGTCATTTAGAAACTATGGCTATGCTTTCAATAAAGATGATAAAAGGCCATCGTTCCTATTCTCATCCTCAAACCATTTCTCAAAGTAATTGAATATAAGATACACTTGATACTCAAACTTTTCTCTTAGTTATATATAGATGGTAACACATCTTGAGTAACTGATCTTCTCAGATAAGTGAGTGACATAGAATAAGAAACTAGGATTGAAGAAAGTATATTTGTGTGCTTTAGTTAGGAAACTAAGGTCCAGTGCATAATTGAAATATGATAACCCTTTTTTCAAAAACCCTACATGGTGAGCTTCAACTATGGACACAAGGTAAAATATCTCAGCCACAAATAGGTTGGTTTTCCAACATCCAAGCATGCAAGAGAAATTTGAGATCTAATATATCAATTTCCCTTCAAGAACCTCTTCTAATGGTGGCAACCTTTCTAGTCTAATCATAGCCTCGCCTTGAACCTGGATGTACAAAGACATGCATAAGTACAATCCTCATATATTATTAAAAGTAAATAACCCTTCACCTATATAAACATAAATGGAGGAATCCTAGAAATAGGGATGAAAGATCCTTTGCAACATTGATTGACTATAAATGCTACAAAGCATGATGATTTTTTTTAGGGTCTTATAATAGGATTCATAATTTTGAATTGGCTATGATTAGTCTTCTATATTGTACATACTTTTTCTTTCCGCAAAATGCTTTCCTATATTAAAAATAAAAATAAAAATGTAAAGAAGGTAAGTCCCAAAAGAAAAATCAAAGGACTAAAAGAAAAGGATCAAAAAGAAAAATAAAATATGAACCCCACCAAAAAGAGATAAAAATAGATTCTGAAAGTGATGCAAATTCAAATGCCACTACTTTTTACTTTGCCTCATAAAATAAGATTGTGTGTAGCTTGTTAAAAATGCCACAATCCATGATGGTCAAATAGTTTAATCTTGATTCATTCATGCTTTAAATTTATTGCTGATAGATAGAGAATGAAGATCTAGCCACACTGTTTAATCTTGGCAAATCAGTACTTAGGTAGAAAATAATATGAGCTCATCAGTTTAATCTAAGCCATTGGAAGTTATACGGTTAGAATCCTACGTTTCATGTGCAGGAGGAACTATCAAAGGAAAGAGGACATTCACAAAAGTTGTGTATTACTTTGGGTATTTACCCTAAAAAGTTATATATGATTTTAGGCCTAAATACTAAAGCTCATTCACTAATATCCTCTCATTTCACTAAACCCCTTACATGTCTAAATTTCCCTCCATTACCCCTTCATTACTTTTCATTCACTAATTTCCCCTTCTTGATTCCAAAGGACCCTTCCCTTTCATTTCCTCTTATTCTAACACATTTCCATTGTAAAAACCCTTTCCCTTTATTTTGACCCTTCCCTCTTCATTTCCCCTTGTAAAAATATCCCTACCCCTTCATTTTACCTTTCCCCCTATTTCATCTCATTTTCCCTAGTAAACCCACTAAAACCCCCTTATCCTAAGTTTAAATAAAGTATTGGGCCCCATTAAAAAACCCTCCCCGATACCCTTTTAACTTATATCCCTAGTGTATTTATTCCCGGGTCCCGCATTTTATTAACCCATCGCATATATTAAATCCCACAATTACTTTTTAATTAATTACATTTCATTGTAATTAAACCCAACCCCACTCCCCCATTCAACCCTCGCAACTCTGTCACGTGATAGCCCTCCAATCAACCACTCCTAGATCCGATGACCCATACCCATATCGCGTGCTCTCATCGTCTGATTGTTAAAATCCCAAAAGCACGTGAGATTCGTGGTTTTTCCTGAGCGCCCTATTTCTATGTGGTAGCCCCACATTATATCGCATGCTCTCAAAAAATACCACCCTCCACTCAAAAGCGATGCGATATGCCATAAAACTGCCTCCTCGCGTAAAAGGAAACCGCCTACTATTCACACATTAATTCCACGCCCAAAAGTTAACCGTTGTTGGTTAAAAACCAAAAAGGCCCCCCTTTCACTCTTTTCACTGTTATTTTGTTGCAAACACCTCTGCCGACCAATTTTGTAGCCTAGAAACCCTGCGCGACTATTTTAACCAACTTTATAGCCAGATTAGAAGGAAAACTCCAATTTAAAGCAGCACACAGACAATTGAAGCCTTAGAAACCTTCACTGCTACCATAGAATCCTGTATGCACACCTAATCGTCATTTTTCTAGGTATTCTTGAAAAAACTAGAACGACCCTGTACTTAAGCTCTGAACAGTGTTTATGAAAGGTTAATGAATTGAATTAATTAAAAAACCTTGCCAAGCTAAAAGAACCCCACTATGCATCCAAAAGGCCTCTTCTGCAAACTGTATTAGCCCTTCCCACTATTCCAGAGTTCCTAACCCTAATCCTTAAGCCATATAAAAAATAATTCAATAAAATAAACAAAATTATGGCTTCCCAAAGCATTCTAAATGAGAAACCCCTACAAACCCCTCACCTTGATGTTGACCACCTCCCATTGGTTGAAAAAGATTTCCAAATCAAAGACACAATTTCCCCCAGCCATCTATTGAAACTCCACTGCTGGAGTAAAGACAAATTCCTGAACCAAAATGATGACATTCATCTATGGGAATCAAATTTTCCCAAATACTTGTTCCCACAGGTATACCAGTTCCCTGAAATCATCCACCAATGCAAACTCTGCTATATCCCAAGCTAAAGAGCCATAATCTCTCCTAACCAGCAGATTTTGTTTACAATCACTACAGAGTCAATAAAACAAATGCTGCAGATCCAGGCAAACCTAAATGAAACCCCATTTTCCATTGAAAACCTACTTGAATTCTACTTGAAGCTGGACCTTCCCAAGATGTCTCAAATCTTTCAGACTTTTATCCTAGAAGAGTCTCATACTCCTACAGATAGTCCTCCATACTCTGCCACTATTTTCTCTAAGAGGGCCAGACAAATTGTGACCATGCTCTCTTGTATTCTAGGATACACCACTGATGAGCATGTAGATGAGCCTATACTTTCTTTTCTCTCTATTTTTTTCCTAGGAAAGCCTCTAGCTGTAATTTTCAATTTTGCCCAATTCTTGGCAGGAGGAATCCATGGTCAATTGATCAATTGCCAAATGAAAGAGTATTTAAATACTCTTCAGTATTGTTCCTATATTTCCAATCAAACAACTTTCCAGTTAATATCCAAAAGCTGGACACTAAGGGGCATCCTAGATCTATCATCTTTTGGACACCCTTAATCCAAAAATATTCCACTCTTTTCAATTACAAGGAGTTCATTAATTCCTTTTTTCATCCAGTTGTAAATATGCTAAGCAGTAGCAGTCAACCTAGCATCAGTGATGAGATAAAGAGAGTTTTGCAGTTGTCAAAAAACAGTAGGATAGGAGATTGGTATCTATACTAGGACCACACTGAAATTAGGATATATGGATGCAATATCACTCCCTATAAGCTACCCAAATATCTCCCCATGAGAATATTTGCCTTAGAGTATATCAGGTAGATTATACATTCAGATGATGTAAATTTTTTATCAGTTAGGAAGAAAACACAGTTCAAAATAAAAAACCAGTCGGGTCCTTTTATCTGTAATAATAGGGAGGTTGGAGAAGAAGCAGAGAATTGTTTACATGAAATGAAGTTTAGTAGTAGTTTCAAGTGGTAGTATGACCCTTTATGTGTCTTAAATAAACTAAGACTCAAATTTAAATTGAGACCTTTTATGCATAAGTCCAAGCTAGACATTGAAAAAAATGCCAACCAGTCAGAGTGGTTGGAAAACACCTTGATAGATATGGAGAAACAGATGGATACTAGTTCCATTCTGCATACTCCAGCCCTACAGGACAAAAATTTAAGGACCAGGGAAGAAGGTTCTTGCTCAAACATAGATACAACAAATGATAGATTTTAAATCATGTACAAGAAGAAGCCCAAGCTAAATCCTGTTAATGAGAAAGAAGAGACAGTTGAGACACTCAAGACACTTCAAATCATGGATACAAATACAGGGGTCAGAGACAGTACAGCTCCAGCAGTTTTAGATGAAACTCATCAACCTTCCACCTCTAATACTCAAAGTATTCAGAAATAGCTTAGCATTGGGGTCTCATCATCAAGAAAACTAGTGGATAAGGAAAAAGACATAAAGGAAAAGTATAAAGAGATCAAATTAAGAAATGAGGCATTGAAAGCTGAAACATATGCCCAGTATTTTGAACAAACTCCTAGCAATCAGAATAGGTTAATGTCAGCTTTTGAAATTAAAACTGGGAAAATTCAAATGACCCTTTCGCAGCATACAGTCCAGCAACCTAAGTCATCAGCAGCTTACAAGAAGGCATAATTTTAAGTTTTGACTAGGGAGGTTCACCCTATTAATCAAATTGAATTTCATAAGCCAATAGGAGAAATGATATACTCAATGATGACCAACAAGGCCATGAGTGTTCAAAAACTTCAAAATTCTCTAGACAACATCACAACACAGTTTAAGCTAGAGAAAGCATCCTCATAGGCAAAGGATAACATAATCAAGTCACTAGAAGACTTCGTTATTGAGATTGGATATAATCCAAATGACATCAAGGTTGTCGAAAAGATCATAAAAAAGAAAAATGAAGATATTGCTTCTTTGAAGAAGCAACTGAAGTTACCTCCTTCTAAACATCCATAGACCAAGGAAGTTCTAGAGAGCCAAATCTAGAAAGATGAGATGATAGACCTCATTCTTCAGCTAAATGCTCAATTGAAAGAAATGGAGAATGAAATGGACAAATTAGTACAGGAGAAGAAAGCCACCATTGAAGCAGCTACTGCTACTACTATTCCTACAATTACTACAACAGTTCCTTCTACTTTGGTAGCTTCATTGGCCCCAGCAGCTCCACTAGCTACAACACTTCCAACTGCATCAACAACTACATCAGCAACAGGTTCAACAATAGTAGCAGCTCATCCTAGTGATGAAGCACCTAAACTGGTCAAATCTATGGAGGATATTTCCATCCAAACCACTGAAATAAATAGGCTTAAGGAACAAATGAAAAGTCTAGAGGATGAGAAGAAAGTGGCTCAAATTATGCATAAGAATGAAGCTCAAAATTCAAACAGGTTGAATGAAAGGATATAGAAGTTGGAGAAAGAGTTGACACTGAAAGAGCCACTAGCCCAAGAAAAACAACTTTTATGGGCCAATATCATTGACTCAGTCAATGATATTTAGCCATCTATATAGGTGATATTTGAACAAAATGACTTGGTCAAAGAGGCTGGTGAGGCAATTCAAAGGGTTAGAGCCAAACTTGGAAATATGCCAGAAGAAGCCTCAAGAATAATCCAGTTCCTTAACTCAAAGAATAAGTATTAATTTTAGGAGCTTGGAATAGATGACAGAATTGGGACCATACTAGAGGTTACAAAGGTAATCCCCAAGAGGCAACTGATGTTACAGCTTGAGGACAAGTGCCAAACAATGGAGCTAGCAATAGGCAGGTTCATGGTCAAATTTGATGCTTTGAGGCAAAAATGTCTGCGTAATCCATTGGTAATAAATTACAGGTTAATGCCACTAGAAGACTATGATAAGAGAATCAGAGAAGTGGCAAAGGAACAAGCCAACAATTCCTCTATGAAAGGGAAGCCTACAGGAAAGGTCCTTTAAAAAAAATTTGAGAACCTCTTTTACCTCCAGCATGAGGTAAAACATCTTTTTGTAAACAAGCCCACTTTTGCAAAATATACAGAAACTGATGAAGTCTATAGGAGAATGGTAAATATTAAATTACCAGATGCAGAGACTTGGGAAAAACTGAATGATTTACTGTAAAAATGCAAGGTAAACAATGAATACAGAGAAGTGAAAGTAAAACAGCAAATCAGCTAAGCCGAAGAGTATCATATGAAAGAGTATCAGTCAAAAGGCAGAGTAAAAGGACAACCAACGTAGAGCAACAACCAAAGAGAGAAAGTAGCAAAATATCAAAACAACAAACAACAAATCTATAAAAGAATGAACAACTAGCCTTTTAGTCTCCTAGGTGTCTCTATCTTCTTACATGAAGATATTTTATTTTCCTTCAATAATTCCTAAAATAGTTTAGGATATTTTGTAATAATTTTTGTATAAATACTTCATAATTCGAAGTATAGAGTGTGGATTACTGCACATTTCAATAGTCATATTGATCTGAAACTTGAGGGTTTATTGTAACATTTTCAAGTCAGCAGATTGGACTAAGTAATAAAGGAATTGCATTACATGTGTTGGGCCACTTCAATGAAGTATCTTTCATTTGTCAAATTTTTATTTTCTTAAGTATTTCAAAAACATACATGTTTTTCCAATTTTAATGAAATAACTGGAATGTTGCTACATAATTTTTTTAAGTACACTTTGTCTTGAACAATTATTCATTTTAATGTTTTCTTCTGATATCCAGAGTAGGGAATTCTTCATTTCTCCCTAGTTTTGATTGACCTCTTTCTTTCCCTCATTATCCGGTTTGAGGAATCCTTAATTGCTCCTTGACCCTGATTGAAAAACCATTTCACCATCCATCCTAAAAGATCTGAATTTACTTAGCTACCTTTCCATGTGAACACTATCTTTAGAACTTGATTCAGTCCTGTTTTCTTGACATTTGGACTCCATGGCCCAATGGTAAAAATACACTTATCTATCCATCTAAAAATCAGTGATTCCACCACCAAATCAAATCAAAACCTAATAAAGCTTAAATAACTAGCCTAAAATCAATTAATTCAACAAAGTTAAATTAGAAAGAGAGAGCCCTCTCTAAGCATTAGGAAGGCTAGATCGTGATCTCAAAAGTAGGTTTTTGGTTACCTCTATTATTTCTTTCATGGCATCCCTAGGGAAATTTTAGAGTGATAACATAGTGGCGATCATACTGAGGATGAGTCCTTAGTTCAATAAACCTTAAAGGAAATCCTAAATCTCATCTTTGCACCTTAAGGCCATTTTAGCGTTGTCAAAGGTTTCATTAAAATGTTAAAAAATTAAAATTTTGGATTCCAAAAGAACATAATATATCAGGGCACATCCAGATCCAAACCCTACTATAATTGTTAATAATCCAAAAAAAATATTAAGAAAAAACAATAAAGTAGAAAGTCAAGAAAGCATTAGTCAGCTAACTAAAGCAAATTCACTTCCTAAAGAGTTATCAAACTTAGAGGATCTTCAATTTGATTTATCATTTGAGCATTCATTGTTTCGTACCAAATCTGAAACTTCAATCCATGATACTGTAATAGACCCTACTTTTATTCAATTTATTGAATCAAAGAAGACTACTATACATCCTGATTTAGATCAACATGTTCTAGACACTTTTGACAAACTTGATGCTTTAACCTCAAATTTGATAAGACACATAGATGAAGCTTATTTTCAATAGTTAGTTGAATTAGCTGCCCTAATTGCTGCTACTCCTAAGCCTTCTACCATTCCTTCAGAATCTGTAAATTCATCTTTATTTAGTACCACCTCATCTATTATTTCCACTACACTTCATTCCACAGAATCATTCATCCCCAAGCTTCCTCTCCAGCCCAGAGTTTTATTCCCATCTCCAAATATTTCAAGCTCATCGATAATCCCTTCAGGCTCAACAGTAATCCCTTCAAGTTCATCTTCAAGCACTACCACCTTACCTCCTAGCCAAGTTAGAATCCTAGCCATGGCTGCCAGATATGCTCCTCTAACCAACTCAAGTACATGCCATGCCCCAAGAATATCAGAGTAAAATCTTTCAGTTTGATGGCACTGGTCAATACACTGCACAACAACATGTAAATAAAATGAATGATTACTTTGAATTACATGAAATTTATGAAGAAGATGTACAAATGAGATTATTTTCACAAACACTAGCAAGAGATGTCAAGAAATGGTTTAAAGGTTTACCTGCTGGTCATATTGCTGATTTACCTGCTTTCCATAGATTGTTTATCAATAGATGGGAAAGGAAGAAAAATCCTTTACAAATATTATCTGAATATGAAAACATTAGAAGAGCTCCTAATGAATCTATTCAGGACTATTGTACTAGGTTTAACAATATTTACAATGCAATCCTTGCAAATATCAAACCTCCCCCAGACTTAGCACTAATTAAATTTCTTGATGGTTTTGACAGTGATATGTCTTACCAATTGAGAGAAAGAAACCCTCCAACTCTGGAACAGATGCAAAGTGATGCAGTTAGTGTAGAAGCTAACTTGTTGGCTAAAAGAGCTAGAATGAGGAATGAGAGGAGAGTTACCATTAAGGAAGAACCATCCACTTCATATGTTAAGATAGATATTTTGGCTAAAATTTTAGAAAAGTTAGTGGATAGATTAGAAATTATGGAAAGAAAACCACAATGGGATAATCAACAACAAGGCCCTCAAATAAGAAATCCAAACTTTAGGAAGAATCCCAATACTGGTAAGCCTAGAGAAGGGCCACCTGATCAACATATTAGACCACCTTTCCAAGAAAACTATGCTGAAAGTTCTCACCAAAATGAAGAAGATGAAGACACTCAGATTAACTTAATGGGAATAAATGATGGTAATACTATTTTTCTTACCCAAGAAGAACAGGAATTATGCATGCTACAACAATTACAATTACAATCTGGAGAGTCCTTTGATTATAAACAAGGTTATGAATTTGCCATTAATGAAGTTCATAAGCAATATAACCTTAGGAGTAAGAAAAACACAAAAGCCCCTACTAATAAAACTGTCCAAACTTAGACCAAGAAAAAAGTGGGAGCTCCTGCAACCAAAGTGTTGAAAATTTTCTCTAGGGAAAACCAAAAAACTTTCACTCCAAAGATTACAGCCAGTCCAAAAATTGTAGACATTATAGATATTGTTGTTAAAACTTCAAACGATATTCAAAAATCAACTGCTGTTAAAACTTCAAAGGATTCCAAAACTTCATATGTTATTCAGATTTCAACTACTTCCCAAACTGTTCCAAAAAAAAGAATTGAAAATAGTAAAACAGTGGACACCCAAACAGAAGTTGACTTACCAACTGAAGATAAGAAATAAAAAACTACACAAACTCCAATTTCCAAGGAAAAAATCATTCAATCAGGCAAAACACAAACTCCATTTAATATCCAAATTGAAATTTCCAAATTGAAAATATAAGTTTCTTTAACAGAATTGATAAGAAATAATTCCTACAAAGCCCAAATCACTAAAACACTGAATATAGATGAAGGTGAAGACTCTGTTAATCTAAATGATGACCAAACAAAGTTAATATTTGGTTCTAAGGTACATGGAAAACATGAACAAAGTGGTGTTCCTCCATTCTACATTAGCTTGACTATTCATGACCAAATATTGCCTAATGCTATGTTAGATTTAGGAGCATCTCACAATTTAATGCCTAAAGCAATCATGGAAACATTGGATTTAGATATAACTAGACCATACAAAGATCTGTTCTCTTTTGATTCAAGAAAATTCAAGTGCCTAGGCCTAATAAAAGAGTTGTTTGTCACTCTAGTTCAATAACCAGGTAATAGTATTGTCATGGATATTATAGCTGTTGATATCCCTCCAAAGTATGGAATGCTATTGTCTCACTCATGGGGAGAAAAATTGCAGGGATCCCTACAATTAGACATGTCTTATGCCACAATTTCAGTATTTGGTCAACCCAAAAAGATTTATAGAGAAACTTTAATGAAATACATGGTTAGTAGTACAGATAAACCACAAAATTATCCTATTTATTCCGTACATTGTGATATGGATTCTTTCATTCTATGTAATTCAGACATTGAAAAAGACAACAACACACTTGTAAAACAAGAACATAAAGAACCTGACAATGATAATATATCTCATGAATCTAGGTGGCACCTAGAATTTGATGGTTTAGTGAACAGATTAGGAGTAGGTGCAGGAGTTTGGATTCATAATATGGAAAATAATCATTCTGAAGGTCATGCCCTTATATTAAAATTTAAATGCACAAACAACATGGCAGAATATGAAGCTTTAATCTTAGGATTGCAAATTGTGAGAAACCTTGGAGCCAAGAGAGTTTCTATCATGCGAGACTCTGAATTGATCATACAACAAATTAAAGGAGAGTATTCTATGAATAATCATAGACTTAGCCAATATAGAGAAACTGTTCTAGATCTTATTAAAGAACTTCTTGAAATTGATTTTGTTGTTATTCCTAGGAAACAGAACATGCAAGCTCATAGTTTGGCTACTTTTACTAGCACTTGTAGATTACCTTTTCAACCCAATCACCACTACACTGCAGAGATGAGACATAGACCTATTATACCTGATAATCTGAAGTAATGGAAAAAAATTTCACAAGATTCTCAAATCTATGCTTTTATGAATGCTAAGGGAGAATTCCAAAACTGTAACATAGATATTGATTGTATAGTAGAAGACATCATAGATAGTGAGACACATATAAATGTTGTAGATAAACCCACTAAATTCACTAAAGTAGAAATAGATAACTTAGAAAAAGTAGAAATAGAAGAATTAGTTAATGATGATTCTGAGATTTTAAACCTTAAAAATAACTTGTTGCCTAAGGGATTAGTCCCATTAGAATATTTGTTTGATTCAAATGATGTAGCTAAAAAACAAAAAAATGGAGGCTTTAAGATTAGACAGAAGAATGTAACCTAGGAACAAAAGAAAATCCTAAGATTATTAGCATATCCAAAGCATTACCTCGAGCTAAAAAGCTGAAATACATAAGTATGTTTAAATAATTTCAAGATGTCTTTGCCTAGAGTTATGAAGACCTCAAGTCTTATGGCACCATCATTATTCAACATAAAATACACATCAAAGAAGATCAAAAACCCTTCAAACAAAATCTTAGGAGAATTAATCCAATTCTTATGCCATTAATTGAAAAATAAGTAAAAATGATGTATGAGGCACAAATCATAGCACCAATTAGATATTCAGATTAGGTCTCTAATTTAGTCACTACTAGAAAGAAAATAGGAGAAATCAAACTTTGTGTTGATTTCAGAAACTTGAATAAAGTATCACTAAAGGATAACTATCCCCTCCAAAAAATGGACCATATTCTCCATAGGGTAGTAGGGTCATCTAGAATTTCATTACTTGATGGATTCTCTGGATACAACCAAATCCTAGTTTAGCCAGAGGATCAAGCAAAGACTGCATTTACCACTCCCTAGGGTACTTTCATGTATTTGAAGATGCCTTTTGGATTGATGAATGCTGGAGCAACATTCCAAAGAGCAATGGACATAGCCTTTGCAAAAGAAATCCATGACGTTTTAGTTGTTTACCAGGATGATATCACATTGTTTTCCAAATCAGATAATGAACATCTACATCATTTGAGAAGAGTTTTTATTAAATGTAGAAAATTTGGCATTTCTTTGAATCCCAAAAAGACACTCTTTGGGCTAGAAGAAGGTAAACTCTTGGGACACATAATTTCAAAAGAGGGCATTAGAATTGATCCAGCTAGAATAGAGGCAATCCTAAACATCACTCACCCTAGGAACATTAAAGAATTACAATCATTCTTAGGTAAAATAAATTTTCTTAGAATATTCATTTATAACTTAGCATAAATAATCATAGAATTGAATGACATGTTAAAGAAAGATACAACTCTTAAGTGGACAGTAGAGGCTAAGCAGTCTTTTGAGGCAATCAAAGAAGCCCTTACTAAAACACCTGTCCTCATAAGTCCTGATTTCAAAAAATATTTTATAATTTTTTCTTTCGCTTCAGAACACACTATTGTAGTAGTCTTGTTGCAAAAGAATGATCAAGGTTATGAGCAGCCCATTGCATTCTTCAGGAAATATTTGAGAGATGCTACACTAAAGTATAATATAATGGAAAAACAAGCACTTTCTTTACTGAAGGCTATCAAGGATTTCAGAGTGTACATTTTATACTCACAAATCATTGCATATGTTCCAAACTCAATAGTAAAGGACATTCTAACACAGAATGGGCCTGAAGAAAAGAGAGGCAAATGGATTGCCACTATTTTGGAATATGATATTGAAATAAATCCCACAAAACTAATCAAAGGCCAAGGCTTAGCCAAACTCATGGTTGAATCGAACTGTTAGGCCTTAGATATAAATTTCAATAGTGCTCTAGATGATTAGGAAGAGATGGCGACTCCACAGATTGGTAAAGATTTTTTAGATTCACCTTGGTATACGAATATCATATTTGTTTTACTAAATTTACAAGCTCCACCTGGTTTATCTAGAACTAAAGTTGGATTCTTGAAAATGAAATCAATGAAATATTGTATCATGGACGATGCTTTATTTTAGAAAGATAATGGTGGAATTTTGTTGAATTGTTTATTAAAAGATGGAGCTAACAAAATTATGCAAGAATTTCATGTAGGAGATTGTGGAGGACACCTATACTGGAAAACAATTGTTGATAAGATTTTAGGGGAAGGTTTTTACTGGCCCACCCTTTTTGCAGATGTCAAGAAATATGTGACCTCCTGTCACAGATGCCAAATCTTTGAAGGTAAGAAAAAGCTTTTACCTTTTCCCCTCAAACCCATCTCCACAGAAATACCATTTCAACAATGGGGTCTAGACTTCATTGGTGAAATTCACCCATCCTCCTGAGCCCAACATAAATGGATTTTGACAGCAACTGATTACTTTACGAAATGGATAGAAGATATCCCTTCTAGACAAGCCATTGATTATGTCATCATCTCATTCCTTGAAAACAATATCCTTTCAAGATTTGGATGCCCACAAAATCTCATTATTGATAATGCAGCTACTTTCAAATCCAAGAAAATGGCATACTTTTTTAACAGATACCACATTACCCTTGGCCATTCCATAGCCTATTACCCTCAAGGTAATGGACTGGAAGAATACTCAAACAAAAGCCTTGTTAATATCATCAAGAAATTGTTAGCAGACAATAAGAAGACCTAGAACAAAAAGTTGGTTAATGCCTTATGGACAGACATACTCACTACAAAAATGTCCATTGGTACATCTCCTTATCAACTAGTACATGGAATGGATGTGTTTTTTCCATCCTCTTTAGGAGTACCAGTGATGAAAATGATTTAAGGACTATAGTTAGAATCAAATGATATCCAAAGGAGGATAAATCAGACAATACATTTGCAATAAACCAGGGAAGAAGTCTATGTCCAATCCTAAGTGATCCAAGATAAAATCAAAAAGATTTTTGACAAGAAAACCAAAGCTGATGATTTTTACATAGGTGAAAAAGTACTCAAATGGGAATCCAGAAGACAAGAAAAGGGTAAACATGGAAAATTTGATTTCCTATCGCAAGGCCCCTATATCATTTATGGTTACAGAGGTAACAACGCATTTTTCTTGAAGTAGGTAGATGGAACAGATCTACCAAGTGGACTAGTTAATGGTAGAATGTTGAAGAATTACTTGTCCCCAGATTAACATTAGATCATTTGTTTGCTTTGCTCATTGTACATAACATTGCAAAGTTTAGATTGGATTGGGTGATTATCTTCTGAGGTTGAAGCCCGAAGAGAAGGCCCTAAGCTTTGAAAGATGCAGCATCATATGTATGAATAAAGCAGATCACAGAGAAACAGTTACAAGGCAACCACAATCAAAGTTTAAAAGCCTAATGATCTTAAAGTTCTTGAAATTTCACGAAAAAATGCCATCCCCATGTGGAGCCACTGTTAGGGTCCTATAACAATAGGATTCATAATTTTGAATTGGCTATGATCAATCTTGTAATATTGTACATACTTTTTATTTCCGCAAAATGTTTTCCTATATTAAAAATAAAATAAAAAATGTAAAGAGGGTAAGTCCTAAAAGAAAAATCAAAGGACTAAAAGAAAAGGATCAAAAAGAAAAATAAAATATGAACCCCACCAAAAAGTGATAAAAATATATTCTAAAAGTGATGCAAATTCAAATGCCACCACTTTTTACTTTGCCTTGCAAAATAAGATTGTGTGCAGCTTGTCAAAAATGCTACAACCCATGATGGTCAAATAGTTTAATCTTGATTCATTCATGCTTTAAATTTCATGCTGATAGATAGAGAATCAATATATGGCCAAATTGTTTAATCTTGGCAGATCAATATTTAGGTAGAGAATAATAATGAGCTCATCAATTTAATTTGAGCCATTGGAAGTTATAAGGTTAGAATTAGATAGTTTGCTTATCAAAGAAAAATAAATAAGGGTCAGCAAGCTCAAATGCACCCAATAAATGAAGAGGAAATGCTAGGATAAATAAAAGGTAGGTAGAATAGGTTTTGGAATGCACAAGGTTGCTAGCTCAAATACACCTTTATCATGTTTAAATCCTATGTTTCATGTGCAGGAGGAACTATCAAAGGAAAGAGGGCATTCACAAAATTTGTGTATTACTTTGGGTATTTACCTTAAAAAGTTCTATATGATTTGAGGCCTAAATACTAAATCTCATTCACTAATATCCTCTCATTTCACTAAACCCCTTAAATGTCTAAATTTCCCTCCATTACCCCTTCATCACTTTTCATTCACTAATTTACCCTTCTTGATTCCAAAGGACCCCTCCCTTTCATTTCCTCTTATTCTAACACATTTCCATTGTAAAAAACCCTTTCCCTTTATTTTGACCCTTCCCTCTTCATTTACCCTTGTAAAAGTATCCCTACCCCTTCATTTCACCTTTCCCCCTATTTCATCTCATTTTCCCTAGTAAACCCACTAAGACCTCCTTATCCTAAGTTTAAATAAAGTATTGGGCCCCATTAAAAAACCCTCCCCGATACCCTTTTAACTTATATCCCTAGTGTATTTATTCTCGGGTCCCGCATTTTATTAACCCATCACATATATTAAATTCCACAATTACTTTTTTAATTAATCACATTTCATTGTAATTAAACCTGATCCCACTCCCCCATTCAGCCCTCACAACTCAGCCGCATGATAGCCCTCCGATCAACCACTCCTAGATTTGACGACCCATACCCATATCACGTGCTCTCGTCGTATGACTGTTAAAATCCCAAAAGCACGTGAGATTCACGGTTTTGCCCAAGCGCCCTTTTGCTACATGGCAGCACCATGTTATATCGCGTGCTCTCAAAAAAAACCACCCACCACTCAAAAGTGGTGCGATATGCCATAAAACCACCTCCTCGTGTAAAAGTAAACCACCTACTATTCACACATTAATTTTGTGCCCAAAAGTTAATCGTTGTTATGTAAAAACAAAAAAGGCCCCCTTTTCACTCTTTTCACTGTTATTTCTTTCCAAACACCTCTGTCGACCAATTCTGAAGCCCAGAAACCATGCACAATTGTTTTAACCAACTTTACAGCCAGAAGAGATGGCAGAATCCAATTTCAAGTAGCACACAGACAACTAAAGCCTCAGAAACCTCCGCTGCTACCACAGAACCCTATCTGCACACCTAATCGTCATTTTTCCAAGTATTCTTGAAAGAACCATAATGACCCTGTACTTAAGCTCTACAGAGCTTTTATGAAAGGTTGATTAATTGAATTAATTGAAAAACCTTGCCAAACTAAAAGAACCCCACTGTGCATCCAAAAGCCCTCTACTGCAGACTATATTCACCCTTCCCACTATTCTAGAGCTCCTAATCCTACTCCTTAAGCCATATAAACAATAATTCAATAAAATAAACAAAATTATGGCTTCCCAAAGAATTCTAAATGAGAAACCCCTACAAACCCCTCAACTGGATGTTGACCACATCCTATTGGCTGATAGAGATTTCCAAATCAAACACAGAGTTTCCCCCAACCATCTATTGAAACTCCACTGCTATAGTAAAGACAAATTCCTGAACCAAAATGATGGCATTCATCAATGGGAATCATATTTTCCCAAATACTTGTTCCCACAGGTATACCAGTTCCTTGAAATCATCCACCTATGCCAACTCTACTATATCCCAAGCCAAAGAGCCATAGTCTCTCCTAAGCAGTAGATTTTGTTTATAATCACTATAGAGTCAATAAAGCAAATGCTGCAGATCCAGCCAAACCTAAATGAAACCCCATTTTCCATTGTAAACCTACTTGAACTCTACTTGAAGCTGGACCTTCCCAAGAGGTCTCAAATCTTTCAAACTTTTATCATAGAAGAGTCTCATACTCCTATAAATAGTCCTCCATACTCTGCCACTATTTTCTCTGAGAGGGCCAGACAAATTGTGACCATGCTCTCTTATTTTCTAGGATACACCACTGATGAGCATGTAGATAAGCCTATACTTTCTTTTCTCTCTATTTTTTTCCCATGCAAGCCTCCAGCTGCAATTTTCAATTTTTCCTAGTTCTTGGCAGACAAAATCCATTATCAATTAATCAAATTGCCAAATTAAAGAGTATTTAATTACTCTTCATTATTGTTCCACGTGTTCCTATATTTCCAATCAGATAACTTTCCAATTAATATCCAAAATCTGGACACTAAGGGGCATCCTAGATCTATCATCTTTTGGACACCCTTAATCCAAAAAATTTCCATTGTTTTCAGTTATAATGAGTTCATTGATTCCTTTGTTCATTCAGTTGCAAATATGCTAAGCAATAGTGGTCAACCTAGGATCAGTGATGAGATAAAGAGAGTTTTGCAGTTGTCTAAAAACAGTAGGATAGGAGAATGGTATCTATACCGGGACCACACTGAAATTAGGATATATGGATGCCAGCTCACTCCCTATAAGCTGCCTAGATATCTCCCCATGAAAATATTTGCATTAGAGTATATCAGGTAGATTATAAATTTATATGATGTAAATTTTTTATCAGCTAGGAAGAAAACACAATTCAAAATAAAAAACTAGTTGGGTCCTTTTATCTGTAATAATAAGGAGGCTGGAGAAGAAGTAGAGAAGTGTTTACAGGAAATGAAGTTCAGTAGTAGTTTCATGTGGAAATAGGACCCTTTAGGTGTCATAAATAAACTAATACTAAAATTTAAATTGAGTCCTTTTATGCATGAGTCCAGGCCAGACATTGAAAAATATTCCAACCAGTCAGAGTGGTTGGAAAACACCTTGATAGATATGGAGAAATAGATGGATACTAGTTCCATTCTGCATGCTCCAGCCCTACAGGATAGAAATGTAAAAAGAACCAGGGAATAAGGTTCTTGCACAAACATAGATAAAACACATGATAGATTTGAAATCATGTACAGGAAGAAGCCCAAGCTAAATCCTGTCAATGAGCAAGAAGAGACAGTCGAGACACTTAAGACATTTCAAATCATGGATACAGATACAGGGGTCAGAGAGAGCACAGCTCCAACAGTTTCAGAGGAAACTCATCAACTTTCCACCTCTAATACTCAGAGTATTCAGAAACAGCTTAGCATTGAGATCTCATCATCAAGCAAACCAGTGGATAAGGAAAAAGACATAAAGGAAAAGTATAAAGAGATCAAATTAAGAAATGAGGCATTGAAAGCTGAAACATATGCCCAGTATTTTAAACAAACTCCTAGCAATCAGAATAGGTTAATGTCAGCTTTTGACATTAAAACTGGTAAAATTCAAATGACCTTTTTGCAGCATACAGTCCAGTAGCCTAAGTCATTAGCAGATTACAGGAAGACAAAATTTGAAGTTTTGGCTGGGGATGTTCACCCTATTGATCAAATTGAATTTCATAAGCAGGGAGGAGAAATGATATACTCAACAATTACCAACAAGCCCATGAGTGTTCAGAAACTTCAAAATTCTCTAGACAACATCATAGCACATTTTAAGCTAGAGAAAGCATCCTCACAGGCAAAGGATAATAGAATCAAGTCACTAGAAGAATTGGTTATTGAGATTGGATATAATCCAAATGACATTAAGGATGCAAAAAAGCTCATAAAAAAAATGAAGATATTTCTACTTTGAAGAAGCAACTGAAGTTATCTCCTTCTAAACATCCACAGACCAAGGAAGTTCTAGAGAGCCAAAGCCAGAAAGATGAGATGATGGACCTCATTCTTCAGTTAAATGCTCAATTGAAAGAAATGGAGAATGAAATGTACAAATTAGTACAGGAGAAACAAGCCACCATTGAAGCACCTACTTCTACTGCTATTCCTACAGTTACTACAACAATTCCTTCTACTTTGGCAGATTCATTGGCCTTAGCAACTCCACAAGCTACAACACTTCCAATACCATCAGCAACAGGTTCAACAACAGCAGCAGCTCATCCTAGTGATGAAGCAGCTAAACTGGTCAAAGCCATGGAGGATATGTCCATCCAAACCACTAAAATAAATAGACTTAAGGAACAAATGAAAATTCTAGAGGATGAGAAGAAACTGGCTCAAATTATGCATAAGAATGAAGCTCAAAAGTCAAACAGGTTGAATGAAAGGATACAAAAGTTGGAGAAAGAGTTGACACTGAAAGAGCCACTAGCCCAAGCAAAACAACTTTTATGGGCCAATATCATTGACTCAGTCAATGATATTTGGCCATCTATATAGGTGATATTTGAACAAAATGACTTGGTCAAAGAGGCTGGTGAGGCAATTCAAAGGGTTAGAGCCAAACTTGGAAATATGCCAGAAGAAGCCTCAAGAATAATCTAGTTCCTTAACTCAAAGAATAAGTATGAATTGCAGGAGCTTGGAATAGCTGACAAAACTGGGACCATACTAGAGGTTAAAAAGGTAATCACCAAGAGGCAATTGATGATACAGCTTGAGGACAAGTGCCAAACAATGGAGCTAGCAATAGGCAGGTTCATGGTCAAATTTGATGCTTTGAGGCAAAAAGGTATGCCTAATCCATTGGTAATAAATGACAGGTTGATGCCACATGAAGACTATGATAAGAGAATCAGAGAAGTGGCAAAGGAACAAGCCAATAATTCCTCTATGAAAGGGATACCTATAGGAAAGGTCCTTTACCATACTTTTGATAACCTCTTTTACCTCCAGCATGAGGTAAAACATCTTTTTATAAACAAGCCCACCTTTGTAAAATATACAGAAACTGATGAATTCTATAGGAGAATGGTAAATATTAAATTACCAGATGCAGAGACTTAGGAAAAACTTGAATGATTTACTATAAAAATGCAAGGTAAATAGTGAATACAAAGCAGTGAAAGAAACTAAGTCAAAGAGTATCAATCAAAAGGCATAGTAAAAGGACTACCAGCATAGAGCAACAACCAAAGAGAGAAAGTAGCAAAAGATCAAAACAACAAACAACAATTCTTTAAAAGAAAGGACAACTAGCCTTTTAGTCTCCTAGGTGTTTCTATCTTCTTGCATGAAGATATTTTATTTTCCTTGAATAATTCCTAAAACAATTTAGGATATTTTGTAATAATTTTTGTATAAATACTTCATAATTCAAAGTATAGAGTGTGGATTACTGAACATTTCTATAGTCATATTGATTTGAAACTTGAGGGTTTATTGTAACATTTTCAAGTCAAAAGATTGGACTGAGTAATAAAGGCATTGCGTTACAGGATTCATGTGTTGGGCCACTTCACTGAAGTATCTTTCATTTGTCAAATTGTTATTTTCTTAAGTATTTCACAAACATACTTGTTTTTCCAATTTGAATGAAATAACTGGAATGTTACTACAGGATTTGTTTAAGTACACTCTTTCTTGAAAAATTATTCATTTTAATGTTTTCTTTTGATATCCGGAGTGGGGAATTCTTCATTTCTCCCTAGTTTCGATTGACCTCTTTCATTTCCTTCATTTTCCGGTTTGAGGAATCCTTAATTGCTCCTTGACCCCGATTGAAAAACCATTTCACCATCCATCCTAAAAGACCTGAATTTACTCAGCTACCTTGCCCTGTGAACACTACCTTTAGAACTTGATTCAGTCTTGTATTCTTGACATTTGGACTCCATGGCCCAATGGTAAAAATACACTTATCTATCCATCTAAATCAGTGATTCCACCACAAAATCAAATGAAAACCCAGTTAAGCTTAAATAACTAGCCTAAAATCAATTAATTCAACAAAGTTAAATCATAAAGAGAGAGCCCTTTCTAAGCATTAGGAAGGCTAGATCCTAATATCAAAAGTAGGTTTGTGGTTACCTCTATTATTTCTTTCATGAAAACCCTAGGGAAATTTTAGAGTGATAACAATTTCATTCCAAAATGGGGACGAGGATGGAGAACATGATGTAGGTATAAATTATATGCTTTGTGAAAGTATGATCACCAATAGCTCCTAATGACAGCTAGGATATTTTAAGGATTTCGACCAAATCATGCAGCAAGAGTAACTATTGAAACCTTGAAAAGAAAGGGGGACCCAAAATTGAGTGGTGTAAACCAGCCACACTAGACCGCAGTTCCAGGCGTCCGTAGGCTATGACGTGTTCACTATTGTTGAGTTCTTATATCTACGTGGAAATCGTTCGTTGATATTTTAGTTGTTGGTTGGTAATGTGAATTAATGTTGCATTAAATGGCCGCCCATCTGCCTCGGGCCTGCTTCCCGACTCGCTCTTTGCCCCAATCACTTGGTTCCTTGGCTATTCGGATTGTTCTGCCCACCGAGAGAGTTTATGAGAGTTTTCCGGAGTCGTGCTGTGTAGCCTCTGCTCTGATGGATGCGGTGACTTCTGGTGCACTTCTGGTGAAGGCTATGAACGTGTATCACTCTATTTGACTTGATTGTGAACTCATGGAAGGCTTTCTCTGGTGTTTTGGTGTTACTCTGGCTCTGTGGTGCTTATTCGGCTTCGTTTCACCTGGTGAGTTCTCGGTTGTTATGTTTTCCGACTGTAATTGTGTTTGTAAACTTCGGCCCATCAGGGGACTGCTCTCTGGTTCTGGTTCTTCTCTACTGCTCACGCTTGATTATCTTTAGCTCGTATTTTCCACTGCCTTCGGTCTCTGTCTTATGTATGTAATGGTTGTCCTGGATTCAGGGGGTACTCCGGTGGTCGTTCGTAGGTTCGAACAGGTAATGCTACCCTTCCCTGTTTCAACTCGTCCTCCTTGTAGAATCGTTGCTTACCAATGCCGTTCCTTTGGTCTCAGCTCTATAAATTCATTTGCGATGGCTCTGTTCCTCGAGCTCAGCTCTGCCTGCTCAGGTAAGCTACAACATTCCTCTTATCTTGCACAGTTTCGTTTCCGGGTTTTATTGCCGTGCATGCATATTAATCTCAGTGGTTTTCTGGTGCAGGTCTGGAATGCGACTTGGGTACGCGGGCTCTCTGTCTCCTATTCCACACGATGGAAACCTGCCGGTAGGCTCTGGCTCTTCAAGCTTTTGACGTGTTGTTAGGTCTCTGGGTCCTGTAGGTTAATGGTCACAGTTTGTCGTTGCTTGTCTGTAATTATTGTCTCTGTCGATAACTGTGCTTTGGTTGATCACAATGGTCGTTGGGTGGAAAGAGTATTGGTGACTGTGTTCAAACCCTCGTCTAGGGTTTCACCCTTAACTTCAATTACGGTCACGACACTTGGTTTATTTATTTTACAGGAAAGAAAAACTCGATGTATATGTTTCGTTTGACAACATAAGCAATACAATTTTAGCATGTAATGTTCGATTTGTAATGACTATGAAAATGTGCGATGAAAATACCTCTGTTCTGGTTGTCTTCCGTGTATTGTTTTCTTGCTCATGTTGTTTGACTGTTGCTCGGTCCTCGAACTGTTTTCCCCTTTTTGTTAGTCACCACGCTGTGTGCGAATGTCCGCCCAGGTTTGAAACAATTTGTGTGTCTATTATGAGAAACAATGGGATCACAATTCACGTGATCACTCCCAGTTTATCATTTATCAATCTATTGGAAAAAAAAAAGTTATTAAGCTACAGTAAATGAACAATGAATAGTAATTGCAGATGGAAAATGGTAGAAGAGATCTGTCTCTGTATTATTTTTATTTCTTCAATCTGAATTTGCTGAACCTCTCCATCGTGTTACATCCCTGCTTTTATACATTTCTGTTACAGTTGATTGCAGTTAATTAAAATTGTCATAGGGTTCAGTTAAACGATCTTGATATGGTTGATAACCACTACTCGTTTGATATTACAAGATTCATTTAGACAGTTTGTCATTTCTCTCCTAAATTGACAAATTATTTCCTAATTACTGTTCAGACTGTAGTAATTCTAACTGTCTACTTAACTGTAACTTAACACACCGACTCTGACAGAAAAACAAATTAAAAAAAACTACCTTATGACCATGTGTACTAAAATAAAATAAAACAATCCATATGATCAACAACCTTCAAACCTGGCTGAGACTTCACCCGGTCATGGTGAGAAAGATGCTCCTGCATCATTGAGGTGTACATGCTAAACATTTTGGGTGGTTATTGTAGCAGCAACAATAGGTACCATGTTGAGTAGACTCCAAACAGTAGTCCTATGGCTTCCATAATTTCCACTACCCTCATAGGTCTTCCAACACCCCTACATGCTATCATTTACATAATGGTGTCCATGCTTCCATGGTTGTCCTTCCAAAATAATTTACAAGAACCATTTGTACCAGTGCAAGTAATCCCCTCAGAGTGTCAAACATGCCTCTTTTTTGCCACATGAAATTTACCCAAAACACCTAATGGGCCTTGGTTATATGCACGAGATCCTTTTAATGATTATTTAAATCATATGAGCCCCTTTAAATCATCCATAGAAACTCAACCCCCAATAATTATTTTCCATTGTGGTTTGAAGCCATTATATTTTATTAGTGTGCGTGTGTTATCATAATTAAATTACCAAGATTTATAGCCTCAAAACACATATAAATATAAAATAAGTGCACACATGCATACCATCCCAAAAACACAACACACTCATGCACAAGTGGACAATGGCCCAACCTAGTTCCAACAACGTAAACTTTGAAACGAGAACTAATATTGTTACCCGTTTCATAGAGATAACAAAAAAGTGACCCGATTTTGAAAAGGGGCGATGCAGAACAAACATATTTTTTTTAGAGCATAGTTTTTGGTACTTTAAATAATTGATATGACTAGCCATTTCGTACGGGTAGTAAAAAAATGACTCAATTTTGAAAAGTGGTGATGCAGAATACACTTCTTTTTTTCGGGGCATATTTTTTACACTTTAAATTTTCTTATGTATCAAATATAAATATTTGTTTTTAAATGTTAGTGATTTTCATGCTCATTTTGAAATGTGTTGATACAACATATCTTTTTTTTAGAGGACTAATTTTTCACACTTTAAAATTTCTTATGTCCAACTTTTTTTGAAATTATGATTACTTAACAAATTTTCAAGTTGTTTAATTTTTCTTTTTTTAAATGTTGATTACTTAAAAAAACAAATATAAAAATATATATAAAAGAGACAAAACTAGCCAAATTAATATTAAAAACATTTAAAAAAAACTAAAAAAACAAAAATAAACTCAAATTAACCAAAAAAAAAATGTAATATATATATATATATATATATATATATATATATATATATATATATATATATATATATATATATATATATATATATATCTTCAAATTTAAAAATAAATAAATAAATTTTAAAGTCTAATAATAAATATGTATTTTCCTTTTTTTTTTAATTAAGCCCAAGATTTTTTATTTAAAAATTAAAAAAATTTAAACTTTCTTTTTTAAACAATTTTTTTATTTAAAACAAAAATATATTGCCCCCGCTGTCGCCCGGCTGCCCATGGTGGCGTGGCCCTAGGCGAAGATGTTGCATGCACATCCCTCTGCCCAAGGCATGCAGACCCTCCGCTCAGGGTTGCGCCACCACAGGTAACCGGGTGACAAAGAGGTGATTCTGGAATCACCTCTCCACCGCCCGGTCGCCTGTGGTGGCGCGGCCCTGGTGCAGACCCTCTGCTCAGGGCCGCGCCACCATGGGGGGCTAGGCGGCAGTGGAGGTAAATTTTTTTTCTTTTTCATTTAAATAAAAAATAAAAAAAAAATTAAAATTTCTTAATTTTAATTTTTTTTGTTTTTACATAAAAAGGTTTAAATTTTACTTTAAAAATTAGGGTTCATCATTTATTAATCTTGTTTTAAATAAAAAATATTGTTTTTTAAATTGTTTTTTTAATAAAAATTTTAAATGTTTTTAATAATAAAAAAATATATTTTGTTTTAAATTTAAATGTTTTTTTTTTAAATACACATATTTTTTACTTCTTCTTTCTTTTTTTTTTTTTTTTTTAATTTGAGTATATTTTTGTTTTTTGGGTTTTTTTTAATTAATCTTATTATAGTAGTTTTTAAATTTATTTTTTTTGGTTAATTTTCTATTTTTTTTAAACCTAGTTTGTTTTTAATTTTCACTTTCTATTTTAGTTTTTTTGTTAATTTTTTTTTCAATTTTCTATTTTTACCTATTTAATTTTATAGTTTTTTTTTTTTTTTGTCTTTTCCATATTTTTTTTTTCTTTTGCCAATTTTTTTTATGGTTTACAAGATAACTTTTTTTTTCCATTTTTTTAAATATTCCATTTTTTCATTTTTCCATTTTTTTGTATTTTCCTTTGTCTTTTTTTCCCAATTTTTTTTTTAAATATGTTTTTTTGTACTATTTATTTGTTTATATTTTTTAAGTTTTTTTAATAAAAAAAAAATATATATTTTCTTTTAAATTTAAATGTTTTTTTTTTTTTGAAAATACACATATTTTTTTACTTCTTCTTTCTTTTCTTTTCTTAATAAAATTTTTAATAAAAAAAAATATATTTTGTTTTAAATTTAAATGTTTTTTTTTGAAAATACACATATTTTTTACTTCTTCTTTCTTTTCTTTTCTTTTCTTTTTTAATTTGAGTATATTTTTGTTTTTTGGGTTTTTTTTTTTTAAATTAATCGTAATTATAGTAGTTTTTAAATTTATTTTTTCTGGTTAATTTTCTATTTTTTTTAAACCTAGTTTGTTTTTAATTTTCACTTTCTTTTCTAGTTTTTTTGTTAATGTTTTTTTTTTAATTTTCTATTTTTACCTACTTAATTTTATAGTTTATTTTATTTTTTATTTTATTTTCCCCATTTTTTTTTTCTAAATATGTTTTTTGTACTATTTATTTGTTTATAATTTTTAAGTTTTTTTTTTGTTTTTTAATTATTATCTTTTATAGGTTAATTTGTTTTTTTTTTTTACATTTTTTTATTATTATTTTTTTTGTTAATTTATTTTTTATTGTTATTTTTTATTTTTTTAGTTTCATTTATTTTTGCCTTTTTTTTTCTATTTTTTTTATGTTTTGTTTTTAGTATATATTTTAATTTATGTTTTGTTATTTTTTTAGCTTTTTTTTTTGTGTTTTTTCATTGTTTTAATTTTATTTTATGTTTTCATTATTCTTTTGAAATTTTAATGTTTTTCGGGGTCATGATAAAATATTTTACGCCATTATTTCGAATTATTGAAATTTTACCCTTGAAAAAAAAGTGTTACTTTTCGTTTTGAGGGTGTTTTTTGGACAATTTTTGCATAAAAATTTGGTTTTCACCGTCATTTTCAAAACATGTTGAAAATTTACGCTAAAAAAAAAAAAGTGTTTTTCCAGCGTCAACACTTTTTGTTTTTAGCACTATTTTTGATGTTTTTACGGGGTTTTTTGTCCAGAGTTCCCATTTTGAGTTTATAGTTCTCGATTCAAAGTTTACATTGTTTTCCACATATATTTGTTATTTACATTCTAGGGTTTGAACTCGGGTGTTACAATCCCTATGGTAAATTGGATCATGGGTTGTATCTAATAAATCTCTTTTTTCTACCCTCATTAATGGTGCTCCCTCCTGATTCTTCAGCAATTTCATTGGAGTGCATAAATATTTCATATTTGTGAAGTTATTAAAATTTTAGACTTGTTCAAGTTTACAATCTCCTCTTTATTGGTGATGTATTGTGTTGCATTCAGGGATATTGTAGAGATATCATCTCTTTGAGAAGTTATGTAAACGCCTTCTACAAGGCAACTTGAATTATCATTAATTGATAGAAATATTTCCTAATCAATCATGCAAATTTAGACTCAGTTAGTAATCTCGCTAGTGAATCTTTTCCTTTGCCTTCGAAGCAATTCAAGGATGGGCTCAAATAATTGAGTATCTATTTGAAACCAAATAATTATCGATCAAAGAATTGATTATGATTAGTAATAAAGGTGGAATCTAGAATATCAGTATTGATATTAAGAGTTTTTTCTAGAGATGGATGTTTGATTGTATTAAAATTTGTTTTGGAAATAATCTTGGTATACTATACCTCTGATTCCAAAATTTATTCTCAATAGTATTAACAAAATTAGTTATTGTTTCATATGGATAGGTTCCAGATCACAATCTAAAATTACTTTGGTAAAATGGTCTAGTCTAGCTTCTCCCAAGGAGTTAGCTCACTAGGTGGATTAAAAAATATAAATCTCTTTTTCAAATCATTAGCTGGAAGGAACCTACAGAGAATGGTTCGTGGTAGCTCACTTTAGAGAAAATTGACCCAAGCTAAATATTTTCTTGAGCTTTTGATTACTAATAAGTTTAGGCTCCCCCTGAAATCAGCTAAAGAGTCAAATGTTTGGAAAGAATTGGTGGGATATTTCCCAATGGTTAGTAAATGGGATGCATAGAAATTAGGGGATGGAAAGAAAATTTAAATCAGTAGATATCCTTGGTAAATTTCTATAAAAAACTACTTTTTGTCTATCCTCCCTTATCCAGAAGCTCAATCAAGAAAACATTTTTTATCTGGATGATTCAAAAGCTCAATCTCTGCAAGTCAGAGGAAAATAGGTTGGAAATAAGCCATATCCTTGGACTTTGAGGGAGCTCTAGCTGATGAATGAGACTGATTCATAAATATTCTAGTCAAAATATTTATTATCCTCAAGGAATACTCTTTTGATTCGCTGTGCTAGTTAAGGAACCAAATGAACAATGATTTCATGGCCAAGATAGGTCATAAATCCTAGGTTGAATACAATTATGAGGGTCAAAAGTTGGGGTGGTGGAAGGAAATATGGAAGGTAAGTGCTCCCATCAAAGCAAAAATAACAACATGGTTGACTCTAAGCAAAAAACTATTGACATGGGAAGTTCTTTCAAAATGGGGATGGTTCAGACCAAGTACATGTCCCTATGAAAAACAGAGGAATAATTTACCTTCCATTTATTTGTTCACTATAACTTTGTTAATGGGGTCATCTCTCTAGTCAGGAAGGAATTAAATTTAACATAAGCTTTGGTTTCACAAAATTATGTTGGAAGTATAAGATTATGGTTCTCTAATAAATTAGTAAGGTCCTTTGTTAGTCTACCATGCATTCTACTTTCATGTTTATGGCGAGCTCATAATATGAGTCTATTTCAGAGAAAGGACCACTCTCTAAAGCCTTTCATAGCAAAAATCATTTCTCTTGCCAATTAATTTAAGTCTTATCCAATTCTTTCTCCTTAGTGATTCCCTTGACTCCCTAAGTTGTACTATGACATCTCTTAGGCTTACTTTGATGGGGCTAGCCAATGTTACGTATTGAGATAAAAAATAACACGGAAACATAAGAAAAAAAAAGATTAGAAGATGCATTGAGGGGGTAACCTCCCTTTACATCACATAAATGAACAATTTGTAGATGATTCAAATAACAAGACCTCCTTGGTATATATAGGAGTCTAAAGGGTAAAAATATAATTAGGGCCTACATAACAATAATATGTAAGCGCACATCAATAACACTAGCAGGCTTCTATGGGGCTACACTAGTATCGTAGGGACCTAACATGCCCCTCTACTTCAAAAAAGTGTTGTCCTCAATGGATGAGTAGTTATGGATGCTTTTGTATAAAATACTTATCCACCCATATGGAGTCTTCAACAATTAAGTTCTTCCACTTAATAAGATATTCTCAAATCGATCAATTTTGTAGCTTTCAGATTCTTGTTTCCATGATTTCTTTGGCCTCCAATATGAATTTTCCTTCCTCGTCAAGTTCTGACAATATAATTTGAACTAGGATCCTGTCATCTATAACCTTCTTTAAGTATGAAACACGGAAAATTGGGTGTACTCACAAAGATGCAAGAAACTCCAATTTTTATGTCATAGTACCAATATTTTGAAACACCTTATAAGGGCCATAGTACTTGGGTGATAATTTATTATTCTTATTAGCTTGCTTGAGGAACATTTGTTTGTATGGTTGTAGTCGCAAAAATACCCAATTTCTCATGTCAAAACTTGTTTTACTGTGATGATGATCTGCTTGTTATTTTATTTGATTTTGCGCCAAAGTTGGGTTATCCTTTAAGAGTTGGAGAACTTGTTGTTGATTCTTGATGTGATATTACACTACTTGAACCTTAAATTTTATCTCTTAGACAATATGATGGATGGTGGATGATATCCATAAAGTGCCATAAATGGGGTAAGTTCTGCTGCGGTATGGAAATAAATGTTATACCACCATTCCTCGATAGGTAACCACTTAACCCATTTTGTTTGCTTAGAAGATAATTCAAGAAATAAAGATACACTTCCAAACAGTTGTTCACTATCTCAATTTTCCCATCAAATTGACGACGATAAGATGATCTTTGAGTTGATTGAGTACCAAACCAAGAAAATAGTTATGTCTAAAAATTTTCAGTGAATATGGGATCTCTGTGACTTACAATAATATTTGGGTTTCAGTGTAGCTTTTGAAATGTTTCCATAAATACAATTGAAAATTTGTTGTCTTTAACAGGATGAGATAGTGCACAAAAGCGTGCATACTTGGTAAGTCTATCAATTACCACCATGATGACACTCTTTCCTTCGGAGTTGGGTAGACTGGTGATAAAAGCCATTGAGACCTCCTCCTAATGTTGACTTGGAATAGAGAATGGTTGCAAAAGATCCGAGGTCTTATTTGTCTCAACTTTATTTTTTTGGCAAACCAAACATTCTACCACAAACTTTTGAATATTAGATTTAAGGCCATCCCAAAAAAAGTCCTTCATAATTATGTGATCATTTTTTAAAACTCTTGAGTTCCCTCCTATAGGAGAGGTGTGTAATTCCAAAATAAAATTTTGTTTGAGTTGAGAGTTCTTACATAGATATAAGTGATCTTTGTACCATAGTGAATCATTTTTCCAGATAAATGTATCAGATGCACTAGGATCTTACTACAATTTTTGAATGAGTTCCCACAACTCTTCATCATTCTTACATTCATCCCTTGCTTCAATTATCCAATCAAGTTGGATAATAGAAATGGAATAAAGAAATGAATCCACATCCTCATCCCTTCTTGAGAGTGCATCTACAACAAAATTTTGCTTCCATTTTTTGTAGATGATTTCAAAGTCATAACCCAACATCTTTGTGACCCATTTTTGTTGCTTTTCTGAAGACAATATTTATTCCAAGAATTATTTAACACTATCATGAATTTTTTTTACCTTGACGTGTCTTCCCATTAGGTAAGGATGTCATTTCTTTAGGGCATGTAGTATTGCCAACATTTCCTTCTCATGAACAGGTTTGTGTAAATACTTTCCCTTGATTAGACAACTTTCAAAAGAAATGAGTGCATGATCTTTCTATGACTTGTTGTAGATTAGTATATCATAAAAAAATACTAACACAAATTTTCTAAGGAAGGATTTGAATCTAGAATTCATCAAACCATGAAATGTGGAAGGTGCATTAGTAAGGCCAAAAGCCATGACCAAAAATTCATAATGACCTCCGTGAGTTTTGAACATTTTTTTTAGAATGTACCATGTCTTCATTCTAATTTTATGATATCTTGAATGAAGATCCAACTTGGTGAAGTAAATTACTCCACGTAGTTCATCCATATTTTCATTAATGATAGGAATGGAAAGTTTATCTTTAAGTGTGAGCTTGTTGATCTCTCTATAATCTAGACACATAGATCGTGATCCATCCTTCTTATTCACCAATACTACTGGGGAAGAGAAAGAACTGTTGGCTAGGTTGAATTATACCAACATCTATCATTTTTGCAACCATATGTTCAATTTCACTCTTCTGGGCATAGGGATATTTGTAGGGTCTAATGTTTGGAGAAACACTTCCTAGAATCAAGTGAATAGCATAATAATGATCACGAATAGGTGGGAGATCTTTGGGAGTCTCAAATACCTTGGAGTTGTTAAGGAAACTTTGGAGATATGGAGAAATGGATGACTTTCATGTTTGAACATCTAGTGAGAATAATTGTGCCAATTGTTCCTTGTTGTTCCTTCTTAAAAATATTTTTCATGCCATTTGAGTTTATTATCATCCCAAGATTCCCTACGATACTCATTAATTAAATTTCCTTTCCTTCCCAGAAAAAATTCAAGAAATGTTTTTAAAAATTAACATCTAACATCCCTAAAGATTGTAACCATTGCACTCCTAATACCACATCAACACCACCCATTAGAATGGAAATAATTTGACTATTCAATGCATATTTCCCCATAGTTATATTGATATTATGACACTTCCCTTATCAATTTACAGTTCCTCCATCTGAAACCATCACTTGATACTCTAGTGTTACATATAGGAAGCCATTCAAATCCATGGGTATCTTACAATGAATAAAATTATGGGTACTACCCGAATCAATGAGCACTATTACCTTTTTCTTCTTGATATATCCTTCCATATTGAGATTTTGAGGGGTCGTAATTCCTATCAAAGAATTATAAGATATGGTTGGATTCATTTCTTGTTTTTCAACCCCTAGGTTTTGTTCTTGTTGTAAATCTTTTTGTTTTGATGTTCCTAGTTCCTTTCTTCCTCTTGTTCATAATATATGTAAAATAATTTCTTCTTATCACATTATAACCTTTAGTTTATTTGTTATCACAACTGTAACAAAGCGCTTTTGATCTTTTTTCCTCTATTTGTTGTGGTGTTGACCTTGTAGGTTGTGGGAGGCTAGGAGCAAAAACACTTCCATCTTTATAGTTGTGAGTGGTAGACCTCCTTATCGCCATAATTTTTCTTTCAAATTTTCTTGCCACCCCAATTGATTCTCTAATGACTTAGGTTCTGAAAGGAAAACCTCATGTTGGATGTTATCCTTTAAAGTCCCTATGAAGACATCAATTAGATGCTCATATAGAATATCAGATATCTTGATATTCAATCTTTGGAAGTCCTCAATGTCCTCCCCAACTGAGATATTTTGTTTGATATTTATCATTTGGCTAAAGAAGGTATTTCTCTTTGTATCGTCACAATGCGCTATCAATTCCTCCATAAAAATTATTCAAGTGTCAAGTGATTTATACCACACAAATTGATTGGGTTCTAAATATAAATATGAAATGTGTAAGTTTCGTGTGTGTTACACATTGTGTAGATCAAAGAACTACTCCATCTGTAGTATCCATGTTACCAAATCCTTGCCATCAAACTTCCTCAAATTTATCTTTGGAATATGGTTGGTCATCAACCTAGAGTTATAGTCTCTAAAGTGATGACTCACATTGCTTTTATTCTCATCACGGACTTCATGGAATACCTTGTCACCACTAGGAAGCCTTTCTTCTAGTAACTTTTTCAAAGCCTCCTTCAAACCTTCAATATATGCTTTTAAATTGTCTATGTCCCCTTTTATTTTTTCTTCCAAGCCATCCATACTTGTTCCTACAATTTTGATATGTGATGTTGCATTTATTCCACTTCTTCACGCATCATAGTAGAGATTCATTAGGGTTTAAGGGGTGTATATTTTTTTGGGGGAGGAATTTTGGAACCAATTAATGATATCTATGCTTCACTATGTCATTCGAATCACTTAAATTAACTGATTTTTCAAACAAAAGTAATGCAAATTTAAAAATACACATCTTTTAGAGTTTGATTTTGAGCTTGTTGATAAGGTTGGCCCTGAAACTATTATATATATATGTGATTTTTTCCTCCCAAGGTCTAAAATTGCGTACTCTGGTAGATCTCTATTTCTTATTTCCAATCCCACCATTTAGACCAAGATTGGATTCTTAAAGGTAAAGTTATGCCAATTCTCTCACTATGACCCGATTATGGACTAGTTCAGTAGATCGAAGTTGTACAAGATGCCACATATCAATGTTTTAACCTTCAGCCCTAGAAGTACCCAAGAAACTAAATTCTATGAAATTCGGTCCCTTTTTACAAAATTCAAATCCAATGCTCGAAGAGAAAGTTATGTAATTTTTCCTCGAAACACCTATTTGCGACTGAATTTTGGAGCATTCAAAAACCCTAACTTCATTGGGCCATATCTCTTAAAATATAACAAATCAAGGTATGAAATTGAACAAAATGTTCATAAATATTTCCCCTTCACGTGGTATCAATTTCACAATCTAAATCTTCGAAACAAAATGGTTATAGGGACAATTCCATGATAATCTGTTTGAAGAAGAAAAACCCTAAGATCAAGAGATTTAATACCAAATGTTACCTTTCTAGACCAAAATTGACATATAAACATAAGAAAAAATAGATTAAAGACTAGATAACAAGCCACTTCAAAGGGGAAACCTCTCTTTACATCACATAAATGAAGAATTCTTAGATGATACAAATGACAATTCCTCCTTGGTATATATAGGAGTCTAAAGGGTCAAAATATAATTAGGGACTACATAACAATAATAATGTAAGGACACAAAAACAATAATAATGGGACACTATGGGGCACATAATAATAATATAGGGGCTACACTAGTTGTTAGAAATTAAATAACATAGTGATGGAACACATAAAATATTGCAGAAACACAAACATATAAAAGCATAAAACAAGAGAGATATTGATATATGTGGTTCACCCATTTGGGCTACGTACGTGGAGAAACAATGAGTCTTTCCTTTCATATTATCCAACAAACTAAATGGATACAACCTACAACAAATCTGTTGTAGCTTCCTCTTCACTCTCACATAGTCTCCTTTCTTTTTCTCACACAAAATAATACACAACCACAATACAATTCCCTCATATAAACTAAGGGATACCTTTTAGGGAAAAAAACACTAAATTGATACAACTTCTACCATTAGGTATTTTTCCTAATGAACAACTCTCATTGACTACGAAATTATGAAATTTTACAAGGAATTTTTTCTCTAAATTTTGCTTACGGGGAAACTTCCCACAAACCCCCGTCGGGGAGGTTCCAAGAATCTTAGACCCCATTGTAGCAATAGTGGGGGGCAGAAGCCCCCCCACATCCCCCGTTAGAGAATGAGATCCAAACATGGCTGAAACAAGACCTATGAATCAAGAAGATAATCAGGCTCCATACCCAACACTAGTATTATAGGGACCTAATAATGAAGGCCACCCCCCAAGATGTGGAGTACACATTGTTTTATATTTCAGTCATACACACTTTTTGTACTATAGATACTCACTTGGAAGGGGATAAAATAATAAGGAGGAATTCATTTATTTATGGTTACATGAAATTCATTAGAATAAAAATATAAACAAGCTTCAAGTGATGGAAGACTACAAATTAGTCATCGGTTGGGCTAACAAGGGAGTGGTTGTAAACAACATTGTTTTAGAGCCTCTACTTCAAGATATTCAACGGGTTGACAACATGTTTGGATGGATCTCTTACTATCACATTTTGTGTGAATTGAATGAAGAAGTCGATGCTCTATCAAAAGGTTAACTCTCTCTTCCAAGAGGTTCGGTTAGATTTTATGAATTCAGTGATGGGGATGAACTAGAATTTATGGAAAAAATCCTATAATTTCTTTTTTTTGTTTCCTCTCTTTTTAGATTTTGTAATTTTTGATTTATTAATATATGGTCAAGCTATGAACACTCCCTAGATATAAAATGACAAACAAAGGTGAAGCATAAGACTAGTAATTTTTTTCTATAATTGAATCAAAATAATTTATTCCACATCATTTTAACTAATTTAAAGATCATTCAAGATGTGTATTTTCTCCCTTATGAATATATATGATTTTTTCCTTAAAAAACAAAAATAACAATTGTGGGGCTGAAGTACATATTTCACAATCATAAAATTTACCCTCCACATTGACTATCTCTCCTCAAAATTTGGAAGAAAGTTACTGATAACTTCTATGTAGATTTGAGGATATAGTAAAAATTGATTGATGGATTATAGGAGTAGTCTACCTAGGCGGTAGAATGGCCTGTTTGCCGTCACCGGCTGGAAAATCGTCCGGCTCAAGCCACCGGCAATCCCTCCGCCCTCCGCCACCCTCCCCTAGCTCCGCCACACTCTCTTGGCAATCCTGACATTCCCTGCCATTCCCTGACAAAAAATCTGATTGCAGCTGGAGGGCCTGACATCCCCTGACAGATCGGGGACGAGCTGGAATTGCAGCCGCGGAGTATTATTGCCGATTCCAATTAGAATTGAGGAAATGGTCACCCGCTCACTGCTCACTCACATTCCTCTTCGACTCCGCCTAGGTAGACTACTCCATTCTCTCAGTTGATCTGAGGGCGAAGAAAATGGCGAGCGAGCGCGAGATCCTCGAGCTTTCAGGGCCTTGCCATCTCACTACTATCAACTGTTAAAATGCAGGTCGGATTCGAATCACAGGCGATGCATAGCTGCTAGTCTGGTGCAGGGTGTGTACATCCTGGAACAAGATCGGCAGGACCGGCCGCGATGCTTTGGCCGAGAAGTGGTGGAGCTTCTTCAACTTCAAGCTTCTTCACCCGCTGGTCGACCTAACTGAGGGTGGTTGTGTTTTCGGCGCCGTATACAAGTGGAGCAAGAAGGCGGCGGGCTTCCAGTTCCGGCCGCCGGGCGCGCCCAAGATCGTGGTGGCCTTTAGAGGAACGATTACCAAACCGGGTTCCTTCGCCGGAGACCTAAGGCTGGATCTCCAAATCCTCAGAAACGGACTCCACACGACTGCCCGGTTCCGGACGGCATTCGACGCGGTGAAGAAATACGTTTGCGATCGCGGGCGGGAGAACGTGTGGATCGCCGGGCATTCCCTCGGGGCGGCCATGGCAATGCTCGCGGGCAGGCGGATGGCCGAGGAGGGGCATTTCCTGGAAGCCCATCTCTTCAATCCGCCCTTCGTGTCGGCTCCGGTGGACGGAATAAGGGACAAAAAGGTCAAGCGCGGTCTCCACATCGCAACCACCCTGGTGGCTGCCGGGCTGGCCTTGGCGCTCAAGGACAAGTCCAGCCTCTCAGAGTCCCACAACGCCTTCTTCGCCCTGCGCCCGTGGGTTCCTTGCCTCTATGTCAATCCGAGGGACGATCTCTGTTCAGGTTATGTGGGGTATTTCGGCAACTACCAGGCGATGCAGCAAATCGGCGCCGGAAGCATTGCGAGCTTCGCAGCGCGTCATTCGATCAGTGATTGCGTTATGTCCGCATTTGGGGTGGAGTCAAAGGTGCTGCATCTCATTCCCTCCGCGAGGCTTGTGGTCAGTTTGGTCCCGGCGCCGGATCTCAGGAGCGCACACAGGATCCATCAATGGTGGGCGCCGGATCTCAGGATCCGGTGCAGCGAATGCAGGATTCCAGAAGGATTTTAGCAGGGCCAATGGTGATCAGATCATTGTGATCAGAAGGCACCTTTGGAATGCTTCATAAAAAATTGGTCATCTCGAAAGAGTTTCAATGAATTATCAGCATTCTCTATGTGTAGTTCCAATGCTTTATTGTAGACCATAATATCGTCAAAGAAGACTAGCAAAACTCGCATAGAAAGGCTTTGAAATTTTTTTCATGAGGCTCTAGAAGGTTGATGAAGTTTAATAAATCTTGAAAGTAATCACAAAAAACTCATATTGACCTTCATATGTTTATTATTGAAAAACTTCTCTCCATGCTTTTCATCTAGAAGATCATTAATAATTAGGACACTTGCACTAGGTTCCTTCCTTCTTTAATATCAAGACTACTACTCATGAGTAAGGGCTTGTAGTAGGTTGTATGACCTCCGCCTTCAATAGTTCTTGAGTGATATTTTTTCCTATATCAATTTGTGCAAAAGGGTGTTAATAAGAATGTACATTTTGTGGTTGAATTCCTAGGATCAAGGGAATGTTATGTTAGTGCTTTCTTTAAGAATGGATAAACTTAGTCTTTGGTGTTTGAAAGACTTGATGATTTTTGTGAAGGAACAATTGAAAATTTAAGAGTATTTATTATGTCAAATTATGGATTATCCATAACTTATATGGAATTAAATTGGCAAATAATTCTAGAGTGGCCTTTATTTAATAATTTTTCCATACTATGGGCATTGACTATTTCAAGGGACCTTACCAAAATCCATTGAAAGGGTGTATACATGTCCCCCTTTAGAGAAATCTATATAGATTTCTTTCAAATACATTATGAGTGATCCAATGTGCATAGACACTCTACCCCAATATTATATCATAGCCACCCATATCAATGGAAAATAAATGGGATTTGAGTTGATAGTCTCCGATATAGAGTTTGACATTTTCACATTTTCCCCCACAGTTAATTATACCTCAATTGGGGATCATGATTTAAAATTTGTGTCCTAGGCATTAAAAACAATGGGTTTATTCTACCACTCTCTTATGAATGAAAATATGAGTACCACCATTATGAATGAGGACTACAACATTATGGAACTTGATGTGGTCTATGAATTTAAAATGCCCGATAATGCACACATAGAGATTAGGGTTTCCTCATGGAGAAGTGGAGGTTCAATATGTGCCTAAGCTTGAGTGCTGGTGTATACAACTTATAATGATGATGTCTATTTAATAGTTATGAATTTGGGTATGGCCTGAGTGGTCACAGCAATTTGGAACAATTTATTTTCTTTAGACCTATGAATTAAAGCATATTTTTCTTTAAACCTATACAACTTCATTTGTTTTTTCTAACCCTGAGTGTCTTCGAAATGAGGCTTCCTTCCACGTAACAAAAATATTCAGTTGCAAGGAGGTTGTAAAACCTAGAAATGGAAATTACAAATGCACCACTAATGATAGGAATATTAAGGCATGGGATATCGAAAACATGAGTTATGGATGGAACTCATATTTATTATTGATTGAGGGAGTAATACATAAACTGCCAATTGTTTATCCAGGGATGGGAATCATAAACAATAGAGATGGAAATCACAAGAAAATGCACCAGCACCCTGCATGAATTTGTTTTTGTTAATTATCCAAATGCTTAATGCACCTGTTAGTTATCTAGGCATGGGAATAAAAAACGCACTAGGTCTTAACTTAATCCAAAATTATCATTCATTAGCTTGAATGAAGTCTCTTGTAACTCCATAATGTTTACCATCATCAAATGGAAAAAATTTCAACAAGTAATTGCAAAAAATCTAACATATGGGTGATGAAACAGAGTGGCCTCAAGGGTTCTAAAGCCTTTGAGACCTTCACTCGCTTGATTTTAATGGATTTGAGCTATTTACAACAATTTATAATGAATTAAAGTAGTTTGAATTATGTCCCTAACAAGAACATGAGAGTCCTGCCCAACTATAAATTCATATTTACTTTGAATGGCATTTTCTCACCCGAATCACTCTCAAGTTTCAATGCTCATACTTGCTAACATAGCCATCCATTACAGGGATAAAAATAACCATAAAAGAGGCTTGTCACGTCTTGCAGTGCATCCCTATGGGACTAGCATAAAAGCCCATAACTAAATTGTGTGGCCATCTAATTGATCTGTAAAGCTTACCATTTTCCAAGAGTACAACAACTTTTGACAAACGCAAAAAATTATACACAAATGCCTAGCCATTTGACATGGAAACTACAGGCACTAATACAAGTACATTTGTTCAACCGAGGTCCATGATTTTAAGCATATTTGATTCTATTTTATGTGTACTATTCTAGTTAAAAAATAATTTTTGGTAGGGGTAATTTAATGGCTTTATTTATTCCTTAAATTTTGCACACTATGCTTTTATCTTTTAGTTTGGGTATTTTATGAATGATGTATCAAATTTGTTTTTAATTGGGATTATATATGAAATTAAAATATCACCACTTTTCATTCATATATAAATTAAAAATACACTATAAATAGATTTTATTTAGTTTTTAGAAAATAATATTAATTAATAATATAATATAAACCATAGATTTTTTAATCCATTCATTTTAATTGAGTTTAAACAATTGTTCTTAACATTGATTATTCTATGATTTTAATATTTTGTTAAAAAATATATCAAAACTAATGTTTATATATATATATAATCTAAATTATAGAAATAATTTATATATAGAGAAATAGATTAAATAATTATATATAAATATGTAGTATAATAAAAATTTATAAAACTAAAATATTATTTTTTATAATATCTATTTAAATTTAAATATGTAAATACATATAACAGATGGCATATATGTACTAATAAATTCCTTATACAATTTTTGCAATTTAAAAAATTTTAGTTCTTTCGCTGCACTTATGGAATAATTACTAGTATTTTTGGAATAATTATTAATATTTGGAATAATTAATAGTATTTTTGGAATAATTATTAATATTTAGTTAGTACGGAATTTAGAAATTTATGCGTACCAAATCAGGGGTTAAATTTGACGCCCGTCTGCCCGTTTTTAGCTCTTTTACACGTAAAATACGTTCACATTTCAAATATCCACGTCAACCGTAACTTGCTATTAATTTTTAAAACCGTCAATTTGACGGGCAGGTTTGTAAATGAAAAGTTTTAAGTTTTTTTTTAATAATTTTTTTGATATATATATATATATATAGATATTATATATATATTTAACATCCAACTTCCAAGTCGGGATCGGACCGTCGGTAATAGGAATGAAGTGACTGTAGTACTAGTCTGTGGCTCACTGGCTGTAGGCTGTAAGTTGGCGTGACGCGTCCACCAACTTTCACGAATTGAAATAAATTCTGAGCCTGGAGCATTTACCACTGTGACTGTTCCAACTTCCGCCGCCCGCGTGTTCAAGTCTCAAGATATGGAAAGATATCATATGTATTATGGATTATGGAAACAAGAAACTTAATTAACAAGTTACAAGTCCATCGCCGATGGGGCAGTGCCGCAGTGGGCATCTCCGGCTTTATATTTCCAGCGCTTTTATCTTCGTAAGAGCTCTCCCCTTCTCCGCTTGAATCCGTTGGAGCTTTTTCCGTGACTTGCTCTGCTCTCGCCTCTGTCATATAGATAGCATGGGCTGCTGTTTGGCGTATTTGGCTGCTGTTTGAGCGAGAATCGTGGCTGGCGCGAGCGAGAATCTGCCCATTCATCTGCAATTTCTCCCATTTATTTCGATAGTGAACCACAGACTCTACTTACGATCCGGCCGAGCTACAAGGTGAGGTTTACTTTTGACAATGACAGCACAGAATCACAGGGTGTAGTTTACTGAGGTTTTTCATTTCTTTTTAGAGGTTTCGTGATATTTTAGTACAATGGCAATATTTAGTTGAAATGTAAAATTGGGTTTATTTATTTTTGTATTCACAAACAATTTAGAAGAGTTTTAATTAAAGCCCAATTATATTATATGTTATGGTGTGTTATTGTGAATTATTTCTGAAAATTTACTTCGTATAACAAGTGTTTTGGGTTTACTTATTCCTTTATTCTCAAGCAATTTAGAAGAAGAATTTTAATCAGACTCCAGCTCAGCTCTATTATATGCTATGGTGTAGTTTATTATATGTTATTGCGAATTATTTGTGAAAATTTACTTGGTGTAAGAATAGATTTTAGTAAATTACACGACTCAAATTAACTAATCCAAAAAATCCATTTAGAACAAAATTGCCCCAGCAAAATTTGCTCAGTTCTAACAGTTATACTACAGCATTTTAAGCCGCATCAACCAGTTCACACAAGCGAGAATGCCGTAAAACACAGTGTAACAGTAATAGATCTGTCAGAATATCTATATAGGAAAGGTCTGACAAAATGAAACAACAAAATGTAAGAGGGGGGTTAACTATGAGCGTTCTCGAGTGCATTTGCGGGGTTTTTTAATCGATTTGACATTGGAAACTGTAGACCTGATCAATCGATTTTCGAAAAGCTAACTATTTCTCTCGCGCGGGGTGCGAGGGATTGCTGCAAATTCCTGCATCTAGTCGGATCATTGTTCTTTACCAAATGTTTATTACATATTGAAAAGCAATGCCTGACAAAGACTAATATGGTTCCGGCAAGATCCACATGATATCAGAGACTCTGTGGAAATCGCAGGTACTCAATGATGACCATGGCTTAGGGCTATTTGCAGTACAAGGCATTCATGGGTGATGTTGCCACGTGAACTATAAAGGTTGGTATATTGCCTGCCCTCTCACGCAATAAGCAGGCCATAGCAGCAGACAGTGGCAGCCTAGTGTACTTCGTGACCCATAGTCACCTAATTTGCCAAAACTGTCCAGGAATAGAACCTGGTTCTAATTCCCTGCAATATTATGTGACTCTGTCAGGTGATCAATCTGCATTTTGATTACCATCTTAAACGATCATCAATTTTGTTGTCTGGAATTAAAACAATTTGTTATTATTACAGAGATTGCATGCTTGCAGAAATCTTCTCAACACATTAATATTCTGTCACATTTATTATTATTATAGGTAAGCTCTGTCCTCAGACGCATGACCTTTTTGTTGGTAATTCCCCTGGGCCCTAATTCACTGTTTTGTTTCACTGGCACTGGCCCCCTACAATAAAAACTTATAAATGACCTCTCCTTGTAACAGCTGTTATATTGTTTAGTTTTGGATTTTTGTTGTAAAATTTCATTTGTTGGATTAGTTAATTGAATTTGTTAAAGATGTATTTTTATAGTCAATGTAAACATATGAATTTTGTTCGCTCCGAAGCAACACCACCAACACCGATAACCTTTTAACCTAGTTTCTTCCCCTAATAAATGCAGTCGCTCTCTCCTTTCTCGAATGGCCCCATTTTTTTGTCATGGGTATATGTATATCTAGCTATGATATATATGTATATATAGCCATGATAATGATATATATATATATATATATATATATATATATATATATATATATATATAATATATATATATATATATATATATATATATATATATATATATATATATATATATATATATTCGACGGTGGTCATGATACTTAGTATGTGCTCCCGTCTAATTTCAACACAGAACTGAGTGGTGAGACGTAAATATGATTGAGATCTTGTAAGACTATAAGGCCATCTTTTTATGGCTTTTTTACTGTCCCATATTGTTAAAAGGAGCATTTGGCCTAAATTCAAACCATAATTCATTGCAGTTGGCACGGGCCAGGAGCTGGGCGAGGTCGTTCTCCATTGAGCTGGGCTGGCCAGGTGGGTAGATCACGAGCGTGCGAGATTAGACTTTTTATTGCCCAGTAACCCCACCAGAGCAACTGTGGATTAACACGTATTTTGGCTTTGAAGTTTTGTGATCAGAAGTTGTCATCCTCTGTGAAAAAGCCGCATACAATTGGCAGGGATTCATGATCAGCAGGTCTCAAAACAAAGTGTAGCAATGAGACTTGAGCCCAATTGTACAACAAAAAATGAAAAATTTAAACAATTATGAGTACAATTTGAAATTAGATAAAACTTGTACAAATAAATTTTAAAAGTCATATGATGGGCAGTTTAAAAATAAAAACGTCATAAAAAAATTCCTTGACGAGTAGGGTCACCCGTCAAATTTAACCCCTGTACCAAATGAATAAAAGTTTGTTTGTGTTACTGATCGCTATGCTTGTTTTTATCCTTCCAACTTAGATCAACCTGTTAGGAACGTGGTAATGGTTGGTGTCCATTAATATCTGTTCAAGATTAGCGTGCCAAATTGTAATCAGAGTTTCTGCCAAAGATGTACTGATCAGAAATATATTTATATGATTGATTGTGAATGAACTTGTCAAATATATCATAAACTGCCAAAACAATTTGTTACAGTGCCATCTCGTGATAGCAGAGTGAATACAAGTTGGGTTCGATTACAACCTACACTAAGAGGGGTATGAAGTTTGGTACAGAGCTGATGATGATCATGAGATGAGAGGACCTCCCTTGAGGTATTCAGTCAAGGCCAGCGCAACGAGGCCAATCATGGCAAAACGCCCATTCAACATCTCTGCCCCAGAAGACATTATTTCCTGTGATTTGCTCTCTTTGGACACTCCCTTGAACATGGGTATCAGAGAAGCAAGCGTGAAGAGAACCGCGCTTCCAATAAACAGTGGAACTCCTCCGCTGGCCAGTTGGGCGGCGAGGTCTTTCCCGCTCGCTATCTCCACCCCGACAGCTGAGACAAATCCGAGCATGGCGAGTCTCCCATTTATGGTTTCTGGGGCTGGCCCACTGAAAGCAAACACGTCCTTAAAGTTTGTGCTCACCTGCATTATTATTTATGTCAATTCAATTCAGTTCAGTGCAGTGCATGTGCATGTTAATGTAAAAATTGGCGCTTGCATAATCGCTTACCGTCTCAGGAGGGGTAGAAGGTGATCGCCTTGACTCCGGCTGTGGATCCACATGACCCAAATTAAGTTATATATAGAATAACATAAAACCTTCTATTCGTGGATACGGAAACAGCGACAGAATTACTAACCCCTGCCATGCATTTTACTCGAAGCTGCCTGCTGGTTGTTGACCTTTCCGCTGGCCTCCGTTGCAGGAGCGATGCTCCATTCATCGCCATTACTGATGCATTTACAGCGGCCATGATCGCAATATAATAATGAACACTATGTATGAGAACGAATCTAATTTATATGGACTTTGAGAACAATATGAAATAACTAAAGAAGAATAGCCACTATTGATCTGTTATGAGACTCCAGGGCTGGTTATTGTGTTATATATAAGGATGTGGAGGCCATACGGAAAAATCTACCGTCATTCATTGAACGGTAAACGCTTAGCCAAGTCGAGGTTTCTCTTCCTCTCTTCCTCGGACTATGTTTCCACGTGGTTGGATAAAAATTGAGACGTAGATCCTCAAACAACCGGCGCACCGCACTTGAAATAGTAGAGGGCATCACCATCACCATAGATTATTCAACCTGTAGTAAGTCTCAACTTCGTGCTGGAATTTAGGAGTTCGTGTAAATCACGTTTTGAACCATTTCTATTCTCGTCTATCCTTTTTTTAATAAAGGGTTATTGTAACAGGTGGGAGTAGGTTTTGAATGTCCATAGGGAGTGGGCATTTTAATGAGTTAATAAATGTTTAAAAAACATAAGGATTTTCCATAATTAGTTTAAAGAATTTTACTTATAGTTTATAAAGGCAAATAAATGCAATTTATTATCCAAATAAATGTAGTTTATTATCCAACTTTTCTCATATTTAAATATTTTTTTTTAAATTTTACAAAGTTTATGTAATAATAAGTTTATACATGAGCATTATAAATCTTATTTCTTTCTTACTTATTTTGTTGTGTATTATGGAGAAGGGTACGATGGAGGAATTGGCTTAATGGGTGATGTATGTAGGTTTATTTGGCTTCGAATTAAGATGAAAATTGCAGTATTTACCTTCTTCTAGATGCAAGCTCCTTGTCCAATAGCAATGGACACAAGTGTGCAATTATTTGGCTAGAGTTGGACTATGTCTATGTTATCCATCTTTGTAGTAATTTTCTAAATAAAGATATTTGATAATTTTAAATAATGTTTTCCTCTCTAAAATGCAATAAAATATTCCTAACGGTTAGATCTTGATTTATTTCAACATTTTTTATTATTATCTTAAATCTAGATTTATCATAATATTTTGTTATAAATATTATGGTTTTCTCCTCATTCTTCACCATGACTATTCTCATCGTCCTAATTATCGCCTTCTGAGATTTGAGCTCCCATCTTTAGTTCAGGCCATCACTGCTTCTTCTTACCCATTACATACACTTTGAGAGACAATGAGTTGAATCAATAGCTGAAGCATAGGGTACAAAGGACTCATCCGAAAGAGGGGGATCTCTAGATCCAAGTCTATACATTCTCTTCACATGTATAAACATTTATTTTTCAATAATAGAATCAAAGTTCTGCTATTGCCATTGGATTCTCAATATATCATTTTATGGTACATGTTCATTTATATTTGGATATTATTTGTTGTAGGGTTTTGATATTTTATTTTTCAGATCTAAAGAGAAATGAAAACTATTCATTTTTGTTGTTAGGGTTATATGTCACAATTAACATAAGTGAAGGATTTTGGTGCAACTTCCAAGAAACTTCATCCTAACAAATGACAACTTGAGTAGCTTAAAAATCTAGAACCCTAGTGAATGTTGTTTCGACATTTTTTAGCAATTTCCAGGATTTTTTATTTCTCTCAATTTTCACTTCTTTTTTTGGAGTTTTACTCTTTGATTGAAGAATATTTGTTCTGTTGGGTTTCCTTGTCTTTTTTGTAGGTCACATGTACCATTCGTGCAAGAGATGACACTGTTTGCAATAAATTTACGAAGAAATTCCTTTGGGGATGGAGCACATTTTTTTTGACAAAATATTGCACCCCATACAGACGTTTTGAGCCTTTTTATGCTTGAGGACACATTAAACATGTCAAAACTTGTGCCCCCTATTTCTACAATTTTTTTTCATAATTTTGGCCACAGTTATGCACGTGTGTCAGGAGGGGTTTCTTCTTGTTCCCTTTCACCCCTAGGCCTAGAGTCTCTTAGTATGTTTTCTCATTTCGAGGAAGGGAAAATCCCCTTAGGGTTTAGAGTACACCTCTACCATTTTGGAGACAATTTGTTCAGTTGAGGAATCTAGTGCGCAGAACATTTAGCCATTGTTTTCCAACGTTGTTGCCATCATTTTGTAGTCCTTTTTAGGTAATTTTTAGAATGATTTGTTTCCTTTTGAGACATGTGTTGAATTTATTCTTTAGGATCGCCACGAGCATCCTTCTTTTCACAATTTGATTTATGTTATTTTCCAATACTTTCCCTTATGTTTTTTCTTGGATTTTTTTGCATCATTTTAGCAGATCTAGCCTTAGATCCTAGCCCCTTATGCATTAAATCTTTTGGTATTTTCGTTTCTTTGGGTTGCTTGTATTGTCCTCATTTGTTCTTGTCGTTTCATAGATTTTTGCGTGGGGAATTGCGTGCTTCCGTTTGTTGTTATTTTACTATTCATTTTTACTATTATTTATAGTTTATGCACTTTATTTCTCAGTAGCATTGCCATCATAAAACATGATTTAATAAACACATCCACATACACATTATTCACACACTCACACCCTAATAAAACTAGCGCTTGGTTACAACCACTAAGGAAAGACTTGAAACAATCCACATTAATTATAACTTAACTCACATAGATTAAGCCCAATTGGGCAATAGGGAAAACAATCTTGTAATTAGATTTAGGGTCATTGGGATAGGATTCCACAAACCCCCATCGATCACTTACATTGAGAAATAGTAATTTGTCCTTGTAGGGAGCTTGAAAAGCTCCACAATCTCGAGGTCAAAACAAGAGCGTGCCAAAAAACTGATTTAGAGGGGTTAGGCTTAGGTCTCAGTGTGCGAAAATCTCCACGATGCTCCCCGACTAGTTGGTCTAGGGCTCTGCATTGCTGACTCACTACCAAGAAGAAAAAAATTATGTTGGAAATGTATTGAGTATTGAGGGGGGATGAATCAGTAGTGATGGCCTTTATATCAATTTTAAAATTGTTACCACAATATCAAATAACCATGCCCATTCACAATATTGCCTTAACTAAATATGAAAGAAACAATAAACTCAAACATAATAACCATGAGAAACATCAACACAAGCATGCACACTTAAGAACACAAGTATTTATGTTCAAAACCCTTTCGAGAGAACACCAACCTACTTTTGTTGCACTGCTCAATTATTTTATTAATCTGTTGAACAAATTGTACATGGATTAGCTTACACCCATACGCTAGAAGAATCATCTTGCTTCAAATTATGATCGCATCCATCAAACCGGAAATTGTTTCCTCTCATGGATATATCGAAATATATCTGCTTGAAGCTCCCACGACCAACGATCCTCTCCCAACTACCATTGGACTATCCAACTCCAACTGGATGGAGAAATATCTTCCTTTTACTGAATATGCCAAATCAATGTCTACTCTTAAGCCTCCACACCTTCACTTCATCCATGCAAACCACATTTCATGAATGTTTTATAATGGGTTCTCAATCTGCTCAACATGAGAACCCACAAACACCATCATCCTACACATCAAATCAAAATAAAAAAAAATAAAAAAATATATATATATATATATATATATATATATCCCTTAAGAGGGTTATTTCTTCTCTTCTAGTCACAACAATCTCTGCTCTCTAACACACCACAAGCTGCCAATTTTAGGCCACAATCAAAACATAAAATATAAATCTTCTTCTAAACTCTATCTTTAATTTCTACACACAATAAATTGATAAAAAAATGTCAAACAATGTGAGTCGTTGCTGCAATATATACTCATTCTCGAGACCCTCAGAATGGAATACTCTAACGTTCTCAAGAAAACCAACCAATTAGTACCTTCCTCTATTTATCACTTTCCTATGTTGAGTAACTTTGTAAATTGTACATGTTATGGATCACTTAACCATTTTTGCACACGCTTAAGATTTGGTTAAGATAGGATTTTTTACTAAATCAACCACTAACACCACTATCCATTTGATATTTTCAACTCTGATTAACTTCTAGCAGACTCGCAAACTTTTCCTACCATATGCTAAAAAATTCTGATCAAGAACATCCGACAATGCCAAAATTAGCTTAACAGCGTGAGGAATGTAGAGAAAAACTCCTGAAAAAACTCCGTCACACTTGAAACACAGGTTAAATTCGAATAGATCTCCCTAGTATCTCCCATAGGACTGCCTACCAACGACTGGAGCTTTTCAATCATCCCGTGACTCATCATCCATGCAACTGGGGTAGAGGATGAAGGGAAACATCTTTCCTCAACTCATAAATTTCTCAAACTTCTTCCAAAGCTTCGCAAGCCTCTACATGACCTCCAGAATTCACTGGCACCTCTACAACACTTCATCAAATCACTTCCACATCACTATAACCATCGTAAGTCAAACAAGGTTGACTTGGATGCCAACCAACAGCAATACTAGCACCCGAGCCATCAAAATTCTCCACAAACACTCTACCTTCAATATGCATCTTGTTGGATTGTTGGGTCCTGACACAGGTTGGGAGTTTAATTAGACAAACAAATCCATGTACTACTGGCCCTTTCAGCAATAGTCCGTGCAGCGCAGACTGAGGTCTCACCCGAAGCAGTATGGGGGGATGTTGGAACCAGGTTTCCACACCCTTGAGATGTCTGAGGGGTTTGATTTAGTCCAACTGTGAATACCTTCACGCATGTTACTTCGCGTAATTCCTGGACCTATATGGCCTTCGCAACCTATTATCTTTGCCTTCGCATAGCCCTAACCAGGGACTGTGGGGCTTTCACACTGCTGGAGCAGTGATCTGCACTATTTCCCCAAGTCACGCCATGGATCTTACTTATCTCCTTATAATAGTTAGTTATCTTCACGTAAATAGATACCTTATATTACATTCACTTACTCAGCATATTCATATAAGTTCGCGGAGTAAATAACCAGTAAACATGCAATTCATACCCAATATACTTTAATGCATAAAACAGGAAAATATACACAGAAATATGGTAAAACTTCTCTTTATTAATGTTTCAAATGGTTACAGACTCAACCTACCCTACGCACTTAGCTGCAGGGGTCTGCGCACTCAACTGCATACTACTAGGCCTATGCGCACTCAGCTGCAGAGCCTTCTCCTACTCTATGACCCAAAGACACAAATCTACACTTCAGATACTTTTCTATCCTTATATTCCATTGTCATCAATCCATTTATACAATCCCATGGTCTTCCGACCATGGGTAGTTCTCTCAATCTGACACTACATTTACAAAAGTAATGGTGGACAACTCTATGACTCTATTACGACATCGCACCCCACACTCACAATTCGCTAAGTCTTTACAATGGTCTTTAAGCCCTAAAACTTGCCATGTGGGGGATTCCACGCCCAACAGGCCTCCAGAAAAAAAAAAAAAAAAAAAAAAAAAAAAAAAAAAAAATCATGACTCACCCTCGAGTCACTCTCTCGGTGCGGAGATCTTTTCGCAGATACCTCCCAACTCTGCTCAAACTGCTGCAAGGTTTATATACTGTGTTGATATGCATGATTGATGTTTCAATGTGTGCATGCGATTGATATATATATATATATATATATATATATATATATATATATATATATATATATATATATATATATATATATATATATATATATATATATAATTTAGATTTGATGTGTAGGATGATGGTGTTTGTGGGTTCTCATGTTGAGCAGATTGAGAACCCATTATAAAAAATTCATGAAATGTGGTTTGCATGGATGAAGTGAAGGCGTGGAGGCTTAAGAGTAGACATTGATTTGGCATATTCAGTAAAAGGAAGATATTTCTCCATCCAGTTGGAGTTGGATAGTCCAATGGTAGATGGGAGAGGATCGTTGGTCGTGGGAGCTTCAAGCAGATATATTTCGATATATCCATGAGAGGAAACAATTTCCGGTTTGATGGATGTGATCATAATTTGAAGCAAGATGATTCTTCTAGCTTATGGGTGTAAGCTAATCCATGTACAATTTGTTCAACAGATTAATAAAATAATTGAGCAGTGCAACAAAAGTAGGTTGGTGTTCTCTCGAAAGGGTTTTGAACATAAATACTTGTGTTCTTAAGTGTGCATGCTTGTGTTGATGTTTCTCATGGTTATTATGTTTGAGTTTATTGTTTCTTTCATATTTAGTTAAGGCAATATTGTGAATGGGCATGGTTATTTGATATTGTGGTAACAATTTTAAAATTGATATAAAGGCCATCACTACTGATTCATCCCCCCTCAATACTCAATACATTTCCAACATAATTTTTTTCTTCTTGGTAGTGAGTCAGCAATGCAGAGCCCTAGACCAACTAGTCGGGGAGCATTGTGGAGATTTTCGCACACTGAGACCTAAGCCTAACCCCTCTAAATCAGTTTTTTGGCACACTCTGGTTTTGACCTCGAGATTGTGGAGCTTTTCAAGCTCCCTACAAGGACAAATTACTATTTCTCAATGTAAGTGATCGATGGGGGTTTGTGGAATCCTATCCCAATGACCCTAAATCTAATTACAAGATTGTTTTTCCCTATTGCCCAATTGGGCTTAATCTATGTGAGTTAAGTTATAATCAATGTGGATTGTTTCAAGTCTTTCCTTAGTGGTTGTAACCAAGCGCTAGTTTTATTAGGGTGTGAGTGTGTGAATAATGTGTATGTGGATGTGTTTATTAAATCATGTTTTATGATGGCAATGCTACTGAGAAATAAAGTGCATAAACTATAAATAATAGTAAAATAACAACAAACGGAAGCACGCAATTCCCCACGCAAAAATCTATGAAATGACAAGAACAAATGAGGACAATACAAGCAACCCAAAGAAACGAAAATACCAAAAGATTTAATGCATAAGGGGCTAGGATCTAAGGCTAGATCTGCTAAAATGATGCAAAAAAATCCAAGAAAAAACATAAGGGAAAGTATTGGAAAATAACATAAATCAAATTGTGAAAAGAAGGATGCTCGTGGCGATCCTAAAGAATAAATTCAACACATGTCTCAAAAGGAAACAAATCATTCTAAAAATTACCTAAAAAGGACTACAAAATGATGGCAACAACGTTGGAAAACAATGGCTAAATGTTCTGCGCACTAGATTCCTCAACTGAACAAATTGTCTCCAAAATGGTAGAGGTGTACTCTAAACCCTAAGGGGATTTTCCCTTCCTTGAAATGAGAAAACATACTAAGAGACTCTAGGCCTAGGGGTGAAAGGGAACAAGAAGAAACCCTTCCTGACACACGTGCATAACTGTTGCCAAAATTATGAAAAAAAATTGTAGAAATAGGGCGCACAAGTTTTGACATGTTTAATGTGTCCTCATGCATAAAAAGGCTCAAAACGTCTGTATGGGGTGCAATATTTTGTCAAAAAAATTGTGCGCAATCCCCAAAGGAATTTCTTCGTAAATTTATTACAAACAGTGTCATCTCTTGCACGAATGGTACATGTGACCTACAAAAAAGACAAGGAAACCCAACAGAACAAATATTCTTCAATCAAAGAGTAAAACTCCAAAAAAAGAAGTGAAAATTGAGAGAAATAAAAAATCCTGGAAATTGCTAAAAAAATGTCGAAACAACATTCACTAGGGTTCTAGATTTTTAAGCTACTCAAGTTGTCATTTGTTAGGATGAAGTTTCTTGGAAGTTGCACCAAAATCCTTCACTTATGTTAATCGTGACATATAACCCTAACAACAAAAATGAATGGTTTTCATTTCTCTTTAGATCTGAAAAATAAAATATCAAAACCCTACAACAAATAATATCCAAATATAAATGAACATGTACCATAAAATGATATATTGAGAATCCAATGGCAATAGCAGAACTTTGATTCTATTATTGAAAAATAAATGTTTATACATGTGAAGAGAATGTATAGACTTGGATCTAGAGATCCCCCTCTTTCGGATGAGTCCTTTGTACCCTATGCTTTAGCTATTGATTCAACTCATTGTCTCTCAAAGTGTATGTAATGGGTAAGAAGAAACAATGATGGCCTGAACTAAAGATGGGAGCTCAAATCTCAGAAGGCGATAATTAGGACGATGAGAATAGTCATGGTGAAGAATGAGGAGAAAACCATAATATTTATAACAAAATATTATGATAAATCTAGATTTAAGATAATAATAAAAAATGTTGAAATAAATCAAGATCTAACCGTTAGGAATATTTTATTGCATTTTAGAGAGGAAAACATTATTTAAAATTATCAAATATCTTTATTTAGAAAATTACTACAAAGATGGATAACATAGACATAGTCCAACTCTAGCCAAATAATTGCACACTTGCGTCCATTGCTATTGGACAAGGAGCTTGCATCTAGAAGAAGGTAAATACTGCAATTTTCATCTTAATTCGAAGCCAAATAAACCTACATACATCACCCATTAAGCCAATTCCTCCATCGTACCCTTCTCCATAATACACAACAAAATAAGTGAGAAAGAAATAAGATTTATAATGCTCATGTATAAACTTATTATTACATAAACTTTGTAAAATTTTAAAAAAAATATTTAAATATGAGAAAAGTTGGATAATAAACTACATTTATTTGGATAATAAATTGCATTTATTTGCCTTTATAAACTATAAGTAAAATTCTTTAAACTAATTATGGAAAATCCTTATGTTTTTTAAACATTTATTAACTCATTAAAATGCCCACTCCCTATGGACATTCAAAACCTACTCCCACCTGTTACAATAACCCTTTATAAAAAAAAGGATAGACGAGGATAGAAATGGTTCAAAACGTGATTTACACGAACTCCTAAATTCCAGCACGAAGTTGAGACTTACTACAGGTTGAATAATCTATGGTGATGGTGATGCCCTCTACTATTTCAAGTGCGGTGCGCCGGTTGTTTGAGGATCTACGTCTCAATTTTTATCCAACCACGTGGAAACATAGTCCGAGGAAGAGAGGAAGAGAAACCTCGACTTGGCTAAGCGTTTACCGTTCAATGAATGACGGTAGATTTTTCAGTATGGCCTCCACATCCTTATATATAACACAATAACCAGCCCTGGAGTCTCATAACAGATCAATAGTGGCTATTCTTCTTTAGTTATTTCATATGTTCATTATTTTCTTGTTCTCAAAGTCCATATAAATTAGATTCGTTCTCATACATAGTGTTCATTATTATATTGCGATCATGGCCGCTGTAAATGCATCAGTAATGGCGATGAATGGAGCATCGCTCCTCCAACGGAGGCCAGCGGAAAGGTCAACAACCAGCAGGCAGCTTCGAGTAAAATGCATGGCAGGGGTTAGTAATTCTGTCGCTGTTTCCGTATCCACGAATAGAAGGTTTTATGTTATTCTATAAGGTTTTGCGATCACCTTCTACGCCTCCAGAGACGGTAAGCGATTATGCAAGCGCCAATTTTTACATTAACATGCACTGCACTGAACTGAATTGAATTGACATAAATAATAATGCAGGTGAGCACAAACTTTAAGGACGTATTTGCTTTCAGTGGGCCAGCCCCAGAAACCATAAATGGGAGACTCGCCATGCTCGGATTCGTCTCAGCTGTCGGGGTGGAGATAGCGAGCGGGAAAGACCTCGGCGCCCAACTGGCCAGCGGAGGAGTTCCACTGTTTATTGGAAGCGCGGTTCTCTTCACGCTTGCTTCTGTGATACCCATGTTCAAGGGAGTGTCCAAAGAGAGCAAATCACAGGAAATAATGTCTTCTGGGGCAGAGATGTTGAATGGGCGTTTTGCCATGATTGGCCTCGTTGCGCTGGCCTTGACTGAATATCTCAAGGGAGGTCCTCTCATCTCATGATCATCATCAGCTCTGTATGAAACTTCATACCCCTCTTAGTGTAGGTTGTAATCGAACCCAACTTGTATTCACTCTGCTATCACGAGATGGCACTGTAACAAATTGTTTTGGCAGTTTATGATATATTTGACAAGTTCATTCACAATCAATCATATAAATATATTTCTGATCAGTACATCTTTGGCAGAAACTCTGATTACAATTTGGCACGCTAATCTTGAACAGATATTAATTGACACCAACCATTACCAGGTTCCTAACAGGTTGATCTAACTTGGAAGGATAAAAACAAGCATAGCGATCAGTAACACAAACAAACTTTTATTCATTTGGTACGCGTAAATTTCTAAATTCCGTACTAACTAAATTCCTAAATTACGTACCAACTAATTTCTAAATTCCGTAATTTTGGAAAATGGTAAGCTTTACAGATCAATTAGATGGCCACACAATTTGGTTATGGGCTTTTATGCTAGTCCCATAGGGATGCACTGCAAGACTTGACAAGCCTCTTTTATGGTTATTTTTGTCCTTGTAATCGATGGCTATGTTAGCAAGTACGGGCATTGAAACTTGAGAGTGATTCGGGTGAGAAAATGCCATTCAAAGTAAATATGAATTTATAGTTGGGCGGGACTCTCATGTTCTTGTTAGGGACATAATTCAAACTACTTTAATTCATTATAAATTGTTGTAAATAGCTCAAATCCATTAAAATCAAGCGAGTGAAGGTCTCAGAGGACCCATACGGTTAGTTTTTTTGCAATTACTTGTTGAAATTTTTTCCATTTGATGATGGTAAACATTATGGAGTTACAAGAGACTTCATTCAAGCTAATGAATGATAATTTTAGATTAAGTTAAGACCTAGTGCGTTTTTTATTCCCATGCCTAGATAACTAACAGGTGCATTAAGCATTTGGATAATTAACAAAAACAAATTCATGCAGGGTGTTGGTGCATTTTCTTGTGATTTCCATCTCTATTGTTTATGATTCCCATCCCTGGATAAACAATTGGCAGTTTATGTATTACTCCCTCAATCAATAATAAATATGAGTTCCATCCATAACTCATGTTTTCGATATCCCATGCCTTAATATTCCTATCATTAGTGGTGCATTTGTAATTTCCATTTCTAGGTTTTACAACCTCCTTACAACTGAATATTTTTGTTACGTGGAAGGAAGCCTCATTTAGAAGACACTCAGGGTTAGAAAAAACAAATGAAATTGTATAGGTTTAAAGAAAAATATGCTTTAATTCATAGGTCTAAAGAAAATAAATTGTTCCAAATTGTTGTGACCACTCAGGCCATACCCAAATTCATAACTATTAAATAGACATCATCATTATAAGTTGTATACACCAGCACTCAAGCTTAGGCACATATTGAACCTCCACTTCTCCATGAGGAAACCCTAATCTCTATGTGTGCATTATTAGGCATTTTAACTTCATAGACCACATCAAGTTCCATAATGTTGTAGTCCTCATTCATAATGGTGGTACTCATATTTTCATTCATAAGAGAGTGTTAGAATAAACTCATTGTTTTTAATGCCTAGGACACAAATTTTAAATCATGATCCCCAATTGAGGTATAATGAACTGTGGGGGAAAATGTGAAAATGTCAAACTCTATATCGGAGACTATCAACTCAAATCCCATTTATTTTCCATTGATATGGGTGGCTATGGTATAATATTGGGGGTAGAGTGTCTATGCACATTGGGATCACTCATAATGTATTTGAAAGAAATCTATATAGATTTATCTAAAGGGGCACATGTATACACCCTTCAATGGATTTTGGTAAGGTCCATTGAAATAGTCAATGCCCATAGTATGGAAAAATTATTAAATAAAGGCCACTCTAGAATTATTTGCCAATTTAATTCCATATAAGTTATGGATAATCCATAATTTGACATAATAAATACTCTTAAATTTTCAATTGTTCCTTCACAAAAATCATCAAGTCTTTCAAACACCAAAGACTAAGTTTATCCATTCTTAAAGAAAGCACTAACATAACATTCCCTTGATCCTAGGAATTCAACCACAAAATGTACGTTCTTATTAACACCCTTTTGCACAAATTGATATAGGAAAAAATATCACTCAAGAACTATTGAAGGTGGAGGTCATACAACCTACTACAAGCCCTTACTCATGAGTAGTAGTCTTGATATTAAAGAAGGAAGGAACCTAGTGCAAGTGTCCTAATTATTAATGATCTTCTAGATGAAAAGCATGGAGAGAAGTTTTTCAATAATAAACATATGAAGGTCAATATGAGTTTTTTGTGATTACTTTCAAGATTTATTAAACTTCATCAACCTTCTAGAGCCTCATGAAAAAAAATTCAAAGCCTTTCTATGCCAGTTTTGCTAGTCTTCTTTGACGATATTATGGTCTACAATAAAGCATTGGAACTACACATAGAGAACGCTGATAATTCATTGAAACTCTTTCGAGATGACCAATTTTTTATGAAGCATTCCAAAGGTGCCTTCTGATCACAATGATCTGATCACAATTGGCCCTGCTAAAATCCTTCTGGAATCCTGCATTCGCTGCACCAGATTCTGAGATCCAGTGCCCACCATTAATGGATCCTGTGTGCGCTCCTAAGATCCGGCGCCGGGACCAAACTGACCGCAAGCCTCGCGGAGGGAATGAGATGCAGCGCCTTCGACTCCACCCCAAACGCGGACATAACGCAATCACTGATCGAATGACGCGCCGCGAAGCTCGCAATGCTTTCGGCGCCGATTTGCTGCATCGCCTGGTAGTTGCTGAAATACCCCACATAACCTGAACAGAGATCGTCCCTCGGATTGACATAGAGGCAAGGAACCCATGGGCGCAGGGCGAAGAAGGCGTTGTGGGACTCTGAGAGGCTGGACTTGTCCTTGAGCGCCAAGGCCAGCCCGGCAGCCACCAGGGTGGTTGCGATGTGGAGACCGCGCTTGACCTTTTTGTCCCTTATTCCATCCACCGGAGCCGACACGAAGGGCGGATTGAAGAGATGGGCTTCCAGGAAATGCCCCTCCTCGGCCATCCGCTTGCCCGCGAGCATTGCCATGGCTGCCCCGAGGGAATGCCCGACGATCCACACGTTCTCCCGCCCGTGATCGCAAACGTATTTCTTCACCGCGTCGAATGCCGTCCGGAACCGGGCAGTCGTGTGGAGTCCGTTTCTGAGGATCTGGAGATCCAGCCTTAGGTCTCCGGCGAAGGAACCCGGTTTGGTAATCGTTCCTCTAAAGGCCACCACGATCTTGGGCGCGCCCGGCGGCCGGAACTGGAAGCCCGCCGCCTTCTTGCTCCACTTGTATACGGCGCCGAAAACACAGCCACCCTCAGTTAGGTCGACCAGCGGGTGAAGAAGCTTGAAGTTGAAGAAGCTCCACCACTTCTCGGCCAAAGCATCGCGGCCGAACCCGCGGTCCTGCCGATCTCGTTCCAGGATGTACACACCCTGCACCAGACTGGCAGCTATGCATCGCCTGTGATTCGAATCCGACCTGCATTTTAACAGTCGATAGTAGTGAGATGGCAAGGCCCTGAAAGCTCGAGGATCTCGCGCTCGCTCGCCATTTTCTTCGCCCCCGGATCAACTGAGAGAATGGAGTAGTCTACCTAGGCGGAGTCGAAGAGGAATGTGAGTGAGCAGCGGGCGGGTGACCATTTCCTCAATTCTAATTGGAACTGGCAATAATACTCCGCGGCTGCAATTCCAGCTCGTCCCCGATCTTTTAGGGGATGTCAGGCCCTCCACCTGCAATCAGATTTTTTGTCAGGGAATGGCAGGGAATGTCAGGATTGCCAAGGGAGGGTGGCGGAGAAGGAGGGTGGTGGAGCTAGGGGAGGGTGGCGGAGGGTGGAGGGATTGTCGGTGGCCTGAGCCGGACGACTTTCCGGCCGGTGACGGAAAATGGACCATTCTACGCCCTAGATAGACTACTCCTTTCTTGATTACCAAGACATCAAATGTGTGCTCACTAGGTTTGTAATTCACCTAATTTATTACTCTATTTTCATGCTTTTATGAACTACATAATTTGTTCTAATATTTTGTTCATTAACTACACACTTGATCAATTTTGAATAAATTAAATTTTGATATTTTAAATGATATTCACTATAGAAAACTATTATGCACTCAATTTTATTAAAACTGAAGTGAGAGAAAATAATGAATAACTAAGTGAGAGAAAATAATGAATAACTCGTGAACCCGTGGAGCTTAAATTTGAACCTAGAAATAGAAGCACAATAAGTTCATGTCTACACTTTAGGGCATGGTAATAATTGGAAAGGTAGAAGTTAAATTTTCTAATTAGAATTGTAGAAGTTAAATTTTCCATTTATTGTTAGGGAATCATAACAACTATATAGGAAGATGTATATGAGGTAAAAAATAAAAATAAAAATGTAAAATGAAATTTTCAAATATTACTTTTATTTTAGTTTGAAGTTAAATTTTCCATTTCATTTCACTTATTTACTGCCGGGAAATCCTAAAAACTATGTAAGAAGATGTATATGAGGTTAAAAAATAAAAATAAAAATGTAATTATGGAATTTTCAAATATCACCTTTATTTTAGTTTGAATTTGTTTATTTTATATTAAGTAAACATAAATTATTAACGACTAAAGATCAGCAAATCTCTTCAAACAATTAAATGAAAACAATGCAAGAACAATCCATCATGAAATCAATCATGGGGAACAAGGATATCGCTTCACTATGAAGCTAAAGCTATAATCGCAGTTGAAAATATTTGTTGTTATAAAAAGAACTATAATCGTAGTTGAAAATATTTGTTGTTATAAAAAGAACTATGAGAAGGGTTAGAACATAGTCTTAAAAAATTAAGGTAGAAAATCTGTTAATGAGTTTCAATATAGAAAATGCTTGAAGAAGTATAACATATGGTGCTGGTACCATGAATGCAATAAATATTGTGAAGATAAAAAAGCCAATGATAATGGTTAAGATGGTAATTGAGACAATAAGCTATGGCGTATATTAATGTATTAGATAACAGAGAAGGACAATGGATTAAGAGATAAATTTAGATCATAAGAAATATATGAATTTGATATTATAGAAAATTATATTTATTTTTATTTTTATTGAATCTTAATTTAGTTTACAATATTTGGGAGGAAATTCCATTGGCAAAAATATTAATTCGCTTTACTCCTTCGAGCATAAAATGTAGATATTTTTCTTATTAAATTAAAGTTTAAAAAGCATAAAATACAACAAATCACTTAAACATAAAATCATATTTTTCCTTATTGTTTTTTGGTCAAAAAAATGTTGCCTTTCAATTAGTTTTGAAACTTTTAAATAAATTATATGAAAATTATTAAATTTTGAAAAAAAATGATATTAAAATGAATATTTTGAAAAAAAAAAAAAAATTTAAATGAAAATGGTTTTTTTCTAATTAGTTGATGATTATTTTGATGTGGTTTTAAATTGAATTATGAAATATAAAAATTATATAAAAAATAAAAAAATAAAAAAGTTTACATTTGTCAGGTGTTATAATAATGATTGTTATTGCAATGTTTGCACAAAAGAATACTATGTGGATAGTTGTCCACCATAATTTACAGCAATGTTTGCATAAAAAAATGTTGGCCAACTATCCACATGACATTGCAAAATAGATTATAATGAAAATCTTTAAGGTTGAATGTGAATTAGATTGTTGATAGGATTGTTTTCTTTGATGAGAACAAAGAAAACATGTTGATTGTGCATGACCCAAACATATCAAAGTAGAATTCTGCTTTCAATAACCACAAATATGTTATTTAAGTAGGATAGCTTTTGTGAATAATGATGAAGAATTAAAGGAATTGCAAAAGCAATTATGTCCAGACCAACGATCCCTCCTAAGACAGAGACCAAGTGTCATTTTCCTAAAGATATTGGATTTCCTAGGGAATCAAGCCCTAGTCTCCCCAATGCATAGCCGATCAGCAAATTGCAGTGGCATTATAATCAAATTCTGGGCAAGCGAGAGGTTCTGGTGGTAAGATTCATGGTTGGAATTGGCAGGTTCTATGGCTTGAAGTCATACCAGAGTGTTGGGCCCTACTACGAAACCCTCAAAATTGGCAAAAGGGAACATTAATCTAGTATTGGTATCTGTAGAAAATTCTGAAGTGAAGAATATGATGTCAGATCTAAGGTCAACTCAAACACTCCAAAGAATTTGACGTTGAATCTAAGAAAGACTTATACCCTGTGAAGAATTGTTGTCGGATCTCACCAAAGTCACTACTATTCCCCAACAACAACGATAGGTTATCCTTGTATTATCTTTATTTTTGCTATAGATTCAAAGCTGGGCAATTTGCTACTTACAGTAGCTATTAGAGCACGCATCCAGAAGAATCAATTCAACTACAAACAACTCTGACAGGTGCATACGTTCGCACCTATTCTCCTCTTGTTAAGTTTTGTTTATTTCCACCATGAATACCTCTTCTCATATTTCTAAACCCCCATCTAGCAAAGGGAGACCAAGTAAAATTACCTTAGAGAGTCTTTATGAGAACGTTGAATCTTTAGAAAGATGAAGAGAAGAAAGAGAAAACCATTTTAAACTAGAATTAACTACAATTCTGGAAATAACCACAAATCGTTAGAAACTAAAATACTCTCACTCGAGACTAAACTCCAAGGAATGAAAGGTAGAATTCAAGAAATTGAACATAGCAAACAAGCAAGGGTTAAAGAAAATGACACTTTGAAAAATGAGATTAAAAATCTAAAAGAATAACTACACAATAACTCAACCCTAAATAATACAGAGAATAAATTAGATATTAAACCCATAAAATATTAAATTAATAAACTAATTGTACTCAACCATGAGTGCCACAAAAGAACCTTACACATTATAATTGCTGGTATAGAAGAAAAAACAATGAAGACACATTAGAATTAGTTAAAGAACAACTAAAGACAAAATATCAAATTCAAACAACTTATCTCACTGAAGCTATAAGGGTAGGAAAGATACTTGAGCATAAACATAGACTAACCATTTCAAGGTCAGTTGTAATGATCATAAATTAGATATACTTAGGAAATCCCCAAGCCTAAAAGGAACGAGAATCGTTATAAATGAAGACCTCATTGCAGAAGACCAAGATGAACTTAGGAAAGAAGTGCAAAAGGTCAAGGAAGCAAGAAAAGAGGGGAAATGGGCAATCATTGGGAATAGAAAAGCTATTATTAGAGACAAAGTTCCAAACACGAATGATAAATAGGGAATAATATCACTCTGAATCCTCTTCTCGAACTGCCATGATTTTCCATTGTGTAAAGGTCCTATATTAACTTGGATCCCGAGTGATATTGATCTTATTATTTTAGTTGAAACTTAGGAGCATGATGAATATAAGGTCCCTCACCTTGATGGGTTCACTCTTTAGTCTGCCTAGAATAAGAAATCCTCCAGGAAAGATTTTGGTGGTATAGCCTATTATATTAGGAACATTGTTTCCTCTCACATCCAACTTCATAAAACTGCCCCCCTTCAATAAATACATTTGGATCAAGATATTTGATTCTATAACCAATAGGATCTTCCTTGAAATCTATTATTTCGCCCCTATCAACTCTACATCCTATAAGAAAAAAAACCTGGATAAGGATCGTCCTTTCAATACCTTAGAAAACAACATCTACAACCTAAAGAATGAAGGCAATATCCTTTTGTTTGGGGACTTTAATGCTTGAACTGCTACTAACCAAAATATTATGTTAAGTAACATCTCTAACCCTGACCCCTTGTGGCTTGATGAGGATGGTCACTTAGCTAATAGATTCAAGAGAAAATATGAAGACATAATCGAGAACTTATTTGGCATCGAGCTCCTCAAACTTTGTAGTTCCTAGGACCTAATCATTTGTAATGGTATTAATAAATGACCTCTCTCTAATCCTATGACCTGTTTCCATGGGCTGGGTAGCAACGTCGTGGATTATGCGATCTCTGACATCCATGTCCTCAACCATATTACAAACTTTGAGCTTCTTAACAGGTATGCGCCTGACTCTGACCATAGATCTTTATCTTTATCCCTCAATCTTGCTATGCATATCACCCACATGCAGGAGAACATTGAAAGAAAAAGTCAAATTCACTACGATAACAGTAATCTCGACCTTTTCGTAAGGGATTTGGAAAGGAATTCAGGCTGCATGATCTATAATAACAACATTGATCAAATCTATTACCATTTTACTACTACCCTTTCCACCGCCATTAGAAAATTCTCTAATAAGATTTCGTATAAGAAGAATAATAGAAATTCCAATCCTTGGTATGAAAAAGACTGTAAAATTGCTAGGAAAGAAATCAGAGACGCCCCTAATGAAAGCATTAAGCTCCAGAATATAAGTATATACAAAGCTCTCATTAAGAGGAAGAAGAGGTCATACATTAATAAGAGACAAGAGCATCTTCTCCACCTTTCTAAAGTTGTGCCCATAAAGTTTTGGTGGAATTTGCTTGTTCGTAAAACTAAATATAATCATTCTATCCCCCTAGAAAATTGGGATGACTACCTTAAGAAGTTGTATGACTCTTTAGACACCATGTGCACCATCTTAAACACTCCTATTAAGGATGGTATTTTTTCTATGGAAGACGTTGAATTTGGGATTAATAATCTCGCTAATAGGAAATCCAAAGATATTGAAGGTTACCAAGCTAATATTTTTAGAATGGGAAAATCTATTCTCATTCCTCATCTCCACAAGCTTCTCAATTTCGCTATAAAGCATGGCTTCATTAAGCTTTGGACGTAAAGCCTTATAGTGCCTATCTTCAAAAATGGGGACAAAATTGTCCCCTCTAACTACAGGACCAGAATTATGATTAGCCACATCCTAGCCAAACTTTATGGGTTCATTATGGAAAAAAAGGCTTAGCCTTTGGCTTGAGAACCAGGGTAAAAGAGCTAAACGACAAGTTGTTTTTAGGAGACAACCCTCAACCATCGAACACCTAGTCACCCTTAGGATCATCGCAGAGGAATGTCACAATAATAAAACTGATCTCTTCTGTTGTTTTATGGACTTTAGAAAATATTTCGACACTGTCCCCCGTGATAAGCTTTGAAAGAGGCTTGAAGAGATCATGGTTCCTTCTAAATTGAGGATTGTTGTGATCCACCTCTACAAGGCTGTCATTACCAAGCTTAAGACAAACGAAGGGTGGTCTAAAGATATTAAATGTAATATCGTGGCTAAGCAAGGTTGTCCCCTTTCCCCTACCCTTCTTTTAGCTCGATAAACTAGAGGAGTGTCTGGAAATTGGCTGCAAAGGCACCGAGCTTGTTGGTATTATCATTACTCTTCTCCTTTATGCTGGTGATATCGTTCTTCTTGCAAGGATCCATGATGACCTAGACAAGCAACTTAAGACTCTTCATGTCTATGACTCCAAGATGGGTATGAAAGTTAATACCGACAAGACTAAAGTCATGACCATTAAATCTAAAAAGATCACCCACGGTAGTTTAGTCGATTATAACCATTGTCTTGAGCAGGTTTCTTCTTATAAATATCTTAGTATTAACTTTCCTCATCAACTCAACTCAAATTATACCATCAAGAAAAGAATTATTGAAGGTTGGAAATCTTATTATGAGCTTGAAAACAATTGTAAGTCAACCGATCTTTACATTTGGAGTAAAAAAAGGTTCCTTTTTTAGACTCTCGTCACCCCTGTTATTTGATATGGATGTGAAGTTTGGGGGTGTAGTATATATAGGGAATCGTGGAGAAAGATTGAGATGATCCAAAAGGAATTCATAACCTATAACCTCAAGATCAAGGGTAATACTCCCTGTCCTATCCTCTTAAACGAAGCTAGGCTATCTGCCATTAAAAGTGTCGTTATGTTTAGATATATGATGTATAAGAAGAAGCTTCACAATATGGAATCCAAGAGGCTCCCAAAAATTGCTTCTAACTTTATTCAAAATCCCCACCTGCACCTCAAGCGCGGGTGGCATCAGGGTGCTCAGTGTTGGCTCAACCTTTGGGGGATTAAGGAGATCATCATGGGAAGCAAGGACAATATCAAAGATACGATTACCTCTAGTTTTAAGGAGAAGAAGTGGGATGCTAAGGAGCTGGAGGGTAAGAGGAAACTAAGGTACTATAAGGAGCTGATCAACCCCACCCTCGATAACCAGACTTATATCTCTATGTTGACTACCACTAAGAAGAAAACGAATATCGCTAGGATTAGAACTAATTCTCATGAGCTTAGGAGTGAGACTAGGCAATGGTCTACTCCCAAGACTCATGAGGACGATAGAATTTGTTAGGTTTGTGATACTAAGAAGGTGAAAGATGAAAATCACTTCCTTTTAGACTGCCTGGTTCTTTCCCACATCCGCTTTCAGTTCCCTATCATCAGCCACACCTCCAATCTTCTTGACTTATTAATCCAACCCAACTATAGTGATCTTGGAACGCTTCTTTCCCTACTCTTTGATCACAGAAAGAAGATTTTAAAGAATGACAATTAAACTCTCTTTTCTTAAAGTCCGATAAACCACATTAATCTTAATAAACGTTAATCATCATCATTATTAAAAATTAAAAATTTAATTATAATAAATTTTATCACCTAATATAATTATGATAAACTTATTTAATTAAAATATCATAAAGATCTTTATAATCAATAAATATAATAAGTAACGATAGGTATCGCGCGCGCTCCTCTCTGCGGCTAGGTCAAGCAGCGCTCTGAACCGACGCCGCCATGGGAGCTCCTGGGGGCGGAGAGGCTTCTCCCCCCCCCGCCAACCTCTTCAGCAGATGCATTCCGGAAACTGCTGTCTCAGAAAGGAAGGAAACGACCCCCGCCTGAGGTCCCAACATTTATTAAAAAACTCGAAGAAATACCTGAAATCGATCTGCCAGAAGAACAGCCGATCAAAATTGCTCTCGCCTTGGCTGACAGAGGGCTGGTCGGGCAATTTATGGGTAGATGGCCTACAGCAAAATCAACAGATGAATGGGTCCAACGAAATTGGAGGCCCTTACTTTCAAACAGTGTGATCAGCTATCCTGTCGGTAGAGGTTTCTTCATTTTCGAATTCACTACCAAGGAGGATCGGGATCTGGTGTTCAGAAACGGTCCGTATTTCATGGGGAATCAAGGCCTCTTCCTGAACAAATGGACCCCAGACTTCGACCCCTCAGTCGATGTTCCAAAAGAGGTTCCTGTTTGGGTCCGGCTCCCAAATCTGCCAATACATTGCTGGAGCTATCAATCCCTTCAAAAAATTGGAAACGGGCTGGGTCGATTCATAGACAAAGCAGATAACAGAGGTCAATACACCTGCGCAAGAATATGCGTGGAAGTCGACTTGGAAGCTGGTCTCCCGGAAGCCGTTAAGCTATCAGTTGGAGATTGGCACCACTACCAGAAACTGGACTACGAGCAACTGCCATTTAAGTGCAGAATCTGTCACGAGCATGGCCACTTCCAACGAAACTGCCCTAAAGCACCATCAAAGGACAAGGTGGAAGAAGAAGGATGGAAAGAGATAAAAAAAGGCAAAGCAGTCTCAAAGTCTGTTGATCATACAAAATCTGGAACAATGGGGGAAACCCAGCCCACCTCTCAGACCAACCCAATCACAAAAGAAGGCACCCCATCAGGTGAAAAGGCGCTTGTAACAGAGAGTCACGAAGAAACGGAAGATCAACCGAACAATCTGAAAAAAAACGAAGAAAGCCCAACCGCTCCTCCACCTACTGCAGATCAAAGGGGAAACGAAGGAGCAGAGGAACATATTAGCTTAGCTTCTGAATCGGGTGAAGAGTCAGAAGAAAGAGACACCGAATCAGATGGCTCTCAAATAACCCCTATCAAGTCGGCTAGGGGCCGGAAATCTAAGAAGAAACAGAGAGAGGAGAAAACTTATCTGGACGTCCTGCAAGGATCCCAGAAAACCCTCAAAGGAATGATGAACACAAGATCCGGACGAAAGCAGAGCAAGGCTCCAAAAGGAGCCACCTCCTTCCAAACCAGTAAATAATGAAGTACGTCTCCTGGAACTGCAGAGGGTTAGGCAACAAACTGAAAGAAGAAGCCCTGAAAGATATTGTCAGGATCCATTCGCCTGAAATCCTTCTTATCCAGGAGACAAAGATGGAGGATAAACTTCTCCTCCAAACTAGCAAGACATTTTGGCGTAAAGGTCCCGGAAGCGCAGTAAGTGCCAAGGGCGCCTCTGGCGGACTTGCCTCCTTTTGGGACAGCTCCAAATATGAGTTGATTCAAGAAGAAAACTGTTCTCACTGGATCTTCACTCAGCTCCTTCACAAAGACTCTGGTCAGCAAGTAAGTATGTTCAATATTTACGCTCCGGTCCTTCCAACGGAGAAAAAACTTTGCTGGAACTCGATTCAGTCCTTTTTATTATTGCACAATCTAGAAAATATCATTATTGCAGGTGATCTGAATGTCACTCTAGCCACTGACGAGAAAAAGGGAGGTTCTCCAGTTCGGGACCCAGCTAGAGAATGGGTGGAAGACATAATGTTAGACTGGGATCTTGAAGATATCAAGCCCACTACAGGGAAATTCACCTGGTCTAACAAAAGACTAGGGCCTAATCATATAGCCGCTCGTCTGGACAGATTCCTTGTCCAATCCTCTTTTCTTACTTGTGGTCTTTCAGTCTCCTCTAAAATCCTTCCAAATTGCACATCTGATCACAAACCTATTAGCCTTGAGCTCTCCCTTGATGGAAACCTTGGGCCAATACCCTTTAGATTTAGTCCTATGTGGATCCAGCAAGAAGGGTTTCATGAAATGGTTTCAGAAGCTTGGAACAGGCAGATTTTGGGGTCCCCATTCTACGTATGGGAAGAAAAGTTGAGGGGCCTTAAAAGAAGACTCAAGGAGTGGGCCAAAACTCTGAAAACACCCGCTGCCAAGAGAAAAGAATCCTTAGAAAACCTTGCTGCCCACCAAACTGCAATGGAGAATTCTGTTGCTTCTCATAGTCTGATGCAAAGAGAAATTGAACTGCAAAAAATTCTCCATAGAGCCAGCAGAGATGAAGAGGAATATTGGAGGCAAAAATCCAGAAATCTATGGTTACAAGCCGGCGACAAAAATACCAGTTTCTTCCATAAGCAAACCGAAGCCCGCAAGCAATTTAAAACTATTTCAGAAATTCGGTCCCAAGATGCCATGATCAAAGATCCTGAAGGCATCAAAAGAGCTGCCTTCATCTTTTACAAAGAGCTGTTCACGGCTCCAGATAACCCTCCTCTAGACCTCCAAGCCCATCCCTTCGACCTAATCCCTCATTGTGTTCAAGACTCTGTTAACTCTATGCTTACCGCTCCGATCAGCATGGAGGAGCTCAAGAAGGCATTGGACTGCATGGAGCCGGATAAAGCTCCTGGGCCAGACGGGTTCAATGCCAGATTTTATCAGACATGCTGGCCTATAATTAATAAAGATCTCTTAAGAATGGTCAGGAAATCACAATCATGTATCAAAATTGGTTGAAGGGAAAGTACCCCTAGAGTCCTTTGGGCTGAGACTCTACCAGACTGAAAATTGCTTATACAAAGAAACACACACACACAGCCATCTTTTTTACTTTTAAGCAAATTCTAATGTTTAGGGTACATACCTAAGGTCCTACGTCCGAGAAGACCGTTAGGGTGCAAACCCTTCTTGGAGTTCCCTTCTTCTTTCTCTGACCTGCAAGACAAACAAATCAAAGAACACAACAGTACATGTATAGAAGTTTATGTATAAATCATCTTTATGCTATAAAGTTAGTTATAAATAATCTTTAAGTAACTACTTTCATAAGAATTCACCACAAGAATCTCATAAGCATAAAGAAAGATTATTCGGGAACAAAGACGTGTTTCTTTATATATAAAGGCAAATAAAGTACATATATCGGAAAGATATCACCTGAACACCTTCAGCAGGCTCCAAGCAAGCTTCCTCCCGGATTCTTTCCAGCCTCCAGCCTTCAACAAGAGCTCCTTCCAAGTCTTACTCAATGATGATGTCAAGGATGAATGATCACCAATACACATGGAAACAAGGGTTTCCTATGCAAAATGGGGGAAGTGCAGGATGCACCAAGGACTTCAGACCTGGTCTAAGGGAAAAATCTCAGCATAATAATCTTGCTCTCCTTTCTCTCTCCCCTTGGCCTTCCCTTTGATGTCTTTTTATACCCTCTCCAAAGTAGTTTTTTAGTTAGGAGTTGGTTGGGAACAGTTGGGCCACGGGCACTAACAGGTGATCCAGCAGGTAAACCCGCGATCACCGCCCGAAAAAGAGGAAATTATATTTTTTTAAGTGTTTTAATAGATACACGCGGGTTGGGTATGACAGACCCGCGTGTACACGCGTTTAACACAGGGCAAAGTCGCGTACAGGGAATAAAACACTGTTTTTTAAATTTTTGGACCAGGTCTGGAAGGAGGGGTTGCCCTAGGCCATAAGTGCAGCATCACAAACCATAAGAGTGAGATTTGGAGCTATAACAGATGCCCCCTAATGTATGAGGTCAGAAGGGGAACATGATGGCCGAAATACATTAAGTAAGTACAAGGAAAGGAACTCTGCCGAAAAACCGAGGAGGACTTCACCAGAATTCAGCCTGCCAAGCCACCGAAAGGAGATCAGAAAGAAACACTGTCTGAGGCGGGCATACCCATGCTCAGGAAAAGTAAAGCATGTCCGCATATCAAGTACAAGCGGATCCACTAAGTATACAAGTATAAATGACTGTAAAAATACATAATGGATCATCTGATCATAATGAGTAAGTACATGTCTGAATATCACATATAAAACTGTCAATGATGCTGAAAGATGCAACGGATCACTGAAATCAAAGACTGATCCCATAAGGTACCAACTGAACATGATGGAATAGGATGGTACTACACTGCAAACTCAGGTGCCAGCATATAGAATGTCGCCATGACTGACTGCAACATATAAGGTGGAATGGTATCAACTAGCAGTAACAGGAGCAACTGTCAAGTGAACCAATGAATGCTGATACAACCTGAGGTCTTCACCGACCGCCGTGGTACATTTCTACACCATGGGAATAAATGATCTGAAGTCGACCATGTGAGAAATCGTTTGATTACCGGTCATTGATGTATACCGTTAACAAACGCGAGACTACTCACCGATAATGATAATGAGCGTCAAGGTACCCAGTACAATCTAACAAGTGTGAATAGATGAGCTGAAGTCGAACACCTGTAAGAATCTATCAATCAGGAGACAATGATGGTTTCCCACTGTCGATAGCGAGGAATCTGCCACTAATGACTGCAAACCCCAAGGTACTGCCAAATGGACTCTAGATCTTTGCCCCAGAGCAATGAGTCGGAGTCGATAGGGAAAGATCCGCTAGAAGGAAGGCATTAAGGCATCCTCCATCAATCTAGCGCGAGTGTAACCCGTAGGCCAATAATGTGGAAGGAATCGGACGAAAAAGATGTAGTAACCCAACCGAAAGTACGTTTCCGGCGTACACAAGATGTGGCTAGCGCACGGCAGAAACCCTCTGAACCAACCAATAATGAAAGCTGACACAGAGGCGAGGTATCCACCAATAGGGTCAAATGGAAACCAAGGTACTGCACGAATCCCAATGTGTGATAATGTATGCTGATGTCGAACACAAGGGAAACCACTCAGTCAAAGACCCATGATACTGATCGATGCTGAGCACAAGGTGACCTATCAATAATGAAAATAGGGCCAGGGTGCGGTCTCTAGGTCTGCCCTCAGAGCAATGTGTCGTCGTCGATAAGGACAAGACCCGCCAACAAGAAGTCAATGGGGACCTTCTCAAACCGGCACGAGTGAAGGACCAATATAACTGATGTGATGATAGACATGACACTGACAACCAGGGATGGCCGACTGAAAAATGAGTCAAGAGACACCGCAGAAAGGCCGACTCAGGCTAACTTCCCTTGAACAAAAGCACGACTCAATGTGACTATGTGGCAGCATATAATGAATCTGTATAAGTTCGTCATGCAGGAGGCACGAACGAACCCTCCATATGATTGGAAGAGATAACCAATCGGGGGAGAACTGACTCGATAACAAGGTTATGGCTTACCTAAGTCAAACTAAATCCCACCCATGCGGAGGAGACTTTGTTTTGAGTGCTTTGTTCAAGGGCGACACGACTGACTCTAGCTGCCAACAATAAATGGAAATAATGTCCCTGTTCCCGCTCTTTTTGGAATATTTAATTTTTTTTTTGTCTTTTTCTGATAAGCCGGAAAAAGAATAAAAGAATGCTATGGTACAGTGGAAAGAACGAGTGTCGGTGAAACAGATGCTCTAGTTCCTGGGAAAGGAACGTTCCTATGCTCAATGCAAAGAGGTGAAAAACTGGTCATTGACACTCAGAGGTATGTCCCTTCCACGGATCTGGGTATGTCAAGCTGCAGAGGTCAAGGGGATGCAAGGTTGATTTTTGCAGACGCCATGGTCAAAAGTTGGCTTAAACACGAGTCCGAGTGAAGCCGGCTCTAGGCCAAAAGGTGCAAATGGTCAACATGCAATGCAGAAGTACAACTCAACACACATAGGAGCCTCTAGGGTATAAGGCCAGAACAAAGCGAAGAAGCAAAGAAGAATGAGTCTTCAACGCATAAGTCATGGCGGGACTACAGAGGACTCCCGAGCCTACTCAAAACGAAGCAGCATGGGCAACAAATGTCAGTGAGGTGCTAACTAGGATGCCCATGTAAAAGGATGGCTCTACCATCATGTCATGATTTAAAGAATCGGCGAGTGAAAATGGCTTGCGAACCATAACATGATGGGGTCGACCCTACGGCAGATGTATCGGTCAAATGGAGGCTAGTATGCATAATGCAACGGAAAAATGGTGTCCCTAACCTATATGCCAGTGAGAACACGATACCTGCCATGACGGGTCAGCAGTCATGGAACCGCCTCGAACCGTCGAAAAATGTCCAAAATGTCCTGAAAAACAACTCAATCTCGACATTCCAAGCTCCCAAGTTAAAAGTGACATGAAACCAAACAAAATAAAATTTTGAAAAAATTTTGCATTTTCAAAACTTATAAAAAGAAATTTTGGACTTACCATTTTCACCGTTTGACTTGGAGAGCAAATTGTGGAGCAAAAGGAGCAAACTTTCCCCGTGACTTATTCAACCGTTCAAACTTGCCGAAAACTTCCAGGTAAGCACTAAACTTGTCTTGCAATCAATTGTGATAGTTTTTAGGAAGTTTAATTAATGTTTCACCGTTAGATTTTTGCAAAAAATTGCTCTGCGGCGTACACGCGGGTTGGATGTATATAAATCGCGTATACGACGGCCCTACACGCGACTGTGTATAGGGTAAACCGCGTGTGCGCAGCGAAAAATTTTTATACGAAAAACTAATGGATGAAATTGATTTTTTCTTCCAGGATGACTCTCACGTGGCGTGAAAGAGAGCACTCAGCTGTAGATAATGAAGTTATGGAGAATGATGAGGCATTAGATGCCTTACGGGGATGCGGATTGTTAAAATTCTTTAAGTTGCCGAATATGAAAGCAAATGTGCGTCTGCTCGAGAGACTTATTGATTACTGGGATGTCGAGGAAGAAGCTTTTATGATTGATCAAATGCCACTCAGGATAGAAGTGGAAGATATATATTTCATCACGGGCCTTTCCCGAAGGGGAGAGGTAGTCCACTCCCGGGGCAGGACCCGGAATAGTCTCAGCGTAGACGACTATGTACAACTTTACTGCCCAGGTCATCGGAAGGTCGGGAGTCAGATCTCGATCCCACACGTGGCGAGTTTGTCACTGCGGATAATCCTGTTCACCATAGCACGAGTGAACGGGTCATCTTCGCTACATCAGGCATCACGAGTAAACATGAGCGTAGCAGTGGACTGTCTCACCACGGTGTTTGACTGGTGTACTCCTCTACTTGCCAACATGAAGGAGCAGCTTGCTTCTATCAGGAAGGGACAGACCAAGAACTTTGGGTATGGGACCATTTTATGCACATTTTTCTTCGAGAAGGTTCCTGCACTCCGCCCCAGGGTAGCAGTTCCCATCAGTAGTCCACGTGATCCGCGTATGGGCCGGTGGGCTGACTTGATGAAACGTCTGGGGGGTGGGGAAGTGCCCAGGAATGCATTCGACGACGACTTTTTTGCTTGGTGGGAGCAACAGATCATCGCCATAGACGACTACCCCTATGCTGGACTGGATTTCCGAGGAGATCCTGACCTAGTGCTGCCACCAGATGCAGCATGGGGCGAGATCGGTAAGATTTTTTTTTTATTTTTATGATTTTATGATTTTTAGGATTTTTCAAGCATAATGATGAACTTTGAGAAATATATATTTTTTTGATGAGATTCAAATGACTGATATGATGATCATGTTTCAGACATTGGGCCTGTGCGACCAGATGGATTCCCACGGCACGGACGGCGTGGCCGAGGAGCCGAAGAGGCGGCTGCGGATGCGGAAAGGACCCTCGCCAACGTCCAGCGACACTTGGCGAGATTGAGCTATCAAGTACCGATGGCCGAGATAGAGGACCTTCCTCCAGATATGCAGCGTCATGTGGTTGGGATGCCACGTGACTGGGTTCGCGTTTTTCGGCGCGTGGCCAATGCTATAGTTAGTTATTTAGCTGCTCATCCAGAGCCGAGGCATTAGATATGCCTGACATGATTATGGGCATTTGAGTCCCAATTTTGTATATTTTTGGACACACATATGTACACTCGAGACGCTTTGTGATATATATATATATACAGTTTGACTTTTTGATGTATGATTTTATGATGATGAATGATTGATATGCCAGTCTAATGCTTGATTAGCGATAGAATCAGCTAACCAATTTTGAGATCTTGGAATGTGCAAATAATTAATGTAAATAAATGATCTTTGCAACAACCTCACCCTTAAATATTGGCGATATAATGATGGATCTCTAACCCGATAAATGTTATTTAACTGAGACACTATCAATTGAGAATCAAGATACACTACCAACGAGTCGATCCCGTAAGAGATTGCCTTGGATAATAAATTGATAACAGCTGTATACTCGGCCATATTGTTTGAAGCAGGACCGATACACACGCCTCTCGATGTCATCAACTGACCAGTTGGGTAATAAAGTACCCAAGCTGCGGAAGCAAGATTCCGAGTGTGCCGACTAGCACCATCGGCGAATCCAAAATAAACCAAATCATCCATCAACACCTGCCAAAGCAGACCAAAAGTGCTGATATCAGAAAAACGCTCGATAAGATATGTACAAATATACATAAAATACAAAGAAGCCATTGCCTGGTAAAACTAAGCAAAATACTTCTTTAAATAGAGCCCATTTTGGGGCTCCGCCAGCTTGTTTCCTTCGAAATCAATTAACTCATACGATCCTTTTTCTAAGACTCGTTTGATAATGAAAGGACCGTACCACATAGGCTTGAATTTGCCTGCCCCCAAGGCGTCCTTATCTTGGTCATAGACCAAGACAAGGTCACCTTCAGAAAAAACACGAGGTCTGACAGACTTATCATACTGAGTTTTGACCCTTTTCTTATGGGCCTCATTCGTCGTGGCGGCATCTCGACGCTGCTCATCGAGATGTTCCAGATGAACTAGGCGCTCCTCGAGACTCGAAGTCTCAGGAAGAAGCTCGACAGCCAATTTCAGAGATGGAATTTCACATTCGACCGGAAAGATAGATTCCACCCCGTAAACTAACTGAAAAGGAGTAAAACCAGTAGCCGTTTTAACGGAGGTTCGGTATGCCCAAAGAGCCGGATACAACATAATGTGCCAATTGGACCGATTTTTATCGATTGTCCGTTGGAGTATCGTCTTAAGAGTTTTATTGACCGCCTCGACCTGTCCATTGGCCTGAGGATAGTAAGGAGACGAATGCTCTTGACGGAAACCTAATTTAAAAGCCAATTCGGACATTAGCTGATTTTGGAAATGACTGCCATGGTCAGTGACAATCTCTCTTGGGATACCGAATCTTGAGATAACTTGATTGAAAAGAAACAAAGCTGCCGTGTCACTGTCGTTCTTATAAGTAGGCATGGCTTCAGCCCACTTCGTGAAGTAGTCTACAGCCACGATAATGTACTTGTGATTTGCCGCTGAAGGCGGATTACAAGTCGTAAAATCAATACCCCACTTAGTAAAGGGACCGACGGTGACAACGGGAAAAAGGGGAGCTGGATGCGCGCGCATCTTGCGAGTAAAAATTTGACACGGGTGACAGCGTTTTACCGCTTCCACACAGTCCTTAAAGAGTGAAGGCCAAAAGTAGCCGGCACGTAAGATGCGCTGGGCTGTAGCAAGCCCGGATAGATGACCACCACAAGCTCCACTGTGGCAATCATTAAGAACAGACTCTGCTTCCTCTAAGGTTAAACAACGTCGAAGAATTGAATCAACCCCTCGACGGTATAAAGTGTCACCAATGATAACATAGTTTTTAGCCAGGTGACGTAACTTGCGACGTTCATCCTTGGAGGAAGTAGAGGGAAACTTCGAAGTCTGGAGATAAACAATGATATCTCCATACCAAGGGTCTTGTGAAGAGATGAGGAATATATGTTCGTCGGGTAAACTTTCCTCATAAACAACATCCTCTCCACAAGGAAGCTCAGAAATTAGCTCCGCGAAGACCATAGATTTCTTAGACTTGGCGGACAAGAACTCGAGGTCGAATTCTTGTAAAATGACTATCCATCTATTATATTTGCCCCCAATCACTCGCCTACTGAGGACAAATTGGAATGGATTGACCGCCGCTAAGACAAAAGTTTTGCGTAGCAAAATGTAATGACGGAGCCTCTGGACAGCATGGACTGCTGCCAAGGCCAACTTCTCAACAGGAGAATAGCGGAGTTCAGGGCCTATCAAGCCTCGGCTCAAATAATAAATCACGTGCTCGACAAGAGCATCGTCTTCCTGAACTAGAACCATACCAATGGTAGATTCTGCTGCAGCGAGATATAAAAGGAAGTCTCTACCGTAATCCGGTGGACTCAAAAGCGGGGCAGAGACTAATGCCTTTTTCAAAGCATCAAACGACCGCTGCGCAAAGTCGTCCCACAGGAATGGAACTCCTTTCCGTAGCAAACGCATGAACCCTTTAGTGATCTCGGCATAGTTTGCTATAAACCTTCTTAAGAAATTGGCCTTCCCTTGAAGACTTTGAAGTTGACGAATTGAAGACGGGGGAGGCAACTGAACTATTGCCTCAACCTTGAAGGGATCAACCCGTATCCCTTCATTGGAAACTATAAACCCTAACAACCGACCTGATGTAACCGTGAAAACGCACTTATTAGGATTCAACCGGATTTTGTAAAAACGACATCGCTCAAAGACTAATCGAAGATGACTAGGATGATCAGTTCTCTTTCGAGAACGAGCAGCGAGATCATCTAAGTATGCCTCGATGATATGTTTGATGTCGTGGAAAGCGTAAGACATGGCCCGCTGGAAGGTGGCTCCAGCATTTTTAAGACCGAAGGGCATCTTTCGATATGCAAAGGTACCCCAGGGACATATGAAGGCAGTCTTATGCTGATCCTCAGGACGAATAGAGATTTGATTATAACCTGAGAAACCATCCATAAAGGAGAAAATCGCATTACCCGCACACTCGTCAATAATTTGATCAATAAATGGCGTGGGGTAATTGTCTTTTGGACAAGCCTTGTTTAAGTCCCTAAAATCGATGCATACGCGGATTGTTCCTTGCTTTTTGTCCACAGGGACTGGATTCGAAACCCAATCCGTAAGAGGAACAGGGTATATAAAACTCGCCCTTAGCAGCTTCTCAACCTCAGCTTTGATAGCCGCTGCTTTCCTAGGGTTAACCGGCCGAAGCCTTTGACGAATCGGTTTTGCGTTTTCATACGTCTTGATCTCATGTTGGACTATAGAAGGATCAATGCTGGGCATTTCCTCATAAGACCAAGCAAATACATCACGATATTCCTTGAATAGGTCGGTGTAAATTTGAATTTCTTCAGGGGAACACTCACTTCCGATGAAGATATTCTCGATGATGTTAGGATTTTTAGAGATGTTTATAGGTATCGTTTTTGAGATTACCGACATATTACCTTCAGCACGTGTGTGTGTTGGAGCCAAAGGGTTCGATACCGTACAAACATCACTACCAACGAGCTCGGAGAATCTAGATTCTACTTCCTGCAATGGAGGAAGAAAATATGAGCGATGGTGTAAGTCTTCCCAAGGTCGATCTATACCCATCATAATTTCGAGGATTGCTTCTTCAGAAGGTAGAACCGAATCTAAGCAGTCCAAGGCAGAGTTAGAATCAAAGCTCCAAGCGGGGGCCACATGACCATCTAGCTCCTCTTCGGAAAAGGGAGTAGAATGGTTATCTGCAGAGTCTACAATAGCCTGATATCTAAGCTCAGCTGCAGATATAGGAAACGCCATTCCATTAACTTGCCCTTCAACTAATGTGGTCGTAGGTGAAGGCAAGGTCCAAGGGTCGGAAAAATGATGAGTTCGGAAGAACCCCTCTCGAGAAGATTCCTTGGATGATGAAATAGCATTGATTCTTGCAAAAGGAGAGGGAAGATCAAACGTACCCATCAATGAGGAATACATCCCTACTCCTAAATTCTCAGTCGGCGGGCGAGGGTTATCCACCAAAGGAACAGTAGAGTCGGAGGTTGCTTGAGGATCGATTGGAGCATAGTCCAATTGATCAACCTTAACGATTTTCCCCTCATGAGGAAAGAAAATGACACGAAACAAAGTCGAAACAACGGCTTCCATCTCGTACACCCAGTTCCTTCCTAATAGGAGATTATAGTCTAGGTTAGCATCTACGACTTCAACTTCGATATTAACGACCTTCCCTCCAACACATATAGGAAAGGCCGGGATAATCCCATGCGGCTTGTGAGAATGGCCATCAAATGCAGTTAAGACGGTTGGTGAAGGAACAGCCGAAGGTGAACCGATAGCCTTCCAACAAGACATGGACATGACGCATGTGGAAGCTCCTTCATCTATAACGGTGCGAAAAATATTGATTTTCCGGTATGTTGACTTTACTTGAAAAGCCATATGATGAGGGAGTCTCTTTTTGACATTTGACATGTCAAAAGAGAGCACTAGAGAGTTAGCTGAATCGACTGCTCCAATGGCGGAGAGTAAAGCACTTCTCTGAGACGGACACGACTAGAGAACTTCCAAAGCGGACATAGCACATGGGCTTTGAGCCAAATCCTCCACAATGGAGTAATTTTGAGCAGCTCTAGCATTGGGGTTAATTGTCGCGCGTTTGGCGGAACCTTTCGGTATCCTAGGTACAGTCTCAACAGGAGGTCGCTCAATATGAAGGTCATTACTTCCGGGAACCGTTTTATCCTTAGATGTTTCGGCTTCACCATAATCACGTGACCGAGTAGTCACGTTAACATTTGAACCCATCATAAAAACATTTGATGCTTTTTCCCCTTCCTGGTTGCCCCCTGAGGAGGTCCCAGGATTCGAATTCGCGCCAGCAAGAAGTTGCTGCCCTTGGGGAAACGGGTTAGTCAACACAGCTTGCGAACTAGAAGTCCCTTGCTGTGCTAACAAGCGCTGAGCGTCTTCGATTTTAGGGCAAAGATGAGTTAGATGGTCTCCACTGCATAACTTGCAAGGAAACTTGACTTTCTTTCTCGACTCACCCTTACCACCACCAGCGTTGTTGCCGGATTTATTTGCATCGGGCTTCCCATCCGAGTTCTTCTTTTTACCACGTCCTTTCTTTTTCCCATCGGAATTTTGATTTCCTTTGGGGTTATTGGATTGGACGGCGTTAATGGAAGAATTTTGGGAAGCAGGAGGATTAGACATTGTGACTTGGTTGTTAGGAGCAGTTTGTAATGACAACTGCTGCAATTGATTCAGCAAGTTCACTGTAGTTGAGTCTACAGACCCCACGATACCATCCGCATGCGGACCTGGCTTTGGCTTAGCTAAATCAACCTTAGATCCAGGAGCATCTGGCAAGTACTTTTGGAGGATCCCAGACTGAGAGTAGATCAGTTCTAACTGCTGGGCCCTGAAAATGGCTTGCTCCTCAGAATAGACCCCAGACATGGAGACATCCTTGGAGATCTCAGGTTGCAAAGACTTCAAAAACCACTCTAGACGGTACTCCGGAGGGATTTCGGCTTTAATGAGCCTTTTTCTCCGTCTCCATTCCTGTATGTGATCAGAAATGTGGGTTGCCTTATCCTGACGAAAGGTAGCCAGAAGTTCAGTTCCGGCGTCATAGCGGACAGGCAACTGAAAGTGATTCAAGAAGATATTAGCTAAGTCTGCGAACGATGTAAAGCTGCCCCCTGGCAACTCTATGTACCATTTAGCCGCATTACCAGTCAAGGTGCGCTGAAAAAGTCTCAACCTAACCGAATCTTCGATGAGGGAGTTAGATGAGCACCACAAATGGAATGTGGTTACATGATCGCCCGGATCTTCACCACTCTTCCCTTCGAATTTTGGGATGTCCGAAGGGAGTTTGGTTGGGACCGGAGGCCAGGCTGGATTGTATCTGATAGGGTCATTCGTTAGCTTAGTGAGATCTGGCAAGTTTAACGTTGCCAGAAATGGAAGCCTAGGAGGACCTAGGGGATTCCACCCAGACTGGGCAGAACTCCCCAAGTTCTGAAAAGATTGTCCTGGGATTTGAGAGGCACCAGGCTGCCCCAAGTGACCAGTAGAACCAGCTGAACCAAAGGGCAAGCCGTGTGGTCCAGCAAAATTCGGAGTTTGACCAACTCCTGCCGTATAAGCTCCATAGCTTGCAAAGTTTCCTCCTATAGAATTGTAAGGAGTCGATAACCCCTGATATGGGTTCCAAGCCGAAGCGAGGGGAGGAATACTTTGAAACATGCTAACCGTGGAATACGGCCTACTTCCTTGTTGACCGATGAATGGATTCGCAGTTCCTGCGTTACTAGCCCCAGGGTTATTCCAACCTTGGAAAGGATTGCTGCTTTGTCCTATTAAAGAAAAAGGCATGGATCCTACCGTTGGGTTGGAATGTGGAATATGACCACTTCCAAAAGGAAAACCCTGAAATGAAGCCGATCCGCCCATCATGGACGTAGCGGCATTGAACGGAACTGACGGAATACCCTGTGGTTGGGTGCCAAAAAGGAAGGAACCAGTACTAAAAGCATTGGTTTGGGCATTTCCACTCGTGGACGGAATGGAGGTAGACCCAACCAAAGATGTGCTAGCAAACGATCCGAACAAGGAAGCGGAGGGGATGGAAATGGTTCCTCCCCCTTGCACCGATGTTGGGGTTTGCATAGTCGCAGCACTCGTGGAAGCCATGCTTCCAGTAGTGATCATAAATGGTAAGCGCGTAGCGTAACCTGGACTCGCTGGTCTATATAATGGAGGCCCAACGTATTGCAATACGTCTGGGTAACTAGATGGTAGTGGAGAATTTGGAATCACTAATGATTCTGAAAGTTCTTCTACCTCTACGTTATCCTCCGCTTGAAAGCGAACTTGAGAAAAGACTGGAGCGTCCCTCTCTTGTTCAAAAGTACCAGGCCTTGCTTGGCCGCTAATATCCCCGAGAGGAGGATCAATCCCCGATGCGTCAGCCGGCGTGGGACGGACCCCACCGGTAGTATTCCCTCTGCGCCTTCTAGGAGAAGGCTCTAAACTAGGTGGCGAGAGACCACGAAGTCTTCGAGACCGTCTTGGAGACCGGTCAGCCACTTTGAATTTTTTGTTATGATCTTATCTAAAGACTCAAAAAAATTAAAAGCTAGGCCAACTAGGAGCACAGAGCACACACTAAAAAGTTCCTAAAGATACAGCCAGTCAAACAACTTTCAAGTATTTCCGCTCCGGGTGATTGAGACCGGACACCAAAATACGAGAAAGTGAATCAAAGGGCCTTCCGAGGATAGTCTGGGATGATGAGGGCCCAGTCCTATCAGCGAAGGTATCAGAGGAAGTTACGCTGACCTCCTAACAACAGTCTGCGCCGGTGCAAGCCCCCAAGCTTCGCAAGGGTGCCCTCCGGAAGTACTGTCGAGAGTGATACAACGTCGACCTCAGGTGCCACGGGATTCCCCTCCGCAGCCACCTATGCAGATCCCTAGGAGAGGCAACTATGGGTACCAACTCGTCGCAGAAGCCAGGCGGAACAGTCGTGAGGTAAGTTCGGACAAGTAGGAGAGGGGGTATCTCTCTTCCCTGTCTTCACAGACCCTCGTGCTTAACTCCCAGATCCGGAGTCTTCCTGGTCTCCCTAACGCTGTTGGATTTACTCTCTTTAATCAGACTCTTATGTTTGACGTTTTGTGTGGCCTTGGAGAGTTAACTCTCCACTCGCCTAATCCAAGGCCCTAAAAATCCTAAACTTGTTGGTGTAATAACTAAAACAAAAAGTTCTAGTGGATTTTAATTAAGCGCTTGATTTTATTAGGCTGTTCTTTAAGTCAAAGGTAATGGAGGTGAAACTTGTGGTGTTTTATGGACGCAAAAGAAATTAATAAAACCTAGCTACATGCACATGCACTTTTGTTTTCGATGAATAGCAATTTCTATGAGGTTCAGAAGGCACTTGTAATATAAACAAAAAAATTTCCTTTTTCTTTTCAGACTCCACACTCACAAAAACTAACAAAACTAAATATGCCTAAAAAGAGATGCAAATCTTTCCCTAATGCAAGAACTAAATGTGGATGCACAATTCAAAGACTACTCTAAAAACAAAGAAGGAAAGTTGCTGCTTTACCAAATTTTGTCTTGCCACTGAAATGCTTAGATAGAAGATGATTTGTTACTAATCATTTCGTCCAAACAATAAAAACAAGTTTTAAGATAAAAAACAAAGCACTTTCACTTCGCAAAAAAGGAAATCAGATGAGAAGCAAGTTTAAGAAAGCGAAACTCAAAAACTTTCAAAAGATTTTCTTTCAATCAAACCAAAAAGTCTTTTTCAAAGGAAAAACTCTCAAAAATACTGACACCAATGATTGATAAACAAGCAACCAAACACTTTTGTGAATTGACACCAATGAAATGATGAGAACTCAACAAAAATAAAATGTGTTCGAAGTCGCTTTTGACAATCAAAAGCAGCAATGAAAGTCCAAGAAATCAAAAGACAAGTTTCAAGGAAATGGTAACAAACAACTTTCCCGAAACGAAGGAGAAAATGGTCATAAAAATGATTTCGTTAAGCAAACACAAATGTCATGAAAACAAAATGGACACAAAGATTTTAAGACAATCTTCCCACTCTGCCGAAACAGAGCAATCAAGATTCTTAAACAGAAACCTTGTGTGTCAAAAATCAATGACGCTTGCAATCAACGAAAAACAAGACTAGCACTCCTAGAGAGAGTTCGAAACAAGATGCCCCCTGTTAAACAGAGAACTGTCACTGGGAATTGACTGCTTTAAACTGACCCAAACCACCAGACAGACATTCAACCAAAAGAAAAATTATAAATCTTGAAAATTATGTGATATACGCGCCTGCAATTATTTGCAGAATGCGTGTACACGCGACTGTAACTAAGGAAACCTGCGTATACGCGGGTTTGCTTAGTGCAACTTGCGTATATACGCTTCTGTAATCCAGAAAAAGTGCGTATATGAAGTGTTTCAAGAAAAATAAAAAACACAAACTGAAAAACTGGAACAGCTTGGAGTTCAAGAAAATATCAAACAGTCAGAACCAACAAACAGAGGGACTGAGCCTAGATTGGCTTGAGGACTACCCAAACTAGGAACAACAAGAATGTTGTCCCTAGTGGAGTCGCCAATTCTGGTTGAAGGGAAAGTACCCCTAGAGTCCTTTGGGCTGAGACTCTACCAGACTGAAAATTGCTTATACAAAGAAACACACACACACAACCATCTTTTTTACTTTTAAGCAAATTCTAATGTTTAGGGTACATACCTAAGGTCCTACGTCCGAGAAGACCGTTAGGGTGCAAACCCTTCTTGGAGTTCCCTTCTTCTTTCTCTGACCTGCAAGACAAACAAATCAAAGAACACAACAGTACATGTATAGAAGTTTATGTATAAATCATCTTTATGCTATAAAGTTAGTTATAAATAATCTTTAAGTAACTACTTTCATAAGAATTCACCACAAGAATCTCATAAGCATAAAGAAAGATTATTCGGGAACAAAGACGTGTTTCTTTATATATAAAGGCAAATAAAGTACATATATCGGAAAGATATCACCTGAACACCTTCAGCAGGCTCCAAGCAAGCTTCCTCCCGGATTCGTTCCAGCCTCCAGCCTTCAACAAGAGCTCCTTCCAAGTCTTACTCAATGATGATGTCAAGGATGAATGATCACCAATACACATGGAAACAAGGGTTTCCTATGCAAAATGGGGGAAGTGCAGGATGCACCAAGGACTTCAGACCTGGTCTAAGGGAAAAATCTCAGCATAATAATCTTGCTCTCCTTTCTCTCTCCCCTTGGCCTTCCCTTTGATGTCTTTTTATACCCTCTCCAAAGTAGTTTTTTAGTTAGGAGTTGGTTGGGAACAGTTGGGCCACGGGCACTAACAGGTGATCCAGCAGGTAAACCCGCGATCACCGCCCGAAAAAGAGGAAATTATATTTTTTTAAGTGTTTTAATAGATACACGCGGGTTGGGTATGACAGACCCGCGTGTACACGCGTTTAACACAGGGCAAAGTCGCGTACAGGGAATAAAACACTGTTTTTTAAATTTTTGGACCAGGTCTGGAAGGAGGGGTTGCCCTAGGCCATAAGTGCAGCATCACAAACCATAAGAGTGAGATTTGGAGCTATAACAAAAATTGGAGGCAACACCAATTCGGCCTTCCTTGCCCTGATACCGAAGGAGAAAGGAGGCACTGACTTTGGCAGATTCCGGCCTATTTCACTATGTAATACAAGCTATAAGCTGATCACCAAATTAATAGCCAATCGTCTCAAGAACGTGCTGCCAGACATCATACCGGAAAACCAAGGTGGCTTCATCAAAGGGAGAAAGATTCTGGACAATATTGTGCTGGTGCAAGAAGTAGTTCATTCAAGTTGCCAGTGAAAAGAGAAAGGAATGGTAATAAAGCTCGATCTGGCTAACGCCTTTGACAGGGTGAGACATGATTTCCTCTATGCTGTTATGGAGAAACTGGGCTTCTCTTCAACCTTCATCAATTGGGTGAAAGCCTGCATTGCCTTCCCTTGGATAGCGCCTCTAGTAAATGGCCGGTCAACCAAGTTCTTCAATGCCTCAAGGGGTTTAAGACAAGGTTGCCCGCTCTCCCCGCTTCTCTACGCCATTCAAGCCTCGGTGCTCAGTTTTCAACTAAACTGCTGTCAACAAATCCAATCTCTGCCTGGACTCAGAATGGTTCCCAACATTAAAGATATTAACCATGCCCAATTCGCCGATGATACCCTTCTGCTTGGAGGAGCGAGCATAAATTCTGCAAGATCCTTTAAGAAGGAGCTGGATATCTACAAGGAGGTCTCGGGCAGCAAGATAAACTATCTAAAAAGCACCATCTACAGCTGGAACTGCTCGGTCAAGGATCTTGCTGATATAGCCAGGCTTCTAGAAATGAAAGGAATTCAGACCTGGGAGTTTTTCAAATACCTGGGGATCCCAATCTTCAAATCCATTCCTAAAGTGGCCCACTGGATGCCAATGCTTGACAAAATAAAACTCAGAATCCAAGCTTGGGGAGCCACCTGGCTGAACAATGCGGGGAAGATTATCCTGATGAAATCAGTGCTCACAAGTATGCCGCTTTACCATAACTCCATTCTGCTTGCTCCCAAAACTTTCCTCAGTAAATTGGACAGTCTGCTGAGAAGATTCCTCTGGGAAGGGGGGAAAAACAATGAAAAAAGACTTCATTTAGTCAGATGGGATACTGTTAAAAAGCCAACTCTGGAAGGAGGCCTTCACTTAAGAGATCTGGGAGCCCAGAATCTCTCCCTGGGCTCCAAAATACTATGGAGCATTGTTGATGGGAAGACTAGCTGGAGCAAGAAAGTGCTGTGGAAAAAATATTTCAAGGGACAGCGGCTGAGATGCTTGGACCAGCCTCCAAAAACACGTAAAGGCTCTCCGATTTTCAAACTTTGCCTATCAGCTATGGAGCACTTCAGTCAAAATCTATACTGGATTCCAGGTAATGGAAAAAATATCAGAATTTGGGATGATCCAATCCTTGGTGATCAGTCATTAAACCAGGTAGACGGCCTGACAAACATTAAAATATGGCTACAGTCAAACAATCTGAACACCCTGTGGGACATCTCAACATGGACGGAGGATGCTGGAAGTCGGTGGGCTAGTTGGAATTTGGGAGAGGTTCCCCAACAGCTGCAGGTTGAAGCCAAGATTCTGTTAGACAAGCTTCAAGGGAAATCCCCAATTAAAGCATCAGCCAAAGACAAAAGAGGGTGGGGCTCCCTCTCAGGCAAATACACAGTTGCTGAAGGTTACAAAAGCAGGAAAGCGATCCCTAATGTTCCCCCTGATCCAGCTCAATGGAAATTCATCTGGGCCTTCCCCTCGCTGCCCAAAATCGACTTCTTCTGCTGGACGCTAGCCCACAACAGCATTCTCACTAGAGATATCTTGAGAAAACGTGGAATGGAAGGACCTTCCAGATGTCCACTATGTAGGTCCGAGGAAGAGTCCGCTAATCACCTGTTATTGCTATGCCCCGTTGCCCGTGTTGTTTGGAGGGGAGTCCTGAGAACAGGAGCTGACAAAGTCGAGATCCCTGGTAATATTAACACCCTGCTTCACAACTGGGCCGCCTTATCTCCGTTTGATCTCTCAAAAAAAAGCCTCCTCAAAACAGCCTGGATGTGGATACCTAAATTTACTTGCTGGAAGCTGTGGTTGGAGAGGAACAATAGAATTTTCAGGGATGAGAAATGTACACCGGGCCAAATCATAACTAAAATCCAAGCTTTACTGGGAGAAACTCTGGGCACCAAACAGGCAATAAAAAATGAAGCTGATCTGGACAGCGAGGAGGAGATATGGCTCAAAGAACTGGTTCCACACTATGACACCAAGCCACTGTCCCTTGCAATCCCCCATGCGAATTGGGAAATCCGCCTGGAAGAACAGATGTTTATTAAATGGCGCTCTGTCCTGGAGGAACATTGCCTCTTCTTCGATGGGGCCTCTAAGGGCAACCCCGGGGCTGCGGGAGGAGGTGGGGTTCTTCTGAAACCGGATGGTTCCACTGAGCTCCGATATCAATGGGGACTGGGCATCGAATCCAATAACAGAGCTGAGGCTTTGGCTCTGTGGCAAGGGCTCAATCTAGCTCTCAAAAGGAACATCTTGAAGCTGTCAGTCTTTGGAGACTCCAGGCTAATCATTCAAGCACTGAATCTCAACACAATCCCCTCTCAGATCCTCTTAGCCTCCATTTTCAAGAAAATCAGGCTTATCCTACCTCTGTTCCAGAAAATAAATTTCTTTCACATTCTGAGGCATCTGAATGATCAAGCGGACCTTGAAGCCAACTTGGGCTCCATTCGAGACAGAAGATCCCTGTTAGTCAACTCCGACGAGGAAGACTGCATCATTCCTTAATCCACTGTATTCGATTTGCCCCCATTTAGTCCTCATCGCCTAGCTTTCAATATCAGTGGTCTCATTCTGTTCAGAAAGCCTGTTCCTATCTAAAAAGCAAAGACCGGGTAACAGGGTATTAATTTGACTAAAGTAGTCATTCAGATTTCAAGTCTTCCACCCAGAAACGAAATTAAAGATGAAGGCTCCATTTTAGACCATACTGATGGATTTCTACTATGGTTAGCGCCTCCCGCCGGTGCCCAGGTTCGGACGTAGAAGAGATATGCCGTTTTCGCTCAAGCCCCCTCATTTCAGTTGTGATGATTAAGGAACAGGGATGCAGAAGGACCGGTAGGAAGAAGGCTCAAGGAAAGGTTAACGCGGACTCTGTATTCATGAAGGACAGCCATCATTTCATGCCTGAGCAAGACCAAAAAGAGCTGGGCGTAACGCAACTCTGTCATCTGGCAATCCGAGGATTGATCTCACCTGGATCTGGTTCAATAGAGAGATACGCTGCTGTGCATTAGCACTGTCAATTCAGAATCTGTTGTAATGTTCAAGCACGCGGCAGCTGGTTTGCCGCCCTAATTCCAATAACCGTTACAGTCTAAAAAAAATAAATATAATAAATAATTTTAAATAATAAAACAATTTAATTAGATAAAAAAATTTAATTAATTTTAAAATTATATATATATTTAAAATTATCAATTATTTTTTCTATCAAAAACAAATACTAGAAAACAACACTACACATTATACTTATAATATTAAAAATTTAAAAATATATAATTAAATAAATCATACCCAATTGTAATAAAATGAAACTAATAATTTATTTTAAACATTATATTAATTTAAATACGAGTCACGTCAGTGACTTACTTTCCAGGAATCCAAAAGGTAAAGTGAGAAACTTAAATATTTTAAGATTTAGGAGAATATGAATTGATTTTTTTTTTTTAAATGGTTTTAATCTACCGAATAAAAAAGTAAAGTTAAAAGGCATATGCCAATAGAGGATGCATGTCTACGAAATATTACGCGGGTTTGCCTTTATGTCACTTTCAAAATACATGTCATTCACTAATTGAACGACATGAACGTGTATATCCACTGTATGGATTGGACTCGCACAACAACAGGTAGTGACTATGATCCTATTTTGTATTTATTCTTGGCTCTCGCATTTTATTAACCCATCACATATATTAGATTCCACAATTACTTTTTAATTAATCACATTTCATTGTAATTAAACCTGATCTCACTCTCCCATTCAACCCTCACAACTCAGCCGCATGATATCCCTCAGATCAACCACTCCCAGAATTGATGACCCATATCCATATCACGCGCTCTCATCGTCTGACTGTTAAAATCCAAAAAGCACGCGAGATTCACGGTTTTGCCCAAGTGCCCTTTTGCTACGTGGCAGCCCCATGTTATATCGCGTGCTCTCAAAAAATACCACCCACCATTCAAAAGCAGTGCGATATGCCATAAACCACCTCCCTGCGTAAAAGGAAACCACCTACTATTCACACATTAATTCCGTGCCCAAAAGTTAATCGTTGTTATGTAAAAACAAAAAAGGCCCCCTTTTCACTCTTTTCACTGTTATTTCTTTCCAAACACCTCTGCCGACCAATTCTGAAGCCCAGAAACCCTGCGCAATTGTTTTAACCAATTTTACAGCCAGAAGAGATGGCAGAATCCAATTTCAAGTAGCACACAGACAACTGAAGCCTCAGAAACCTCCGCTGCTGCCACAGAACCCTGTCTGCACACCTAATCGTCGTTTTTCCAAGTATTCTTGAAAGAACCATAATGACCTTGTACTTAAGCTCTACACAGCTTTTATGAAAGGTTGATTAATTGAATTAATTAAAAAAACTTGCCAAACTAAAAGAACCCCATTGTGCATCCAAAAGCCCTCTACTGCAGACTATATTCACCCTTCACATTGTTCCAGAGCTCCTCATCCTACTCCTTAAGCCATATAAACAATAATTCATTAAAATAAACAAAATTATGGCTTCCCAAAGAATTCCCAGGTTTTTTAAAATGAAAATGGTTTTTCTTCTAATTAGTCGATGATTATTTTGATGTGGTTTTAAATTGAATTATGAAATATATAAAAAAATAAAAAAATCTATAAAAAGTTTACATTTGCCAGGTGTTATAATAATGATTGTTATTGCAATGTTTGCACAAAAGAATACCATGTGGATAGTTGTCCACCATAATTTAAAGCAGTGTTTGCATAAAAAAATGTTGGGCAACTATCCACATGACATTGCAAAATAGATTATAATGAAAACCTTTAAGGTTGAATGTGAATTAGATTGTCGATAGGACTGTTTTCTTTGATGAGAACAAAGAAAACATGTTGATTGTGCATGACCCAAAAGTATCAAAGTAGAATTCTGCTTTCAATAACCATAAATATGTTATTTAAGTAGGATAGCTTTTGTGAATAATGATGAAGAATTAAAGGAATTGCAAAAGGAATTGTGTCCATACCAACGATCCCTCCTACGACAGAGACCAAGTGTCATTTTCCTGAAGATACCGGATTTCCTAGGGAATCAAGCCCTAGTCTCCCCAATGCATAGCCGATCAGCGAATTGCAGTGGCATTATAATCAAATTCTAGGCAAGTGAGAGGTTCTGGTGGTAAGATTCATGGTTGGAATTGGCAGGTTCTATGGCTTAAAGTCATACCAGAGCATTGGGCCCTACTACGAAACCCTCAAAATTGGAAAAAGGGAACGTTAATCTAGTATTGGTATCTGTAGAAAATTCTGAAGTGAAGAATATGATGTCAGATCTAAGGCCAACTCAAACACTCCAAAGAATTTGACGTTGAATCTAAGACAGACTTATACCCTGTGAAGAATTGTTGTCGAATCTCACCAAAGGCACTATTATTCCCCAACAACAACGATAGGTTATCCCTGTATTATCATTATTTTTGCTATAGATTCAAAGCTGGGCAATTTGCTACTTACAGTAGCTATTAGAGCACGCATCCAGAAGAATCAATTCAACTACAAACAACTCTGACAGGTGCATACGTTCGCACCTATTCTCCTCTTGTTAAGTTTTGTTTATTTCCACCATGAATACCTCTTCTCATCTTTCTAAACCCCCATCTAGCAAAGGGAGACCAAGTAAAATTACCTTAGAGAGTCTTTATGAGAACGTTGAATCTTTAGAAAGATGAAGAGAAGAAAGAGAAAACCATTTTAAACTAGAATTAACTATAATTCTGGAAATAACCACAAATCGTTAGAAACTAAAATACTCTCACTCGAGACTAAACTCCAAGGAATGAAAGGTAGAATTCAAGAAATTGAACATAGCAAACAAGCAAGGGTTAAAGAAAATGACACTTTGAAAAATGAGATTAAAAATCTAAAAGAACAACTACACAATAACTCAACCCTAAATAATACAGAGAATAAATTAGATATTAAACCCATAAAATATTAAATTAATAAACTAATTGTACTCAACCATGAGTGCCACAAAAGAGCCTTACACATTATAATTGCTGGTATAGAAGAAAAAACAATGAAGACACATTAGAATTAGTTAAAGAACAATTAAAGACAAAATATCAAATTCAAACAACTTATCTCACTGAAGCTATAAGGGTAGGAAAGATACTTGAGCATAAACATAGACTAACTTGTGTCAAGGTCAGTTGTAATGATCATAAATTAGATATACTTAGGAAATCCCCAAGCCTAAAAGGAACGAGAATCGTTATAAATGAAGACCTCATTGTAGAAGACCAAGATGAACTTAGGAAAGAAGTGCAAAAGGTCAAGGAAGCAAGAAAAGAGGGGAAATGGGCAATCATTGGGAATAGAAAAGCTATTATTAGAGACAAATTTCCAAACACGAATGATAAATAGGGAATAATATCACTCTAAATCCTCTTCTCGAACTGCCATGATTTTCCATTGTGTAAAGGTCCTATGTTAACTTGGATCCTGAGTGATATTGATCTTATTATTTTAGTTGAAACTTAGGAGCATGATGAATATAAGGTCCCTCACCTTGACGGGTTCACTCTTTAGTCTGCCTAGAATAAGAAATCCTCCAGGAAAGGTTTTGGTGGTATAGCCTATTATATTAGGAACATTGTTTCCTCTCACATCCAAATTCATAAAACTTCCCCCCTTCAATAAATACATTTGAATCGAGATATTTGATTCTATAACCAATAGGATCTTCCTTGAAATCTACTATTTCGCCCCTATCAACTCTACATACTATAAGAAAAACAACCTGGATAAGGATCGTCCTTTCAATACCTTAGAAAACGACATCTACAACCTAAAGAATGAAGGCAATATCCTTTTGCTTGGGGACTTTAATGCTTGAACTGCTACTAACCTAAATATTATGTTAAGTAACATCTATAACCCCGACCCCTTGTGGCTTGATGAGGATGGTCACTTAGCTAATAGATTCAAGAGAAAATATGAAGACATAATCGGGAACTTATTTGGCATCGAGCTCCTCAAACTTTGTAGTTCCTATGACCTAATCATTTGTAATGGTATTAATAAATGACCTCTCTCTGGTCCTATGACCTGTTTCCATGGGTTGGGTAGCAACGTCGTGGATTCTGCGATCTCTGACATCCATGTCCTCAACTATATTACAAACTTTGAGCTTCTTAACAGGTATGCGCTTGACTCTGACCATAGACCTTTATCTTTATCCCTCAATCTTGCGTTGCATATCACCCACATGCGGGAGAACATTGAAAGAAAAAGTCAAATTCACTACGATAAAAGTAATGTCGACCTTTTTGTAAGGGATTTGGAAAGGAATTCGGCCTGCCTGATCTATAACAACAACATTGATCAAATATATTACCATTTTACTACTACCCTTTCCACCACCATTAGCAAATTCTCTAATAATATTTCGTATAAGAAGAATAATAGAAATTCCAATCCTTGGTATGAAAAACACTGTAAAATTGCTAGGAAAGAAATCAGGGACGCCCCTCATGAAAGCATTAAGCTCCAGAATATAAGTATATACAAAGCACTCATTAAGAGGAAGAAGAGGTCATACATTAATAAGGGACAAGAGCATCTTCTCCACCTTTCTAAAGTTGTGCCCATAAAGTTTTGGTGGAATTTGCTTGTTCGTAAAACTAAATATAATCATTCTATCCCCCTAGAAAATTGGGATGACTATCTTAAGAAGTTGTATGACTATTTAGACACCATGTGCACCATCTTAAACACTCCTATTAAGGATGGTATTTTTTCTATGGAAGACATTGAATTTGGGATTAATAAGCTTGCTAATGGGAAATCCAAAGATATTGAAGGTTACCAAGCTAATATTTTTCAAATGGGAAAATCTATTCTCATTCCTCATCTCCACAAGCTTCTCAATTTCGCTGTAAAGCATGGCTTCATTAAGCTTTGGACGCAAAGCCTTATTGTGCCTATCTTCAAAAATGGTGACAAAATTGTCCCCTCTAACTACAGGACCATTATTATGATTAGCCACATCCTAGCCAAGCTTTATGGGTTCATTATGGAAAAAAAGGCTTAGCCTTTGGCTTGAGAACCAGGGTAAAAGAGCTAAACAACAAGTTGTTTTTAGGAGACAACACTCAACCATCGAACACCTAGTCACCCTTAGGATCATCGCAGAGGAATGTCACAATAATAAAATTGATCTCTTCTGTTGTTTTATGGACTTTAGAAAATATTTCGACACTGTCCCCCAAGATAAGCTTTGAGAGAGGCTTGAAGAGATCATGGTTCCTTCTAAACTGAGGATTGTTGTGATCCACCTCAACGAGGCTGTCATTACCAAGCTTACGACAAATGAAGGGTGGTCTAAAGATATTAAATGTAATATTGTGGCTAAGCAAGGTTGTCCCCTTTCCCCTACCCTTCTTTTAGCTCGATAAACTAGAGGAGTGTCTAGAAATTGGCTGCAAAGGCACCGAGCTCATTGGTATTATCATTACTCTTTTCCTTTATGCTGAGGATATTGTTCTTCTTGCAAGGATCCATGATGACCTAGACAAGCAACTTAAGACTCTTCATGTCTATGACTCCAAGATGGGTATGAAAGTTAATACTGACAAGACTAAAGTCATGATCATTAAATCTAAAAAGATCACCCACGGTAGTTTAGTCGATTATAACCATTGTCTTGAGCAGGTTTCTTCTTATAAATATTTTGGTATTGACTTTCCTCATCAACTCAACTCAAATTATACCATCAAGAAAAGAATTATTGGAGGTTGGAAATCTTATTATGAGCTTGAAAACAATTGTAAGCCAGCCAATCTTTACGTTTGGAGTAAAAAAAGGTTCCTTTTTTAGACTCTCGTCACCCCTGTTATTTGATATGGATGTGAAGTTTGGGGGTGTAGTATATATAGGGAATCGTGGAGAAAGATTGAGATGATCCAAAAGGAATTCATAACCTATAACCTCAAGATCAAGGGTAATACTCCCTATCCTATCCTCTTAAACGAAGCTGGGCTATCTGCCATTAAAAGTGCCGCTATGTTTAGATATATGATGTATAAGAAGAAGCTTCACAATATGGAATCCAAGAGGCTCCCAAAAATTGCTTCTAACTTTATTCAAAATCCACACCTGCACCCCAAGCGCGGGTGGCATCAGTGTGCTCAGCGTTGGCTCAATCTTTGGGGGATTAAGGAGATCATCATGGGAAGCAAGGACAATATCAAAGATACGATTACCTCTAGTTTTAAGGAGAAGAAGTGGGATGCTAAGGAGCTGGAGGGTAAGAGGAAACTAAGATACTATAAGGAGCTGATCAACCCCACCCTCGATAACCAGAATTATCTCTCTATGTTGACTACCACTAAGAAGAAAAAATATATCGCTAGGATTAGAACTAATTCGCATGAGCTTGGGAGTGAGACTAGGCAATGGTCTACTCCCAAGACTCTCGAGGACGATAAAATCTGTCAGGTTTGTGATACTAAGAAGGTGGAAGATGAAAAGCACTTCCTTTTAGAGTGCCTGATTCTTGCCCACATCCGCTTTCAGTTCCCTATCATCAGCCACACCTCCAATCTTCTTGACTTATTAAGCCAACCCAACTATAGTGATCTCGGAACGCTTATTTCCCTACTCTTTGATCACAGAAAGAAAATTTTAAAGAATGACAATTAAGCTCTCTTAAAGTCCGATAAACCACATTAATCTTAATGGATGTTAATCATCATCATTATTAAACATTAATAATTTAATTATAATAACTTTTATCACCTAATATAATTATGATAAACTTATTTAATTAAAATATCATAAAAATATTTATAATCAATAAATATAATATGTAATTTTAAATAATAAAACAATTTAATTAGATAAAATAAATAAATAAATTATATATATATATATATATAAATAAATAAAATTATCAATTATTTTTCCATAAAAAATAAATACCAGAAAACAACACTACACATTATACTTATTATATTAAAAATTTAAAAACATATAATTAAATAAATCATACCAAATTATAATAAAATGAAACTAATAATTTATTTTAAACATTATATTAATGAAGCTATAGCAAACGACGAGTCACATCAGTGACTTATTTTCTAGGAATCCAAAAGCTAAAGTGAGAAACTTAAATATTTTAAGATTTAGGAGAATATGAATTGATTTTTTTTTGTTTTTTGGTAAAAAAATAGTTTTAGTCTCCCGAATAAAAAAGTAAAGTTAAAAGGCATATGCCAATAGAGGATGCATGTCTACGAAATATTACGCGGGTTTGCCTTTATGTCACTCTCAAAATACATGTCACCCACTAATTGAACGACATGAAACGTCCATATCTACTGAATGGATTGGACTCGCACAACAACAGGCAGTGACTATGATCTTATTTTGTCCTATTAAGAATGTATCTATGGTGGCATAGGTTTATTTTGACCACTACAGATCTATCATGCTTTTGGGAGAGATCATCCTTTCAGATTAAAATAATTATTACACCTCAAAGAATATATATATATATATATATATAATTATACATTATTTTGAATATTTCATGTCCATTATATTATATAGCCCATTATATAGGCATGCATGCGTATATGAATTTCATGTCATTCATTAGGCCAGAATCACTCACTATCAGGGTTTCAAAACTATATCCGGTCATCACTCGATCTGGGATGGATTTGAGCCCGGGATCAATATATTTCATTGACCATTTTATTGCCATCTTTCCTCACTGGGTATTGGGGTGGGTGGGTAAATAGTCTTCGGGTGAGCCATCTTTCCTCGGGATTATCCAAATAAAGAATAGATAGAATTATAGTGTATATATATTATCCATCCAATCCTATTTATACGAGGGTTCGTAACTTACCTTACCGACAACTGGCTCTACTTATGCGTTATTCCCTACGGAACGAAGGCTAACGGGAACGAAGGCACCTATAGTCTTGCTCTTGCCACTGATGACCCTTACTACTTGGTTTTGGGAAGAGGTGGTAGCCCCTGACTCTTTGGGGTGCGGGATGCTTGGCTGAGCACTACTTACCTTGGATTCCAGCCAGACCATCTAAACCATAGCTCTGGTACTAGGTAGTTCGCGTACCCCTTACCTCGTTATACTCTTGGGTTGAGGAATACATATCCTGCTGCCAAGCTTGGTTAGCCAATAAATAGAGCTACTATACACATGCTTGCATAGAGAAAGTAGATAGACTGGATCAACTGGGTTAGCCAAAGACTATTACCGGTACTCGGTTTGCTTTCTGGTTCAATAGACTTTCCTTATTAGTGGCAAATTATCCTCTAAGAACCTGGTATTCTAAAACCACCTTTACCTAGCCATTTATTAGGGGCTGTATAACGGATAGTTTCTCAGTTTCAAAGCGTCTTAACCCAGCCATGACCATATAACAGTTAGCTCTGGTTGAGGTACTGCTTATAAGCCCACAAACTTCAGCTGTTATATCTTGAAAATGGCAATCTCAAGGTAAAGCTAGGTTGTTGGGGCATATAAAAAGTGAAAAAGATGGGGAAGACTAAGGTCCTTATAAGGTCCTCGCATTTCATTACTTACCTATTGTATGAAAAGGGGAAAAAAGGGGGTAAGGAATGAATTGGAGATCAATGCATTTGATACTATGTCTCTGTCGTTCCATGTGAACGCTATGGATCCTGAGATCGAAATCCAATTGATGAACAAAGGTGTTTCCACCTTTATGCCTTTTGGAGGGCTCGAGCGGGATAAATTGTTGGAATTCCATGAAAGAGTCCCAGGCATGAAAGAATGAATCTCATCCCATGCCCATGGAAGATCGTATCAAGTCAGCGGCTTACTATTATGGGAATCAGCCAGCAGTATCGTAGGCAATCAGTGTTTGCATTGGTGCTTCCGGCTTCTGGTACCAATTGCATTGATATTTAGATAATGGAAACCTTTTTCTTTATTGAATCCAAGCTATTGCATAGAATGAGGTTACTCCGTTTCCCAGTCATGGAGGGATAGGCCTGGCCAGCCAACCTTACCTACTTTATAAATGAATTCCGAACTGGCTGGTTAAGCCCGCAGTGAACCCGCCTCGAATGTCGTTGGGAACAAAGCTATGCGCCCGTGTATTTATTTAGACACAGTTCAATATATTGTCCCATCCACCTAGCTAACCCGCTCCTATAGTTTATTCATTTCAATGGCCTGGGCTTTCCCCCAATGGATAACCCTAACTCCTGGACTTATAAGGGGAAGTATTACGTCTCACCCACTCGAGCTTTGTATAGGAATTCATTTCATGATTCAGAAATATCGATATTGCTACGGGGTATTCTTAATGAATAGTGAGTCGATGGCGGCCTTGTGTCGAGAGTTCGGCAAGCTCACCCTACCGGGCCTCAATTTCGTAACCTCAATTGAGTCCCTACCGGGCCTTCGGGCCTATTGTCGAGAGTTCGGCTGGCTCACCCTCACCCTTATGGTCGAGCGGCCTTACGGCTCCTTAAAGGCCTTTACTTTTTTCCCGAACCACGCATTCCATAGGTAGTGCGGCATGGCAGGCAAATCCCATCGAAAGGGCAGATAGGGAGGCCAAGTGACTCCTTCCCCTAACTATACCAATCGGAAGATTTCCCTCAAATGGGTGATGAGGCATATGGATAGAGGGTGGGCGTAGATAGAGAGTAGAGCAGTTGGGTGGGATCTAGATGCTGCGGGATGGTGTCAGCTACTACGTGCATGAGACTTCTGCAGGCCCATCTCATCCACCTCTATCTGCTAGCCCTGTGTAGGAGCAGCCCAGTGACCAATATGTACTGCTTGCGCTCCCCAGGATTATTGGACCAACCTCCCAGCCCGGACGAAAATAGTAGGGTGGGCTTCTCAAAAAAAAGATTCAAGTAGGAAGCGGCACCTGCCTTTCCCAAAGTACCATGGGTTGCGACTAGACAGATAAAGACTATCATCAAAACGAGAATATCCCTTCCCTAATTACAGGAAAGCGCCCTCCGGGACCTTTCAAACCTCGTTCCAAAAAGTAGTTATGAGGTTGGATCCCCGCTTCGTTCGGATTACCCTTCTCCCCTCGCGATCAGAGGGAATGGACATAGTCATGGTGCTCAGAATAGATAGTCATGCTTGTCTGTTTCTCTTTCGCTCCCTTTTCTTATAAGCGCTTCTCGGAAGAACAAACGAAGTGCAGTGAGCGATAGCAGTGAACTAACACACTTCATTCACGCTTGAAGGCCTTTAGTCTTCATTCACGCAACTATTATATATGTAATTATGAATTGTCACTTGATTGAATTGAACGGTGTTGGTCCTCCCCACTCCAATGGGAATATCACCATTTGAACTACCTGACCTCTACCACTATGAATCGATTCAATGATGTTCGCCGAGGTACATGGTTTGTTCCTATATCTATTTGAATATATAGCAATCTATACGTAGATGATGTATATTTGTTAGTAGTAGTATGAGTATGAGTATGATGGATGGGATGGAAAGACTTCTTTTTATTTGTGCTGGCAATTCAAGTGGTCATTATTTATATCTGTAATTCTTTCTGTATTTCTTTATGGGGAATCGTCTGGGATGCTCTCATAATCCAGACGCTATTATATAATATAAATATATAATGGGATCTATGTTTATAGACGATCTTATGGCAATACCTGAGATTTCTTATTTACCTCCCCCTAGGAAAAAGAAGTGAGTGTAAGTAAAGCATAGCTCTGCCTTATCTTATAAGGAAGGTAAGTCAGTGTTCTTTTCCGGTATTCCAATACTAAGGTGATTTTCACCCGGTAAGTGGAAGGGATCTCTGCGCTTGCCCAAATTGATTGAACATGTTCAATAAATCGCAGATGCTGTACACTTACTCGAGTTAGTTATTGCATACAGACATAATAGAAAGCCCTAAGCCTTGAAGTCAGTGAGCATCCTACGGGCGGGTTTCTAATTCTACATCGGATGAAGCGAAATGCTTTATTTGGGGTGGGGTGCCACACACTATCACACATTTTCCATGGGCGCCGCATCTATTACTTCTTTCTTCCTAAAATATCAGATCGAGAAGCCCTGAAGAAGCGGAACAACAGGGCATTTATACCTTTCTTCCAGCCAGCCAGTAAGAACAGGCCTCACATTACTAATGGCCTTGTCTGCGAGGCCGGATGAAACAAGAAGTTTAGTTAGTTCTCAGACACTGGCTGTCGAGATCAAATACCGAGGAAGGAAGATATAAGATCCATGCTACCGGCGGTGCTGGCATGCGTTTGTGTTACCGGCTACCGGGGCATGCTTGCTCACAGAACGACATCAAAAGAAAAGCCGAGGGAACCTATGAATACCCTTACTGAGCTGAGGGTCGTCGGTTAGAAAGAAGTATTCATTCGACGATATAAGAAAGCAGCTAGCTCTTGCCCTTTCACTTCCTATTCCGGGAGGATCAGCCGGCTATTTTAGCTCAACGCCAATCACTATTAGCTTCCTGAGCTGAGGGTCGTCGGTTAGAAAGAAGTATTCATTCGACGATATAAGAAAGTGTTAGGATATTCCGACACATAGGATATAATTAAGTTCAACTTGGTCTAGTATAGAATTAGGTTAGAGTTAGGTAAAGTGTGTTTCTTTACCGTTGTACATTTTGTAACTTACAATCCGACGGTCACGATATGTAGTGATCCGACGGTTCACTCTCACCTCGGTATTACCGACACTTGATCCGTGGCTTGACACCCGATTGGTCCATGAGTTCTATTTAAAGCGCATGGAGGGTCATTGTTCGGGTAATCCGTGCATGAGAGAAGCTTATGTAAATTTTCATTCTTTGATTAATAAATTGCCTGTAGTACCCACGTTGGGATAGGCCGTGGACTGTTTCCCTCCTTGCACTCTGAGGGTTTTAACCACGTCAAAAATACTGGTGTATTGATTTGAGATCTGGTTGTGAGCGGTGTCCTTTTGGTATTCTTTCTGTGGAACTTACCTTGTAAATTCCTACATGGTATCAGAGCTATTTGAGGGCCGCGTCCGTTGGTGATCCAAATCTGAAGCCGGTAGAACTGCATGCGGCTGTCGTTTCCTAGATCTGCTGTTTCTGACTGCTTTCGGGCCGAGAGGACTGCTTTGTTGCGTTCGGAGCATCTGTTCCAGTGAGGAACCCCTTTCGTTTCACGCGAAAAGGTTTCCGGTAGCCCTAGCTGCGTCATTTTTCAGATCGGGAGGTATACAGTGTTTTTTTTGCAGTTTACTGTTATTTTCTCTCTGCTTATTTCGGTCTCAGTTTATTTAGCCTTTTTTTTTTAACCGGATCTATACCTTTCATTTCTGCGTATGCTCTTTGCCCTGCGACTCTGTGCGATCTGGGCAAATCAGAAACAGAAAGGAAGGATTTTTCTCATGCGTATGCTCTTTTCCCTGCACCTTAGTGTGATCTCGGAAAATCAGAAATATTGAGAAAAATATTTAGTTTTTCGGCTAAAGCTAACTTTGAGATTTTTTTTTAAATTTCTAGTTTTTTGGCTAAAGCTAACTTCGAGCCGCAAGGTTCGTTTTTCTTTGCATATTCGTGTTGGGTTTTGTGTTTTGTGTTTTGTAGGGAAAAAGAGCTTTCTCAAGGCAAGCACGCAAACCGAGGCCCCCCCCCCCCTCCTCTCTCTCTCACTCTCTCTCTCTCTCTCAAATTTTTTGTATAGATCAATTGGTTCAAAGCTATTTTAAGAGAGTAGAGGTCTTGGGTTCAAGTCTCCATTTTGTGGGGGTGGATTTTTTCATTCCCGCACATTCGCGCACTTTGCCGGCAACTTCAACAATTTTTTTTCAAAAAGCCATAACTTCTTCATCCGGAAGCCTTTTTCAGAGCCGTTTTTTTTAAAACCGCCTATTTTTTCGGGATCTATCCATTGGAACACCTACTTTCAGCATCTTCTGCTTCAGTTTTTTTTTAAAAATGGAAAGCCCATGCCAAGTCATTCTTGACAGCACTAACTACTTCCAATGGGTAGCCTACATCGAAGATTTACTTAGAAGTAAAGGTCTCTTCAGAATAGCCACAAACCAAGAGAAGAAACCAAAAGATGAAGACAAGGCGGCAAAATGGGAAAATAGACAAGATCAAGCACGTGGTTTGATAGGGATGTCTATTTCTCCTGATCTTAGATTCCACATTGCAGAACTTGAGACTCCTCATGAAGCATTAGAAAAACTTGCTAAAGTTTTTGGGATTAAAAATGAAATTAGAGCCCATCAACTTGAAAATGAGCTGCTTACTTTGGATCCTAATAATTTTTCTTGCATTGAAGATTTCTTGTCCAAATTCAAGAACCTTAGATATCTCTTGGAAGGTGTTAAAGTTAAGAAAGACGATGGTAACCTTATTTATTCCATCCTTACTAAGTTGGGACCAGCCTACTCTGTATTTGTTTCCACTTTCCATTCTACAAGGGAAGCTTTCATTTGTCAAGGACAAGACTACAAGCCCCCTTCCTTTGACTCCTTTTGTGATTCCTTAATAAGAGAACAAGAAAAACTCTTACACCTTGGTCTTCTTAATCTTGGAAACTCTTCCACGAAAGCGTTAGCCGCCCAGCAGCAACCAAATTCAAAGAATCCTAAGAAGTCATATCCTCAAAAGAATGGTCCTAAACAATTTCAGCCTCAAAATGAAAGATCATTTCAGCAAAATGATAAGACCAATAAAAACAAATGGAAGAAGACTGATAGACATTGTAACTTTTGTAATCGAGATGGCCACTTAGAATCTAAATGCTTTAAGAAGATGGAAGCCTTGGAAGCCGCAATGAAGAAACATAACATCCATGTGGAGCCTACTTCAACTTCAACTTCCGGAATGGCACTTTCTGCATGTCATTGTCAATCATCTCAGTCTGGTTATGCATTAAATGTATCTTCTTCTTCTTCTCATTCTCATGAGTGGCTCATTGATTCTGGAGCCTCTTGTCACATGGCCAAAAACCAAGCCATGTTTTCTTCTTTAAATGATTGTAACACCAAAAATATATATATTGGTGATGATAGATCTCTTAATGTTGTAGGGACTGGAACTGTTCATCTAGACAATGGTCAGTTTAATGATGTATTATGTGTTCCAACCTTATCCTGCAACCTTCTATCTGTCTATCAGATAACTCATTCAGGTGAAGGTAAAATTGTTGAATTTTCACCTCATGATGTTGTAATCAAGGATCTAAAAGATCCTAAACAGATTCTAGCTACTGGTCTTGCTGATGATTCCAAAAGGTTGTATAAGTTTCACAAATTTGGGTCATCCAATCTTCCCTCAGTATTTGTTGCTCATAATGATGAAGTGAGCAAACTTTGGCATGAGCGATTTGGTCACTTAAACTATCGCTCCCTTCAGCATCTATGTAAAGAAAATATGGTGACAGGTCTTCCTATGGTATCTTGCAGAGATGGTGTTTGTTCCGGATGTGTACTCGGAAAACATCATCGGGACAGTTTTGACAAACGTGCCTCTTGGCACGCCTCAGCCCCTTTACAGCTTGTGCACAGTGATTTATGTGGTCCTCTTCCTGTTGCTTCATTCTCTGGCTGCAAGTACTTCTTAACTTTCATTGATGATTTCTCCAGACGCACTTGGGTATACTTCTTAAAACTCAAGAGCGAAGTATTTACCACTTTTTTGGCCTTCAAAGCATTTGTTGAAAAACAATCTGGACATCAAATTCTTAAGCTAAGAACTGATAATGGTGGAGAATATGTTAAAAACACATTCATCAACTTTTGCACCGAAAATGGAATTCAAATGCAACATACTGTTCCATACACTCCACAACAAAATGGTGTAGCTGAAAGGAAAAATCGCACCTTAAAGGAAATGGCTAATTGTATGCTGCAATCTAAAGGACTCAGTCTTAGTTTTTGGGCCGAAGCAATTAATTGTGCAAATTATATAATCAATCGCACTCCTACTAAGGTTCTAGAGAATATCACTCCAGAAGAAGCTTGGAGTTCCATTAAACCAGATGTAAGTCACTTTCGTGTGTTTGGAAGTGAAGCATGGGCCCATATTCCAGATGAAAAGCATAAAGCTTTAGAACCTAAGAGTGAGAAATGTACTTTTGTTGGATATTCTGAAGATGTAAAAGGTTATAGACTTATTCCATTTAAGTCCAAAAATGTTATCATTAGAAGAGATGTAAAATTTGATGAAAATAAATCGGCCTGCGAGCCTAGTCCGGCGGATGTGCCACCTCTTCCTATCTCTTCTACTTTTGAAAACATTTCTTCTTCAGATGATGAAAGCGAGGATGATAATCCTCCCCCACCTTCTCAGGATCCTCAACTTCCAAGATGGGTCCGTGCTACTCGGGATGCAGCAGGTGATCTTGCCGGTGATCCTACAGATCAGCGACGTACACGTTCTCAGTTTGAAAGAGCCTCTTCTTTACTGGCTCAAGCTCCAGTAAATCATGATCCTGACACTTTTGCAGAAGCTTCAGGCCATCCACATTGGGAAGCAGCTATGAATGAAGAATATCATTCATTGATGACAAATGATACATGGGATCTTGTTCCTCTACCAAAGGGACGCAAACTTGTTAGATGTAAATGGGTTTACAGAACCAAGTATGGACCAGATGGGAAAGTTGATAAACATAAAGCTCGTCTCGTTGCTAAGGGCTTTTCACAGGTTGAAGGCATTGACTACACTGAAACCTTCTCCCCTGTTGCCAAAATGAACTCTATCCGCCTTGTTCTTTCCCTTGCTGCCTCTTTAAAATGGGAAGTCCATCAAATGGATGTTAAATCTGCCTTCTTGCATGGGGACTTGCAGGAAGAAATCTATATGGAACAACCCATTGGCTTCATACAAACAGACTCCAGCCTTGTTTGTCGACTTAAGAAATCCCTTTATGGCCTCAAGCAAGCTCCTCGGGCTTGGTATGCCAAAATGGATAGCTTTCTTTTAGAATCTGGCTTTTCTAGGTGTCATTCTGACAATACTGTCTACACCAAGAAAGTGGGCAACTCTCTTATCATCCTTGTTCTTTATGTTGATGATCTTATTCTTACTGGTAGTGATCCCAACCTTATAAACCATGTGAAGTCCAGCCTTAAAAAGAAATTTGAAATGACAGACTTAGGACACTTACACTATTTTCTCGGTCTTCAAGTCTTGCAATCCCAAGAGGGTATTTTCCTTTCCCAGTCCAAGTATGCTTGTGATATTCTTCGTCATTTTCACATGGAAGACTGTAAGCCAGCCCCTTCTCCCTTTCAGTCTGGAGTCAAACTTTCAGTCTCTTGTACTTCTCCTGAAGTTGATGCTACCTTATACCGTCAACTTGTCGGAAAACTCTTGTATTTAACCCATACTCGTCCTGATCTTTCCTTTGCTGTTGGCCTTGTTGCTCGTTTTATGCAAAACCCCCGTGAAAGTCATTGGAAAGCAGCTAAAAGAATACTTCGTTATGTTCGAGGTACAGTACAGTTTGGGATTCATTACAGTGCCAAAGCAGCTCCTCTGTTAGTTGGTTTCACTGATTCTGATTGGGCTGGTGACCATGATGATCGGAAGTCTACTGCCGGTTATGTCTTCACTCTTGGTTCAGGACCTATTACATGGGCTTGTAAGAAACAGGCTGCCATTTCTCTTTCGTCAGCAGAAGCAGAGTATCGTGGTGCCGTGGAAGCTAGTAAGGAAGCCTTGTGGCTTCGTCAGATCCTATCAGAGTTTGGCTTTGAGCAGCAGCATCCAACCACACTTTGGTGTGATAATCAAAGTGCCATTCAGCTATGCAAAGATCCAGTCCAGCATCAGCGCAGCAAACACATTGAACTACACATGCACTTCATCAGAAAGCTCATTCATGACCATGTTCTTGAAGTGCAATATTGTCCAACAGATGATCAGGTTGCAGACATCTTCACAAAGGCTCTCACAGAGGCGAAGTTCACTAAACTTCGATATATGCTTGGAGTTCAGGAAGTTGTCACTAAGGGGGGATAGGCTCTAGTGCCTCCTTCCTTCTCCTATTGTGTCATATTTGTAAATCCTTCAATCCTATCCCAAGTTGTTCTTAAGGGGGGATGTTAGGATATTCCGACACATAGGATATAGTTAAGTTCAACTTGGTCTAGTATAGAGTTAGGTTAGAGTTAGGTAAAGTGTGTTTCTTTACCGTTGTACATTTTGTAACTTACAATCCGACGGTCACGATATGTAGTGATCCGACGGTTCACTCTCACCTCGGTATTACCGACACTTGATCCGTGGCTTGACACCCGATTGGTCCATGAGTTCTATTTAAAGCGCATGGAGGGTCATTGTTCGGGTAATCCGTGCATGAGAGAAGCTTATGTAAATTTTCATTCTTTGATTAATAAATTGCCTGTAGTACCCACGTTGGGACAGGCCGTGGACTGTTTCCCTCCTTGCACTCTGAGGGTTTTAACCACGTCAAAAATACTGGTGTATTGATTTGAGATCTGGTTGTGAGCGGTGTCCTTTTGGTATTCTTTCTGTGGAACTTACCCTGTAAATTCCTACAGAAAGCAGCTAGCTCTTGCCCTTTCACTTCCTATTCCGGGAGGATCAGCCGGCTATTTTAGCTCAACGCCAATCACTATTAGCTTCTGGTCGAATCGTTCGAGGCGTCAATGCCGAGCCACTTAACTAAAAAAACCCCCAAGCATACATATAAGGTAAGGGGGCGGGCAGGTAAGGAAGGCAGGCATAAGGAATTGAAAGCATAGTAGTGGGATAGACAAAAACTAGACTATATAGCCACCGCTACCAGATGAGTCACTTCACTTTGAAGTCGCATTGAAAGCCAACAATAGTGCCCCAAAACACCTTCCTGGCATTTGTTTGTCAATAACGCACCGCTCTCTATGCCAGGAAAGTTGTGTGGGCATCGAAAATGGTCATTTCATCCGGCGAATAAACCCCATTAGAAAAAGACCAGAAAAACCAAGCCAGGTATCTCTTATCAAGTGGAACTGCACTATTAGGATTCTAATGTCAACTACACCCCAAGTTCATCAGCAAGGTTTTCTCGTCTGCTAGAGTATGGTTGTTCATCAGTAGCAGCAGGGTTTGTTCCTATAGTGGAGCAGCACCATGCAACCTATCTTTGTTCCCAAAACCAATGGGACCATCATCTTAGTCTTACCCCGACAAAATGGGACCATGATCTCTAGTCTGATTATTACCCATGAGGACTACCCAAAGTTAGCCCTATGATTACGAGCATGATATGAAGTGGAGATTATTCAAGTGGAGTTATGATGAGAAGTCGGATTCGATAAGTTGGATTCTTGCTATGACTTACGTTACCTAGAACAGGACCACCATGATCTTTCACAAGTATGATCACTCTTATTCGCTATGATCAGTTAGTATGATTATATAACCCAGTATGACTCTTCGCTAACATCAGTATGATTATTCGATATGACATTCACTATGAAACTAGCAAGATATTCCCTATTCAAATTAGACATGAAAGAACCAAAGCGAGTTAGCTGGAGGAGGTTCTATCTAGTGGAGTCAAAGAGGATTAGTTGGTTATAAATAGTATTGCAAGGAGGAGCTATCTATAGTCTTGTTAAGCTGGCTACTACTCATTCCTGGCCTACCTCCTTTAATTGAAGTGAAGCACACATAAGCACACACAAGGAGACAGAGGCCAATTGGATTACATTCTCATTGGTGCACAGACCGATACAGCCAGGAGGAAACCATTGTGCTATCTACCTTTGCTATTGCTGCTGCTCACTACTGGTTCTGTGTTCTGCCTGTCGGATCTGGTCCCGTAGGGTATTGTCCTATAGGGTCTTGGCCCTGTACTTAATCAATGGCTGGATCGACTGAAGCAACTACTGCTCTAGGTACTTGTGCTTCTCCTGCTCTTAGGTATGTTGTTCCTGGGTATGGAACTGTTCGTTCTGCTTAAACAGAATCTACTAATGCATCTACTACCCTTGCTTCTGTTGCTCCTTCTAGACTACTAGACGAGGTGCTGGTTTTGGATCTGTATAAAGGACTGCATAATAAAGGTAAGAAGAAAAGGCTGAATCTACTGGATCAAGGTACTCACCAACGTGTGCTTCCCCTGCCCTTGCACTTGCTTATTCCCTTACCCATTCCACCTTTGCTTACTGAATTTACCACTTTGACAAGGCTCCAACCCCGTCTTTTTCGACACCTCATAGTGGAAGGGTGAAGGTAAAAGGTATAGTAGTTCCTTACCCCGTTGAGAGGGAAAGGATAAGTCTAATAGTAGTAGTTGACCCACTTGGGAGGATAGAGTCTGGTTCCTTGCCTCATGGGAGAAGACGGAGACGAGATACGCACTTGCCTGCTGGGAGTATGAATAGTTCCAACCTAGTGAGAAGGGTGATGGCACTGATTCGAGGATGCGTAAGCAGGCTCGACCAACGGGAGAGGAAAAAAATGATCCCTACCTGATTGGAAGGGAGCGATAATAGTGCTCATCGGTTTCAAGGAAAGGAGTATAAATAGTTCCATACCTCATCGAATGGGTCTATCAAAGAGCACCTGATGAAGGGAGGCAAGATGATAGTGCTTGCCCGGACGGAGAGGATATTAGTATTTCCTTACCTTATTACAAGGAAGAAATACTAGTACTTGCCCTGCTTGAAAGGAGTATAACGATTCCGTACCTCATGAGGAGAGAGGGAGAGAATCAATGTATTGCCCTACTTGAAGGAGTATAAATCAATTCCATACCTCATGGAATAATTCTCTCAGGAAAAAAGTAAGTCAATCTGACGAAGGAAAGGTATTAGTGCTTGCCCTACTTGGAAGGGTCTAGTTAATTCCTTACCTCACAGATGAAGGAAGGGGATGGAGTTCTAAAAAGAGTATATAAGCCCCCGACCTCTAATCGAAGGAGAGGAAAGAGTAGCCTGCCCTAGTTGAAGGGAAAGGATATAGTAGTTCCTTACCTCGCTTAGGAAGGGTATGAGTAGTCCCTGTCCTCATCGAGAGTAAGAGGGGATAAAAAGAATAATGATACTAGTGGTACTGCCCTAGTTGGAAGGAAAGAGTCTTAATAGTTCCTTCCTCTCCTCGACCTCGTAACCTCGGCCGAGTCGATGACAGCCTCAACCTCCTCGGCTGAGTCGATGACGGCCTGAAGTCGAGAGTTCGGCAAGCTCACCCTACCGGGCCTTGGTTGGCAGGAAAAGAGAACTAGAATCCAACGGGTCTTTCCGGTCAGATTAGACCCTGAGAATCCGTTGCCTTCGCTCCTCACCGGGGATTGAGGTGGGTGAGCGCTTTCGCTCCTCACCCTTCTGCAGGCATTGAACCTGCTTCACACCGCTTTGATGGCGTGGTCGGCACCCATCAATCGATCAATCACGAAGGACCTTGTCCTTGTACGTGAAGTTATGAATGAGATATGTCATTATGAGTTCATTCATTATATACATAATTACGCTTTAGCAGACAATCTATGGGCATATGTCATTACGCATTTCCCCTGCAGAGCAGCCGATTCTGCTTCATATTCGATTCGCGCCATTAGAGACGCTTTAGCAGATCATGCATATATTATATACGTAATTACGTCATTGTCGCTCTTATTCTCTCTACGCGTCATTTCGACACTACTGGAAGAAGCAGACACAGTGCATATATTATATATGTCATTATGCTATCGAATTCATTATTCGATCGATAGAGCGTGAATGCATATATTATATATGTCATTACGCTTTCTTATCAATGCATATATTATATATGTAATTATGCCATCGCCGGATGAATGAGGGAGATTCAAAGCATATATTATATATGTAATTATCTCTCTTATCGGTCAGTAATTACATACATAAAGAATGACCCACGGGAAAATTATTGCTCGATTACTGGGGAGAGTGAGAGGATGCTACAGCAGGCTCGACCATAAGGGTGTGTTAGCACGCTCGACTAAAAGACCGCCATCAACTTGAAGAACTAAAAGGCCGCCATCGCTCTTTCGACGGCGCCCTACCTATCCTACCTCTAATGGGGACAAGCGTTATCAATGCACAGGGCACGCAGTATCGCTCAACCTAATGCACCCACCTCACCTAATGCCACATAATGTGGGTAATTCTCGTTAGCGGTATTCATATCCCTCCCTAATTGAGAAACATCATCGAGAGACATAATGCTTCATAAAACCTCGCCCCTCCGTTCCCCCACCGGAAGATGTTTGTCGGCTAAGACACCCTCGTTCAATGGGGGGGCCAGAGACTGGAAGGAGCCTTGGCGGTAGAAACTCATTACCTACTGGGATATGACAGGATGCCGATATAAAAACCTCATTTCCCGCCAGACCAGTAAGTTTACAAAGGGAAGTTCTTATTTACAGGACATATGCAAGAGTGAAAGTCCGCTCCTTTACGGACCACCAACTAGTTATTTGAAGAACTCGTTTTCTGGGACATATGCAAGAGTGAAAGTCCGCTCCTTTACGGACCACCAACTAGTTATTCGAGGTGGCATGGTTTTCTTTCAACCGTGATGAATCAATCTGCATTCGTCGGTTAGCAATAAAAAATAGTTGTCCTCACTGCCAGTTTGACCACTAAGTTGAATAGATTTTTCCACCTATAAAAAAAAAAACACATTAACATCCTACATTCACATGCTCTTCTTATACAGACCAATAATATTGTTTTATACTACAACAAGGCCGCATAGCTAGGGTTCCCTGCCACTTAGTTTGATAAAATATTTTATTGTCATGATGTGTTGTACATACTCCAAACAATAATAAAATTAAATTGTAAAATGAGTTATATGAATATTTGTTTAACATTTTTTTTATTAAATTTTTAAATATAATTAAACACTTTTTTGGTAGATAAAGGTTATATATATATATATATATAAAATTGACATTGAAGAAAATGATAACAAGTTAATAATTATTTATTTAATATTGAATGATGGTAATTTTTTATATAATGCTCATATTATATTACACATGTCATGCCATTGGAGTATAGATTGATATAATGAGAGTTGTACAAATTGTACATATGTTATTTTTACATATTTTTTCAAATTTATATTTTTTAAATTATTGTTTTGTAAATTAAAAAATAAAACCCATAAAAAATTGTTTACACCAATGAGAAAATGATATTTTTAAATTTAATTACAAACTATTTGTGTTTATGGTGCATAGTATTATTTTTCAAATTATTTATATTTATTGTACATAGTAATTAGTGATATAGTATATAGTAATTAATAATAGAGTACACAAAAATCACATTTTGTTATTATTAAAAAATAAGAAGAGAGACATTTCAACCAATCATATTTGAGATGAATAAAAATAAATTTTATTTAAAAATAATAAATTTAATTTCATAATGTTAAACTTTAAATAAATTTTAATTTTTTAATCAATAAAAAACTAAATACCGTATGATACATTCAATATGTAAAAAAAACCATCTATATTTATCACTGCAATGATTTTATTCCATTTGTTGTGCACATTACCTTTCGAATGGCGGGTGAATATGTTCAGATTTTACTCGGCAAACATTACCTTGTCATTAACAACATTTCTAATATTTAAATACATTGGGGAACACGAACCAAAATTTACTAGGCTATCAGACGTAGAACCTTTGAGTTATTTTTCACTGGTAAATAATGCGATAAACTTTAATACCTATTATTTCATTATCTACTGTGTTCATTTAATGTGGAATGATATTTTAAGGCCAAGCCATTCCTAACAGGAATTCCATTTGAGAATGAGTGATAGTTTGACGAGGAAAGGAATTCCATTTGGGAATTTGATAATTAGGCCGAATCAATGAGAATTTGACCGTTGAAAGGATATCCATGTGGGGAATTATGAGGAATGATATCATTGCAATTTAAAAAAAAATGAATGGGACATTTGTTTTGTAGTTTTATATGGTGAAATATAAAATAATGGTTAAATAGTAGTAAGAAATAACTATAAATTAATAATAAAAAATATAATGCAAGAGTAAGGATATTATTTTTATAAATATATTTAAATGAATTTAATAAATAAGAGAAAAATATTTAGTTATGTTTTTATTTTTGTTATTTTTAGACAAAAGCTAATTAGGAATAGTTTATTTGACTTCCTAGAGTTATCTGAGTCTAAGTCTAGATCCACAATTGTCGTGTGTGTCTTATCTCTAGGTGTCAAACACTTTTTTGGAACTACTATAACCAATCCTAACTCGAAAATCTCGTTGCCAAGTTTCCTCAAACTCCTCTACCCTTCTCCACTCCAAAACAAAAACAAAACATCTTCCCGTGAGACATTTGTCTTTCCCCTTTCAACCCTTTCCATTATCTCTCCCCTTGAAGTGTCTACCTACTCCCTTAAAGTTTCTACCTACCTCATTTGGGAAAGCTCCCTTCAAAATCTCTTGACCCCACTCTGCGATCTCTCTCACCTACCTCACTCTCCCTAAGTTAAAAGAGCATCGAGTTGTCAAATCATTCATCCAACTCCACTCCACCATATACTAATTACATAATAAAATAATATAATTTAGAAAATATGTTTGAAATTAATAGACTACATAATAATCTCACTTAACATTAATATTAAATCAATCATAAGAATATCTACCCCATTAGGTAAGGTTGGAAAGGGTATTGAGCCAAAACAGAAATTACACACACCATACACATGAGTTGCGGCTCTTCTATTGATTACACAAAAAAACTTGATGATTACTGTTAGTCCTTCCAATCTCCTAGGCTGAAAAGGAAATCGAGAAGGGTAACCTCAAACCACTTCAGCTCAGTAGCTATCCCTACTGAGCATGAGAGGGATTTCTCTAAGTCTCTTATCAATGATATGACTTTAAAGCAAATGAGTTTTAGGCTAGATATGTGTATTTGTTTGTTTGTTTGTGAAAATTTGAGTTTTAGGGTTTGGAGTCACAAATAGGTTTAGGCTGTAGGAGTGCAGGAGCAAATATGAGAAGGAGCTAGATATCAGAAACCATGGTGTATTTTGAATAATTGTCACTGTAGTGTAGAGGAGAAAGTGTAGAAGAAACTAATGAGCATAAGTAAACATGATTTAATTAGCTTAGGAAGACATAAACATAATTATGAAAACCAGATAACAAAGCTTGAAAAACAAGAATTCTGTATATTTCACTATAAGGAATCATAGAAAGAAGACATATAATGTAAATAAAGATGTTTATACCATTAGAAAACAAATAGAATGAAGTACAAGCACCATGAACTCACTGGGCTAAAGTTCCTTGAAAATAGTTGCAACCTATCTCTGTATTAGCTGAAAAGATGATTACATGCAAGCTTCCTTCACAAAATGTTCAACCCTCTTCTCCTCAAGAGAAATGATACATATAGACTCTCCTAGAACACTTTCTCATCTTCAGGAGTTGAATTCCTTGGTGGAGGAACTGACTCCAATATTCTCTCAACCAACAGGTGAGAGTGAGAAGGTGAAACTCAAACACTTCATGGAGAGTTTGTTTAGGAGTTTGCTTCTTTTATGAGGCCTAATAAACATAAAAAAACAACCTATGATGTACATTTATTCATGCCTACATCACCTAGCCTTGAAACTAGTGCCATTACATAGAGAATCTTGACTTTGACTGAGTCAAACTAGAAACTAGAAATTTTACACAGTGAAATTTTCCAATTAAAACATAGAAAAGTGTAGAAGCCCAATGCCAACTTTGAGCTGATCTTCAGGTGCCATACAGGGATCAAAATGTCAAACTAACATAACGGTCAACTAGCCCTTCAAGTATAGTTTCTAGAACATTTTGAATTTTTGAATTTGGACAATGGAAAGACCTTCAAAAATCCATTCTCCCAAGGTCACTCCAGAAGCACAGCGCTTGTCAAAAAATGGTCTAGAATGCTAGTTTTTTGCCACCTTTTTGCCTTTTTCTCAAAAACTGAGCCACCTTTGCAAAATATGGAGAAATAAGTTTTTATAGGATGGCAAGAGCTTTCCAAAAATGTATACCTTTCCTCAAATGGAGGCTTGAGGAAAAATCGCAGCGCCTTGGAGCAACTGATTTTCTGAATTTAGACCAAAATTTCTCAGAAAACTCAAAATGCTCATAATTTGCTCAAATTGGAAGGAATGTGTAAAAATATGTTTGTTAAACCTTCATAGATTCTTCAACAAGCATCTCCAAGTTTCCCTAATCCTTTTGGTCTTTTTTGGCCTCCTTGAGCTTATTTTCAAGTTGCTTTACTTTGACATTGGTGATCATGTTTTGAGTTTGGTAGTGGTGCGCCATGTCTCTGAGCAACTGATTATCCCTGTTTTCCTTCTCAAGGAGCTTCTCCAAGTGTTCATTTACCCTATTTATCCAATATTCCTTATCTTGGTGAACCTCAAGGGCAATCCTATCCTCTAGGTCAAGGTCCTCATTCAACAGAATTTATTCTTGCTCTTCTTGCAAAGCTTTCTTGACGCCTCTTGTTCTTAGTCTTTTCCTCTTTCCTTTCCCCTTTGATGATTTTGGCTCGCTTGATTCCATGATCTCCTTACCTTTTCCAACTTTCCACAATAACTTGGCTTTATCCTTTTCTAGGATCAACTTCTTTGATTTGAGCTGACTATTTTCCTATTCAAGGAATGATATGACATATTTTGCTCTTTCCAAATTGATTTCTAACTCCTTGATTTGATAGTCCTTATCCCTGATTGTCTATCACATTTTTGAAGTATGATCCTCAACCTTTAAATCAACCAGTTCAAACTCATTCTCAACTATGTCTTTCTCTTTTGCTGCCAGTTCCTGCTTTGTCGATGAAGAAGGCTTCACCCCTTTCTCTCCATGAGAAGAAAACACAACCCTCTATCCTTTTTGGTATGTTTTGGTCACCTCAGGTCTAGGTGCCTTGGGAACCTCCTCTGATTTGTTTGATAACCATACTTCCATAGGATGTGCTGATGTGTCTTGGTGATGGCTTGGTGAAGTAATCTCATTTCATTTTTGAAACCCTAGATGATAGGAGAGGGGAAAAAACAGTGAGGGATGAGTGGAAAATGAAGTGATGTGAAAGTGGAGTTTGAAAAAATGGAAAAGGAGGTTTGAAAGAGGTGGGAATGAACTATGGAGAGCTGATGAAAATGAGTGGAAAAGAAATGGAGGAATGATCTGCTAGTGAGAAGGAAAAACAGAGTTTGTAGTGAAAGTGCCCCAAAAACCCCTAGGAATGAACTAGGGTTTCACTTTTAGTGAGGTAATTTAATGTTCTGAGGTTGTTTCAGTGGTTCACATGGCATATCAAACATGTATAAAGGTGTAGGGTAAGATTTTACATGTTAAAAATCAAGAAAGGAAAATGGCCATCATCAACCCTATCATTTTTGCATGAGAAATTCACTGAAAAACCCTAATTGAAGAAAGCTTTGGCATGAATTGATTTTGCAAATTAAAAAGGTAAGTAAGGTGGTGTACTTACTTGTAGCTCAGCTTAGGATTGCAATAAAACAAGTGAGCAAGCTTAAAAATTGAGTTTGGGTGAGTTTCAGGCAATTTTAGCTACTCTGGCCCAAGCGCAGTGCAGTGTTCCTGAGCGCAGTGCCAGGCCTCCAAGCATAGCGCAGTCTTCCTTAGCGTAGTGCTGGTCTTCCAAACCGTTTTTGGAGATCTTAAAATGATCCAAATTGAGATCTTGATAGCTCATTGGAAAGCTCTTGAAGTCTGCTATATGATAGACTCCTCAAGAATGCAATTTGGACACTCCATCAGGGAGAAAAATTGATTTTCCCAAGGTCACTCCAAAACCCAGGGTGTCTCTGACAAAAGAGCAGCTCCAACTTGCATAGCACGTTTGGATGCCTTCCACTAATCCAAATCGTTATATGAAGGTACCATTGGAAATATTAGGATGTCTGCTACATAGTAGAGTCCTTAAGCACTACCAAAACCTATTTCAAACCCATGAAAATCTCTCTTGAAGTAAAGATGTCATGAAGTGCAACAACTCTCCCGTAGCAAGTGTATTTTCGAAATTTCTTTCAAATCATAACACCTGTGCTTAAAATGAAGGATATTTTTGTTCCTTAGACTATAATGGACAAAAACCTCTTTCACATTTGTAAAATTATTCTCCATTTGGTCGGAAACATATTTTGAAACAAACATGCCCCTATGAGAAATGATGAGGCAAGGTAGTGTATTGCAACATTGTCTTATTTGAAATAAAACATTACCTTTACCTTTATTTTTCTTTCCCTAAGCTGATAACTCCCTTTACCCACTTAATCACATGATGGACATGTTTTTGGCAACATATGGTATCGTGATGACACATGGAGTGAAGCCCCAGACCATGACCTAAATGAGGAATTTAACCATTTCATGACCTAAGACACTTAAATGAAGATATGATACCTCGAAGAAGACAATGAACATGATGAGTGATTAAGACCATGAGTAAGCGAAGGCAGGAGCAGTGACATAGACACAACAACCAATGACCAAATCTTTATTTGAATATTCACTGAAATGACAAAAACTTGACTTCACACCCTAACAACACCTTGTAAGAGTATATTTGATCACCAATGACAAGCTGGACTGATTGACACTAACATTGGCTCCAACTGGGGATGGCAGCTCCTTGGAGATGTCAATAACACCATAGACCAAGTAGCCTTATCCATTGGGCAATGGAGTCAAAATGCAAAGACTAAACTCAAACTGAAAATGGACTGACTAACTAACTGACTTGACTATAAAAAACATACTGATTGAACTTACTTATGGTAGTAGACCATTGGGATCTTAGGGCCTTCACCTTTGGCATCAAATCTTGATGATAACTACCCGCTTGCTGAAGATGTATATACAATCATGTGTAATGATCCATCCAGTGTAACCAATCCAGCAAGTGGCTACTTACTTGAATTTTTCTTGTACTTTCCTTGAGCAGGTAGAACAAAAAAAAGCTAGGCAACTCCGAGTGTCCATTGAACATGTGCTCATGATCCATAAATATAAGAAAATTCATCTTTCCAGATGGTCGTGACAAATCAGTGTAAGGATCCTTAAAAATTTGAAATGTTACCTTGTCTTGAAATCCAGAAAAAATACAAGTACCCCTTTCATTTTGATATGAAAGAATACTTGGTTGTTGATCCATAGGAAGGCATAGGGAAATATGGCTTTCTTCCACTTGAGTGTTGGCTATAAATTTCTCAAGCATGAGCAACTCTGATTCTATCTTTGGCATACTGTCTATCTCAGACTCATACTCTTCCATTTCATATTCTAAATCATCCTTGAACAAAACACATTCTTCAAGATTATTAAGCAGGCTAGCCCTATCCTTTTCATGAAAGAAAACAATCTTTGTTAGCTGATCTCCTTGCAAGAAATCTACATCACAAGTTGGCTTACTTACAGCAAATGCATGTATAGTTTCATTAGTCTCATGATTGTCATGATTTAAACCCAGATTTTCATTTTCAATAATGGAAGAAATTTCATTTACTCAATCTAGACTGTGTGAGCACTGCAAACCTGCCTTAACTTGGTTTGTAACATGTATTTTCAAAAGCTGATCAATTTCACCTTCAGACAGAGGAGACAACTAAGTTTTATAGAAATCAACATTGGCTTGGTGATTTTCATTTTCAAGATCCCAATTTGTTTCATTCAAGGAGGAATCTGTTGATTCTTGTTGGGAGGAAAAATCATAAAGGGATTCTGATATATCTTCTTCCATACATTCTTCATTCCCATACGAATTTTCAAGAAATTTAATGAAATTATTAGAAATATCACAACAACTATCCATCACTGATAAGGAAAAATTGCAGCTTTGATAATGTTCAAAGAAAACTAAATGAAAATCCTTTAGAGAATATAAACTAGGAGATGGCAGAATCTCATACCATTTCCTCCAAGGTAGCCATGAAAATCTTCATCAGACAATCTTCATGAAACTTAGCCTTTAATTTGTGAATATGAAAATGAAATTTGACCAAATGCAAACTAGCATCTTCTCCATCCTGACCTTTAAACTTTGGCAACCCTGTTTGCCAATCTATACAAGGAATTCGATTTGGAAAACCAGGAATATGAGCTCGATTCATAGGAGCATACCTTTGAGCAGTTGAATCCATCTTGAAAACAATTAAGACACCAAGAAGTTATTCAAACTACCAGTTTTTGAATAGTGGAGTCGCCATGAAAATTCTGAACCTTTGGATTCTTCGACACTGGAGTCGCCAGGTGAAATATGCACAACCTTTCTTGTGTCTAATCACTGTTCACCATCAGCAATTAGATCTGATCTTTGTCATTCTTTCCTAGGGAAGATACAATCTTTCGTTCCCCGACAACAACGCCAAAAACGTTAGTCCTTACAATCTCATAGGCTAAAAAGGAAATTGAGAAGGGTAACCTCAAACCACTTCAGCTCAGTATATAGCCCTGCTGAGCATGAGAGGGATCTCTCTAAGTTTATTATTAGTGATATGACTTTAAAGAAAATGTGTTTTAGGCTATATATGTGTATTTGTTTGTTTTTTTGTGAAAATTGAGTTTTAGGGTTTTCTAAACTTATGGTTTGGAGTCACAAATAGGTCTAGGCTGTAAGAGTGCATGAAAAAATATGAGAACGAGATATATATCAGAAGCCATCATGTATTTGGAATAGTTGTTAGTGTAGTATAGATGAGAAAGTGTAGAAGAAACTAATGAGCATAAGTAAACATGATTTCATTAGCTTAGGAGGACATAAACATAACTATGAAAACCAGATAACAGAGCTTGAAAAACAAGAATTTTGTATATTTCATTGTAAGGAATCCATAGAAAGAAGAGATATAATATAGATAAATATGTTTAGACCATTAGAAAACAAATAGAATGAAGTACAAGCACCATGAACTCACTGGGATAGAGTTCCTTGAAAATAGCTGCAACATGTCTCTGTATTAGCTGAAAAGATGATTACATGCAATCTTCCTTCACAAAAAGTTCAACCCTCTTCTCCTCAAGAGAAATGATACATATAGACTTTCCTAGACCACTTTCCCACCTTCAAGAGTCGAATTCCTTGGTGTAGGAACTGGCTCCAAGATTCTCTCAATCAGCGGGTGAGAGTGAGAAGGTGAAACTCAAACACTTCATGGAGAGTTTGTGTAGGAGTTTGCTTCTTTTATGAGGCATAATAAATGTCAAAAACAACCTACGATGTACATTTATTCATGCCTACATCACCTAGCCTCGAAACGAGTGCCATTACATAGAAAATCTTGAATTTGACTCAGTCAAACTAGAAACTAGAAATTTTACACAGTGAAATTTTCCAATTAAAACATAGAAAAGTGCAGAAGCGCAACGCCAACTTTGACATGATTTTCAGGTGCCTTACAGGGGTCACAATGCAAATCTTAGAGAACGGTCAACTATCCCTTCAAGTCCATTTTCCAGAACCGTTTGAATTTTTGAATTTGGACCATGGGAAGACCTTCAAACATCCATTCTCCCAAGGTCACTTCAGAAGCACAACACCTGTCAAAAAATGGTCCAGAATGCTAGTTTTTTGCCTTTTTCTCCAAAATGGAGCCACCTCTGCAAAATCTGGGTAAATGGGTTTTTATAGGATGGCAAAATCTTTCCAAAAATGTATACCTTTCCTCAAATGGAGGCCTGAGGAAAAAGCACAGCACCAAGGCGCTGCGCGTCTAACTGTGTACCAATCTAAGTCTCTGGTGAATAAACTGTTCCTGTGGAAAAAGCTGTATAACCTGAGGATGAAAGATGGAGACTCTATGATAGAGCATATGAATGCATTTAATACTGTGGTAAGTCAGTTATCGTCTGTTGATATCAAAATTTCAAATGAAGATAAGTGCATTAGTTTGTTATGTTCTCTACCAGATTCGTGGGATAGTCTGGTTATTGCAATAGGTAGAAATGCAATTGCCTTGCAGTTTGATGAAATAATCTCATCCTTGCTGACGAAGGAGATGAGATGGAAAAATATGGAGAGCTAGAATGGTGATGCCTTGTCTGTACAAGGACAGTCCCAGAACAGAAACAAAAATAAGTCATCAAGTGGGAGATTTAAATCTAGAGGGAGATCTAAATCTCCAGGAAAACCTGTAAAGGTGGTGTGCTGGAAATGCGGAAAGGAAAGGCACTACAAAAGGGATTGTAAATCTAAAGATCCTAACAAAGGAAAGGTATCTGATGATGCTCCTTTTGCAAAGACGAAAGTCACCTCAGATGAAGGTGGGGATGTGTACTTGGCTTCTTCAAGTACACATGTAGATCATGAGGCATGGTTGATTAACTTAGGTGCATCCTTTCACTTCACTCTCCATAGAGAGTGGTTCTGCAAGTGTGAGAAATATGATGGTGGTGATGTCTTCTTGGGGCATGATAGGAAGGCTAGAATCATTGGTAGCGGAAAGGTAAAGTTGAAGTTGCAATGTGGAAGGGTTAGAACACTTCCGGGTGTTCTGCATATTCCTGCATTGGCCAAAAATCTGATTTCTGTAAGTAAGTTGGATGATGCAGGTGTAAAAATAGTGTTCGAGAAGGATACCTACAAGATGGTTCGGGGAGCACTGGTATTGATGCAGGGAGTTCGAATTGGAACTCTGTACAAGATACAATGTAGCACTTTTGTTGATGGGTGCAACAGCTCTGTGGTTCCTGAAAGTGGAGCAGAAAATCTAGTGGTCTTTAGAGAGAAGACCATGCTATGGCATCAAAGGCTTGAACATATTGGACAGAAGGGTATTCGAATACTTCATGCTAAAGGTATGGTAGAAGGTATGAGTAATAGGTCTCTGGATTTTGATTTCTCCGAAAATTTTGTATATGGGAAGCAAAATTGGGTGAGTTTCCCCTCTGGTGGTAAGAGGGCGAAATAGATATTGGAGCTTGTGCACAGTGATGTGTTTTGACCTGTGAAGGTTCCATGACTGGGTAAGTCTATGTACTATGTATCCTTTATAGATGACTTCTCAAGGAATACACGGATATATTTCCTTAAGAAGAAATCTGAAGTCTTTGACAGGTTTAAAGAATTTAAGGCTCTGGTGGAAAACCAGACAGACAAGAAGATAAAGGTGCTGAGGATAGATAATAGTGGAGAGTTTTGCAGTAAGGAATTTGAAGAATTATGTAAGAAGTGTGGTATAACACAACAGAAGACTACTCCATATACACCTCAGCAAAATGGAGTTGCAGAAAGAATGAATAAGACGTTGATGGAAAGGGCAAGAAGCATGCTTAGTGGTGTCGGGTTAGGATAGGAATTCTGGGCAGAGGCGGTGGAGACAACATGTTACCTGGTCAACAGATCACCTTCATTAGTGTTGGAGTATAAGACTCCACAAGAGGTATGGACTGGTAAGAGACCCTCTCTTTTACATCTGAGGGTATTTGGATGTGATGCATATGTACATGTTCCATAGGAGAAATGAACCAAGTTGGATAGTAAATTTGAAAAGTGCATCTTTATTGGGTATAAGGATGGTTTAAAGGGTTATAAGCTTTGGAACCCAGCAACAAGGAAGGCTATGTACAACCTAGATGTGGTGTTCAGAGAGGTGAAATATGTTATTAAACATGAAGTCCAGCCAAAGGAACCTGAGAAGATAGAGTTTGAGCTAAAGGAGGAAGAATCATACTATATAGTAGAGGAGGAATCAGAAGATGAAGAGCCACAAACTCCGGGTGTAAGAAGATTAGTTCGAGAAAGAAGGCAACTAGAAAGGTATAGTCCATCTGCTTTCTGTTCAAATTTTACTTTATCTATTACTGACAATGATCCCAGAACTATGAAGGAAGCAGTAGATTCATAGGATGGAAAAATCTGTAAAGAGGCCATGGTTGATGAAATGGCATCTTTGCACAAAAATGAAGCTTGGGATTTGGTGGAGTTTTCGGCTGGAAGGAAACCCATTGGTAGCAAATGGGTGTTCAAGAAGAAAACAAATGCAGAAGGAAAGGTGGAGAAATACAAATCTTGGTTGGTAGCAAAAGGTTATTCCCAGGTGTCGGGAATTGATTTTGGTGATATTTTTTCTCCTGTTTCCAAGGTAACTTCTATTAGATTACTTTTATCTGTTGTTGTTGCTTTTTATTTTGAGGTAGAACAGATGGATGTGAAGATAACATTTCTTCATGGGGATCTAGAAGAGGAGATCTACATGAAGCAACCTGAAGGCTCTGCAGTGAAGGGTAAGAAAGAACTGGTATGCAAGTTAAAGAAGTCTCTGTATGGGTTAAAACAGTCACCAAGGATGTGGTATCAGAAATTTGATACATTTATACGGGGACTTGGCTTCACCAGAAGCAAAGCATATCACTGTGTGTATTTTAAATTAATTGGTGACCATGTTATTTATCTGGTCTTGTATGTGGATGATATGTTGCTGGTTGGAAATGACAAAGAAATTGTCCAGGATTTGAAGACCCATTTGTCCTCCAAATTTGACATGAAAGATCTTAGTGCTGCAAACTATATTTTGGGCATGGAAATTAAAAGAGATCAGACAAAGAGGAAGCTCTGGTTAAAGCAGAGAAATTATGTCAAGACAATATTACAGAGGTTTAATATGCAGGATCGTAAACTAGTGAAGGTTCCTATTCATATTGGTGTAAAGTTATCTGTTGAACAGTGTCCCAAGACACAAGAAGAGGAAGAGGACATGTCTTGTGTTCCATATGCAAGTGTAGTCGGTAGCCTGATGTATGCGATGGTTTGTACTAGACCAGACATTGCACATGCAGTGGGAGTATTGAGCAGGTTTATGTCAAAACCAAGGAAGGAGCACTGGACAGCAGTGAAGCGGGTTTTCAAGTATTTGCGTGGCACTAGTGATTATTGTTTGTGCTACCTAGGAAGACCAGGATTGAACAGTGTTGGATATTCATGGCTTTGTTGATGCAAACTGGGCTGGAGATCTAGATCAAAGAAGATCTACAAGTGGGTATGTTTTTAACCTATTTGGAGGTTCAGTCAGCTGGATGAGTAAGAAACAATCTGTAGTGGCACTATCAACTACAAAGGTAGAATACATGGCAGCCACGCATGCAAGCAAGGAAGAAGTTTGGTTGCAGAGATTGTGCTCAAGTATGGGGTTAGTACAGGGAGCTATAAGGATAGAATATGACAACCAAAGTGCAATTTTCTTGGCAAAGGACCTTGCTTACCATTCAAAGACAAAGCACATTGACGTCCAGTATCACTTTGTGAGGGATATGATAGAAGACAAAAAGGTGTTGTTGGTAAAGGTGGACACTTTGAAGAACACTGCAAATGCATTGACAAAATCTGTGAGATCTGAGAAGTTCTCTTGGTGTAGAGAAACAATGGGTGTTTTAGGGCTGGATAAATGACTAAGCTCTCCTGTGGCCCCCTGTGGAAAGAAAACAACAAGTGGGAGGATGTTGGGTTGCATTATATTATTTCCATGACTAACCCACGTAGTGAACCGAGGGGCTGGAGCCCCCCATTCGTTGTGTTGATTGCGCAGCGAGGGGGTCACAGGGGGGTTTGAGGGGGCAGGTAGCCCCCCTTTACGGGGTCTGGGGAAACGCCGCAGGAAAAAAAAATTGGACCCTATATTAGGTTGGGCAAACCTAGCTATGGTTTTCGGTCCATGGTTTTGGACACGATGGTTTACGGTCCATGGTTTTGGATGCGGTGGTTTTTGGTCCATGGTATTGGATTCTTTGGCATGTATAAATATGTATTGTAACATTGAAAGGAACATAATGAAAAATCAAGCTGGTAGTCCCGGTTTTGGGATCCATGGGAAAATCTTTGTGTATATGTGTTTTATGTGTTATGCTCTCGATATTGTTTATTTTCTGTGTTTTAGAATTCGTATGTAGCTAATTTCTGTATGGGGTTAAAACCTACACATCTTGGGATAGTGCTTTTTGCCACAGAAGCACTAAGAATTGTAGATCAATGCCTTCACCTCGGGCATGGAGTCATGTAATGCTTCGCCAAATTCAATTTTATGGAAAATATACAATGAATTCACTGTGATATTTACAATGACAAGGTGTACGTGACTCAAAACTAGAAATAATGTTTGAGGTACTACCCCATTGACATGAAGTTGTAAAGTTTCACCATCAATGTATTGTTTGCCCTTACCTCTGTAATCCTGAAGGGCCCATACCAGAGAGGGTGATCAACAAATGGATCCTGGATAAACCTCTAAGTCTAAAAGAATTCATGCAAGAGGTAAAAGGTGCCAAATGGCACAAATACTTTGTAAATTAGAGGAAAATTAAAGTCACAAGCTGCTCTCAGAAATAGTCTCATTGCAGAGATCTTCTCATTCTGAATCCAACGCAACTTGAATGGGCAAAAACAGACTTTAGATGAAGAAGTTATCATGAAAAGAAGCTCCCATTGTTCTTTGAGAAAAGAGGCTAAAAAAAAAGAAAACAACGAAAAAAGGCATATTAGAGGCTTAAACCAAATTTGCACAACAGCCATCGGATCTGGCTGATCAATGGTCCAGATCCGATCAACAATTGTAATCAGCAGTGGCTATCAGAGGATACCAGAGCACAATCTATGGTTGTTGCGATCATGATCGGCGATTGCAACGAAGCGATATCGCAATTAGTGACCATAACAGAGTGCTACACAGGCCCGGGGCATGAGTGATTTGTGATTGCTCCAAGTCGCATCGTAATATTGCATTGGCGCATTACAATGGAGCGGGGCACATATATATGTATATATGCGATGCGATGGCCGGAACTGACAGGGCTCTAGGCGGTAATTGATATATTTTAAAGTCTGTTAAAAGGCAGTTTTATATGCATTTTCGCATATTTCGTTTAATAAACAAAAAGCAAAGGGAAGCATGATGCGATGGAACCCGGACCCGAAGAGGTTCGGGAATGAAAATGTATAACATTTCAAATCCGCCTAAAGCCATATTTGCATTATTTCCCATGTTTTAATGTATTTTAAAAACATAAAGGGAAAACCCATGGAGCAAGCATTGAGACATGCGATAGCGACTCACAGGCAGATCCGATAGGAAAATAAAGCACAACTATGAATGTTTCAAGTCTAGATGGACAATGTTTTGCGGATTTTACCGTGTTTTGCAGCGATTTCCTGTGTTAACAGAAAACAATTGTTTTCAAGGATTCAAAGCGCTTGTGGCTCCTTCCATTATGGAATTGGTGACATTCATCCCTAAGGGTTTTTACCAATCATTGCTAATGCTCAAGGAAGGGATTTGAGCATACCAAAATAGGAAGATGAAGAGCCCAAGAGGGACAATGAACAAGCAGTGCCAATTTGGTTTAAAGGTGACAGAATAACAGAGAACAGGGGTTGTTGAGTTGTTGATGGTGGCCAAGTTGCTGCTGGGTTGTTGGAGTTGTTGCTGAAGTGGAGCACAAGCAGGCAGCACTGAGACAGGAGCATAGAAGCCAAAGAGGTAACATAGAAGCAAAATACAACCAAGGGAGTCACTTGGTGTTCAAGTGAAAAGCCCAGAGAGAGCTGTAAACGAATAGAAGGTAGAAAGAATCCAAAGTGCAGAGTGAAGAGCTGAGAGCCAGAGTCAGAGCCAAGAGCTAGAACCAAGAGCCAAAGAGCCAGAGTCAGAGCTAAGAGCCAGAACCAAGAGCCAAGAGCTAGAGCCAAGAGCCAAAGCCAAGAGCCAGAGCTTCAAGAGCCAAGATATTAAATGGTGTCTAAACCCACTATTTATGTGTATAACAATAGGAGTTGATCCAAAGAGATTGTAAAAAGACTTATACCATAATTCCAAAGAGCCTAGTTGAGTTGACTAGAGCTCACGGAGATGTAGCCCAAGAAGTGTGGGTGAACTCCAAATTAAATCGATGTTTCTATGTGTGTTTTATTGTTGCATTATCTCTGCTTTTTTTACTGTTATATGTATTTATACATCAGTGTCAGCACACTAATTTACAACATAACAACATAAATTAAAGCAAGTAATCAGTTGAAAACAAATACAAGCATACACCCACATTTTCAAGCATTTCTTAATTATGCATTGGTTAATCAAATAGACTTGGGAAAATTCAAGCTTTGGAAGTGGGAGAGGTTCTTGTAAGTTATACAAGAAGCCTAAGAGCCCCATTTTCAGATCAGAGGGTCAAACCTCCCAAGTTTTCCCTTGTCGTCTCTCCTAGTATCCCATCTTAGCACTAGGTCTCCAGCTTTAAAATCAATTTCTTTAGCTTTTCTGTCAAAAATACCCTTCATTTTTTATTGATACATAATCAAATTATCTCTCACCTTATCTCTGCTTTCATTCAAATCCATTACCTTATGCATCCTTCTCACTAAAGCATTGGGTTCTTCCTTTGCTTCCTGAATCATTGCAATCACAGGCTTCATAAGATGACTAGGAAACAAATCCTGTGTTCCATAGACTAGCTCAAAAGGTGATTTTCCTGTAGACCTTTTATAGTGACTCGAACAGCCCAAAGAAAAAACTTCAATTTTTGAATCCCAATCCTTCTGATTCTCTGTAATGGTCTTTTTTAGAAGTTTCGCCAATGTTTTGTTGGATTCAGCCAATCCATTCCCTTGAGGGTGATAAGCTATTGAATGAGATAAAATTACATTATAATTTTGACAAAAAGCAACAAATCTAACTGAACTGAACACTTGAGCGTTGTCAATTATGATTTTAACAGGGCACCCAAATCCGCTAAAATTTTTTTCTTCTAAAAACTTCATCACCACTTGGTCATTTGCCTTTCTAGTAGGTATAGCTTCTACCCACTTGGTGAAATAATCAGTTGTTGTAAGAATCCATTTATATTTTCCACTTGAAGGGGGATTAATTTCTCCAACGAAGTCTAGCCCCCATTTTCTAAATGGTTCTTCTATGAAGACTGGAATCAATGGCAAAGGGGCCAACTTCTTCTTCTCAGTGAAAAACTGACACTTTTGACAACCTCTGACAAACCTATATATATCACTAAATAAGGTAGGCCAATAAAAGCCCGCCTGGATAATTTTAATGCAGTGACCTTCCAAATGTAATGGCACCCACACAACCTTTCATGATAATCCTTAATTATCTTTGTAGACTCATCTTCTGTCAAACATAGTAGCGAAATTCCAATAGGATATTTCCAATACAATCTACCCTCTATAATCACATATGGTTGTGCCTTGATTTTTAATGCTCTATATCTTGCTCTATCTAATGACTGAGGGCAAGAAAGAAAACATAAATAGTGAACTATGTGCTTATACCAATTTGAGCATAGAAATTTGTATCGGATCTTCATACCTAGCTTTGACTTATCTTCATTTTCTTTACTCGTTTCTTCATTTACAGGTGTTAGTAAATTGATTCCTAAAGCCTGAAAATTTGACTCAGCCAACATCTTTGCCAACCCCTATCCTTTCACTAGTTTGGTTGGCTTTATGTCTAGGTCATATTCTTGGATCTTAGCTATCCATTTTCCTCTTTTACCCTCCACATCACTCTGGACTAGGACATCCTTCACTGCAGCATTTGGCACATAAGAAACAATTTGTGACTGTAACACATAGGTCCTAAAAGCTTTTAGGGCCTTCACTAAGGTGTACACCTACTTTTCAAGAATATTGTATTTGAGTTCAGCATCCCTAAGTACCTTACTAAAGAAAGAAATTGGCTGCTCTTTACCTTCATCATTTTTCTGTAGCAAAACAGTAGCTATTGAACTAGGTGATGCAAATGAGAATATTTGAAAGGGCTTTTGATAATCAGGACTAATCAAAACTGGAGCTGCTTGTAGTGCTTCTTTGATTCTTGAAAATGACTCTTTAGCCTCTTTGGTCCAATGTACTTCATTTTCCTTTTTCAACATATTAGTAATCTCTTTCACAATTTCAGCATAGTTTGACACGAATCTCCTTAGAAAAATTATTTTTGTAGGTTTTAACCCTGTATAGAAATTTCCTGCATACGAATTCTAAAACACATAAAATAAACAATGTGATAATACATATTTATACATGCTGAATCCAATACCATGGATCGAAAACCATCGTGTCAAAAACCATGGAATGAAAACCATCGCGTCCAAAAACATGTGTGAAAATCATGTACAAAATCATAGGTGGATCCGCCCAACCTAACATAGGTTCCAAAACCAAAATTTTTCGGGGTGTTGCCTCGGACCCCATAGAGTTGGGTTAACTGCACCCCTCAAACCCCCTGTGAACCCCCCTCTACGCAATCGGCGCAATAAATGGGAGGCCTCCGCCCCATCGCTAACCCCCCAGTTAACTACGTGGGCTAGTCGTGGAAAGAACATAACACAACCCAACATTCTCCCACTTGCTGTTTTCTTTCCACAGGGGTCCACAACAGAGCTTAGTCATTTATCTAGTGCTGTAAAGCCCATTGTTTCTCTACACCAAGAGAACTTCTTAGAGCTCACAGATTTTGTCAATGCATCTGCAGTATTCTTCAAAGTGTCCACCTTTACTAGCAACACCTTTTTGTCTTCTATCATATCCCTCACAAAGTGATACTGAACATCAATGTTCTTTGTATTTGAATGATATGCACGGTTCTTTGCCAAGAAAATTGCACTTTGGCTGTCACAGTCTATCCTTATAGCTCCCTATACTAACCCCATACTTGAACACAATCTCTGCAACCAAATGGCTTCCTTGCTTGCATGAGTGGCTGCCATGTATTCTGCCTCTGTAGTTGATAGTGCCACTACAGATTGTTTCTTACTCATCCAATTGACTGCACCTCCAAATAGGTTAAACACATACCCACTTGTATATCTTCTCTGATCCAGATCTCTAGCCTAGTCTGCATCAACAAAGCCACGAATATCCAACACTCTATCCAATCCCGATATTCCTTGGTAGCACAAAACATAATCACTAGTGCCATGCAAATATCTGAAAACCCGCTTCACTAATGTCCAATGCTCCTTTCCTGGTTTTGACATAAACCTGCTTAATACTCCCACTGCACGTGCAATCTCTGGTCTAGTACAGAAAATTGCATACATCAAGCTACCGACTACACTTGCATATGGAACAAGGGACATGTCCTCTTCCTCTTCTTGTGTCTTGGGACACTATTCATCAGATAACTTTACACCTACAGGAATAGGAACCTTCACCGATTTACTATCCTGCATATTAAATCTCTGCAATATTGTCTCGACATACTTCCTCTGGTTTAACCAGAGCTTCCTCTTTTCGCGATCTCTTTTAATTTCCATACCCAAAATGTAGTTTGTAGCACCAAGATCTTTCATGTCAAATTTGGAGGACAATTGGGTCTTCAAATCCTAGATAATTTCTTTGTCATTTCAAACCAACAACATATCATCCACATACAAGACCAAATAAATAACATGGTCACCAATTAATTTAAAATACACACAGTGATCTGCTTTTCTTCTGGTGAAGCCAAGTCCCCATATAAATGTATCAAATTTCTGATACCACACCCTTGGTGTCTATTTTAGCCCATACAGAGACTTCTTTAACTTGCACACCAGTTCTTTCTTACCCTTCACCGCAAAGGCTTCAGGTTGCTTCATGTAGATTTCCTCTTCTAGATCCCCGTGAAGAAATGTTGTCTTCACATCCATCTATTCTACATCAAAATCAAAAGCAGCAGCAACAGGAGAAAAAGTATCACCAATATCAATTCCCAACACTTGGGAATAACCTTTCGCTACCAACCGAGCTTTGTATTTCTCCACCTTTCCTTCTGCATTTGTCTTCTTCTTGAACAACCACTTACTACCAATGGGTTTTCTTCAAGCCGGAAACTCCACCAGATCCAAAGCCTCATTTTTGTGCAAAGATGCCATTTCATCAACCATGACCTCTTTCCAGAGTTTTCCATCCTCTGAATCTACTACTTCTTTGACAGTTTTGGGATCATCATCAGTAATAGATAAAGAAAAATTTGAACAAAAGGCAGATGGACTATACCTTTCTGGCTGCCTTCTTTCTCGAACTAATCTTCTCACACCCGGAGTTTGTGGCTCTTCATCTTTTGATTCCTCCTCTGCTGTAGAGTCTGACTCTTCCTCCTTTAGCTCAAACTCTATCTTCTCAGGTTTCTTTTGTTGGACTTCATGTTTAATAGCATCTTTCACCTCTCTGAACACCAAATCTTGGCTGTACACAACCTTCCTTGTTACTGGGTTCCAAAGCTTATAACCATTTAAACCATCCTTATACCCAATAAATATGCACATTTCAGATTTACTATCCAACTTGGTTCATTTCTCCTTTGGAACATGTACATATGCATCACATCCAAATACCATCAAATGTGAAAGAGAGGGTTTCTTACCAGTCCATACCTTTTGTGGAGTCTTATCCTCCAACGCTGATGAAGGTGATCTACTGACCAGGTAACATGCTGTCTCCACCGCCTCTGCCCATAATTATTGTCCTAACCCGGCACCACTGTGCATGCTTCTTGCCATTTCCATCAACGTCATGTTCATTATTTCTACAACTCCATTTTGTTGAGGTGTATATGGAGTAGTCTTCTGCCGTGCTATACCACACTTCTTATAGAATTATTCAAATTCCTTACTACAAAACTCTCCACTGTTATCTGTCCTCAACACCTTTATCTTCTTCTCTGTCTGGTTTTCCACCAGATCCTTAAATTATTTAAACTTGTCAAAGACTTCAGATTTCTTCTTGAGGAAATATATCCATATATTCCTTGAGAAGTCATCCATAAATGATACATAGTACACAGACTTACCCAGTGATGGAACCTTCACAGGTCCAAACACATCAAAGTTCTAATATATGTTTCGCCCTCTTACCACCAGAGGGGAAACTCACCCGATTCTGCTTCCCATATACACAATTTTCATAGAAATAAAAATCCAGAGAGTTATTACTCATGCCTTATACCAAACCTTTACCATGATGTATTCAAAGGCCCTTCTCTCCAATATGTCCAAGCCTTTGATGCCACAGCATGGTCTTCTCTACAGAGACCACTAGGTTTTTTGCTCCACTTTCAGGAACCACAGAACTGTTGCACCCATCAACAACCGTGCTACCTTGTAGCTTTTACAAAGTTCCAATCCAAACTCCCCACATCAATACCAGTGCTCCCCGAACCATCTTGCAGGTATCCTTCTCAAACATTGTTTTTACACCTGCATCATCCAACTTGCTTATAGAAATCAAATTTCTAGCCAATGCAAGAATATGCAAAACACCCGGAAGTGTTCTAACCCTTCCACTATGCAACTTCAACTTTACTTTTCCGTGACCAATGATTCTAGCCTTCTGTTGGGGCCAACAACAACCCCCCTTCTTATTTTAGTTTTATTACTAATACTAAATAAATGGGGACCCTTCATCTAAACAATAAAAAATTAATTAGAACTTGCATTCCATTTTTGAATAAATATTACTATCATAAACTTTGGAAAATACCTGCAAAAATCCAAAAGGACATAAGTTTTATGATGATTTTGAACAAAATCTTTCTCTCAAAGCATCGCATCCCATCACAAAAAGTTAATGATGACACCATATGAGAAAACTCCTAAGATTTTGAAATCGCGATGCGAGATCGAACAACGAAGAAACTCATCGCGCGTTGTAGATTCCATATGCCTCAAAGTATTACTTAAGGTGAAATACCTCAAACTGGCTATATGCGATAACCCGTCTCGCAAATCGCATTTCGCAGAAACACATGGTAATGAATGATTGTCAAAACATAACGGATTAGCAATATTACGATCTGCGATATTGCGAAGAAAATCGCAAAATCACTTTATCAGAGATCTGCAAGGCACATCATTCCAATTTTTTTTTCGTAATCCGATGTCAAGTTATGAGCATTAATGTTAATTTAATAGGTTAGTTGATGATCATTAATGAAATAATGTTTCGATTTGATCAAGAAGTCAGTTCACATAGGGTGGTATATTTTATATGATTTCGGCATTTAAAGCTTTTCCGTCACCTTATTCATATCATTACTCTTTCCTTATTTTTGTAAATTGCAGGAGCGGAAAATAGAAAGATATACGTAGAAATGTTCAGAGTATACTAAGAAAAGGAGGAGAAGCTCTGATTTCTGAAGTCATCTAACAAGAATGTGCAAGAGGCAAAAACTGGCACTAGGGAAGCCTGGATAAAGAAACAGAGGCAGTTTTCGATGCGCAATTAATTGCGCATCTCTGAGAAAAACCCCTTGAGAAGGAAAGCCTCTGAATGTTTAGTTGCCTGAAAGCCCGGGAAATTGTAGGAAAAAGTGCTAAAGGCTAAAAGCAAAACCCGAGCTCTAAAAAATAGTGGTATTTATCAGGGATATACTTAAATGGTATGTAAATTTCTCTCAAATGCACAACATCTACAGACCAGCTGGAAGTAAAAAGCTCAAGAAAGAGCAGAATCTATCAAGAGGTTAACCAAGTTGAATTGGGATTCTTACTGGTAGTACTTGGTTAAACCACATAGTCAATGCATGACTCTCAAATTCCTCACTAACTCTGCTGAGAAGATAGCGCCAACACTTGCCGATTCTATTTTTGCACGACAACTAAAGTCGAAGGTTGGCCAACCAACTCTCCTCAAGCCGATGCTGAATGCTTGCGACCATAGAAAACAGATACATAGATAGTAATTTCCAGATTCAGTTTTAGTTTTAGTTTTGCCTTAGATGAGGACGATCATTTAAACCTCCTCCTATATTTTTGTAATAAACTATTTTTAGAATTTAGCTAGTAGTATTTCAACCCTTCTCATGCATTTAGAGAAGGGTCCTGAAATTTGTCAAAAACGTTTCCTCAGAACATGCACTTCTGCACCCTCAGAGGAGGTTTTGATGAATGAATGGAACAAGATTTATTGATATCTATGTTTAATATTTGCTACTAAAATTGCACTTTTGTACTCTTAGTAGATGTTGAACTAAGAAGAGAAAAATCATTCTTGCTGAAAGCTCATGAGTAGAACTTGTTATCAATGGTACTTTTATCTCTTAACGATTTCTGCCTATGTGTTTAAGTGATATTTATGTTCAGTTATTTATATATGAATGCTTGAATGTTTGAGTTATCATTTGGCACTTTTGTACGGTGATGGCTATTCTATTTATGCTTAATATATGAATGACTTATTATGCGATATGCTTTTCACAACTATTTTGGCTAACTTTTTATACGAAACGGTTCATCTTTATTGAATTCTTTTCTCATAGCAATTGAATGATATTTATTACCAATTGCTATTAGAAACTATTTTAGATCACATAATTGAAAGATTAAATCCTGGGTTAGTTTTAGAATTAGATATTTCTGTTCATTAGAATACAATTGCATGTTATTAGATTAGATTTAGAATAAAAGCATTTTACTTAGGAATTATTAGAAAGGAAATATCAATTCTCAACACACACACACACATAAATTGGGAAACTGGTCCCATTATCCCCAGTCGGACCCACCATCCCAAACAGAAAAGGAGCTGCTAACCAAGGTCCGGACTGAGTGGGTATCCCCCTTGTTGTAGACCCGATTTTTGGGGCTTCAACATATTTGGTCCTAGAAGGAGGGCCCAAACTATGAATGGCTAGTAAATCTAAATCTAAATACCATTCTGAGAGTAAATCGCCCTCAACATCTCTCCCGACTTCTCCATCGCACTTAGAATCTTTAAATCTTGAGAGAGAAGTCGATAAAACAAAAACCATTGCCACAAACCCGAACATTTCAGAGAGATCGACTATTGAACCTCCTGAACTTGAATCTTTGATCCATAAACTTCAAGGATTTTCTATATCACCCCAGAAATCTAAAATATCTCAAGGTAGTGTGACTTCGCAATATAACCCTTCTCATCCTCTTGCCAGATTGCAGAGTGAAAAGTTTGGTATCGAACCAACTGAATTACCTCTACCTAAAAGGAAAATAGCAAGGAAATCATCTAAAGGGCCTGATAGCGAGACTCTTTCATCATCGTCATCCATCTTGACCTCTCCACTGCCAAGTCAACCATCCACTCCTCCACTTCAAATTATTGTCCAACACACTACTGGAACTTCAACATCTCCTTCACAATCATTTGGAAATGTAATATCCTCATCTTCCCAACTGAAAGGAACATCTTCTGCGCTTTCTTTTGTTAGTAGTTCAACGATGGCCCAAAACCCATGGCATAGCCCAGGGGCAGTCTTAATGCCTGCACCCTTGAGTCAACTACCATCCCATCCTAAAAAATGGCTGCCTAAGTTTAATCCTGAAGCAGGCATGATAGCAGAAGAACACATCAACAACTTTATGTTGTCTATAAATCTCAATGGAGTTACTAATGAAGATGTTTTTTTCCGGCTCTTTCCTTACACTTTGCAAGGAACAGACAGATCCTGGTATTTTTCATTACCATCCGGATCTATCACTAGTTATGATATTTTCCAAGAGCAATTCTTGACTAAGTTTGGTGATGATAGGTCTACTGCGACATTGATCAATGACCTGTCAAATATTAAGACCGAAACAAGAGAACCTATCAAAGATTTTAACTCACGCTTCAACAAACTTTTGAATAAAATTCCTGCTGCTTCCAAGCCTAGCGAGGAAGTTCGAATTGAATGGTGCATATTTGCTTTACCATCAAACATAGAGATCTTTGTCGATAGGGCTGCCAAAACAACTTTGGTTGATAATATGAAAGAAGCAATAGCGGTAGAAAAATGTATCATAGCCTTAGAGAAGAAAAACATTGTTGATGAACGAAAATCAAAGAAGGTCACTTTTAAAGAAGATCCTAAGAAAAAACAACCCAAAGACCCATTTGATTTAGAAGAATTGCAGAAAGTTTTGAAAACCATGTCTAACGAGATGGTTGATATTAAGAAACAAGTAGCAGAGACTTCTTCTAAAAAGGCTTACAGGCCTTATAGAAGAAATCCTTCAACTAATTTAAAGCCTCCCAATGCAATTACAAATGCAGAATCAGAAGAAGAAGAAGATGAAGTTTCTAATGAAGAGCCCACAGATGAAGAAGAAGTTGTAGAAGTGCAGGGAATGTGGGACTTCATTCTTCCTGACGAAGAGGATCAAGAGGCATCACCAGTCAGTACAAGAAGTAGAAATCAACTCGATCCTCCACAACCAACTGCTAAACAGAAGAGCGCAAGCTCGATATCTAAAGATAAGTCACAGGTAAGAAAACGTCACCCAAAGCGACTCAAACGAGCCCAGTCCAATCTGATTCACCAAATCCATCCAAATTTTTTTTTGTTTCTAATGAGATGGAGTATAATATCGTAGAAGAAATGAAGAAGACTAGGGCTAACATTACCTTTCATGAATTGAGCAAACTAAAACATCAACAAAAGCTCCTTTTGAAGGAATTACACGCGATACCTATTGCACCTTTGCTCGCCGCTGTAATCTCACAAGCTTCTCATGAGATGGGAAGACCTCCAACTAATGTGACTAATAAAGTTGATCCAAATGATATCACCTTAATTGGAGGAAGGACAAGACCTCATACTCCTCCATTTCTACTTACTTATGAAGTTTTCAACAAAAACTTGCATAGTTGTTTAGTAGATTCAGGAGCTTCATCTAATATCTTACCCAATTCAATATGTGCAAAGTTGAACGTTCAACCGAAAAAGTCTACAGTACGCATAGTTCAACTAGACCGGTCACAGGTTGAAGAGATCGGTGAACTAAATCAAGTTACCATAAGGTTGTCATCGGAATCCAAAGGTATGTCAAGTTATTCATATTCTAGCTGTAGACATTCCAAAATTTTATGGCTTAATTCTTAGTAGGGATTGGTCTAAAAAGCTTCATGGATACGTTGCTACCAATTGGTCACATATGTGGCTCCCTTACAATGGTAAACCAAATCAGATAAAGGTTGAGCGAGAAAGACATCAAAAATACATAGTAACAGAATTGGAAGGAGAAAATGAACCTGTAGCATACAACAACAATATAATTGGCAACTATTCTATTGATTCTTTCTTAGGAAATTTTAATGGTCATACTTATCCTTACTTAGAAAATTATGTTTTGTCTCAAGTAGAAAACTTTTTCCAAACAGATAGTTCTAAATGTGTTAATTTTATAGATAGTCCTGTAAATAAATCTTTATTTTGGAAGTTATTTTTTTACGGTTCTAAGTCTAACGATGGAGCAGGAGAAGGATGCATATTAGTTAGTCCAGAGGGAAACAAAACTATGCTAACTTGTAAACTCGAGTTTGATTGCACCAATAACATTGCAAAGTACGAGGCTTTAGTCCAAGGATTATATAAGGCAATCGGATTAGATATCAAGTATCTACAAATCTTCGGAGATTCTGAAACTGTAATTAGACAGGTACAAAATACTATACATTTCCTATCAGGTCATTTAAAGAATTATCAATCTTTAGTGCAAGATCTGACTGAACATTTTATAGCATTCATTATTTCATCAATTCCCAGACTCCAAAACGCTAGTGCTGACCTCTTGGCAAACGTAGCTTCCAAGCTCATTCCCTTAGAAGACTATAGCCCATACAGATTTTCAATCGAATTAATCTTTAGACCCTCAATTCCTGATAATGTTACAAACTGGAGAATTTTCAACAACGATCCTGATATTGTAAGCTTCCTCACATCATAGGGATCTTACATTAATTAGATAATTGACGAGGACAAACATGATAAACAGTTGCAACAAGAAAGCACTAATAATGCTATGCCAAAATCAGTAGTCAAGTTGGAAGACCTATATGATTTGAAAGACCGATTCAAGAGATCTACCAATTCAAAACTTTAGAGTTTGACTCTAAACTATGAATTAGTAAATCTAGGACTGATACCAAGCCACAGAATATCAACCTAGGCCTTGGCCTAACCAAAGAAGAAAGATTAGCTTATGTTCGTCTCCTGAAACAATACAAAAGTGTGTTTTCCTGGAACTACGATGATCTAAAGACCTATGACACTTCTATCATTCAGCATACTATCCCAATGATAACAGATGAAAAGCCCATCTAGCAAAAGCTGAGGAAGATCCATCCTAATCTGGAAAACTAGATTAAGTCTGAGCTCAACAAATTATTGAAAGCACAAATTATTTTTCCTGTTCGACATTCTAGATGGGTTTCTAACTTAGTTCTCGTCAGAAAGAAAAACAAAGACATTAGAATTTGTATTGACTTTCAAACTTGAACAAAGCCTGCCAAAAGGATAATTTTCCCCTACCTTCCATGGAGCAAATATCGCAAGCAATTGCAGGATCAGAATTAATGTCCTTTTTGGATGGTTTCTCCAGCTACAATCAAGTTTTGGTCCATCCCGTCGATCAATTAAAAACTACATTCAGAACCAAATGGGGTACTTACACATATGAAAAGATGCCTTTTGGTCTGATCAATGCTGGCACCACATTTCAAAGGGCCATGGACATCACATTTAAGGGATTAGTAAGCAAATCAGCAGTAATCTACTTGGATGATATAACTGTATACTCTAAGAAATGTGGTAATCATCTCAGAGACTTAAAGAAGATATTCCAACGTTGCCAACGGTATGGGATTTCACTTAATCCAAAAAAGTCCTTTTTTGCATTAAGTGAAGGAAAACTTCTTGGATTTATAGTGTCAAAATCTGGAATCCCTATTAGTCCCAATAGAATTAAAGATATTTCCGAAATACCCTTGCCTCACAACAAGAAATCCATGCAATCCTTCCTTGGCCAAATTAATTTGTTAAGAGGTTTGTTCCAGACTTCTCAAGGATTGTATCTCCCTTACAAGCAATGATTAAAAAGAATTCAATCTTCAAATGGGACTAAGAGGAATATGAAGCATTCAATCTGATTAAGCAAGTGATTGTAAACGCCCCATCTTTAGCAACTCCAAATTTTAATGATCCTTTCATTTTGTAGACATTCTCTCTGATAGATCATATGCTATGATACTCACTCAAGTAAATCAAGATAAGGCGGAAGCCCCAATTGCCTTTTTTAGTTCAAATATACAAGGGGCTGAATTAAATTATTCTAACGTCGAGAAACAAGCTTATGCTGTTTTCAAAGCGATCAAGCACTTTAGACCCTTTCTGCTTAAAACCCATACAAAGATCATAGTACCGTTTCCAGCGGTAAGAAATCTCTTAGTACAGAAGGACGTGGGTGAGAAAAGAGCAAATTAGGTTACTGCCTTACAAGAATATGATGCTGAAATTAAACCAACAAATATTGTAAAAGGTCAAGGCTTTTTCAAAATGCTAGTTGGAGCATCGCTTATTTCCGAAATACCATCTTCAGAAGTACAAATGTATGAGGTAAGCCTAAACGATATTGAATCATTATATGTTGATATCATATTTTATCTTAAGAATGGATATGCTCCTTCAAACCTGGATTATACAAAGAAAAGAGCTCTAAGATTGAAGGCTAAGCAATATCATCTCATAAATGATGTACTTTTTAGGATGAATTATGATTCTATTCTCCTTCGATGTCTTGAAAAATCTAAAGCTGAAAAGTGTTGTAGGAAATCCATGATGGATCAGCAGGTGGACATTCTGCTGGAGATGCAACAGCACATAAGATCTTGCACGTAGGGTACTATTGGCCTACACTATTTAAAGATGTGCATAGCTATGTAAGGAAATGTCAAGTTTGTCAGACTACTGTTGGAAGACAAAAGAAACTGTCATTGCCTTTGCAACCAGTCAATATCGATCAATCCTTTGATCAATGGGGATTGGATATAATAGGTGAGATCGTTCCTCACTCTTCTAAACAACATAGGTATATCCTTACAGCTATAGATTATTTTACTAAATGGGTAGAAGCCGTTGCTCTCAAGAAAGCTAATGTTGAACACATCATCGATTTCATAGATCAGTTCATAATCACCAGGTTTGGTTTACTCTCTGCTTTAATGTTTGATAATGCATCGTATTTTTCTGGCAATGTTATGACTAAATTTGCGCTCAAAAGAGGTTTTAAACTTAAATACTCTGCCAATTATTACCCCAGGGGAATAGGTTAGTTGAAGCAACAAATAAAAACTTAATTAGAATCATTAAGCGAACCATTGACCAAAATCATAAGAATTGGCACAAGTGTTTGATGTATGCTCTATGGGCAGACCGAATAACGCATAAATCCTCCATTGGCACTTCTCCCTTTTATTTAGTTTACAGGAAAGAAGTGGTTCTCCCAACTCATCTAGCAATTCCCTCTTTGGCCTTAGTTCAATTTATTGACGAAACACCAACTTCATCCTTACAGCTTAGACAACTGCAAATTCTTAAGCTAGAAGAACAATGAGAAAAGGCTAAAATAACTCATGCTCATCATCAAGCGTTAGTAAAAGCTTCTTTTAATTCAAACATGAAGGACTTTAAAATTGGAGATTTAGTTTTAAAATGGGATAAGGCTCACAAAGAAAAAGGCAAACATACGAAATTCCAATGAATGTCGCTTGGCCCATTCCAAATTACAGAAATCATAGGTCCATCCACTTTTATGTTGCAGGATTTAGCAGGGAAAAGAGAATATTTACCTATTAACGGGAAAATCCTTAAAAGATACTTTCCATAGAAGATCATTTTTCTATTTCTGTAAATTAGTTTTTCCTCTTATTTTGATAATAAAACCAGTTGTAAATGGTTACGTTTGGAATTCACGAAAAAGAATAGTATTTCTTTTAGATTTTGTTTTTTCGCTTGTATAAATACAATTAATTTGGAAAATTGGTCATTACTATTGAAAGCTACAGTAAAAGGCTATAAGCTTGGAAATGATACTAGTTACAACTTTGCGAAATTTGATAAAGAGAAACCTTTAGTGGGAATTTATTTTATATCAGTCAATGAAAAGCATCAATAACAAAAAACAAGGATTCTCTGTAGAAAAGCTCTTTCTAAAAAAACTCTACAATTGTCGTCCAGAGCTCTTCTTAAGGAAACAATGACTTCCTCCCAACCTAGATAATTACGACCGTCAAGGAATAATCCAGTGATACACTTTAAACTTAAAGAATAAGAGGTCTCATCACAAGCTGACTTATCATGATCATAGATATTATAGCTTGCTGACTTAGCCAAAATTGTATACCACAATAGGGCAATGACTCAAGAATGTTGCAATCAAAAGACAAGGGGTCTCATCACGAGCCAGCTTGTTCAACAAAGTTATAAATCAAGTGAGTGGCATTGTCATAATTTGGCTACCAAACCAAGGCATTGTTCTTTAAGAATTAAAAGAAAATAAAAGAAATAAGTGTGGATATGGATTTCCCTTTGAAAATCGTATATTTCTCGAAGTAGGATACAAGATCATTGTTGGGTAACAGGTAATCCTGTCGAGGCTATAAATGTCTGCTAGAAACAGAGGCTCTACCTATGACAAATGAGCATATTTAAAACTGATTTACAGAGGAGACTTTGTTTTTATCTTTACAAACCAAGTAGTGGTTGATGTAAATACAATGACTAGCTTTAGGAAGTAAATAATCAAAGTTAACATAGAAGAAACAAACTAGCATTAACAGCTGAAAGCATGATATACTTTATCTTTCTATAATAAAGTTTGATTTTCCAAAAAACCCTTCTATTTTGGAAGTTTAGAAAATTCAAAAGAAAATCAGAGATAACTGGTTCTTCCAAGTGAATCACCAATTGTTGTGGCCAGCAACAACCCCCCTTCTTATTTTAGTTTTATTACTAATATTAAATAAGTGGGGACCCTTCATCTAAAAAATAAAAAATAAATTAGAACTTGTATTCCCTTTTTTAATAAATCTTACTATCATAAAATTAGGAAAATACCCGCAAAAATTCAAAAGGACTTAAGTTTAATGATGAGTTCGAACAAAATCTTTCTCTCAAAGCATCACATCGCATTGCAAAAAGATAATGAGGACACCATATGATAAAACTCCTAAGATTGTGAAATTGCGATGTGAGATTGCACACCAAAGAAAATCATCGTGTGTCACAGATTCCGTATGCCTCACAGTATCACTTAAGGTGAAATACCTCAAACTGGAAATATGTGATAACCCGTCTCGCAAATCGAATTTCGAAGAAACACATGGTAATGAATGATTGTCAAAACATAACGAATTAGCAATATTGCGATCTGTGATATTGTGAAGAAAATCGCAAAATCGTTTTATCGCAGATCTGCAGGGCACATCGTTCCAAAAAGTTTTTCGTAATTCAATGTCAAGTTATGTGCATTAATGTTAATTTAATAGGTTAGTTGATGATCATTAATGAAATAATGTTTCCATCTGATCGAGAAGTTAGTTCACATAGGGTGGTATATTTTATATGATTTCGGCATTTAAAGCTTTCCCATCACCTTATTCATATCATTACTCTTTCCTTATTTTTGTAAATTGCAGTAGTGGAAAACAGAAAGATATGCATAGCAATGTTTAGAGTATAATGGGAAAAGGAGGAGAAGCTCCGATTTCTGAAGTCATCTAACAAGAATGCGTAAGAGGCGAAAACTGGCACCAGGGAAGCCTGGATCGAGAAATGGAGGTAGTTTTCAATGCGCGATTAGTGCATAGCGCTAATTTCACATCGTCGGGCAAAACCCCTTGAGAAGGAAAGCCTCTAAACGTTCAGTTTCCCGAAAGCTCGGAAAATTGTAGGAAAAAGTGCTAAAGGCTAAAATCAAAACCCGAGCTCTAAAAAATAGTGGTATTTATCAGGGATATACTTAAATGGTATGTAAATTTCTCTCAAATGCACAGCATCTATAGACCAGCTAGAAGAAAAAGGCTCAAGAAAGAGCACAATCTATCAAGAGGTTAACCAAGTTGAATTGGGATTCTTACTGGCAGTACTTGGTTGAACCACACAATCAATGCATGACTCTCAAATGCCTCACTAACTCTGTCAAGAAGATAGCGCCAACACTTGCCGATTCTGTTTTTGCAGGACAACTAAAGTCGGAGGTCAGCCAACAAACTCTCCTTAAGCCGATGCTAAATGCTTGCGACCATAAAGAATAGATACATAGATAGTAATTTCCAGATTCAGTTTCAGTTTTAGTTTTAGTTTTAGTTTTTCCTTAGATGAGGACGGTCATTTAAACCTCCTCCTATATTTTTGTAATAAACTATTTTTAGAATTTATCTGGTAGTATTTCAACCCTTCTCATGCATTTAGAGAAGGGTCCTAAAATTTGTCAAAAACGTTTGCTCAGAACATGCAATTCTGCACCCTCGGAGGAGGTTTTGATGAATGAATGGAACAAGATTTTTTTATATCTGTGTTTAATATCTGCTACTAAAATTGCACTTTTGTACTCTTATTAGATGTTGAACTAAGAAGAGATAAATCATTATTGTTGAAAGCTCATGAGTAGAACTTGTTATCAATGGTACTTTTATCTCTTAATGATTTCTGCCTGTGTTTAAGTGATATTTATGTTCAATTATTTATATATGAATGCTTGAACGTTTGAGTTATCATTTGGCACTTTTGTACAATGATGGCTATTCTATTTATGCTTAATATATGAATGAATTATTATGTGATATGCTTTTCACAACTGTTTCGGCTAACTTTTTATACGAAACGGTTCATCTTTATTGAATTCTTTTCTCATAGCGATTGAATGATCTTTATTACCAATTGCTGTTAGAAACTATTTTAGATTGCATAATTGAAAGAGTAAATCCCGGGTTAGTTTTAGAATTAGGTATTTCTGTTCATTAGAAAACAATTGCATGTTATTAGATTAGATTTAGAATAAAAGCATTTTACTTAGGAATTATTAGAAAGGAAATATCAATTCTCAACACACACACACACACATAAATTTGGAAACTGGTCCCTTTATCCCCAGTTGGACCCACCATCCCAAATAGAAAAGGAGCTGCTAACCAAGGTCCGAACCGGGTGGATATCTCCCTTGTTGTAGACCCGATTTTCAGGGCTTCAACACCTTCCTATCATTCCCTAAGAAGGCATCACCACCATCGTATTTCTCATATTCACATAACCACTCTCTATGGGGAGTGAAGTGAAAGGATGCACCTTAGTCAATCAACCATGCCTCATGATCTACATGTGTACTTGAAGAAGCCAAGTACACATCCCCACCTTCATCTGAGGTGGTTTTCGCCTCTGCAGAAGGAGCAACATCAGATCCCTTTCCTTTATCAGGAGCTTTAGATTTACAGTCCCTTTTGCAGTGCCCTTCCTTTCCACATTTCCAGCACACCACCTTTACAGGTTTTCCTAGAGATTTAGATCTCCCACTCGATGACTTATTTTTGTTTCTGTTCTGGGACTGTCCTCGTACAAACAAGGCATCACCATTATGGCTCTCCATATTTTTCCATCTCATCTCCTTTGTCAGCAAGGATGTGACTATTTCATTAAACTGCAAGGCAGTTGCATTGCTACCTATTGTAATAACCAGACTATCCCATGAATCTAGTAGAGAACACAACAAATTGATGCACTTATCTTCATTTGAAATTTTAATATCAATAGATGCTAACTTACTTACCATAGTATTAAATGTGTTTAGATGCTCTGTCACCGAGTCTCCATCTTTCATCCTCAGGTTATACAACTTTTTCCATAGGAACAGTTTATTCACTAGAGACTTAGATTGGTACAAAGTCCCTAACTTGTGCCACAAAGCCTTTGCCATAGCTTCCCTGATACATTCAGCAATACTGAATCTGAGACACACAATCGTATTGTGCTCTTTGCCTTCCAATCCAACTTCTTCCATTCTTCATCAGACACTCCCGTTGGTTTAGTACCCAGATCTACTACGATCCACTGATCTTTGTCCATGAACAGATCCTCCATCTTGAGTTTCCACAACTCAAAAATATAACCATTAAATTTATCAATCTCTATCTTTCCACTACTCGCCATCTTCTTTCACCACCAGAATCGATCACATAGATATCCCACTGAACGGGGTCTACCACAGGCCCGAGCGAAACCCCTCAGCAACAAAGGTGTCCCCTTGAAGCCAAAACATCTCTGATACCAAATGTACATTTTAATCCCATACAGAAATTACTTGCATACGAATCCTAAAACATATAAAATAAACAATGTGAGAGCATAACACATAAAACACATATACACAGAGATTTTCTCCTGGATCCCAAAACCAGGACTACCAGCTTGATTTTTCATTATGTTCCTTTCAATGTTATAATACATATTTATACATGTCGAAGCATCCAATACCATGGACCGAAAATCATCGCATCCAAAGAAACATGTGTGAAAATCATGCACAAAACCATAGGTGGGTCCACCCAACCTAACATAGGTTCCAGAACCCCATAGAGTGGGGTTAACTACACCCCTCAAACCCCCTTGTGACTCCCCCGCTACGCAATTGGCGCAACGAGGGGTGCCTAGGCCCCCCCCCCCCTCTAACCCCCCGGTTAACTACGTGGGCTAGTCGTGGAAAGAATATAACACAACCCAACAATTTTCCCCAAAAAAAATTGAATATCTTTCTTACTTCTGGGTAGAGGTATCTTTTGTACAACCTGTACTCTTGTTGGATCTATTTTTACTCCCTCTCTTGAAACAATGTGTCCCAACAGCTTGCCTTCTTCTAGAGCAAAAACAAACTTCTTAGGATTCAAAGATAGGCCATATTTCCTGCACTTCTCAAAAGTCTTTTTCAGATGTTCCAAATGCTCCTCATCTGACTTGGAGAAGACAATGATATCATCCAAGTATATCACCACAAACTTATCACCCACAAATGCAATATCCATAGCTCTCTGGAACGTTGCACCTGCATTCATCAGCCCAAAGGGCATCCAAGCATACATGAAGGTTCCCCAAGCGGTTGTAAATGCAATCTTCTTTTGATCCTCCTTATCAACATCCACCTCATTATACCCGAAAAAACCATCAACCATTGACATTCTGAATGATCTAGTTACCTTTTGCAACACACGGTCCATCTTAGGTAATGGATAGTTATCCTTTAAAGAGGCTTTGTTCAAATTCCTAAAATCCACACATGGCCTTATTTCACCATTTTTCTTCCTTATTGGTACTAAATTGGCCACCCAATCAGAGTATCAGAGTGGAACTATTATCTTGGAATCCATAAGCTTCTTAACTTCTTTTTCAATTAATGGCAAAAGCAAAGGATTGATCTGCTTGAGTTTTTGCTTAAAGGGTTTAATCCCTTCTTTCAGGGGAATCTTGTACTGAATTATGTTCATATAATATGTCTTGAGATGATCATATGACCAAGAAAAAACATCAATGTACTTCTTAAAAAGTTCAATATATGTTTCTTTATAATTAAATGGAACTCCCTTAAACAATTTGACTAGCTTGGGCTCCTTCTGGGTCCCAATGTTGCAATCTTGGACCTATTCATCGTCAGAAACTTTTTCTAAACCAACTAATACATCATTAGAACAAAAGAGTCTTTCAAGAGGTTCAAGTCCTCTTGGAAAAACATCATGCTTTAATTGAATGATCTTCTGATTAGCTATGGGCTTTTCATAAACACTTACTTTTGAATTTTTGGTTACTTCATCCCTATCTTGATCAATTTCAGTTCCTTGAAAGTGTAGGTCTTAACCCTGTACATAAATTCCCTGCATACGAATTCTAAAACACAGAAAATAAACAATGCGAGAGAATGACACATAAAACACATATACACAAAGATTTTCCCCTGGATCCCAAAACCAGGACTACTAGCTTGATTTTTCATTATGTTCCTTTCAATGTTACAATACATATTTACACATGCTGAAGCATCTAATACCATGGACCAAAAAACCATCGTGTCCAAAACCATGGACCAAAAACCATCGCGTCCAAAACCATGTGTGAAAATTCATGCACAAAACCATAGGTAGGTCCACCCAACTTAATATAGGGTCCAAAAACAAAATTTGTCGGGGTGCTGCCCCGTACCCCATAGAGTGGGGTTACCTGCACCTCTCAAACCCCCTGTGACCCCCCCCTTTCACTATGCAATCGGTGCAATGAAGGGGGGGCTCTGCCCCCCTTCTAACCCCCTGGTTAACTACATGGGCTAGTCATGGAAAGAATATAACGCAACCCAACAGAAAGTCTTCAATCATTGTTAAGAACTCCTTGATTTGTTGGTCATCCTCGAAAACCTGCCAGTGCTTTATGTTATCTGGAACAGATGGTCTGTACTTCATTTTGACCTCATACCTCAGTTTTGGATTTATAGGAGGTCTGAAAGTGTTGGCTGCAATAGCCAATGAGTTTGCTAACCTATTCCCATCTCTTGGAACAAATTGTATATTGAAAGCCTCAAAGAAATTCTCAACTAGATCCCAAACTTCATTTCTATATGCCCTGAGTCTAGGGTGTTTTTCTTGACAATGATTTTTGATCTACTTTATAATCAATTATGAATCTCCAAAAATAGAGATGGACTGAACCCCCATTTTTTTTGTTGTTTGAAGAGAAATGATTAAGGATTCATACTCTGCCACATTGTTAGTTGCTTCAAATTCTAATTTAAAATAAAATGGCATCATGTTACCTCTAGGGGTAATCAATAGGAAACCAACACCTATGCCCTCCTTAGAGTAAGCACCATCAAAGAAGCACTTCCATACACCTTCTGTTTGCAACTCTGTATTTACACATGCTGAAGTGAGCTACCTCTTATTATCTTCAGCGAGTTTTTCATTATCATGCAACATAAAACAAGAGAAATCATCTTTTTCTTTACTATACACAGGTGAATTAATTGCTCCATTCTTTGTAATTGTCTTAACAAACCTTGTTTCTCTATATAGCCTTCTCTCTTCCCCACCAAAAACCGGTATAATAGCATAAGTAAAATCCAACTTCAGAACTCCTCCCAATTTAGCTCCCCATGACTTGGATAACATCATTCCAAACCTAACCAGGATATATGCAACTACTACATCCATTACTAAGCTTCTGGCTAGGATTTGTGCTAATGACACCGCCATATCCTTGATGACACTAAGACACTTGACCTTTTTTGAATCAAAGGAACTGTTGTGCTCTACAACAACCCCCCATTTCATAACATTTTCATTTACACAAAAAATTATTATATGGAATGGGTCCCTTTTTAAATTTAATTGGCATCAATGCTCTTGTGTTCAAAAAGGTATGATAATCAAATGAGTTTTCATGTATTTAAGCCTTTTTGGGATATTAATGTTTCAAATAATAAATAATCTTTTGTTATTGCGATAAAGCGATCGCAAGATCGCATATCGCAATAACATAAGAGATATATTAAAACGGCACCTTGATCTCCGCCGATGCGATATCGCTATCGGTGATCGGAAATGTTACATACACACCAAGTAACGGCACATAACTCATGCCCCGACGCGACGCGATATCGGCGATACCTCATGTGGAACCGCTTTATGTTATAAATCCCGACCCGATGCGATATCGCTATCGGCCGTCGGCAGAATTTCATGCACTTCAGTAAGGCACCCGGTTCCTACCCCCGATGCGATGCGATATCGCACTCAGTAACCCCCAAACCACTTTATATGCTCCTAGCTCTGTTTCCATGCGCTAGCCCGATGCGATATCGCTTATCGGCTGTCGGCAGGATCTTTTGGTGATAATTGTGCAGCACTTATTCCCCGAAGCGATGCGATATCGCTCATCGGTGGTCAGCATTCTTAAAAGCCATTACTTAAAGCTTTAATTTTATATTGATATCCGGTTGACAAAGCGCGAATCCCAAAATGCCGTTAAATGCAAGGGATAAGGTAATGCGTGTGAATTTAAAAGATTTTGCCCCTTCGATTAACGAACACCTGCGCTTAACCGCCAGAATATCTGTTGCACGCTTAAGGGAGTCATTCACCCGGATAACGGTGTAATCATCACATTTAATGGGTAGCAGGCCTCAAATCACCATTAATGCATCTGCAATATCCTCTCAGCGATTGGATCCGCAGCCACTTTTGAAAAGTAATCTTAGCACGCTTCAAATGATATATCTATCCCGCTGTGAAGTGTCATTGTTATTATGTTGTTACGATTTCTCTTGCAATTGTGTAGAATTCGTCTTTTGAGAGAAGCCCGAGCATGATGGGGAAAAGATCCAAGAGGACTACGGGCTCTGCTGTTACACCTGTAGCAGGGCAAGCTGCCACAAATAAGAAGAAAGGCCTCATTTCAGACACTACGTGCACTGGTCTTAACAAGACTACATGGCAGGGCACATATAATTTATTAGAAACTGAGCAACCGGAAGTTTCAGTGACAACGGCTACTGCAGACTCACTCAAAAAGTCCGATGCAACTCTGAAAGAGTTGGCCGATTCCTTTCTTCACAGAATAGCAGCCAGAGAGCAAGTCCTTCCCTACACTAATGTAGTGCGATGGGCAATCGAGGAAATTCCAATCATTGACAGAACGTTCCACATAAGAGACGGACGGATTTTCGGGTCGTTTAAGCCAGAGCACCTAAGGCAAATGTATCATTTGCCTGAGCCAAAGAAAATCTACAACAAAGACTTCGTGGAGAAGTTTGCAGCTGAAAATGAGGTACCATCCGAGCCCATTCGGGATTGGAGGCAGAACCCGGCCAAACACAAGCATGAAAGCTCGGGTAAGTACTCCGTTGATTCTTTGGCTTCTCCCTATTGCTATGCGGGAATTATGATGTGTAGGCTATGGGGATTACATGATTCTGCCAATTTTGATATAGAAATGGTTCCCCTGATGGAGGCTGATGTTAATAGTATAATCATGGATTGGGCCACCATTCTTTTTGATAAGTTGACTATAGCTGTTCGGGATTTTAGAGCTAAATCTGTAGTCACCGAAAGGAAAATCCCCCCATTTTATTATAGTGCCTACATTATGGACACATTGTGTTTTAACTCTGAGTTTCCCATCCTCGGTTGGAGATGGACCACCCAAGACCCTTCGCCCATTCATTTGTATCATCAGAAATTGTGGAAGTCCTCTTACAAGGACCATTTGTATCAAATTTGCAATGGTTTTATGGTTCCCATTCATTATTCCATTTTTGATCGGCCTATTCCCAAAATTTCCTATCTCGCTTCCTTCGACTTACCAGCTGTAGCAGGATGGTTTGGAGAAGAGCATTTTACCTATATTAGGGTTTATGGAAGCCAAGCCAAACCACATGTTCTCCCTCTATATGTTCCAGACAAACTGTTAGCTCGAGAGATCTCCTACCAAATTATGGCCGAGAGTGTAACCCAAACTCTCAAGAAAGAGAAGAAGAGGGCTGGCCCCCTTTTCCCTTGAGGATGGGTGTTTTTACTCTGCATAATCTTCAACATGCAGAAAAGGAGGCTATAAAGATGCAAGCTTTATCCCTGCCCACTATGCCAGCCAGACTCTATGATCCAAGGAAGATTGGTTTCATTGCCCTAGAACAGGCCAAACTGACAAAGATTGACCATCAAGAAGATGAGTTTGATGACCTGTTCGTAGCTGCCGATACAATAAGCCAAACCAAACAGCTTGCCAGGATGAAATACAATGATGAGAATTTAACTGAGTTCAATAAACTTAGAGAGCAGAGGTTTCAAACTCTGCCTCTAGATTTATTGTCATTAACCTCAGCGTCCTCCTCAAGCGAGCCTGGTCAGAAACAGACAAGCCAACCTCCTGTTATAACTAAGGAACAAAAGAAACAACAGGAGGAAAGGCAAAAGAAGCAGCAGACAGAGAAGCAGAGAAAGGAGCAATCTGAAAGGCAAAAGAAGGAGCAAATGGAAAAGCAGCAGAAAGAGCAGAAGGAACAAGAACAGACAAAGCAGAACCAGATGGAAGAACAGCGGAAGAAGGAAGGAGAAGAAAAACAAAAGAAAGAACTGGCAGATAGGCAGAAAAAGGAATTAGCGGATAAGCAAAAAAGAGAGCAAGAAGAGAAACAGAGAAAGGAGTTAGAGGAGCAGCAGCGGAAAGAGCTGGAGGAGCAAAAGAGGTTGGAACAAGAAAAGGAGAAGAGTAAATCCCAGGCGGAGCAACACAAACAAACCTCCATAGATCCTGAATTGCTTAAACAATGGAATCAATTTGATTCCATTATCAGTGGAAAGGAAGGCTCCAAAGAGACAGACACCTCTAAGACAAGCGACGCACCAGACACCACTTCTTCTCAGGTTCTAAGCGGAACCAGGGCCCACCCATTTCAAAGGATGTCGAGGTAATCACCAAAGACCCTTCCGATCAGATTGTGCTCCAGGTGGAAGATATTCCTCCCCTGGACGTTTTCTACAGCCCTAGGCACAAAGCAGTTGTTAAGCGCTCAAGGAAGAGACGAAGGCTTGATCAACCTTCCCTCTTTCCTGAGCAAACAGTCACGGGGAATGTAGTCTGGAAGGAGGAATTGGACCCCTCCGATGACCTAACCAAGCTATCGCAGTATGCGGGAGCTTATTCTGCAACAACTATTGATAAAGCATCGGAGGTAAGTCTTTTGTTAAAGACTAAGGACCAGGAGATTTGTGCATTGCAAGCAGAAGTAGCCGAGGTGCGAAACAAGGCAGCACAGGTAGAAGAGCAGTTGCTGACACAACAGCAAGAAAACAATATATTGACCCAGCAACTGCAAACTGAAAAACAGAGGATTGACCAGAGCGCAATCCAAAAGCAGAAAGAATTAACGGAGGCATTGGCACAATTGAGAGCGGCAAACGAGCTAATGACGAAGTCAAAGGATGAGCAAATCGCTCAACTGTTAGCACAGCTCGAAGATATCAAAGGCACCAAGAAAGTCGAAGATTTCAGAGCAGAGGCAGCTCAAATAAATAGTGCATTAATCTCTCAGATTAGACTCCTGTGCCAACAACTAACTGAGGCTGAGCCACTATGTGAAGTATCTACAGCAGTATGTCAGCAGATAGAAAAAGCCAGAAATGAGCTAGATCAGGCCGAAGAAACCATAGCCTCATATCTTGATTGGCAAGATACTGATGTGGGCAAAGCAGCGAACTTGCCTAGGATCTATGAGCCATTCAAGGACATACTCTTCACGGAATGGAACACTCAGATGATGAAAGCGGAAAGGGCAGCTTCAAGGTGTAAAATGATTGCCAACAATATGATTGATTTAGTCAACAATACACTCTATTTGGCCAACATGATCTCTCAGTGCACACCTGGAAGCATAACCACGGCGAACATGATTGAACAAACAAGTTATCATGAACTGGAGGAACAGAAAAAGTTAATCGCTGGAGTAAATACTTTAACCTCCGACGCATATTGGCTCTTTCTAATCAAGCCGCACACTCAAAGGTCGGCTCTTAAGTGTTTAACAGATGCTCTTGAATGCCTAATCCCCGACATTCAGGATGCCACATATGATGCCCAGCTCACGTCGCGTCTCAACACTCCACCGGAAGTAGAGCCAATGCTGGCGATATGTCAGCTGAGGTTTAAAGGCAAAGAGCCCACCGAATGAAGCATTGCTGCCGACTGCCAGATCGCCAAAAAAGATGGAAAATATTTATTGATGCCAATTTAATAGCTTTTCAGTTTTTTCTTAGATATTTAGATTAGATTAGTATTTATAGACCCTTTCATTGTTTTGGAAAGGGTCGTAAAATTTTGTAATAGACTTAAAGGCTGAAGTTTGCACTACTGTGCTTCAGTCTATATTCTTTTGTGAAACTCGACCGATAGTCCTTAATTTGACAAGAAGGCTGTTTCATGCAATTGCGCACTATTGTCTCTTGTTTGGAATGTTTTCTGGCTTGAAAAAAGGACTGCGACATAGCGATTTATATAATGGATTGTTGAGCAGCTTACATGGTACTTTTATCTGCATCTGTCTTCTTTCCTCTTATATGAATTGCCGTGTTATTATTTCTTGCTATTGTTGAATACATGTATGCGCTGTAACAGCAAATCTTCATTTCATTCCACTATTGGATGTTTCTGTGATATGCCCTTTCTTTTAAACATGCATGTAGCAATGATATGAATGACAATGTGTAGTAATTCGCTATTATCGCTCTGCATAACTAATTATGTAGAGCAATCTTAAATGGTTTAAACGTCTATGCTTTAGTGTTAGAGTCATCTATATGCCTGCCTTAAAGCATAGATCATCAAACGCTACGCTTTGAAAGATTGATAAGTCCCAGGATTAGATTATAGTTAATATATTTCGCCGATAGTTTTAGTTGTTAGCTTATCACCATCATACATCATAAGTTACTCATCCATCCCACTTTTATCCATTATTGGGAAACTGGTCCCATTATCCCCAGTCGGAGCCACTATTCCAAACGGAAAAGGAGCTGTACTAAGGTCCGGACCGGGTGGTTTCCCTTTTGTTGTGGCAGCGATTTTCGAGGCCTCAACAAAATTGGCGTTAGAAGGAGGGCCATTGACTGTGAATGGCACATAAATCCAAACCTATAAGTCATTCCAAGAGTATATCCCCCTCCGAATCCCCTCGACCTTCTCATTTGCATACTGGTTCGCCGGTATCCAAACAAGGAGAAGGGAATCAACTACCACTGCTCAAACCCATCATACCACAAAACAATTAGGTATTGAATCACCTGAAGTCCAGTCTCTAATCCATAAACTTCAGAGCTTCTCGATATCACCACAGAAATCTGAGGTATCAGAAAGCAGTGTGACTTCGCAATTCAACCTCACTCACCCTCTCACCAGACTTCAGAGCGAAAAACTCGGTATTGAACCCACTGAGTTTCCTTTACCTAAAAGGAAAAAGGCAAAGAAAATTACTGAAGGATCTGATAGTGAAGAGCTTTCATCTACGTCCTCCATTGCATTTTCTCCTCTGCGAGGTCAACCATCCACTCCCCCATTACAAATTGTCGTTCACCAAGGATCAGAAGCCTCAATATCCCAACCCATTCACTCCTCATTTTTAATCCCTTCCCATACATCCGGAATCCCAGCAGTAGTGTCAACCACTGTCGCTATCATAATGGCAGATCCATGGACTAGGCTAGGAGCAGTCAACATGCCTGCACCATTGCATGATTTACCCGATGCTCCCAAAAAATGGCTGCCTAAATTCAATCCAGATGATGGGACCCAGGCTGAAGAACACATTAACAACTTTATGTTAGCAGTTAACCTAAAAGGAGTGACAGAGCAAGATGTTGTTGTAAGACTCTTCCCTTACACCTTACAAGGATCAGCGGGATCCTGGTATTTTTCCTTACCTTCTGGTTCAATTACCAGTTGGAACACATGCCAAGAGCAGTTTCTCACCAAATACGGAGATGACAGGTCCTTAGCTACTTTAATAAACGACCTCTCCAATCTAAGAATAGAGCATAGGGAACCGATAAAGGAGTTTAATGCTAGATTTAATAACTCCTGAATAAAATCCCTACCGCTTCTAAACCAAGTGAACAAATACGAAGCGAATGGTATATTACATCCCTACCCGCCAACATAGCTATTTTTGTAGACAGGGCTGGGAAACCTACCTTAGCTGAAAACATGAGAGAGGCACTTGCTGTTGAAAAGCGCATCAATGCTTTAGAAAAGAAAGCTGCTTTGGAAGATAGAAAAGCTAAAAAAGTCTCGTTTAAAGAAGATTCCAAGAAGAAAACCCCAAAGGACCCGTATGACATGGAAGGTTTACAAAAGGTCCTTAAAACATTGTCTAACGAAATGGTTGAGATAAAGAAGCAGGTGGCCGAAACTTCAAACAAAAGACCATTTAGAACTTATAAGAAAACTGAATCAAAGCCGCCCAATGTTATATCTAACGCAGATTCAGACCAAGAAGAAGAGGAAGAGGAAACGACTTCACAAACCGATGATGAAGAAGAAGTAGCTGAATGCCACGGAATGTGGGATTTTATACTCCCAAACTCTGATACCGAGAATGAAGAAGAAGCCTTTCCGGTTACTACAAGAAGTAAAAGCACTCCTGAACCCGCCCAGGCAACTTCAAAGAAGAGGAGCGCAGGTGCTGCTACAGCAAAGGAAAAAGTTCCCCCAAAGAAGTCACCTGTAGTAGTTCCCCAAAACCAGCCTTCAACTTCTAGTTCTCCTTCAACATCCAAGACACTAGTGGTATCCGATTCAATGGAATATAACATTGTTGATGACATGAAGAAAACTAAGGCAAATATAACCATGTTTGAACTTAGCAAACTAAAGCACCAACAAAAGTTACTTCTTAAAGAATTAAATGCTGTTCCCTCTACTCCCCTTCCCAGTGCAAGAGCTGCCAACGATTCAGGCCAGCCTCCTGCAGGTATGGTTGAAATTACCGATTCAGTTTTAATCGGAGATAAATCAAATTCTCACACTCCACCCTTCCTGCTGACTTATGAGATTTATAATAGAAACCTGCACAACTGTTTAATTGATTCAGGGGCCTCATCTAATATAATGCCAGCTTCAGTTTGTTCTAAGCTGAACATCGAACCCCAGAAGTCTGCCATTCATATTGTACAGTTGGATAGGACTAAGGTGCAGGTTGTGGGAGAAATTAATTCTGTAACCATCAGGTTGTCAGCCGACCCCAGAATTGTTCAGAGGATTGACATCTTAATTGCCGACATACCTGAATTTTATGGTTTGATTTTAAGCAGAGATTGGTCCGAAAAACTGCATGGGTATATTTCCACAGATTGGTCACATATGTGGCTTCCCTACAAGGGAAAGCCGAATCAGATAAGGATCGATCGGGAGAAGCATATGACCCACACAGTTACTGAATTTGAGCAAGAAAACCAACCTGTAGCATTCAACAACAACATTTTGGGGAACTATTCGTCAGAATCATTCTTTGGCAACTTTGTTGCCCAACCATCTCCTTTTTCAGTCAATCATTTTACATCTCAGATTGAAAATTTTTCACAAACAGATAAGTCCAGATGTTTTAATGATGCTGAGAATAATGTAGATATTTTTGTTAATACTCCTTTATTTTGGTCTTTATATTTTGATGGCTCTAAGTCCAGCGAAGGCTCAGGAGCAGGTTGCATTTTGGTTAGCCCACAAGGAGAAAAGACAATGCTGTCTTGTAGGTTAGAATTTGAGTGTACCAACAACACAGCCGAATATGAAGCTTTAGTCCAAGGTTTATATAAAGCGATCGGCCTTGAAGTGCGATATCTAAAAGTGTTCGGCGATTCGGAAATAATTGTCAAACAGGTGAGAAATGCAATTCACTGTCTTTCAAGTCACCTCAAGCATTATCAATCGCTAGTACAGGATCTTACCTCACACTTTTCAGCCTTCAACATTTCTTCCATTCCTAGGTCACAAAATTCAGCAGCCGACCTACTAGCCAATGTAGCCTCTAAACTTCTACCTTCTGAAGACTACAGCCTTGATAGATTTTCTGTAGAATTACTTTTTAGGCCTTCAATTCCTGACAATGTCACCAATTGGAGAGTATTTAACCATGACGAAGATATCTTGCAGTTTCTAACTTCGGAAAAATCCTATGACAATCAAGTCATTGAGGAAGATGATCACGATCTACAGATGAAACAAGCGCCTCAAGAAAATTCAATTCCCAAACCCGTGGTGAAGCTTGAAGACCTTTATGATATCAAAGACAGGTTTAAACCTGTAATTAATGCAAAGCTTCAAAGTTCCACCCTTAGGTTTGAATTAATAAATCTAGGCACTGACGATGCTCCTCAAAACATCAACTTAGGAATAGGACTTTCCCAGGAAGAAAAGGAAGCATTTATTAAACTATTGAGAAAAAACAAACAGGTCTTTGCTTGGAAATATGATGACTTAAAGACATATGATACATCTATTATCCAGCATACCATTCCTATGCTTCCTGATCAGAAACCGATTCAGCAAAAGTTAAGAAAAATACATCCAAATTTGGAGGGCCAGATAAAGTCGGAGCTTAATAAGCTCTTGAAAGCCAAAATTATTTTTCCGGTCCGACATTCAAACTGGGTCTCTAATATGGTGCCAGTCAGAAAGAAAAATGGCGACATTCGAATCTGTATTGATTTCAGGAACCTGAATAAAGCGAGCTTGAAAGATAATTTCCCGTTACCTACTATGGAGCAAATCCTCCAATCAGTAGCAGGCTCTGAATTGATGTCCTTTCTTGATGGATTCTCCGGATATAACCAAGTTTTGGTTCATCCTGATGACCAACTTAAAACCACATTCAGAACAAAATGGGGAACTTATGCATATCAGAAAATGCCTTTTGGACTCATAAATGCGGGAGCGACATTCCAGAGAGCCATGGATATAGCCTTCAAAGGGTTGATTAATCGATCAGTAGTCGTCTATCTAGACGATATTACTGTATATTCTAAAAAGAGATATAATCATTTGCATGACTTAAATCAAATCTTTCAGCGATGCAAAAGATATGGTATTTCTCTAAACCCAAAGAAGTCTTTCTTTGCTCTTGACCAAGGAAAACTCTTAGGCTTTATAGTATCCAAAGATGGCATTTATATTGATCCTGATCGGATTAAGGAAATTTCTGAAATCCCTTTCCCACACAATAAAAAATCGATGCAGTCATTTTTGGGTCAGATTAATTTTGTCAAACGATTTGTTCCAGATTTCTCTCAAATTGTATTACCACTTCAGACAATGATCAAGAAGAATTCAGTCTTCAAGTGGGGATCAGAAGAAAAGCAAGCTTTTGATGTTATCAAGCAATCAATAATCAATGCCCCAGCCTTGAATACTCCCAATTTTTCTAATCATTTTACATTGTATACCGTTGCGTCCGATGTATCCTATGCTGCAGTTCTCACGCAGCCAAATGCTCACAACTTGGAAGCACCCATTTCATTTTTTAGCTCAAATCTTCAGGGTGCCGAATTAAATTATTCCGATGTGGAGAAACAAGCCTTTGCTGTGTTCAAAGCAGTCAAACATTACAGGCCCTTTCTTTTGAAAACTCACACGAAAGTTATAGTCCCTTTCCCAGCGGTAAGGCAACTATTAATTCAAAAAGAACTGGGTGAAAGAAGGGCCAATTGGGTCACAGCCCTTCAAGAATATGACTTAGAAATAAAGCCAGCAAAGATTGTTAGGGGCCAAGGTTTTTGCAGGATATTGGCAGGAGCATCAAACATTCCTGAATCAAGCGATATGGATCAGACTGAATCAATCAATCAGATAAGTGTCACTGATTCTGAATCTCAATATGCAGATTTAATATTTTATTTGAAGAACGGTTATGCTCCTCCAAATTTATCTTACAAAAATAAAAGGGCCATTAGGTTAAAAGCGAAGAATTTCACTCTCATTGATGATGTGCTTTTTAGACAAAATTATGATTCTATCCTGTTAAGATGTCTTGAGAAACCTGAAGCTCAAAAGGTTTTACAGGAGCTACATGATGGGCCAGCGGGAGGACATTTTGGAGCAGACACAACAGCCCACAAAGTTATTCATGCTGGATATTATTGGCCTACTCTGTTTAGAGATGCTCATGAATACGTAAGAAAATGCTTCAATTGCCAAACTTCTAGTGGAAGACAACGGAAATCAGCTTTCCCTCTGCAACCTGTCAACATTGAACAACCATTTGAACAATGGGGATTAGATATCATCGGGGAAATTACTCCTCCATCTTCCAAACAACATAGGTATATCCTCACTGCTACCGATTATTTTACCAAATGGGTAGAGGCTATTCCTTTGAAGGCAACAAATTCAGAGGCAATCATCGAGTTCATAGACCAATTCATCATTACCAGGTTTGGTGTCCCAAACGCTCTCGTTTTTGATAATGCTTCCTATTTCTCAGGAAATGCTATATATGATTTTCCTATTAAGAGGGGGTTTAAACTGAAATATTCTACTAATTATTATCCCCAGGGAAATGGTTTAGCAGAATCTACTAATAAGAATCTCATCAAAATCATTAAGCGAACTGTTGAACAGAATCATAGAAACTGGCACAAATCTTTAGTGTTTGCATTATGGGCTGATAGGATTACACAAAAGGCTTCTATAGGTTCCTCCCCATTTAATCTGGTATATGGAAAAGAAGCAGTATTGCCTACGAATCTTGTTTTACCCTCTTTAGCCCTAGTACAGTACATTGAAGAGACTCCTTCTTCCTCTATCCAACTTAGACATGATCAAATTCTCAAATTAGAAGAAGAAAGGGAAAAAGCTAGAATCACTCATGCCAAGCATCAACAAATCATCAAAGCATCCTTTGACTTAACCTCATCCGGTTCCAAACAGTTTCAAGTTGGTGACTTAGTTCTCAAATGGGACAAGGCCCATGAAGATAAAGGTAAGCATACCAAATTTCAGAAAATGTGGCTTGGACCATTTCAGATCTGTGAGAAGATAGGCCATTCGACCTTTTTATTGCAAGACTTATCAGGGGTGAGAGATTCTCTCCCTGTTAATGGCCTGATCTTGAAGAAATTCTTCAATTGAGAAGGTAATCCCTTCTCCTCTTTGTAGATTTGTGTAGTTTGTAGGATCAGTAGGAAATAAAACTGTAGAGTATCCCCATTGACCTTTTGCTGGGTTTGAAGAAGTTGTCTCACAAAATAATATGAATATTTGCTTTTAGATAGTAGAACCCTCAACCAAAAAGAATAATTTCTAGGAAACTAGATATCTGTGTGTTCTGAAATCACAACCTAACGTTTTGGAAACTCTTCTCAAGAGGTAAAAGTTCTGTGAATCATTCTCTGTTTTCAAAACTGGTCTCCAAAGGTTATCCATTTTGAGATAGAAGCTAACCCATTTTCAGCATCTTCAACTCTTCACCTGTCATCCATCTTCTCTTAAGGAGAAAATTGTTCACCCCATTCACTAAAGTTTATGGTTACTCAGAGTGTAATTCTAAAATATAAAAGATTAAAGATAAGAGGTCTTATTACAAGCCTGCTTACCATGTTCATAGGAAAGTAGTTTGACTGACATTACCAATACTGCCTACCAAAACAGGGTAATGGCTTGAAATTTCAAGACAAGAGGTCTCATCACGAGCCAGCTTGTTCAGTTAAATTATTACCAGTGAATGGCATTGTCAACAGCTGGCCACCAAACCAGGACAATGGCTTTTTATCTTATCAATAACAAAGAATAAAAAACAGGTGAAAAATAAAATATGGGAACATGTTTTAGATTCATTCTGTTAACTACACTCTTATGTGAATGGAAAAGTGAACAATACTATGGTTAAAAGGTATCCCTGTCGAGACTATAAACGTTTGCTGGCAACAGAGGCTCTACCTATGACAGAGGAGTTAATTATAAAAGCTGATTTGGGAAAGTTTTTGTTTTATCATTATAAACCAATAAAAGGCCTATTTTAAAGACTTAGGATGTATTTATTTTTTCTTGAAACCAAAAGGAAAGAAGTTAACAGAATAAGTTCACTTGGTTCAGAACGCATGAATATCCAGTTAAATTAGAAGTTTTCCCTTCTGATTGAGTTTCTATTTTCAAAAAGCTTAAGTGTTTGTTTTAATTTCAGAGATAACTGGTTCTTCCAGCGAATCGCCAATTGTTGTGCCCTACAACAACCCCCCATTTCATATCATTTTCATTTACACAAAAAATTAACATATGGAATGGGTCCCTTTTTAAATTTAATTGGCATCAATGCTTTGTGTTCAAAAAGGTATGATAATCAAATGAGTTTTCATGTATTTAAGCCTTTTTGGGATATTAATGTTTCAAATAATAAATAATCTTTTGTTATTGCGATAAAGCGATCGCAAGATCGCATATCGCAATAACATAAGAGATATATTAAAATGGCATTTTGGTCTCCGCCGATGCGATATCGCTATCGGTGATCGGAAATGTTACATGCACACCAAGTAACGACACATAACTCATGCCCCGACGCGACGCGATATCGGCGATACCTCATGTGGAACTGCTTTATGTTATAAATCCCGACCCGATGCGATATCGCTATCGGCCGTCGGCATAATTTCATGCACTTCAGTAAGGCACCCAGTTCCTACCCCCGATGCGATGCGATATCGCAATCAGTAACCCCCAAACCACTTTATATGCACCTAGCTCTGTTTCCATGCGCTAGCCCGATGCGATATCGCTTATCGGCTGTCGGCAGGATCTTTTGGTGATAATTGTGCAGCACTTATTCCCCGAAGCGATGCGATATCGCTCATCGGTGGTCAGCATTCTTAAAAGCCATTACTTAAAGCTTTAATTTTATATTCATATCCGGTTGACAAAGCGCGAATCCCAAAATGCCGTTAAATGCAAGGGATAAGGTAATGCGTGTGTATTTAAAAGATTTTGCCCCTTCGATTAACGAACACCTGCGCTTAACCGCCAGAATATCTGTTGCACGCTTAAGGGAGTCATTCACCCGGATAACGGTGTAATCATCACATTTAATGGGTAGCAGGCCTCAAATCACCATTAATGCATCTGCAATATCCTCTCAGCGATTGGATCCGCAGCCACTTTTGAAAATTAATCTTAGCACGCTTCAAATGATATATCTATCCCGCTGTGAAGTGTCATTGTTATTATGTTGTTACGATTTCTCTTGCAATTGTGTAGAATTCGTCTTTTGAGAGAAGCCCGAGCATGATGGGGAAAAGATCCAAGAGGACTACGGGCTCTGCTGTTACACCTGTAGCAGGGCAAGCTGCCACAGATAAGAAGAAAGGCCTCATTTCAGACACTACGTGCACTGGTCTTAACAAGACTACATGGCAGGGCACATATAATTTATTAGAAGCTGAGCAACCGGAAGTTTCAGTGACAACGGCTACTGCAGACTCACTCAAAAAGTCCGATGCAACTTTGAAAGAGTTGGCTGATTCCTTTCTTCACAGAATAGCGGCCAGAGAGCAAGTCCTTCCCTACACTGATGTAGTGCGATGGGCAATTGAGGAAATTCCAATCATTGACAGAACGTTCCACACAAGAGACGGACGGATTTTCGGGTCGTTTAAGCCAGAGCACCTAAGGCAAATGTATCATTTTCCTGAGCCAGAGAAAATCTACAACAAAGACTTCGTGGAGAAGTTTGCAGCTGAAAATGAGGTACCATCCGAGCCCATTCGGGATTGGAGGCAGAACCCGGCCAAACACAAGCACGAAAGCTCGGGTAAGTACTCCGTTGATTCTTTGGCTTCTCCCTATTGCTATGCGGGAATTATGATGTGTAGGCTATGGGGATTACATGATTCTGCCAATTTTGATATAGAAATGGTTCCCCTGATGGAGGCTGCTGTTAATAGTATAATCATGGATTGGGCCACCATTCTTTCTGATAAGTTGACTATAGCTGTTCGGGATTTTAGAGCTAAATCTGTAGTCACCGAAAGGAAAATTCCCCCATTTTATTATAGTGCCTACATTATGGACACATTGTGTTTTAACTCTGAGTTTCCCATCCTCGGTTGGAGATGGACCACCCAAGACCCTTCGCCCATTCATTTGTATCATCAGAAATTGTGGAAGTCCTCTTACAAGGACCATTTGTATCAAATTTGCAATGGTTTTATGGTTCCCATTCATTATTCCATTTTTGATCGGCCTATTCCCAAAATTTCCTATCTCGCTTCCTTCGACTTACCAGCTGTAGCAGGATGGTTTGGAGAAGAGCATTTTACCTATATTAGGGTTTATGGAAGCCAAGCCAAACCACATGTTCTCCCTCTATATGTTCCAGACAAACTGTTAGCCCGAGAGATCTCCTACCAAATTATGGCCGAGAGTGTAACCCAAACTCTCAAGAAAGAGAAGAAGAGGGGATGGCCCCCTTTTCCCTTGAGGATGGGTGTTTTTACTCTGCATAATCTTCAACATGCAGAAAAGGAGGCTATAAAGATGCAAGATTTATCCCTGCCCACTATGCCAGCCAGACTCTATGATCTAAGGAAGACTGCTTTCATTGCCCTAGAACAGGCCAAGCTGACAAAGATTGACCATCAAGAAGATGAGTTTGATGACCTGTTCGTAGCTGCCGATACAATAAGCCAAACCAAACAGCTTGCCAGGATGAAATACAATGATGAGAATTTAACTGAGTTCAATAAACTTAGAGAGCAGAGGTTGCAAACTCTGCCTCTAGATTTATTGTCATTAACCTCAGTGTCCTCCTCAAGCGAGCCTGGTCAGAAACAGACAAGCCAACCTCCTGTTATAACTAAGGAACAAAAGAAACAACAGGAGGAAAGGAAAAAGAAGCAGAAGGCAAAGAAGCAGAGAAAGGAGCAATCTGAAAGGCAAAAGAAGGAGCAAATGGAAAAGCAGCAGAAAGAGCAGAAGGAACAAGAACAGACAAAGCAGAACCAAATGGAAGAACAATGGAAGAAGGAAGGAGAAGAAAAACAAAAGAAAGAACTGGCAGATAGGCAGAAAAAGGAATTAGCGGATAAGCAAAAAAGAGAGCAAGAAGAGAAACAGAGAAAGGAGTTAGAGGAGCAGCAGCGGAAAGAGCTGGAGGAGCAAAAGAGGTTGGAACAAGAAAAGGAGAAGAGTAAATCCCAGGCGGAGCAACACAAACAGACCTCCATAGATCCTGAATTTCTTAAACAATGGAATCAATTCGATTCCATTATCAGTGGAAAGGAAGGCTCCAAAGAGACAGACACCTCTAAGACAAGCGACGCACCAGACACCACTTCTTCTCAGGTTCTAAGCGGAACCAGGGGCCCACCCATTTCAAAGGATGTCGAGGTAATCACCAAAGACCCTTCCGATCAGATTGTGCTCCAGGTGGAAGATATTCCTCCCCTGGACGTTTTCTACAGCCCTAGGCACAAAGCAGTTGTTAAGCGCTCAAGGAAGAGACGAAGGCTTGATCAACCTTCCCTCTTTCCTGAGCAAACAGTCACGGGGAATGTAGTCTAGAAGGAGGAATTGGACCCCTCCGATGACCTAACCAAGCTATCGCAGTATGCGGGAGCTTATTCTGCAGCAACTATTGATAAAGCATTGGAGGTAAGTCTTTTGTTAAAGACTAAGGACCAGGAGATTTGTGCATTGCAAGCAGAAGTAGCCGAGGTGCGAAACAAGGCAGCACAGGTAGAAGAGCAGTTGCTGACACAACAGCAAGAAAACAATATATTGACCCAACAACTGCAAACTGAAAAACAGAGGATTGACCAGAGCGCAATCCAGAAGCAGAAAGAATTAACGGAGGCATTGGCACAATTGAGAGCGGCAAACGAGCTAATGACGAAGTCAAAGGATGAGCAAATCGCTCAACTGTTAGCACAGCTCGAAGATATCAAAGGCACCAAGAAAGTCGAAGATTTCAGAGCAGAGGCAGCTCAAATAAATAGTGCATTAATCTCTCAGATTAGACTCCTGTGCCAACAACTAACTGAGGCTGAGCCATTATGTGAAGTATCTACAACAGTATGTCAGCAGATAGAAAAAGCCAGAAATGAGCTAGATCAGGCCGAAGAAACCATAGCCTCATATCTTGATTGGCAAGATACTGATGTGGGCAAAGCAGCGAACTTGCCTAGGATCTATGAGCCATTCAAGGACATACTCTTCACGGAATGGAACACTCAGATGATGAAAGCGGAAAGGGCAGCTTCAAGGTGTAAAATGATTGCCAACAATATGATTGATTTAGTCAACAATACACTCTATTTGGCCAACATGATCTCTCAGTGCACACCTGGAAGCATAACCACGGCGAACATGATTGAACAAACAAGTTATCATGAACTGGAGGAACAGAAAAAGTTAATCGCTGGAGTAAATACTTTAACCTCCGATGCATATTGGCTCTTTCTAATCAAGCCGGACACTCAAAGGTCGGCTCTTAAGTGTTTAACAGATGCTCTTGAATGCCTAATCCCCGACATTCAGGATGCCACATATGATGCCCAGCTCACGTCGCGTCTCAACACTCCACCGGAAGTAGAGCCAATGCTGGCGATATGTCAGCTGAGGTTTAAAGGCAAAGAGCCCACCGAATGAAGCATTGCTGCCGACTGCTAGATCGCCAAAAAAGATGGAAAATATTTATTGATGCCAATTTAATAGCTTTTCAGTTTTTTCTTAGATATTTAGATTAGATTAGTATTTATAGACCCTTTCATTGTTTTGGAAAGGGTCGTAAAATTTTGTAATAGACTTAAAGGCTGAAGTTTGCACTACTGTGCTTCAGTCTATATTCTTTTGTGAAACTCGACCGATAGTCCTTAATTTGACAAGAAGGCTGTTTCATGCAATTGCGCACTATTGTCTCTTGTTTGGAATGTTTTCTGGCTTGAAAAAAGGACTGCGACATAGCGATTTATATAATGGATTGTTGAGCAGCTTACATGGTACTTTTATCTGCATCTGTCTTCTTTCCTCTTATATGAATTGCTGTGTTATTATTTCTTGCTATTGTTGAATACATGTATGCGCTGTAACAGCAAATCTTCATTTCATTCCACTATTGGATGTTTTTGTGATATGCCCTTTCTTTTAATCATGCATGTAGCAATGATATGAATGACAATGTGTAGTAATTCGCTATTATCGCTCTGCATAACTAATTATGCAGAGCAATCTTAAATGGTTTAAACGTCTATGCTTTAGTGTTAGAGTCATCTATATGCCTGCCTTAAAGCATAGATCATCAAACGCTACGCTTTGAAAGATTGATAAGTCCCAGGATTAGATTATAGTTAATATATTTCGCCGATAGTTTTAGTTGTTAGCTTATCACCATCATACATCATAAGTTACTCATCCATCCCACTTTTATCCATTATTGGGAAACTGGTCCCATTATCCCCAGTCGGAGCCACTATTCCAAACGGAAAAGGAGCTGTACTAAGGTCCGGACCGGGTGGTTTCCCTTTTGTTGTGGCAGCGATTTTCGAGGCCTCAACAAAATTGGCGTTAGAAGGAGGGCCATTGACTGTGAATGGCACATAAATCCAAACCTATAAGTCATTCCAAGAGTATATCCCCCTCCGAATCCCCTCGACCTTCTCATTTGCATACTGGTTCGCCGGTATCCAAACAAGGAGAAGGGGAATCAACTACCACTGCTCAAACCCATCATACCACAGAACAATTAGGTATTGAATCACCTAAAGTCCAGTCTCTAATCCATAAACTTCAGAGCTTCTCGATATCACCACAGAAATCTGAGGTATCAGAAAGCAGTGCGACTTCGCAATTCAACCTCACTCACCCTCTCACCAGACTTCAGAGCGAAAAACTCGGTATTGAACCCACTGAGTTTCCTTTACCTAAAAGGAAAAAGGCAAAGAAAATTACTGAAGGATCTGATAGTGAAGAGCTTTCATCTACATCCTCCATTGCATTTTCTCCTCTGCGAGGTCAACCATCCACTCCCCCATTACAAATTGTCGTTCACCAAGGATCAGAAGCCTCAATATCCCAACCCATTCACTCCTCATTTTTAATCTCTTCCCATACATCCGCAATCCCAGCAGTAGTGTCAACCACTGTCGCTATCATAATGGCAGATCCATGGACTAGGCCAGGAGCAGTCAACATGCCTGCACCATTGCATGATTTACCCGATGCTCCCGAAAAATGGCTGCCTAAATTCAATCCAGATGATGGGACCCAGGCTGAAGAACACATTAACAACTTTATGTTAGCAGTTAACCTAAAAGGAGTGACAGAGCAAGATGTTGTTGTAAGACTCTTCCCTTACACCTTACAAGGATCAGCGGGATCCTGGTATTTTTCCTTACCTTCTGGTTCAATTACCAGTTGGAACACATGCCAAGAGCAGTTTCTCACCAAATACAGAGATGACAGGTCCTTAGCTACTTTAATAAACGACCTCTCCAATCTAAGAATAGAGCATAGGGAACCGATAAAGGAGTTTAATGCTAGATTTAATAACTCCTGAATAAAATCCCTACCGCTTCTAAACCAAGTGAACAAATACGAAGCGAATGGTATATTACATCCCTACCCGCCAACATAGCTATTTTTGTAGACAGGGCTGGGAAACCTACCTTAGCTGAAAACATGAGAGAGGCACTTGCTGTTGAAAAGCGCATCAATGCTTTAGAAAAGAAAGCTGCTTTGGAAGATAGAAAAGCTAAAAAAGTCTCGTTTAAAGAAGATTCCAAGAAGAAAACCCCAAAGGACCCGTATGACATGGAAGGTTTACAAAAGGTCCTTAAAACATTGTCTAACGAAATGGTTGAGATAAAGAAGCAGGTGGTCGAAACTTCAAACAAAAGACCATTTAGAACTTATAAGAAAACTGAATCAAAGCCGCCCAATGTTATATCTAACGCAGATTCAGACCAAGAAGAAGAGGAAGAGGAAACGACTTCAAAAACCGATGATGAAGAAGAAGTGGCTGAATGCCACGGAATGTGGGATTTTATACTCCCAAACTCTAATACCGAGAATGAAGAAGAAGCCTTTCCGGTTACTACAAGAAGTAAAAGCACTCCTGAACCCACCCAGGCGACATCAAAGAAGAGGAGCGCAGGTGCTGCTACAGCAAAGGAAAAAGTTCCCCCAAAGAGGTCACCTGTAGTAGTTCACCAAAAAAGATGGAAAATATTTATTGATGCCAATTTAATAGCTTTTCAGTTTTTTCTTAGATATTTAGATTAGATTAGTATTTATAGACCCTTTCATTGTTTTGGAAAGGGTCGTAAAATTTTGTAATAGACTTAAAGGCTGAAGTTTGCACTACTGTGCTTCAGTCTATATTCTTTTGTGAAACTCGACCAATAGTCCTTAATTTGACAAGAAGGCTGTTTCATGCAATTGCGCACTATTGTCTCTTGTTTGGAATGTTTTCTGGCTTGAAGAAAGGACTGCGACATAGCGATTTATATAATGGATTGTTGAGCAGCTTACATGGTACTTTTATCTGCATCTGTCTTCTTTCCTCTTATATGAATTGCCGTGTTATTATTTCTTGCTATTGTTGAATACATGTATGCGCTTGAAGAGCAAATCTTCATTTCATTCCACTATTGGATGTTTCTGTGATATGCCCTTTCTTTTAAACATGCATGTAGCAATGATATGAATGACAATGTGTAGTAATTCGCTATTATCGCTCTGCATAACTAATTATGCAGAGCAATCTTAAATGGTTTAAACGTCTATGCTTTAGTGTTAGAGTCATCTATATGCATGCCTTAAAGCACAGATCATCAAACGCTACGCTTTGAAAGATTGATAAGTCCCGGGATTAGATTATAGTTAATATATTTCACCGATAGTTTTAGTTGTTAGCTTATCACCATCATACATCATAAGTTACTCATCCATCCCACTTTTATCCATTATTGGGAAACTGGTCCCATTATCCCCAGTCGGAGCCACTATTCCAAACGGAAAAGGAGCTGTACTAAGGTTCGGACCGGGTGGTTTCCCCTTTGTTGTGGCAGTGATTTTCGAGGCCTCAACAGGAACATAAGCCTTTGTAGGGCTTAGTGACTTGTAAATTCAGTTGTTTCATTACTGAGAGTGGCATGAGGTTATGTGAAGCTCCAGAGTTGAGCATGTAGTTATGAAAAATGAAGTCATGAATCAATAAAGAAATGTAGAAAGGGGGGGTTGAAGAATTTACCTCATCAACATGTGGGCCAGAAACAACTATAGTTTCATCTTCTTGTAGATTCACAGTATCATTCACATTTACATTTTGAGTTGATAAACTCATCAATTTCCTTTTTGTAAGTTGGTGTCTTGACCAACTCTGTAAGAGGTACCTGAATTTTAATTTTCTCCAATTCTTTAGGGAGACTAAATGCATGAAGATGTCTTATATTCCTTTCTGTTTCTTCTTCACTTCTCCTCGTAATTGGAATTTCTTCAGGAATAGACATAATTATTTCTAAAGGAATTTGATCAATTTTATCTTGAGAAGACTCACCTTGATGCATCTGAGTCTTGCTATTTACATTCTGTGGCTGCTTTCCTTTATTCAACTATTTTGCAGGTTGTGCCTCTTGTGGAGTCGCCTTTTGTAAGGGAGCAGAAACTTGTTGCTCACCTTCATTTTCCTGAACTCTAGATCTTTTTCTTGATCTCAAGTCATACTTCTTGTGCAATTCTGCCTGCATAAAATCAATAAATTGGTTCCAATACTCTTCAATTTCATTTTCATCAAAGGTGACATCTGTTTCGGTATATTCTTCTTCAACACCTATTTCATATTTTCCCCCTACATACAATGTGGAAATATGATCATCATGATCTTTAGAATGTTCTTCTGATGCTTCACTAGGATCTGCCTCCAAGTAGAGTGGTGCTTGGACTTGATCTTGGTCCTTTCTTTCCTTCTGCAAAATCTGCAAAGGTTGCCTTCTGTATTGGGGATTAAATCCTCTGTTTTGTTGTACTTTCCTTTGAGAATTTTTATTCTCCAATTCCAATTTAATCAATTTGCTAGACAATTTTTTAATCACCTTGTTCATATCCTCCAATGTCTGTTTTTGAGATGATTCCTCCTTGGCATTTACCTTATCTTGTGTAGGTTGTGTCTCTGGTGCTTTTCCTGCAACCACCAGATTTGCTTCTATTTCTAGAGAATCAGTTTGAATCTAGTCAAGGGTTGAGGATCTTCTCTCCCTTAAAGTGAATCCAAATTCTAGTTCAAATGCCCCTGCAAAAGTCACTTTTGCACCAGTAGGAGGGGGCTTGATCTCCACTTGAATACTGTTGTAAAGTTTATTGAACCTCCGGATGAAGTCAATAATGCTTTCATCAGATTTCCTTTTGATAGAATTAAAATCTGTAAGTGAATATCCATGATCTCATTTCTCTCCCCATCTCTGGGTGAATTGGTGCTCCATATCCTCCCATGTAGGGATAGAGTTATTAGCAAGCCCCTTAAACCACTTTCTTGCTTCACCATCTAAAGATTGCATAAAAAGTATTAAAACAACATCCAGGTGTTCAACATTGAGATTTTCTGCAAAGTTACAGAACACCACTATATGTTTCTCTACTGTTTGTTTGTCTTCCCTCATGAAACGAGGAAGAATATTTAAGTATTCTTGAGGCATCGGATTTAGTTGTTGAGGCAACTGAATAGGTGCATACCTATTCAGGAAAAATGCAGGTGTTGCCATGTTTGCACCAAAACTCATTGAGCCTTGAGTACCAACAGATGTAGAACTTGCCTAAAAGGTAAATGAAGTATGAAAAGGAGGTAATGTTGATATAGGTTCAGGTTGAACAACTATAGCAGATATATTTTCAGGTACTGAAAAGAGAAAGACAGACTCTAAATATTGTTCTTGAAATTTAGGCTCTTGAAATGAGGTGGGTGTAAAAGGTGATTCTTGATTAAGAAAATATAATATTTTTGCTAAGCTTTTGGGAAAAGGATGTGCAGAACTGCTGCCAGGTGTGAATGGTGTGGAACTTGGTGTAGATGGAGTTTTTGGTTTCCAAACCCTCTTAGAAACTAATCTCTTGGGATCAGAAAGGACTTGAGCTTTTTGCTGTGAGGTATCTGACCTCGTATGAGGCCCTTTTAAAGCCAGAGTTGTAACTCTTTTTCAATACAACCAAATATTTCCTCCTCACTAAACAACCAAAGGAAAGTATTAAAACCCAAGGAAAAATATTCTTATCTTCGTCCCCGGCAACGACGCCAATTAATGTTGTCCCTCAGGAAACCAATTTCTTGGTTGTGGAGAAATTGTGCCTAAGACATTAAAATTTGATTATGCATGTCACTCATTAGTATAAAGTGTCTTTATCTTGAGGAGTATGAAGATCATTATTTTTAAAACCCTTGACATATAGGTGACATGAAAATTTCAAGATGCCATTTGATGTTGAATACAAATGTTGTGTGAAGAATACTTAGGAAGATTAGAGACAATATGTTGTATTTAACAGAAACTATTATCTTTAACTTAGAGGAAATACAAAGAAAAGAGCTTTAAACATGGGAGCGCTATTTTAAGGGAATTTAACTTTATTCACAAAAGTAAACAAAGACCAGCAACTTCATTACCATATTCAAAGAGAGAAGGAGATAAAATGACACATAACAGAGAGATTACAAATCATACTCAGCATCGTCTAGAAAACTCTTGATTCTTTCATTAATCATCAATTAATCAAGTACAAAATTGTGTAGTCTTCAGATTCCCAAGACTCAGACCCTTTTTCTTTGATTTTCCTCCTTTTATGCATTGTGAAACAATTGATAACTACCAAGAAACTGTCAAAATACTTAACTACTTTCTAACTGCCTTAAGTAAAAGTCATTTTAAAGTATTACATTGGAGGGTACAAGACACCTCACTTTTCTTAGAAAATAAAATAACATAAAATGAAATGAAATAAAGTTATGATTGATTGTTTTTGGTCACTGTTCGAATTGTTGGTTTGAGTAGATGGCCCTGTTGATGAATCTTTTGGATGTTCTATCATCCACTCTTTGCATATTCTCCACAATGCTACATTTTTCTTTGCTGATTCTTCACATTTGTTGAGTGCCATTCTGAACGTTGTGATCCTACTATAAGTAGGCTTGTCTGTAAACAAAGTATTTACCATCCATAGAAGTTTAAAATCCTTATTCAGATAATTCACAATAGTTTCTCCTTTCAGTACTGTTGTCTTCTCATGTGTGTTGTCAATCTTACTTTTTTCTTCCACTGGCAAAGTCTCATATGATTCCCATGGCAGCAAATTTCCTTGTAAATCCTAGCAAGAGGGGAGCTCCGCTCTAACTCTTTTATCAAATAGGATATTGAACCTGGAGTCTGCTTCTTTTATTTCGTTCATCTTCTTCTCAGTAGTTTTTATGTAGACATTTTTTATAAACATCTTATTGAAATCCATTGCACACATTGTTCTTTCCATAAGGTCATGTTCTTTTAGCTCTGCATCATACTTAGAGTTAATAAAATCTATCATTCTTTTTGTAAACTTAGATATTTCTAACAATTTGCTTATCTTGCATAACCAAACTTTCCATGACCCTGACAATTCTTTTCTCAACAGACACAATGACAAGGAATTCCCATATATTCCTGATGACTTCGATAATTTCATCTTAGAGAATTTCCCTAGCCTGGATTAAAGACATATTACCTTTCATTCTCCCTTTTAACCTTTTAATCTCCTCTTCAGCCCTTTGGAAGTCTTCCCTGTATTTCTTAGTTTTTTCCTTCTCCATTCTAGCTTCCTCTTCACTCAAGTTTAATAATTTACAAACTATCTCCATATCATAACGTATAAAGAATTTTTTGGGAAGAAATTACATTGAAGATTTGGGTCAATGCATTTCAAACTAGCAAGTGTGGTTCATCTTCGGGACACGATGAAGAAACAGATCCAGGAAGAGGGTTAAATAGGAAGACAGATCAACCTAACAACTAGAAGAAAAGGGCTATGTTTGACTATGGGAGGGAGAGAGAACAGATTTGTAATATTTAATAATAATAATCTCTCATAAAGTTCAATTCATATTTATTTATTTATTTAATTATTTATTTATCTGATAATATAAAATACAAAGGATTCTTATTAAACACCTATTCATAAAATATAAATATTAAACTATGAATATATATTAATAATCTATGAATCAAAATTAATATAAAATTGTATATTAGGGTTTTATATTATTATTATTATTATTATTCTTTTTTTTAAGTTTTTATTCAATTTTCAAACCTCATATTTATAATAAATAAATTTACATATAAATATAGTTAAATTATTTTAATTATAAGCATGTATATAATGTTTAACTAATATATTTTTATTCGTTTTATAATATATAGTATTTATAACCGTATTTTATCAGATATAACCGTTAATATATAATAACAATTAAATATATAGAAAGCACCTATTCATATTAAAAAATAATGTTAAATTGTTTATAAACAATATATATAAATCATTATGTATAAAAATTAATATCAGAATTATTAATATTTTTATTAAAATTACCATAAAAATTATTTATAATGTAAGAACAATTTCTAGCAGAGAGTTAACAATTATTATTTATTTATCAAAAAAAAAATAGAGAAATTTAAGAAGAGAGGGTGGGAATCCAATAGCTACTAATTTTCTAGCCGTCGTCCCTATTAATATTACTAGAGGACTTCTCAATTTAAATGGCTTCCTTAAACTTCCGATGATGAAAATGGGGAATCTTAGTGATAACTCTAGCCTCCTCAATGCATATATGATGATTGGTCTTCTCTTCATGCTCGGCTAAAGCTGAGGATTTGGTCCTCCCGTGTTTAATATCAGCATCATCTTCCTTAATCCTCTGGTTGATGGAATGACCAGTTTCACCTATGTAAGAGGTTCCACAAGAACAAGGGATGATATAAACACCTTTCATATCCATGGGGGTTACTTGGTCTTTAATTGACTTAAGGGAACTCCTAATGGTGTTGAGGGGTCTAAAGGTCGAGGAAATATTATGCTTCTTCAGGATTCTAGTGATCTTGTCAGCTGTCCCTTGGATGAAGGGGATGTGGACTCCTGAATTGTGGTTGATGGGTTGTTTCTTGATCTTGGGACCTTTGCTCGCTTTGAGGAAGGCTTTGATACCCTGCTGGCTACTATAACCATTCTGGATGAAGACATTAAGGAGGTGGGACTTTTCTTTGGAAAAGTGGTCTTCATCAGAAATACTCAGAGCATGAGTGCCTAACGTGCTAAGAACACCTACCTTTTGTGCAGGGAAATGATGGGAACTTGCATGAAGATACTGCTCAGTGTGAGTTTTCTTTCAATAAACCTCATGGGAGAAAGATCCATCTAATTTCCTTGAAATGAGGACATCAAGAAAAGGAAGGCAACTATTAACCTCATGCTCCATCGTAAACTTGATGGATTTAGACTAATTATTGAGATGCTGGAAGAAGAGATCTAATTTTTCAAGCCTTGAGGTTTATCGAAAGAAAACTCACACTGAGCAGTATCTTCATGCAAGTTCCCATCATTTCCCTGCGTAGAAGGTAGGTGTTCTCAACACGTTAGCCACTCGTGCTCTGAGGATTTCTGATGAAGACCACTTTTCCAAAGAAAAGTCCCACCTCCTTAATGTCTTCGTCCAGAATGGCTATAGTAGGCAACAGGGTATCAAAGCCTTCCTCAAAGCGAGCAAAGGTCCCAAGATCAAGAAAGAACCCATCGACCACAATTCAGGAGTCCACATCCCCTTCATCCAAGGGACAACTAACAAGATTGTGAGAATCCTGAAGAAGCATAATATTTCCTTGACCTTTAGACCCCTCAGCACCATTAGGAGTTCCCTCAAGTTAGTTAAAGACCAAGTAACCCCCATGGATATGAAAGGTATTTATATCATCCCTTGTTCCTGTGGAACCTCTTACATAGGTGAAACTAGTCATTCTATAAACCAGAGGATTAAGGAACATGCCACTGATATTAAACACAAGAGGACCAAATCCTCATCTTTAGCCGAGCATGCAGATAAGAACAAGCATCATATATGGATTGAGGAGGCTAGAGTTATCACTAAGATTCCCCATTTTCATCATCGGAAGTTTAGGGAAGCCATTAAAATTGAAAATTCCTCTAGTAATATTAATAGGGACGACGGCTGGAAAATTAGTAGTTGTTGGATTCACTCCCTCTCTTCTTAACTTTATCTGTTTTTTTTTCATATATAAATAATAATTGTTAACTCTCTGCTAGAAATTGTTCTTACATTATAAATAATTTTTATGGTAATTTTAATAAAAATATTAATAATTCTGATATTAATTTTTATACATAATGATTTATATATATTGTTTATAAACAATTTAACATTATTTTTTAATATGAATAGGTGCTTTCTATATATTTAATTGTTATTATATATTAATGGTTATATCTGATAAAATATAGTTATAAATACTATATCCTATAAAACGAATAAGGAGAGGAAAGATGGTCCTACGAGAGATGGACGGAGGGCGCAGGGGTCGATCCTGAAACCCTAGGCCTCAGGCCTAGGTGACGCAGACAGGCTACCCTACGACGACAAGCAGGTACGGAGAGGACGGATGGCAGACCCTCCGTGGTTTCGCGTTTACGAGGTACCCTAGCAGCTGTCAAATGGGCGGACTTTCCTTTTGGTATCCCTCGGTTAGGCCTTTGAGGGTATTAGCGCTGGCGGTTTTGTTCGACAGCTCTCCTTTGAGGGTTTACCTCTGTAAAATCGTTCCGAGGCGGGTTTGCAACTGCGTTTTACCATAAACAAATCGGTGTATTAACCCCTGTCGGTGCTAGGAGCGTTTTTTCAGGTAACGGGTTTCTGTGAGGTGTCAGTTTTTACCACAGTTTAGTAACCATGGTTTTCCACAATGAGGCGGTGGACTTAGACCCAGCCCCAGAAGACATTCTCTCGGTCTGGGGTAAGGAGGTTACTGATCAAAATCTGGATAAGTTCTTCGGACAGGGTGGAAACACTGTATCAGCCATTTTCCCAGCGGGAGGTCCATGGAGCAGTAAACCGCCAAAATCTTCGTTGGAGCAGAGCCTGGTTTCGACTGGTGCGCTTGGAAAAACCGGTGGTTGCACAGGAGTTTCAGGAGCACGAGAGGAGGAATGCCCACTGAAAGAGAAAGGTCTCCCAGATGGTAAGGTTCTTTCCCCTTCGAAGATTTTTAGCCCGTCGGGTGGTCTAGAAGACATTATAAATTTCAATTCCAGACAGGGGTTATGGAGATCAATAGGGGGTTTCCAAGGCTCGGATAGAGAAGCCAGGGAAAGAAGCGGCCCCTTGGCTGTAAATAGACCCCTTTCCTCAAAGGATTTGTCTACAGGCGGCCCGGTAAAAAAGGGGGTTTTTTCCGAGCTTGGCAAGGTTTCTATTCAGGGGAAAGATGACCCAAACCCTGTCACTGGAAGGTCGGAAGAGAAGGGAAGCCAGTCTACTGGCAAGGAAGGAACCCCAGCAGGAGTATCGAGTCATTTACCTCCAGAAAAGGATGGTAACCCCTCTGCGAGTAATGTGTATGGAGCACTAAGGGTACCAGATGTTTTAGGCATAGACAGAGAGGAGGATTTGGAACGAGAGAGGGTTGGGGATAAGCGAAAGAAGGCGAAATCCCTAAAAACGAGAAGGATAGCAGGAAACTTGTTATTGGGAATGGATGTTCAAGTAGAAGACGCGTTGGATGTGGCAGAGAGCACACTTGTGGGTCGTGTAAGGGGGCGTCCTGTCTCTGGTAAATTTCTACAGCAATGGGCGGAGAGTCAATGGAAGGAGACTCCGGCAAAGTCCTTCAAAACTGCCACTCTGGTTAAAGGGTGGTTCATGATCAGATTTGACAGCAAAGAAGCCATGGAATGGGTTGAAGGAAGAAATTGGGCCTTTGGGAAACGTCCAGTCTTTTTCAAAAGATGGTCTCCTCTCTTCGACGCGTCCAAGGAAAAGGTGGAGGAATTTCCCGTCTGGGTGAGGGCACCTGGTCTACCACCATTCCTTTGGGTGGATTCAGTCTTCTCTTCAATCGGGAATCTTCTGGGTACGTTCTTGGAAGCGGACAAATCCTTTCTAGACACTCACGAAAGGGCAGTGGCGAGGATTTTAGTGCGTCTGAATCCAAGCGAAGGGCTAGTGGACTCGATAAATCTGCAATACAGAGAGTATGTTTTTGAACAGTTGTTGGATTATGAACTGTTACCATTTAGGTGTCACAGATGCCATGAGCACGGCCATCTGGCAAGGGATTGCCCTTTGGGGAGGCGCAAAAGGAGGGTTCAAAAACCTGTCGAGCAGTGGGAGCGGAGCATGAGGGAAGAATCAAATTTGGCGGAGAAGGACATCTCAGAGGCCAAGCCCATGGAAGGGGTTCAATCCCAGGAGGATGAAGCTTTGCCTCAGACTGAAGGGGACCCGATCAAAGCAGCCGAAGATCAGAGCGGTGCCGAAAAGACTCCTGTGGGGAATTCTGAGGCCATTGCTAATGTACCATCCGGTAAGCAATCAGACCCTTTAAACTCTGTCGTTTTTCCTGAATCAAATATTGTCCACTCTTCTATGGAGTCTCCTCTGGCTACTAAATGCAAAGATGTCTATACAAACATTGAACAATTAACTGCTGCTATTCCCTCCATTGATCTGAACTGTGAAGTCGTTTCCTTAGAAAACCCGGTCTCAGGTGGTTCCACCCCTGCCCGCACATATAATCTTAGATCCCTTAGCAAAAAGTCTGATCCCTCCCCTGATTTGGGGGATCCAGTGGGTGGTTTGGGTCCTTCTTCGTCTAGAATCTCTCATAAAAAGGGCAGAGGAAGAAAGTCAGATCTGTCCAAAGCCCAAGTCAAAGCAAAACTTGATGTGGCTGACGGCAAGCAAATGGTGATTCCTGGGGCGCTTAGAGCAGCAAAACCCCCTGAGGCGGTTATAAAATGATCTGTTTATCATGGAACTGCAGGGGTTTAACCAGTAAACCCAAAAAACTGGCATTGAAGGAACTAATCTCTCGCTATAACCCGGATCTGGTCTTTCTTCAAGAAACTCTGGGAAGGGGTGTAGATATTGAACCAGTCCTCAGTTCTTTCCTCCCGGGGTGGTCTTTTGTAGCCCTTGATGCAGAAGGCCACTCGGGTGGTCTTGCCATCGGTTGCAGGGATGGCAGATTGAAAATTTTGAGCCATTGGGGTATGCCCAATGTGCTGGGCATGGAGGTTATTTACCCTGACTTCGATTTCTCTTTCTTGATAGTAAATGTTTATGGACCCTGTCAGGCAAGGGTTGCTTTCTGGAACGCGCTCATGTCCAAAGATTTGTTGAAGGGGAAAAATCTGATAATAGGAGGTGATTTAAATTTCTCCTTAGGGATTGCGGAGGCTTGGGGTCCCTCGGCCAGAATTGATCCCCTATCAGATTTTTTTGCTCAATTACTCCTATCCCACAAGCTGATAGATGTAAACATTATAAAGGCCAAGCCTACTTGGAGGAATAGGAGAACTGGGGAGGAGAGGATAGCAAAAAGGCTGGACCGCTTCCTCATCAGTGACTTGATGGCTTCCAATATTCCAATGTTCAGGCAATGGGTGGGTGAAGGGGGGAATTCTGATCACTTCCCCATCCTCTTAGAACTTTCCAAGCCTCCCCCTAAACCTGCAGCTCCTTTCAAATTCAATGCTTCTTGGTTGCAAGAAGAATCTTTTAACCAGCTGTTCAGGAATACTTGGAGACACACGGGAAGAGACTCTTCTGGAAATAAAGGAGCCCTCTTCATGGAAAATCTTAAAAGACTAAAGAAAGCAACTGTAGAATGGGCATCTGAAAGAAGGAAAAAGCAAAATGAGGCCTTGAATAAAATAGATGATGAGCTCCGAGCTCTAGAAGCTCCTGAGGCGGATGCATACGCTACACAGGAGTCAAAAGAAAGGATTGTGACTCTTGAGAAATCGAGAGCAAAAATCTTATTGGACAAAGAGGAAGAATGGAGACTCAAGAGCAGGGCAATCTGGTTGAGAGCAGGGGACGAAAACACAAAATTTTTCCACAACTATGCAAAAGGCCGGAAAAATGCAAATACAATCTGGAAGCTAAAGGATCCTGAGGGCAGAGAAGCCTCGTCTTTTGAGGCTTTGTCAAATATGGGGAAGAATCATTTTCAATCTTTGTTCTCAGACCCAGGAGGGGTTTCTTTAGCTGAAATTATTAGAACAGCTCAATCATTTCCTCGATTTGTGGAGGGAGAGGAGGCTGAAGATCTTTTTCGAGAGGTGACAAAAGAGGAAGTAGAAAGTATTGTAAAATCTATGGCAAAAGACAAAAGTCCGGGGCCGGATGGCTGGACAGTGGAACTCTTCACTCACTTTTTCGAGCTGATCGGGGAAGAGCTAACGGAAGTGGTGGAGGAATCAAGGAGAAAAGGTGAGGTTTATTCCCCTTTCAATGCAACTTTCATTGCTCTCATTCCTAAAAAGGAGGCCCCGGAAACTTTCGAGGACTTCAGGCCAATTTCTCTGTGCAACTGCATATACAAAATTATTGCAAAAACCATTGCGGTTCGCCTGAAACCGATCCTCTCAAATTGCATCTCATTGGAACAATTTGGTTTTTTAGACGGTAGACAAATCCACGAAGCTATAGGGGTGGCACAGGAAACCATCCATAGCATCAGAAATTCAAAATTAAAAGGGGTTGTGCTAAAAATTGATCTGTCAAAAGCTTATGACAGAATCAGCTGGACTTATCTCAGGATGCTGCTGACTCACCTGGGTTTCAAGGTGGAATTCATAAGCTGGATCATGGGGTGTATCTCAAATGCAAGTTTCGCAGTTTTAATAAACGGGGCTGCCTCCCAATTCTTCAGAGGTCAAAGGGGTTTGAGGCAAGGATGTCCCCTTTCTCCACTGCTCTTTCTCCTAGCTGCTGAGGGTCTCAGCAGACTGATATCCAATGCTAAAAGATCAGGTTTGGTAAAAGGTTTGGAAGTTGCTGTAAATTTGTTCATTACCCATCTCCTTTTTGTAGATGATATTTTATTATTTACAAATGGGAGTTTAAATGAAATCAAAGAACTTAAAAGTATTCTTGATCTGTTCTTGAAAGCAACAGGCCTTCAAATAAATTCCAGGAAGTCCCAGCTAATTTTGGAGGGTTTCAACAGACAGGAGGAACTCATGATTTTATCTCACTTACCCTTCGAGGCCTGTAAGATGGAGAATCCTTTCAAATATCTTGGCTTTTGGTTAAAACCCCAAGCATATAGAAAGCAGGACTGGAACTGGCTGGTGGCAAAAATTGAACAAAGAATTTCCCATTGGAGCTTCAAGTGGTTATCTCGGGCAGGCAGGTTGACCCTGGTGAACTCAGTCCTTCAGGCCATGCCAGTGTTCTGGGCAGCCTTGACATGGATCCCAAAAGGCATCCTTCACAAGATTAAACAACTATGCAGCAGATTCCTTTGGTCAGGGTCAAAGGAGGACTCAGTGCTTCCTTGGGTGGCATGGGACAAAATTGCAAGGCCAAAAGACTGGGGTGGATGGGGCATTAAAAATCTCTTTGATTTCAGCATCTCCTTAGCAGCAAAATCCGGTTGGCGTTTAATCACTTCTGAGAATCTATGGACCAGAGTAGTAAAACGAAAATATATAGATCCCATGCCCCTAGAAGATTGGATAAGGAACCCAAACAAGAAAGGCAGGAACTTCTCTGTGATCTGGAAAGCCACTGTAGAGGCTTTCAAGGTTATCGAACAGGGTCTGGCTTGGCAGGTAGGAAACGGTGAAAATGTAAGGATTGGAAGAGACCCTTGGGTGGGATGCAACGAATCTTTCGCTCTTTCTCCTGAACTGAATGCTCACCTTGACTCGAAGGGGATTCATGGTCTAAATCAGATTGCAAATTTGGGTCAGTCAACCATCTGGGGCCAAGCATGGAAATCAGAAGAAGAGTTAGGAATCGACCCCAGGTGGAGGAATGAGTGGCGGAGTTTTCTTCAGGAGTTAAAGAGATCAAATGTCAGAATTCAGGATAGGCCGGACCAATTGGTGTGGGCACATGCTGAATCTGGTGCCTACTCCCCAAAGACGGGGTACTCCTTCTTAATGAAGAAGAAAGGGTGGGTTAACCCAGAATGGTGGGTTAAACCTCTGCTAAAATTGAAGTGCCCCAAGAAAGCAAGATTATTCTCCTGGTGTGTTTTAAGAAAGAAAATTCCTACCTGGGACATTCTACAATCCAGATTCAAACAGGGCCCAGGTAGGTGCCCCTTATGCTTCTCAGACTCTGAATCCATTCATCATCTGTTCATTGCTTGTCCTTTTGCAAGGAAAGTTTGGGAAGAAATGCAAAAGTTATTAGGGAGAAATGTTAGATGGGAGGGGGATACTTTTCTTTCAGCTTGGGAATATTGGTGGAACCATTACCCAGAGAGGAACCTAAGAAATCTCCCCCCCATCATCTGTTGGGGTATCTGGATTGCTAGAAATAGAAGCATCTTCAGAGAACATCTTACCCCAGCGGAGGTGATTGCTATACAAAGCTCAGCTATACTGTCTAGCATCCCGGAACCTGAAGAATCACAGAACTCAGCCCCCAAAAAGGAAGAGCGAATCAGGGAAGGCATTACATGGGCCTACTTTGACGGGGCAGCCCAAAACAACAATGCGGGTGCTGGAATCGTCATTCATATTAGCCCCTCTCACTCTCTCAAAGCCGCTGTGGGATTAGGACCCGGCACCAACAACTTTGCTGAACTATCCGCCCTAAAACTTCTTTTATGCTGGCTAATAAACAGAAACATCTTCTCGGTTCAGATCTTTGGTGATTCTTTGAATGTAATAAACTGGGTCAATGGGAAATATAGATGTCAAAACTATATGCTGAGGCCGCTATTGGAAGAGATTCAAAACTTAAAGCTCCATTTTAATACTTTTTCCATTGAACATATTTACAGGGACAGGAATGAAGAGGCAGATAGGTTTTCTAAAGAGGGTTTGCAGCTCGCTGTGGATTCGTGGAGGATAACTGAACAGATGCATGATCAGATCCGTGTGTCGGATCTCCCTCCTCACTCTTAACTTTATCTTAAAATTTTCAGTTGTTACAGGATATTGGTTTTATAGTCAGTTTTCTTATATCCTGTACTTTTTTGTTTCGGACAAGTGAAAACTCTGATGGTTACTATTTCCTGTTTTCGGATATGTTTTGCTGGAAACAAACACATAAAAAACAGATCCGTGGGTCGTTTTCCTGTGTTAAAAGGAGGCCCATGTTTTATTTTGACATGTTTTAAAAATCTTTTGACAGAGTTGTCCTTAGTAGGCAACGATACAGTGCTGAAAGTAAGCGAGAAAGTGCTTATTTCTTTTTGGTTGGACTTGATGATTCAAGGGGGAGTATGACTCTCTCCTTGAGGACTGATGATGGTCTCAAGATCACAGAAGCTGCTGGAATGTTAACTCATGTGCTTGTAACTTTTTTATTTCTTATAAAAAAGTTCGCTTTTTTTCCTCGAGAAAAAAAAAAAATCCTATAAAACGAATAAAAATATATTATTAAACATTATATACATTATATATAAATGTATATTAGTTAAAAGTTATTAACAGTAGAAATTTATATACATAATTGAATATACATGCTTATAATTAAAATAATTTAACTATATTTATATGTAAATTTATTTATTATAAATATGAGGTTTGAAAATTGAATAAAAACTTAAAAAAGAAAAGAATAATAATAATAATAATAATAAAACCCTAATATATAATTTTATATTGATTTTTATTCATAGATTATTAATATATATTCATAGTATAATATTTATATTTTATGAATAGGTGTTTAATAAGAATCCTTTGTATTTTTATATTATTAGACAAATAAATAAATAAATATGAATTGAACTTTATCAGATACTATTATTATTAAATATTACAAATCTATTCCCTCTCCCTCCCATAGTCAAACATAGCCATTTTCTTCTAGTTGTTAGGTTGACTTGTCTTCCTATTTAACCCTCTTCCTGGATTTGTTTCTTCATCGTGTCCTGAAGATGAACCACACTTTCTGGTTTGAAACGCGTCAACCCAAATATTCAATGTGATTTCTTCTGAAAAAGATTCTTTATACGTTATGATATGGATTACAGAAGCTTGAATTCAAATGTCTCCATTTCCCTCCATGTTTTTTTCAAATCATGCTTAGCCATCTTTGATTCTATACCCAACTGCATCACCTATGCCATTGGATCCTCTGTATTGGTTGGCATCACTATTGTGCAGACACCAATGTCTACTTGTTTCTGTAGCTTGGCCAATGATTCGTTAAGCACATAAACCTCTTCAGTCTTCTGCAATACATATTGTAAAAGCTTCTCCTTTTCATTTTCAACTTCAACTATCCCTGCAACAATAGGGTGCTCACTTGTAGGAAGATTCAACTTATTTCTCAAGATTCCAATCTCAGACTTAGCAGATTGCAATAATTTTTGTATTTCAGGTTGATCATCAGGATTGACTCCTATCTTTACAATAATCTTCTTTAATTCATCCACCTGAGCATTTAGAGCTCTGGAATTGGCTTTCTCCAACTTTAATTGCTTGATCACTTTATGTAACATTTTCTCTACTTTAATAGTAGCTGCATTTGTCTTATGTAAATCATTGACAATCAATTGCCCAGTCTGCATGTGAAAATTGATTTTGTCAAGCATGGGAATTTTTTGAGTATCAACTGTCAAATTGACAGTTTTAAAGTTACTAGAGGATCCAACTAACATCTCTGTGGGATGAGAGAGTGCAATTTTAAGCTGGCCTTTTTCTAAATCCATAATAGACAATAACCTTGTTTTCTTAGAAATGATTTGAGACTCAGCCTGAGCCTCCATGTTCAACTTTATTTTTTGGTTTTTTTCAGCTATCTAGGAAAGCATGCTCTGAATGAGAGGAACTTGCTCATGAAAAATCTCACTAGAGGAAAGAGAAGCTTGTGTACCCTTTGTTTCTCCTAATTGGATTACTAAACCAGGTTGTGTTGAAGACATTGCATCCAATAATTTAGTCCTCTTTGTTGTTTCTAGCTCTTCTTCATCAAGATCAACAATTTCCTCTCTGGCCCATTTTGAACCTTTTTCTGAAATACTTGGGGTTTCAATCTCTGCTCCTTTGGTGTTCTGTGGACCTCCATTTGCCATTTTCTCAACCTCTGGCCTATTTTCATGTATAAAAGCCAAATATCCATTCTCTATCCTTCTTTTAGAAATGATTTGATGAGGATCATACGCCCACTTAACAACTTGCAAAAGACCCATATCACCCAATAATTTCTCAACCTCTTGGGCAGCTTGTCTTGTGTTCACAATAAAGGGTCCCACTATTCTGGGCAACTTAAAGAGATAACCCTTTTTCATTGGGACAAAATGAACATGATCCACATTTAGGTTTTGTCTAATAAACTCAAGAGCAAAGAGTCGCATTGGCACAAATTTTCGTAGTCTATATGGTTTGACTGAGGCCCCATAAAGCCTAATTTATGCATGCTCTTCAAATATAAACCAATCTCCACAATTTACATTTTGCTCGATTGAAGAAATTATTGATCTTTGGAAAGAAATGTTGGTGGCAAAGTCCCATTCAAAATCTTGTAGGCCACTAGAAGAAATAAAGAATTAAACTCAAACAGGCCACCATCTTCTGGATCACCCCTCACCAAGTCTATCCAGAACACCACTGGCTGTTTCTTTTTATTTATGTCTACAATGTTTAACCCCAAATTTGCAAAATGCTCAGCATTCTGGTATAAGAACAAATAAGTGACAACTGAAGGAAATTTAAATGAACCAGTAAGTGATAGAGTCATGAATTGAGTATTAATGGTGTCCACCCAAAATGCTGGAATATCTAATATCACTTTTGGCTTCATCATCATAGTGAAACATCCCAAAAATACTTTACCAACCTATCTGGAGTCTTCCCTTTGTAGGTTTTAACTCCGTACAGAAATTACCTGCATATGAATTCTAAAACATAGAAAATAAACAATGCGAGAGCATAACACATAAAACACATATACACATAGGTTTTCCCCTGGATCCCAAAACCGGGACTACCAGCTTGATTTTTCATTATGTTCCTTTCAATGTTACAATACATATTTATACATGCCAAAGCATCCAATACAATGGACTTAAAACCATTGCATCCAAAACCATGGATTGAAAACCATAGGTAGGTGCAACCAACCTAATATAGGGTCCAAAAAAAGTTTTCCCAGGGTGCTGCCTCAAACCCCATAGACAAGGGCTACCCACCCCCCCTGTGACCCCCTCGCTGCGCAATTGGCGCAACAACGGGAGGGCTTCGCCCCCCCCCCCCCCTCTAACCCCTCAGTTCACTACGTAGGTTAGTCGTGGAAAGAATATAACACAACCCAACATTCTCCCACTTGTTGTTTTCTTTCCACAGGGGGCCACAGGAGAGCTTAGTCATTTATCTAGCCCTGAAACACCCATTGTTTCTCTACACCAAGAGATCTTCTCAGAGCTCACAGATTTTGTCAATGCATCTACAATATTCTTCAAAGTGTCCACCTTTACGAGCAACACCTTTTTGTCTTCTGTCATATCCCTCACAAAGTGATACTAAACAGCAATGTGCTTTGTCTTTGAATGATAAGAAGGGTTCTTTGCCAAGAAAATTTCACTTTGTTTATCACTGTTGTTATAAAACCAGCTCACAAAAAGATAGAAAAGATATATCAACGCCTTATAATTCAGCCTCTTCGAGGGGGCAACCTCGTTTACATTACACAAGTGAATGATTCTTTGATGATTCAAATGAAAAAACCTCCTTTCTATATATAGGAGTCTAAGGAGTCACAATATAACCCAGCTGACCTAACAATAATATAAAGCCACAAAAATAACAATAGAGGGATTCTATGGGGCACAGTAATAACAATATGGGGACAAATAAGGGCACAACAATATTAATAAGGGATACAACCACAATAGTAATGGGGTAATCACTAGTATTATAAGGACCTAACATGCCCCTCTCCTTCAAAAAAGTGTTGTCCTCAACGCTTGAGTAGTTCTGGATGCTTCTGTATAAAATTCTCATCCTCCCATGTGGAATCTTCAGCGGATAAGTTCTTCCACTTGATGAGATACTCTGAAATTGATTGATTTCGTAGCTGTCGAGTTCTTGTTTCTGTGACTGCTTTCGGTTCCAATATAATTTTTCCTTCCTCGTCAAGTTTTGGCAATATTGTTTGAACTGGGAGCTTGTCGCCTATAACCTTCTTTAAACATGAAACATGGAAAATTGGGTGCACTCGAGAAGCTGCGGGAAGCTCCAAATTGTATGCCATAGTACCAATCTTTTGCAACACCTTGTACGGACCATAATGCTTTGGCGATACTTTATTATCCTTCTTAGCTTGCTTGGGGGACATTTGTTTATATGGTTGTAGTCATAGGAATATCCAATCACCTACATCAAAACTTCTTTCGTTGCGATGTTGATCTGCCTGTTGTTTCATTCTATTATGTGCCAACACGAGGTTATCCTTTAAGAGTTGGAGGACTTGTTGTTGATGTTCGATGTGATGTTCCACTGCTTGAACCTTAGAATTTTTCATAAATATGATGTGATGGATGGTGGCTGATATCCATAAAGTGCCATAAATGGGGTCATCTTTGTTGTTGTATGGAAGGAAGTGTTATACCACCATTCGGCCAAAGGCAATCATTTGACCCATTGTGTTTGTTTATCAGATACAAAGCAACGAAGATATCCTTCCAAACATTTGTTTACTATCTCAGTTTTCCCATCAGATTGAGGATGATAGGATGAGCTATGAGCTAACTGAGTACCAAGACAAGAAAATAACTCTGTCCAAAAATTTCCAGTGAGAATCGGATCTTTGTCACTTACAATAATCTTTGGGTTTCCATGTAGCTTTTGAATTGTTTCCATAAATGCAGTGGAAACTGTACTGGCCTTAAATGGATGTGATAATGCACAAAAGTGTGCATACTTGGTAAGTTTGTCAACAACCACCATGATGACACTCTTTCCCTCAGACTTGGGTAAACCTGTGATAAAATCCATTGAAACCTCCTCCCAACGTTGGCTTGGAATGGATAAAGGTTGTAATAGACCCGGGGTCTTAATTGTTTCAACTTTATTTTGTTGGCAAACCAAACATTCCACCACAAACTTTTGAATATCCGATTTAAGGCCATCCCAAAAAAATTACTTCTTAACCCTGTGGTAAGTTTTTAAAAATTCTGAGTGCCCTCCTAAGGGAGAAGTGTGTAATTCCATAAGAATATTTTGTTCCAATTGGGAATTCTTACAGAGGTATAAGCAATCTTTGTACCATAACGAATCATTTTTCCAGCTAAATGTATCAGATGTACTGGAATCTTGTTGTAACTTTCGAATAAGTGCCCACACTTTTTCATCATTCTTCCATTCCTCCCTTGCTTCATTTATCCAATCTGGTTGGATAACAGAAATGGCGCACAACAATGCTTCCACATCCTCATCCTTTCTTGAGAGTGCATCTACCACCACATTTTGCTTCCCTTTTTTGTAGATGATTTCAAAGTCATAACCCAACATCTTTGTGACCCACTTTTGTTGCTCTTCAGAGGATAATCTTTGTTCTAAAAAGTATTTAAGGCTATCATGATTTGTTTTTACCTTGAAGTGTCTTCCCATTAGGTAGGGTCGCCATTTCTTAAGTGCATGTAGTATTTCCAACATTTCCTTCTCATAAATAGCTTTGTGTAAAATCTCTCCCTTGATTGGACGACTTTCAAAAGAAATGGGTCTTTCATCTTGCATTAAAACAACACCATTTCCATTTCCTGAAGCATCACATTCCACAATAAAGTTTTTTGTGAAATCTGGTGTAGCTAAGACCGGTGCTTGGCACATTGCCTCTTTAAGATGTTCTAAGGAAGGGTTTGAAAATGGAATTCATCAAACCTTGAAATGTAGAAGGTGCATTGGTAACGCCAAAAGGCATGACCAAAAATTCATAATGACCCTCATGAGTTCCAAATGCTGTTTTCGGAATGTCTTTAGTCTTCATTATTATTTGATGATATCTTGAACAAAGATCCAACTTGGTGAAGTAAATTGATCCATGCAATTCATCCAGTAATTCATCAATGAAAGGAATGGGAAAATTATCTTTAATAGTGAGCTTGTTAAGCTCCCTATAATATGGACACATGCGCCATGATCCATCCTTCTTGTGCACCAATACTACTGGAGCAGAGAAAGAACTTTGACTAGGTTGAATTATACCAGCCTCTAGCATTTCTGCAACCATACATTCAATTTCACTCTTTTGGGCATAGGGATATCTGTGCGGCCTGATGTTTGGAGGAACACTTCCTGGAATCAAATGAATAACATGATCATGATCACGAATAGGTGGGAGACCTTTGGGAGTCTCGAATACCTTGGAATGATTGTCCAAGAGTTTTTGGAGATATGGAGAAATAGATGATTCCGATGTGGAAACATCTAGCGAACATAATTGTGCAATTACACCTCTTTGTTCCTTTTTTAGAAGCTTGGTCATACCGTTAGAGCTGATTATCTTTCCCGTTTTCCTTGCAATACCCCTTAATTCAACTTCCTTTCCTTCCGTAGAAAATTTCATGAAAAGTTCTTGAAAATTAAAAGCTATTGTACCCAAGGATTGTAGCCATTGGACTCCTAGTACAACATTAGCACCTCCCATTGGAATGGAAAGCATTGGGTTAGTCAATACATATTTGCCCATGGATAGCTTGATATTAAGGCACTTTCTAGAGCAATTTACTGTTCCTCCACTTGCAACCATCACTTGACACTCTGGTGCTAGATATAGGAAGCAGTTCAATTCTTTTGCTACCTTACAATGAATAAAATTGTGAGTACTTCCTGAATCAATCAACACTATTACCTTTTTCTTCTTGATTTGTCCTTTTATCTTGATGGTTTGAGGAGTGGTAATTCCAGCCAATGCATTACAAGAAATGGTCGAATTCATTTCTTCTTTATCTAGGATTTGTTCCTGGAGTATATCCTCTTCTTTTGACCTTTCTTGCTCCTTTTCTTTTTCCTCTTCACAATCTATGTAGAATAATTTCTTCTAAGCACACTTATGACTTTTAGTGTATTTGCTATCACAACTGTAACAAAGACCTTTTTCTCTTTTTTCTTCCAATTGTTGTGGTGTCAACCTTATAGGTTGTGGAAGACTAGGGACAACAAAATTTCCATCTTTCTAGTTGTGAGTGGTATGCTTCCTGGTTTCCATAATTTTGCTTTCCATTTTTCTTGCTAACCTGAATGCCTTCTCTAATGAATCAGGTTCCCAAAGGTGAACATCAAGTTGGATATTATCCTTTAAAGTCCCTATGAACACATCAATGCTATGCTCCTCTGGAATATTTTTTACCCTTATGTTCAATTTTTGGAACTCCTCAATGTGCTCCATTATTGAACCCTTTTGTTTGAGACTTCTCAATTGGCTAAAAAAAGTGTTGCTTTTTGTATCCTCATAATGTGCTGTCAATTCTTCCGTAAAAATTTCGCAAGTGATAATTTTTTACGAGAGCAAAGCCCTTAATTCCATACAAACTGATTTGGTTCCAAATATAAAGTTTAAATACGTACCTTTTGTGTGTTTTGCACATTATTGAGATCGAAAAATTGCTCCATCTGTAATATCCATGTTGCGGGATCCTTGCCATCAAACTTCCTCATATCGGTTTTTGGAATATGATGGGTCTTCGATCCAACATTAGAGTCTATGAAATCATGATTAACATTTCTTTTGTTCACATCATGAGTTTCCTTTACTACCCTTCCACCATTAGTAAGTATTTCTTGTAGAAAATTTGTCAAATCTGTCTTCAAATCTGCCATGCCTATCGTCAACTTTGTCTTCAAATCTATCTTCAAATCATCCATCTTAGCTTCCATTCCATTCATCTTAGCTTCCATGCCCTTTATCTTAGATTCCACTCCATTTATCTTAGCTTTTGTGAGAGTGATATTTGTTGCACTTGGTCTTGTAATTTTGATATATCATGTAGCATTTCTTCCTCTTCTTCATGAGTCATGCTAGAGCTTTCAAGCTTCTTACTAGGTGTTTGCATTTTCTTTCCTCGGGGCATTAGTTACTGATAATAGTGCTATACTATGCCCTTTGAATTCCTTCAAAATAATTTTTCAAACCAAGCTTAAGCAAAAATTTTAAAAAATCTACACACCTTTTTTCACTTTGTGAGCTTGATATTGCCTCTGATATATCTCTATAATTTCGGATCATCCAGTTCTGAAATTGTGATCTGCAGTAGCCCTCTGTGTCCTCTTTCCAATGCCACCAGTCTGATCTAAATTGGATTCTCCAAGGAAGAGTTATGCCAAATCTCCCACGGTGACCTGATTATAGAGTAGTTCAGTAGAGAAAACTTGTACAACATGCCATGTGTCCCTATTTCGACCTTTGGCTCTGAAAAATATATAAAAGAAACTACAATTTGTCCTCTTTCTGTACCTTCTTACAAAATTTCAATATGATACTCAGAGAGCAAGTTATGACGATTTTCCCCAGGTCACCTGTTTGGAATGTAATTCAGGATTCTGCAAAAAGACCAACTTCCTCAGATCATATCCCTGTAAATATAGCGCGAAAAGCTCTGAAATTTGGACCCGAGGTTCAATACGATTTCGTCAGAAATGGAGTTTTTTTTTTTTTTTTTTTCGCTTCTGAGACATTGCAAAAAAAATGTTATAGCGAAAATGCCACAATGACCTATTTGGAGCAGCGAAACCCTAGAATCCAAAGCTCTGATAGCAAATGTTATGAAACCAGCTCACAAAAAGATAGAAAAGATAGATCAACGCCTTAGAATTCAGCCTCTTTGAGGGGGCAACCTCCTTTACATTACACAAATGAATGATTCTTTGATGATTCAAATGAAAAAATCTCATCTCTATATATAGGAGTCTAAGGAGTCACAATATAACCTAGCTGACCTAACAATAATATAAAGCCACAAAAATAACAATAGAGGGATTCTATGGGGCACAGTAATAACAATATGGGGACAAATAGGGGCACAACAATATTAATAAGGGATACAATACAATAGTAATGGGGTAATCACTAGTATTATAGGGACCTAACAACTGTCTATCCTTATAGCTCCCTGTACTAACCCCATACTTGAACACAATCTCTGCAACCAAACTGCTTTCTTGCTTGCATGAGTGACTGCCATGTATTCTGTATCTATAGTTGATAATGCCACTATGGATTGTTTCTTGCTCATCCAACTGACTGCACCTCCAAATAGGTTAAACACACACCCACTTGTAGATCTTCTTTGATCTAGATCTCCAACCCAGTCCACATCAACAAAGCCATGAATATCCAAAACTCTATCCAATCCTAGTATTCCTTGGTAGCACAAGCCCTAATAAATAGTGCTACACAAATACCTGACAACCCGCTTCACTGTTGTCCAATGCTCCTTCCCTGGTTTTGACATAAACTTGCTCAATACTCCCATTGCATGTGCAATGTCTAGTCTAGTATAGACCATCACATACATTAGGTTACCGACTACAAATGCATATGGAACACGGGACATATCCTCTTCCTCTTCTTGTGTCTTGGGACACTAATCAGTAGATAACTTTACACCTACAGGAATAGGAACCTTCACCGGTTTACTATCTTGCATATTAAACCTCTGCAATATTGTCTCGACATACTTCCTCTGGTTTAACCAGAGCTTCCTCTTTGCCCGATCTCTTTTAATTTCCATGCCCAGAATATAGTTTGCAACCCCAGGATCTTTGATGTCGAGTTTGGAGGACAATTGGGTCTTCAATTCCTAGATAACTTCTCTGTCATTTCCAACCGGCAACATATTGTCGACATACAAGACTAGATAAATAACATGGTCACCAATTAATTTAAAATACACATAGTGATCTCCTTTGCTTCTGGTGAAGCCATGTCCCCATATAAATGTATAAAATTTCTGATACCACATCCTTAGTGACTGTTTTGACCCGTAAAGAGACTTCTGTTACACTAAAAAAATGTCACCATGACTATTTACAGTTAGTATGGCTCAATCAACAGTCATGCTACCCTCTTAGGCAAGTCTTATGCCTCTGCTATCCATCTCAAACTCAAAGAAGAGAGAAAGTCTTGTAAAAAAATGTGTTTATCTCTGGGGACGCAGGTTCTCTCAAGCCTTACCTGCGGGGACGCTCACAATGTTCACAAAGACTGCGTCCTTGGACGCTCTGTATGTTAAGGGACAGGTGCGTCCTTCTGTAAAAGGCAAAATGCGCAAGTTTCATCTTAAAAAAGTTACTTGTGGTTACTTCTAGAACTTTCTAGAGGTCGGTTTGATGAAATGGATGCGCCTCCAGTTGGTTCATGTATCCCTATTAAGGAGGAACTTATCCCATCAATAAGGGAGCCATCCCACCCAAAGAGGGGGATTATCCCATTGATGGTGGACCTGAATAACCTCTTTACAGCACTATAAATAAAGGCATTGAGCCAGAGGGAGGAGAGGTTGAAGCTATACATTTTCTAAGGGTAAATGCTGCAGGAATTAGGACTCCCATTTAGAAGCTTGTGAGGAGAGATTGCCATCTTTGCTTGTTCTATTTGGAAGTGGGTGAGCTTTGTCAAAGTAGAGGAAGACTCTTGTGGACCCTGGAAGGAGCTTGCACAACACCAAGGCTCAGGTTGTAATGGTTCCTTTTGATTACCTTTAATGCAAATTGGTCCATTCTTCTCAATAACTTGTTGTTAATGGGTTATTTCATGTACTCCTTGGTCTATATGTTGAATATTCTTTGTTTTATGTTATAATCAGGTGCTATTTAATTGTTTGACTGTTGGTGATTGCAGGTTTTGGAGAAAAGGAGGAGCTCATCCAGATCAACAAAGCTTGGACTTCTACAACAGCGTTTGGACAAAGGTAAGAACGAAACACTTGATTTCTCATATCATAATGCATGTTTAGAGAAGGATAGCTCCAGTTTGTTTTGTTTGTCATTAGAATGTCTTAGACTTCTAGGAAGGTCGGTTGTTTCCGCACTTTTGACTGATTCCGTGCGACAAAAATGAATCAGTTGACGAGGATAGTTTTTTCCTGTATCAACCTCGTTAAAAAATGAAATAGGTTGTAATGAGGATAGTTCTTTTACTGAGTCAACCTCATTAAAAAATGAATCAGGTAGATTTTAAGTTATATAGGAAGTAGGATTAGAGAGGAAAGTTCCTTTTACTATGTCAACCTCGTTAAAAAATGAATCAGTGAATCGAGGAAAGTTCCTTTTACTGTGTCGACCTCGTTAAAAAATGAATCAGTGTGTTCGAGGAAAGTTCCTTTTACTGTGTCAACCTCGTTAAAAAATGAATCAGTGTGTCCGAGGAAAGTTCCTTTTACTGTGTCAACCTCGTTAAAAAATGAATCAGTGTGTCCGAGGAAAGTTCCTTTTACTGTGTCAACCTCGTTAAAAAAAAAATGAATCAGTGTGTCCGAGGAAAGTTCCTTTTACTGTGTCAACCTCGTTAAAAAATGAATCAGTTGACGAGGATAGTTTGTTCCTCTCTCAACCTCGTTAAAAAATGAAATTGGATGGTATGAGGAAAGTTCCTGTTACTGAGTCAACCTCGTTAAAAAATGAATCAGGTACGAGGATAGTTTTTTCCTGTATCAACCTCGTTAAAAAATGAAATAGGCTAGTATGAGGATAGTTCTTTTACTGAGTCAACCTCATTAAAAAATGAATCAGTGTGTGCGAGGATAGTTTTTTCTTGTATCAACCTCGTTAAAAAATGAAACAAGGAGAGCGAGGATAGTTCCTTTTACTGTGTCAACCTCGTTAAAAAATGAATCAGTGTGTGCGAGGAATGTTCCTTTTACTGTGTCAACCTCGTTAAAAAATGAATCAGTGTGTATGAGGATAGTTCTTTTACTGAGTCAACCTCATTAAAAAATGAATCAGTTAGATTTTAGGCTAGGTAGATTATAGAAAGTAGGATTTTGAGAGGACAGTTCCTGTTACTAAGTCAACCTCGTTAAAAAATGAATCAGGTTTGAGGATAGTTCCTGTTACTGAGTCGACCTCGTTAAAAAATGAATCAGGTTTGAGGATAGTTCTTTTCTTGTGTCAACCTCCTTAAAAATGAAACAACTCCCTTTTCAAGTTAAATATTGAAAGTAAACCTTCATTTCATCCAGCCGGTTGAATGCAATGAAGCCTGGGGGGCATGTACCTCGCTTTGCATCATTATGCTGGGGGCATGCGAACTTTTTGAGCATATTTCCTTGTCTTGTGTCAAGCTCGTTAAAAAATGAAACAAGGGTAGGTTAAGTAGGTAGATGGTAGAGCGTAGTTCTGAGCATAGTTCCTTGTCTTGTGTCAAGCTCACTAAAAAATGAATCAAGGTTTTTTAGAGCATAGTTCCTTGTCTTGTGTCAAGCTCACTAAAAAATGAATCAAGGTTTTATGAGCATAGTTCCTTGTCTTGTGTCAAGCTCATTAAAAAATGAATCAAGGTTTTTAGAGCATAGTTCCTTGTCTTGTGTCAAGCTCATTAAAAAATGAATCAAGGTTTTTAGAGCATAGTTCCTTGTCTTGTGTCAAGCTCATTAAAAAATGAATCAAGGATTTTAGAGCATAGTTCCTTGTCTTGTGTCAAGCTCGTTAAAAAATGAATCAAGGTTTTTAGAGTAGAGTTTTTGTTAGGTAGACTGTAGAGAGAAGTTATGAGCATAGTTCCTTATCTTGTGTCAAGCTTGTTTAAAAAATGAAACAAGGGTTTTGAGGATAGTTCTTTTCCTGTGTCAACCTCACTAAAAAATGAAACAACTCCCACAAGTCTTTCCAAGATCTTGAAAGTAAAGCTTCATTCCATCCACCTCATTGAATGCAATGAAGCTTGGGGGGCATGTACCTCATTTTGCGTCATTATGCTGGGGGCATGTGAACTTATAACAAGCATAGTTTTTCTTTTCAAGCTTGCATAAACATGAAACCGAATCCGAGCATAGTTCTTTTCCTGTGTCAAGCTCGTTAAAAAATGAAACAAATCCTCCTCTACTTGAGTCGAGAGATTGACTAGATCTCATAAATGTTAAGTATTTAGGTTAGTTGTTTCGGTATTTTGCATAATTTTCTTACAGTTTTAGGTCAAAGTCTTTTAAGTGATCTCGTCACTAAACCTTCATTTCATCCAAATGGTTGAATGAAATGAAGCTAGGGGGGCATGCACTCTAGCAGTTATGCTTAGGGGGCATCAAGCACAGTTTTATCTCTGTTTCAAGCTTGCGTAAAAATGAAACTACTCTGAAGCATAGTTTTTCTCTGTTTCAAGCTTTTGTAAAAATGAAACCTATCTCGAGTCAATTTCAGTTATTTTCAAGACTCGTTAAACTCATGAAAATACCGAGATTATTTTGCTATCTTTCATTCTCGTAAAACAAATGAAAATGCCGAGATCTTTCCGTCTTTTCCTACTCGTAAATTAAATTGAAAGCCGGCCATATGAGTACATTTTTATCATTTTTTCGAACTCGTTAAAACTTACGAAAAAGTGAAACCTTGGAGTTCTCTTTTAAGCCCTTTTCAGACTCTTAAAACATGAAAAGATTGCCGAGCGTTTCTTTTACACTCGTTAAAACGGAATTAAAAGACGGTCCCCTTTTAGGTCTTTTCTGACCGCAAAATCAGGAAAAGATTGTCGGGTTTTTGTCGTTTCAAACTCGATAAGGAAATAAAACGACGTGTCCTTGATCGCTTTTTACTTTTCAGGTCAGTGGCACTAAACATGAAAGTACTCCTTGGTCGCAAGATCAAGCGGTTCCCCCAGGTATTATTTTATACTTTTTCGGGCTTGAGGGACACAAATGTACGAAAAAGTTCAACGTGGAGTCTCCTTTAGTTTTTTCAGACTCTCTAAAATTGAAAAACGCCGAGTTTCTCCTATACTGGGCTCGTTAAACTTTTACAGTAGAGGACCTGTTCAATTACAAACAGGAACGAACCACTCCTTCCTAGGGTTCGAATTTAAACTAGGTTGGACTCGTCCGAAGGATGAGCTTACAATCAAGCATATGTTATCCTCCTCAAGCTTGTTAAAAATAGAGAGGTACTTGCCAGAAATGGTGGGGGAAAAGAGAGAAGAATGAACCTGTTTGTTACCTTTTGTCTCAAAAGAAACTTTATTACCACTCTTGAACACGACACTTTTTCATTCACCTGGGTTGGGAAATCTTTTACCTCACAGTTGATCAAACCACTTTGAAAGTCTTTAACCAGGTTCCGGGAATTAACTTTGAGTTATTCGTCACCAAGCCATCTGTCGTGTCGTTATGTGTTCAAGAGGTCTGCAAGCAAAACTTTCATCTGCAAAATACTTGTCATCCATTTGACCATCCCTGAGTCAGTCCTTACAGCAACATTTCTTCAACTTGAACAATGATTTCGTGTTGCGGGCTTGCCTGCAACGGGTCGCTTTCTATCGACATCGACACATTATCTAGAAAGATGACTTAGGAATCGACAGTACCTTGAAGTCTGCATGCATCAATGGCAGGTTTCTCGCCTTTGACGTCAGTTTACATCATTGACTTTCGATCAAAGGATTCCGTGAAGTGTTCGACATCAAAACATCTATTCACATTTCACGGGTTGTGCTTGGTACTTTGAGAACCATTGACATTACTGGTGGTCTCTCTCACGCTTGTTAACAGTTTACATCATCGACTGGTAATCAAGTGGTTTCTAACATGTTCGACATCAAATCATTTAATCACATGGCTAGAATCGTACCAATTTGGGAAGTAGAAGTGAAGACCCTGGATCTAGTTTCTACCATCCAGGCTGCGAGGAGTTTTGTATTCATTATCTATGTAGACTAATCATAAACAGATGGCTGCGTCCATACTGTGTCTACAAAAGTCTATAAAAATGATGTACTGCAAGATCATTCTTGTATCAGAGTAGTTAGTCCTTTAGTTAAAGTATTGAATCTGAGTATGGGAATGCCTACCTCAGTGATGATATAATCTTATACATGTATTTTGTGTTGAAAATTGCAGGTTCCAACCAGGTCATCCACAAGACAATCCTTGAAATGATAAAGCGCTTCACCCTTCCTAGAATTACAAAACCCTAATCTATTCCAGGCTTCGCACTTTAGGGGGCAATCTGTTACACTAAAAAAATGTCACCATGACTATTTACAGTTAGTATGGCTCAATCAACAGTCATGCTACCCTCTTAGGCAAGTCTTATGCCTCTGCTATCCATCTCAAACTCAAAGAAGAGAGAAAGTCTTGTAAAAAAATGTGTTTATCTCTGGGGACGCAGGTTCTCTCAAGCCTTACCTGCGGGGACGCTCACAATGTTCACAAAGACTGCGTCCTTGGACGCTCTGTATGTTAAGGGACAGGTGCGTCCTTCTGTAAAAGGCAAAATGCGCAAGTTTCATCTTAAAAAAGTTACTTGTGGTTACTTCTAGAACTTTCTAGAGGTCGGTTTGATGAAATGGATGCGCCTCCAGTTGGTTCATGTATCCCTATTAAGGAGGAACTTATCCCATCAATAAGGGAGCCATCCCACCCAAAGAGGGGGATTATCCCATTGATGGTGGACCTGAATAACCTCTTTACAGCACTATAAATAAAGGCATTGAGCCAGAGGGAGGAGAGGTTGAAGCTATACATTTTCTAAGGGTAAATGCTGCAGGAATTAGGACTCCCATTTAGAAGCTTGTGAGGAGAGATTGCCATCTTTGCTTGTTCTATTTGGAAGTGGGTGAGCTTTGTCAAAGTAGAGGAAGACTCTTGTGGACCCTGGAAGGAGCTTGCACAACACCAAGGCTCAGGTTGTAATGGTTCCTTTTGATTACCTTTAATGCAAATTGGTCCATTCTTCTCAATAACTTGTTGTTAATGGGTTATTTCATGTACTCCTTGGTCTATATGTTGAATATGCTTTGTTTTATGTTATAATCAGGTGCTATTTAATTGTTTGACTGTTGGTGATTGCAGGTTTTGGAGAAAAGGAGGAGCTCATCCAGATCAACAAAGCTTGGACTTCTACAACAGCGTTTGGACAAAGGTAAGAACGAAACACTTGATTTCTCATATCATAATGCATGTTTAGAGAAGGATAGCTCCAGTTTGTTTTGTTTGTCATTAGAATGTCTTAGACTTCTAGGAAGGTCGGTTGTGTCCGCACTTTTGACTGATTCCGTGCGACAACTTCTTTAACTTGCATACTAGTGCTTTCTTACCCTTCACCGCAAAGCCTTCAGGTTGCTTCATGTAGATATCCTCTTCCAGATCCCCATGAAGAAATGTTGTCTTCACATCCATCTGTTATACCTCAAAATCAAAAGCAACAACAACAGATAAAAGTAATATACTAGAAGCTACCTTGGCAACAGGAGAAAAAATATCACCAAAATCAATTCCCGACACCTGGGAATAACCTTTTGCTACCAACAGAGATTTTTATTTCTCCACCTTTCCTTATGCGTTTGCCTTCTTCTTGAACACCCATTTGTTGCCAATGGGTTTCCTTCCAGCTGGCAACTCCACCAGATCCCAAGCCTCATTTTTGTGCAAAGATGCCATTTCATCAACTATGGCCTCTTTCGAGAGTTTTCCATCATTTGAATCTATGCTTCCTTCATAGTTCTGGGATCATCATCAGTAATAGATAAATCAAAATTTGAACAGAAAGTAGATGGGCTATACCTTTCTAGCTTCCTTCTTTCTCGAACTAATCTTCTCACTCCCGGAGTTTGTGGCTCTTCATCTTCTGATTCCTCCTCTACTATAGAGTCTGATTCTTCCTCCTTTAGCTCAAACTCTATCTTCTCAGGTTCCTTTGGTTGGACTTCATGTTTAATAACATCTTTCACCTCTCTGAACACCACACCTTAGCTATACACAACCTTCCTTGTTACTGGGTTCCAAAGCTTATAACCCTTTAAACCATCCTTATACCCAATAAAGATGCACTTTTCAGATTTATTATCAAACTTGGTTCATTTCTCCTTTGAAACATGTACATATGCATCACATCCAAATACCCTCAGATGTGAAAGAAAGGGTTTCTTACCAGTCCATACCTCTTTTGGAGTCTTAACCTCCAAAGCTGATGAAGGTGATCTATTGACCAGGTAACATGCCGTCTCAAATACCTCTACCTAGAATTCTTGTCCTAACCCGACACCACTGAGCATGCTTCTTGCCCTTTCCATCAATGTCTTGTTCATTCTTTCTGCAACTCCATTTTGCTCAAATGTGTATGGAGTAGTCTTCTACTGTGCTATACCACATTTCTTATAGAATTCGTCAAATTACTTACTGCAAAACTCTCCATCGTTATTTGTCCTCAACACCTGTATCTTTTTCTCTATCTGGTTTTCCACCAAAGCCTTAAATTCTTTAAACTTGTCAAAGACTTCAGATTTCTTCTTAAGCAAATATATCCATGTATTCCTTGAGAAGTCATCTATAAATGATACAAATTACACAGACGTACCCAGTGATGGAACCTTCACAGGTCCAAACACATCACTATGCACAAGCTCTAATATCTGTTTCACCCTCTTACCACCAGAGGGGAAACCCACGTGATTCTGCTTCCCATGAACACAATTTTCAAAAAAAACAAAATCCAGAGAGTTATTACTCATACCTTCTACCATACCTTTACCATGAAGTATTTGAATGCCCTTCTCTCCATTATATCCAATCCTTTGATGCCATAGCATGGTCTTCTCTCCAGAGACCACTAGATTTTCTGCTCCACTTTCAGGAACCAAAGAACGATTGCACCCATAAAAAACAGTGCTACCTTGTAACTTGTACAGAGTTCCAATCCGAACTCCCAGCATCAATACCAATGCTCCCCGAACCATCTTGCAGATATCCTTCTCAAAGACTATTTTTACACCTACATCATCTAGCTTGCTTATAGAAATCAGATTTCTAGCCAATGTAGGAATATGCAGAACACCCGGAAGTGTTCTAACCCTTCCACCTTGCAACTTCAACTTTACTTTTCCACAACCAATGATTCTAGCCTTCCTATAATCCCCTAAGAAGACATCGCCACCATCGTATTTCTCATACTCACATAACCACTCTCTATGGGCAGTGAAGTGAAAGGATGCACTTGAGTCAATCAACCATGCCTCATGATCTACATGTGTACTTGAAGAAGCCAAGTACACATCCCCACCTTCATCTGAGGTGGTTTTTGCCTCTGCAGAAGGAGCATCATCAGATCCCTTTCCTTTATCAGGAGCTTTAGATTTACAGTCCCTTTTGCAGTGCCCTTCCTTTCTGCATTTCCATCACACCACCTTTACAGTTTTTCCTAGAGATTTAGATCTCCCTCTAAATCTATATCTCCCACTCAATGACTTATTTTCGTTTCTGTTCTGGTACCATCCTCATATAGACAAGGCATCACCATTCTAGTTCTCCATATTTTTCCATCTCATCTCCTCCGTCAGCAAGGATGAGACTATTTCATCAAACTGCAAGGCAGTTTCATTGCGACCTATTGTAATAACCAGACTATCCCACGAATCTGGTAGAGAACACAATAAACTAATGCACTTATCTTCATCTGAAATTTTGATATCAACAGATGATAATTGGCTTAACATCGTATTAAATGCATTTAGATGCTCTGTCACCGAGCCTCCATCTTTCATCCTCAGGTTATACAGCTTTTTCCATAGGAACAATTTATTCACCAAATACTTAGATTAGTACAAAGTCCCTAACTTGCCCCACAAAGCCTTCGCCGTAGCTTCCCTTAATACATTCAACAATACTAAATCTGAGACACACAATCATATTATGCTCTTTGCCTTCTTATCCAACTTCTTTCATTCTTCATCAGACACTCCCATTGGTTTAGTATGAGGATCTACTGCGATCCACTGATCTTTATCCACCAACAGATCCTCCATCTTGAGTTTCCACAACTCAAAACTCTGACCATTAAATTTCTCGATTTCTACTTTCCACTACTCGCCATATTCTTTCACCACCAAAATCGATCCCACAAATCTCCCACTGAATGGGGTCTACCACAGGCTCGAATGAAACCCCTCAGCAACAAAGGCATCCCCTTGAAGCCAAAAACAACTCTGATACCAAATGTAGGTTTTAACCCCGCACAGAAATTACCTGCATATGAATTCTAAAACATAGAAAATAAACAATGCGAGAGCATAACACATAAAACACATATACACAAAGATTTTCCCCTGGATCCCAAAATTGGGACTACTAGCTTGATTTTTCATTATGTTCCTTTCAATTTTACAATATATATTTATACATGCCAAAGCATCCAATACCGTGGACCAAAAACCATAGTTAGGTGCGCCCAACCTAATATAATTTCTTGACGCATTGCCCTGGACCCCATAGAGTAGGGCTACTCGCCCCCCTCAAACCCCCTGTGACCCCCCACTGCTCAATCGACACAACAAAGGAGGGGCTTCGCCCCCCCTCTGACCCCCCAGTTCACTACGTAGGTTAGTCATGGAAAGAATATAACACAACCCAACATTCCCAGAATTTTAGAAAAAAATTACAAAATTGGCCTTATATCTACTGCAAAGATATCTAAATAAAACAATTTTTCATCTAGGGAGAACTGTCCAGGTTTAGGAGTTAAGAAGGATAAAGCATAAGAGGACTCTTGGGATGATAGGTTGTCATAATATGGGATTAAAGACTCTTCAGTAAAAGTGACATAAGTTCTAGAGATAGGGTAATTGAAATCTTGGTGAATTAACTGAGAGGTTACCTAGAAGACACTTTCTCCTAACTGATTCATCACAAAACATTGCTTAGGGTACATAGACGAGGTTAACCACTGAATGAATTCTGGGAACAAGTGGGTTTTTGGGACAAATGCTGCTAAGACACCTGACCTAATGATTTCCATAAATATAGGGGATTTCTTATGATTCAAAATAATGTCTTGATATAGGGGGAGATGCTTAATTGTGCAGAAGGTATCAGAAATATCATGTTCGACATCCATTAGCGGGGTATGGATAATAGAGGAGGAACTTACTTGTTTGGCCATGGTGTCTGAAAATGATAGTTGCTAACTTGGAATGTTGAACTGGAGGTGAAAGTTTATGTGCTGGAGCTGCTCGTAGCAAGAATAGGTGACTAATACAACAAGGTTTATTTCCCTTTTTTTATTTATAAATGAAAGAAAAATGGGGGGAAAGTAACGAATTAATGAAGTGACAAGGATGAGGTGACGGGGTACGGTGGGTGAGCTGGACAAAAATGAATGAGGATAGAGGATGAAGTGGCAGACGTGAGGTGGAGTGGGATGATGAGGGGTGGCCCACTGCGGGGGTAGGGGGTGTACGGGATGTTGATCAAGGTCGAACCCCCACAGTGATCATAGGTTGTTGATCTCCATCAACCGTGCTGACGTTAGGGTCAACTGCGGGGGTTGAGCCATCTTTTATAATCCGCGTTAATTGTTCCCCCACAGAGTGCTTAATCTATCTGTTTTGCCGACATTTGATCGCGCTTTGTGGAAATTCTTAGGCTTTAGTAGATGGGTCATCCCCACCTTCTTAATGCCTTCAATGTTGTTGTTAGTGTCATTTAAAATAATATTTCAAGTTTTTATTAAAATTTCCTTTATTTTTTTCAAAACTTATACACGATATTTCATTTTTTTGGATTTTGAATATTAAAAACTAAAATGACAGAGTAAGCTACAACACCTTCAGCACTGCTTCCTTGTGTAGTGATGCATCCACCTTTTCCTTCATCTTCTTGGCCTCCTACAGCTTGGCTAGTCTTTGTGTTAGCGCAATAGTTCGCATTGTGCCCTTAACCTCATCATAGCGCTGTTGTAGCTCGCGCGCTTCCGTCTCTAGTCGATGTATGTTGGGGTCCTCCTGCAAGCTTTCCAGGACCTCAAATGACTGCTCAAAAATTTGTGTGCAGTCTGCTACTGCACTATCCACCGCCACTACTGCTTCTGTTACAGCGGTCGCCCGTTGATCCTTCACTTCTATCAGAGTTGAAGGATGGCCTTCAAATATAATTCTATGATTTGCAGGTTCAACTCCAACTGAACCCTCGCCATCTCAGGACAAGTGTCACACACCCATGTGGCCATCTTGCAGATGTGCACCTCCACTGGCTCCTCGTCCAGAATGGCCAACTCTAGGACCAATCGGCATGCCTCCTTGATGACCTGTATAATGCAATTACTCTAATTGGTCACCTCGGTCTTAGTGGCAATGGTAGAGTCTCGTTGTAGTGCCATCTGTTCGTTGTTGGTTTTTTTTCACTGATCACCCAGAGGGCGCGGTGCTCACAGGCCCTCAGTTCTGCGATCACTCCATCTTGCAAGAGGTGGAGTGCTTCACGTGAGAGCACTGCCAGATTCGACCCTCCTCCCTTTAGGGTGCTGACAGAGGGCCTGTCAGCTTCATTCTCTCTGGTCAGTGCTCCTTCGAGCAGCACTATCACACTAGAGGAATTCATGTGTAGCATCTCAGTAGCCTCTGAAGTGCCGATGGCAAGGCTGGTAGACACCGTGCTAGCCTGCAATGTGCGAGTCTAAAGCTCCTGCAAACCTATCTGGATAGCCCACAAGATTGTCTATTGTTGTTGCTCAAATTGTTGTAGGGTCTCTGCAGTAACATCTTTCACTATGTCACAGATATCATGCAGATCACCCTATGTTAGCATAATAGGGTCCAATGATGTCTTGGTAGCCTTTGATTTCTTCCTGGACCCTCCTTTCGCCAGCTTCCTTGGGCGCTTGATGCCAGCAGACATCTTTTGTGGGTCCGCATCGTGTTGCTCTTCTGTCTCCTCCTCTATCTCAGGTGAAGGTGACCTCACACCTTTGTTAGAGCCTCACTCTATCCCACCTGTCTGCTTTATTGTTTGTTTCACAGCCTTGCGCTCTGCTTAGGCCTTATCAGCAACTTCCTTTTTCCTCTTTTCGACCAACTGTGTCATTATAAGCTTGGCTCCTCCTTCTTTTTCTTCGCAACAGACTTCCTTCCTCCCACGGCCAAGTCTATTGTAGAGTGCCACTCTACCAACCATTGATCAAGTACTGTAGCAATGGAGTCATCCATTGCTAGATAAGGCAAGTCGTACCATTTCTGTGTAGGGTCCTTCCACGCCCTGATGTATACATGATGGAAGTCTACTTTAAATTCTGCGCAACCCTATAGGTTGGCGTACACCGTAGGCAATAATCACAATTTGCGACTGATGGCCATGCAAATTTTCATCTCCATCAAGATCCAAAAGATATTGTTGTCCTTGACTTGGTATGCATCCTTGGTCACCCACAACGAAGCATACTTTGCTAGTTCTGGGAGGTCTGGCATGACCGAAGGGAACTGACTGTCCTCTGGCATCTCCCACGCTACCATCACAATTAATAGCAAGAGCCACGCATAGTGGAACGTCTTGCTAAGCTCCTGTGCTTTGCGGCTGTTTGGTAAGAACTCTCCACGAAGGTAGTCCAACCAGTTGAACTAGACTCCTTCGGTGCACTGGGCTGCTAGTGCGATGATAGGTGCCAGCACCTCATCGGCACAACACTTCCTTATCACCTTCCTTGTTAAGATCTATGTTGCTACCTTCACAATAGGGTTGCAGATGCTAGATATAGAATATCCATGCAACTTCTTTACCAGTTTAAACTTCTCCTTCATATACTCCACGGGGGCCTATTCACCACTTTTTCTGCCAAATATCATGGCTGGATTCTCTCCTGTATATGACAATCATGTTATCCAGTGAATCAATCTATCCGTGATGGGTATTGGCTCCTCTAGTCATAGGAACCGCTCATGCACCAAGCATAGGAGCTGCTTAATGACCAATACTGTCACCATGGTGCGGTTGTAGTGTGGCACCCAAAGCAGGTTGAGCAACCCTACTTTGTCTGCTCCTCTGAGCTACCTTTGAGGCTCCAATGCGGTCATTTTGGTATTTGTATCAATGTTGCGGTGCATCAGCTGCTGAGTATCTAGGTGTGGGAACTTCTCATGATTAACTAGTCCTAGTCCTCAAGTTTTAGCAGTAGCACCCATTCAAAGCGCATTCCGTTGAAAACAATATCATCCGGTAACAGAGGGGTTTGCAAGGGGGTCTTTCTTTCATCGATGTCTTTCGGCACCTTGGTCTTGGGCTTGTGCAGAGGGACATACTCAAGCAACCAAGTAATAGGGTCCACACCCTGGGCTTCAACCTCCTCTACTTCGACTCCCACATCCTCATCATCCATTGGGATGTCTTCAATGTCTCCCTCCTCCTGCTCCAAATTTATCACCTTGTCTTTCTCATGTGCGGTGGGTTTTCATGGGTTTTCATTGGTATGGCAGGCTATCCTTGGTGGTCTCCTTGGTTGGGGTCAGACTTGGTCTCGGCATCATTGGTGATTTAGGGACTTTGGTTAGTACTTCGGCGACCTCTGGAGTAGCTATTTATGCCTACATCTCAACTTCTGGCACCAACTCCTCTGCTTCGGTATCTATAGCTTCTGTGGGTGCCGACATAATGCTTTCCAACAGTGCTTGCGATGTCTCTAGTAAGTTTTCAAACGCTGGAGTCTCTTTCGAAGCCTTGAAGAATTCTCGGTTCATGAGTGCTTGAGAGCTCAACAACTCATTTCTCAAAATGCAAAGTGTTTTTCGTTGGACAACCACTTGTAATTTGTAGGGCATTTTGAATTCAAACCCAACCATTCCCCCCAAATTCGATTCATTAATGTCAGATTGGCGGAAGATCTTCAAGGATCTGACCCAGAAATTCATCTTAAATGCCGGTCGCCCGCTCCATTTGGCCACATTTCTACCGTCAAATCATGAACAGTGACTTTAACGGTCACTCTTCAACCGACCTACACGATTTCTCCCTGGGTAGCGCAGCTCCCTTCATGTTGCCGCGAACCCTGTAACACTTCCTTGCTTTGCACAATCCTCCAATTGCGTAGCTCCCCAACCTAGAAAATGTATTTTATAGTCTCGCACCTCCTTTCAGCTGCTTGGAGTGCTAATACTATGCTACCATCATCTATTCACATGGTTGGACCACCGGTGTATGGTTTGAACTGACTACCATTCAACTTTCCTAGGAAGGGATCTCCATTCATCTTAACCAGTTGCACCACTCCTCCGTCTGTAATCTCCTTAATGACATAGGGCCCTAACCAGTGCATTCGGAATTTCCCTAGAAATTTATCAAACTTGTTGTCATATAACAAAACTAGGTCATTTACCTTAAAGGTACACAGCTTAATATGTCGATCATGCCATGCTTTTTCGCGCTGCATTTGGACCTGTTGGTGAAATCCAACTAGAAATATATCTTCCTCAAGCTCATCTAGATGTACGAGCCTTTCCTCTAGGGCTTCGCGATCCATCATACCTGTGAGCGCCACTATGTGCAGACTAGGTACAATATATTCTATAGGCATTACCTCTTCAACACCATAGACAAGCCTAAAGGGAGTTTGTCCAGTCAACTCCTTGGATGTTGTCCAATAGGCCCATAGTACCGCGGGTATGCATAAGTCCCAATCACTTTGTTGAGCATTGAAATCCTTGGTTAGGGTGTTCTCCAGAACTTTATTGAATGCTTCCACCGTCCTATTAGCCTGCGGTGGATGACGCGTGCTCTTCTGGTGATATACCTGAAATTCCTCCACTAGTGCACTGATCGTCTCATTCAGAAAGTGCGTGCCGTGATCACTCATCAAGATCTTTTGACCACCAAATCGTGTCAGTACATACTCAAAGAGGAACTTTGCAGCAATCATGCATGTGCAATCCTTCATAGGATGTGCCTCCACCCAACGTGTCAAATACTCCATCACGGTGGTAATGTATCTTGCTCTCGTCTTTCCTTGGGGTTGAATGGGTCCAACAAAATCTATTACCCACTTCTCAAAGGGTTGCAAAATCATTTGTGGATTCAAAGGCATCTCATCCCTGCATGATGTCCTGCCATTCCTTTAACACACATCACACGCTCTGCAGTAAGATTTTGAATCCTGATGAAGGGTTGGCCACCACAACCCTACTCGTAGAATCTTCTATGTAGTCGCTCTCCCTGCATAATGTCCTCCCGCGGTGCCCCCATGAGCGTCCGCAAGGATGCTACTCCTTTCAAACTTGGGTACATATCGTCACAATATCTCATCAGACCCCATTTTTTACAAATGCCGAGCAATGATAGAAAAATCTGTTGCGCACACCACTAACTCCTTCTTCTACTAGATGCTGTATCCCTTCGGGGAAGTTCCTGCTATCAAGAAGTGTATTACATCCTCAAAGTTACCATCCACGACACGCACTACAAATAGCTACGCATCAGGTAATCCTTCCTCCAAATTATTGGGCTCTTCCCCTATTTCGATGCGGAACAGATGGTCTAGTCCCGCATTCAGTCATCCAGGCTTCACAATAACTTCAAAATCATATTCCTAGAACAATAACAGCCACCTACAAAGTTTTGCCCCCAACACAGGCTTATTGACCAGGTACTTTTTTGTGGAATGGTTTGTATACATCTTAAAGTGGCATCCTAGCAGTAGTGCCTAAACTTCTTGAGTGCATATACCATAGCTAACCCTTCGTGCTTAGTGGTGGAATAATTCTTCTCCACCCTGGATAACCTTCTGGTTGCAAACACGATAGGATGGTCCAAGTTTCCTCTGCCAGCCTGTGTCAGTACTACTCCCAGCGCTATACATGACGTGTCGACATGTACATGAAACTCCTTCTTCCAATCCCGGAAGACTAGAATTAGTGCAGTCACCATCTTTTCTTTCAATACATCCAAGCTCTTCTTATAGTCCTCATTCCAGTAGAATGTGACATCCTTTTTCAACAACTTCTCCATAGGTGCAGTGATCTGGGCATAGCCTTTAATGAACTTTCTGTAATATCCTATATGTCCTAGGGTAGCGCGCAATTGTTTCACACTCCTCGACGCTTCCAAATTTAGTATCACCGCAATCTTCACGGGATCTACCATCAACCCCTACCTGCAAACCATATGACCCAACAGGGTCCCAAAAGAAACACAAAATAGGCACTTCTTTAGATTGAGCGCGATCTGGTATCTTTGAAAGGTGTCCAGCATCAAGTGCAAGATTGCTACATGGCGTTTCACCAGTCCAAACACAATACAGTCATAATGGATTTGAGACTTTTGCGATGTACATTATGTGTGGTTATATCTTTTGGATCCATCGCATTTTGTTGTTTTTTGCATCGACGTTTCGAACCATCCTCCGTGGTTCATCATCAGGATATTAGATTTGTGTCACAAATCTAATATCCTGATGATGAACCATGGAGGATTGTTCGAAACTTCGATGAAAAAAACAACAAAATGCGATGGATCCAGAAGATATAACCACACAATACAATCATCAAAGTATACTTCCAAGAACTTATGAATAAACTCCTTGAATGCAGCAATGACTACGTGCGAGAAAATTGCAGGTGCATTATTCAATCCAAATGAAATTACAGTGTACTATAAACACCCCCACTTAGTCGTGAAGGTCGTCTTGCTACTATCCTCCGATGTGATTTTGATTTGATGTTACCCAAAGAACCCATCAGTGAAGGAATATGCTTCCTGGCCACCTACATTTTCTAACACTTAATCAGTGAATGGAGGCAGAAAGGATCATGTACACAAGCATCATTTAGATTTATGAGATCCACACATATCCTTATTTCATCCTTCTTCTTGTTCTCTTGTACCACCATTGGGCTTACCTAGTCATATTCTTTGACATGCTCAATGATTCCTGCCACGAGCATCTTTTCTAGCTCTAAGTGGACCTTCTCCTTATACTTTGGATTAAGATGGTAAGGTCTTTGCTTAACCGGCTTTGCGTCAGGCTTCAACGTGATCTTCATAACACCTAGGTCCCTGATTATCCCTTTTAGATCCATAAACTTGGTAGGGAATAAATCCTGATATTCACGGAGCAATTCAGCGACCTTATCCACCATCGCATCATCCCAGTAGTCTTCAATGTTCGCGAACTTGGGCTCTGCCTCTGTATTAATGTTTACTTGTTTTGTTTTCTTTTGTTTTTGTTTTGTTTTAGGGATGTTAATCTTTCGCAGATCCTTATCCTCTTCTTCAACAGTTATGTTGTAGCATTTTAGTGCGTGACTCAGTTGAGTAGCCCACTCGGGCTTAATCAGGTCCAAAGGATCCTGTGGTATCCTAAAGATTGATGCTTTCACCTCTTGTAGCATTGTTTCAATACAGTCAAACCCATCTTCAAAACTAAATGACATTATGAATCCTTAGTGTAGAATATCCCATTCACTTGTGCTATGGTGAAGCTTTGTTTCTATGTACTAGTTCATTGGGACGAAATCCAGGGTGTGACAGAACAATTGCACCCATTCAAGTTGGGGATTTTCTCCATAAGCCTAAGCCCATTTGGCCAAATGCACACACGGTTCATTCTACCCATCATACTTGTCTATCATTCGTACCTTTGGCTTCCCAAATCGTGTTCTCATCATCCTCCTACACTCGCACCAATCATCAGATCTTCTCTTGTGCATACCCCACCACCTTGTGGGCGTAGCGCGTAGTGCCCAGTCAATGCCTGGAAGCGTTGCTTTTTTGGTACCTCCCTCTCAAATGTATCCAAAAAAATGTCTACATCATTCATGCCATAATAATTGGGAAGATTTCTTACCTCTGACGACACGCAGCGCAGCGACCAGGTCATTATGTTACAGCTCAGAGTAGTTACCTCATATAACTAATTCTGCCAGCACTGTAGTTCTTCATTAGAGTCCGCGGTACAGGAGATATCGTGATCTCATGTAATTCATCCATTCACCATCAGATTCACCCAATCTTGGTCTCATGCTGTTATCTTATAGATACAGTCTAGATCGCCATTGCTCTCATAATCGAGGACTGGTTTAGTATAGCACGATCCCTCAGTGGGATCCAGGGGTACTATGACATGGAGCGATTTCCTCTCAAATATCATCTTTCGCTTCTTTATATTGATTACCCCATTCATATCAGTAGCCTAATCAATTCCCAGGAGCACAGGATAGGGGTTGTTGTCATGCACAATTTCTATTACCTCGAAGTCAACCAGCGCGCTTGCGCCTTCAATATCTACAATAACCCCAGCCACCCCATGGGGATGATCTTCTGTTGACTCACCATCCTTAGCTGAATCGGGGACCACTGTAGCGTGGGTCTCCCCATCCTATCCCAAGTCTGCTTTGGTAGGACGTTCGTGTCTTACCCCATGTCTAAAATAACCTGATCCATTTCATATTCTCCTATCTACACGGTCAACCTCATCTCCTGTCCCGTCCTTGTTTTATGCTTACCAATCTTTCGTACTACGCACATCTCACTCGAGGTGTTTTCAGCACATCTATTTATAAGCTCTTGTAGCCCCTTCACAACCTTGCTATCGCACAGTAACTTCATACAGGTCTCCAGGAAGGTTGTAAGCATAGAAGGGTCCATCTCTTGATCAACTTTATCCTTGCCTCCTCAGGTGGAGGCCTCAGTGAAGATCTGTTTCATGTGCGCGCTCCAAATCAAACTCAACCTCCTTCACTAGGGCTTTGTGAACCCATGTGTTGTCTTCGAGTTGTTTCCCCTTGTCATCTATTCCACTTCAGAGTACTATATTCACGTTCGGATCCTCTTCATGCGGCTCAGACCTCATCATTTGTAGGTTCTAAGTTGGCTCAGGTGGTAGCACACCTTTGTCATGTATCCTTGCTATCAACGTTGGACAGTCTTCTGTTTCATGATCAAACAAAGTGCAATACTTGCACGACAGATGTGTTGGGTTAGTGCAATCGTGGGCATAATGTCTTGCTCCTTCGCAATTGTAGTAGATCAGCTGCCCCCGAACTCTTCCAGGTCCTCCTCCGCCTTGGCCTCGTCCGCACCCCTGAAAGCCTATCTATGTGATCCTTGTGCTTTTTTCAGGGGGCCGCATTTTTGCTTGTACCCTATAGGCAGGTGTTCTATCCATCATCAACTCATAGCTTCTGCAGTTGTGCTCATCATGCCCTACCGACCTACACAAGTTGCAGAACAGTTGTTGTGGTGTATGTACAAACTTCTACAACAAATGACAGTTATCCGTGGCATGTTTTCTTCTTACCTGACATATAGTGCACCACAATGCAGGCCCCACTTAGTCCTACCTGAGCTCCTGGCCTCAAAGGCATTGGCCCTCCTCCTGCCAAGTAGTTCGCAAATACCGGGTCTTTTTTGTGCCACTAACCCTTGCATTTCAGGCACCATACCTCTTCATGCACCTCTGGTCGAACTGTTCTGTCCTACTTCAAACTTTGCATCTCAAGGTAAAGAATTTTCAACTACGCATGGATCTACTAGACCCCTAGATTTGGATCTTTCATCGGTGTCTCATGCAGTCTCATTGCAATCCCGAAGGCCTCTTCCTAAGTCGTTATCTTCTGTTGTGACAGTGCAACCCTTAGGTGTGGTAGGAGTGAAGCCACAAACCATTCATGATGATGTTTGTCTATTAGGTTCATCGAGTTCCCAGGGTGTCTTGTGTGGTTGTGTCGCGATTTCTTTGAACCCTAGAATAGACTGTGCTTCCAATTTAGGCCTACTGAATTATCTATTCAGTGTTGTCTGGATGTCTACCACTCCAGCATTCAGGTTATCATTAGAGTACTTGATATACCAAGTTAGCATGCGATCCTGAAGAGCACTAACCAATGTCGCCTTCTTCATGTGAAAATTTGTAACACCCTAAACTTCCTATACAACTTTTACAACGAACCAGAATTGGTCCGGGTCCTCATTTCCCAAGCCTCTAAACAAAGGCAGCTTCACGAAACTTTCCATACTAAACTGTGGAGGAGGCAGAGGTGGTATGGGTGAAGCTGCAGGTGATGGCGGTGAAGTTGGAGGTGGTGTGGTGATCCAGGAGAATCATGTCAAATCAATTACACATGTTCCAAGTCGTTGTCAGCAATTCAGTCTAGTGTTGTTCAGTTTTGACAGTGTTGTTTATGGTTCAAGTTGTTCAGGGGATGTCAATGGTTTTCATGGTGATATGGTTTTGTACCTAGCTGTCGACATGTGGTTGTCGTTAGTTCTAGCAGGATTTGGTCATCAACATGTGTTGTGATCCGCTTCGCAGGATTTAGTTTTGACATGGGTTTGTTGTCCTTTTTGCAGGGTTTAGTTGTTGTCATCATGTTACGATTGTTGCGAATGTCACTTTGTGACAATTTGATGTAAAAGGTTATTTTTAAAAAATCAACCTAATCCAAACCTAATCCTAAACCCATTAACCTATACCTAAACCTAAGTCATAACCATAAACCTAATACATTAGCTCTATGCATTAATCTATGTGTTACAATTGCATAAGAAAACACCTTAAAACCTAAGTCTACAACCTAATAGACCATGTCACGAAACTATGTATTAAAAAAAATACATAAACCTAAGTTGTATCAACTCTCAGCCGATATGAAACAATACAAAACATTGTAAATGATTAAAATAGTCCCTAACTGTGGGGCTAGACCATGTCGGAGACCGCAGACATAGACTATTAAATGTGAGCAAAGTCTGGATAAGACCAAAGGGGTTAGCAATTAAACTGTTGTGGAATTAATACTGTAATCGTAACCACATCGGAGATGATGACATGTTATCATCCACAAGGAATAAACCATCAAGGTTAGCGCTTGGAGTCTGATCGCAGCAGAGTTCAATAACCATCAGGGTTATAGTTCATGTGAACAAGGCTATGGAAACCGCGCGGTAATCCACTCGATCGTAACCGTCGGGTGAATAAGCCAATAGGTGTATTACAATGGTTAGACCACCCTATTCACATGTGGGTGGTCAACCTCCTCCACTTGGTTAGCAAGCCACCAATGGCTATGTGCTAATATAAAGTCCGATTTGGGTTTTGGTTGCAGTTTTTGGTGCTGATTTAATTAAATGACAAAAAAAACTTATCCTAGGTGGAAAATCATGGTTAGACCGAAACCAACAAACCCTGAAGTCAGGTCATGCACTCCTAAAATAAGCCTAAGGAGGTTGGAATGTATTTGCAAGGTTTAAAAGACTGTTTTTCACATTGAAGTGAACATTGGTGGTTTTGGGTTTTTTATGTAGGTTCTGGAGGTCATAGTTGAATTTGTTTTCAGTGTAACAGGAGCATCCAAAGTTGGAATTGGGAACTGTGGCAGGTGTTGGAAAGCTGCTTCATAGAGATTTCTCATGAAAGTGACTAGAAGTGCCTACGTGCACATTCCATTTGGTCAAATTTTTGTGTAATTTACCTCCTTGGTTTCAATCCTAATAAAGCAGTCGCCCATCTTGAAAGCGGACCCAGAGACGTAGTCCATCAGGCATGAACTCCGTAATCAATATTGTTTTGTGGTATCACTGTGTATTTTTTGTTTTAATTGTTTTTTTCATCTTACTTATGTTTTCTCATCTGTCGTAAAGTCTTCTTCTCGAGCAGTTCTCTTGGATTCTGCACTTTTAGTTAACAGTCTATTCATTAATGTAGTAATCAATTCTACATCAGTCTTAACTTATGATAATTTTAAATTATATAATTTGGTATCAGAGCAGGTTGCGTTTGTAGAATTTGCCATTGAATATTAACCAGGTCAAAGTCGCAATGTGGAGAAGGAATCCTTGAGTAGATTGATCTAGAGATTGGAAAGCGACGAGTCGTTCATAAGTCGACCATGGTAGGATCTGATGCAGGTGAAAAGATTGAAACTAATATGAGTGATGAATAGTTTCAACAAGAATTCTTGACTATGCAGCAGATGTTGGGAGAACTCTATAAAGACAAGAAGGCGAGAGATGCATCTTCTTCTTCAAAGACATTGAAGAAGGACAAAGGTAAAGGCAAGGTTGATAAACCACCTTCACCTCTAGCATCTCCATCATCCTCTTCTTCTTATTCTTCTTCTAGTGCAGAATCTAAAACATAAAAGAAACTGAAGAAAACATCTCTTTGGAAACTTGATGTAAAATTTGAGTTACCTATTTATGATGGTAAAATGAATCTTGAAAAGCTAGTTAACAAGATTAAGCAGTTAGAAGTGTATTGTCATATTCAGAACATCTCTAATGATAAAACAAAAATTCAGTTAGCTACACTTAGAATGGGGGCAACAACTTTAATCTGATGGGAAAGTAAAACTTAGATAGATGTGAAGTGAAAAGGAAAAGTCATCTCTTCATGGTCTAAGTTTTTAAAAGCTCTTAGGAAAAATTTTATCCTTTAGGATACATGGAAAAAGTTGTTATTGATTGGCAACACGTGAGGCAAGGTAAAGGATAGAGTGTTTAGGAGTTTACTCAGGAGTTTAGAAAGAAATCATTGGTGCTTGGTATTTCATTTGATACACGTTAAAATTTATTAAAATACATTGGCAGTTTACATTCATGTTTGTAGCATACATTATTGATGTTTAATCCTGATGATTTTGATGAAGTGTGTGTTCAAGCCATACATATTGAATAAGGTGGTAGACCATTCAAGTTTTCATCACAATCAACCAAAGAGTTTGAAATCAAAGATTCCAATGACAGTAAGGGGAAGAACAATTTGAAAAGAAATAAATCAGCGATAGCTCAAAAGGAAAGACCTACTTGTTCTCATTGCCAGAGAATTGGTCATGATGAATCTAAGTGTTGGAAAATTCATCCAGAACTTAAGCCCAAAAAGTTTCTTAAGGAAAAGGATGAAAAGAAGGTAATTGCAGCAGTCTAGAAAGATCTAGGTTCAGATTCAGGTGATGAAAGGAGGATAATTGCCATGGTTATGACAGGTAAAACTTTTGACACTGGTTCAAGTTTGAATATTATTGCATCTTCATCAAACATAAATCCTTCAAATGAGGATAAAAGAGTATAATTGTTTAACATAAGGATAATTTCTAAGCATACAAAGATAGATACAATGTTTTACAGTGGATCATAGGCGAATTTAATATCTAAATATTTAGTTAAGAATTTGGGTTTGGAAACATGGAATCATCCAAGACCTTACCCATTAGGATGGCTAGATAAATCAACTCAGATAAAAGTCACAAAACAGTGTCGATTAAGATTTTCCATTGTAGCTAATTACATTGATGAAGTGGAATTGGATGTGGTGTAGGAATTTACAGGGTAAGTTCCTCAGAAAGAATACCAAAAGGACACCGCTCACAACCAGATCTCAAATCAATACACCAGTATTTTTGACGTGGTTAAAACCCTCAGAGTGCAAGGAGGGAAACAGTCCATGGCCTGTCCCAACGTGGGTACAGACAATTTATTAATCAAAGAATGAAAATTTACATAAGCTTCTCTCATGCACGGATTACCCGAACAATGACCCTCCATGCGCTTTAAATAGAACTCATGGACCAATCGGGTGTCAAGCCACGGATCAAGTGTCGGTAATACCGAGGTGAGAGTGAACCGTCGGATCACTACATATCGTGACCGTCGGATTGTAAGTTACAAAATGTACAACGGTAAAGAAACACACTTTACCTAACTCTAACCTAACTCTATGCTAGACCAAGTTGAACTTAACTATATCCTATGTGTCGGAATATCCTAACATCCCCCCTTAAGAACAACTTGGGATAGGATTGAAGGATTTACAAATATGACACAATAGGAGAAGGAAGGAGGCACTAGAGCCTATCCCCCCTTAGTGACAACTTCCTGAACTCCAAGCATATATCGAAGTTTAGTGAACTTCGCCTCTGTGAGAGCCTTTGTGAAGATGTCTGCAACCTGATCATCCGTTGGACAATATTGCACTTCAAGAACATGGTCATGAATGAGCTTTCTGATGAAGTGCATGTGTAGTTCAATGTGTTTGCTGCGCTGATGCTGGACTGGATCTTTGCATAGCTGAATGGCACTTTGATTATCACACCAAAGTGTGGTTGGATGCTGCTGCTCAAAGCCAAATTCTGATAGGATCTGACGAAGCCACAAGGCTTCCTTACTAGCTTCCACGGCACCACGATACTCTGCTTCTGCTGACGAAAGAGAAATGGCAGCCTGTTTCTTACAAGCCCATGTAATAGGTCCTGAACCAAGAGTGAAGACATAACCGGCAGTAGACTTCCGATCATCAAGGTCACCAGCCCAATCAGAATCAGTGAAACCAACTAACAGAGGAGCTGCTTTGGCACTGTAATGAATCCCAAACTGTACTGTACCTCGAACATAACGAAGTATTCTTTTAGCTGCTTTCCAATGACTTTCACGGGGGTTTTGCATAAAACGAGCAACAAGGCCAACAGCAAAGGAAAGATCAGGACGAGTATGGGTTAAATACAAGAGTTTTCCGACAAGTTGACGGTATAAGGTAGCATCAACTTCAGGAGAAGTACAAGAGACTGAAAGTTTGACTCCAGACTGAAAGGGAGAAGGGGCTGGCTTACAGTCTTCCATGTGAAAATGACGAAGAATATCACAAGCATACTTGGACTGGGAAAGGAAAATACCTTCTTGGGATTGCAAGACTTGAAGACCGAGAAAATAGTGTAAGTGTCCTAAGTCTGTCATTTCAAATTTCTTTTTAAGGCTGGACTTCACATGGTTTATAAGGTTGGGATCACTACCAGTAAGAATAAGATCATCAACATAAAGAACAAGGATGATAAGAGAGTTGCCCACTTTCTTGGTGTAGACAGTATTGTCAGAATGACACCTAGAAAAGCCAGATTCTAAAAGAAAGCTATCCATTTTGGCATACCAAGCCCGAGGAGCTTGTTTGAGGCCATAAAGGGATTTCTTAAGTCGACAAACGAGGCTGGAGTCTGTTTGTATGAAGCCAATGGGTTGTTCCATATAGATTTCTTCCTGCAAGTCCCCATGCAAGAAGGCAGATTTAACATCCATTTGATGGACTTCCCATTTTAAAGAGGCAGCAAGGGAAAGAACAAGGCGGATAGAGTTCATTTTGGCAACTGGAGAGAAGGTTTCAGTGTAGTCAATGCCTTCAACCTGTGAAAAGCCCTTAGCAACTAGACGAGCCTTATGTTTATCAACTTTCCCATCTGGTCCATACTTGGTTCTGTAAACCCATTTGCATCTAACAAGTTTGCGTCCCTTTGGTAGAGGAACAAGATCCCATGTATCATTTGTCATCAATGAATGATATTCTTCATTCATAGCTGCTTCCCAATGTGGATGGCCTGAAGCTTCTGCAAAAGTGTCAGGATCATGATTTACTGGAGCTTGAGCCAGTAAAGAAGAGGCTCTTTCAAACTGAGAACGTGTACGTCGCTGATCTGTAGGATCACCGGCAAGATCACCTGCTGCATCCCGAGTAGCACGGACCCATCTTGGAAGTTGAGGATCCTGAGAAGGTGGGGGAGGATTATCATCCTCGCTTTCATCATCAGAAGAAGAAATGTTTTCAAAGATAGAAGAGATAGGAAGAGGTGGCACATCCGCCGGACTAGGCTCGCAGGCCGATTTATTTTCATCAAATTTTACATCTCTTCTAATGATAACATTTTTGGACTTAAATGGAATAAGTCTATAACCTTTTACATCTTCAGAATATCCAACAAAGGTACATTTCTCACTCTTAGGTTCTAAAGCTTTATGCTTTTCATCTGGAATATGGGCCCATGCTTCACTTCCAAACACACGAAAGTGACTTACATCTGGTTTAATGGAACTCCAAGCTTCTTCTGGAGTGATATTCTCTAGAACCTTAGTAGGAGTGCGATTGATTATATAATTTGCACAATTAATTGCTTCGGCCCAAAAACTAAGACTGAGTCCTTTAGATTGCAGCATACAATTAGCCATTTCCTTTAAGGTGCGATTTTTCCTTTCAGCTACACCATTTTGTTGTGGAGTGTATGGAACAGTATGTTGCATTTGAATTCCATTTTCGGTGCAAAAGTTGATGAATGCGTTTTTAACATATTCTCCACCATTATCAGTTCTTAGCTTAAGAATTTGATGTCCAGATTGTTTTTCAACAAATGCTTTGAAGGCCAAAAAGTGCTAAATACTTCGCTCTTGAGTTTTAAGAAGTATACCCAAGTGCGTCTAGAGAAATCATCAATGAAAGTTAAGAAGTACTTGCAGCCAGAGAATGAAGCAACAGGAAGAGGACCACATAAATCACTGTGCACAAGCTGTAAAGGGGCTGAGGCGTGCCAAGAGGCACGTTTGTCAAAACTATCCCGATGATGTTTTCCGAGTACACATCCGGAACAAACACCATCTTTGCAAGATACCATAGGAAGACCTGTCACCATATTTTCTTTACATAGATGCTGAAGGGATCGATAGTTTAAGTGACCAAACCGCTCATGCCAAAGTTTGCTCACTTCATCATTATGAGCAACAAACACTGAGGGAAGATGGGATGACCCAAAGTTGTGAAACTTATACAACCTTTTGGAATCATCAGCAAGACCAGTAGCTAGAATCTGTTTAGGATCTTTTAGATCCTTGATTACAACATCATGAGGTGAAAATTCAACAATTTTACCTTCACCTGAATGAGTTATCTGATAGACAGATAGAAGGTTGCAGGATAAGTTTGGAACACATAATACATCATTGAACTGACCATTGTCTAGATGAACAATTCCAGTCCCTACAACATTAAGAGATCTATCATCACCAACATATATATTTTTGGTGTTACAATCATTTAAAGAAGAAAACATGGCTTGGTTTTTGGCCATGTGACAAGAGGCTCCAGAATCAATGAGCCACTCATGAGAATGAGAAGAAGAAGAAGATACATTTAATGCATAACCAGACTGAGATGATTGACGATGACATGCAGAAAGTGCCGTTCCGGAAGTTGAAGTTGAAGTAGGCTCCAGATGGATGTTATGTTTCTTCATTGCGGCTTCCAAGGCTTCCATCTTCTTAAAGCATTTAGATTCTAAGTGGCCATCTCGATTACAAAAGTTACAATGTCTGTCAGTCCTCTTCCATTTGTTTTTATTGGTCTTGTCATTTTGCTGAAATGATCTTTCATCTTGAGGCTGAGTTGGTTTAGGACCATTCCTTTGAGGATAAGACTTCTTAGGATTCTTTGAATTTGGTTGCTGCTGGGCGGCTAACGCTTTCGAGGAAGAGTTTCCAAGATTAAGAAGACCAAGGTGTAAGAGTTTTTCTTGTTCTCTTATTAAGGAATCACAAAAGGAGTCAAAGGAAGGGGGTTTGTAGTCTTTGCCTTGACAAATGAAAGCTTCCCTTGTAGAATGGAAAGTGGAAACAAATACAGAGTAGGCTGGTCCCAACTTAGTAAGGATGGAATAAATAAGGTTACCATCTTCTTTCTTAACTTTAACACCTTCCAAGAGATATCTAAGGGTCTTGAATTTAGACAAGAAATCTTCAATGCAAGAAAAATTATTAGGATCCAAAGTAAGCAACTCATTCTCAAGTTGATGGGCTCTAATTTCATTTTTAATCCCAAAAACTTTAGCAAGTTTTTCTAATGCTTCATGAGGAGTTTCAATTTCTGCAATGTGGAATCTAAGATCAGGAGAAACAGACATTCCTATCAAACCACGTGCTTGATCTTGTCTATTTTCCCATTTTTCGGCCTTGTCTTCATCTTTGGGTTTCTTCTCTTGGTCTGTGGCTATTCTGAAGAGACCTTTACTTCTAAGTAAATCTCCCATGTAGGCTACCCATTGGAAGTAGTTAGTGCTGTCAAGAATGACTTGGCATGGACTTTCCATTTTTTGAAAAAAAACTGAAGCTGAAGATGCTGAAAGTAAGTGGTCCAATGGATAGATCTCAAAAAAATAGGCGGTTTTAAAAAAAAACGGCTCTGAAAAAGGCTTCCGGATGAAGAAGTTATGGCTTTTTGAAAAAAAATTGTTGACGTTGCCGGCAAAGTGCGCGAATGTGCGGGAATGAAAAAATCCGCCCCCACAAAATGGAGACTTGAACCCAAGACCTCTACTCTCTTAAAAAGTCTTTGAACCAATTGATCTATACAAAATATTTGAGAGAGAGAGAGAGAGAGAGAGAGAGAGAGAGAGGGGGGGGGGGGGGGGGGGGGGGGGGGGGGGGGGGGCTCGATTTGCGTGCTTGCCTTGGGAAGGCTCTTTTCCCCTACAAAACACAAAACACAAAACCCAACACGAATATGCAAAGAAAAACGAACCTTACGGCTCAAAGTTAGCTTTAGCCAAAAAAATAGAATTTTAAAAAAAATCTCAAAGTTAGCTTTTAACCGAAAAACTAAATATTTTTCTCAATGTTTCTGATTTTCCAAGATCACACTAAGGTGCAGGGAAAAGAGCATACGCATGAGAAAAATCCTTTCTTTCTGTTTCTGATTTGCCCAGATCGCACAGAGTCGCAGGGCAAAGAGCATACGCAGAAATGAAAGGTATAGATCCGGGAAAAAAAAAGGCTAAATAAACCGAAACCGAATTAAGCAGAGAGAAAATGACAGTAAACTGCAAAAAAAACACTGTATACCTCCCGATCTGAAAAATGACGCAGCTAGGGCTACCGGAAACCTTTTCGCGTGAAACGAAAGGGGTTCCTCACTGAAACAGATGCTCCGAATGCAACAGAGCAGTCCTCTCGGCCCGAAAGCAGTCAGAAACAGCAGATCTAGGAAACGACAGCCACATGCAGTTCTACCGGCTTCAGATTTGGATCACCAACGGACGCGGCCCTCAAATAGCTCTGATACCATGTAGGAATTTACAGGGTAAGTTCCTCAGAAAGAATACCAAAAGGACACCGCTCACAACCAGATCTCAAATCAATACACCAGTATTTTTGACGTGGTTAAAACCCTCAGAGTGCAAGGAGGGAAACAGTCCACGGCCTGTCCCAACGTGGGTACAGACAATTTATTAATCAAAGAATGAAAATTTACATAAGCTTCTCTCATGCACGGATTACCCGAACAATGACCCTCCATGCGCTTTAAATAGAACTCATGGACCAATCGGGTGTCAAGCCACGGATCAAGTGTCGGTAATACCGAGGTGAGAGTGAACCGTCGGATCACTACATATCGTGACCGTCGGATTGTAAGTTACAAAATGTACAACGGTAAAGAAACACACTTTACCTAACTCTAACCTAACTCTATGCTAGACCAAGTTGAACTTAACTATATCCTATGTGTCGGAATATCCTAACATGTGGTTCCAGTAGACATATGTGGAGTTGTATTAGGAAGTGCTTATCTTTATGAACATGATGTAGTATTTTATAGAAGAGAGAATAAATATCACCTTAAGAAAGATGGGGTTGAATTTATTGTCAGGGCACATCAAAGTAAAAATCACTTGAATTTAGTTGTTTCTAATCAGATGAAGCAATTGATAAGTTCAAATAAAATATTTTTAATCATGTGTGTAAAGGAACAACATAAGAAACAACATGATGGTTTTTCAAGTTATGAGTCCCAATTTAAAGATATTTTGATCGAAGAAGTAAACACTTTTTTAGTTCTATTTAAAGAAACCAAACATATTACTCATAAGCAGGGAATACAACATGAATTACAGTTTGTGCCTAAAGCTCCTCTTCCTGATGTCAGGATGAATCAATTTAGTTCAAGTTTGGAAATTAATAATTACAGAGATGCAAGTTAGTATTGGGGAAAGTCAATGTTAAATTTATCTTATATACAGAGATGCAGGTTAGTATTGGGGAAAGTCAATGTTAAATTTATCTTATATTGTGTCACCATTTCATGTTTCAAACAGTTTGGAAACCTCTTTTAAAGTGGAGAGGAACCTATTTGCTTTCACATCAAAGCCTTTTCTAAAGCAGTGTCAAAGTATTTAAGGGAAACTTATGCATCAGGGAAGTGATAATCAATGGAAACATCATTTAATAAATGAAGAAATAGTGATTCAAACAAATCAACAGTTAATTCAATACTTTCAAAATCAAACTAAGTTGCAGTAGTTTCCATATAACAGTTTGATGGGTTTATTGCAGCAAGTTCACTTAGTAAATAGGAATCAGGAAAGTATAGTTGGTAGATGACAAAAATGTCTTTGATTGTCTCTATCATTCCACAAAATAGATTGTTAATACATGTCAGTGGTATTGAAAAATATCCTGTAGAGACTGTTTTCAAAGATGATTATGCATCACTTCCTCAGATGGATGGAACAGGTCACCGATTCAAAATGTGCCATGGTCAACATCATCAGGGTCATCACTTTCAAGTGATTGATCAAATGTATTTGTACATCATCAGGGCAAGGTGGAGAGTGAGGGAGTTCTACCCTCATCAACTATTTGTTTAGTAAAACTTTTGTGGTCCAAAATCTTTCAAGTGGAGAGGATTGATCCAGGAGGATCTCGTCAGATTAGTTACAAAGGTTCAGAGTCGTCATTAGCAATTCAGTCTGGTGTCATTCAGTTTCGATAGTGTTGTTTATGGTTTAGGTTGTTCAAGTGATGTCAATGGTTTTCATGGTAATATGGTTTTGTACCTAGTTGTCGACATGTGGTTTTCGTTAGTTCCGCCAGCATTTGGTCGTCGACATGTGTTATCATCTGCTTCGCAGGATTTAGTGTCAACATGGGTTTGTCATCCTTTTTGTAGGGTTTGGTTGTCATCATCATGTTATGATTGTCGCGAATGTCACTTTGTGACAATTTGATGTAAAAGGTTATTTTTAAAAAATTAACCTAATCCAAACCTAATCCTAAACCCATTAACCTATACCTAAACCTAAGTCTAAACCATAAACCTAATACATTACCTCTATGCATTAATCCATGTGTTAAAAATGCATAAGAAAATACCTTAAAACCTAAGTCTACAACCTAATAGACCATGTCACAAAACTATGTATTAAAAAAATTCAAAAAAATACATAAACCTAAGTTGTATCAACTCTCGGCCTATATGAAACAATACAAAACATTGTAAATGGTTAAAACAGTACCTAACCATGGGGTTAGACCACGTCAGAGACAGTAGGCATAGACTATTACATGTTAGCAGAGTCTGGATATGACCAACGGGGTTAGCAATTAAATTTTTATGGAATTGATACCGTAACCGTAACTACGTCATAGAGCCTAACCACAGCAGAGTTCAATAATCGTCGGGTTATAGTTCATGTGAACAAGGCTATGGAAACCGTGCGGTAATCCACTCGACCGTAACCATCGGGTGGATAAGCCAACAGGTGTATTGCAATGGTTAGACTGCCCTGTTCACATGCGGGCAGTCAACCTCCTCTGCTCAGTTAGCAAGACGCTAATGGCTATGTGCTAATATAAAGTCTGATTTGGGTTTTGGTTGCATTTTTCGGTGTTGATTTAATTAAATGACCAAACAAACTTATCCTAGGTGGAAAATCATGGTTAGACTAAAACCAACAAACCTTGAAGTCAACTCATGCACTTATAAAAACAGCCTGAGGAGGTTGGAATGTATTTTCAAGGTTTAAAAGATTGTTTTGCACATTAAAGTGAACATTGGTGGTTTTGGGTTTTGTATGCAGGTTCTGGAGGTCATAGTCGAATTTGTTTTCAGTGTAACAGGAGCATCCGGAGTCAGAATTGGGAACCGTGACAAGTGTTGGAAAGATGGTTCAAAGAGATTTCTCATGAAAGTGATTATAAGTTCCTATGTGCAAATTGAGTTTGGTCAAATTTTTGTGTAATCGACCTCCTTGGTTTCAATCCTAATAAAGCGGTCTCCCATCTTGAAACCGGACCCAGAGATGTAGTCCATTAGGGACGAACTCCGTAATCAATATTGTTTTCTGGTATTGTTGTGTATTTGTTGTTTTCATTACTATTTTTCATCTTACTTATGTTTTATCATCTGTCATAAAGTATTCTTCTCGAGCAGTTCTCTTCGTTTCCATAGTTTCAATTAACATTCTATTCGTTAATGGTGTAACCAATTCTACATTAGTTTTAACTTATGATCATTTCAGATCATGTGGTTGGAGGTGGCAGTCACGGGAATCATTGTCTTATTAATTGAATAACACTTCACGAAGAAATTTGCGTTATTCCCTCTTCCTCACCTCGCGAAGGTGAAATCAATGGATTATATCTAGGACCCTTTCTACCTTCATTCCTGTTAGCCCCGAACATCAAGGTAGCTACATAACCTGCTTTTTGCACAATAACATGTTAATCCAAGTATTCAAATATTTTAAGTACTTACCTCGCAATCCTTTGAAAAACGCTGCTCTGCCTCACTGTAGTTGACTAAGGTATTGACGGAAAATTCAATTAAAAATCCTCCTATGACATGACCGATCCAATGATTAACAACGGGAGCGATCTTATTCTCAAATGCTTCCAATTATGTACTAGCTCTGGGGTCCAAACAATCGGACTGTCAAGTTTCCACCTTCCTTGGCTATTTGCTAGCTTCACGATCCACTCATATAGCTCAATCGGAAAGGAACAGAAAAAGGTCTCATGTATTTCTATATAAAGGTACCTGTCGAGTCATTGTTCCTTTGTCAGTCACAAACTTCTGTTATCCCGTCCGCAAATTCGTGGATCTTCCTATCCAACAAGTCTCCAATCTATTTCTTAGTTGGATTCTAGTGATACGACATCACACATCTCTTATGCAAATTCTGGTCCCAACAACAGAACCATTTGTTGGCTTGAGGGGGCCTAACCCAGGTTCAACTTTAGTTAGCCAAACAAATCCCTACACTACTGGCCCTTTCGGCATCAGCCCGTGGAGCGTGGACCAAAGTATCACCCAAAGCAGTATGGGGGGATGCTGGAACCAAGTTTCCACACCCTAAGATGGTCGTGATGTCGGTTTATTCCTTCTATTCCTGCCTTTGTGTAGGTCACTTAGTTCTAGGGCTTGTCAGACTAGCCCTGCATTTCGTCTTTAAGCACCTCTATGAAAGGGTATGATTGGCCTTTGCGCATCCCTAACCTACGGCTCAGGTACTTTCGTGCTGCTAGGGTAGCGTACCGTGCAGATTCCCAAACTAGTCTAAGCATTCTTACTTATCTTATTAAGTAATCATAGTTAGCACCACGTAAACAGATGTTTGCACTTGCGTTCACTTAACCAACATAATTACATACATTCGTGCAACATATAAGCATTATAAATGAATTTCATACATAATAAAACAAGATGCATTAATCAGAACAAAGACATGGAATTTTCATAATACTTCTCTTTATTGATATCTTTCAAGTTATTACAGACTCTATCCACCCTGCACACACAGTTGCAGGGGTCCGTGCACTCAACTGTGAACTTCTATCCTAGCAGATCCTCTACCTACGCTACGACGTGAAACTTAGACTTCTTACTTTAGAGTTATCACTCTCTAATACTTATCTGAACTACCTAGAGCTTACTTACTTAGCTCTTTTTATACAATCCCATGGTCTGCAGACCATGAGTAGATCTTTTACAATCGACTTTAGTTTACAAAATAAGGGCGGACAACCCTTTATGACTCATGACACCTTCACGCGACTTTACTATTTTATTACAAAATTCAACTCAAAACATGGGCTTTTAGCCCCAAAACTGTCCTTGGGGGATCCCATTCCCAGCACTTTTTCCTCCTTGAATTAAGGCACATACCATAGTAGCTCCAATAATTTAGTAACATACTCCTCATCAGACATCTGCCCTCATTTTAAGCTCATAGAACTCCTTGGCTTTTTTGTCATAATGCCTTTTAGATAGATATTTCTCTTGAAATTTCCCTTGAACTCACCCAAAGACAATTCTTCTTCTCTTACAATTTTCACATTATTTATGTCTTCCCACAATATGTCATCTTTGCTCTTTTAGGCTAAAGGTAGCCACGTTTTCTTTCATATGCTTAGAATAGTCATTAAACCGAAATAAATTTTTCATGCCAAGCATCCATGCTTCAACATCTTCTACTTTCTTTTCCTCACCATCAAATGTAGGAAGTTTTGATTTCTTAGATTCTTCTAGTACATACTCCTTTCATTTTCCCTTGTCATGATGATGATGATGATGGTGTTCATGAATGTCATTAGTTCATTTCCTCTAGTTGGTTTTCCTCTATTTTGGGGTATCCAATTGGGTACGCACTCTTATGGTGTCCTCACTTTACAATCTATGCCTTTTCTTAGATTTGATGTCATATACTCCATTAGTCTTTTATTATTGTTCTGCAGAACTTGACCTACCTATTGGTACACTAGTTTTTCATTATTATCGTCACTTTTTAATGTCTATTTCATCCATTTCTACCATTCTTTATCATGTTATATATCATAATCTATCATATAATTCCATTTTATAGTTATTTATGATCTTGTGAGTAAATAATACTTGTTCTCCTTTATTTTTGATAATTTGATGATTATTATGCATGATTTTGTCAATTATGGTTTATTAATGATTTTTTCATAACATTACTCATTATTTTAGCCTCAAAGAGCTCTTCCAGATTGCAAATTTGATCATATTCGTTGGGATAACAAGTGACAATTTTGCGTTCGATGTTTCAAGAAAATGAATATGGATCTTTAAAATCAGAGACATGGGTTTTGTATAGAACAAACCAAACTAGTTTTCAAATGTTTAATTTTCCAAAATCCGGTTTGGATTGAGAGAAACACAAGGTTATTCGAAGATAATTTTCTCAAATTTGTTATTGTGGCTGTTTTCCAAATTCTTCCAATTGCAATATCAAATTCAACTTGTTCCTGTTGAATGTTGATGGAAATATCTTTCAAATCTTATATTCTTTATTGATATTATGTAATCAATCCAAAATTGTATTGGAAAATCATTTTTGTAATCAACTTTGTTGTAACTTCCCCTTGTTCTCTATGTATTTAAATGGAAACAAATATCAAAGAGGGGGAGGGGAGAGAATGAGAAATTGTTGAATTGGAGGCAAAACTAAGAACTTCAATTTTATGTAGTTATTTCTCACATATATTTTAATGAAGGAAGTTATCCATTGAGTTCTACATCTATTACTTTCAATATAATCTGAGTTATTTCTCAAGCCGAAAATGAGTCTTGGGTAGTTGGGCCCTCTACTTCGATGAGGTGGTCCCTTGAAAACCTAAAGTATGTTAGTTATGTGCTTGTTCATTTGAATTTCAATAGCTTTTATTTAAAGTAAAATTCCATTTTAATCAAGTAATTTGTTAGTTGCTGCATTTTCCAGATTTGTTGTTTCCTGCAATTTCTAGATTTCATTTAATTTGTTTGTCTAGATTAGCATTTGAGTTATGTTGGGTGTAATAGCCTAAATTTCCAATTCTACAAGGTATGGTTTAGTTAAATATTGATTTAATTCGTGTGATTATCATAATTCTTTTCTTGTCATTTACCTTTTTTTTTTTAATTTAGTATTTTTTTCAAGTCTTAAATTTTATTTCTTGTTGAATGAGCTTGATAGTGTAGAACATAATCATGTAGAACCACTTTTAGTTGTTGGTGTTTTCTTGCATATATTTTGTCAATTGCCTTGAAATAAAAATACGCTCCTCAGGTTGATAATTAATGTCTAAGTGATTAGTTGTGTTTTTATTAAGTAATAAATTTCCCCAACACTACCTCTATGGCTAGCTCCAAACTCATGTTGGGCGCAACCCAACTTGGCCTAGATTTTGGCAGACTCTTCATTTTGTGGAGGGGAGCGTACAGTGGAGCATGTAGTGGAGCACGCAGTAGAGCAATGGAACGCAAAGTGGACCACGTAGTGGAACAATTGGAATACACCACACGATATAAGGGTGTTAAAGTGGTTCAAAGCCCCTCCTTTTTGTAAAATCATGTGATGTTGTAAAGGATAATGGGCTTTTGGGCCATAGTTTCTTGTTTTAGGGAGTCCATGGTATTTGGAAGATGGTATTGTAATGTTGTAACCCTCCAATGGAATAGTATATACAAGGTGAAATAATAAAAATAGAATCATATTTTATGATCCAGATTAGTGTCATGGTTGTATTGTTGTGATATTTACTTTGGAAAGAGGCGAGGCTCCACAGCTGAGTGTGCAAAGGCTTGAGTCTGCATATGAGTGCACAGACAGCCTGCAGCTTAGTTTGCAGGCCAAGAACTATTTTTTGTACAAGATTTATTATTACAAGAAACAGTTCTTATGGATGTAGCCCCACACTGGGGTGAACCATAGTAAAATTGGTGTCTTCATGTGTATAGTTGCTTACTATCTGTTGTATCATAGAAAGTTATTACGATTGCACTTTACTTCAACACAATGATGATTTATGGCTTTATATGATATGTTTAAATGATTAATGTGATGTGGCGAAGTGATTTATGAATGTTAATAATAAAAGAACATAATAATACCACATCTCCACATCCTTCAAGGCTATAGAAACCTGGTTCTATATTCTCCCATAGTCACTTTAGGTGAGACTGCGATCTTCTTGCAAGTATTTGAAAGGGATAGTGATTGAGGCTTTTGTTGGTGCATAATATAGATCGAGCCTAGGTTAGCCTAAACCAAAAAAACAAATGGTTCTGCCAACGGAACCATTTGTTGTTTTGTTTTGGGCAGAACCATATTCAATCTATACTCCGCACCAACAAAACCCTCCATCACTGGTCCTTTCGGCAATGACCTGCAAGCAGATTGCAGTCTCACTCGAAGTGACTATGGGAGGATGCAGAACCAGGTTTCTAAAACCTTGAAGGATGTGGAGATGTGGTATTATTATGTTATTTTATTCCTAACATTCATAAATCACTTCGCCACATTACATTAATCACTTAATAATATCATATCAAACCATAAACCATCATTGTGCTGAAATCAAATGTAACAGTAATAGCTGGAACTCTAAGACAGATAATAAGAAAATATACACATGAAGAGACCAAACTACCATGGTTCACCCCAATGTGGGGCTACGTCCACAATAATTATTGCTAATATAATTATTCTTTGTACAACAAATAGTTCTTGACCTACACACTAAGCAATAGGTTGTTTGCGCACTCAGCTACAGAGCCTTTCCTTCGCTACAAAACTACAGATCACAATAATACAACCATAACACTGATCTGGATCAATTCGATGATTCTATTTTTATTATTTCACCCTATATATACTATTACATCAGAGGGTTACATCATTACAATACCATGGTCCAAATATCATGGACTCCGTAAAACAAGCAACTATGGCCCAAAAGCCCATTATCCTTTACAAAATCACATACTTCTACAAAAAGGAGGGGCTTCGACCCACTCCGATGACCTTATGCCGCACTGTATATTCCAATTGTTCCACTGCACATTCCACTTTGTGTTCCGCTTCTCTACTATGTGCTCCATTGCATGCTCCACTACATGCTCCACTCCACAAAATGTGAAGTCTTTGCCAAAATCTAGGCAAATTTGGGCTGCGCCAAACAACTCATGCTATTTTTTTCTTTGTAAGTCTGTGAGACTCCATAATATGTTTGGATTAACTTCTACTTATCTCTCCTAGTCCTTGACAAGCCTTTCATTGTCAACCTTGCAAATTATTATTTCTTCCCTTAAACTACTCAGGATATTCATTAAGTTAGGAGAATCTATCCTTGTTCCTTGTTCACCTACTTTTTTTTCTTTCCCATGTTGTGAGCGGTTAGAACTATACATTATCATCTTGTTGTTCCTTTCTTGGTCCATTGTAGCTTCTATGTTGTACCGTCCATCATTATTGTTGTCATTTTTAACCTTCATCTCTTTGTTCCTTTACGTCTTTTATGTGCTATTATACACACACAACTATTAGATTTTAACAAAATGCATATACATAATCACCTTGGCTTGTTGATGGAAATCCGTTGTTCTATAGCTAGGTACACATTTCACCTTAAACAATGCATTAGTATCAATATAATTAAATACATCGTTAGTTCCATGCTACAACCATACAAATATACATTATAGCATACACACAATCAACAATCAAGGATCTAACACTTATCATGAGCCTTCAAGGCCCTGGATCTTCAAGGTCCATCGTTGAACCTTCTCTTGGTTAGTTATGCAATGGATCCCATCTAGTCCAAGTCTTGAACCTAGGGGCTTTGATACCGCTCTATACCATACCCCCTACTATCCTCAACCCTAACCAATGTTAGAAGGAGGAAGCTAATTTTTTGACTCATTCCCCAACCTCCAATTATGGAAATGGGGTCCAAAATTTTTTTACCTTTTTTTTACTTATTTGAAACTTAAAATAGATAACATTGTTATGTTCGTCTCTTCGATACATTTCCAATGATATAAAACCTATCCAAATCTGCCTCCCATTTTAAGAGATATGGTTGATTAAAGTCTTGGCCAAGTCTTTAGTGACATATCATCTAACCTAACACATAGCACCCGTGTGGTCCCCATGTGACTCCCACATGGAAACTATTCCCCCTATTACTAGCCCTTTCATGACTCCCCATTACTTACGAGACCCAATGAATATACGTTCTCATTACAATGTCGTGGTGTCCATTACGTAGGAACGGGGCCCATAATCTCACCTCACCTTAGGAATAAAATCCTAGGAATTCCTTTTGCAGACCCCCGTGAATCTTCTAATGTAAACCTCTAAAACTGCATGGATGCTTGTCGACCTCATTTCCATCGTGTCCCAAAATTTTCAATCAACCCTAGCTTTCCACATCACCCTCGTCATTTACTTTGCGACGAAATTCACACAATCATGATTAGATGGCCCCTTTAAACTTCTGAAATGACACGATCATCTTACAAGGATTCCCTACACCAATATGACATGCCCACTATCCCACCTTGCCACGTCCTCCTGGTAAATAAAATATTAGGAGTTCTCCATAGTACCTCCACTCAAAACTTATGGGAAAAAAATTTGGTACACGTGGATGATGCAAAATCTTAGCTTAATTCAGTGATTTATATTTCTTCAGCCTTCAGGCTTGGTCATAGCTCTAGAATGCATGGTCTAACAAAATCAAGCCTCGTGGCTCCTCCAAGCCTTAATATTTTATCCTTACATCATATGTATTATGTGAATTTTTGATCTTTTTCCCACCTTCAAAGCTCAGTCATGATGGCCACACACATGGAGAAGTGCCAAGCCATTATCACCTTGAACTCATTCCCACTCATTTTCATAAGATTTTATGTGTATCATTGTAGATCTCTTTGAGTTTTCCCTCTTGAGTTTCAAATACATGTGTCTGTTTGACATTAAAGCCATTCATCCTAAGCTTATAAGGGCTTCGGCCTAGCCAATGAGTATATAGCTATTTACAAACACACACACATACACACATAAGCTGTGATATTTATCTTGAGATTTTCATAGTTTTCAAGCCAATCCATTTTAATTACTATATTTATATATTACTCATAGGTGACAGTGTCCTTCCTAAACTTATAATAAACATTGGCTAGAAATACAGGCCGGTTATGAAAATCATTACACAAAGAGAGATATTTTTTTTTACAACAAGGACTTTCCCATCCTTCATACTAAGATAATTAGATTATGCGAATGATTGAGTTGTTTCCCACATTGAAAGCTCAGAAATGTTGGCCACACACATGGACAAGGGCCACGCCATTATCACCTTGAACTCATTCCCACTCATTTTCATAAGATTTTATGTGTATCATTGTAGATCTCTTTGAGTTATCCCTCTTGAGTTTCAAATACATGTGTATGTTTGACATTAATGCCATTCCTCCTAAGCTTATAAGGGCTTCGGCCTAGCCAATGAGTATATAGCTATTTACACACATACACATACACACATAAGTTGTGATATTTATCTTGAGATTTTCATAGTTCTCAAGCCAATCCATTTAATTACTATATTTATATATATATTACTCATAGGTGACATTGTCCTTCCTGAACTTATAATAAACATTGGCCAGAAATACATGCCAGTTATGAAAATCATTACAAAAAGAGAGATATTTTTTTTTTACAACAAGGACTTTCCCATCCTTCATATTGAGATAATTAGATTATGCGAATGACTGAGATTTTTCCCACATTGAAAGCTCAATCATGTTGGCCACACACATGGACAAGGGCCAAGCCATTATCGCCTTGAACTCATTCCCACTCATTTTCATAAGATTTTATGTGTATCATTGTAGATCTCTTTGAGTTATCCCTATTGAGTTTCAAATACATGTGTCTGTTTGACATTAATGCCATTCCTCCTAAGCTTATAAGGGCTTGAGCCTAGCAATTGAGTATATAGCTATTTACACACACACACACACGCATAAGCTATGATATTTATCTTGACCTTTTCAATTGTCTCAAACCAATCCATTTAATTACTATATTTATATATAGTACTCATAGGTGACACTGTCCTTCCTGAACTTATAATAAAAATTGTCCAGAAATACAAGGCAGTTATGAAAATAATTACACAAAGAGAGAGATATTTTTTTACAAAAAGGACTTTCCCATCCTTCATACTGAGATAATTAGATTAATTCAAGCTTAGGGTAAAAATAGGAATTTGAACCATTCCTTCAACGAAACAATAAAACAATAAATATTATAGAGACTTACCCATCTCTTGACACTCAGGCAACTTGGAAAATATCCCATACTCGGAAAATAATAAATTCTCATATGCATACATGCTATTAAACTAGAATCTATGCTCAAAATAACACAAGGAATCATACCATTCCCAAACCATGCAAGAAACCAACATTTCCTAATCACACAAGGAACTCCATTTCCCAACATTTACAAGCCATTGTTAACCAACACATAATAAAGAAATAAGCATCCATACATTCATGCAGGAATCAACATCCCTCAACACTAATGTAGGCATTGAATTAGCATATCAAACATGAGATTAAAATTGCAAAAGGAATTTAAAATGCACCATAAATATTCATATATCATTTACCGACACATAAGGCATAAGGAACACTTAGCTTATGTCGATGGTCCTAACAAATATGAGTGGGAATTTAACTTTCCACCCAACCTTAGACACACTACAACCAATCCCTTCTTGCAATCGTCACCCTTGAGCAAGATTCCAATGCTTGAGGAGAAGTGCTTAAATTATAAAATTAGTACTTCCAATTGAAACACGACCTCCAAAGGTAACCCACCTGTACCCACTAGCCAGTCAAAATTTAACGCAAGGAGAAGGAATTCACTTCCCTCAGGTTTTATCAACAAATCCCATTTTTGACATAAAAAATATTATTAACATAGTCTACCCCAACTTTGAGGTTCTTTCTATCATAAAGACTTACAATTCAATACCAGGAGGAGAGTTATTTCAAGTTTTGGGATGGTTCACTAGCACAAAATCTACCATGGGAGTGTGGAGATCACTCTTCTAGGTAGTTCTTTAGTGAAGGCAAGCACCAATTCTTTAACCCCAAGGCAACACTTGGTGGTTCGTTAGCCTCACAAGTACATGTGTGTATCTCTCTCCTGTTCCGTAGGTTCATCAATCTAAAAATTTCTCAACAAGTTCTTCATATCTTAGCAAGCCATTCATGGTGGTTTCATCATCCTCAAGTCAAGTTGTTGCTCTATAAATTCTTTCATCTGAGCCAACAAGCCACACACAATGGTTTCGTCAGTTGTGCTACCATAGAGAAAAATCTCTCTCTCTCAAAATGAACTTTGTTTTATGTCTAGGAAGAATAGATCCAAAATATAGCCGAACCAAGTAGAATAACACATAATCGAACCCCACTCTATCCCATGATTCGTCTCTTAAATAGTTAACTCCTTGTCCTATCAATTCTAATGTTTTCCCTGTCCTATTGCGAAGAGATGATGGCCTCTTCCATTGTGTACATAAGTGCTTACTTCTTGCACTGTGGGAAGAGGTAATTCTCTTTTTCATTAATTTCTCTTTCTAAAAGCTATCACCACCATTTTTAGTTACGTGGGAATAACCTCTTCATTGCCCATGTCAGTATTTCAGCACAGCCAAACTTCAATTTAATTCCCATTTTCTCTCTTGCTGATTTTTCTAGGGAGCTAGTATGGTTTGCAATAATTCCTTTTCCAATCGAATTTATTATGAAACTAGTTCATTAAAGCATATAATCTTTCATTAATATTAACCTAGTCTCCTCAAGAAAATATCCTTCCAAAACTTTAGAATTTGTGTACCATTTTCTCATTTATTATAATTTTTAACATAAATAGAGATAATATTTACAGTAAGAGAGAATTCACGAGGGTTGTCATAGAGAGGATTCGGTTGGCGGGGCCAAATAGATGACCATGCTGATAGGGAGCATGGCCTTGGGGGAGCCATGGACCCCGACCATAAGGTGTTTCCATGTTTTGTTCAGTGGCCACCTCCTTGGACCATTTTGAGGGGAAGTTAACACAAGTTATTACCCTACTAGAGTGACTCAGTGATGATAAACATGAGGATAGGAATGTTGTCATAGAATGCATGAATGTACTACAGACTAATCAATGGAGGATGATGGATAGTTTGGATACCTTGGTTCATAGGAAGAAAGGGACTATGAAAAAACTAGATCGGGTGGAAGCCCATCTAGTGCACATGGAAACTCATGTCCATTGCTCATTCAACCCACCCTCCTCGCCTGGTAATGTACCTAAGAATCCTTCTCTTGTTCACTCCTCAAATCTTGGATGATAATCAATTGTTTCTTGGTGTTATCTATTTACTAGTCATACTGGCCTCTTGGTCATTTCATATTTTTGTTGTAATGATATTTTCAAATATATTTTGGTTTCTCTCTCCTAGCCAACAAATCATGTTAGAATTTTACAAAGGTGTACCCAACTATGTAAAATTTTCATAAATTAATATAAACATTTAGACTTATGAAAAGAAAAACTAAAATTGAAAATTATATATTATTAATAATATTTATTAATAAAAAAATAGAAACATCCAATAAAATAAAAAATTTTAAATTAAAAATATCAAATAAAAAATATATATTATTAATGATAGTTTATGATAAATAAAGCTGGAAATATATATTATTGACAACATTTATTTATCTATGAAAAATATGTATAATTTAACTTATATTTATTTTGGAATTTACAAACTTTTATTTCTATATATATATATATTAAGAATTAATGATAGTTTCACTTTTATATATATATATATATATATATATATATATATATATATAATTTAATAAAATAGATACAATTCAAAGTACAAAATAAGAATATGGATAGAATGTTTTTGTGAAAGTTATTTATTTTGATAGAAATAGTTAAGAATAGATGGTAAAGGTTTTTATCTAAAAAGTAGTTATCTTTAATTTAGTTTAAAAAATGTTTATTTTGTATAATTGTATAATATTATGTTTTTTTATTATATATGTTTATATGTTTATATTTAATTTAGATATTAATTATTTGAGAAATATCTTTTGGTAAAAATCATATAAAATAAATTTTTGGCCATACGCATTTCGAACCAATAAGTGTTGGCCAAAGACGTAGACCATGGAAAATTCTTAAATAAAGACCAATGTAGAGACTTTTATTAATTCATTATGGATCACAGTCAGAAAATATTAATTATTTTTATAATTAATAATAATAATAATTTAAGACAAGTTGGATAATAATAAAAAAGTCAAAATTATCATAAATCCAAAATTCTAATATGAGTTGGAGGAAGTTGATGTCAGGATACTGACATCCTTTAAAAATCCCATGTGGACCTATGAGTTATGTCCACATAACCTCCAAAGTGAAGCAAGGTTACACCCTTTCATAAATTCAGAATTAAAAACTAATTAAATCCCTGTTCACTTAATCTTAATAAACCCCCATCAAATTATCGGAACCCAAAACAATAGAAAACCTGACTATTCACCTGATCAATGAAACACAAAGACATAACCTGTCAATGAGCCCAGTCCCACTTCGATCGCATCCGAATGGATATCAAATAGATTTAACCCGCGTTGATAACATATCGGGTCTGACTTTTCCACAAACATTATTGCGTTAACTCTCCGCCGTTGATCTTACCTTTCAATCTGACGGTTGTTGGTTCACCCGATCAACAAAACTAATTAGCGATCCTCCACCGTTGATGAAAGCACACTTGATACAACGGTTAATAGCGATATTAGATGGGAATCTTGTGCGACATTTACCCGCCCTTATAGAGACGATAAGGAATATAAATCCTTGATGTATAGATTTTCGAGTCCATTTTTGAAATTAAAGTTCGATCACTCTATGATGCAATATCCATTGGATATTAAAGGCCATCAAATCTACAGTTTGTGGGACTTCAACTAGCACACGGGTTAAAAACAGGCGTAACCCCCGCAATCGACTGTGACCTAAGAGTTTGAATATGAGATCAATGGCTAGGAGCGAGTGCGGGGCTTCAGCCACGATCAAGAAATCCATACACTCATATGCCTGCAGTTGCTGATCACCGTCAGATCTGTCAGCCAACGAACAATCTTGACTTATTTTGGCATTTCTTCACAAATTATCATTCAACTCAGTCTTTTGATGTTTCAGCTTTGTTTCCTGTATTAAATCGTATGCACATTCATTAGAGAACGCTTACGATCTTGTCACAACCAGATCATCATTTATAAAACCTGTGATCAATGATGATTCATTCCTTCATTCAATCTATGTCTACTAATCTGGTAGGGATAATCCACATCAACAAGTTTTCTATGTTATATATAGTATACAATACACACACTCTTATCTTATATTCTGAGCATCAACAAACACAGTAATTCTCAGATCCTCAATCCAGAGACTAAAAGTTATAAACACACTCAATACTAAATTACACAAAGAAATACACAATCCACATTGTATTCATATTGATAAATATTTACAAAAGAAACAGTCACACTCGACTATTTTAGTTCTACCCTCGCTCATCCATACTATCTTTCCATCTGAATCTAACCCCCTCACTCATTCCAAAAGATTACAATTTATACAAAATGCGGATTCATGAACCCATTTTTAGTTCAGATCCAGAAATCTCTCTTTCTTCCCTAAAGAATCTCTTCACTCCACTCTTTTCTCAAAAAAATGTTAATTTAAACTTTCACATCCCTCATATCCTATTCAAACCAGATAATCTAACTGCTTGTCCTGATCTCCACACAGGGAGGATAAATCAACTACTTATACCCTTTTTTGCTCAGATTTTGACAACAAATAAAACACTCTCATACATTTAAATTAATACAATTAATTAAGCTCTTGTCTTCCAACCCTTTGTTATCCACAACATGTGATCATACCATCACATTGTTGACTAGGTCTAAATGCTCCTGCATCAGACTCCCAAAGTTGAAAATTTTCATGACGTCCTAGTCATGTGTTTCTTCTGCTGATCATCTAGTATCCAAAACTTTAATTTGTAACTGGTCATCACTTCTATCATGTTGTTGATTCATTTCTTCTGCCTTTGTCACTTCTGTTCTTCCAAGATTACAAATCTTATGTTGTTGATGTCCACTTCCCTTGCTAATACAAATTTCTTTTGTTAATTTCTCTTCCTTATTGTCTCTCTTCTTAACTGACTTCATCTTCCATACTTTCTCAACTTCCTCTTTACAATTTTTTCTTAGCTAAACTCCAATGACATCTTTTTGTTGTACATTCTCCCTTACCAAAGAAATTATGAAATTTTTGTCCAATTCTTCTTCACCTCTTTCATATACAAATTGTTTCTTGTACTCTACAACTTCCCTTTCATTATCATTAAAGATAATCTTCCCCTTTATCTTATTAGGTTCATCTAATAACTTTTCCAGTAATTTGAATCTTCCCTCATCTCTAATAAGCATATCATTTTCGTATGACTCCTCTTTCCTATATAAAACCAAATTTCTGCCCCAATTATCAGATTTAAAGTTACTATGGATTTTTGTCTCCACGGATAACTCCGCCATCAAGTCCTTATACTAATCCTCTGCAAAATTTCTAAAACTGTCAATAAGCTTCATTTGAGCACTTTCTTATTCATTAAAAAATATTCCCTGTTTTGACACAAAAATGTCATTCAACAATTCAAGAATTAAATTCTCCTGAAATATATCATTGTGAAGTATCCTTTCACCTTTTGTACAACTAATTAATGTTGTTTCATATTGACTTACAACAGAAACAAAATTCTGGTTTTCTAAAGCTTCTTCATGGTTTACAAATTCATAAAAATAATCCACTTTAAAATCACAGAATTCCTAAACTTCTGTATTTGTCAACATCATCATACATTCCTTCACACTTTCCACACTGTCTGGATTTTCTACTGAAGATACTTCATTCTGGTTATCATCACAAATTTCCATTTGTTTGTCTTCAACTTCCTTAATCATGACAATTTAACTGTCAATACCATCATTCCCAAAAGTATTAAATACATGCTCAAAATATCATTCTATTTCAATTATTTCCTCAAACAGTTTCACTTCTTCATTAACATGCATAAGCACATTGTCCAATTGATGTTCATCACCTGTCAAACCTGAAAATATACACATCATGTCAATTTCAAAAATACAAGGCTCTTCATCTAAACTCTCATTTACCAGACCTTCATGCTCCTTTGAACTATTTAGATAGTTCACTAAGTTATTGAGAAATTCTTCCTCAACATCTCTAATTTCCTTTTCATCAAAGAAAACTTCTGGGACTGCAGCTTCTTGACTTTTCTTGACAATTTCATCATAAGTCTGCATAACATCCCCCTGTCCTTCACAATTTTCTCCAGCACTCAGTTTATCCAAATAAGACAACAATGTCTCCTTCTCTTCTATGATAAGACTTTGATCTTTCAAATATTTCCTTGACTTAACTTCTTCAGTTGAGTTCTCTATGTCAGCTTCACTTCTCTTCACTTCACAACCTTGCAATGCACTAGCTTCTCTCCCTCTGTCCATTTTCCATTGGTTTTCTATCCATGTTAATATTCCTTCTAACATTATCCAATACGTTTTCACTAAGAGAATACACAACCATTTACTCATACCTTTTAATTTTCTCCACCAATCGAAGTCTTGAAAGTCTTCCTGCATATCCTTTTCTGTTTTTCTTGTCTCTACCTCTTTCACAAAGTCAATTTTGTAGGTTTTAACCCCATATAGAAATTAACTGCATAAAAATTCTAAAACACAGAAAATAAATAGTAGCGAGAGCATAACACATAAAACACATATACACAGAGATTTTCCCTTGGATCCCAAAATCGGGACTACCAGCTTGATTTTTCATTATTGTCCTTTCAATGTTATAATACATATTTATACATGCCGAAGCATCCAATACCATGGACCGAAAACCATCGCGTCCAAAAACATGTGCAAAAATCATGCACAAAACCATAGGTGGGTCCGCCCAACCTAACATAGGTTCCAAAACCAAAATTTTCCAGGGCACTGCCCCAGACCCCATAGCCTGGGGTTGCACCCTTCAAACCCCCTGTGACCTCCCCCCCCCGCTACGCAATCGATGCAACGAAAGGGGGGCTCCGCGGCGGCACCCCCCCCCCCAACCCCCTCAGTTAACTATGTGGGCTAGTTGTGGAAAGAATATAACACAACCCAACAAATTTCATTTGGCTGCATACCTACAACTTTAAATTCACACAAATAATTAATCCAAAAATTATGAGATTCTCTTGCCTGTGAATATGCTACTAGCACCTTTCTCTCATGTTGATCTGTATCGATCATCTCTTCGTCACTATCATCATTGTCATCACTGTCTCCTTCCCAAAGGAGAGATCCTTTCTTTGGTTCAAAAATGTATTCTACTCCTTCATCCTCAACTTTTCGAAGCATTAATTTCTCAGCAAACAATTCTCTGATAGGCCACTTAACTCTTTTCCCCACATAAATTCCTTGTTTCAAATCTTCTTTTATTCCTTTTGGTACCAGCTTCTTCAAATGAATGAGTTCTGCCTTCATCTCAGCCAACTCTATGTCTATTTCTTCTTTACTCATTCTTTTGAGTCCAACCGCTTTGGCACTCCTTTTTCTCTATCTGTGACTTTCCTCTGTACCCCTTTTATGACTATCAATAATCAATTCCATTTCTTCCTCTAGTGAAATTTCCTTGTTCACTGGTGAGATGCAGCTAGCCCTTTTTTTCATTTGTAACAAGTCTCCTTCATGCCTCACCAAAATTTTCTGAGTTTAACCTTTTGGCATCTATTGGTTCTTTCCTCGAACCTTTCACTGACTAGAAATTCTACCAGCACTCCTCTTGCTGGAATTGTTATCTTTAAGACAACTATACCCACAATCACAATTGTGGAGCTGCCTCAACAACTTCTACCCAACCGCAGTTGGAAGTTGTTCTCAGATTCTCTTGAACACTCCTTTCTCTAGGTTGTTGGATCTTCAATTGCTCACTTCCTTCTTTTATTCACTAACTTCATTTACTATTGGTTATTGACACCTTTACTCATCTGAGAGTTCTTCTTGCTTCGTCTTCTTTAACATAGCTCATGTGCTATGATGCTAATACAATTCATTCTACCTTCTAGAAATTTCACTGCTTCCATTAACTTGTACAATCTTATCTCAAGATACATCAAAGTACCTTTCAAACCTGCCAATTTTCCTTCAAAGATGTCTTAAAACTAATTCCCATTCCATCAGTTAAATCTTTGCCAAATGATTCATCTGTTCACTATTTCATTTAAACCTCTCCATTCAAAACTCCATACAATCAACAATTATTCTTCATCTTACTATTAAGATTCAATTTGAAATTCACCTATATTTACAAATTCATGACACACTACAAATTCCTTCTGATAATCTGTTGTAAGCAAATCCTATCTTGCTTCTGCAAATTCCAAAATTCATTCCTTGTAGTGGTTCTTCTTTCAGATCTATCAAACCCAATCTCTGTTCTTTCAACCATCAATATCATTGTCTTCAACAATAATTTAAGCAATCCTTAAACATTAAATTCTTCAAATCATTTAAATGATTTCAGTCATAGCAATCCACTCTTCTATTTGACTTTAAATTCAAAACCTTTTACTTCAATTTACCTTTTAAATCAAACCAATCATTCAATCAACTTACATGGAAATTTCATTTTCCTGAAAGGAAAACATCTTCTCCTCTGAAATTTCACTCCCTTGTTGTTCTTCAAACATTCAAAACAAATCTCTGTAAAATCACAAAATAAATCTTCTTACCAAATCTGCAATATCTTGTAGTAATTCCCAGATTTCAACAATTCTGACAGAATATCAAACTGCCTCTAATTAAGAATTCTGACAAGTATCTCCAATGTTCTTCTGATCATCCCAAGACTTTTTCCTTATATTTTCTTTGTTGAAATTGCTTCATTTGCTTCTTTGTCATGGCTACTTGCTGAGAATAAAATTCAGCCCTTCAAACAAACTCCATGCATCATTGGTCTGGCTCTGATACCATAAATGATGCCAAGATACTGACATCCTTTAAAAATCCCATGTGGACCTATGAATTATTCCCACATAACCTCCAAAGTGAAGCAAGGTTACACCCTTTCATAAATTCGGAATTAAAACTAATTAAATCCATGTTCACTTAATCTTAATAAACCCCCATCAAATTATCGGAACCCAAAACAATAGAAAACCCGACTATTCACCCAATCAACAGAAAACAAAGAAATAACTTGTCAACGAGCCCAATCCCACTTCGACCACATCCGACCAGATCTCAAATAGATGTAACCTGCATTGATAACATATTGGGTCCAACTTTTTCACAAACATTATTGCGTTAACTCTCTATCATTGATCTTACCTTTCAATCTTACAGTTGTTGGTTCACCCGATCAACAAAACTAATCGTCGATCCTCCACCATTGATCAAAGCACACTTGATCCAACGGTTAACAACAATATCGGACAGGAATCTTGCGCGACGTTTACCCGCCCTTACGGAGCCAATAAGGAATATAAATCCTTGATATATAGATTTTCAGGTCCGTTTTTGAAATTAAAGTTCAATCACTCTATGACGCGATATCCATTGGATATAAGAGGTCATCAAATCTACGCTTTGCGGGACTTCAATGAGCACATGGTTTAAAAATGGGATTAACCCCCGCAATCGACTGTGACCTAAGAGTTTGAATATGAGATCGATGGCTAAGAGCGAGTGCAGGGCTTCAGCCACGATCAATAAATTCGTACACTCATATTCCTGTAGTTGCTAATCACCGTCGGATCTGTCAACCAACGAATGGTCCTAACTTATGTTGGAGTTTCTTCACAAATTATCAGTCAACTCAGTGTTTTGATGTTTCAAGTCTATTTCATGTATTAAACTGCATGCACATTCATTAGAGAATGCTTACGATATTCTCACAGCCAGATCATCATTGATCAAACCTATGATCAATGACGATTCATTCCTTCATTCAATCTATGTCTGCTAATCTAGTAGGGATAATCCACATCAACCAATTTTCTACGTTATATACAAAACACACACTCTTATCCTATATTTTGAGCATCAAAAAACACAGTAATTCTCAGGTCCTCAATCTAGAGACTAAAAGTTATAAACACACTCAATACTAAATTACACAAAGAAATACACAATCCACATTGTATTCATATTGATAAATATTTACAGAAGAAATAGTCACACTCGACTATTTCATTTCTGCCCTTGCTCATCCATCCTATCTTTCCATCTGAATCTAACCCCCTCACTCATTCCAAAAGATTACAATTTATACAAAATGCGGATTCGTGAACCCATTTAGTTCAAATCCAAAAATCTCTCGTTCTTCCCTAAAGAATCTCTTCACTCCACTCTTTTCTCAAACAAATGCTAATTTAAACTTTCACATCCCTCACATCCTATTCAAACCAGATAATCTAACTCCTTGGCCTGATCTCCACGCAGGGAGGATCAATTAGCTACTTATACCCTTTTCTGCTCAGATTTTGACAACAAATAAAACACTCCCATACATTTAAATTAATAAAATTAATTAATCTCTTGTCTTCCAACCCTTTGTTAGCCACAACATGTGATCATACCATCACATTGCTAACTAGGTCTAAATGCTCCTGCATTAGAAGTCAGGAGAGTGGAAACGATGAGGATGGAAAGTGGCTAGGGTTTGCACTCATGGGTAGTACTTGATAGACCTACAAACCCTGGAAGCAGGAACATTTGGGGCTCAGGCTCGCGGGTTTCACCTGACGGTCTTGTACCTCCACGAACAACAAAAGGGAGAGGCAAACAACAAAGGAACAGATTGAGAGAGGAATGAGTGGAATGCAAGGGGGGGAGAGATCCCCTTCTACCGAAGTGTTTTCGTATGTGAGACAAGCATCCCGGGATCATCTGGTGGAAACGGGAAATGCGAAAAGGGTTTACATGTACTGGGAGCAAAATGGTAGGCTAGACTGGGAGGAAAATGCTTGCCCAGAGCATCCAAAAAACCCATATTCATAATACCTAATATCAGGCTAGAGGAGTACAGAGGATATATAAAGGACCACATCCTAATTTGTAAGTTTATAGGGGCATGGCCAACTAAGAAGGGAACTGATAAAGTGGATTCAACAACGATGACATCCAAAGGGGAATATCGACCTCAAGTTAGGAGTGAAAGGGTTCTTCTGGGTTATTTTTTCTAACCTAGAAGATAAGGAGAGGATCTTTGAAGATCGGCCTTATTTCTTCAACAATGCAAGCATGTTCATGCGACACTAGGAGGAGTGCTATAACCCGGATCTTGAGAAGATGCTATGGGCACCCATCTGGGTTCGACTCTTCAACCTCCCAATGGACTTCTGGGACACAAAAATACTAGAAGGAATAGGAAACTCGATCGGCACCCGATGGAGCCGTTACCAGACTGCATAGAACTTGAATACCATGATGAGGTATGGCAGCGAACGCTGGATTACAAGCACATCCCCTTTAGAGGTAGGAGATGTCATGAATACAGGCACCTGTACCGAGCTTGCCCACGAAACAACCCAGACAACCAAATGCAAGGAAAGAATATAGGAGAGGCGACTGGAAAAGAGGATGGAGATAGTTTCCAGGAAGTGCACAGAAGGAGAAGAAATAAAAAACCAGCAGGGACACAAAAGGCGCACCAAAACGAGGTAGAGTAACGAAATCTCAATAGATTTTCTACCCTTCAAATGGATGAGATGGGAGAGATGAGTGAGGAAGCCACTAAGGAGACGACAAAGACTCAGTAGAAAGAAAACAACGGCAGTAAAGCAAAGAGACAAGAAGTAAATGAAAAAGAAAGAGAGGAGAATAACATGCAAATGGTGGAGAAAAATCCAACGGAGATCGACCCCTAGAAAGAAGACTTTAGTGTGGAGGAGAAAATGATGAAATGACTGCTACAGGAGTGGAGACACCTAGACGAACACTTCATCCCAAAGGACCAAAAGAAACTCTATAAAGAAACCTTTTAGCAATACAAGATAAAACAGGGATCAATTATAATAGTCCAACCAGAACACTTAGGCTCCCAAGGTGGGCAAGGGAAAGATCTAAGAGGACAGGGAAAGGGGGGAAAGAAAAGGGAAGAAGGTCGATGAAGGAGTCCATACAGATGGTATGGGAACTATTAGTAAACTCGAGGAGAGTGGTGCCATTATCAGAGGTATTCCAACAATCCGCAAAATATTTGAAATGATCATTACAACCTGTAATATAAGAGGCCTCAATAGTAGGGGAAAACAAAGATACCTCAAAGAGAGATTGAAAAAGGATAGACCTAGTATTATGATCCTATAGGAAATGAAAATCAATGAAAAAAAGCTAAAAGAGATTATGGAAAACCATAAACCCTAGTACTACATCATTGGACAAGATGCAAACAGCGGCGTGGGAGGATTGGCCATTATTTGGAACCTAGGAGAAATATGGTTCGAAGACTAGGTTAATATTCCACGAATCCTCTATAGGAGATTCAGGGTCATTGGATCCAATGATTGGGTGCTACTCACAAGAGTATAATGTCCCCATATACTAGTGGAAAGGAGGGCCTTTATATAGAACCTAGTGAAAATGAGAAGCCTCTACCTAGAGGAATTATGGGTGGTGGGAGGGGATTTTAACATGATCACCTCTCTGGTAGAAAAAAGAGGTGGCATGAGGAGAATAGACATGGATATGGAACTCTTTGGGGACACTTTAGCAGAACAAAGACTAGTTAACATCCAAACTATAAACGAGGTACATACCTGAAACAATAGAAGAGGAGGGAATCACCAAATTGTATCCAAATTAGATATTTCCTGATTTCAGAACAAGTAAGGAGCATAGATATATTCATCGAAGAATCACTTCTTCCTGGAATGGGCTCAAACCATTGGCCGATCTAGCTGGAAGTGGACCTGAAAAACCGCCCCTTCATGTTTGAAGCCTTTTAGCTCAAAGTCCCTGGCCTCATCAAAAAAATCGAGCTATGGTGGACACAGAGTGAACAATAGCTGAGGAACTGCATGCACATGTTCCAACTAAAACTAAAGGAAATTAAAATAAAATAAAATAAGGAAATGGAAAAAGAAGACTTCAGACACATTATGAAGGATCATCAACAATTAAATCAAAAGTTGATCGAAGTGAAACAAAAAATAATATGGGAAGGGAGATCAGATTAGACAACAACAGAAGAGGGATGAAACATCAGTCAGTTGGAGGAAAGACGCAAGCAAGAGGAGATTCTGTGGAAACAGAAGATGAGAGTGAATTGGTTAAGAGAAGGGGAGAGGAACACCCGATTCTTCCACAAGGCCATGATCCAACGTTGTCAAAGCAACAGGAATATTCACACTCAAAGATGATGAGGGGAATTGCAGTATGCAACATGAGGAGATGGAGGGAATCCTTGTAAACCACTTCAGAGATCTCCTAATAGAACCTCAACAAGATAGAACGAAAGCAACTTAAAGAATCTCCAAGCACATTCCCCAAAAGGTCACTCAAGAGCAGAATATAGCCTTGATGAGAGTAGCAACACTCGAGGAAGTGGAAGAAATCATTAAAGGAATGAAAGAGAATAAGGTGCCAGGCCCAAACGGGATCACAGATGAATTTTTCCAAGCCACTTGGCCGTTCATGGGAAAAGACGTCCTGGAGGTTGTGGAGGAATCAAGACGAAATCAAAAGGTATGCCCTGGTCTTAACTCCACTTTTATTACTCTCATCCCTAAAACCTCAAAATTAGAGGACCCACAGGGTTTCACACCCATTGCCTTGTGCAATGTCATCTATAAAATTATAGCCACTCTGATTGCCAAAAGACTAAAGCCGCTTCTCCCTAACATTATCTCCCTAGAACAAACAGGCTTTGTTGAAGGGAGGCAAATCCTAGACGGACTGGTCACCTCCCAAGAGGTGGTCCATTCCCTCAAGGTTAAGAAGGCCGCAGGCATGCTAGTGAAGTTGGATCTCTCCAAGGCCTATGATCGGTTGAGTTGGGAGTACCTAAGGAGTATCCTTAGGGCTTATGGTTTTAACCCTAGATGGATTAACTGGATAAGCACTATGATATCCACCCCTGTATTTTCTATCCTTCTAAATGGGACCCCTACCAGTACATTCAACCCCACTCGGGGTCTGAGACAAGGGGACCCCTTGTCTCCTTTCCTATTTATTATTGTTGTTGAGGGATTGGGCAGATACATCAAGAAGGAAGCCCAGGAGTCCAGAATCAAAGGCTTAAGGATCTGGGGGAATGACCTTGCAATAACACACCAACAATTTGTGGATGATATCATGCTCTTCTGCCAAGTCTCTCTAAGAAAAGCCCGAAGAATGAAATAAATCCTGAGCACCTTTATGCAAGCCTCTGGAACCCAACTCGACAATGAAAAATCTTGTACCTTCTTCTTCAATACCCAAGGGAATGTAAAATCCTATCTAGCCAGGATTATGGGATTCAGCACAGGTAACCTCCCCACAAAGTACCTAGGAATGCCCCTTTTGGAAAACCCTCTAAAATTGGTAGGATGGCAACAAACTATCCAAAAGATTTAGGGAAGGTTGGGAAACTAGGCCTTCTGATCCCTAAATCTAGCAGGTAGAACAGTCCTCCTAAAAGTAGTACTGTAGTCAATCCCTATCTACCATTTGTCAGGTATGGCTGCCCCCAAGCGGGCCTATACCAAAATGGTGGACATCTTCAAAAAATTCCAATGGGGAGGGGCACAATAGAAGAAAAAGTGGGCTCTTATGTCCTGCTAGGAATTGACAAAGAAAAAGTTGGAAGGAGGGCTCAGCTTACAAGACCCTTATACCTTAAATCAAGTAATGGGAGAAAAAATTTGGTGAATATGGATAGGGGGAGGAGGGGATCTATGGAAACAAATCTGGACAAGAAAGTATAATATACTGGAGAGAACGGAGGAAATCCTCCAGTACAGAGATCCACCCAAGGGCTTAGCTATATGGGACTTAGAAAGACAAAACTGGGAGCTCATTGCCCAACATGCTTTCTAGGAAATTTGAAATGGAAGATCAACTAGATTCTGGCAGGATTCATGGCAGCAAAGAGAAATATTGATAGACAGGCAAGACCTCCGAGATATTTATAGATTCACCAATGACATGAACATTCAATATGTAGAACAATTCTGGAATGAAGGGCAAGGGACTGGAAACTGGAGAAAATGGAAAAAGATAGAAGAATGGGGCTAGGGTATAGAGATAGAGCAAGGGACAGAGTTCGACAAAGAAATGAGAACAAGAAAAATAAAAATTAGAATGGGCCCAGACATCTTGAGATGGGGGCACTCAACAAAAGGAACCTTCACCATCAAAGAAGCTTACGAGCTAAAAGCAGAACAAGAACAAGATGGCCAAGCACTGCTCTAGAAAAAAATCTGGAAGGGAGGATGGTGGCCTAAGGTAGCACACTTCCTCTAGCTAGTTTGTAAAGGGAGAATCCTGACCTGGGACCAGTTACAGAAGAAAGGAATGCAAGGCCCGTCCTTCTACTGGATGTGCCGGCAAGACAGAGAGGACATAGAGCACATGATGAACTCATGCCCATTTGCGAACCAACAGTGGGGCCAAATACAAGGAGTCTTCGGAAGGATGGATAGGAACTATCAAAGCATAAAGGAAACAATCCTAATATGGTGCAACAACATCTTCTCAAGCCCTATCCTGAATCGCGCATGGGGATTGGCCCTGGGATTCAACCTCTAGACCATCTAGAAAGAACGAAACTACAGAATTTTCAAAAACAGAACCTCAACACAAGATCAGGTATGGGAAGGATTAGTAAAAAAATCAGGGAAACGATTCTAACAGAGCAATGGAGTCCAAAAGATTGGCAAGTCCCTCCCCATGAAGCAAGAATACTTCGTAGTCTTAAATTAACAATGGAAATGATCGCCCCTAATGCCTGGAAAGCAAGAAGGATGAATATCGATTCCCCAATGCATTTCACTTTACTAGGAAAAGGATTCATCAAGTTGAATTTTGACGGGGCCTCAAAAGGGAACCCGGGAGCAGTAGGACTAGGTGGAATATTCAGAGATAACCAAGCAAACACGCAGCTCGTATACACAGACTCATGTGGAATTGCAAGTAATAATGAAGCTGAATTCGCAGCAGCTGGACAGGGGCTTCGAATAGTTGTAAGATTAGGATACAAAAATGTGGAGGTGGAAGGAGACTCTAGCTTCGTCATAAACACCATGAGGAAACTTAACCATGGCACGTCATGGGACAAACTGAGCCAAAGTTGGAGGACAACTCACCTTATCCAGGAGATAGGGGAGCTCATACACAAGTTCAATTACTTAATAATTAGACATATAAGAAGGGAAGGGAACAAAGCAGCAGATTTCTTGGCCAACTAGGGTTGTAATCAACAACACGAACCAATGAAACAATTATGGCCAATTCAGCCCAGGGATGATAGACTTAAAGCTCTAGAGGACATCCTTCGACAAGACTCCCAAAATGACCAGGAAATAGGGAATCCAAACAACAATACCTCCAATCGCGGTGCGTGCCTGAGGCAGGTGAGGATGCTATTCAGACATGGTAGTTAAGTTATGTAAGGGAAGGGTACCACCCACCGCCCCCCACACGCTCATGGCGATAGGTGCGGTGGCCTCCCACATGCTACCTAACATAAGACATGGGAAAAGTGGCAGGCAGGGCCAGGGTGAAGAAGGAGGTTAGGCGGTTAAGGCATGATGGGTGATGCGACAAAGCAAGGTGGAATGGGATTATGAAAGAAGTCGGGACAGAGAGAGCAGTATAGTCGATATTACGGGAGGAGGGAGGAGCAAAGGCACAAGACTGTGGAGCTACCAGCAACGACCTCTGTGAACCATTTCTAGGTATGTTTCCTGGGCTTACAAACCCATTACTATGGTTACTATGTTAATTCATGGTTGAGGGGTGCGGGAGATGACAGGGGAGGGAAATTGGGGGAAGGTTGGGGGACCAGCATAAGCTGGGGGGGATGGTGATCGCATTTGGGACAAAGGCTAGAGCCGGGAGAGAAAACTGGGGCTGGGACCTTGAGAAACCTCTTGTGAGTGAACGAGATAGTTGGTATACCAAAGAGGGTGGGGAGACTACGGCTAAGCATGCACGATGGCCACAGGAAGAGCAGTGAAGAGAGGCATCTCTTCTCGGCAGAGATGTGAGGCAGCAGCACTGGGCAAAGGGGCGAGGGAAGGCAATGCGAGTGGGAGTGACGGTAACCTAGCTCGATGGGCTAGCGGTGAGAGTTGTAAGCATAAATTGGGTCTGGCACCGAGACATCACCCCTGTGAGTAGGCGAGAGCATTGACATAACCAGGGGGTGGTGAGGCTATCGCAAGGCAGGTGAGAAAGAAAAACGAGAGGCAGAAGAGAGGCGCAGCCACATGAGGCAAAGGAGAGGCACTGCATCTTGGGGTAGAGGAGCACCTTGGCAGAGGCAATTGTGATGGGAAGCGTGAGGGGAGGGGAACCTGCATCAATCCAGAGAGGCATGAGACCATGTCCCGAGAGCTAATGCATCTTGTGTGTGAACATGCATGAAAAAGAGAAGAGATGGCCTGACTTCATCCACCTCAGCGTTTAGAGTTTTGGAAAAACTTTAAAGCTTGATAGTGATAACATATACTTTATCAAAATTATACCAAATTTTCCATTCTATTCTAATCTAACTAATATTTTAATTTATTTAATTCTTAAAAAACATATTTAGTAAATAGATGAAGTTTGATGTTTTATTTATAAATATGATTATTACTAAACTTTTTAAATAATACAAATAGAAAATAATCAAAACTCTTATATTAATTTTCTATAAAAATATTTTAAATATTATTTTAATTATAAAAATAAAATATAAATAACACTGTGAGTGAAGTTTTATAGAAACTATTATTCTTTATAGAAATTATTTCTACGAAATTACTGCTCTTATATAGCAATTTTTAGGAAAAACCAGGTGTGGATACAAACATACTCAAATACGGATAAAACTACCAAAACCATTCAATTTAACAATCACAATACATCATAGTTACCAAGTTCGAATTCGAATTCGGATTCGAATTCGATACGATACGATAAAAATTCGAATAGAAAATTTTTAATTCGAAAAAAATTCGACATTATACATCTTAAAAATTATCATTTTAAAAAATTTATTGTTATAACTTGATATTTTCAGCCCATTTTTTTTAAATTAGTTTTGAATTTTGAATAAAATCCAATAAATTAGATAATATAATAACTTTAGAGATACAATTATCAAAAAAAACTTTCTTTCAATACTTCTTTATTTCTAAATTTAAATTTAAAATATGTTTCTAATTTTAAAACTGATTTATCGAAAATCCTTCGTAATAAATATAAACATTTTCAAAAATAGTCATCCCAAAATTAACATCTATTGCAAATTAACAAACTCTTACAAATTCAATGTAACAAATTCTTCTTTTCTTATTTACTGGCTTTTTAACCCATAAAAACAATAATAAAATTAAAAATTATGAACTTTCCTATTCCACTCTGATTTTCCAATGTTTTTCCTTCTACCCGGATCCCATCCTACCACTATTTATTCCACCATGCACATTCTCTCGTAGTGAATGAACACTCTGCTCGGTCTACGTAAACCACCCACCACAGATTTTGACGGGTTTAATTTTTCATTTAACCATCGTTGAAAACCAAATCGAATTTCATCGAATAATACGGTATTCGTATCGAATGGGCGAATTTTTCAATTTTTTAGCCCGATTCGGGCGAATTTGGTAACTATGCAATACATCATATATTGCAGAAGCGAGCAGATTTCATCATACAATATCGTCAAAGCAAACAGAATACACATATACATCATTGAATCAAATACTACAACAGCAAGCCGGGGCACTCGCAATCCTGGCTGGGGAGTGCGAAAGCCTACCGCCCCCACCAGCCCGTCATGCACTCACGTTCATTATTCATACATACGTTGTACATTCAAACACGCCATTCATAGTAAAAAGGTAGTTGACTTCTTCAACCATTGCGTGGTAAATCGCTGCTTCAGGGTTAAATTTCCACCGACTTTGTTCAATAAAATGTAGAAAGCAATTGCACCATTATTCATGCATACGTTGTACGTTCAAACATGTGTTTTAACGTTTAGTCTCATGGATGTCATCTAATTTTGACCATGAATATGTATGTTTGCTTGAGAGTTACTCCAAATAATAAAAAAATCAATTTAAGATTTAATGGAATAAAATATAAAAAATAATTTTTAAACGGAATTCAATCTCTTGGCCTATTTATAAATGTGGAGGTTCCATGGGTATATGAGCTTATAAAGTGGTTAATTGAGTGCAGTGCAGTGAGCAGAGCAAAGACAAGCAATGGCGGAAACAGCATCAGTGGGCAGATTGCATTTGGGGCGTCAAGGATTTGAAGTGTCAGCCCAGGGATTGGGATGCATGGGTATGTCATTTGGTTATGGACCTCCGAAACCGGAGGAAGAGATGATATCTTTAATCCGCCATGCCGTCTCCAAAGGAATTACTTTTCTCGACACTGCGGAGTTTTACGGCCCTTTCACCAATGAGGTCCTGGTTGGAAAGGTAAAACTAGCAGCTTGGTCTTTTCTTTTCCTGCTGGTATCTGTGTCGTGTAGTTTAGTTTAGCAAGTGTCAAGTGAGTGTAGGTCGTGTGGTTGGACAGATTTTCGTTTTTTTCATAAGCCTAGTCTAACACGAGGAGGAGGAGTGCCCTGAAAATTATAGAAATTTTAGTTATATATAGAGAAATCCGGCAAGGATTTTTGTAAATCCAAGTTATAGTTCTTAAACTTCAAAATTTTAGGTGTTTTAGGGGTTTTTGATGGTGCTGAATCCATTTCCACCATCAAAAACACGATTCAAACACTGCCTCGTTTTTGATGGTATTGAATCCATTTCCACTATAAAAAAACACGATTCAAACACTGCCTCTACAAAAAAAAAAATTGAAATTTTTTTGCCCGAATTCAGGCAACTTTTGACGGTCCGGGCAATTCCTCAGCCCTTAGAAGCCTCCTTTTTCATATAGGTTTAAATATCATAATATACTATATGTTTGTAATAGGATTATCTATTTTGGTTTGTTGTAATAGCAGGTAGATATTGTTTTTCTTGACATAATAGATTCAAATTTATTTATTTTAATTGTATGGTAAAAAAAGATTTTCATCTTTTTCTTCAGATAAAGTTAAATATCATAGCATATAACATGTTGTAATGAGATTATCATTCTTGATTTCTTGCAATAGCAGGTAAATATCTTTCAATATTAATAATATTTTTTCTTGGAATAGGTCAAGATTATTTATTTTAAGAATCTTAGGACTAGTAGACAATGAACTAAAAAAAACTTAGCTAAATTGATAGAATCCTTCACCAAGGTTTGTTGATTGCAGGCCATTAAAGGTGTTAGAAGGGACAAAGTCCAAATAGCCACAAAGTTTGGATATAGAATCGTTGATGGAAAACCACAGCTTCGAGGAGATCCTGCGAATGTTCGCGCTGCCTGCGAGGGAAGCTTGAAGAGACTCGATGTGGATTGCATTGATTTTTATTATCAACATCGTATAGACACTAAGGTGCCCATTGAAGTTACGGTACGTATGGACTCTAAAGTTTTATTTTGAAACCATTACGGCATATATGGAATCGTATACACTTAGTTTCTTATTTCATATGCTTTACTAGAATTGGTTGTCATTCTTGGGCTATGCATGCATATGTTACAGATGGGAGAAATGAAGAAATTAGTGGAGGAAGGGAAAATAAAATACATTGGACTTTCGGAGGCTTCTGCATCAACAATTCGAAGAGCTCATGCCGTTCATCCTGTTACTGCAGTTCAGCTAGAGTGGTCTCTGTGGTCTAGGGATGCAGAAGCTGAAATTATTCCTACTTGCAGGTATAGTAGGTGTTGGGCATTTTTATGTAGATTGTTGATTTTCGGAATATTTAGTAATCAAAAAATTAGTGAGAGAATTTTTCAATCTCTGTAGCGAGTGAGGGAATTTTTTTTCATCCCTGTAGCGAGGGGGCCTCAGTGAACGCCCCGCAGGAATCGAACTCGGCTGGGGTGCGAAAGCCATCCACCCCAGCCGTCATATCATGCACGTCACCTGGAATATTTAGTAATCAAATGAATATAAGAGTTGGATCAAATTTTTTACCACACTTTTATCTATCAAATTGCTAAATATTCAGAAAATCAACAATCAAAATAAGCTCAAAATTACTATTTGCTATTTACCTGATTCTTATTATCAATTGTTTACTGACATGTTAAAATTCTAATTACAGGGAACTTGGTATTGGAATTGTGCCATACAGCCCTCTAGGGCGGGGTTTCTTTACCTCTGGACAAAAGTTAGCTGAGAATATGACAGATTCCGATTATAGAAAGGTATTTCAGAGTTTTTTTTTATCTCTTTATTAGCTTTCTCATTGACTCTACTCTATTTATTATATACATTTAATTGGATTAAGTTGTATTTTTAAGAGGCGATTATTAACCTGAAATTTAAAATAGGTTTTAAATAATTAAAAGTTATGGTTTTTATTAAAAATTATATTATTGAATTTGGTTGGAAAAAGCAAAAAAAAAAATGAAGAGTTAGATTAAACCATATTCTTGTAAATTTAATTTAACTTTTATTTTTTTTATTTAAATTAATATTGGGGTTGGAGTGACAAGTTTGAACTATATTGTTTATATAATATCACAATTCTAGGGTTTTTTACTATATATATAATTCACTTATGTAATCAAAAATATATTTTAAATAACAAAAATCATATTCCTACAAAATATTGTATTATGCTGAAAAACCTAAAAACAATAAGGCAAAGCCTTTTTTATAGGTTTGGTATAATTTTTCTAAGCATATTTTGTGGTGAATTTAAGGATTTGTTAAAATGACAAGTTTAAGATGTTTTATCTGAATAATCCTAGTGTGCACTCCATCCATTTATGCATTCAATAAAACACTCTAAATAACTAAAATCATAATCTCACCAAAAATTATATCATTGGATTTTTGCAAAAAGGCAAAACATAAAACACTATAGGCTTAGCTTAACTCTTCTATGTTTTAGCTCTTCTATATTAATTTTGTTAAATTTCTCTTCTATGTTTTCCTCTTCTATATTAATTTTGTCTAAAATTTAGCAGGGATTTGTTAGAGTCCCAAGTATAAGTTGTTTTGCCCATATAATCTTAGTGCTCTAAAGTTTTTGAGGATGTTGAATCCATGTATGCATTCAATATCATATTTTAAATAACTAAAATCATAATATCACAAAAAAATGTACTTCAAGTGAAAAACGAAATGTTGAACAATTAGAATGCACCATCTTTATAGGATTAGTAATTTAGTTTACCTCTTTTTTTGTTTTGGCTCTTTTCAGATTTTCTTATCAATTTTGTTTGAAATGGAGTAGGGATTTGTTGGAATTACAACTTTAAGTGATTTTGTTTGCATAGCCTAGTAGTCTAGGGTTTTTCAGGACATTGAATCCTTCGATTCATTCAAAAATACATTTTAAATAACGAGATTAGTATCACACCAAGAATTGTATCCCTAGATTTTGGTTTAAAAGACAAAATGTAGAACAATTAGATTGCACCATTCTTGTATCAAATCTTACACAGAGTTGTTGGAATCACATGTTAAGTTTTTTTGTCTACATAATCTTAGTGCCATAAGGTTTTTGAGGTATTGAAATCATTTATGCATTCAAGAACACATTTAGATAACTAAAAACCATAATCCCATTCATAATTGTATCATTGGATTACAATGAAAATGCTAAAACATAAAAAAGTTAGATTTTTCCATATTTATAGACCTAGTCTAAATCTTCTATGTTTAGGTCTTTTTGGTTAATTTTTTTCTAAAATTCTATAGGTATTTATTGGAATCATAATTTTAATTTGTTTTTTCCACATAATCCCAAAACTCCAAGATTTTAAGGCACTCAAGCCACTTATTCATTTAAAAACACATTTTAAATAACTAAAATCACAATCACAATCTAACAAAAAAGTGCATCATTTTGGGAATCAATGATGTGGAGTAATCAACACCCTACGAACATGGACTAACCCACTCAAGGTATTATTTCGGGTTTGGAATTATAATAATTCCTATAGATTTGGGTGTAATGGAAAACCTCAACATGGTATCGTAGCGTTGGCCTACGTTCAATTCCCTAGATTTATGTCAGGGAAGTGTAAGACTAACCATCACACCTTTAGGAATCAAGCATGTGGACTAACAACCATCTTTAGAACAAGGGAATAAACTCCCACCCAAGGTAATGTTACGAATTTGGAAGTTTATTAATGCCTATGTGTTTTGGTGTAATGGAAAACCTCAACAAAATTTTAGCGAAAAAAAAAAAAAAAACAAAAAAAAAAAAAACAAAACAAAACAAAACAAAACAAAAAACAAACAAAAAAAAACAAAACAAAAAACAAAAAACAAACAAAAAAAACAACAATTAGAATACATCATCTTCATATGCAAAGGTCTCACTCTCTTATGTTTTGGCTCTTTTATAAGCATATTTTTTTGTCAATTTTTCTTGAGATCTAACAAGGATTTGTTGGAATTGCATGTTTAAGATGTTTTGTCTCTATAGTCGGAGTGTTCCAAGGATTTTGAAGGTGCTAAATCCATTTATGCCTTCAAAAACACATTCTAAACTATATTTGTATGATTAAAATTTGTTAAATTTAAAATAATTTTTTATTAAAATTAAATTATAAATTTTCCATTATATTAAATATTTCATATCAATGTCTATTATTCAAAGTTTTTATCATGATTGTAACAAAAAAATTGTTGTTTTATTGTTCATGATTCTTGAAGATTTGTAAATCTATGCTCATATATCTTCCTTGGCTACATAAGTTATAACATCGTTTTCTTCTTCTTTTATTTGCAGACAATGCCAAGGTTCAAACTTGAGAATCTTGAAAAGAATAATATAACATTTGAAAGAATATATGATATAGCTTCCAAGAAAGGTTGTACCCCAGGTCAACTTGCACTTGCTTGGATTCACTATCAAGGAAATGATGTATCACCAATTCCTGGAACTACCAAAGTGAAAAACTTAGAAGAAAATTTTGGTGCTTTATCAGTTAATCTCACACAAGAAGAGATGAATGAAATAGAAAATGTATTATCTACTTGTAATGTTTTTGGAGATAGATATGAAGATGAACACAAGAGATATTTATGGATGAACTCAGAAACACCTCCTCTCTCTTCATGGAAGGATGTTAAATGATGATTTATAATACATTATATGTTAGGGTCCTATCATGATCCAAGTGGATATTGGTGGCCACCCACATATTCCACCTAGACCTTCGGTCAGTTTCATTTATTTCCTTGTTTGTTTCAACATTTACTATCTTTAGCAGTTTTTCAGGTCCTAAACTTCCGGAGCAGTTTTGACCTGCTAAACTGCGTTTTTTGAGGTCTGCAGAATGCCCATGTGAGCATATGGAAAATCATGTAGTACTCGGAAAGACCTTTTCAACAAGGTATCGTATGCACCAAACGAAGATAATATGACCAAGTTACGACCCCGAAAAGTTGGCTGCCCAACTAACCCCAACGGGTCCCACAAACTCTTGGTGTTACATCTCCTGGGGTTAGGGTTTTTGTTGTTTAGGGTTTTCTCTTGTTGTTCAATAATAAATAGGCCCTTGAGCCTCATTGTAACATAGTTTAGAGGCATGTAGCCACCACATCTCTTCTCAGAGATAAGCTACCATCACCCAAGCTAGTTTATTTCAATTATGTTTGTAAGCATATTTCAGTGTTCTCATATTAATGAAATGAATTGTTATTTTTGTCACATCTCTGTATTTATGATTATATCTGTAATTTGTTGTGTTCTTGCTTAAGTTCAGATCATATTATCCTCAACTTCTTAAGTACATATATAGATTGTTATGTATGAAGACCATGTCTAATAAATAAAACCTATATAGTAGCTTGAAAGAAATAAATATAACATGTCTTAGAATAATAGGGTTCAACCCATTAGAAAGTTATTTAAAATGTTTTTAGGAGGTAGAGAGTACTACATGAAAAAAAGATAATATAACAATATGTCTTATAAAGTTATTTGTAATTGGAAATTTTTCTTAATCAAATGTTGTTATTTTGAAAAAGAAATTGAATAATATTTATAACAATAAAAATATAATCTTTTGTGATATTTTTTATTTTTATTTATTTGATAGTAATAAATATATCTAAAATTTATTATTTTTATTTTTTATTTAATTTTCCAATAATTTTCATATCACCTTTTAGGCGTTGGCTATTTGATCAAACAATACATTAAAAAAAATATTGATACTAGTAGAAGTCAATACACTTCATCATCTGATGGGAAAAAACTCACGTTAAATAACATTTGATTTCCTTGTTATCAAGTCATCAGCCTTTCAAGACATCTAAATATTGGGATGTTGGGATATTGGAAGATCAACATAATGTATTATTAGGCTCACTGAAACATCAAGATATCGGTACACCAGGATGTCAAGATATCAATTTCTCAATATGTTGGGATGTATTGACTCACTTCATTATTTCTTATCATCTTGTTAGCTTATTCGACTATCGGTTTTTTGGTTTTTATTTTTATTTTTTGGGCCATCCATGCTATTTAAACCTTGAACTATTCCCAATAATTAAGTCATTCGAATATTAGGCTATTGAAATATCAGGATGTGAAGATGTCAAGATACTAGAACTTTCTTTTATCAACTTACTTGTGATTTTAATTATTTCTAGATATTGGAAAAATGTGATAAAATCTATGAATTAATGAATATTATTCTATTTACCTATTTTAAAAATTTCCCATTGTTGGGACTTTGGAGTATCAGGATTTTGGGAGATCAAGACTTCAAGAGTATTGAGACAACCAAAGATTTGGACATCGGGATATTGGGACATCGAGAGTCCAGATAGCTTTACCAACATCAAATTATTTATTTTTAAGAAACATTTTGTATTCATTTATTTGATATTAAAACATAAATAAAATTTAAAAAATCAACATAATTTATTTAAAATTGAAAGTTAAAAATTCAAAAATTGAAACATCTATCAATAAATAAATTTAAAAACTTGCAAAAATTTGTAAAATAAATTTCTAAAAAAACTTGCAAAAATTTGTAAAATAAATTTCTATAGGGACCCATATATTATTAGACATATACAATAATGGGGGGTTGTTTGGTACAAACGTCAAAAACACCCTAATAAATGATGCAGGAGCATCCGGCTTAGAAATTTCATCATATTTTAGTTGACCTAGGGGTCTTGTGTTTTTAAAGAAGTTGATTTCTTAAGTATTAAATTAATAGGATGTGAGAGTTTTAATTAATTAAATATTGTGAAGATATTTGTAAATGTTCTCGAATGTAGGAGAACATGAGTGATGATGAGTAATTAGTATGGATTGAGATATTGTAAATATTAGAAAGTAGTTCATGATTTATGGAGAATCCTTAGGATTAGTTGAAAGTTGAAACCCTCAAGGGATAAATAAGATATTTTAGGAACTAAATGAGGACTAGAAGATTCTTAGGATTTAGTTGAGAAGATTGAGGATCTGAACCAAAATTGGTTAACAGAATCCTTTTGTGCATATTTTGTAATCCTCGAAGGCTTAAAAAAGAAGAGTTAGTGAGAGAGTTAGCAGACAGGAGGGTTGGATTGTGAGCCTATGGGCATTGAAACGAGAAAGGCCAACTGAATGTAAATCAGGCCAGCGAGAGAAAGACTCTTTTGTATATACATTTGTTTTTGAATACAAAGATTCGTTTTCTAAGTTATATAGTGTGTATTAAGAAATTAATTGATAAATTATGTGTGTAGTGGAGAACTTTGTTTAATATATATATGCATGAGAATTTCGAGCAGAGAACGAGTGCAGAGAAGGAATACAGAGGAGGATAGTGGTCGGACTGTATGAATCCGATTAAAGAAATCAGTGCAAAGCTCAGAAGTAGTAGTTTTAAAGAAACACGCGGAGAATAACTCAAGAGAAGAGTCACTTAGAAAAAGGGAACCAAAGACAGAAAGCGGAAATTGTGTTATAATATGTTGGAACAGTAGATGGGAAGATTTGCGTATGTGGAGGTGGAATGTTATAAATCGGCATGAAGATTTATCATGAAAGTCTGGTTCCTGAGGAATTGGTACCAAAGTGAAATGCGTAACTAAGGATTGCATTGGAACTGTAAGTTGAAGGAATACGGAACAATGTTAGAAGGTATCCAGAATGGTGAGTTGGTGATGGAACTGGGTGATCGGTAACTGCGGAGGTTAGGAGCGTACGAGGTTTTGATCGTGGCTGAAGTCCCATACTAAATCCTAACCATCGATCTCATTTTCAAATGCTTACATCACAGTCAACTGCGGGGGTTAGGGTATTATTTAACCAGTGTGCTAGTGGAAGACCCGCAGGCTATAGATTTGATGACCTCATATGTCCAACAGATATCGAGTCATAAAGGTGATCAGGCGTTAACCTTAGAACGGACCCGAACATTTATAGATTAAGGATTGATAATCCTTATCGACTCTGTAAGGGAGATTAAGCGTCACTCAAGTTCCCTAGCCGATATTGTTGTGAACCATTGGATCCAGCATGCTTTGATCAACGACGTAGAGTGAAGCGCCTGTGCAAAAAGGGAAAGTCAACGTGGGAAGTCAACGTGGGACTAGTTGTTGTTCAATTGTTGTTCAATCGGTTGTTGTTCAATTGTTGTTCAATCGGTTGTTGTTCAATCGGTTGTTGTTCAATTGCTATTCGATCAATTGTTGTTCAATTGCTGTTCAATCGGTTGTTGTTCAATTGACATCCTGCGTCATTTTTAGGTGAGCCTCGGAAAATGTTCCAAGGCCGTGGAGAAAGTGGAAAGGTAAGGTTAAATGTGATTTATGTATATTTCTATTATATGAGGTTATAATAGAAATATAGCGGATTAAGGAAAATTAACCATGGTATGATTAGTGTTGAGTAAATCCGAGACCAGAGTAAGAGGGTATGGTTAATATGCGCGGGTTTAAGAATTAATCAAAGTTTATGAGGGTTGATTAAGATTTCACTGGAGAGGTTAATTAAGGTTTAGACCATTGAATAGTCTTTGAAACATTTCCGCATGAGGATTTATTAAGGGGCCTTAAACTTTAATTTATGAAGGTTTGACTGGGCAGGGTAATTGAAATTCCTGGGATAAATGAGATATATGAATTTTATATGCATACTGTGGGTATTATCGGCTTAGGATGGCATCATTTTGGTATCAGAGCTGGAAAAAGATCTTTTGGGAGAAAATTAGAGCAGGTATGCTCTACAGAAGAGAAATCAGAGTGGGTTTGTCTTTTGAAAATAATTTAGAACTTATGGAATTATTTTATTTCATAATTAACTTTGTGAACAAAGAACAGATTTTGAAGAGTTTTCTTTGAAAAGGACAGAACGGGAAGAATTTTCAAGAAACCAGAGTGGCGTGGCAGAAGCGAAGAGAAGAATCAGATCTGAATCTGATTGAGGTAAAAAAAAATGATTTTCTTATTTGATTTTGAAATTGGTGATTGATAAATTGATTTTTGAAAGAACAGTAAAAAGATAGAAGAAAAATCTACTTTGGGAAAAAGTAGATCAGCTTATTGAAAGGAAAAATTGAGAAAATTGTTTATGAAGGGATAGTGGAAAACTGCAACAACAACATGTGTTCAGAAAATTGGACAGTGAGTTATGGTCTTCATGATTTCAGTTAGTTAATGATGAATTATTGATTGCAAAAGGCTATGAAGATGTTTGATAATTGTAGCAAAGAACAAGCAGAGTTTTTGATGATGATGGCAACGAACCTATCCAACTAGAGGTTGGAAGAAAGGAGAAAGGTGACTGAGTGCAGCAGCCAGAGGAGCAGAGAGGCTCTAAAAGGTTCAAGAGAGTGAACCAAGAGAGAGAATACCTAGGAAGAGATCAAGCTCAGAGAGGAAGCTTGATAAGGTATTGAGTATCAAGAGAATAGTGCTACAAGAAAAGGCTATGTTGCAGATCACCAATCGGGAACAGGTGAGCTCATGAAGGAAGATGGACATGGAGGGTCATAGAAGAGGTTCTAGAGAATGCCATATAGGTAAGATGAGTAATGAGGAGCGAGATGGAAATCTTGCAGTGATGAAAGTACAGTTGGAGATACTACAGGGATGGCTGCAAGAGAAAGAGAATGAAGACCAAAGGCGTGGTTGGATTATGAAAAGGAAATTCCAATGGCATAAATTGTATAATTTCTTGCAAATTCTCTACAAATCCACCTGTGAGATCTATGTAGAAAATCTGACTGTAGATTAACTCGATAATGCAATATACCAAAGCAAAATACTATAATCTACTTCTACTATCAAACTTGCGGAAGCTTAAAGATCGAGCTAAATCAAAGCTGAACACATATAACCATAAGAAGAGGAATCAATAAACATGAAACACAGAAGAATACTCTGGGGAAAGCGTCAGCTAAAAACCCCGCTATATGTATTATCATACAAGGTGGAAATACATCAGAACTATACAAAGCTTTAGCTCTCACAGCTAGCCAGCTCTCAGTACAATCCTCCTCGATGCTCACAGGCAAACAAGGCTTATCACAAACCTTCTCCTCTTCCCTCCAAGCCTCCTATTTCCTTGCACAGTTTCTCCTGGGTGATCCTTCTGTTACCATGTGGAAGACTCTCAACCAAGTGGAACACTAATCTCACACCCTGTCAGAGCTGCGCAATCCTCAAGGAACTTTACCTTGACTGCATGCATTGGTTTCCTTTATAGGCAAACATATGCAACTGATAGTACATTTTCCTTGACATTTAACTCAACTGGGTCTCTCTCAGAATAGACATGCATGAGTTTCTGATGAGAGAATCTTCAGTTAACTGAGTAGCACTAGTTGCATGCATGCATGCATCAACTAACTGATAACTCTCTATTAATTCCACAAACAGTTTGGAGCTAATTTAACTGGACTTAACTCAGTAAACTGAGTTAACTAATTACAACTCAATCTTATCTCCTTAATTTAAGGAATAACTCAATCTTATCTCCTTAATCAAAGGGATAACTGTTGCATGACTTCACAAAGACTTCTAACTTGAATTTCTTCAACTAATTAACTCAAGATGAATTAAATAATTAATTTTCAAGTAACTAGTGAGACTAAATTCAAGTTTTAATTCACAATTTTAATTCAAGGAAAAATTAAAATTGGAATATTCTGGATTCTATTTTTATCATTTCTTGTTGCTATTTTCAACACTCCCTCTCAACAAGAAAGGAATTCAACTTGATCTCGATCCTGAACCTTTGGAATGTCATGCATGCAACACTTCTCTCTACTGTTGTTGCTCCAACAACTCCAGAAACAAAAAAAACATCGAACCTGAATCAGTATGATGCATCTGTCATCAAAGTCTTTGACTGCTATTGCCTCTGTCAACTGAAAACTTTACGCTTCTCATGACTCAGCCTTTATGCATTGTTGGCAATCACTCTCTGAGCTCTTCAGTATCTAACTTCTCTAGCCTCTATCACTTTGATCTCTGACTGCATCAATCCCACTGATTCCTCCTGCTACTATGTACTTTGGGCTCCTGTAGCAAGGTACGATCCATGAGATAAAACCTCTCAATGGACCCTGCCCAATTTCAGCGGTCTTGGGACTATCACTCCACATCGCCCCACCTCATACCTAGAGGTATGGCTTCATGTGATCCCTCTGCCCACTTGGCTCAAAATTTCCCCTACTGGAGGTCTCTGGATGAATGGATGCCTCCACTCGATCTCCTCTCGGCTTCTCTAGTTGTGGCTGCTCCACAACTTCCTAAAGCTGCTTCACCAATTGTGGTTCCTCCACAATTGTCTGAGACTTCTTCTGGGACTGCATGTTGAGAGGTAATTTACTCTCCCTCTCAACCACCAATTCTCTAACATTTTCCTTGCTCCTCAAGCCTTTTCATGCATCTTGAACCTTAAGAGCATACAAGTTCTTAACCCATGAACCAATCTGTTTCACCTGTCTCCTGGTGATGTGTCTAACGAAAACCTTTCCCTTACTAAAAAACACATCATAGCCACGGTCTTCCAATACCGCGACTAATACCAAGTTTTTCTTCAGTCTAGGCACATACTTCACATCTGTCAAGGTGATAGGAGCTCCATGCTCCATTTGAAAAGAAATCGTGCCCACTCCTGAAACACTATACCTTTCGTCATCACCCATCTCTATGTGAATCTTGAGGTCTTTCTCCTCCAAGGCACTAAATAAACTTTTATCACCGGTCATGTGGAATGAGGCTCCACTGTCAAGAAACCAATCACAACCCATCATCGATGACACCATGCATGTGATGAGGGCAAAGTCCATTTCGAACTGAGAGGCTAATGCCTCACCTTCCAAGGATCCCCTTTTGGACTTCTTTGATGGGAAATTAGTTGCATAATGTCCCATCTCGTGACAATTAAAACATCTCACTTTATACATGTCACCCTTCTTCCCTCTATAAGAAGAATTTGATTTTGAATGGGACGCCTTCCCCTTCCCTTTCCTTGCCTTACCTGTTAAGGCCATATTTCCTTCATCATCATCCTTAGATGAAGAACCATCTTGAGTGCTCCTCCTGATCTCCTCTTGCATGAGATCTGACCACAGTCGTTCCCGATCCGGTAGTTTATCCCTTCCATTCACAGAGTCCTGGTAGCTATTCCCGCTCTTTGGAAGGCCATGGAGAGCAAGGTTCACCATATCATCATCAGCAGTAGTTATTCCCACACTACCAAGCTCATCTCTACAGGTGGTGAGCTTGTTTAGATATGTGGAAATAGTATCATCGTTCTCCATCTTGATTCTTCGAAGCTTATCCTTGAGCGCCAATTTCCTTTGGTCGCTACTGTACTGCTCTGATACCATGTAGAATTTCCTGCAAATTCTCTACAAATCTACCTCTGAGATATATGTAGAAGATCTAACTGTAGATTAACTCGATAATGCAATATACCAAAGCAAAATAGTATAATCTACTTCTACTATCAAACTTGTGGAAGCTTAAAGATCGAGCTAAATCAAAGCTGAACACATATAACCATAAAAAGAGGAATAAATACACATGAAACACAGAAGACTACTCTGGGTAAATCCTCATCTAAAAACCCCGCTATCTGTATTATCATACAAGGTGGAAATACATCAGAATTATGCAAAGCTTTAGCTCTCACAGCTAGCCAGCTCTCAGTACAATCCTCCTGGATGCTCATAGGAAAACAAGGCTTCTCACAAACCTTCTCCTCTGCCCTCCAAGCCTCCTATTTCCTTACGCAGTTTCTCCTCGGTGATCCTTCTGTTACCAAGTGGAAGACTCTCAACCAAGTGGAACACTGATCTCACACCCTGTCAGAACTGCGCAATCCTCAAGGAACTTTACCTTGACTGCATGCATTAGTTTCCTTTATAGGCAAACATATGCAACTAATAGTAAACTATCCTTGACATTTAACTCAACTGGGTCTTTCTCAGAATAGACATGCATGAGTTTCTGATGAGAGAATCTTCAGTTAACTGAGTAGCACTAGTTGCATGCATGCATGCATCAACTGACTGATAAATCTCTATTAATTCCACAAACAGTTTGGAACTAATTTAACTGGACTTAACTCAGTAAACTGAGTTAACTAATTACAACTCAAATATAACTTAATCATATCTCCTTAATTTAAGGAATAACTCAATCTTATCTCCTTAATCAAAGGGATAACTATTGCATGACTTCACAAAGACTTCTAACTTGAATTTCTTCAACTAATTAACTCAAGATGAATTAACTAATTATTTTCAAGCAACTCGTGAGACTAAATTCGAATTTTAATTCAAGGACAAATTAAAATTGGAATATTCTGGAATCTATTTTTATCATTTCTTGTTGCTATTTTCAACATAAATTACAAGTGAAGTGGGAGCATAGAGTGAATGCTCAATTAAAGGAAGAGTTACTCATATTAAATGAGTATATGAAGGAAGTTTTGGTATGTGAACCAGAACATGGTAATTTCTGAAAGTAATGAAGAGATAGAGGGAAAATCTACTGAGGAACTGACTCATATGAAGGATTCAGAGTGGCAAGAAGACATGATGTCTGAAGCATCAACCGAGACTGAAAGGTCTTGTATTTTTAAAACTAATGATTTGTGTATGGTTGTAGGTACAACACAGGGTGATGAACAAACTTTAGAGTTTGTTAAGAAGAAGGAGCAGAATTTGAAATCTGTTCAGATTAAGACTAAGATAGCAAGATCTCAGAAACGAAAGGAGACAGAAAGGTCTCATGGAAATATGCACAGAATATTGGAGCTGGTAACAGTAAAGATTGGAATAGCAGATATGAATTAAGACATGAAGATGAAGAAAAGGTATTTACTATGCCTAATGAGTTTGGAATACTTAAGCACGATGATTTAGATTTAACAGAAGAAAGACCATTTGATGATGGGACGACAACAAGTGAAGGTACTGAAAACTATGTAAAATTTTCAAGTTCTACTCCAATTAGAATTATTGAATTATATAGAAAATTAGACCTTCAAAGAAGAAAGCTAGAACAACAGAGGATAAATATCCAGAGTAAATTGTTGATGAAGGATGACAAAGAAATTGTCATGAATGACAATCAGGAAGAAGAAGTTATCAGTTGCAATGAACGGAAGCGGAAAATGGTCCTGGAAGACAATATGGCAGCAGCTGAAAAGGTGCAAGACAATAGTGAACAAGAGGGTAAGGATAAAAGGGTGGTAGCAAGAATGTGAGTTCAGTAATCAAGAGTTGAAGGCAATCAACAGTCAGAAGATATACTAGACAGAGAGATTGAACTGATAAGAAGAATAATGATAAAGGTGTCTCAGAAGAAGACATCAGCAGGAAAGCAAAGAAGCAGCAGTAAGAGGAAGACAATAGAAGAATGTGAGAGCATAGCAATTGGGAAATTGAAGAATAAGGTATGGAAACCAGGAAAACAACAGTAGCAACAGAACATCTGAAAGGAAAAGAAATAGGCAAAGACATATTACAAAACAAAAGTTGGGATCCAGGAGGAATTACAACAACATTGAAGACACATGATCTGGAGATCATGAATGTTTTCAACCTTGGGAGTCTGATGCAGGAGCATCCAGCTCAAAAATTTCATTGTATTTTAGTTGACTTAGGGGTCTTGTGTTTTTAAAGAAATTGGTTTCTTAAGTATTAAATGAATAGGATGTGAGAGTTTTAATTAAATAAATATTGTGAGGATATTTGTAAATTTTCTCGAATGTAGGAGAACATGAGTGATGATGAGTAATTAGTATGGATTGAGATATTGTAAATATTATAAAGTAGTTTATGATTTATGGAGGAACCTTAGGATTAGTTGAAAGTTGAGATCCTCAAGGGATAAAGAAGACATTTTAGGAACTAAATGAGGACTAGAAGATTCGTAGGATTTAGTTGAGAAGATTGAGGATCTGAATCAAAATTGGTTAACAGAATCCTTTTGTGCATATTTTGTAATCCTCAAAGGCTTAAAAAAGAAGAGTTAGTGAGAGAGTTAGCAGACAGGAGGGTTGGATTGTGAGCCTACGGGAATTGCAATGAGAAAGGCCAACTGAATGTAAATCAGGCCAGTGAGATAAAGACTCTTTTGTATATACATTTTTTTTGAATGCAGAGATCTTCGTTTTCTGAGTTATATAGTGTGTATTAAGAAATTAATTGATAAATTATGTGTGTAGTGGAGAACTCTGTTTAATATATATGCATGAGAATTTCGAGCAGAGAACGAGTGCAGAGAAGTAATACATAGGAGGATAGTGGTTAAATTGTATGAATCTGATTAAAGAAATCAGCGAAAAGCTCAGAAGTAGTAGTTTTAAAGAAGCACACAGAGAATAACTCAAGAGAAGAGTCATTCAAAAAAAGGGAACCAAAGACAGAAAGCAGAAATTGTGTTATAATCTGCTGGAACAACAGATGGGAAGACCTTCATATGTGGAGGTGGAATGTTATAAACTGACATGAATATTTATCATGGAAGTCTGGTTCCTGAGGAATTGGTGCCAAAGTGAAATGCGTAACTAAGGATTGCATTGAAACTGTAAGTTGAACAATGTTAGAAGGCATCCAGAACGGTGAGTTGGTGATGGAACTAGGTGATCAGTAACTACGGAGGTTAGGAGCGTACGGAGGTTTTGATCGTGGCTGAAGCCCTGTACTAAATCCTGACCATTGATCTCATTTTCAAACGCTTACATCACAGTCAACTGCGGGGGTTAGGGTATTATTTAATCAGTGTGCTAGTGGAAGACCTGCAGGCTATATATTTGATGACCTCGTATGTCCAACGGATATCAGGTCATAAAGGTGATCGGACGTTAACCTCAGAACGGACCCAAAAATTTATAGATTAAGGATTAATAATCCTTATCGGCTCTATAAGGGTGATTAAGCATCGCGCAAGTTCCCTGGCCGATATCGTTGTGAACCATTGGATCCAGCACACTTTGATCAATGGCGTAGAGTGAAGCGCCTTGCAAAAAGGGAAAGTCAACGTGAGAAGTCAACGTGGGACCGATTGCTATTCAATTGTTGTTCAATCAGTTGCTATTCAATTGTTGTTCAATCGGTTGTTGTTCAATTGTTGTTCAATCGGTTGATGTTCAATTGCTGTTCAATCGGTTGCTGTTCAATTGCTATTCAATCGGTTGTTGTTCAATTGCTATTCAATCGTTTGTTGTTCAATTGACCTGCTGCGTCATTTTTAGGTGAGCCTCGGAAAATGTGCCAAGGCCTTGGAAAAAGTGGAAAGGTAAGGTTAAATGCGATTTATGTATATTTCTATTATATGAGGTTATAATAGAAATATAGCGGATTAAGGACAATTAATCATGGTATGATTAGTGTTGAGTAAATCCAAGACCACAGTAAGAGGGTATGGTTAATATGTGCATGTTTAATAATTAATCAAAGTTTATGAGGGTTGAGTAAGATTCCGTTGGAGAGGTTAATTAAGGTTTAGACCATTGAATAGTCTTTGAAACATTTCCGCAGGAGGATTTATTACGGGGCCTTAAACTTTAATTTATGAACGCTTGACTAAGCAGGGTAATTGAAATTCCTGGGATAAATGAGATATATGCATTTTATATGCATACTGTGGATATTGTCGGCTTTGGCTGGCATCAATAAATAATCATTAGAAAGTATATATACACATGGATATCAATGCATTGCAAATGTCAAGTATTGTATTATAGTAAGCATGTCTTGTGGAGTGATTTCTTTGACAAGAATTGATTAATGGTGTTTCCATACCTCAAGGGTTTTCTCTATATTTTTGGTGTTTATTTTTGTGTGGATATATTTTGTTGTTCTTACATTATGGAGTACTAATGTTTTATGTACTAAGTTTACAACATCTTTAATATCATTAGATAAATGTTTCATAGTTTTAGACCTAGGGAATACAATGATAGCAACTATATAGCACCATCTCCATAATATTGCATAATTTTGTACTCAACCAATGGTGAATTTCGATAAGAAAACACCATTAGAGAATTCAACACTTTTATAAGATGAAAAAGTTGGTATAGAAGGAAGCAATAATAGCTTTGGAGAATAAACATAGATGAACTAACACACCACATAGAGTATATATGGGGAATTAAAAACCTATCTACCTTATCAAGCATATTGTTGGAATCATGATTTCCATTCCACCAAAACCCGCAAGTTTTAGTAAACAAGTACATCACCGGAGCTAATGGATCCAAGAGAGGTGCTTAAGAACATATCACGAAACACGCAGGGAGCGTTGGTTTATCCAATGTCCAACAATCTCCCCTAGTGCGAGTTGGGTGTGATTTGAACTTGAGACCTTTGGCTTGAATACAACTTGTTGGAATCACGATTGTCATTCCACCAAAACCTGCAAGTGTTAGTAAACAAACACATCACTAGAGTTAATGGATCCACCAGAGGCGATTAAGCACATGTTACCAAACACATGGGGAGCATTGGTTTATTTAATGTCCAACACATATAGCAAAGATGGGTACAGCTAGGGAAAATAAAAAAAGACTAGATTCCACTTACAAAAATCACATCGATCAAATCATACATAAAATATTAACTTATTTTGTCAAAATGCAATGTGTAAAGGAGGCTAATGGGAAAAACCAAGCATGCCCCAATCATTCGAACTTAGAAAATTGAAGTTGGATGATAAATCATTGACTATTTACCTCTAGAACATAAGTGAAGGCTAATGAGAAAAACCAAGCATGCCCCAATTATTCAAACTTAGAAAATTGAAGTTGGATGATAGATGATTGATTATTTACCTATAGAATACAAGTGCATCCTCACCCCAATGTTTAAATGTAATGATTTTGCTATAAAATTTTTTAGGTAGAAAATGCATACCCAACATAGTTTTTTATTTGAGTTTTCACACAAATCGTGGCATACTGTCGACCTCAATATTTTCTAGTTATGTGCACCAATCAATGATTTTGCATGCAATAACCCCTGAGAGTCTAAAGGAAAACACATCATAAAGTCACCAATAAATATGGGTGGGGTTGATTGTGATGTCGTAAACTACTAAATTTAAATTCTCGAGATTTTATATCTATGATTATTACTAATGCTTTTGACATCACTTTACATCTTTTTATTAAGGAAAACGAAGAAAAAGAATATGGTACATTTGAACCTATAATTAGATGGAGAGTTCTCCCCCACATACTAATGGTGGCCAACCAAATTGAGTTCTCCCCCACATACTAATTGTGGCCAACCAAATTAAAAAATCAATTATAGTAATGGTCAACAATTCCAATTTCGTATAATAAACTTGAGCCATTATAATTTTGATCTATATGAAAATTTCACATCTTAATATTACAACTTTGTAACTTTGATCCATTTCAAGTTTTAATAACTTAATATTGCATATTTTACAAGTTGCACATGAGTATTGGACAAATTTTGAGAACAAATGGAACATATATGGACTTAATAAATTCTGATACACAAATACATTACTTAGGATTTAGGGATTTTAAAGTCGATTCACGTTTTAAAGACGATGAGATATTAAAGGCGTCGTCTCACGCAATTAAATTGAAATGGATCAAATCACAATTATTCAAAAATTATAATCAAAATAAGTTAAACTCGATCGAATCATAATTTAAAAAAAGAAGGGGACAATTTAAGGGTGTTTCTTAAGGAAGAATTTGCAATAAATAATTTATATTAACCAATAATTGCCATAAAGGGGCCGTGGTTTCCACACTTAGGAATTGATATGATTAATTTCCATGCTCTCACCTTAAAAGTAAATAATATGAATAATAAATATAAATAAATAAAATTATTATTTATATATAAAATCATATAGGAATAGAATAAATATTCCCTTATTTAATTAAGTGTTTTTTTATCTATCTCATTTATAATTTAATTTTTCATTTACTAAAAATAAAATGATAAACTTATTATAACATGTTTTTAAATTTATAGAAATAGTTAGTAAATGTTACGAGATATTAAAATATTTATCTCATAATACATCTCACATTGCCAAAAAAACATAGAAATTAACTAAATAATAATTTCATTTTAATTAATTAAATTATTGTTATTATTATTATTATTAATTATAAAAGTAGTTAATATATAAGTTAATACATTAAAAAAAACATGCATGCAAAAAAAAAAAAATTTACTATAGAGATTCACTTTCATTTTACCATGGATATTTTTAACCTATAAATAGACATTGTTACAAGACTATAAGCCAATTCCATGACTTATCAATACCACATGCCTAAAACACCCATAATTCATTTCATAGTCAAAGTACTTTATACATATTTTATTTTAATTCAATTTTATAATTTTTTTTAAATTAAATTGAAAAGAAAAATTGCATATCTACTTTTAATAAATCTCAATCCTTTATCTCAACCACTACTAAAACTAGTGTAGCCATATAAATTATTGGGCCTTGAGAAAGCTAGATAATAATGATGATTAATGTCCACTAAAACCAATATGGTATATTGAACCATAAGAAAGTTAGAGATTAGTTGAGATTCTTTGATATTTTATTTCTATTATCGAAAGCAAGGGAGAGAAATGTTCCCAGATCACTATAATTTTGTTGACTCAACATCTCAAATTGCTACAATTAAAAAAATAATAATAAGAATTAACCAAATTATAACTTTGTTTAAAATAATAATAATAATAATATAAGTTAAACACAAATATATATTTTTATAAAACATGTAGCAAGATTCTTAACTATGGAGATTCTCAATTTGTAAATAGCCTTTGTTATAATATTATGGGTACACCATGGCTTATCAATATCATAATCCAAAAAAAAAAAAAAACATTTCATATTTACATTTATATGACATTTTTTAATTAATTAATGAAATTAAAAAGACAAAAAAAATGTATAACTAATTTGAAAATAAATTACAGTGCTTGATTTGTGTATACTATTAAGAATATTCTAAAATATTTTACAAAGGTTAAATCCCTACCATTTAATTAATAATGATTGATATTTAAATTAAAATTCTAGATTCCAAAATAAACATGCCTATGGACATATATATTTCATGGATATTCTGTAAATGTTGAATATAGGTAAATATCTACTATTCATCAATTAATTATTAATAATTAAATTTATATTCTCGAAACCCACTATTCCAAAATACACACCTACCCTATTTAATTTTACAATTTATGGAATACATATGTATAACTAATTTGATTTTGATCAATTTTATTAAAAAAACTAAGATATGGTAGTTATGAACGTTTTGTTCATTAAAATATAATGTAAATGAAACAAGAAGAAACAGTTAAATTAATATTGAGTATCGTAGAAGTGTAAACTACAAGAAAATGTAAAATACAAAATAAAACAAATTCAAAGTTCTAAACAAATTGCTCTTCAATACAATTGATATATTATAAATATATGTGTATATATATATAATATCTATTTTTAAGGTCACAGCCAAGCCAGACACCAAATTGGTGTATGAGACCCCTTGTTTGTGGGACAAGGGACCCACCTCCGCGCAACGATTTGACTGCTAAGTCTACGAAGGCATACATACTCTACCCCCCTCTGGTTTTGAACCTGTGACCTCTTAGGAGGAAACACATGCTCTTAACCATTAGGCCCACTCATTGATCAAGTAAGAGTAGGACCTTTTATTAAACTTAGTCAAATATACATAATTTACAAGGATCCACACCCGCTCTGCGAGGGTTCAACAGTTAGTCGGGTAGGCCAAACCAAACCAATCACCCAAAACTAAGAGAACCTAAATCAGAAAACCGGGGAGAACTGCCAAACAAAGCACGAGCAGCCTAAAAGTCCATGACTCGCCATGGATCCTCACGGGGTCCCACCACGAGTCAAACTGAAAACTGATAAATGGACAAACGAACCCGACGGAAGTTAAAGCATAACACTCTAAACATTTTTCGGGTTCGACCAAAACGTACAAACAATCGCCACCGTTGATCCACAAATTAAGATCCAACGGTCATCGCAGATATCGAAAGGACGAGAAATGCAAGAGTTAACCGCCCGATACGAGCAGTTTTCTCTCTCCTCGTTTCGCAACGTGTCGCTCAAAAAGTGGAATCAGAGGCAAACACAGAAAAACCAGAAACCGTTCAGACCCCGCCTGATATACCGCTTGTGGTATTGGACCGGTTGACTTACAGAAAAATAGACACGTCCTTTCACCACGTATCATCCCTTAATTCCTTCCATCGGGCAGTACTTGTGCCAATCCCGTTCACCTGGATTCTCTGTCAACCATCACCTAAGCCAAATGACGTGGGCTACCCCACCCTGTGAATCTATCCGAGTCAAATCTTTCATCATCAAATCAAAGGGAATCTGAACCTTGGAAACTACCCGAACCATGGCGGGTTAGACTGTGTGGATTCCTCCAACCTCTCGCTGGTCTCCAGGGTTCCTTTGATCCAACATGTTAGCCCATAGTTCCATATCCTGGGTAGCGTGACTTAAACAGTCCTCCCATAATTTACCTGGGGGAAGCAAATCCCAAGCATACCTAGAATCCTTGTCCCTATTTGTGACTCCTTCATTCGCCAAACGATCTGCTAACCTATTAGTCTTCCTTTTCACATGAGCAAATATGACAGTTTTAAGGGTTCGCAAGTGAGAGTAGATGCGGTAAAAAACCTGCAGGAGCTTCCAGTGTTTTGACACTTTATCTGGAGAGGTTCCATTGCTAATCTTCTTAGCCACTCTAATAATTAATTCCGAATCCGCTTCAATTATAACATTGTGTGAACTTGAATTCACCAGGATTTCCAAGCATTGCTCTAATGCCATGAGCTCAGCCATGTTGTTTGTGGCCTTCCCCAAGTGGCCATGGAAGATTATCTATATTTGTCCCTGATCGTCTCTTATGGCACCCCCAAAGCCCACTAATCCTGGGTTGCCCTTAGCTGCTCCATCAATATTAACCTTTAAGAAACCATAAGGAGGAGGCTTCCAGATGGTAGCACACTTGTTTATAATGCTCACTGCCTTCATTATTCCCAGAGGATTAATAGAATAGAGACCTAAGTGAAGTAAAATTCTCTTGTCATGGGGCAGGGGAGGATCTTTAGGAAGGGTCCTCAACAAGCTTATTACTGTGTCTTTGAGCTGCCTTAGAATTTTTTCAATTATGTGTTGGGGCCTATGTGTTTTGTTTTTGAAGATTCGTCTGTTGCGTTCTTTCCACACATGCCAGATGACAAAACTTGGAACCAGAATCCAGGCTTTATTAACTATCTCATTCCCTGAAAAGTTCTTCCTCCAATTCTTTATAGTGTTGTATATGCTGAGACTATCCCTATCAGTTTGTCTAAAAATAGTATCCACCTAGTCCCACACCTTTGAAGTGAAAGGACAGAGGTTTAGAAGGTGTTCAATCATTTCCTCATGAGTGCCACAGAGGTAACACCTAGAAGGACCAATGAAGCCTTTCTTAAGGAGATTCTCCCAAGTTAAGATCTTCCTTTGATGCACTAGCCAGATGAATAGCTTTATTTTCATCCAATGTGGACTTTGCCAAAGTTTCTTCCAGATCTGATCAGGATTCACAAAATTAAATCTTGTGACTTCCTGTTTGGCCTCTTTGAGGTTAAAGTTGGCTTCAGTGTTCTTTCCCCATCTTAATTGATCCGTTGAGGAAGAAACAAGAATCCTTCTATGCTCTAGCTCCTGGGTGAGGGCTTCTACCTTGGTTTTCAGCTGGTTTTCATCACTGTATCCTAGATCCCTCCACTCCCTCCATTTTCCATTATTCCTTCCCTGATCCCAGAAATCTTTTACCAGAACCAATCCTTTGTTGTCTGTGTCATTTTTGAGATTTGCAAATTCACCCCTATAAAGGTTGGGTTCTTTTTGCCAGTTATCCTCCCAAAATCGAGCAAGATCCCCTGCTCGAATTTCCCAAAAACAATGATGCTGAACAATGCTTTTATTATCCCAAGCAGGGTTCCAAATATGCGAGCCCCTGATTTGCCCTGACATTCTAATGTGATCCTTCTCCTGCTAGTTCTTGGCATATTTTTGTTTCCAAAGCTTGGCTCCCGAGACTCTGTTGAGGGTCTCATGACCATGAAGTCCCAATATACCATGGCTCTTGGGTTTGCAAAGCTTGTCCTAGGTTACTAAAGCCCACTTCTTTTTCTCTTCCCCTCTGCTCCATAGAAAGTCCCTTTGTATGCTTCTTATTTGTTGCTTAATACCTTGAGGAGCAAGAAGAGTTGAAAACATAAAAATGGGAATGGCCTGCAAGACCGCCTGTGTTAGCACCAGGCACCCTGCCAGATTTAGAGATCTGCATGTTCATTTTTTGATCTTGTCCTAAAGTTTATTTAAAATTGGTTCCCACGCTTTCTTGCTTAGCGGTTTGTCAGTAAGAGGAATGCCAAGATATTTGGAAGGTAGCTATTCTCTTTGAAATCCAAGAATTCTGGTAATATTTCTCTGAATAGCAATATTAGTGTTAAAGAAAAAAACTTTGGACTTGTTAAGGCTTACCTCAGTGCCTGCTGCCATAGCAAAGTCATTTAAGATGTTTTTGATTGCTCTGGCGTCTCTGACAATAGGTAGGCCCTGCAACATAGTATCATCTACAAATTGTTGATGAGTGTTTTCCTCTCCATCCACGGTAAGTTTGATACCCTGAATTCTTCCTTCAGCATTTGCCATTTTAATTGCTCTACCTATCACTTCCATCATGAGGACGAAGAGGAATGGTGAAAGCGGATCTCCTTGTCTGAGCCCTCTAGAGGGAGTGAAGGTCCTTGATGGAGCTCCATTAAGTAGTATGGAAAAACCGGTTGAGGTAACTAATTCCATGACCCATATTATCCAATTCTGATCAAAACCATAGGCTTTTAGAATTGCTCTTATGTAAGCCCAGCTCAATTTTTCATAGGCTTTCGCGAGGTACAACTAAATGATCATACCAGCTTGTTTGTTGCTTTTGAGAGAGTGTACCACCTCATGAGCTTGGATGATATTGTTAAGGATTTGTCTTCCCTCCACATAACCTGTTTGCTCCTCCGATATGAGAGAGGGTAGAAGTGGTTTGAGTCGATTGGCTATTACTTTGGAGATAATTTTATACACCACATTACATAAGGCTATGGGCCGAAAACCATCCGGAGTCATGGAATTTTCCTGCTTTGGAATCAGAGCTATGAAGGATGCATTCAGAGCCTTTAGAACCTTTTTGGATCTTCTTGAGTCTTCCACAACCTCGAGGATGTCATGTTTGACAGTTTCCCAACAGGCCTTGAAGAAGTCTACATTGAATCCATCCGGGCCTGGTGCTTTTCCACTCTGCATTTCATTAATCACTTCACTGACCTCCTCTTCTGAAACTGGCCTATTGAGATTATGGTTGTCCTCTCTGGTAACCAGCTGAGGGATATACTGAGTGAACTGGTCAATGAACCTAGATCTGTCCTCCAGAGGCTCCTTTGCAATGTTGCAGAAGTACTGAACAAGGATCGATTCCATATCACTGTGAGAAACAAGCTCAATGCCTTAAGAATCTTTAATCTTTGTGATTTTGTTGTGTGCCCTGTGAGCTATGGTGGTTTTGTGGAATAATTTTGTGTTTCTCTCCCCCTCTTTAATCCATTGAATTCTTGATTTTTGCCTCCAGAAAATGTCTTCTTGTAAGCATCGATTCTCCCAATCTTCCTGCGGAGTGTCAGTTAATTTTTGCCTCTCTTCGGTGAAGCCATGTATGATGTTGATCTGATTGATCTCCTAGAGCTTCAGTTCAATTTCTCTTTTGGCTTTGAAGATATCTCCAAATTCATTTTTGTTCCAAACTTTAAGACGGGATTTGATATGTTTAAGTTTCTGCTGGAGCATATACATTTTTGTGCCCTGAATATTCAACTCCTCTCTCCACCATTTCTCAACATTATTAGTGAAATTAGGATGTGATATCCAGACATTTTCAAACCTGAAAGGTCTGTTTCTCGGAGTGCCCATAAAGGTGGCTTCCAGCTATACAGGCCAATGATCTGATCCTCCAAAGGGCAGAATGGAGGCTGTCGTGGCAGGTCCTGAGAGAAAGAGGTCCTTTGAAATCATGAACCTATCAAGTTTGGAAGCACTTGATGGGCCCCTCCCCTTTTGTTGTTCCAAGTGAAGATTCCATTAATTGTTTCAGTGTCCACCAGCCTCATGTTCATAATGAAGTTCTGGAAGGCCATGGAGTCTCTGCCTAGCTATCTAGTGCCTCATTTTCTTTCCGAAAGAGATCTTATCATATTGAAATCTCCTGCAATGATCCAAGGCACACTAGGATGTCTCGCTCTTAGTTCCTCCAAGGAAGTGAGAAGCTTGAGCTTGTCTGCTTGCTTTTGAGGTCCATAAACATTTGTAATCATGTATATCTCCTTATCCCCTACAGGTTGACATATCAGCGAGAGATAGTTCCTGGATGCTTCAGCATCCAGAATTTCCAATTTTTGTGGGTCCCACAAAGTGAGAATCCCCCCCGCCGAGTGATTTTCCTTAACCTCTAAATACTCATATTTGAATAACCACTTATTATGAATATCTCTTATCTTTTCCATCAAACATTTTGTCTCCTGAATAAAAACCATGTCTAGTTTTTCTTCTTTCATTCTGTTACTAAGATTTCTTTGTTTCCTCCTATTCCCTATTCCTCTAATGTTCCAAGTTGTGAACTTCATTTAGAAAGGTTAGTAAAGGAATAACTGATAAGATCTTTCATCTTACCTGAGTTGATCAACAGTTTTCCACATTCATTCAGCAGTTCATTCCGCCTCTTTCTCCCTCTTTTCCTTCCTGAGTTCTTTGGATATTGTGCCTGAGGATTCTCCGTCATCTTGACCCCGCTTAGCTCCTGGCTTTCATGATTTCTTTTGACTCCAGCTCCCTTCGCTTGTGACCTCCAGAGAAAGAGCTGTTGTACTCTGTCATAGTCCTCTTTTGGCAAGGAGTCCACCCCTATTTTTTTTCCTTGCTCCAGAAATTTCTCTAGATCTAGATTTTCTCTATCCAGAATCTCCTGTAGCTCATGGTCCTCTGTTCCTGCTTCACTTGGAGTCATCTCCTGGTCCCTGTTGATCTCCATTAGGCTTGGTAGATCATCCTTTTGTTGGTTTTCTACTGTGATATCCTCTATGTCAGCTACCCGATCTTGTTCCTTTGTTACATTCTCCATGTCCTGGACTGTCTCCTTGTTCCCCTCTTCTTCCTCCAGGATCTTGAAGCTATTTTGTCTTGTGTGTCTGTCCTCATTTTCCTTCTTGTGTGGCCGCTTTCCCCCTTTTCCTTTGCTCCCAACTTTGGTGAAACCCTCGTGATCTCTCTCCACAGTGGTTTTTTGGTTATCTTTCCTATTGATTGTGGGGCAGTCTCTATATATATTCCCATGTTCATGGAATTTGTGGCATCTAAATGGTATGCGCTCATAGTCCACTGTCTGCATCCATTCTTCATCATATACTTCTAAAATGATTGCTTCTGGCAGGGCTCTAGATAGATCCATTTCCACACATATTCAGGTAAAGGAGGTATATCTTCCTTTTAGAGTTGCCTCTAATATCTTTAGAAAATGTCCCAGCTTGTTTCCTATTGTTTTCAAAGATTTTGGCGGCCAATAATCTAGAGGAAGGGAATATAGTCTAATCAATACCAGTACTAATGTGAATGTTTCATGTTCCGGGACAAATTTCAACATCCATGGCCACATGTAGAGGCCTGCCGCAACATAGAAATAGGGCCCCCCTTCAAACACTCTATCTTTGTCTTCTAGGCTTACGGACACTACTGTGAAGAAGCCCTTAGAACCTAGATGTAAATGTATTTCTCCCTTTGGCTTCCAATGGCTCCTTATCCAGACATGTAACGCCCTCTCCGTCGACCATAACCCCATGAACTTGCATATGATTGCATGCTCCGTCATATGATCTCTATGAGCTTATATCGCTAGGTCACTCAACATGACCCGAGGAATAATGCCTGACTTGGGTTTGCAGACTCCAGTAGTCTTTCAGGAAGCCGGTTTTTCACTACTGCCTCCATTCTCCTTTTCTTTTCTCATTTCCTGTTGATTCCCTTCCTGATCCTAATCTCTGCTTCTTCCAGATGTCCCTTGAATTCGATTTTTTGAGATCTTGTCCAGTGGTTTTTTAAAATGTTTCTTTCTCGCGTCCTGACTTCCTCCTATGACTACTTGGCTGTAGGAGGGAGCAACACTCCCCCCTGCACTCCCTGCCATGGTACCCTAAATCCAAAACCCTGTTTTCAACTCCAACCCTAGCTTCTCCGCTCCTCCTCATAGTCTTCCCTCCTACATTTCCGGTTAATTATCGGGTGTGATGTGATTTAACTATTGGGAGAATTAACAAATAACTTCAACTCGCATGCATATCAATGGTTACAATTCCTAATGACATTGTAGTATGGTCAATATATTATAAATATATTATTGCGCTAAGAGACTTTCTCCTATCCTATTCCATTAGGTAAACATTTTGACTTAGTCAAATTACACAAAAATAAAAATTAAATTAAATTAAGAAAATTAAATTAAATTATTATTATTATTAATTAAAACATTTCAATTTCTTCAATTAAACAAAAATAATTTTTTTTAAATAAATAAAATAAAATAAATAATATAATTAATAATTAATAATTAAACCAACTTAGATCCATATTTACTCTAAATCTACCAAAGGTGGAGAGGGATCGAATCTCTTAAGGTTAGTTTATCTTTCCAAATACACATTGTTATTGGTTTGCATAACTATTTAAACTAATTGGCAATGCTTTAAGAAAAATAATAATTGTTTTGAGGCTTCTGCAATTTGTACTTTGTGTAGAGTTTTCTTCCGGAGTTATGGATGTGATAACTCCGGAAGAAAACTCTACACAAAAATAAATAAATATATAAAATAAAATTGTTTTAGAGTTCACACAACTCTTAGATATACAATGGATATTTTCTCAAATCCCAATTCTATATTTGATGACATACAACATTTTTTCACATGATGGACATTGGCCTTATTAGTCCCTACCAAGATGGACTATGTCAATCCATTTTCCCATTAACCAATATTAGTTTAACATTGACCAATGCAATTTATAATATTTAACTTCGAAAAGTAAATGTTTTTTCAATATTATTAAAAAAAACTAATTTTCAAATATTATCGCTACATTTGCACATTATAATGTCATGTTGATAATTTCCCCACATATTTTATCCCATAATTTATGCATATTGTTGCCACATTCATGCATGACTTTTAAATATTTGTGCAGTGATTTTTATTCTTAAGCTTTGCAAGAAAACCAAAATTAAAATCTTTTAAAATAGTTCATAGTTAGGCAAATAACATATTTACCATCAGTTACTTTCCACCATAATTTAAGCAAGTCTTTGCATAAAAAGAAAAGGATAGGAATAAGATGTACAAGTAGTTACTTCCCACCATTATTTATGTAGAAGTAAAATATAAAATGTATAGGCATCTAAATTTGTTAGTTGACTATACGATTGGATTTGTTTATCAAACATTGTTAATTATGCAAGGTATAATGATTTATGCAAATTTTTCTAGACTATACTTTCTAACATCCCTAGAAATTTGATAGAAATTGCTACTGCTCAAGATTTTGAACTGAAAACAAGAGACACAAATTCTACTCTACTAATCTGCAGAATGGAAATCACAATTTAGAATAACATGCATAGACATGCGAGAAGAAAAACCACAAGTACTCAATGATTTCTAGAGGAACCCAACTGGGAAAATCCCATCAATCCTTTTTGCATTAATCAGTTGAATAGAGAAACTATTACAATTGCATGCTCTAGCTTTGAGCACAACCTGCAAAGCAAAATTGTTCTCTCTGCTGAATGAGAACCTTTGGCCAACACTTCGAAAAAATTATTCCTCCTTCGGCCTCTTATATCCTTACAAAAATATGGGCTAATTCAAGCTCCTAAACAATAGGGAAGTCCCTATTTCCTTGCACAATTCCTAAGGAATTGATCTCCTGATTGCAAGCAACAATTGTACACTCAACTAGTATACAACTCATGTTACACTAGCCTTTGTCTCCTCAAATCTAGCTAAGAAATTCGAATTACATGCATGCATGAGCTATTTTGGGTTCATTGATAAGTTAACTAACATATCTCTAAGTTAGACTGTTATCTTACTACACAACTCACCTTCAAATGACTCTATTAATTGTTAGAGGTCAATTAACTGAGTACAATTGAAAATAACTCAACTAAATTGCTAAAATTTAGAAATTAACACATACATTATTGAACTTTGAGTCCATTAACTCAAATTTGTTGATCTAATTGAGTGACAAGAGCCATGTCACACTAGCTGACTACCTCCAAGTTGTCCTACTAATGTGCAAATTCAATTTACTCAATTTGACTAAGGCTAAAGTCAAATTGAGCCTTTCTTGCTACACTTTCTAACACTCCCTCTTAGCAAGAAAGGGATTTTTCACCACCCCTATCCTGCACCTGTGGAATTTTAATTTACCTCTTGAAAATTCCTTTTTCAAGATGTCAACATCTTTCTCCTCTATTGGAATGTATTGTAGCAACATAATTCTCCTCTGCACACATTTCTGCAAATGATGATACAAAATATCAATATTCTTGGACCTGTCATGAAATATTGGATTCTCAAATAGCTTATTGCAAGTCTGATTATCACAATTTATCATTACGAATTACATGCATGCATGAGCTATTTTGGGTTGATTGATAAGTTAACTGACATATCTCTAAGTTAGATTGTTATCTTACTGCACAACTCACCTTCAAATGACTCTATTAATTGTTAGAGGTCAGTTAACTGAGTACAACTAAAAATAACTCAACTAAATTGCTAAAATTTAGAAATTAACACATACATTATTGAACTTCGAGTCCATTAACTCGAATTTGTTGATCTAATTGAGTGACAAGAGCCATGTCACACTAGCTGACTACCTCCAAGTTGTCCTACCAATGTGTAAATTCAATTTACTCAATTTGAGTAAGGCTAAAGTCAAATTGAGCCTTTCTCGCTACACTTTCTATCACTCCCTCTTAGCAAGAAAGAGATTTTTCACCACCCCTATCCTGCACCTGTGGAATTTTAATTTACCTCTTGGAAATTCCTTTTTCAAGATGGATCAACATCTTTCTCCTCTGTTGGAATGTATTGTAGCAACATAATTCTCCTCTGCACACATTTCTGTAAATGATGATACAAAATATCAATATTCTTGGACCCCTCATGAAATATTGGATTCTCAAATAGCTTAATGCAAGTCTGATTATCACAATTTATCATTGTCGGAACCATCTCCTGACTGAAATGACCCACAAGTATTTTACTCATCCATATGTCCTCACATGTTGCTTGACTTGTACTCATGTATTCAGCCTCTACTGTATTGAGCGCCATAGACCTCTTCTTTCTGTTGTACCAGGCAATAGTTGTGGACCAACTACTAAAGATAGCACCTGAATTACTTTTCATGTCTGATGGACTCCTTACCCAATCTGCATAGGTGAATCCTTGAAGCTTCACTCCCTCCATCCCCCTGTACCATAATCCATACTCGATAGTGTCTCTGAGGTACCATAACACATGCCTTGATTCCTTCCAATATAGCCTGTTAGGCCTCGCCATAGCTTAACTAAGTTGGTTTACTGCATAGCACATTTCGGGTCTTATGTTCACAAGATACATCAAAGGCCCCACAAGCTACCTATAAATGGTAGCATCAAACTCTTCATCTGAAGTGGCATTCTCCTTCCTCCAGTTTGTAGCTAGCCTTCCTCCAGTTTGTAGCTAGAGGTGTTTCCATATGCTTACAATTCTCCATGTGAAATCTCTAATGTATTTCAGAGGCATACTTCCCCTAAGACACAAACAATTCACCATCACCTTGCCATACTTCTAGCCTAAGGAAGTAATGCATTAAGCCCATGTCTTTCATATGAAATTCCCTTGCAATATCCTCTTTACAAGAGCGGATTAGTTTCTCATCACCTAATTATATTAAATCATTAACATACAAAAAAGGAATAAGAAACTTACCATCTACCACAATGTGATAGAGGTTCGCATCTGCTTCACTTTTGGTGAAGCCCAATCCACTGAGATAATTGTTGATCCGAGTGTACCATGCTCGAGGCGCCTATTTGAGACCATATAATGCTCTCATGAGTCTACACACATGTGACTCCTAATCATATGTCTCAAATCCTTCTTGTTTCTTTATGTAAATTTCCTCCTCAACAATAACATTGACAAAGGTGGTATTCACATCCATCTGGTGGATATTTCACCCCATCTGTGCAGCCAATGCAAGAATTGATCTGATGGAGGAATACCTTTCCACAGGGGCAAATGTTTCCTCATAGTCAAATCCCTCTAGCTAAGAAATTCCTTTGGCCACAAATTTCGCCTTGTACTTCTCAATGCTCCCATCAACTACATGCTTCACTTTGTAGATCCATCTGGAACCAACCACTGATTTCCCATATCATCTTGGCACCACTTCCCATACACTATTCTCCATGATGGACTCATATTCTTCCATCATGGCATCAACCTAAACAAGTTGAGAAAATGCTTCATCAAATGAATAAGGCTCTCATTCAATGATCTCTGTCATGAGAGCCATGTAACTAGTATACCTATCAAGTGACCTTCTCTACCTGCTTACTGATGTAGGGGATCCCACATTCTCCCTAGCATCCTGCAACAATCTATCAGCTTCTCTCGTTCTCTTTCTCCCTTATCTGGATGTTTTTGGTTGAGTGGGTGTCTCCACCTGGCCTCCTCTCCGATCCATTTTTTGTTGGTCCACAAATTCTTGAAGCTCATCCTAAGGTTCCTCCTATGGAGCTAGAAGCTCCTAACCCGGTGGGATACTCATCTCTGGCTCCATAGAGCATATCATAGTCTTCTCCTCATCAAACCTTACATCTATCCTCACAATTGTCATCCTCAGTGAAGGTAAATACACCCGGTGATTGTGTGGAGATTCGGTGTATCCTACAAAATATCCTAACTCTATAGTAGGCTCAAGTTCTTCCTTGAATCCTTAGAGACATGACAATAAACTGAAGCTCCAAAAATTATAAAATGAGACACATCAGGATTTCTCCCAAAGAAAGCTTCCTCTAATGTGATCATACCAAGTATTATATGAGGAATGTGATGCTACAAGTAAACTAATGTGTTACATGCATCTTCCCATAGATGAAATGCCAACCCTTGATCATGTAGCATAGATCTTGCAACTCCAACTATTCTCATGTTCTTCCTCTCAACTACCCCTTTTTGTTATGGGTTATGGAGTGTTATTAGTTCTCTTCAAATACCTTCTTTGGCACAGAAATCCTTGGAGGAATTTGAAACAAATTCACCTCCATTGTCGCTCCTAATAGCCTTCAACTTCTTCGCAGTCTCCTTCTCAACTAATGCCTTAAATTCTACAAATTTGGAAAACACTTCATTCTTTCTCCTCAAGAAGAAAATCTAGCATTTTCTAGAGAAATAATCAATAAAAATTACATATTACTTATGTTTTACTATGGAGGCTATAGAAAAGGGTCGACAAACATTAGAGTGGACTCACTCAAAGTTTGCATCTACTCTGTTATCTCGTCCATGGAAAGTGGATTTGACATATTTCCCCAATGTTCAATCCTTTCAAACATCTTGCTGGTCAAGGGATCCTTTAGGTAGACCGGTGATAATTTGTTGCATGATTTTAAGGCAACATGGTGTAGATGACCCAATCTCATGTGTCAGAGTTCTCCAACATCTGGACTCTGCACCTTTTTAGCCTTACTGCTCAATGTAGTGCAATCTCCCACCTCAAGTTTATATAGGTTCTTCACTCGAACTCCAATCTTCTTCACTTGCCCAGTAGCTATGTGTCTCAGAAAGGCTTTCTCTTTACTGAAAATAAAATCATAGCCTTTATCCTCCAATACTACTATAGAGATCAGGTTCTTCTTCAGCACAAGTACAAACATAACATCTTTGAGGAGAAGAGGGGACACTTTCTCCCTCTCAAAGGTGACATTACCAATTCATGTAGAAATGTACCTATTTTCATCCCCCAATTCAATATGCATCTAAAGATCCTTCTCCTCCAGGCTATTGAAAAAATCCTTGCACTGTGTCATATGGAACGAGGCATCGGAATCAAGGTACTACACACTCCCCATAACAATGCTAGCCATGCATGCTACTAGGGTGAATTCTAATTCGAATTGTGAATCCATTGCTTCACCTCCTGATCCTCCTGAAGGCTTCTTGTTAGACTTCTTATGTGGACATTTTTTTGCATAGTGTTTGTATTCGTGGCAGTGAAAACATTTTATCTTGCTGAAATCTTTCTTCTTGTCATTATTTTGATTGGATTCAGGCTTTCTTTGGGTCTTATTTCCTTTTCCCTTCTTCCCCTTCCCAACCAATGAAAAATTATCTTCATCCTATGCTCTAGATGATACTCCATCTTTGGTATTTCCTCTGAACTCTTCTTGAACCAAATTGGAAAACAACCTTTCTCAATTTGGGAATTTTTCCCTTCCATTCACAAAGTCCTGGTAGTTGTGCCTAGATTTTGGAAGGCCTAGAAGAGCTAGGTTCACCAAATCATCTTCTACAACATTCACCCCAACCCCTCCAAGCTCATCTCAAACTTGAGTGAATATGGAGAGATATTGTGGAATGGTATCATTTTTCTACATCCTAATGTTTCAAAGTTTGTCTTTCAGGGCCAATTTTCTATGGTCACTGTTATTTTTTAATAACTCAGTCAGTTTCTTCTACATAGAAAATGTTTTTCTTTTCCATGGAGATTTGACACCACATAGTCTCTCACACCTTCTAGAAGAATTATCTAGCCTTTGCAACATCCTTCTTCCATTGGGATAATTGTTGTGCATCAAATTGTTGGGGTTTCACAATTTCAATTTTAACATATTCTAACACACCATTATCATCAAGAACTACTTCCATTTAGTCCTTCCAGGCTATGAAATTCAAGCTACGCTCCATTGCATACTCCAATCTTAGTCCCTTGAAAGACATTCTCCCAAATCTGAAGAAAAACTATTACATTGAAGCTGCAAATTCGAAATTCCTGAGGGACAAATTTGAAATATTGGCTCTAATGTGATTTCAGGGCTCTAATACCATGTAGAAATTTGATAGAAATTGCAACTACTCAAGATTTTGAACTGAAAACAAGAGACACAAATTTAACTCGACTAATCTGCATAATGGAAATCATAATTTAGAATAACATGCATAGACATGCAATGAGAAAAGCCACAAGTACACAGTGATTTATAAGGGAACTCAACTGGGAAAAAACCATCAACCCTCTTTATATTAATCAGTTGAACAGAGAAACTATTACAATTGCTTGTTCCATCCTTGAGCACAACCTGCAAAAGGAAAATTGTTTTGTTCACTGAATGAGAGCCTCTGGCCAACACTTATCCAACTTCTACCTCCTCCAACTTCTTATTTATTTAGCACAAATATGAGCTAATTCAAGCTCCTAAACAGTATAGAAGTCCCTATTTCTTTATGCAATTCCCAAGGAATTGATCTCCTGATTACATGCAACAATTCTACATTAAAATAGTATACAACTCATGTTACACTAGCGTTTGTCTCCTTCACTCCAACTGAGAAATTCGAATTCCATGCATGCATGAGCTATTTTGGGATGATTGATTAGTTAACTAACATATCTCTAAGTTATATTGTTGTCTCGTTACACAACTAACCTTCAAATGACTCTATTAATTGTTATAGGTTAGTTAACTCAGTACAACTGAAAATAACTGAACTATATTGCTAAAATTTAACAATCAAAACATGCATGACTGAACTCCAAGCCCACTAACTCAAATTTGTTGGTCTAACTAATTGACAAGATCCCTGTTACACTAGGTAACGACCTCCAATTTTTCCTGCTGATGTGGAAAATTGATTTACTCAATTTGACTAAGGTTAAAGTCAAATTGAGCGTTTCTTGCTACATTTTCTAACGACTTCAGCAGTAGGCACGATTCTCCCCTGCGACATTTGTTTGAAATGAATTGTTAATTTTTCATTCAATACATTTACAAATAATCAAAATCTTACCAAAATAAAAATTTAACCTCTTCCTCTTTGGTGTTCCCTTGTTTTAAATGAATTGTTAATTTTTCATTCAATACATTTACAAATAATCAAAATCTAACCAAAATCAAAATTTAACCTCTTCCTCTTTGGTGTTTGTTACACAAATTTTGTCACTATTCCTATACTCCCGGGTCCTTGATCCTGGAGGACCTCTACAGTGAACCCTACATGCTTTCGCTTCATAAAGAAACTCCCATTGTGTCCCTCTTCATGAGTAGAACAATTCCCTTTTGCACCATATCCCCAAAATCTTCTATTTTTCCCAGTTTACAAGACTGAAACTAATGAACCTTGTCCTCCTCATGCCGATATGCAGGGATTAACACTATCTCTAGCGTCAACTAGAGTGTTGAGAATGCAACAAGATGATGGAGCTTAGTGGAAAGAAGTCGCCTTCACTAAGTGGGCCCGCAGGCTATTTTTGGCGCAAAGTCTATTTTTAGACTATGTCTATTTTTAGACATATGGATCATGGTCTATGAGTTTCAGGATGCTATTTGTGGATGATTGGTCATGTTGGTAAAAATATATGGACTTCTATTTTTAGACATATGGGCGGTTTCTATTTTTAGACTGCCAGGCTAAAAATAGAACAGTCGAATATTATTAGCTCATAATAATATTTGGACTATAAACATTGTCTTATCCTCTTGGAGCACTTCAGTTTGAGCTACAGATGTGGCACATGCAGCTGTCAGAAGGAAATACGCTTTTCTTGTGGGTCAGTTGAGCTATTGCATGCAGGACTTCAGTTAGAACTCATGTGGTTGAGTTTGGTGGAGTTGATTGTGGAGTTGATGGAGTTGTGTTCAGTTTGACTTGGTTAAACTAGTTGTATTTCGTCTAACTGCAGACTACACTAGTGATGAGTTGTGTGAATTAATTATTAATTAATTCACTAATTATTAACTCAAGAATACATCAGTTAACTCAGTGCATGGACAGTTCAGTGGAGACAGGTGTTAGAGGTTGAGATTGTTATCAGTTGTGACTATAGTTGTGCATGAGATCTTGCACAATCAATGGGATTGAGTAATGCCAATGAGGATTGTGTGGTTCAGCCAAGGAAATACGAGTTTGGTTCATCCATTCATCATTATTCTCATGCAGGATTTCCCAGTGGAGGCGGGCAAACAGTGGAGGAGTTTTGAGGCATCAGATCTGAGCTAGTTTGTGTGTAACAAGTGGAGATAGTGTTGAGTACTTGTGAGGAGTATTGTACTATGTATTGTTACATGTTCTCAATCATTATAATATACAAATAGTGTGGGGTTTTCAGCTGTATGCTTTCCCCGGGTTACATACTGTGTTAATGTGTGCATGCGATTGATGTTTCATTGTTTTTAATACTGCAAAATTGATGATCAACGTAGAGGAGGTTATGTATTATGCATGTATTCCGCAATAGTGTATAATCGCGATAATCTATGTGAAGAAGTGTCATATTATTCAAAATTTCTACATGGTATCGGAGCTGTTGATCATTAGATCTATTATTCAGAAAGTGTTTACATTTTATTTCTTCAGGTAGAGTCTGTAATCACGCTAGGTGGCCTCTGGATCCATCCTTCCTTTGGAAGGTGCAATATCCAGTAAAATCCCATACAGTCAATCTCTATACGAGAAATACTTTGTTCTCACGAATCTTAGATTAGATGTGGTTGAGTTTTGAGCTGGTGGAATTCGAATTTGCAGCAGTGTTTTCTTGGTGTCAACAATGTCTTTCAACGGATTGCGATTGGAGTATGCTCTTGAGGTAAGCTCGAACTATATTGGATGGAAGGATAGGATGGAGGCGGTGTTAGATGACAATGGGTTGAAGGAGTTCATAGAGGCTAAGGTCCCAAAGCCTACTGATACTGCGCAAGTTGATGCTTGGCAAAAGAAGACAGCAAAGTGTCGAAGGATTCTGTTGGAGGGCGTGAAGGATCACATTGTGTCCAGCCTGCATGGAAAGGCTTCTCCATACTTGATGGGGAAATCGTTGATAGATCTATTCCAAACCAAGAGAGATCAGAGGAAGATGGCGCTCAAGGATAGACTCAGAAACATTAAGTGCGAGAAGGGAGACAGTATGCCCAAGTATCTCACGAAGTTCACTCATTGCAGGGATGAGCTGGGAAGTGTGGGGGTAACTGTTGATGATGAGGACTTGGTGAGCTTGGCTCTCCTTGGTCTTCCAAAGAGTTGGAATTCCTATCAGGACTCTGTCAATGGTAGGGAGAAATTGCCAGGATGGGAGAGACTTTGGTCAGATCTTGTGCAGGAGGAGATCGGGCGGAATACCAGGGACAGATCTTCATCAAAGGCACCTGATGAAGAAAATTGCACTTTGGCTACCAAAGCAAAGAAGGGGAAGAACAAGAAAGCTTCTCATTCCGGTGCGAAAGGCAAGAAGCAGGACATGTCCAAGGTGAAGTGCTTTCACTGTCACCAGCACGGACACTATGCCACAAATTGTCTGCAGAAGAAGAAAAATAAGCACGCTGCTAGATCTGCAGCAGGGGAGGCCTTAGCCTCGCAGTTTGAGCTTGATTTTTCATTGATCGCATGCTTGGTATCAAGTGTGATGGGATCAGTATGGTTCTTGGACAGTGGTGCGTCTTTTCACATGACAGGAGATCGAGATTTGTTTTCTGATCTGGAGGAGAAAGATCTTGGAGTGCACATCGAGATGGGCGATGATGGTAGATACAGTGCGACCAGTATTGGTACCATTTCCTTTGAGAGGGAGTTTGGTAAACGCTTCGTATTGAAGGAAGTGATGCATGTTCCAGGATTAAGGAAGAATCTTATCTCTATGGCGATGTTAGAAGACAAGGGATATGATGTTGTTTTCAGCGAGGGAAAGGCTTTCCTGCACAGTGAGACAACTGGAGAAACCCGAAAGATAGGAGTTCGAGTCAGGAACCTTTATCAGTTGCATGTAGATGGTTGCGCAGCAATGGCATGCAAGGCAAAAGGATTGGTGAGTCGGGATGATGGCGAGCTGTGGCACAGGAGATTGGGTCACCTTCACCATGGAGCCTTGAAGATACTACAGCAGATCACTACTAGGCTTCCTAAAGGCATTCTTGCACTGTCAGATCAGTGCAAGGGGTGTACTTTGGGAATGTTTGTGAAAGCCACCTTTCACGAGAAGGATAGTCGCGCCACGACGATCCTTGAGAGAATTTACACAAACATGTGTGGACCTTTCTCAGTAGCTTCAATAGCAAAGCACGGGTATTATGTGATATTTGTTGATGATTTCTCTTGAAAGTGTTGGATCTTCTTCATGCAGAAGAAGAGCGAGACATACTCAAAGTTTTGTGAGTTCAAAGCATTGGTCGAGAAGGAGTCGGGGAAGAAGGTGAAGGCTCTTAGGAGCGACAATGGTGGTGAATACATCTTTGGCGAGTTCAAGGACTTTTGCAGTGCAGAAGGGATTCGAAGAGAGCTCATAGCTCCCCATAACCCACAGCAGAACGAGGTTGCTGAGCGGAAGAACAGAACGATCGTAGGTGCTACACGGGCGATGTTGCATGATTAGGGCCTACGCCTTCACTTGTGGGTGAAAGCATGCAATACTACAGTATATGTGCAGAACCGTTGTCCTCACAAGATACTTGGCATGAGTACACCCGAGGAGGCTTATTCTAGTAAGCATTTGAGGATTTTTGGTACTAATGTTTACATGCATGTGACAAAGGATGCCAGGAAGAAGTTGGAGCCGACCGCAGAGGTTGGGATATTTTTGGGGTACACTGATACACCCCAAAACTATCATGTGTATTTGCCAGACAGTGGCAAGACTATTGTGCGACGAGATATAAAATTTCAGGAGGAGAAAGCCATGAAGCATTCGCTTGAGAGGGAGCCACACTTGCATGTAGATGAGGAGCTATTAGTTCCTAAGGATGAGCTTCAGGACGTGGATCAGCCACAGGATGAAGTTCATGGAGTGGAAGAGACCACTCATGCAGCGCCAACCATCAGAGGGCGAAAGCGCTTGACAGAAGCTGAGCGACTGGCTCAAGATGCAGAGAAGGTTGTAGGACCACCTACAACTCAACGTAGATAGAGATAGTCACCTGATTGGTACACTGGATACATGGCTCTTGTGAGCAAATGTGTCGTGACTAAGCCATCCTCTTTCGAGGAAGCCGTGGAGGATCCCACATGGGTAGATGCCATGGTGGAAGAGTATGATTCGATTGTCAGAAACAGTGCATGGGAGATTGTCCCAAGACCGAAAGGGAAATGAGTGGTGGGTTCAAGATAGATCTACAAAGTTAAGCAGGCAACTGACGGGAGTGTGGAGAAGTACAAGGCGAGATTTGTTGCCTGAGGCTTTTCACAGATAGAGGGGATCGATTATGAGGAGACCTTTGCACCTGTCACAAGGTATTCTTCCATACGGACAATTCTTTCTCTCTCAGCACGGATGGATGTGAAGACTGCGTTCCTCAACAGAGTCATTGAGGAGGAAGTGTACATAGAGCATCCCGAAGGTTTCGAGATCTTCAGCAGTGAGTCACATGTGTGAAGGCTCAAGAGAGCGTTGTATGCGTTGAAACAAGCACCACGTGCTTGGTACACACGGATAGACAGTTATTTCATCGGACTTGGATTCTCCAAGAGTGAGGCAGATCCTAACCTAAACCAGATTGTGGTGGAGGGTAAGTTTCTTATCATTGTACTTTATGTATATGATTTGATTCTAACAGGTGATGAGATGTTGATACTTTCATGCAAGGATGATCTTGCTAAGGAGTTTGACATGAAGGACTTGGGCCTCCTTCATTATTTCCTGGGATTGGAAATTTTGTAGCGCAGTGATGGACTATTTGTTTCTCAGGGTAAGTATGCTCAGGAGATACTAGAGAAGTTCAACATGCATGGTTGCAAGCCTGTTGATACTCCTCTTCCTATAGGTTGGAGGAAGGAGGATGCTACTTCAGCAGAAGTAGTGGATGCCATTGTTTATCGACAGTTGGTGGGGTTGCTTATGTATCTGGTCAATACACGACCCGATATATGCTATGCTGTTAACCAGCTTTCACAAGCTATGGTTAAGCCAACCAAGCTCTTCTGGAAGGCGGGCAAGCATGTATTGCGTTATCTTAGAGGCACATTGGGATATGGATTGTGGTACAGACAGGAGGATGAGGTGAAGCTATGTGGCTTCACGGATGCAGATTGGGCAGGGAACCCAACTGACAGAAAGAGCACATCTGGAGGGGTCTTTAGTATCGGGTCGATAACAGTTTCTTGGTACAACAGGAAGTAGAGATCCATGGCACTCAGTTTAGCAGAGGCCGAGTATATGGCAGCAAGTTTGGCTGCATGCGAGGCTATATGGATGAGGAAGATCCTGGTCGGGTTGTTCGGTTCTCACTTGGAGCCTACAGTGATTTATTGTGATAACCAAAGTTGCATTAAACTCTCGGCTAATCTAGTATTTCATGATAGATCCAAGCATATTGACATCAGGTACCATCATATCAGAGATTGTGTGCAGCGGAGAGTCATGTTACTTTCATACATTCCAATGGAGGATCAGGATGCTGATATCTTGACGAAGGCGCTCACCAGGAGAAAATTCAAATACCACCGAGGCAGGATAGGGGTTGCTGATAATCCATATCTTGTTGAGAGGGAGTGTTGAGAATGCAACAAGATGATGGAGCTTAGTGGAAAGAAGTTTCCTTCACTAAGTGGGCCCGCAGGTTATTTTGGCACAAGGTCTATTTTTAGACATATGGATCATGGTCTATGAGTTGCTCGATGCTATTTGTGGATGATTGGTCATGTTGGTAAAACTATATGTACTTCTATTTTTAGACATATGGGCGGTTTCTATTTTTAGACTACCAGGCTAAAAATATAACAGTCGAATATTATTAGCTCGTAATAGTATTTGGACTATAAACATTATCTTATCCTCTTGGAGCACTTCAGTTTGAGCTACAGATGTGGCACATGCAGCTGTCAGAAGGAAATACGCTTTTCTTGTGGGTCAGTTGAGCTATTGCATGCAGGACTTCAGTTAGAACTCATGTGGTTGAGTTTGGTGGAGTTGATTGTGGAGTTGATGGAGTTGTGTTCAGTTTGACTTGGTTAAACTAGTTGTATTTAGTCTAACTACAGAGTACACTAGTGATGAGTTGTGTGAATTAATTATTAATTAATTCACTAATTATTAACTCAATAATACATCAGTTAACTTAGTGCATGGACAGTTTAGTAGAGACAGGTGTTAGAGGTTGAGATTGCTATCAATTGTGACTATAGTTGTGCATGAGATCTTGCACAATCAATGGGATTGAGAAATGCCAATGAGGATTGCATGGTTCAGCCAAGGAAATACGAGTTTGGTTCAGCCATTCATCATTATTCTCATGCAAGATTGTGCAGTGGAGGCAGGCAAATAGTGGAAGAGATTTGAGGCATCAGATCTGAGCTAGTTTGTGTATAACAGGTGGAGATAGTGCTGAGTACTTGTGAGGAGTATTGTACTATGTATTGTTACATGTTCTCAATCATTATAATATACAGATAGTGTGGGGTTTTCAGTTGTATGCTTTCCCTGGGTTACATACTGTGTTAATGTGTGCATGCGATTGATGTTTCATTATTTTTAATACTGCAAAATTGATGATCAACGTAGAGGAGGTTATGTATTATGCATGTATTCCGCAATAGTGTATAATTGGGATAATCTCTGTGAATAAGTGTCATATTATTCAAAATTTCTACTTGGAGTGACTGAGCTTTTTTCAGTCGCACCGATCCTCTTTTGGAAAGTTTTTTAAATAAGGAGCCAAAGCTTCCAACTCTAGAAGCTTCGTAATAGAAGTCTAGTAAATGGTTGAGCCGGATGGAGTCGAGGATGTCAGTTTGGGCTCCTTTCCCCTATAAGGATGGAACTACCTCAAGAGATAAGACCTTCTCCCATGAGAAGAGGAACCATCTCCCATCCATTCATGCTATATAAACCTCCATTTTTCCCAAGCACAAGCTAGTGTTAATGTTGGTGTGCTAGTGCTAATTAAGTTTGGAGTAAAAAGCAAATTATTCATAGTTGTAGCTCTCTAGTTGTGTGAGGGAGAAGTGTGAATTTGGTTTAGTGTGAAACCTAAAGGGAAGAGCCTTAAAACTATCATTGTTGAGGTCATCATGAGATGCTAACGGAAGTGTGTGGGAACCTGGTCTTGTCGAAGGAGAATAACAATGTCAAGACAATGGCCGTAATCTCTTCTTGATTAAATATATATGCAACTATCGATTGATTTCTTACATAATGTGTCATCTCACATGTTTATGGCTTAATGTTTCTTGACTTGTTAAGTAGGTTGAATTACAATTTGTCTATTATCATGGTTGTTGTTTGTTGTTGTTTGCTTGTTTCAGGTGTTCGAAGAAGGAAACGAGAGATAGCTAAAGCGAGCAAGCAAGGTCATCACCAAACGAGATAAGTGTACTAAGAGGTAGGCCCTATTAATTGGTTCTATTATCACCCCAAGAAACTCTCCTAGGTTGTATCTCAGAGATGCTCGGGAACATTACAAACTCAACAAAATGTTGGATAAATGGTGGATGAATGAAAGAAATGTTGCATATTCAAGCCAGATAACCACTTCTACTATGCTTGGCCCTAGACATGGGTGAACACCCCCAAACTACAAGGATTTTAACCACCAATCACTCATAGTTTTAAAGAAAATGTGATGATGGAGAACACTGATCACACTTGCAGATGCACAGGACCCTGTGATGGCCAACTACAACCAGTTTAAAGGTCTGTAAATCTGTTTTCTAATACACAGACAGGATGACAACTCTCTGGCATTAAAAATAACAGAAATCTGCAAACAAATTCAATGATACATGCTAAATTCTAACATAGAGGTGGGATGACAGCCCCTCTAATGCTAAACATCAACAACACATGAAATAATGCATAACAGGCACAGCCTAGAACAAAGAAGGAGAAGTGGAAAGTGAGCAATTAACAACAAAAGAAATTTGTATTAGCTGGAAATTTGTATCCGCGCGTTATAGAGGGTTAGGGCCTTAGTGCTAGGGTTTAAATAAAAATGGACTAATACAGGGTTTTATAGGGTTATCGGAGTTTTAAGAGGTTAACGGGATTTATAAAGGTTTTTCGAGGGTTTATAGGTTTTGAACAAAAAGAAGCCCGGGAGCCCGAAAAATGGTTTATGAGGGGTTTAAGGAGAATGAGAAGGATTTAATGGGAAGGAGGAAACGAAGGTGTGGGAGTTATAAGGAGAAAAGGGAAAATGAAGGAGAAAGCATGAAAAACTGCCGCCAGCCTTGTACAACCAAACCAACACTGCTTCAACACCTATTCTGATCCATCAAGCATCAAAGAACATAGCAGAGCTAACACTGGCTCCTTCTAGGGATGAGATCCTCCTTGTGAGGTCTCAAGAACCTGCAGACCAATGCCTTTCCTGCTGAAAACAAATTAGCCAAAATTCCTAGTGTTCCATTGGGCATGGAGTCTACTTTGCCTGCACAAAACTAATAAAAAAACAATATTTACAACCTTTAAGGCCAATGACCTTAAACAACATAAACTTTCAAAAACCGCCCATTAACTGGGCCATCAAAAGTTGTCTCTCCTCCCATACTTTTCAGTATGAAGGTGTTGTTCCCTTGAACCTGTGAAATGATGAAAGGCCCTGTCCAGAAAGCATCAAATTTCCCATGATTGTCTTTCTTCTCCTTTAGTGCATCCCACTTTAAAACCAAGTCACCAACCTGAAAAATATTTGTTTTTTCCTTCTTGTCAAAGGCTTCCTTGATCTTTCTCTGATGTGCTACAGCCTTTTCAACCAACTATTCTCTAATCTAATGTATTTCTACTAAATCAATGATTCTCTTTGCCATATCTTCTTTCTCATCCTGCTCTGTTTGAAGGAATTTTGCCACAGGGAGAGTTAGCTGAATTGGAAATACAACATCAGTGCCATATACCAGCTTGAAAGGAGAATTCCCTGTGGACTTTTTAATGGTCACTCTATCAGCCCACAGTGCATACTTGAGCTTTGAATCCCAATTATTTTTATTGTCCTCTAACAGTTTTTTAATTATCCTTATCAGACTTTTATTAGAGGATTTTGCTAGACCATTTCCTTGAGGATAATATGAGGTGGAATGAACAAGTTTAATACCCATTGAATCACACATTTCCACCAATTCTTTTGCCCTGAAGGCTGCTGCATTATCTGTGATTAATTTATGTGGACAACCAAATCTGCTGAAGATATTCTCTGTCAAAAACTTCATGACCACATTATGATCAGCCTTCCTTGTAGGGACTGCTTCAATCCACTTAGTGAAATAATCAGTGGCTACTAATATCCACCTATGTTGGCCACTGGAATGTGGATTGATTTCTCCAATGAAATCCAAACCCCACTACTGAAAAGGTCCTTTTGCAATTATTGGTTTTAAGGGCAGGGACTTCAACTGTTGTTTTCCTTCAAATCTTTGGCACCTATCACAAGATTTAACAAAAACAAATACATCAGAAAATAAAGTGGGCCAAACGTACCCAGCTCTGAAAATTTTATGGGTCGTAGTCTTCCAATAATGGTTCCCTCCACACATGCTATTATGAAAATGTTGCATAACTTCTTTTGACTGTTTTTTGTCCAGACACCTTAAAAATATTCCAGATGGATCCCTCCAGTAGAGTAGATTTTCCACAATGCAATACTTTGCTACTCTAAGTTTTAAAGTTCTGGCCTGACTTTGAGTAAATCCTGAAGGGATCTCTAGCTTCAGCAAGAAATCAATTATTTCATCATAGCAGTTACATGAAGCTAGATTTTCGGACACTAACTATTTTTTCTTTGTTTAAGCTATTTTTTCCTCTTCTTCTACCTAACCATTTTCTGCCATTGTGCATAGGAAATCAATATCTAAAGACCTGCAATTTTCTTCAGCTAATAATTTGGCAAGACCCTGACCTCTGACCAGCTTAGTGGGCTTCAACTCTATGTTAAATTCTATCATCTTTGCAATCCATTTTTCCCTTCTTCCATCAACATCAGGTTGTGTCAAGACATCTTTTATTGCAACAGAAGGCACATATGCAATTATTTTTGAATGCAAGATATAAACTCTGAAAGCCTTTAAAGATTTAATAAGAGCATATCCCTATTTTTCTATAATATCATACCTCAGTTCAACATCCCTCAAGTTCTTGCTAAAAAATGCTACTGGATGTTCTGAACCTTCTTCATCTTGCTGCAATAAAACTGTTGCAATGGTGTCTTCAGAGGCAAATGAAAACACATGAAACTCCTTGCTGTAATTTGGACTTATTAATGTGGGAGCTTCCATTATAGCTTTTTTGATGGAATCAAATGATTTTCTTGTTGTTTCAGTCCATCTTACCTCTAATCCTTTTCTCAACATGGAGGTAATATGCTTCACTAATTCAGCAAAATTTGGTATAAACCTCCTGACAAAAATTATTTTGCCCAAAAAAGACTGAATATCCTTTTTTGATCTAGGGACAGACAAAGTCTAAATTGCTTTGACTCTTTCTGGGTCAATCTAAACACCTAGCAGACACAACATGTCCTAACAACTTGCCTTCTTTCAAAGCAAATTGTGATTTTTTGGGACTGATTGAGATTCCAAACCTCCTGCACTTTAAGAATACGTTTTTCAAATGCTGCAAATGATTTTGATGGCTGCTGGAGTAAATTGTTGTATCATCAAGGTAGATAAGTACAAATTTGTCCTTCTCTCCCACAAATGCTATATCCATAGCTCTCTGAAAGGTGGCTCCAACATTCATCAATCCAAATGGCATTTTGGCATACATAAAAGTGCCCCAAGGAGTGGTAAATGCAGTCTTTTCTTGATCATATAGGTGCACAGCAATCTGATTAAAGCCTGAAAATCCATCCAAAAATGACATTACTTTGGCTCCTAAGACCCTTTGCAACAAGTGCTCCATCTTCGGTAGAGGATAGTTGTCTTTCTTGGAGAATTTGTTTAAATTTCGGAAATCAACACAGAGTCTGATTTCTCCACTCTTCTTCCTCACCACCACCAAATTGGCTACCCATTTTGAATATCTGAGAGGAACTATGATCTTTTTTTTTTTTTTCCTAGGTTAAGACTAAACTAAGTACCCACGGGGAATTGAACCGGTGACCTATCGCAAGGAGTGCCTTAACAGCGCACCCATTCACCGTCAATCCAAAGCCCAGTGGGCGAGAGGAACTATGATCTTAGTAGCCAGTGGTTTTTTAATTTATTTTTCAATTAGTGGAAGAAGCATAGGATTTATTGGTCTCAGCTTATGTTTGAAAGAAATAGTGTCTTTTTCCAGAGGGATTTTATGCTGAATTATATTCTTGTCATATGTTTTCAGATCGCTATACTCCCAGGCAAACACATCAGCAAATTGCCTCATTAAATTACAGTATTCAGCACTTTGATCAGCAAACAAATGAGTGGACAAATTCACATACCTAGGCTGACCTGGACTTCCTATATCATACTTACAGACTGCAGGTTGGTCTTCTTTTTGGGGAGCCTTGTAAGGCACATCATTCTGGTCAAACAATCTTTCAAGAGGAATTAGGCCCTTAGGAATATGATTACTAGGAAGCTAAACAATGTTGTCTTTACCAATTTTATTTCTAAGCTGGGACTTGGGATTTTCTTCCAAGGCATCATTATCTTGGTCAATTTTCATTTCGGAAAACTCATCGATGACTTGAAGGAACCTATTTAACTCATCATCATCTTCAAAACCTTTCCAATGGTGGACATTATCGGGAAAGGATGGTCTATACTTCATTTGGACTTCATAAACTAGTTTGGGAGGCATGGGAGGTATAAATAGACTAGAAGAAACAGCAAGGGAATCAGCAAGCTGATTTTGGCCTCTAGGAATATATGAAATACAGAAATAATCAAAGGAATCCCTGATTCTCCATACCTCATCTCTGTATGCTCTCAGCCTTGGGTGCTTTGCTTGAAATGTTTTATTTACCTGCTGAATGATCAAATCAGCATCTCCAAACACTTTCAGATTCTTGATTCCTCTGTCTTTTGCTGCATTAAGGCCCAATAGCAGAGCTTCATATTCTGCTATGTTGTTTGTGACTTTAAAGACCAGCTTAAAAGACAGCTGAATACTTTCTTGCTGTGGAGATACTAGCACCACCCCTGCTCCTATAGTTTCCCTGGAACATGCTCCATCAAAGAACATCTCCCAAACCTGACTTCCTTACTCTTCCTCGGCCTGAACTGTTGGTTTTCTGAGCTACATTACAGCCTTTTGAGACTCTTCTATTTGGAGAATACATGCTCCAAAATTAGTGTCCATTGCATATATGGGATGATTGGTAGGATTTTTCTCATCACTGATAGTATATGCCAACTGTGCTTCTCTGTATAACCTCCTGCTTTCTCCTCCAAACACTGGGACAGTGGCATAAGATAAATCATTCTGTAATGTCCCAACTATTCTCTTAATCCACCCTCTGGACAGCAGCATGACAAACTTAGGAGGGACATATGCTACCACAATATCCATCATCATACTCTTCATGGGCAGTTGAGTTAAGGTAATGGCCAGATCCTTAATCAATCCAAGACATTTCACCTTCCTTGAATCAAAAGAAAATAAATCATGATAGGGTCTAGTGATATCAAGGCCTAACTCTTCCATGACAGCTTTAGGCATTAGATTGTGGTTGGCCCCTGTGTCTAGCAGGCAGTTGTGAAGGATTTTGTCATGAATGGTCAAGGAGACATAAAAATATGAAGAATTATTATCAGGAGGTTCAATCATAGGGCTGAGAATAATGGTGGTGGGCTCCAGTATTGTAGCAATAATGCTACAACTCCTGGAGCTTCCTATCTCTAATTTTATCAACCCGGTAGTTCGTAACAAACTTGGAAGCGACGGTGTTGTATGCACAAGTACTAGCTCTTGCCGCAGCTGTCACTTGGTCAGCTGGCACAAGTCTGCTAGGGGCCCAAGCCAACTTCTATGAGCTCTTAGAAGAAGCTTTTTAACTGATGGACGAAAGCTAACTCAAAGGAAGCTAATCTACTTGCGGAAAGAAACTGAAAGCCAAAAAGAAACACAAACCCTAGCAAACCCTAATTCTACCAGCTAGTCCTACCGATGCAAAGGAGAGCATGCAAACTATCGAAAGAGATGCCATTACTTCTAAGAAGGTAAAATGCATGTGTCTAAGTTATCACGATCTGAAGAAAACATCTTTTTGTATTTTTGACTAAGTTATTAGAATGATCATGCATGTGCTTCTAACTATTTTTGACTGTGCAGAGGTGGATCAAGGAGGAGAAATGCTTGGGAAAGGTTGGGAAGGTTCAGAGAGGGTCTAAGGGGTCCCTAACACCCTTCCAGAGAGTCTCACAAAGTTTGGCTGCCATGAAACCGTGTTTATGAGCTTCTACAGGAAGTCTGCAGGGGTTCTACAGGATGTTCAGAGATTTCTACAGGATGTTCTGAAATGGGATTTTGGAGCATGCGTGAGTGAGGGAAGATGCATGAGTGGATATGGAGGTAGGATAAGGGTCTGAAGTGGCCTAGGAACTGATGGATGGAGCTAAGGAATGGCGAGGATGGTTCAATTTGTTCAAGGGAGAGTGAAGCAATGTTGCACAAAAATTAGGGTTTTGGGAGCGAATGGCAAACGTGAAGCAAGGGTTCTAAGTAGAGGGTGGAATGGATGGTGCTGATGGAGAATAAGCAGATGAAGGAGTGGTACAGGTGCTCTGCAAGTCATTTTTCCAATCTGAACCAACAAAGACTTATGGATTCAAAGACTTAATTACGTTGACCTAATTTGCTAGTTGTTAGTAAAGAGAATGAACAGAAGTGTGACCTGCAATGAAACCATGTATTTTAACTCATGCAAATAATCAAATGAAAGTTTGAACTTGTAACCAACTTCTACACATGAAAATCAAACACTAGTGATTGCATGGCAAAGAAAAATCAGTGTTTTTGTGGGCAGCAAAGTCATCCTAGTCACAGCTCCTGATCCCACTAAGGGAGAGGTGAAACCACAGATGTTTGTTGGCCCTTTTCTTGAAGCTTTTTCTGTTAACAACCTATCAACTAAATCTGAGCATGAAAAGCTATTTTAGACATAAAAAAACAAACTAAATAACAACACAAGAGTTAGCTCTAAATAGCAGATTTTATTCTAAGAATGCAGCAAACACATAAAGATAAACAAGGGAGGTACTGGGCGCTTGAGATGGGCCCAACCCCAAGAGCTACAGCCTCCCAAGAGAGATTTAGAGCTGGTGCAAAGATGGATTCATCTTTATTAATCAAGAATGAAGAGTTACATCAAAACTGTCCACAAGGAGAGCTTGAGAATGAGCTGAAAGCAAAGCTAATCTATTGCCTACAAATCGAATTACAAAATGACTACAACAAGGCTATGAAATGACTAACTACTAGCTACTATCTACTGGCTAACTAGCTAACATCCACTGGCTAACAAAATGACTAACTGGCTAACCAAAATGAGGCCCTAAGCCTTCTTATTTATACAAATTGAGGACCCAACAGTCCTCCTAAACTTTAGGGACTCGGCTGCCCAAGACTTGGAGTTAACAGCAGTCCTACTTGACTTGCTTGGCTGCCCTTGTGCTGATTGATTCGGTGGCCCTTTAACTCCGAGCTGATGGTGGAGAATTCGAGGTAAGGGCCCATAAATGAAGGGGACACCTTCCTACAAATCCTCTAGCTTGTTCTCCCACGAATTTGGCTGCCAAGTGCTCATTAAGACCTTCAATTTTGTCTCCAAGTTGACCAAAAAGGCTACACAGAGCACCCATTAGACTTGTTGGCATAATGACTAACCAAATTCACTCTATTAACATAAAAATAATCAAAAACTTGCAATAACCCAATGAGAATGATGGATTAAGTCAACTTAGGAGGTTGAATGAGCCCAAATAATTGTCCATTTTTGGGGCTCATCAAATGGCAGGCTTGTCATCTTGCAAATTGACAGAGTCAGTGGAGGTTTGTGTGGTTTCTAGCTCAAGGGCTTCAAAGATGGGCTTTCTAAACACTTCACTCTTCACCAACTCAACCAGAGGCACAGATATTTTCAATTTTTGAACTTCTGACTCAAAGCTGAAAGAAGAAGATGACTTATCAGAACTTTACCTCTTGAACTAGAGCTTTGAGGATGACTGGATCAGCTGCTGGTCTTCTTTGCCTGCTATTATGTGACTCTGTTTGGACAACAGCTCTTTGTGTAGGATTTTCTTTGAAATTATTTTCATTCGACCTCAGGTTATATCTTTGCTGCTGTTTATCTTGTAGGACCGCTTCTCCGTCCCATGTTTGACTATTTTGCTCCTGAAGCAATGATTGTTCATAATCAGCCAATGACAAAAATGCAACGCTGCCGTTATCTTCCATGCAGTGAATATCATCCTCATCTTCTTCAAATTGTTCCTCCTCCATGACTACATTTTGGAAGGGAGCTTTGACCTTCTGATCTTCTTTTGAATCTTCACCCCTCTGCATAATTTGTAACTGCTCATTTGCTCTTCTGAAGGGATTTGGATTTCTTGGAGAAAATGTGTTTTTCTACCTTGTTTTCCCTGAATTCTGTTCAACTTTCAGCTTAGAAATTTCAGCAGCCAATGACTCTATCATCTTGGTCATTCTGTCTAATTTAGGCTCTGAAGAAGATGCAGAAGAAGTAGAAGCCTGACCTCTCTGCCGCCTTCTGTCAGCTTGATTTTTTTACTTTTCTGCTGCCATGATATTAGATTCCACCTCCAGTGTTGCATCCTACATGTCTGCTAGAGTAGCACACCTCCTTTCTCTCAATAATAAGCAGAAATTAGAGTCAAAAGCATTGGCATAAGTGAGTTTGGTAGATGTAGGAGTAGTCTTTACCTCAGCTGGTATCTTACTGTACATACGATTGAATATTTTATTAAAATCAGGTATTGATTCCCCATTTTCCTTCTTCAGATTACCAAACTCAGTATGGTAATACAACAAGTCCTTTTTATCTCCCCATTTCTTAAAAAATGCATCATCTAATTCTTCAATATCTGTTATATATCTCTAGGGTAATTCTCTAAACCACTTCCTAGCCTCTCCATCAAGGCTCTGGACAAAAACTCTCATCCACACGTCATTTTCACTTATATGTAAATTATCAGCATTACTATAAAAAGCTTCAAGGTGTTCTTCTGCCGTTACTCCCTCTATACCAGTGAATTTAGGCATATATTTCTGATATTCTCCCATAGGCATAGGATTTAAAGGCACAGGCAATACCAATGGTCCATATCTGGCAGCTACAATTCTTTCTATCCTCGTAGGTGCTTGCTATCCTGCCATGATTGGAATATTTGGAAGAATAGTAGCAGATTGAATGGTAGGGAGTAATACGATGGACGGTAGAGATAAAGGGATGTTTTGGACTGTATTGGAAGCTTTCTTTGGACTGAGATTCAAAGGGGAACTAACTGAACAAGGGGCTGAACTAATCTCTAAAGGTTTTTTCTTATTAACAGTGTTGTGCTCTAAATCTTCAAACTGCAAATCTTCAGCAACAACTTTATCTTTCAGAGATGCATGAGATTTCTTAGGCTTACCTAATCCTGATGCCCCTTTCTGTGAAGCTTTCTTGGATTTAATAGTCCTCTCAGGTTCATGCACTGATTCAGCTAGAGATTTCTGAGTATTTCTTCGAGTATGTTTCACGAACTGAGCCAAAACTTCAATGTGGAGTCGCCAAATGATTGTCTTCCTCCAATGGAGTTGCCAGATAGATGATTACAACTAGAAACTGTGTTCAAACCTTGTCTATCATCAAAGCTTGAAGCTGTGTCGTTCTCCAGGGAAGCTAAGCTTCAATTCTCCTCTCCCCGGCAAGGGCGCCAATTAATGTTATCACCCCAAGAAAGTCTCCTAGGTTGTATCTCAAAGATGCTCAGGAACATTACAACGTCAATAAAATGTTGGATATATGGTGGATGAATTAAATAAATGTTTCATATTCAAGCCAGATAACCACTTTTACTGTGCTTGGCCCCAGACATGGGTGAACACCCCCAGACTACAAGGCTTTTAACCACCAATTACTCACAGTTTTAAAGAAAATGTGATGATGGAGAACATTGATCATACCAGCAAATGCACAGGACCCTATGATGGCCAACTACAACCAGTTTAAAGGTCTATAAATCTGTTTTCTAATACACAGACGGGATGACAGCTCTCTGGCATTAAAAATAACAGAAACTTGCAAACAAATTCAATGATACATGCTAAATTCTAACATAGAGGTGGGATGACAACCCCTCTAATGCTAAACATCAACAGCACATGAAATAATGCATAACAGGCATAGCCTGGAACAAAGAAGGAGAAGTGGAAAGTGAGCAATTAACAGCAAAAGAAGCTTGTATTAGCTGGAAATGAAGACCAAAAGTTGCAGGTTACACAGTAGTTAAAGTCTCCAGAAGTTGAAGCTTACAACAGAATAACACTCATCAACCTCATTACATCTTTTTTCTGAGTATATATAGAATTTGTTTACAAAAACACTCTGCTGAGTTCCATGAGGAGGGGTCATAATGGACCATCCACTCATATTAACTCTTCTGATAATTTGTCTGCTACAATCTGATGGTCTTAATGAATAAATCGACCTTTTTTCTGCTCTGTTGTCCTTTTCTGAGCATATGGAATGTAATGTGTACAAGGCTCCATGACTGATTAATACCTTGATCTGCTCGAGGTCGTCCTTCTTGTCCTTGACTGTGCTGTTACATGAATGCAGGTAGCTGAGAATTTAACGCGCAGAGTATTGAATCATCCCTTCCTTCTTCGCGCTCACAAAACAGGCCGAAAACACTGGAAAATGCATGAAAATGGACGATGGCCTGCGAATGAATACTGACCGTTGGATAGCTCAGGTGGACGGCCAAGATCACTTGGTGGGCAGTGCTAGGAGAAAACAGGAGCGCGATTGAATATTAGCCGTGGATCTGACAAATCGGATAGCGGAGATCGGTGTATGGAAGCCATCGAGAGAAAACAGGAATGGAGGGACGAGGGCCGTCCGATCGCAAGATTGACGATCGGACGGTTGACGGGCGGCAAAGATGATCGGCAGTTAATGCGCGGGGAGCCGTACCGGAAGGGCGGTAAGCGGTTTCCCCGCACCGCTTTTGGCGCTCGGCGGTATCCGTATGTAACGATGCGATGCAATTAAAATATGACACGTGGCCGACGGGAAACCACTTCCCCGCAGGTTAACAGTCGAGCAGGTTGGTGGAGTGGGGGAAGCGTCAATGGTTGGATCTCCACGGGAAGATCGGACGGCTGAGAGAAAAGGCACGGTTAATGCACATAGTTGGTTGATATGACAGGTAAAAGGCCCGCCAGGTTATGTTTTTTAGTATCTGCGCGTTATAAAGGGTTAGGGCCTTAGCGCCGGGGTTTAAATAAAAATGGACTAATACAGGGTTTTATAGGGTTATCGGAGTTTTAAGAGGTTAACGGGATTTATAAAGGTTTTTCGGGGGTTTATAGGTTTTGAACAAAAAGAAGCCCGAGAGCCCGAAAAAGGGTTTATGAGGGGTTTAAGGAGAATGAGGAGGATTTAAGGGGAAGGAGGAAACGGAGGTGTGGGAGTTATAAGGAGAAAAGGGAAAATGAAGGAGAAAGCATGAAAAACTGCCGCCAGCCTTGTACAACCAAACCAACACTGCTTCAACACCTATTTTGATCCATCAAGCATCAAAGAACACAGCAGAGCTAATAGGTTCTAATGTAAGGAAATCTTCCATAGAATGTATCGATTGTGGCTAGACCCATTATCAGGCTAGAGGAATTGTTTGTGTCTGCACTCATAATTTTACTTCACCACAAATTGGCAACTCCACTAGGGAGCCAATCCTTATGTTTGTTTGCTTGGAATTTCATGGTTTTGTGTGAACTTTTCTAGTTTTTCCATTTCCCTTTAGTATTGTTTGTTTTCCTTTGCTTACTAGTATGGGTTTGAAATTGATAATAGCAAGTCTGGTCTCAAATTTGGAAAAAAAAAAAATCTTAGCATCCTCACTCAGTGCACATAATTCGTTGGCAGTCGTGCCAATCAGTGCGATATGCTGTGAAACAGCCACATCGACCCCCTTCTGGTGCTTGTTTCCAGTTAGGCAATCACATCGATGCCTGTAAGTGAAGATTAGGGTTTTCCCCAAATCTTGGCCAGTGTGTTTCTCTCATGATTTCGACCCTGTAAGCTTTTTAGACCGTCTTCTCCCTTACTAGAAAGCTGCTTTTCATTTGGTTTGTTTTCTTATTGATTTGTCATCTTTTCTCTTGATTTCTTGGGTCATTGGATGGTTAGTGGCACTAGGGCATCTAGGTTGTCATCCATTCAGTTGATTGTGAACTTAGTAACTCAAGTTATTGGTGCATTTACTCCTTGCATTTCGTTTATGGTCCTTCTACGGATTTGACCTCCATTACACAAGTTTGAAAGGTTTTCGTTTGCTTGTCTAAACGTTTCTTTTCCAGCATGGATCACATTGCTTGTCTTGTTTTTGGGTAAAGTCAGTGTTTTCCAATGGTGGTTTTAAAAGGAAAATGATTTTTTCCTTGTTCATGGCGCCGACGGCGTGATAGGATATTTTAATCACCCTCAGCCGGCGTGATTCCATGCCCAAAACTCGCTTCAACTGAGGGAAAACTTTTTTTGACAAAACCACCCTCAAAAATCCAAAAAATGGATGAAAATAGGAATAAGTGGTATGGAAATGGAGCTTAAGGCTTTGGCTCTTACCTATAACTAGCGGCTCGGCGAATGACCTCCTGGATCTCCCGTAATCTGCTCAAAAACAATTAGGGCAAAAGTGGGTGAAAAGTTTTTCACAGCAAGTTAAAATGGTAAATGGTAAAAAATATTTACTTTTCCTCCCTTTTACTCAGTTTTTCATGAAATATTAGGTTTTCTAAATGTTTCGACCTATTTTGCCTCAAGAATTGGATAATGCACTTTACCTTTTTGCACAGTGACGGGTGGTGGATGTTCGACGATGATGCCAAGTCATGTTTCAGCGCTTTTCTCGACTCGTAAAACTCATATGAAAAGATTGCCGAGTATTTTTCCCTTTTGACTCGTAAAAGAGAATAAAATGGGGGGTCTACTTTCAAGCTCTTTTCCGACCCTTTAAAAACAAAAATATAGTTGAGCCCTTGTCGTTTTGAACTCGTTAACGGATGTGAAACGTCGTGTGCCCAATATACTTTTACCCCTTTTTTAGGCTAGGATGCACTATTTACGAAAAAGGTACTCCTTAACTGAAATGGTCAAGTGGTTCTGTCAAGTATCATTTTCTACCTTTTCAGGCTCGAGAGACACAAGTGTATGAAAAGGGACCATGTGGAGTTTTCTTTTTTGTGTCTTTTTCAAACTCTCTAAACATGAAAAAGGTACCGAGTTACACCTTTGTCAGACTCGTTAAAATATTAAATGACACTGGATTTGTCACCATGAAGAATATGAGCTTCTCCTTCCTAGGGCTTGTTAAACTTACTAGGTCGGATTCGTCCGAAGGATGAACTTACAGTGCAAGCATATGCTATACCCTTCAAGCTTGTGATTAAAAATAATTGGGGTACTTTCCAGAAATGGCGGGGGAAAATTTGGAAAATCTAATCAGTTGTGTTGGCAACTCACTCTTGAACATGACACTTTCTGTTTCATGTCGGGTTGGGATATCCTCCTTTGTATCTTTTACCTTCCTGGGTTGGGGCGATCCTTTTTACCTTCCATTTGATATCTGCCACGTCATCATGACCACCAATCCTATGGATCCACAAGCTGCCAAACTTCCAGTAGTGTCGCTGATATGTTCAAGAGTTGTCCTTCTGCAGTTACACTTACCTCTGATTCTCTGTATCATCCAAAATCATTTTTCATCCCTTTGTCTCGTTTCGATGATGTGGGATACATTATGGCCCTCCTTCAACAGGGTCACTTCCTATTGACTTAAGCTCATTATCTAGGAAGTTAACAGAGAGACTCCCTTCCGGTACCTTAGAGTTTGCATATCCTAATGGCAGATTCTTCGTAATTGGCAACAAGTTCACATCATTGGCTTTCAATCGAAGGATTTCACAGGTGTTCGACTTTAGTTCCTCTATTCACATTCCGTGGATTGTGCTGCTAGTACCTTGAGGACCATTGTCATTATTGGTGGTTTCACGCTTGTTAATGGTTCACATCATTGACTGGTAATCAAGCGATTTTCTAGCATGTTCGACATCAACGCATCAATTCGCATGTTATAATTTGTAATTTGATCGGGTCGTGTTGGAGCATAAGACCCTAGGCTCAGATCACAAAAGTCCAGGTTGCAAAGCGATGTGACATAATTGTGTTGATATACATGTCTCTTTCATATGGATGGATGCGACCATACCATGAGTTATCATACGTGATCCTTCTCATTATTGGATGGCTACGACCATACCTTGGTTTCGATATGATCCTCTTTATCAGATGGTTGCACCTGGATCCATTTATATGATCATTCTATGGATAGATGTGTCCATACCATGATTCATATATCATTTGACAGGGCTTTCAGTTATGTATATGTATTTGTACTTGCTTGCAGGTTTTCTGACTACACACTGCGGTTCCCCGCACTGATTCATAAATAATTTCATCCCTCACTCTAGTTCAGCCTTCATGCTTTAGGGGGCATATGTTACACAACTTTCTGTCACTGTCCCTGTACTCCCCTTTCCTTGATCCTAGAGGACTTCTACAGTGAACCCTACATGCTTTCCCTTCATGAAGAAACTCCCATTGTGTCCCTCTTCATGAGCGGAACAATTCCTTTTTGCACCATTTCCCCAAAATCTTATGTTTTTCCCAGTTTACAAGACCAGCGCTAATTACCCTTATCCTCCTCATGCCGATATGAAAGGATTAACACTGTCCCTAGCACCGACCGGAGCAACTGAGCTTTGTTTCGGTTGCGCCGATCCTCTTTTGGAAAGTTTTTTAAATAAGGAGCCGAAGCTTCCAGCTCTAGAAGCTTCATAACGGAAGTCTAGTAAATGGTTGAGCCAGATGGATTCAAGGATGTTAGTTTGGGCTGCTTTCCCCTATAAGGATGGAACTACCTCAAGATATAAGACATTTTCCCATGAGAAGAGGAACCATCTCCCATCCATTAATGCTATATAAACCTCCATTTTTCCCAAGCACAAGCTAGTGTTAATGTTGGTGTGATATTGCTAATTAAGTTTGGAGTAAACAAGAAGCTATTCATAGTTGTAGCTCTCTAGTTGTGTGAGGGAGAAGTTTGAATTTGGTTTAGTGTGAAACCTAAAGGGAAGAACCTTAAAACTATCATTGTTGAGGTCATCATGGAATGCTAATGGAAGTGTGTGGGAACGTGGTCTTGTCGGAGGAGAACAACAATGTCAAGACAATGGTTGTAATCTCTTCTTGATTCAATATATATGCAACTATTGATTGATTTCCTACATAATGTGTCATATCACATGTTTATGACTTAATGTTTCTTGACTTGTTAAGTAGGTTGAATTACAATTTGTTTATTATCACAAATGTTGTTTGTTGTTGTTTGCTTGTTTCAGGTGTTCAAAGAAGGAAACGAGAGATAGTTGGAGCGAGAAAGCAAGGTCATCACCAAACGGGATAAGCATACTAAGAGGTAGGCCCTCTTAATTGGTTCTAACCTAAGGAAATCTTCCATAGAATGTATCGGTTGTGGCTAGACCCATTATCGGGCTAGAGGAATTGTTTGTGTCCGCACTCATAATTTTACTTCACCACAGTGTTCCCTTCCCGTGCTTCAGGGGTATGCTATTTTAATTGTAATGGTGGGTTTTGGTTAATATATCATCCAACTTAGGGCACCAAAACTAGGTAGGTCGTGGGGTTTGAACTCAGATCACCTACCAACAACTATGCTTTAATTGGGGTGAGCCAACCATTCCACGTACGAGACAAGAATTTGATATGTTCATCGTCCATTTTTTTTAGAAACCCTTACATTTTAATGCAATGGAGGGGGAACAAAGATGAGATCATGGAAAAGGATCTCTCAACCACAACAATGGGTTTCTGGAGCAGCAGATTTAGGACCAGGCCTGTGGAACCTTACAAGATGCTTTATTTAATGAAAAACAATTTCTAATCTATATAATGTTTTAAAATTTATATTAAAAATATTTTAAAAATTTTATGAATCTTATTACATTAAGATTTATTTAGATTTTGGATTCGACGCTAGGGTTTCTGCGAAGACCTGTAATGGCAGGACCTTTGGACGGAAGCCACCAGATCTGATAGCGGCAGTGCAGCAGCTCACAGGCTGCAGGCTTTGGCAGATGGCAATGATGAACCCCCGCTAGGGGGAAGGAGGGATGCCTCCTCCAGTAAACGACATCCAGCCAAGGCATAGCGAAGGTTCAGAAAAGGAACAGGGGCATACTGAGAGGAATAACGACAATAGTCAGCAGAAGCAGACAGAACAGGCACAGCCAGACAAGCCAAAAGTGAGCTCATCTACATGTAAGCCAGTAGCCACGATAAGGCCAAAAGTGGAGCTACCCAGTCATCGAATCAACGCCAGAATTCAATATATGAGAGATCATGCTCTCATAGGTAAATTTATAGGTTTTTGGCCAAATGAGAAAGCCTTGAGAGCCTGGATCAATGTTAAATGGCACCCAAAAGGACACATATCCTTGCATCTTGGGCCGAAGGGGTTTTTTACCGCAGTCTTCAACTGCTTGGAAGACAGAAACAGAGTATTTGAGGGAGGGCCGTACTTCTTCAACTCTGCCAGGCTATTTCTCAGAGAATGGGTCGCACGATTCAATCCGGATAAGGAAGATCTAAGCTGGGCACCGGTATGGATCAGGCTGTATGGATTGCCATGGGAGTACTGGGAAGAAGACTCGCTCAAAGCTATCGGCAAGGTATTGGGAGATTTTGTGAAGGTAGCGGAAGACACAAAAACGCAGAGATACACCTCTTACGCACGGATCTGCGTCTACATGGATCTGAAGCAACCCCTGCCTGATACGGTAAGTCTCGATCATGAAGATACGGAATGGATCCAGTTAATTGATTATGAGCATGTACCCTTTAGGTGTAGAAAATGTCATGATCTAGGGCACCTTTATAGAGATTGCCCGTTAAACAGCAATCCTCCAGCGCAAGTTGACCAGGAAAACCAGCCATTGGACGGTTTTACAAAGGTGACAAATCGAAGAAGAGGACATAAAAAACCTGCAGTCCAGACAAAGGCAGCTCAAAAGGACCCATCAAAGCCCTCCACAAGCAACAGCTTTGAAGTCTTGGCAAATGAAGAGGTGCAGGATCCGGATCTCTTGACCTCCAAAGGAAAAATATCTACCCAGGACAAAACTGAAGGATCCCAATCTCAAACAGGGGAAAAGAAGGCGGAACAAGATGGCAATACTACCAAGACTGCGTCAAAAACCTGGAACCTCCCGGAAATGGAGATAGATAATACGGACCCAGTTACAGGAAAAGAGAAGGAGGGAGAAGGAAGTCATCAAGAACCTCAGATCATGGATGAGGACACGGAATCAATAGATATTGGCGAGCTCGATATTCTGGGTCTAGAACAAGCATGCAAAACAGGGAATTTCGACAAAATACCTGACAGACAGGTGGATAACCTAGTGGAAGTACTTAACAAAGCCCAAAAGAAATACTCCTTAGGGGTTCAAATCGGCAGTCAATGGGATGGGAAATTCATCACCAAAGACAACAAAAAGCGAGGAAGAAAAACGGCTTTAGAACGAACCATCAGGATCAGTGAAGTCTTGGTTGAATCAGGCAGATATGCCAAGCTAACAAAGTACTACAAAAACAACCCCAAACCTTCCCAATGAAGATGATTTCTTGGAATATAAGAGGGCTCAATGGCCCAAAGAAAGGAAGACTTTTAAAAAATATGCTTATGGAAGAAAAACCAGCAATCCTTTTTTTGCAGGAGACAAAATGTAACTTGGCAGTCTTGGAAAAAGTTGCAGCAAAAGCCTGGCCGGGGGGCTAGTCACAGCTGTAGATGCTCAGGGAGCCTCAGGAGGACTTGCAGTGCTCTGGGATGCAAGAACGATCCAATTAAGTAACATACATGCTAACAAAAACTTCATACAGGCTATTTTTCATATTTTGGGGACTAATATCCACGACCACATAACAAATGTGTACTTCCCTCAAGAAACCCAGCACAAGATAGAAATCCTGGAAGCCTTAACACAACTTAATGCAAAAAGGACTTATCTGATTTGGGTCTCAGGCGGAGATTTTAACATGATCGCTTCTATAGAGGAAAAGAAGGGAGGGAGATGCAGAACAAACAGGGACGGCTCAATATTAAAAGATTTCATTCAAAATAACTGGTTAATAGATATTCCTACAAACAATGGCCTCCACACTTGGAATAACAAAAGAGCAGCACCTATGCAAGTAGCCTCGCGCCTAGATCGATTTTTGATTTCCGACAATGCAGTGCATATAGGGGGAGAATTTACAGCCTCCATCCTCCCTTACTCAGGTTCGGACCATTGGCCCATAGCCCTACACTGGAACCGACCGGGTAGTAGCACATGACGGCCATTTCGGTTTGAGGCTTTCTGGTTGACACATCTAGAATTCCATGAATTTATCAGATCAACTTGGCAAAATTTCAATCCAACGGATGGGACAAAAATGTCTATATTCCACAGGAAGTTGAAGCACCTCAAAGAGCAAATAAAGCGCTGGAACAAATCCATTTTTGGCAACATATTCAAATCAAAGGAACTCCTCACCCAAGAAATGAAAGATATTCAGCAAAAAATGATCTCTGAAGGACGTTCTGAAGAATTAGTCCAGAAGGAGCAGGTTATAGAGAATAAAATCCTCGAACGAGACCTCCAGGAGGAAACTCTCTGGAAGCAGAAATCGAGAGTCAGATGGTTGAAGGAAGGTGAAAAGAATACGAAATTCTTTCACAAAACCACCGTCCAAAGAAGAATGATCAACCAAATCTCCTATGTCTACAATGAACAGGGAACCAAAATTGAAACCCATGAAGGAATAGAACAGGATTTTATCAACTATTTCAAGAAGATGAATCAAGAACCCAACATAGATAGAACAGAGGCCATTGACACAATCATCGGGCAGATACCAAGATTAATCACTGAAGATCACAACACTCTCCTTCTCAAACCTGTAAGTCTTCAAGAGGTCGAAACCGCGGTGAATCAACTCAAAGCAGGGAAAGCGCCAGGACCAGATGGGTTTACTTCTAATTTTTTTCAGCACTTCTGGGAACTAATCAAATGGGAAGTCTGGCAGGTGGTGGAAGAATCGCGTACGCTCAGATGGATGTATCCAGCCCTGAACGCAACTTTCATCGCCTTAATTCCTAAAGCAGAGGAATCCAATACTCCAGATAAGTACAGACCTATCGCTTTATGCAACATCATATACAAGATTGTCTCCAAGGTCATAGCATTGAGACTGAAGCCCATGCTTCCGCTCATTATATCTCCAGAACAATCTGGTTACGTAGAAGGAAGACAGATCACGGATGGGATTATTTTAACCCATGAAATAATACATTCCCTCAAGCAATCAAAACAACCAGGTATGCTTCTCAAAATCGACTTATCTAAAGCTTTTGACAGCATCTGCTGGGATTATTTGCAAAAAATCCTCAAAGCTTTTGGCTTCGCCCCCCCTGGATCAGATGGATCAGCAATCTTCTATCTTCCTCGTTCTTTTCCATTCTCATCAATGGCCTTCCATCCCCCACCTTTCGTCCCTCTAGGGGCATTAGACAAGGGGACCCTTTATCGCCCTTTTTGTTTGTCATCTTAGCAGAAGGCCTAGGACGCAGCATAAAATCGGCCATTCTCTCCCGCAATCTAAAAGGTCTAGCCCTCCACCAAGCCCCCGCTGTCTCGCACCAACAATTTGTTGACGATAATATGTTATTCGGTCACCCCTCTGTGCAAGAAGCGCGCTCTTTTAAAGCCATTCTTGATAATTTTTCTAATGCCTCAGGAGCCCTCATCAATAATGTCAAATCTCAAATCTTCTTTTTTAACACTCCTCCCTCTACCCAACAAGCTATAGCACGCATTCTCAGTTTCACCATAGCGTCCCTTCCTTCTAAATACTTAGGAGCTCCTCTAATTGCTTCAGCTCTCAAGCATTCTTCTTGGACCAGCCTTTTAGAAAAATTGGAGGCCAGACTATTCCTCTGGACACACAGAGCTTTAAATCTGGCCAGTAGGACAGTGCTAATTAAAGCGGTTCTGCAATCTATGCCTCTCTACCTTTTCTCCATCCTGGCAGCACCGAAATGGGTTCTCAAAGCCATCAAGAAGTTGCAGCATAACTTCCTATCGGGATGCTCGGGGCCAAACAGAAAGTGGGCTTTAGTCAAGTGGGAGAAGGCTTGCTTACCTAAAAAAGCAGGAGGGATTGGGCTAAGAGATCCTGAACAAAGCAACAAAACAATGGGGGCAAAAATCTGGTGGAGGTGGCTCTCAAACTCAAACACCCCCTGGGCAGTCTTATGGACAGCGAAATATGCTAGAAACTTGCCCTTAGAGGAGAGAATTAGAATGTCGGAAGTCAGTAAAGGCTCGATCATCTGGAATTCAGCAATCCAACATCGAGATTTAATTCAAAAACATAGCTTCTGGGAAGTGAAAGATGGCCTTTCAGCACGGTTTTGGGAAGACTCATGGCAGCAGCTTCCAAATCTCAAAGATAGCATACAGGGAATTGCAGAACGAGAAATCAACCAGCTTGACAAGGTAAGTTACTTCTGGAAATCACAAACCACCCAAGAATATAGAGAATGGAAAGAAGCTTGTCATATCTTACCTTACAGCTCGGAGCAGATTCAACTTTCTCTATCCTCAGAGCTTCAAAAACGAAAAATTCTAAAGCTAGCAGGTATGGATACTCTTAGATGGGGATATGAGGAAAAGGGGATCTTCACAACCAAGGAAGCTTACAAAATCATCATTAAAGACAGAGTAGTCAAAGACAAAATATGGGACAGAATTTGGAATCCTCCTATTTGGCCGAAGGTTTCAACCTTTCTGTGGCTTCTTTCACACAACAGAGTTCTAACATGGGACAACCTCAGGAAAAGGAATTTCTATGGACCATCTATATGTCTCAACTGTAATCAGGAAGAAGAATCAGCTTTACACCTCATGCAAAACTGTCAGCTCGGAAGGAAATTGTGGGAAAAGGTCATATTCCGATGTCAGAGGGATGGCAGAGTGATGGGGGATATCACCGGCACCCTCCACAACTGGACTCAAAAGCCATATCAAAGCAAGGTTCTAAACACTCTTTGGCAAATCATACCGGGACTACTGATGTGGAACATTTGGAAGGAGAGAAACAGAAGGATTTTCAAAAATCAATCAATGACATTGGAGCAGATATGGAATGGGATACACCATAACATCAGAGAAACTTTATCTATTAAAGGCTGGTCTAAGGAGGACTTCCCATCGCATCCGCAGGAACAAGCTATATGGGACAATTGGCAGATAAAATTACAAGATCCAACTTCTGCCAATGGAAATACATCTAATCATCAAGGGAACTCTGCGAGCTGGTCCCCGCCACCAATCAATGTGTTTCAACTTAATTTTGATGGAGCGTCGAAAGGAAATCCTGGTCAAACAGGATATGGCGGAGTCATCAGAGATTACCAGGGTAAGCCCCTCATATCATTCTTTGGTTCGATAGGTTGGAATACCAATAACGCAGCGGAATTGGAAGGCCTATGGAGAGGACTAACTCTAGCACAGGAGCAAAAGTTCCTCCCTCTGATAGTTGAAGGGGACTCCCAAATTCTTATCAATATGGCATTAAAAATTCAACAGGGATCCCCGGTACAGAAGGTCAGCAGTAGCTGGAGAATGGCCACTAGATTGGAGCGTCTTCAACAATGGCTCAACAACAACCAAGCTATCTCCTTCAAGCATATCCGAAGAGAAGGGAACAAACTAGCAGATTTTCTTGCCAATATTGGAGTGGACAGTGGGAGAGAATTCTTTGCAGGATCACTACAAGACATAGCCTCGGAGAACCAACTTTCTACCTTCCATTCCATATTAACAAGAGATATGCAGTCAAGACAAGAACCACACCCGGATGCGGGTGTCAACATGAGAAGTTAATGTCACTGCATGAGCAGATGGTAGCGGGCGAGGAGATAGGCTGGCGCAAGCGGCATTAGGTGGGCATTTATGGTTCATTAATACCGGCACGCTATCAAGATACGCTGAGGGAGGATATCAGCACGAGCGACGCCGGCGTGGGACGCCATCATAGAGCAAGTAGGCGACTTTTGTCAGAGCATCAAGTCCCATTAATGAGGAATTGGGTGAACAGCAAGTGCGGTAAGTACAACAGGATAATGAGATCAAGATCTATATCAATTTCCCAGAGCCCGGCACTCTCTCTGGTTCATTCTAGCAGAGATATCCCAGGTCGAATTGGTTCACAAGAGTTAGGTACAGTGCCAAGCATTTGGAGGTTATCAGCGCTCCACCGAAACCTGCAACAGGTCGGCCTCATCTGCTTATCTCTTCTTGCTAGTATGGCTCGATCTCGCGGTGGTTCCCGAAGGGGAAGAAATTCAGGCACACGGGGGAGGGTTAGAGGAAGGGGAGGTCCTGCTCCTCGACGCATCTCCCGGCTTGTTTCAGTCTCACCTGCTTCTCCACCTTCCGATCACTCTGGTCCATCGCACTCCAGTTCTGTCCACACCTCCCGCTACACTTTCAAGAGCAAGCTTCACAAGCCTACTATCTCTGCCACTATCACGGTCATCTTCTCAGAGGAAGAAGATGACCTTCCTGGCTCTGCCGAACATTCAATTGATCGAAATCTCTCCCAGAATTCCAAGGACACTCAAGGAGGCAGGGTAGAGGTTACCCCCAATCTTCCAGAGATGCAGCAAGATGAAGGTCATGAAGAGGATGAAGGTCCTCAGCAAACTGCCTCACACGAGGAGGTCATTTTCTGTGTACCGGCGCAGTTCTCTGGCACTGTTCTGTATCCGGTGATGCCTCCTGGTCGCAGTATTACGGATGTTGAAGACAATGTAATGATTGATTGGGTCAGTTCTCCGGGCAAAGCCAATAGCGACGATGCAGAGTTACCACCTCGGGCAGAATCAATCAACGGCGAGGATTGATGGAGAAGATCAGACGGCGGAGGAGGATTTCGGAAGGCCTTTTTTGGCGGAACTTTACGCCCCGAAAAGTCAGACTTGATGATGTCAGGCGAAAGCCACGCGTCAACAGGAGGCTTTATCGGGCTCGTCCTTACGGAAACCGCTCGTTGGTCGACGGCGGTCCGATAAAATGGTGGTTTTAGTCACGCAGTTTTGTGCTGCCGCTAATGTCCTCGTCAACCTTTTTTCATTGTAATGCTCTATCGTCCTCTTGTTTGTGCTTTTTGGTGGTGATGTCTAGGGATATTGAGTCCTGGGCTCTCGTTTTTACTTATGAAAACAAACAGTCAAGCGCCGAGGGCCAGAATTTTTCAAACAGAGGGCTGGCTTTAGCCCCCTCCGAGGTTGCTACCTCTTTGTAAATATTTTTCTCTTTTCATTTTACTTAATAGAATAGTCTTTACTCAGAAAGAAAAAAAAAAAAAAGATTTATTTAGATTTTTAATTATATAACTTATCGTGACTTGGAAATTATCAACTAAAAAGCATGAATTGTGGGTCTTGCATGCCATCAACTCTAAATCACATGGTGAATTGCATGACAAAAGAACCATTAAGGATTTATATATGTTAAATACTATATTACATGTTAATTGATTATGGACGTACATTAGTATATATTTTATAACACACATAAATATCAATATCAATACTTACAACAACCTTATGCTCACATTGTCTACATTTATTCAAGAATCCATATCTTATTTCTATTTCATTGCAATATTCATTTACTAAATAAAGTAAATATATACACTAGAAGATTCACTCTATAAGATACTCACATCATGCCATTATATGAATGGGATCAAGACACCACAATAAGAATCATTCCAAAAGATACTTTTACCGCACTATTGATGACCAACTAACTAAGTTTTTACATTTGAATCTTATATCTTGGAGCCTATACCTATTAATAGAGAAGCAAACAAATTCTCTCCTCTATATACTAATAATTTTGCTTTGTTTGTAAATAATAATGCTAAAAGGAATCACATGTCATCCTTCCATGAATATAAAGGAGGTGTTTCTAAGCTCATCCATGTCAAATCCCTAAAAGCTCCAAGATATCGATCTCCAAAGAAACCACAAGTGGAAACTACATTTTATATTTCATCCATGTCCTTAGTTGTGAGCACAGGGGCTTCACTCAATGAAACTTTGACACATCACGTGTGTTCTTGGCATACTAAACAATACCCTTAATTTGACTATATATTGGAAAATACCTCTAAAAATCACATTATTTAATGCCCTACCATTATGAACCCAATACGCCTTCCCAATTTAAAAAACCCTACTTTCACTAGATATTGTAGGTATCCATTTTTCATTAACATTTTTTGATACCCCTTTATATTTGTTGATTAACTTTGAGCTCCATTTTTTATACCTATCAATATAAAAACCCTCTACCCCCTATTATATGTTCAATATATTATGTCATTTTTTCCTCAATATATATCCCCCAATATGAATGCACGTGGTATGATATTACTTCCCCGGTGAAGACCCTGTGGTTGTGAGCTTAACATAAAGAGAACCAATATTCTCTTCTAAATTTTTTACTTTGGTAGTTCCAGGAATTGATGAAACATCATCTCCCTGATGGTGAACCTAGCAAGTGCAAGTTGCCCTAGAGAGCATCCCTTCCTTGAAGCTATTTCCTTTATCTTTTCAATATTCTCTGCTTTTGGCATTGTTTGTATAAATAAATAAAAAAATTGATCAATAATTTTATAAAAAAGGCTCAAAAATGAATGAACAATAATATGCAACGTTATGAATGCAGCCATTAATAGAAACTATAAAGATAGACATTGATTTATAATTATTTAGTGTAAATTTTAGTTTTTACCTTCATTAACAAGCCCATCAATCACACTACCATTGTAATTTCTTTTCTAAGTGTAATCAATTTTAGTTTTACACTGCAAATACATTAACAGAAAATAAATTTAAAACATAATTTTTAAATGCTATAGTAATATATATAATGGCATATCATTATGATGGGATTTATTTCCACATTAATACTCTTCCAAAAATATCATATGAATTTCTAAATAGTTCAATGTGCTATATGCACCCAAATTAATTTCAAACAAAAACTACAAAGAAAGAAGAAATTTGTTGCACTAGAAAAAAACAAATTTCATTCTACAAGTTATAGTTACCAAACCTCTCAAGTAACAAAAAAAATCCAGACTTACACTCTACAACCTACAATGATCTCTAATGTCAAACAAAACCTTACTTACCCTCTACAACATAAGGTGATTCAATCTCTAATATCAATGAAAAAAATAGTTTCAAAAAATATACCTACAAAATAATCTAAAACATATATAAAATAAAATTAAAACAAAACCCAACTTAAAAAAGTAAATACAAAAATAAATAAGTATATATCCATTTTAACCTAAAAACTTTTAAAAATATAAAAAAAACTAATATATATCCAATTTGGCTTAAAATAATTTAAAATACAAATAATTTAACAACTTGAAATCATTTAGAGATATAAATAAATCGGCATCATAATTATACACCAACAACACATTATTTTCCACACTAATAATTATCCAACATCCTTGTTGCTTGGAAGGAAGGCACACTACAAGGTCCTCTTCTTATTCCATACCTCTGTATAAGGATTATGCTTTCATCTCAATAGGGTTTTTCAATATACCTCATTCCACCATAAACACATTGTTATTCACACTCATAATTATCCCATCAATCTTTCATACATTCCTTTCTTGAAAAATTCTAACATCTTGGTTAATCACTAATGACATTCTACCACAAATTCCAAAACATATCCTTACACAACACCTAAATTCTAAGTCATAGAACCCAATATCAATCTTGCAATCGGTACTTGTCTATAAATCACACAACATATTCCCTACATAGTCACTTTCGTGGAAGGTAAATTTATTCTCCCGACTTTGCAGTTCCGAAGACCTTAGGTGTAGCTAGTCTTTGCACAACTAGTTTTTCTCTATGCATTGAGTTTAGACCTTGCATCCTATTTTGATTTGCATACCAAAATGCATGAATATAATTGGAAGTAGCAGGATCACTTATCCTTGTCTTAGAAAGTTGCAGTATAAGAACTTAAAAACATTTAGTAACCATTTCTAACTAATTTAAAACATATATAAAGAAGTGTGAAGGACATGACGAGGGTTCAACAGTTGATTATTAGGTTGTCATGTTGAGTTTTTCTATATTATGGCACCTCTACAGTGTAGGTTTTAACCCTGTACAGAAATTACTTGCATATCAATTCTAAAACACAAAAAATAAACAATGCGAGAGAATAACACATAAAACACATATACACAGAGATTTTCCCCTGGATCCCAAAACCGAGACTACCAGATTGATTTTTCATTATGTTCCTTTCAATGTTACAATACATATTTATACATGCCGAAGCATTCAATACAAAGGACCGAAAACCATCGCGTGCAAAACCATGTGCGAAAACCATGCACAAAGCCATAGGTAGGTCTGCCAACCTAATATAGGGTCCAAAAAAAAATTCTCGGGGCGCTACCCTGGATCCTGTAGAGGGGGCTACCCACCCCCCTCAAACCCCCTGGACAGGGGGGCTGCCACCCCTCCTGTGACCCCCCACTGCGCAATCAGTGCAACGAAGGGGGGCTTTTCCCCCCTCTAACCCCCCTGGTTAACTAGGTGGGCTATTCGTGGAAAGAATATAACACAACCCAACATTCTCCCACTTTTTGTTTTCTTTCCACAGGAGAGCTTATTCATTTATCCAACCTTGAAATTCCCATTGTTTCTCTACACCAAGAGAACTTCTCAGAGCTCACAGATTTTGTCAATGGATTTGCAGTATTCTTCAAAGTGTCCACCTTTACCAGCAACACCTTTTTGTCTTCTATCATATCCCTCACAAAGTGATATTGAACCTCAATGTGCTTAGTCTTTGAATGGTAAGCAGGGTTCTTTGCCAAGGAAATTGCACTTTGGCTGTCTTAGTCTATCCTTATATCTCCCTTTACTAACCCCGTACTTGAACACAATCTCTGCAACCAAACTTCTTCCTTGCTTGCATGAGTGGCTGCCATGTATTCTGCTTTTGTAGTTGATAGTGCCACTACAGATTGTTTCTTACTCATCCAACTGACTACACCTCTAAATAGGTTAAACACACACCCACTTGTAAATCTTCTATGATCCCGATCTCCAGCTCGGTCTGCATCAAAAAAGCCACGAATATCCAACACTCTGTCCAATCCTGGTCTTCCTTGGTAGCACAAACCATAATCACTAGTTCCATGCAAATACCTAAAAACCCGCTTCACTATTGTCCAGTGCTCCTTCCTGGTTTTGACATAACCCTACTCAATACTCTCATTGCATGTGCAATGTTTGGTCTAATACAAACCATTGCATACAATCGGCTACCGATTGCACTAGAATATGGAACACGGGACATGTCCTTTTCCTCTTCTAGTGTCTTCGGACACTGTTCAGCAAATAACTTTACACCTACAGGAATACGAACCTTCACTGGTTTACTATCCTGCATATTAAACCTCTACGGTATTGTCTCGACATACTTCCTCTAGTTTAACTAGAGCTTCCTCTTTGCCCTGTCCCTTTTAATTTCCATGCCCAAAATATAGTTTTCAACACCAAGATCTTTCATGTCAAATTTGGAGGACAATTGGATCTTCAAATCCTGGATAATTTCTTTGTCATTTCCAACCAACAACATATCATCCACATAAAAGACTAGATAAATAACACGGTCACCAATTAATTTAAAATACACATAGTGATTTTCTTTGCTTATGGTGAATCCAAGTCCCCATATAAATGCATCAAATTTCTGGTACCACATCCTTGGTGACTATTTTAACCCATATAGAGACTTATTTAACTTGCATGTCAGTTCTTTCTCACACTTCACTACAAAACCTTCAGGTTGCTTCATGCAGATCTCCTCTTCCAGATCCCCGTGAAGAAATGTTGTCTTCACATCCATCTATTCTACCTTAAAATCAAAAGCAGCAGCAAAAGATAAAAGTAATCTAATAGAAGCTATCTTGGAAACAGGAGAAAAAATATCACCAAAATCAATTCCTGGCACCTGGGAATAACCTTTGCTACCATCCGAGCTTTGTATTTCTCCACCTTTCCTTCTACATTTGTCTTCTTCTTGAACACCCATTTGTTGCCAATGGGTTTCCTTCCAGCCGGAAACTCCACCAGATCCCAAGCCTCATTTTTGTGCAAAGATTCCATTTCATCAACCATGGCCTCTTTCAAGAGTTTACCATCCTCTGAATCCACTGCTTCCTTCACAGTTCTAGGATCATCATCAGTAACAAAGACAGTAGAAATTGAACAGAAAGCAGTTGGACTATACCTTTCTGGTTGTCTTCTTTCTCGAACTGATCTTCTCACACCCAGAGTTTGTGGCTCTTCATCTTCTGATTCCTCCTTTGCTGTAGAGTCTGATTCTTCCTCCTTAAGCTCAAACTCTATCTTCTCAGGTCCCTTTGGTTGGACTTCATGTTTAATAACATCTTTCAGTTCTTTGAACACCACATCTCGGTTGTACACAACCTTCCTTGTCACTGGGTTCCAAATCTTATAACCCTTTAAACCATCCTTATACCGAATAAAGATGCACTTTTCAGATTTACTATCCAACTTGGTTCTTTTCTCCTTTGGAACATGTACATATGCATCACATCCAAATACCCTCAGATGTGAAAGAGAGGATTTCTTACCAGTCCATACCTTTTGTGGAGTCTTATCCTCCAACGTTGATGAAAGTGATCTATTGACCAATTAACATGTTGTCTCCACCGCCTCTGCCTAGAATTCCTATCCTAACCCGACACCACTAAGCATGCTTCTTTCCCTTTCCATCAATGTCTTGTTCATTCTTTCTACAACTCCATTTTTCTCAAGTTTGTATGGAGTAGTCTTTTGTCATGCTATACCACACTTCTTACAGAATTCTTCAAATTCCTCGCTGCAAAACTCTCCACCGTTATCTGACCTCAACACCTTTATCTTCTTCTCTGTCTAGTTTTCCACCAGAACCTTAAATTCTTTAAACCTATCAAAGACTTCAAATTTCTTCTTAAGGAAATATATCTATGTATTCCTTAAGAATTCATCTATAAATGATACAAAGTACACAGACTTACTAAGTGATGGAACCTTCACAGGTCTAAACACATCATTGTGCACAAGCTCTAATATATTTTTCACCCTCTTACCACCAGAGGGGAAACTCACCAGATTATGCTTCCCATATACAAAATTTTCATAAAAATCAAAATCCAAAGAGCTATTACTCATACCTTCTACCATACCTTTACCATGAAGTATTCAAAGACCCTTCTCTCCAATATTTCCAAGCCTTTGATGCCACAACATGGTCTTCTCTCCAGAGACCACTAGATTTTCTACTCCACTTTCAGGAAGCACAGAACTGTTGCACCCATCAACAACAGTGCTACCTTGCAGCTTGTACAGAGTTCCAATCTGAACTCCTCAAATCAATACCATTTCTCCCCGAATCATCTTGCAGGTATCCTCCTTGAACGTTGTTTTTACACCTGCATCATCTAGCTTGCTTACATAAATCAGATTTCTAGCCAATACAAGAATATGCAAAACACCCGGAAGTGTTCTAACCCTTCCACCTTGCAAATTCAACTTTACTTTCTGTGACCAACGAATCTAGCCTTCCTATCATCCCCTAAGAAGACGTCACCACCATCATATTTCTCATACTCGTAGAATCACTCTCTATGGGGAGTGAAGTGAAAGGATGCACCTGAGTCAATCAACCATGCCTCATGATCTTCATGTGTACTTGAAGAAGCCAAGCACACATCCCCACCTTCATCTGAGGTGGTTTTCTCTTCTGCAGAAGGAGCATCATCAAATCCCTTTCCTTTGTCAGAATCTTTAGATTTACAGTCCCTTTTGTAGTGCCCTTCATTTCCGCATTTCCAGCAAGCCACCTTTACAGGTTTTCCTGGAGATTTAGATCTCCCTCTAGATTTAGATCTCCCACTCGATGACTTATTTTTGTTTATGTTCTAATACCGTCCTCGTACAGACATGGCATCACCATTCTGGCTCTCCATATTTTTCTGTCTCATCTCCTCCATCAGCAAGGATGAGACTATTTCATCAAAATGTAAGGCAGTTGCATTGCTACCTATTGCAATAACCAAACTATCCCACGAATCTGGTAGAGAACACAACAAACTAATGCACTTATCTTCATCTGAAATTTTAATATCAATAGAAAGTAACTGACTTAAAACACTATTAAATGCATTCAGATGCTCTGTCTCCGAGTCTCCATCTTTCATCCTCAGGTTATACAACTTTTTCCATAGGAACGATTTATTCACCAGAGACTTAGATTGGTACGAAGTCCCTAACTTGTCCTACAAAGCCTTCACCATAGCTTCCCCTGATACATTCAGAAATACTGAATCTGAGACACACAATCATACTTTTCCTTCCAATCCAACTTCTTCCATTCTTCATCAGACACTCCTGTTGGTTTAGTCCCCGGTTCTACTGCGATCCAATGATATTTATCCACCAACAGATCCTCCATCTTAAGTTTCCATAACTCAAAACTCTGATCATTAAATTTCTCGATCTCTATATTTCCACCGCTCACCATCTTCTTTCACCACCAGAATCGATCATGCAAATCTACCACTGAACAGGGTCTACCACAGGCCCGAGCGAAACCCCTCAGCAAAAAAGGCGTCCCCTTGAAGCCAAAACTACTCTAATACCAAATGTAGGTTTTAACCCCGCACAGAAATTACCTGCATACAAATTCTAAAACACAGAAAATAAACAATGTGAGAGAATAACACATAAAACACATATACACATAGATTTTCCCCTAGATCCCAAATCTGGGACTACCAGATTGATTTTTCATTGTGTTCCTTTCAATGTTACAATACATATTTATACATGTCGACGCATCCAATACCATGGACCAAAAACCATCGCGTCCAGAACCATGGACCGAAAACCATCGTGTCCAAAACCATGGACCGAAAACCATCGTGTCCAAAACCATGTGCGAAAACCATGCACAAAACCATAGGTAGGTCCACCCAACCTAATATAGGGTCCAAAAAATACAACACAACCCAACATACAACTATCAGAGTGTGGAGATTTCATAACTCAAACTTGTGATTCAAGAAATCCTTGCCAATTTTTGGAAAAATTGACCAAAACATATGCCCAAAAAACTCAAAAACATATAACATATAGACTACAGCTAAATTATCTGTGTGGTGTAGATCTCGTGCACTTCTTCTAAAACTACTAGAACATACGCACATACACATCGTCACTACAATGAGGAATTTAGTGTTAATACGATGTTGATCATAAATATCAATGCATTCCACATCCAGTGTCTTCAAGCTTGTTTCGCAACTAAGACAAACATATCCAAGATCTCCTCTAATCTATGGTTTTCCATCTACAAATTTGACTCCAAACTTTGTGGAAAATTGGAATTTATCCCTAATTCCTTTAATGGCCTGTAACCAGTAGACCACATATAAGAATTATATCAAATTGGCTAAAATGTAGGTAATATATATTTCAAGAAAGGGCGGAAGCCACATGCATGCAATCTCACCTTCACAACAAGGACTTTGTTGGTGAAAGGGTCATAAACATCCAAAGTGTCTAGGAAAGTGATTCCCTCATAAATGGCATTGTGGATGACAAATAACATCTCTTCCTTGAGAAGAGGAGGACAATAGCTAGCGGAAGTCATCCCCATGCACCCTAAACCCTGTACGGACACTTCAAATCCTTGGGAGCCCAAATGCAATCTAGGAACTGATTATATTTATGTCATTGTTCTGCTCTCTCCACAACACTCAATTATATCATTTTCCTCTACATGTCTCCTATTTGTGGTCTCTCTCTTTGCCTCACTGACTAGTCTACATTTTGTAATGTACTTTGGTCATCATATTCTATTTTTACCTCATACATTAGGGGCATCTATTATAACTCAAAAATCCACCCCCTAGGGTCTAAGGGAAAGGAACAACCTTTTCCATGACAAAGTGTCAACTTGTGATTAGTTGAACATCCAAAAAATGTGATTTTAGTGGCTTCAACACTCTTATGCAATGTCAATAGTGAAATACTAGGCCTATCAAGGCCCTTTACTAGTGTAATGGGTGAAACAAAAGTCTAGTAATGCCCTATTTCCACAAAAATCGAGAAACAGAGCGAAAGTTGTAATGGATAAGCATTGATTTGGTCCAGTTTGATCATATCATCATTGATTTGGTCATGGTTAATCATAACCTATAATACTGTCAAGAATGTGTCTAGGTTCAATGTGGCCAATCGTGAAGGAAATCAATATAAGCAATGCTCTACACTAATCACATGGGAGGAACATTATTGTATGCTAAAAAGATGGAGAAATTTTATGTGATAAACTTATGCTAGCATGCCTATATTTTGGTGAGCAAAGAGGTTAGGAGAGTGGTCGAGGAAGGTGTTGCAAGAGTTTTCATCTATGTACTTTAGTTCATGAGTAATACAAACCAAAGGAAACTTCCCCATTTACATTCATGAATCCTTTTCTTATGTTCTATGAGTGATTTGGTTTGTAAGCACTAACAATCTGGTTGGAGAGAAATATGAAGTTCTTGTTGTTGTTTGTGCACAGATTTCAAGGAAGAAGTAGGAGCCAAAATCTCTAGGAGATCTTCTTCCAAGCTGGTTGCACCAACAAAGAATGGATTCTTGCCATATAAAGGTAAATCTTTCATCTTTTCTCTTTGATTTCTTGTGTATTCTTAGAGGTTGTTTTCCTTATTTCATCACATTGAATACACACACACCTTCTAGGTAGACCTAAGGAAGGTCTACTAGAGTTAAAGTAGCCTATTACTGTAAGTTAAATTTTCCCATAACATAGGTTCGGGATGGCCAATTGTATGAGGATATGGTGCAGTTGAGCCTATGGTTGGGTGAGAGTCGTCTCCCACATGTTGTTTATGGTCAAAAATATTAGTAAAACAATTATAGCAATTGTCAACAATTCTAATTTTGTATACTAGCTAAAAATGTGCCCAATTTTCCTTGTCTTAGACTTGTAAGTCTAACCCATATTATAAAACACTGGGTATAAGATGTTCATAAATCTACAATAATGAATATGCCAAAGAGTTTCAAAAATATGAACCCTAGTGACTTACAGCCTATGCACTTGTTAGCTATTGTATTTATGCCCCTACACTGACAATATGAGAATAATCATAGGATCATGTATTTAGGTGGGGGTATTAAACACAAGACAAATTTTAAACGAATAGAGCTACCTAATCAATTAGGATTATTATAGACTCCAATTGTAATACTTTTGAGAAACTTAAGGTTAAAGAAGTTTTATCAAAAGTTGAAGATCTCTCCATTGAACCATATTAAAGTATATGTTATGATTTTTATTACATGAACAATTAAAAATACATAGCAAGAAAATAGCTTTACAATTGTTATATGTTTACATAAATGAATACACTTATTTAAAAGATAGATTCTTTAATTAAAGAAAAACAATTTTAAATCTATATAATATTTTAAATTTTGTATGAAAAATATTTTATAAATTTTATAGATCTTATTGTTATTTATATTTAATTAATTAATTGTGACTGGAAAATTATCAATTAAATATTATATTTGTTTGTTACTTACTAATATTCCATTTTTATTTATTAATTTATATCTATGTAACCTATAAATACATAATTATTATGCACAATTATTTTATTAAGATTAAGTATTTAAATGAAAAACATAAGCGTGGGATTATATGGTATGGGCCTTGCACATCATCGACTATAAGGTACATGGTGAATTACATGTCAAGGGAACCATTAAGGATTTACATATGTTAATATTATATTAGATGCTAATTCATTATGGATTTGCATTATGGTGAATTACATGTCAAAGGGAACCATTAAGGATTTATATGTGTTAATATTATATTACGTGCTAATTCATTATGGATTTGCATTGGACTATATATATATATATCAATTTTATGCTCATATTTTCTACATGTATATAAGAATCTATACTTATTTGGAATATTCATTTATTATATAAACATGATCAATATACAGGAAGATTCATTATATAAGATACTCACATCACACCATTATATGAATCAGATTAAAACACTACAATAAGAATCATTCCACAAGTTACTTTTACCTTACTATCAATGACCAACTATGCTTGTACTTTTGAATCTTTATATCTCGAAGTCTATACATATTGAATTAGAGAAGAAAAAAAAAGAATCCACCCCTATCCAATAATAATTGTTATTTGCATGTAGATAATAATGCTAAAATAAATCATATGGCATCCTTCCATGAAGATAAAGGAGGTGTTTCTGAGTTCATCCATGTCAAATGATTGGAAGCTTCACCATATCGATCTCCAAAGAAACCGCAAGTGGAAACTACATTTTCTATTTCATCCATGTCCTTAGTTGTGAGCTTAACAGAAAGAGATCTAATATTCTCCTCTAAGTTCTTCACTTTGGTCGTTCCAGGAATTGGTGAAACATCATCTCCATGATGGTGAACCCAAGCAAATGCAAGTTGCCCTGCAGAGCATCCCTTCCTTGAAGCTATTTCCTTTATCTTTTCAAATGTGACAATATTCTTTTCCATATTCTCTACTTTAAACTTTGGCAATGTCTGCAAAAAGAAAAAAAAACCAATAATTTTATAAATTTGGGTCTCTACATGTATAAAAAAGGCTCTAGATGAATGAACAATAATATGCAAAGTTATCAATGGAGTCACTAATATAAACTTTAAAAATATACTTTGATTTATAATTATTTAATGTAAAGATAAACTGTAACTTCATTAACAAGGTCATCAATCACATTTACCATTGTAATTCTTTTTCTAAGGGTGATAATTTTTGTTTTATAATACAAATATATTAATAGAAAAAAAATTTAGAACATATTTTTTAAATGTTATAATGAGATATATAGTGGCACATCCTTATGATGGGATTTGATTCCACATTGACACTTTCTCAAAAATATCATATGAACTTCTAAATAATTCAATGTGTTATATGCACACAAATTAATTTCAGACAAAAGCTAAAAAAAAAAACATTAAAGCTGGTAGCACTAAAAAAAATACAATTTGCATTCTACATCTTATACTTACCTTTGCACTCTACAACCTACAATGGTCCAATCCCTATTGTGAAAGAAGAGTTTGCTTGCACTCTACTACATGAGGTGATTCAATCTCTAATGTCAAAGAAAAAACTTTACCCAAAATATATACTTAAAAAATAATCTAAAATATATATAAGATAAAAACTCAACTTGAAAAAGTAAATACAGGAATAAACAAGGGCTACATAGTAGCTAGTAATTAAACTAAAAAATAATAAAGACAAAAATTTCAATACAAAAATAAAACAACTGATAAAATATTCTATTGGTGAATACCATAACTAAAAATTAAGAAATATGATTAACTAATATTGTTTATATTAATATATATACATTTTAATATATATGTTTATTATAAATATGTGTGTTGTTTTATATATATATATATATATATATATATATATATATATATATATATATATATAGATAAAATCAAATTTATTAAAATATATTTTTAATATAATTGTTGAGCGGAGAGGCTCTCTCCAACCCAGTATGGTAGAGATGTAATGTAATGTTTAACATTTTGACCCAGTCAAATTAGATTTAAAAATAAAAATTAATGTAATCTAATATAAACATTTTAACTTGGTTAAAATAAAATAAAAAATAAAAATAACACTAAAAATAAAATAATAATTATAATTATAATGGCTCAGGGTATTGACCCATGGTATTCATGTGGAATACAGTGTATTTAAAGGGGAAATTAAATTGGCCTAGATCCATATTAACTCTAGATCAAATCTCTTTCATTCTAAAAGAGGTTGCATATCAAGATATTTGATCTAGAGGTAAGATGGATCTAGGCTGGTAATAAGCCATCTTAAATTGAAAATATAGACCAAAAACTATAATTCATGGAAATGGAAATAATAGAAAAAGGGGAAAAAAAAACAAAACAAAACAAAACATTCAAAAAAAAAAAAACTAGTAACTAATAGAAATGGAAATTACTAAATAGCCCTTAAATAAGACTTCAAACAGTCAACTTACAAATAAATAAATTTAAAAAATAACAAAAAATGAATTCTCAATGTTAAACTATGGATAAGCAACAAAATCTTTTGGTCAAACACACACTAATAAGAAATCAAAGAAAAACTAAATGAATATACCATACTACAAGTATAATAAGTATATATTCATTTTCATCTTAAAACTTTTAAAATATAAAATAAACTAGCATATATCCAATTTGACTTAAAATCAATCTAAATACAAATAAATTAACATATATCCATTATAATACAATTTAACAAATTGGAGATCATTTAGAGATATAAATAAATTAGCATATATTCAATCTCTAAAACAAAGCTTTTAAATGCTACAAGAAATTTACACCAGATTTATTTTATCCATCTCCACTATTAATAAATCCAAAGTCAGTTTAACTGACATGTCTTCCATTAAAAATAAAACTGAAACCATAAAACTAAAATGTACAAATAAGATGGATAAAAGTACCTTTCTATAATCATTATCTGCTAAATTTTCCAATAACTTTGCTCCAGAACTCAAGAAACCATGCCCTAGTGGGCAGTAGGGAACAATTCCTATACCAAGTTCCCTGCATTTATAATTTTAATATGTTCGTTAGCCATTGATAATACAATGCAAATAAGAAAAATAAGAAATCCTAACTTATACACCTTTATACCTGCATGTGGGAATAATTTCCTCCTCGACATCCCTAGTCCACAAAGACCACTCTAGTTGAACTGCTGTTATAGGATGAACAACATGAGCTCTTCGAATTGTTGATGCAGAAGCCTCTGAAAGTCCTATGTATTTTATTTTCCCTTCTTCAACTAATTTCTTCATTTCTCCAATCTTAATTGACACACCAAAAAAATGTGGCAGCAAATTACACTTAAGCATATGACACAATAAACAATAGCTAACACAATCAAAGAAGAAATACATGAATGAAGAAATAGCCATGGAAATGACAAAGTTACGATAGTCAACAAATGAGAAATTTTCATATTTGATGGTGGATCATGGTTCTCATTTTCAAAATGATAAATGAGAAAACAACAAATGAGAAATTTATGTAGCAAGATATGGTAGCAAGACCTTGCCAAATTTATGTAGGACCTGGAAATATTAAGGTCTATGTGTAGTAGAACTCATTACAAACAAACTTTCAAGATTGGTAAAAAAATTAGCATCAACCAATTTGTTCTCCAACTACAATTGAAAGGTGTCAATTGTATTCAGGAATGCAATATGATTCTCATAGCCCAACATTCATTTATAACAAGACAAGATCAAATTCCTCTAGAGGTGAAAGAAAAGGAACGACAAAAGATGGTTGGCAATTTGTAGATGGTTGGAAATTATGACCACAAAAGAAGGATCAGAGTGTGTATTTAGAGTGCATTCCTCACATTGCCTATTCAAAAGCGTAAATATGAAATAAATCTATTGATTTTATCACAAGTTTATGGATGGGGACAGGGAAACAGATGTGGTGACTACCATCTACTTATTAGCTAACTCACTTCACTATATTCTCTACAAGTAGAGAGTGATGTCATGATGATTCATTAAAATTAACAGCCATAGGGAATAGAGTGATGTCATGATGATTCATTAAACGTAACAGCCATAGGGAACATAAAAGTGACCCTAAATCCAAAATCAAGAGCATAATTTGGAAGGAAATCTAGCATTATAGTATCTTGACATTCTATATGGATCCAAGATATAATAGCAGTCAAATAGATTTAGTTAACAAGTTTTTTAATTGATGAACACACTTGTATTGTTCAAATAACAACCTTAAAAACAGATGAAATGAATTCTTGTTGTTGGGTAGACACATCTTCTATCAAGTCCTTTTATCAAGCACACTATAAGGTCCTCTTCCTATTCACACCTCTGTATCCACCATCAACATATTATTATCCACGCTAATGATTATCCAATTAAATCTTTCATACGATCCTTTCTTAAAAAATCTAAAATATGTTAATCACTAATGACATTCCACCACAAATTCCTAAACACATCCTTCCACAACACCTAAATTCTCAGTCATGGAACCCGATACCAATTGCAATGGGTACTTGTCTATGATCATGCAACATATTCCCTACCTAGTCTCTTTCTTGGCAGGTGAATTTCTTGTCCTTACTTTGCAGTTTTGAACACCCTAGGTGTAGTTAGTGTTTGCACACCTAATTTTTCTTTGTGCATTGAGTTTAGCCCTTGCATATTATTTTGATCTGCACACCAAAAAGACATGAATGTAACTAGAAGTAACACATCCACTTATCCTTGTCTTAGAAAGTTGCAGGGTAGGAAGTTATGACCATTTGGTAACTATTTGTATTTGGTTTTGAACATATATAGAATACGAGTGGGACTACCTGCAAATCGATTCTAAACACCAAAACTCCAAAGGTCTGAGTTGGTGATGGGACTTGTGAATGAGATGGTGAGGTTCAATAGTTGATTATTTGGCTCTCATATTGTACAAAAGAGGGAGAGATCAAGGTTCAAAGTCTTTTATTATTGAATAGAAATATATGGAGTTGTGTGGATCTATCTTATGGACTAAACAAAATATTCTTTCCTTTAAATTTTAAATTTCTTAGCTATTCTAACATTTAGCAAGGCCAACTTAAAATACAATCAGAAAAAGCTCCAAATTTTGTAATAGGTAGAGTAAGGCATTCTTAGAACACTCAGATCATGGAGAATTCACAACTCAAACTTATAATTTAAAAAATCCCTATTAACTTTTGGACAATTACACTTGAAAATTCACCTTAAAAACTCCAAAATTTATCACAAGTAAACTAAGGGGAGGATGGAGCGATTATTACAGTATGGTTAGGGCTTCGAATATGTAGTACGGGTTACTGCAGCTGGTAGTTTCTCCGTCTCGACAGACAATGTTGTGTGCGGACGGAATGAACATCTGTTGGACTCACAAAAACGACAGGCTCTCAACCTATACTCCTTGTTTTTTACCGTAACAGATGTTTTACTATAGTAGTTGTGTTCCATAACCCTATCTCCCCTGCTCATGGTGTACAGGCCCCCGTTATTCACCTTATTATCTGCTCTAATCCCTGTTTTCCCCAACGGTTACTCTCAAGCAGCTGGTGAACTATTTTAACCGACAACAATGGACCTCGACCTTGTTGACTACTCGAAAGAACCATTGATGGAGGTTTCTATTTGGTTGACCTCACATGTTACCATAGATGGTATGACTCCTTACAGTTGCATATTGACAGAAACCATTGCTGGTTTACCTCCGATTTCGGGCCCTTCGAATGCTTCGGTGACCTTGCCGGACGACCCCCTGACCTGGCCGACCCTTTCCACTCCTCCGCTGTCACCAACCTCACTAGGGTTTGTCTCGGGTTGCATTAACCCTAACCCTGCAGATAATGGTTCTGACCTACCCCCTCACCCATTGTCCTCCAGTGTCAATAACCCTCTTCCCGGTTCCTCTGTTGCCGCCAAACATGAACCCCTGATCACGCCGCTTACATCTGCCCCCCCATCTGGCAGCTATACGGTCATCCCACCCTTATCAGACGCCTTCCCATCTGACCCTCCTCTTTCATCTGAGGATCCACTTGAACCTGGGAAGAATACTGACCGACGTGGGGATACTGTAGCTGAACCGCGGCCACACAAGAAATACAGGTGTTTTAGATCAAAAGCCGAAGACATTATACTCAAGCTCGGGGAGGACATTCAGCTGGGGGATACTATGGACTTTGCAGACAAAGTTCTTGTTGGAAGAATTTGAGGACAAAATTACTCTACAGCTCGCTTAAAATCATGGGCTTCTGAGGTTTGGGGGCACCATTTGGCTGACATACCCTTTGTGCAAACTTTTGTGAGGGGTTGGTTCGTGTTAAGGTTTGCCAAACCTGATCACACGAATTGGGTATTATCTTCATTTTGGCACTTTGAGCATGCGCCCGTCCTTCTGAAGAGATGGACTCCACTGTTTGACCCGGAAACAGAGCAGATTGGGGTTGGCCCCATATGGATTAGACTGTCGGGGCTCTCGCTATAGTTTTGGTCTGAAGACATCTTTCGCCACATTGGGAATTCTCTTAGCACATATCTGGAGTATGACAAGTCTTATCAATCGACAGGCATGATGGCCTATGCTAGGATATTGGTACACATGGATACCGAAGGGGATTACAGGAACATATCACTATACAATGGAGGTCATACTCCTAGAAACAGCTTCTGGATTATGAAGGGGTACCTTACAGATGCCGAAGGTGTCATAAGGTGGGACACATATTCAGGGGCTTCCCTTTGAACAATAAGGCAGGACAGAGGATGAATGAAAAGGAAGTGGATGTACCAAACCCTTAGGCACAGGAGAAACCTATAATGGAAGAAGAAGAATTGCCACACCAAGCACCAGAAGAAGCTGAGAAGGCACATGAAAAATGGACAAAGAAGAAGCATGGGAAAGCACCACTCCGGCCACCCTCTCCACCTCTGACGAGAGCTTTGGCGGCTATGGGGGAAGCATTTTCCACGAGTATGTCAATTCCTACACTCTCCACTGCTTTTATTTTGACTGCATCTCTATGTAATTATTCTACATACTCCCCTGCTATATCCTTTGATTTTACTTCGGCTGCACCACATTGCATTGCACGTGCATCAGGCACACATCATTCCTTTGGCCTCAACCTGTTATCCTCCATTAATCTGAATTGTCCTATCAGGTCCCCCCTCCTGTTTACTCTAACTCCCAGCCTTACATCCCGGAGGTACCTTTGCATCCCCTACATGATCCTTCCATGAGCTCTGAACCTCGATACCCCTTGCGCTCGAGGGCACGCTCATGAGGCCCTGATGCCATTGGATTTGGTATTGATTCTACCCCTTTGCTTCCAAAACAACCTCAGGGCCAACCCTCCTCACTCTCCAAAGCTAAACATCTGGCAGGGGAGGAGATTGTTACTGGAAAACAAAAGACTTTAGACTGGGTTCTTAGAGCAGAGCATACCCTTGATCCCCCCCTCCATGAAGATGCTCTCCTTTAACTATCGAGGGTTGGCTAGCCTTGGGAAAAAATTAGCCATGCGAAGACTGATTGCCTCTAAAGTTGTAGATATTCTCTTTCTCCAAGAAACCCTAGGCCCTGCCAGCACTATTACCCCTCTACTTGAATCATGGTTACCAGGATGGTCATTTCATTCTCTGGACGCCACTGGAAGATCAGGGGGGTGGCTTTGGGCATAAACAATCGATCCATTAAGTTGGATAGGGTATGGGGGGGATATGGATTCATGGGAGCTGATATATACTCATCCACCCTCGAATCTGATTACAGAATTATCAATGTATATGGCCCCTGTCATGATAGGGCTGATTTCTGGAGGAAATTATTAAATTCATCCATACTCCAGCAAGACAATATCATTTTGGGAGGGGATCTAAATTTTTCCATTGGATTTGCAGAGTCTTGGGGCCATCAAGCATAGGTGGATATGCTATCAGCATATTTTGAAAACCTCCTCGAGGACCATACTCTTGTTGACATTCCCTTTGAAAAGTTTCAGCCTACCTAGAGGAACAACAGAATTGGTGAGGCTAACCTTGCTAGAAGGCTTGATAGATTCCTAATCAAGGAACCCTTGGTCAATATCGGTTCCTGCATCAGACAATGGGTGGGATCTGGGGGCATATCTGATCACAAGCCAATATATCTTGAATTGAAGGATGCCATTAATAAGCCAAAATCCCCATTTAAATTTAACTCCTCCTGGCTTAGGGATGCAGACTATATGAGGATGGTGACTGACTACTAGAAAGCTCATCCTCCAGGTGCTTATGGGAATTTTACAAAGTATTTTGCTCACACTCTGAGGGAGCTGAAAACCTTATCCAAAATCTAGGCTCACAGGAAAAGAATATAGGATGATCACACGCTTAGGGTAGTTGAGGAGGAAATTTACACATATGAGGAGAATACTAGAGGGATTTTTTCCTCTCAAGAGCACAAGGACAAGATTGCCTCACTGATGCACAAGAGGACACAAATCTTGAAGGACAAAGAAGAGAGTTGGAGGTTAAGAAGTAGAGCAATTTGGCTCAAGGATGTGGATGATAATACCAAATTCTACCACAAATTTTCCAATGGGAGGAAGGCGGTCAATACGATATGGGAGTTAAAAAATGAGCATGGACAAGTTGTACATACCTTCCGAGAACTTGTAGCACTGGCTAACTCACATTTTAAGGGCATCTACAAGGCTCCTCCCATCGCCACCTTCGCAGAAGTGATGTGCATTGTCCAACTCTTTCCCAGATTTGTGGATCAGGAGGCAGAACTAGAACTTACAAGAGAAGTTACTTTAGAAGAACTTGAAGACACTTTAAAATGGTTCAAGAAGGACAAGAGTCCAGGCTCGAACGGATGGACAGTGGAATTTTACATTGCTTTTTTCGACATTATTGGGACGGACCTGTTAAGGATCAATGAAGATTGTCGAAGGTGTGGGAGGATGTCTGAAGCCTTCAATACTACTTTCATCGCCCTCATTCCCAAATATGATAAACCTTCCACCTTTGATGACTTTAGACCTATTTCACTATGTAATTGCATCTACAAAATCATTGCTAAGATTATTGCCAATCATCTTAGGCCAATCCTGTCATCGCACATCTCCACTGAACAATTTTCCTTTCTTTAGAACTGACAGATACATGAGGTGGTCGATACAACCCAGGAACTTCTTCACACTATCTAGTTAAAAAAATTGAAAGGCGTGATAATGAAGGTTGATTTATCAAAAGCGTTTGATAGAGTAAGTTGGCTCTACATTTGAATGTTGTTAACACACCTAGGATTCCCTTATGCATTCATTAAATGGATCATGTGTTGTATAGCCAATGTTACTTACAACATACTTGTCAATGGATCTGCATCCCCTTTTTTCCATGCTGAATGAGGGCTCAGGCAGGGCTACCCTCTATCTCCTCTCTTATTTCTTCTTATCATGGAGGGACTTATCAAACTTATTGGAGAAGAACACAGGCAAGGACGAATTGTAGGAATAAAGATTACAGACACTTGTATTTTGACACACCTGCTCTTCGTTGATGATGTACTTATCTTCCTTAATGGGGGCATAGGGGACTTAAAATCATTGCACAATGCCTTTGGAATATTTCAAAAGGCCACGGGAATGGTTTTGAATGAAGCAAAGTCCACCATCACAGCTATAGGTTTCTCACAACATGAAATACAATATTTGCTTAGGAGATTTCCATTTACTTTCCTCCCCCTAGAAGATGTGTTAAATTTGGACAACTAGGTCCAAACTCCATGTTCTGATGCTCAGATTAAGAGGCTAATATTTTTGTTGGATTCCTCTTTTTGAGAGGTGTAAAATCCATATAAAAATAGTCTTAATCCGATGAGCAGAACTTATATTTTGAATTTATTATTCTTAATAAATTATATGTGCAAGGTCAGCCAGTTTTGTAATGTAGGCTCACATGCCCAACAGATGTGTCACACACCCTCATTGATGGATATATATACAGGAAAAGTTGGAGAGAATTTGATCACAACACAACTCACATCTTCCTCTCTCATCCTAAAAAGTACGAGCTACTTGGAGGACGAATTTCAGCCACACGTGGGAAGGACGAAGAGGATTTTTCTGCTGCTAGGGTTTCTACTGCTAGGGTTTCGCAGAAGTTTGACCAGCGTTGACTTTGGTCAACGCTTGGTCCAAACAAGCTGAAAACTTGTGGGAGGTTCGATTTTTGAAGGCCGTACTACCTGGCACAAAAATCGAGGTCAAAGGGTTGACCGTTTTGCTACTGCGTTGAATTTTAGCTTGCTGCCCCTGCATTGACTTTTCAGGACAGCGTTGACTTTTGTAGAACTGACTTGGGTTGACTCATATACTGGTTGGAGGGTTGTTGTGACACATGCTGGGCTGGCTGACCAAAGGAGACTTTGTTGGTTGAAGCATCCTGTTGACCGCCGAAACGAACACATACATTTTTCTTGTTTCTGATTTGTCTTCTGTAAGATCTGCTTATATGTTCTATCTGCATTTTGCTTATCTACTTGTATGATTGCTGTGAGAAAAGTGAAATTGCTCTTAGCATAGAACATCTACAAAACTTTACATGGTATCAGAGCTGAGGTGAAGACAAACTCTATCTATAGCAATCATCATCGAAGGAAATGGATTCCTCTAAGCTTGAATTCAGGGAGAATGACAAGCTGACTGGAAGTGATGACTTCCATGCCTGGAAGATGTTATTAGATCTCAAATTAGAAGATCATGATCTCCTAGATCATGTGACAGGGAAGATTCAAGAACCTCCATCAAATGCCTCTGCTGCTGTTAAACACAAGTATAAGAAGGGAGAAATCAGAGCAAAGTTGCTGATCAGGGAATCCATAAATAAGAGTCTGGTTGCCTACATATCTGAACTAGGCACATCCAAGGAGATGTATGACAAACTGATACTTATGTTCCAAGTAAACAATGTGAACCAAGTGCTATTCCTCAAGAACAAGTTGAAGAATATGAAGAAGGGCCGAGACGAGTCTATTCAAACTTTCTTTATGAAGTTGACCGAAACCAGGAACAATCTGCTAGCTATTGGGGAGACAATAGCTGATCGTGAGATGGTTCTCACCGCACTTGGAGGACTTCCATATGAATGGCAAGTATTCACAACTACCATTCTCAACAATAATACCATCCCTAACTTTGATGAGCTTCTGTCTAGATGTATGCAAGAAGAAACAAGGATGAAGGAATTTGATAATGAAAGAAATGCTGCCTATGTTGCTCATTCCCGAAAGAAGAACTCTGGTGGTTCCAAGGACAAAGGAAGGACTAAGACTCAAAAGAAGAAGGGTAAATGTTTCACCTGCCATAGGACTGGACACTATGCTAGAGAATGCCCCTTCCAGAAGAATTCTCCCGATAGTGACGACAACAACAACAACCGAAGGAATGGGAATCGAAGAAATGACAAATCCAAAGGAAAGAGGAAGGCTCACTTTGAAGGAAACAATCCACCTTCTAAAAGGACCAGAAATACCAGGTATGAGGAGTCTAATGTTGTTAATAAAAGAAATGAGTATATTCTAATATTTGCTCTCTCAGCTGCATCTCCGCCCGACACTATGGATGTCTGGCTAATCGATAGTGGTGCCTCAAGACACATCACCGGATTCAAGGAAGCACTTTCTGACATGGTTGAAAGGGATACTAATCTAGAAATTATCCTTTGGGATAATGCCACTTATCCTGTGAAAGGGACCGGGACTGTGAACCTCCACTTGTCTCAAGGACAAGTCCTCCATCTACAAGATGTACTCTATGTACCCAAATTGGAGAAAAAACCTTGTGTCTGTATCTGCCATGGAAGACAAAGGTTTCAATGTAACTTTCTCTGATGGAAAGGTACTCATGTGGAAGAAGAGCTTCAAGGAAGCTATCTCAATTGCTTTTAGAGTTGGTACACTCTACCAGGTTGGAGGGAGTCCGTTGGGAGCTATGACTTGTGATACTATCCGTCAAACCGAACTATGGCACCGAAGATTTGGACACCTTCATTACAAGGCTCTTCCCGAAGCAAGGAAGGTGGTGACAGGGATGCCTGATTTTGGAAATAATCATAAAGGTGTATGTAAGGGTTGTGCTGAAGGAAAACATACAAGGGGACCTTTCCCCTCAAGTGTCACAAAGACATCTGAGATATTGCAACTGGTCCATTCTGATCTTTCCGGTATGTTGCCTGTAACATCCCTGGGGGGATGTTCTTACTATATGACATTTACTGATGACTTCTCTCGCAAAACCTGGATATACTTCTTGAAGAAGAAGGATGAGGCTTTCATGTGGTTCTGTACCTTCAAAGCCTTGGTGGAAAATATGACCGGAAAGAAGATCAAGATTTTGAGGACTGACAATGGCACTGAATATGAGTCAAATGAGTTCAAAGACTTTTGCAGAGAAGCTGGCATTAAGAGGGAGACTACCACTGCATATACTCCTAAGCAGAATGGTGTTGTTGAACGCAAGAATAGGACTATTGTGGAAGCCGCCCGTGCCATGCTATGTGACCAGGGTCTTCCAAAGTTTCTGTGGGGAGAAGCTGCAAATACTGCTGTGTACATTCAAAACCGATGCCCTCATTTCGCTTTGGACTCCAAAACTCCCGAAGAGGTTTTCTCTGGTAAGAAACCTGATGTCTCACATTTTAGAATTTTTGGATGTCCTGTCTATTTTCATGTGCCGAAAGAAAAGAGAAGTAAGTTGGATGCTACTGGGAAGAAAGGAATGTTTGTGGGCTACAGTGAGACTTCTAAGGCATATAGAGTCTATGTACCTGGTCAAAGGGAAGTAGAGATAAGCCATGATGTCACTTTTGACGAAGATGCTTCCCTGAAGAAAGTAGTAGATCTTCCTAGATCTGAAGAAAACCATGAAGAAAGACTTGGAAATCTGGAAGAACCCCAGGATGAGACTATGCCTGATGTTGAAGGGCCAATGGACCCTATTGATCCTTCCCCTTCTCTAGGAAAGAGGCCATCATGGCTCAGGGACACCCTCGAAGATGCTGAGGGTCATGCTGCCCCAAGGGGAACATTCCGAGAAAGCAAGAAGCCGTGTAGATACCAAGGGTATCTAGCTGCCATGAGTACTATTATACAATCTGAACCTGGATCTTTTGAGGAAGCCATCAAGCATCAAGTCTGGAAGGATGCTATGCATGAAGAATATGAGGCTATTATGAAGAATGATGTCTAGGATGTGGTCCCGAGACCGAAGGACAAATCTGTTGTCACCGCTAAATGGCTCTACAAGATTAAACATGGATCTGATGGGAGTGCTGAAAAGTTTAAGGCAAGATTTGTTGCCCGTGGCTTCTCTCAAAAGGAAGGAATTGACTATGACGATATATTTGCACCTGTGGCTCGATATACCACCATCCGATCCATCATAGCCCTTGCTGCTACGCAAGGATGGAGTCTTCATCAGATGGATGTCAAGACCGCTTTTCTGCATGGTGCAAAAAAGGAAGAGGTGTATGTAGAACAACCTCTGGGATTTGAAGTTCAAGATCGAGACACTTATGTCTGCAGGTTGAAGAAAGCCCTCTATGGGTTAAAGCAAGCACCCAGAGCTTGGTATGAGAGGATGGATAGTTACTTGATGAAGCTGGGCTTCACTCGAAGCAATGCTGATCCAAACCTTTACTTTAAGGTTGAGGAAGGAAAGCCTCTCATTCTAGTGCTGTATGTGGACGACCTCTTCCTGACAGGTGATGACCCTCTCATTCATCAATGTAAGAGGGAGCTTGCTGCTGAGTTCGAGATGAAAGACCTAGGACTGATGCACTATTTCCTAGGCCTGGAGGTCTGGCAGAGACCTGGAGAGATTTTCCTTTCTCAAGGAAAGTATATTGTGAAGCTTCTGGAAAGATTTGGGATGGTGGACTGTAAGTCTGTGTCGACACCAATGGAACTCAACTTTAAGAAGTTGAGTGGCAGCGCTGCAGGGCCTATCTTGGCCAATCCTATTGAGTATCGTCAACTCATAGGAGCTTTGATGTTCTTAGTGAACACCCGTCCGGACATATGTTTTGCAGTGAATACTTTGAGTCAACAGATGGTTGAGCCTCATCATTTTCACTGGGTTGGTGCCAAGAATCTTTTGAGATATCTTCGGGGCACGATAAACCATGGGCTGAGATACACTGCCGGGAGTGTGATACTCCGGGGATATACTGATGCCGATTGGGCTGGCAGTGTGGTGGATCGTAAGAGCACATCTGGATGTTGTTTCAATCTTGGTTCTGCTTCGATCTCATGGATGAGCAGGAAGCAGAAGTCGGTGGCTTTGAGCACCGCGGAGGCCGAATACATTGCTGCTAGTATGGCCTGTTGTGAAGCAGTTTGGTTGAGGAAGTTCTTTAGTGAGCTGTTCCAACATGTGCTAGATACCACTGTAATACTCTGTGATAATCAGAGTGGGATTCGTATGACTGAGAATCCTGTGTTCCACGACCGATCCAAACATATTGATATCAGGTACCACTTTATCCGGGATATGGTACAGCGAGGCGCCGTAAGGCTCGATCATATAGGAACTGATGAGCAGGTCGCGGATATTCTCACTAAGCCCCTAGGGAAGGTCAAGTTCCTAACCTTCCGTGAGAGTCTTGGTGTCGTGGAAAGACCCTATGATGTGGGTCCTGTTGGACGATGAGCTCTGGGAGCTCTGGGGGGCTTTGGGGATAGCTTCTCGGAGCTATAAGCACTCATAATGCTTCTGCCCCACCCTTGTGATTATTGAGCTGGTTCGCCACTCATTTAATCTGTGCCCCGTATGCATCCTACCCATTGAGTTCAGGGCTCATGGGAAGTACCTCTCATTTGGCCAATGAGGTGTGGAAAAGCTAGAGACTATTAGCAAAGACTGATGGACGCATCAGAGATTGCCGTACTCTCTATCTAGGATGGCATGGTCCAACCACTTGATCTGGGATCAAGATTTGTGAGGTCTGGGACCTCTGGACTGATTATGTCAATCAGGGAATGATGTCTTTGTGACTGACCCACTTCTGTTCTGAAATAAAGAAGCCAGCAAAGCAAGTTTCAGCGGGATGACTCACGATGTTAATTGCACTAATAGATGGAGTTCTCCCTAGTTGAGAGGGAGTGTTAAATTTGGACAACTAGGTCCAAACTCCATGTTCTGATGCTCAGATTAAGAGGCTAATATTTTTGTTGGATTCCTCTCTCTGAGAGGTGTAAAATCCATATAAAAATAGTCTTAATCCGATGAGCAGAACTTATATTTTGAATTTATTATTCTTAATAAATTATATGTGCAAGGTCAGCCAGTTTTGTAATGTAGGCTCACATGCCCAACAGATGTGTCACACACCCTCATTGATGGATATATATACAGGAAAAGTTGGAGAGAATTTGATCACAACACAACTCACATCTTCCTCTCTCATCCTAAAAAGTACGAGCTACTTGGAGGACGAATTTCAGCCACACGTGGGAAGGACGAAGAGGATTTTTCTGCTGCTAGGGTTTCTGCTGCTAGGGTTTCGCAGAAGTTTGACCAGCGTTGACTTTGGTCAACGCTTGGTCCAAACAAGCTGAAAACTTGTGGGAGGTTCGATTTTTGAAGGCCGTACTACCTGGCACAAAAATCGAGGTCAAAGGGTTGATCGTTTTGCTACTGCGCTGACTTTTAGCTTGCTGCCCCTGCGTTGACTTTTCAGGACAGCGTTGACTTTTGTAGAACTGACTTGGGTTGACTCATCTACTGGTTGGAGGGTTGTTGTGACACATGCTGGGCTGGCTGACCAAAGGAGACTTTGCTGGTTGAAGCATCCTGTTGACCGCCGAAACGAACACATACATTTTTCTTGTTTCTGATTTGTCTTCTGTAAGATCTGCTTATATGTTCTATCTACATTTTGCTTATCTACTTGTATGATTGCTGTGAGAAAAGTGAAATTGCTCTTAGCATAGAACATCTACAAAACTTTACATGGTATCAGAGCTACCTTGGTTATCGACTTAAGCCTCATGGATACAAAATTGCTGATTGGACCTGGCTTATTACCAAGGTAGAAAAACGACTCAATATATGGTACCACAAATATTTGTCAAGAGCTGGCAGACTGATCCTGATTAAGGCTGTATTGGAAGCAACACCAGTATACTGGATGACGTTGGCTTGGATTCCTAGAGGGATTCTAGCTAGATTACAAAATATTTGTTGTCAGTTCTTATGGAAGGGGAAACAGCCTGGGAGAATATTTGCATGGGCCAGATGGGAGACCCTTGCTTTGCCCAAGAAATGGGGAGGATGGGGGATTAAAAGACTGGATGTCTTCTCCAAAGTGTTGGCGGCAAAGCTGGGATGGAAACTGATCAACACTCGCAGTCTATGGACAAAGGTAGTAGTCTCCAAATATGTTGCCCCTTCTAACACACTTGATTGGATCAGACAAGCACAAGGGAACGCCTCAAACATTTCTATCATTTGGAAGGCAGTTATAAATGCGATGAGTCTCATTCAGAATGGTCTGACCTGGAGAATTCGATCTGGATCATCAGTCCACATTGGGGAAGATCCCTAGGTCGGCTGTGGAAATGCACTTAGGATACCCGATGAGTTGAAAATACACCTTGCTGAACAAGGCATCACCCATATATGTCATATAGATGACAATGCTCGTTCTATCATGACACAACAAGGTTGGAAATCGGGGATTACTTTAATATTCCACTGCACCGGCAGTAGTACTGGCGCGACTATACAAATGCACTGACAGAGGCCCACATCAAGATTATAGAAGGTAATGATGAACTCATATGGGCACATGCCAAACATGGTTCATATTCACCTAAAGAAGGATATCTGGCATTAATGGAACCACATAAACCACAAATCATTGAGCCTTGGTGGAACTTGCTGTGGAATCTCAAAGCGACTCCCAGAATTAGGTTGCTAATGTGGTCAATATTATTCAACAAAACCCCGACTGGTGAAAATCTGATGAAGCGATATTTTCAAGGACCATTTTGGTGTCATCTTTGTAGGAACTGTTGTTAAGACAATAATCATTTTTTTCTGGAATGCTCTATTACACAGGAGCTTTGGAATAACATTCATACATCGTTCCCCTCACTATGTCGATGGCAGGGTGCAAATATAAAAGAAGCTTGGAATAACTGGTGGAGTGCCACCTCACGAAAGGAGAGGAACTTGCCATTACTTACATGCTGGGCTATTTGGATAGCCAGGAATCATATTATCTTTCAACAGAAGACTCCCCACTGGCCCTATTTTCTGTCAAGGATACTTGTTGACTATCATCTCATCCCAGATGAGACCACCCATCCGCACAATAGGAATATTAGACCTGAAGCTATAAATACCTCTATACTGTGGGCATACTTTGATGGATCGGCCCAGGAGATAGGCTGTGGGGGGGAGCCATACTTCATATATCAGAATCCCATATCTTTAAAATCCAAATGGGCCTAGGAAGGGGTACTAGTAATTATGCAAAACTCATATCGGCCAAATTCCTCATTCAATTTGCATTGGACAAACAGTGTAGGAACCTACAACTTTTTGGGGACTCAAAATTAGTATGCAATTGGATAAATAAATCAACAAACTGCAATGCATACACATTGAGACATATCTTGGATGAAATCCATAGGCTTATCTTGATATTTGACACTTCTGTTTGCCATCACATTTTCAGGGAACGCAACACAGCTGCCGATCTCCTATCCAAGGAGGCAGCGCACACGCATGATGAAACTTGGTTGATTCATGAGGAGAAGGATGGTGTTATCTACCAGCACTATCACAAACCATTCATAGATCTCACTGCATAACTGGTTCGCTCAATATGAGCCACGTAGAAAATTTTGAATATATGTAAATATTTATGCTTTTTATGTTATTATCTAAGATGAAACTATACTCTCTCTCCGAAAAGACTAACAATACTCTCTCTAGGAAGAGACTATTTTTTGTATTTTTGTTGAACACCTATTGCTCCTTGTTTGGAGTATCTCTTATCACTGTTAATTTATAGTAGACAGGCTATGCCTCTCATACTGCATATGCTTTTACATCTACAAAATTAAAACTAAATTATATTATATATAAACTGTAAATCTCATGCACTTATTCTACAACTATTCTACAAGTACTGCAACACTTACATACCGTAACTTCAATAGGGACTTTAGTGTCAATACGAAGCTGATAATAAAGATCAATGCAGTCGACGTCAAGTCTCTTCAAGCTTGCTTCGCAGGCAGCACGAACATATCCAGGATCTCCTCTAACATGTAGCTTGCCATCTAAAAACTGACTCCAAACTTTGTGGCTAATTGAACTTTCTCCCTAATCCCTTTAATGGCCTGCAACCAGCAGACCACAGATGACAATCCTATCAACTTCGCTAAACTTTAGGTAATAGATATTTCAAGAAAGGGTGAAAGCCACATGCACGGTGTCTCACCTTCCCAACAAGGACTTCGTTGGTGAAATGGCCGTAAACGTCTGCAGTGTCAAGGAAAGTGATTCCTTTGGAAATGGCATGGCGGATGACAGGTATCATCTCTTCCTCGGGCGGAGGAGGGCCATAGCTACCGGAAGTCATCCCCATGCACCCTAATCCCTGTGCTGACACTTCAAATCCCTGAGAGCCCAAATGCAATGTGGGCACTGATGGTATTTCCGCCATTGTTCTGCTCGCTGCACAGCACTCAATGAATCGGTCAGGTAAAGTATTAGTATATCTTCTGGTTGGTCCTGAGCCTGCGGATTGTAAATGGAGGCACACAACTTCATTCTCCATATACACATCCATATATATACATGCCTGCCCTGCTGCTCCAATGCCGTGAGAAGTTTTCCTTCGTGATGGGTCTACGCTGACGTTGACAGTGACTTTTTAGCGGGAATAAGATCAGTCAAGCATAGCGTCAGATCAATATCTAACCCACGTTTATTATCCTCCGCCATTCATGTATATCTCCATCGTCATTGCTTACGTGTTTTTTACACTACTAAAGAAACGTGGCATAGCAGAACATAGCTTTAGAATCTGGTTGGGAGGTTATCATTAAATTCTCTCTACTATCTCAGATTCTACATTATTAATATATTTTTTTTCTAAAGCGGCCAAACCATGTCAATTACTTGTTTATCTTTATATCATGCAAATTAAAAAAATAATTCACAAGAGAGTAAAGGTAGGTAGCAGATTAACTTCCTAACATAAATCAATTCACTAAAAACAAACCTATTTCACATTAAGATTTTTTTATGTAAGTTACATCTCAATATCAAAAATCATTTCATTAAAAATAAAATAAAAATTATTATATTAATTTCTAACAAGCTCATGGCCCAATTCAATTGGCTCTACCAAGTCTACAATTTCGTTAAGAGGGTGAAATTTTCACCGGAATCTAGATTAAAAAATTTTAAGAAATAAGCTTGACAACTGTAACTAGGATTTCAAAAAAATTCTTTAGGAATTTCTATTACTTTCTGAACAAAATTGTGGCATAGTTAGATTACCCCATAAAATAATATTGAGATTGTGGTCCAACCGCTACTTGTGGAGGTTTAGTGGCCACAAGTCTCCAGTGAGACTATGTATGTGAGAGTTGCTCCAAACCAATTTCTTCAATTGAAAAACCCATCATGATATAAAATATTATGTAAATAATGAAATTTAAAATTCAAATCCCCATGAATCAAAATAACAAAAAAATTGACAATTCTAACTATACTCAATAAACATCATTATTTATTCTTATTAATATATATTTATATATCCCTTTCAAAATTACTTATAATAATATATTATTTAAATATATTAAAAAATATTACTTTAATAAAATGAAATTTTAATAAATAAATAACAAATCAACATATTTACAACCATATCTTCATTTAATAAATAATAACTTTAATTTCCATCATTTAAGTTATATCTATTTAAACTATATTAAATTAACCTCATTATTTACTCATACATATATATGTATCGAAATCATATTTAACCCTATATTATTTAAATATATTTAATAAAAAAATTAATCAGTTAAAATATACCCCCATTAATATCATTATTTAATCCCCCACACACCCATGTACAAATAATTTATCCTATAGCATTGCATACTCCTCCCAATGGCATTGCTTTGACGACTCCACCCTTCCACCAACTATTATTACGTGCTTTCACTCTTCCACCAACTATTATTACATTGTTAATGACATGACTCCACCATTTGTTCCACCGACTCTGATTTGTTATCTGCGAATGCTTTCCCCATCATAGTTTGAGCTATATAATAATTTTATAATAATAAGAAAATCTAGGGCAAAGATTTTGATTACGATATCTTTAAATTTATAATTTTATAATAATAATAAAATCTACGGCGAAGATTTTGATTACGATATCTTTAAATATAAAAATAAGTTGGTATAGTTAGGATTCATTACCATTTAGTTTAATAATTATTATAAAGTATAACTTTATTTGTAAATTTCAACTATGGTTAAAATAGCTATTTTCATTTAGTTTAAATATAGTTAAATTAGAATATAAAAATAATAAATACATAATTAAAATGGTAAGATAATTCATGATTGCATTATATAAGTCAAGTTTAGTGCAATGTTAAAAATATAACAATTTCAGTGATTACATTACAATTTTAATGTAGTTAAAATATACCAATTTTAATTAGTACAATCTATTTACGCTAGCAATGTCAATTTTAGTATAAAAAATATAGCAATGTCATTATTATATTACATAACTTGCGATGTTAAAATAACAATTTTAGTTATTGAGCGGAGAGCCAATTTCAGTGATTGAGCCGAGAGGCTACTACGCATCAACATGAAGGGGATGTGTAAGTATCTTCGTCCCTTTTAAAATAAAAATAAAATATTTTCTAAATAAAAAAGCAATGTTAGCTAATAAAAAGGAAAAAAGAAAAAATATGCTATGCATATTATATTAGTTGTCCATATGACCTAATATAAGCTCATGTAAAGTAATTACAAATAAAAAAAAATTATGTGAGTAAGATGTTTAAAATTTATACCTTTCAAAAATATTTTAACACTTGATATCAACTTCATATATCTATATATAAAAAAAAATGTTAAAAGAATATATTTTAATGTTATATAGAATAAAATATTTAATGTGAGTTATAAGTAAAATATTTTAATATGAATAAATATTTTTATTTTCTAAGTAAGAGTAATCTATTGATAAAATAAAAAAGGTATTTACAGAGTGTCCTGGCCGGAAAGGGACTCGGCCTAAATCATCATGCTGCCATTAACAAAATCTTAGACTGCCCCAACAGAGGGGAGACCAGTCTGAAAGAGAGAAAGAGATACAAAAAGACACCGGATTTATCCACAGTTTTTTGAAGAGAACCAAAAAAACAACATTGCAAACCCACCCAGAAACCAGCAGTGCGTCCGCACTGGACCGCCAACCTGGACAAAAACAAGATAGAAAGACCAAGAACTAGGTGAAGTGCCACCTGGCAGACGTGACTTGCGCAATGAATTCCTCCGTGGCGGGTTCCTCCACAATCGGGCAAGCCCAGTCATCTGGGTTGTCCGACTCAGCATGGCCCACCGCCTGCTGAGCTCCTTCCCTGCTGCCGGCTTCCAGTTGCGGGCCCGACGTGTCCGCCATGTGGCTTTCCACTGCCTGCGTGTCACTCTGCATGCCCAAGTCCTCATGCGAGCTGCCAGCAACGACCTTCCCATGCCTTCTGTTCCGACCACCATTACCACCTTGTTCTTCGTCGTTGCCTCTGTTCCGACTTGGACCAGCTCTGTGCATCTCCTCCATGGAAATTGTCATAGGGATGTTCTGCTCAGCTTCTTCAGTAATGGAGATGGAGATGGTGGCGACAATGACCGGGCAGTTCAGAGAGCTGCGGAACCGGAATTGCATGGTATGGGGGACCTGGTGCAGGGGCAGAGGGAAGGGAGCAGTGCGCACAGCCGCCTCATCGCGACCAGAGCAGTGGAGGCCTGCTCTGCCCCAGCCGCTTCTGGTGTTCGGATAGTGGGGATTTTCCGCCGAGGAAGTCGGGGAATCCAAAATACTTCGATGCCGAGCCTGAGACCGAGAGCTACCACCTCGCGTGCCGCCGCGTCTGCTAAGCATACGGTGGCGAACCATGGTGGAAAGAGGAGCAGAGAATGAGTCAGGGTAAGCGGAAGGGGAATAGACAGGGGAATTTTGCACAGAGGAATCAGAATGCTGGAGAACAGGAGCTGAATTGCAGAGAATTGTTTGGGAATGGTGGTAACCATTGCCCGAATCAAGGCAGCAAACAATCCAGCAGCGTCGCCCCGTGCTGGTTCTCTCAGTTGGCTCTGCCGCCTACGGAGGGCAAGCGCAATGGAACAGGGGTAGAATGCCTAGATTGTGATCGGGCGCCATGGTTAAACAGGACATGGCTCTGCCTCGACTGTAGTGGGCATTTAATGCCGCCTGCGAGGTGCCCTGAGGATTATTAACTCTGGTCTTGGGAAGATTGTTGAGGGCCAAGTGGCCAGCCCGTCCGCCGTCGTCCCGTCTCCTCACCATTAACGCATTAATGGTCACCCGCATCCGGGGAAATATGAATAAATATTGATGTATACTAAAAAATATATTAATAATAAAAAACAAGAATCTCTATAATGTTCAAAATACAATTTAAACAATAAAAGATTACACAAATTTTCTTTGCGCTTTAAACTAAATTTGTACTTAAAGAAATTTGATCCCTCTAAACTCATATTAGATATGTGCTTAAGATAGATCTATGTTGGTTACATTGCATCTACTCATCTAAACTTATTATAAATAGAGAGAATTTTCATTTTACTTTTGTATATAAGAGAAAAATAATATATATATAGATATAGATATATATATATATATATATATATATATATATATATATATATATATATATATATATATATATATATATATATATATATATATATATATATATATATATATATATATATATATATATATCTATATATATATATATAATTTAGTAGATTTTTTTTTAAATTTTAAGTTTTAATAATGTAATTAGCATAAATAAAATGTCTTAAAAAAATTTCAACACACTAAAATTATACAACGAAATAATAAATTTTGACATCTTAAACGAACACGAGCCTAACTCTGATCATAGCCCTTTACTTATAACTCTCAATTTTGTCATGCATAGAGATCCCATAGAAAATAATCCTTATAGCCAAAAGAACTTAATATTTGATAAAAATAAAAACGATGTCTTTCTAAATGAATTAAAAACTAATTTGCTTTCTTTATCTAGTATAGACAACATAGAAGACCTCTATCATAATTTTACTACAACCCTCTCATATTCTATTAACAAGTTCTCAATTGAAGTTTCAAATAATAAAAGAAATAGCAAAACCAACCCATAGTATGACAAAGACTGTAAAAGTGTGAGGAGAGCAATTAAGGAAGTTGTTGATGGATCTCTTAAAATGGGCGAGATAAAAAAGTACAAAGCCCTAACTAAAAGGAAAAAGAGGCAGTACACTTGTCAAAGACAAGAGAATCTCTTACACCTCTCTAAGGTAGCTCCAAATAAATTTTGGAGGCATATTCTGACTAGGAAAACTAAATATAATAATAAAATTGCTCTACATGATTGGAATTCCTATCTTAAAAAGCTCTATGAATCTCCAAATGTCATGGATAAATTTGAAACCCTCCTCACAACGAAAGAAGTTTTGTCTTTAGAAGACATTGAGTTTGGGGTTAAACGCTTGGCTAATGGGAAAGCTAAGGACATTGAAGGTTATCGGGTGGAAATCTTAAAAATTGGAGGTCATGTCCTCATCCCCCACATCCACAAGCTTTTCAATCAAGCAGTCAAGCAAGGGTTTCGTAAACCATGGATTGAGAGCCTCATTATCCCTATTTTTAAAAGTGGGGATACAAATAACCCCTCTAATTATCGGACAATTATGATCAACCCTCTCTTAGCCAAGTTATATGGTAGTATTTTGGAAAAGAAGTTGAGCATATGGCTTGAAAGTGAAGGTAAGCAGGCTAAGGGCCAAGTGGGTTTCAAAAGGCATCACTCAACAACAGACCACCTCGTTACACTTAGGATCATTGTGGAAGAATGTCGTAATGATAAATCCAATCTCTTTTGTTGCTTTTTGGACTTTAGAAAGACTTTCGATACAGTTCCTAGAAACAACCTTTGGAATAGATTAGAAGAGCTAAAGGTTCCTTTCAAGTTGAGAGCTGTTGCTATAAGGTTATATGAGAATGTAATTGCCAAGGTAAAGAGCAATGAGGGGTGGTCGAAAGATATTAAGTGTAATATCGGAGTTAAATAAGGTTGCCCCCTCTCCCCTACCGTATTTGGCATTTACATCGACAAGCTCGAAGGTTATTTAGAGGAAGCAGGATGTGCTGGCACAATCTTAGATAGGATAGTCGTCATCCTTCTTCTCTATGCTGACGATATTGTTCTTCTCACAAGGTGCCCATCTGATCTTGATAAGCAACTTAGGCTTCTTAAGGATTTTTGCTCGACCATGGGTATGATTGTTAACACTTATAAAACAAAAGTTATGATTATCAAATCCAAGAAGGACACTTACACTAATTTTATGTATGACAAGAATAACTTGGAGGAAGTGTATTCTTACAAGTACCTAGGAATTGATATTCATCACAAGCTCAACTGGAACTATAGCATTGAGAAAAGAATTAATGGAGGGTGGAAAGCTTATTTTGGTCTTGAAAATAATTGTAAAACAAAAAACCTCGTAATGTGGGATAAAAAGAAGTTCCTCTTTGAAACTTTAGTCACTCCTGTTATCTTATATGGATGTGAGGTTTGGGGTTGCAGCATCTTTAGAGAATCCTAGAGAAATATTGAGCAAATCCGGAAGCGTTTTATAACATATAACTTGAAAATTAAAAGCAATACACCCTATCCTATTCTCCTTATAGAAGTAGATCTTTCCCCTATTGAGAGCCTAACTATGATTAGGCTTATGTTGTACAAGCACAAACTCAATAACATAGGAGATCATAGACTTCCTAAGCTAGCCTTAAATTCCAGCCAAAACCACCTAAGGCTCAAACGGGGGTGGTATAAAGACACGAGGGCCTAGTTAAACTATTGGAAGATCAACGAGAATGATGCATTGCAAAACATTAATAACATTAAAAATATTGTTACTTCTAAGTTCAAAGAAAAAAGGTGGTGTGAGGAAGATTTAGCGGCTAAAAGAAAATTAAGTTATTATAAGAAGGTCATCAACCCTACCCTAGAAGATCAAAAGTATCTCTCTATTTTAACTAGCTCAAAGAAGAAAATTAATATAGCAAAGATTAGAACGAACTCTCATGAGCTCCATAGTGAAACAGGTCATTGGGCAATTCCTAAAACACCATGGATGGAAAGGATCTGTCCTCTCTGTGAGAATAGGAACATCGAGGATGAAAACCACTTCCTCTTAGAGTGCCCTGCGTACAACCACATTAGGTCTCAGTTTCATAATCTTTGTCGCAACACTGACCTTCCTAGCCTTTTACGATGTCAAAATTATAGTGAGCTCGGGAGTCTTCTATCCAAGCTTTTTGAGCATAAGAATAAAATCTTAAATCAAACTAAATAATTTGTTTCTTTAGGTCCGATAGACCAAAGTTTGGTCTCAATGAATGTTAACCATCATCATCATCATATACATTTAAAAACAACACAAATTTACCAATTTATATTTATAATTTTACTATATTTAAAAAAAAATCATCTAATAATTAAACTCTCTCCGACCTATGTTATTTACCACTTCTATCTCGATTGCACACAGCCATAGATAACATATTAACGATAAGTTTGCACTTAATTGTGCTCTTGAAAAAATATGTTTTAAAGGATAAATTATATGTGGTGTAATTTTTTTATTTAATTTTTTTTAAGTTATTTTTATAATTTATTAATTTATAATTTTAACTAAATTTTATTAAAAATAAATTATTATATAAATAAATAAAATGTAAATATGAACTAAACATTAGTATAAATAAATAATTGTATAAAGTATTAGAATAAAAATTAATATTTTACGAAATAATTATGTAAATTGTAAAATTAAAATCTCATATAAATATTATTTCACAAAAATATTTAAATATAAATATTTCATAAATTTTAACCAATTATTTTAAAAATTAAACTTTAATATAAATAATACTATAAATTTTAATTAAAAACATATATATAAGTTTATAATATTTAATACATTTATAAATAAAAATGTTTTTTATATAAAAAAAATATTATTTAAATTTAATACAAATAAATTATTTAAAAACATAATTTAAATTTAAATATTTAGGCCGATAGGCCTTCCTTTGAAAGAGACTTTCGTCGTCCTTTTGTTTCTGACGTTGACACCTGGCGTCCACATTCAGCGGGAAATTGTTCATATGTGTCGTGCAATTTCTGTTTATTCTCAGCAATTTCGAAGAACAAGCTCTGCTTTCCACTGACATCTGTGCGCATTTTCAAGATATTCGTCATGGTCTTCATCCTTCAGACGAAATGGTAGGCATTTTTGTTATGGTTTTCGTCCTTCAGCGAAATGGTAAGCATTTCTGTTATGGTCTTCATCCTTCAGGCGGAATGGTAGGCATTTTTGTTATGGGCGCCTAGCGGGGGTCGATATCCCTCGCTTCTGCTATCATTCCTGCCTCTCTATCGCCGGAAATTGTCGTATGTGTCTCGTCGAGGTCGAGAAGAGTCCCAAGCCCGTGGCATCTTGCGCCATGCCTGCGCTTCCTGGTAATTTATTGCTTTCGCCCTTTTCCCTTTGGTTTCCTCCAATCCCCAAGCTGTTAAATGCTGTCGGAGGATATGAATTTGAAGGATGTTGATTTTGGGGTTTAAATGTCAGGCATGAAGATAAAGACTGATACTCTGATGGCGAAAAAGGCAAGGGAAGGGGTGATGGAGTTTCTGTTGATGAATCATCCGCTGGATTGTCCAATCTGTGACCAAGGAGGGGAGTGCGATCTGCAGGATCAGTCCATGGGGATCGCGGGCGTTTCGTCGAAACAAAAAGATCCATGGTGGATAAGAATCTCAGTCCTCTCGTCAAGACTGTCATGACGAGGTGTATTCAGTGTACAAGGTCTGGTATCCCAATCCCATTCCCTGCTGTTCGTCTTCTGACCATGGAACCACGTCTTTGAAAAGCAAATAGAGCTCAAGATTGGGTAATTTACTGAGGCTGGCAGGGAATTACACGGATAAGAGAGGAGCATCGAAGTTCCGAAGCAAATTTTCCAGGAAGTTAGAGTTAGAACAGTGGGTTGTAAGTGCAACGCTAGGCGGCACAATTTCATTTTGCTTGGTGCAAGGTTTATGTCTCAATGTGGCACAAATAAACTGCTTGTTTCATGTACATCACTGTATTAATGGAAGCAAATTTTTTTCCTCAAACACACGCATTTTGTCCCAAACGAGTTCTTACACACCCGCCACACTCTTCCTTGCCTTCCATCATCTTCTCCAGCACAAGAAGAAAAAGAATAAATGCAGATTTTTCTCAATGCAAGGTCATTGTTTCTTCACAGTGGTCTATTGGAGGGCCTCCCAGAATATTACATTCTCGATTCTCTGCACTCCGACCTTGTTGCCCCGGACACCCATTAACGACAGCAACAACGACAACCGAAGAAGAAAAGTATTATGAAGTTGAGGTTGAAGATGCAGAGGACGAATCAGATTCTGATGTTGGGGAGATAAAGACAACTAGCAAGTAAAGGGCAAGGGATTGAGGTGGGATGACGTAGACGACAATGGATTGGATAAGGCGCAAAAAAGGCTCATAGAAGCTCTGCCTCCAAAGTTGTCTGGAAGGAGCAAGGCCTTGATGAAACATATAATTTGTTTATCAGAAGAGGATGATCCATCTGAATTAATCATGAAGTGGGTGAGAATAATGAAGCCCAAAAGAGTAGATTGGCTTGCAGTCCTCAAACAGATGGAGGAACAAAACCTCAACCATCCCCTCTTCTCCAAGGTCAGTGGCTTTTCAATTATTATAGATGTGCTTCTTAAATATAGATGGACTGAGTAAATTATTAACCAAGTTGATTTGTATGAAATTTTCTTCTCAGTCCACTAATGCCTTTACTGCTCTGCAATTTATGCCATACGAAGCTTCTTGGCAGTGTTATCAGACTCTTCGCAGTCCAAGTGGAGTCGGGAGTTTGACTATGTTTTAAGAGGAAACAGAGTCTAATAAGCTGAATCTGAATCAATCCCGACTTATTCTTTAAAGTTTAACTCATAAATATCACCCAAACTCACTGTTACCACTCAAATTATCACCTAGGAGGAAAAGTCCTAACCTCAATGGGAGAGCCTAGACGCATAATAGGCAAGCCACTCACTGTCACCTTGGTGGCCTTGCCCGACCAAGGAGACTGCCTATCCCAGGGGGAATCCGCATGATCAATTTAAACTTAGATTGTTGGGAGAGAAATTGGAAAATACTAGCATGAATTGACTACTCTTATGCTTAACTCAATCAAATCGATTCATTCGTCAAAGATGTGAGAATTTGCAAGTAAATTGTTGAATTAATCCCAAAAGGAGAAGTGAATGTCACATTATCCTTTTTATGCTATTACTAATGTTGAGATCAAGTGTGAAATACCCCGAAGTGAATGCTTAAATGGTTACAAACAAGTAGATTAATGTTGAGAACAAGTGTGAAGTAATCCCAAAGTGATGCTTAAATGATTACAAAATGTAGATTAATGTTGAGAACAAGTGTGAAGCATCCCAAGTGATGCTTAATTTGTTACAAAATTAGATTGATTCGAGTCACAAGGTAATGCTGAATCTAAAACCCCTGTTTAGATAGAGACCATTCACGTATGGAAATTGCAACAAGTAATCCATAAAGTCCAATTTTAAATACCATTCAAAAATTGCAACTGAAGACCATAAGCATAATGTTATTCAGATTTTGTGATAAATCATTTTTGCTTCACGTATTACTCCTTAAGAGAGTGATCTTATTCACAAAAATGCAGCGAATTTGAGTCATATCCAATATCTCTAGAACCAGTGGGTATTGACACGCTCAAATAGCGCTTATCAAAGTGTTAGGTTGTAAGCAGTTGTGGTTATCAATTTGAAACGTTGTCTTAGTACGTGTGTATGATCACAATATAAGCAATGAGATAATATTTCAAAGTATGGCATATATCAGTGTTATCATAAGAAATAGTGATTGCAAATGAATGAAAACAAAAAAATCTAAAATGCTATACAAATAATTCCAAGTGAAGTATTACTCTCTTGATTCTGCCTTAAACTGAATCTGCCCTTAAATAGTATAGCCTTAAGAAAATATTCCAACCATTAAACTGTCGACTGAAAATTTTGAATGAAGTCATTTGGCCCACTCCTTGTAATTCGTCTCAAAGTAAAAACATCCATTCCTTTTTTAGCAATATTAAACCGGATCTGATATAATCGTTGCAAGTGCAAGTGTTGTGATATGCTAAAGCAAGGTCTAGAATTATTGCCAGTATTTAAGATATTTGCCATTAGCAAAACCTAAACCCTAACGTCCTCTTATTGGAGCAAGACTGACCTTCTTCAAAGCTTATATCAGTTGGAAAAACAATGGCAATCCTTGCAAAAAACCTAGTCATCGATAAAAGAGAAACATAGAGCGAAAACCTCACATTGAATTTGCCCCTTAATTGCATTCTCCCAAATGTTTTTCAACTAAGCTTGTAGAGGAACTGCCACAACTCCAACCGTGACTTTAGCAAGTGAATCCTCTTTTCTATTTATAACATTCAAATTAAAACCTGATTAATAAAATAATATTTCGTTACAAAAGACCCTGGTATCCTCCTTTTTTCCCTTTGAGTGAATAAAATAGGCCCACAATGCCACTTGTCATCTCCATAAGGAAAGAGCTAGCCTCTAAATCTGTAGAGAAGACCTCAACATTGTGTCCTTATCCCAAAACACCTCAAAAGGTGACATATGCCTTTAAATATGTGACAATGGATTAAATAATGTGTCCTCTTTAGTTGGTGGTTTCTGCACTCATATAAGCTATATTCTCTTCTGGAAACTTTCCAGTTTTGTCCCTCAACATTCTCGTAGATGTTTTCTTCCAAATTGTAGGATGTAATTTCAGGTGTAATTTCCAGCATTATTTCTCAGTGTGCCCATAAATCAACACTGCAATGATTGCAGTGATTCCCGTTGTTGTCTTTTGAGTCACTGAGCAGTGGTGAAAGTCCTATTTTTGTTCGTTTGCTTAGGAGATTTTTGATGTTAGGTACCTTTCCTTGGTTTTCCATTTCCCCACTTATGGCTGGTTTTCTATTCTTGTACTCAATAAATAGAGCCTTCTTACCAGCATCATTGAGGTTATTTACTTCAAATGGGGTAAATTCCTTTCTGATGTAGCCATGTAGTTCTCCTCAATTTTTTATCAACGTTTGAGGAACTTCTACTTTGAGATTTAGCAAGATTGCTGATTTCTTATATTCAGTGGTGTAGTCCTGAACAATTTTTCTTGTGTTTGTGAAAATATCACAATTAAATGGATCTTCTTGATATCCAATATCATAGAATTGATCCTTCAACAACATTTTGAATGTCTCCCATGATACTATCGAGGGTCTCCTTTGCTGCTTCAAAGATTGCATATAGCTGTCTCACCTTAAAGCATGGTGGAAGATAACGAGGAAGTCCTCAAATTCAGAAGGTTTCAGGCTGTTTACCCTTAGTATCCTCTTGATGAGAATTTCCTTCTTTCTTGAAATTTACTGAGCATTCCTCTTTCTTTGTCATTAGATGGGTCATCATTTTTGTTAACATACCAATATTTGTTTTTAACCGACTAAGGATGATCTTTGGTTCTTCTCTTTCTTCTTGGTATTGTTTGTCAATATGAAAGACCAAATACACAATGCATGGGAGATGTAAAATATGATCTTTATATCAAATGGGGCCATTGCATACAATGAGGCAGATCTCCTTTTATATTATTGGTTATTTGTTGTACAACTAATTTCCCTAATCACGTTATTTACAAGTGAATTTGAATTAATCTTACCAAAATGCTTAGCTCCTTGAAGTTTATCTATTATGTCATCAATGCATGGCAATGGATATCAGTTTTTAAGGGAATGGATCAACAATCGTCAACACTTTTAACTGCTTTGAAGTTTTACTCTGCTCTGTTGGATCAGGTGACACACTTTTAACCGTTGATTTGAAGTGTGACTGCTTTTTCCAAATATCAGTTGAGTTGCCTTACTGCTTTTTCCAAATATCAGTTGAGTTGCCTTAATGCTTTTTCCCATTCTTTTATGTCACTATTGAAGATATTTTTACTACTTTTTACCTGCCAGTTGTTGTTTTTGTTCTTGTTCCCTGGATTTTGGCAAGCACTGTTCTTTTGTGCAGAGAAAGGCTGGTTGATGAAGCTCTTTGCATTCTGCACTCAATGGACTTTAGTAGAGAAATCCCTGTGGATACCCAAATCTACCATATACTCCTGGATTGCTGCACTGTCTAGAAATTATTGGAAGAAGACAAGCAGGTCCACGCCCACATGAGAATCACAAGAGCTCATCAGAATCCCTACTTGGTTGCCAAGCTTGTTTATCTTTATTCTGCCTGTGGAAGCATTGTCGATGCGCGGGCGGCATTCGATGAAGCCTCTGAGTGGACTATGTTTATGTGGAATGCTTTGCTCGGAGCTTATGTTAAGAATGGGTTCTGTGAAATCGAGGCTATGGAGATTTATAATCAGATGAAGTTATCTGGAACAGAGCTCGATGATTTTATGTTCTCAATCATGCTGAAGGCATGTGGAAGCTTAATGGACCTGCAATAGGGGATGGAGATTCATGGGTAGGTTATCAAGACCGGTTATGAGCTTGATGTCTTTGTGGGGGGTGTGCTTGTGGATATGTATTGTAGGTGCCGTTCTGTGGAGGATGCAAACCAAGTGTTTGAGGAAATGCGCCATCAAGATGTGGTCACATGGAGAGCTATGATTGCTGCACTTGTGCATAATGGGTTTCATGGCGAAGCATTGGAATGTTTCCATTAGATACATGTGGAGGAACACAAGAATGTTTCACTAAGAATCAGTGCTTCGATTTGGGCCCCGGGGATATCTCTATACTCCTGCGCCTGATGTGCACAGGGTGTAGTATTTCACGGATACTGAGTTTTTCATCAGATGGGATGGGCATTGGGATATATTTCTGGACGAGGATTTGCCCACAGCAGCCGATCACATTAAGGCGAATGCAGAGGAATTCAAATAGGTGTTTTTGCGTGTGCGTACAAGCTCATATGCAGGTGCAAGCAATAAGTTAATTTCGTGGTACTATGCTATTTAAAGTTTCTGTAGTTTATTGTCTAGGGATGGATTCTATATGCTATTTCCTGAAATTATGTTCAGGGCTTTATATATATAATAATTAAACTATGTATTCAAAGTTTTCCTAATACCCTTTGTGATGTAAATAAATTTCAATGAACATCAAACTATTCTCATAATTTGCATGGATTCTCGCAACATATCATCGGCAGGTTTTTTTTCCCTTCAATTTTGTGATTCGTTCCTTCTGGTCGAGGAAGGTTCCAGACCTTCATGTCTTACCTGAGCTCAGGTAAGGTCCTGGTTGTGAGCTTTGCTCAGTCAAAGAGACGGCCTTACTCGCCTGAATAAAGGTAGCTCACTCAGATTTTTCAGACCTTAATTGACCTTGAGTTATTTTATTTTTGCACAAGAGAAGCAAGGTGTCGGGTGGGCGTGGGGGCTGAGTTGTGCAAAATTTCACACCCTGTTGAAGGTAGTGTATGAAGGTGTGAAGAGAAACATGATGGGCATGGGAATTTCACTCCCTCAAGATGGTGGGGTTTGGTGAATTTCACTCCTTCAAGATGTAGTATCATTCTATATATGTATATTATTCTTTATAAAGTATAATAATAATATCATGGTTTCTAATGGAATTAACTTTTTAATAGCAATGTATCAACATGTTTTCTAATATTATGTTTTGACTTTCTAAATGCAATATACAATTATGGTTTTCAATGAAATATATTGGTAGGGGATAGTCATGGTGGTTATTGCCTTGGTCACTAGCAAGCTTTGTATATGCTTGGCCATCTATAGAGGTTTCTTGATTTTGAGTAATTAACTTAACCTCTTGATTTTGGGTAATTAACTTACTCTAAAATGAAATAAGACATTCAATGTGTTCCTTGTAATATAGATATAAACAAAACATCTAAAGAAAAGTAATTGCACAATGATCCAGTGCAAGAAAACAAGGTTTTCCACAAACCAATTAACTCTTCTAGAAAAATTCAACAATTCCAATTTAATAATCCTATCGGCCTTTCTTTGTACCTTTTGGGACAATTGCTAAAAATTAAGGGTACGGTTTTGCCAAAAATCACACCATACATCCAAACGACCAGTATCAAAACCCCACTTTATCAACATAATCAACAAACTTTACATTACACTTGCATTGGATGTGTAAGTCCTTGTTCTTCTAATCCAACCCAAAGTGTAGCATATAGGGTGTGCAATTGTAGGTAAGTTGTGCCTTTTCACTATCTTCTAAGGTGATATTTAGTTGGCTACTGCTATCAAATATTGTGGTCACAAGTTCCTTACTGAAATCACAAGCTCCTTTGTCAGGATCTTAATGGAGAATCAAATTCTTGTACTTGGCATGACTAGGATGTAGAACTACCTTATGTTGTATTGTCAAGTATTCATGACTAGGATGTAGAACTACCTTATGTTGTATTGTCAAGTATTCATATCTACATTTCTCCCTGCTATGATGTACTCAATCTCTGGTGCTTCTATGGATGTAGTCCTTGTTGTCACCTAAGATTTACACCTAAGTGTGGGAAAAGTTTTCAACCCCACAAGGTATAGTCTTTAAGGCGCAACGCTCAAAGAAGGGGTTGTCACCTATTCCCAACTCTTTCCGTTTAAACTCTCTCCTAGGCAAGCTATGGGGGTAGTCCTTAAAGATGATTATGAAAAGAAAACTTGTTGAAAACAACAAGTTCTAGGAGATCAAGGACAAAGAAATTACCACTCAGTGTAACTTGATAGATTTCGATTAAATCAATATGGCATTCAACAAAGTAAAATGTGAGAGACCAGTGCCTTTATATAATGCTCAAATAAAATTATAATACTTGCAGAAGATGATACTCCAAGCTACAAGGATGGCAATGCTGCAAGACAAGCGTTAGTACAAGAGATAGCACAATATTGAAATATGAGCAGTGAGATAGAACTTGCAAGATAAATGAAACTTGTACTTTGAAGAGATGCTCAAAAAGATAGAACAATATCAAAGGTCAATGAGCAAGTAATTCAAATGACAAGTATAAGAGCGATACAGTGCACTATTGCAAGTAAGATGGAATGTTCACAAATCAATGGGAGAGCCTAGACGCATTATAGGCAAGCCACTGTCGTCAACACTTTCATTCTCGTTGAGACATCTAGCATGGTTTCCTACTCGACCTCTGGGTATAGTCCTGCTTGACATCTGTGCACAGATTTTACGTCACCTTATAATATTTATTATTTTGAACCAAAATACAATTCTTTCAATTTAACATTTCTATCGGCCTCTCTTTGCACCTTTTGGGGCAATTGCTAGTATATATATTTTAATAAATGAATAAAATTTAATTATATTTAATAATTTCTTAAAAAAAAATATTTTTAAATAAAACTATACATTTTCTGAGTTTATACTTCTATGATCCATATTAATAATAATAAAATCTTTCGGAAAAAAATCACAGAGGAGTAATATCGTCGATGCGTTTCAAATCAAAAACAACCAACCAGTGTGGTTCATCTTCAGGATAGGATGATGGATCAGATCGACGCATAATAAATTAAATAGATGAAGAGAGCAACTAACTAGCCGTTAGAAAAAATAGCTAATTTGACTAAAAATAATTATTTATTTATTTATTTATTATTATTATTATTATTTATTTTATTTTATTTTTATTTTTATTTTTAGGTTTTTACCGAGATTAAAAAGAATTATTATTATTATTATTTTGAATAAATCAATTTAAGTTATAATGCAATAATAAGAATATATATATATATATATATATATATATATATATAATATTTTGGAAAGTTTGAATTTTAAATAACATCAAATTAAATAATATTTATATTATAATAAAAACAAATAAATAATATTTTGGAAAGACCGAATTTTAATTAACATCAAATTGAATAATATTTACACTTCCTTGCATTCTTCGCATATATTCTGCGGTGAAAGAGTTCTGAGGCTCAGTGAAAGAGTTAAACACGTACTTTATATATACACTTCTTCGCATTCTTCGCATATATTCTTCGATGAAGAGTTATGAGGCTCGGTGAAAGAGTTAAACACGTACTTTATATATAAACTTCCTCACATTCTTCGCATATATTCTTCGGTGAAAGAGCTCTGAGGCTTGGTGAAAGAGTTAAACACATACTTTATATATACACTTACTCGCATTCTTCACATATATTCTTCAGTGAAAGAGTTCTGAGGCTCGATGAAAGAGTTAAACACGTACCTTATATATACACTTCCTCACATTCTTCGCATATATTCTTCGGTGAAAGAGTTCTGAGGCTCGGTGAAAGAGTTAAACATGTACTTTATATATACACTTTCTTGCATTCTTGGCATATATTCTTCGATGAAAGAGTTTTGAGGTTCGATGAAAGAGTTAAACACGTACTTTATATATACACTTCCTCTACAATATAAGACCATACGGCTCACATCTTCGGTGATTAGTGATGAGGCTCACTATATGACCAAGGCAGAGGCTCGCATATATTCTTCAGCATTTAAACCCGGTTCTGAGGCCCGCATCTCCGGTCTGCATGCTGCGGTGGGCACGGTCGATCTGCAATCAGGTTTGCTGATATCAAGTGCACACATTCCTTATCTTTTTCTTTTTCTAATACATATTTGCTCATATAATTTCAAGTATGAATATTTCACCACAGTTACCAAATATTACCAAGGGCAAACCTAGCACAGTTACTCTACAAGGCCTTTATGAGTATATAGATTCTTTAGAGAAACGTAGAGAAGAAAGAGAAGCCAAGCTACAAAAAGAGTTAGAAGCCATGCTGGAAAATAAGCATCTCTTGAAGACACGATCCAAGAACAAATAGAAAATAAAATAGAACTACTGGAGAATAAAATGGAGGCAATGGAGACTAGATTGCAAATTATAGAAAAACAAAACCAAGATACTAACCAACCATTCCAGCAAGGAGATGCTGATACTTTAGAAAGTCTTAAAATGAAAGACATTATTAAAGAACTAGAAGAAAAAGTTAATAGCCACCTCACCCTAAATAATGTGGTAGATAAGTTAGATATCAAACCAATTAAAGATGAAATGAAAAAATTAATAGAATTAGACCACAAACATAACAAAAGGGCCTTGAACCATATAATCTTCAGTTTAAAAGAGGAAGTAGATGAGGATACTTTAGCCTTAGCCCAAACAGAATTACATAATAGATTACAAATTGAAACAGTGTGTATCACATAAGCAACAAGGCTGGGGAAATTAACTGAGAATAAAGGAAGACTAATTCTCATAAAGGTGAGCTCCACTGATCATAAGTACGACATACTTAGTAAAACCTCAAGTCTAAAAGGAATGGGAATATTCATAAATGAAGATCTCATCCAAAAGGTCAAGCAGAATTAAGAAAGGAGGTTCAAAAGGTAAAAGAAGCTAGAAAGGAAGGAAAATGGGCAATAATCAGAAATAGAAAAGCCTTTATTCGAGATAGAAACCAAAAAGATAGTAATCAATAGCAATTAAACATGCTCTAGATCCTTTCTTGGAACTATCAGGGATTTCCATGGAACAAAGTCCCCAAGCTAAGCTGGATTTCAAATGATTTTGATATTATTTTGCTTGTTGAAACTTGGGAGCATGAAGAATCTAATGTCCCTAACATAGATGGCTTTACGCTATGGTCTACCTGGAACAAGCGATCCTCCCGGAGAGGCATTGGGGGAATAGTTTGTTACATTAAGAAGAACGTCTCCCCCCATGCTAGGATTTATAAAAACGACCCTCACAACCAATATAGTTGGATAGAGATCAGTGACATTAATAATAAAAAGTCCTACATAGCAATATGTTATTTTCCCCCATCAATTCTAACTTCTATAAGAAGAAGAATCTAGATAAAACTAACCCTTACAATGGTTTATAGAATGATATTTCTAGCTTAAGGAATGACGGTAATATCCTTTTAATAGGTGACTTTAATGCTCGAACTTCAAACAACCAAGCTATTATTCTAAGCAATCATTCCAACCCTAATCCTCTTTGGTTAGACGAAGACCCTACTTTGGCTAGTAGGTACAAAAGGAGCTCTAAAGACCTCAGGGAAAAATGGTTTGGGTCAGAGTTAGTCAAGCTCTGCAGTGCTCAGGATCTCATAATTTGCAACAGTCTAAAGAAGTGGCCCAATTCCAGCAAGATGACCTACATCCATGGACTTGGTAGCAGCGTGGTAGACTATGTTATTTCTGATCTCCCATTATACAACTAAATAATAAATTTTGACATCTTAAATGAACACGAACCTGACTTTGATCATAGGCCTTTACTTATAACTCTCAATTTTGTCATGCATAGAGTTCCCACAGAAAACAATACTTACAGGCAAAAGAACTTAATATTTGATAGAAATAAAAATGATCTCTTTCTAAATGATTAAAAACTAATTTTCTTCCTTTATCTAGTATAGACAACATAGAAGACCTCTATCATAATTACTACAACCCTCTCATATTCTATTAACAAGTTCTCAATTGAAGTTTCAAATAATAAACAAAATAGCAAAACCAACCCATGGTATGACAAAGATTGTAAAAGTGCGAGGAGAGAAATTAAGGAAGCTGTTGATGAATCTCTTAAAATGGACAAGATAAAAATATACAAAGCCCTAACTAAAAGGAAAAAGAGGCAGTACATTCTTCAAAGACAGGAGAATCTCTTACACCTCTCTAAGGTAGCCCCCAAGAAATTCTGGAGGTAGATTCTAACTAGGAAGACTAAAGATAATAATAAAACTGCTCTTCACGATTGGAATTCCTATCTTAAAAAGCTTTATGAATCTCCAAATGTCATGGATAATTTGGAAACCTTGCCCACAACGAAAGAAGTTTTCTCTTTAGAAGACATTAAGTTTGGGGTTAATCGCCTGGCTAATGAGAAAGCTAAGGACATTGAAGGTTACCAAGTGGAAATCTTAAAAATTGGAGGTCCTGTCCTCATCCCCCACATCCACAAGCTTTTCAATCAAGTAGTCAAGCAAGGGTTCCCTAAACCTTGGACTGAGAGCCTCATTATCCCTGTTTTTAAAAGTGGGGATACAAATAACCCCTCTAATTATCGGACAATTATGATAAGCCCTCTCTTAGCCAAGTTATATGTTAGTATTTTGGAAAAGAAGCTAAGCATATGGCTTGAAAGTGAAGGTAAGCGGGCTAAAGGCCAAGCAGGTTTCAGAAGGCATCACTCAACAACAGACCACCTCATTACGCTTAGGATCATTGTGGAGGAATTTCGTAATGATAAATCCAATTTATTTTGTTGCTTAGTGTACTTTAGAAAGGCTTTCGATACGATTCCTAGAAACAAACTTTGGAATAGATTAGAAGAGCTAAAGGTTCCTCTCTAGTTGAGAGCTGCCGCTATAAGGTTATACGACAATGTAATTGCCAAGCTAAAGAGCAATGAGGGGTGGTCGAAATATATTAAGTATAACATCAGAGTGAAACAAGGTTGCCCCCTCTCCCCTACCCTATTTGGCATTTACATCGATAAGCTCAAAGGCTATTTAGAGGAAGCAGGATGTGATGGCACAACCTTAACTGGGATAGTCATCATCCTTCTTCTCTATGCTGATGATATTGTTCTTTTCGCAAGGTGCCCATCTGATCTTGATAAGCAACTCAGGCTTCTTAAGGATTTCTGCTCTACCATGGGTATGACTGTTAACACTGACAAAACAAAAGTTATGATTATCAAATCCAAGAAGGACACTTACGCTAATTTTATGTATGACAATAATAACTTGGAGGAAGTGTATTCTTACAAGTACCTAGAAATTGATATTCATCACAAGCTCAACTGGAACTATAGCATTGAGAAAAGGAATAATGGGGGGTGGAAAGCTTATTTTGGTCTTGAAAATAATTGTAAAATAGTAAACCTCGTAATGTGGGATAAAAAGAAGTTCCTCTTTGAAACTTTAGTCACTCCTGTTATCTTGTATGGCTGTGAGGTTTAGGGTTGCAGCATCTCTAGAGAATCATGGAGAAAGATTGAGAAAATCCAGAAGCATTTTATAACTTATAACTTGAAAATTAAAAGTAATACACCCTATCTTATTCTCCTTATAGAAGCAGGTCTTTCCCGTATTGAGAGCCTAGCTATGATTAGGTTTCTGTTGTACAAGCACAAACTCAATAACATAGACGATCATAGACTTCCTAAGCTAGCTTTAAATTCCAGCCAAAACCACCTAAGGCTCAATCGGGGGTGGCATAAAGACACAAGGGCCTAGTTAAACCATTGGGAGATCAACGAGAATGATGCATTGCAAAACATTAATAACATTAAAGATATTGTTACTTCTAAGTTCAAAGAAAAAATGTGGTGTGAGAAAGATTTAGCGACTAATAGAAAATTAAGTTATTATAAGAAGGTCATCAACCCCACCCTAGAAGATCAAAAGTATCTCTCTATTTTAACTAGCTCAAAGAAGAAAACTAATATAGCAAAGATTAGAACAGATTCTCATGAGCTCCATAGTGAAACAGGTCGTTGGGCAGTTCCTAAAACACCATTAATTGAAAGGATCTGCCATATATGTGAGAATAGGAACATTGAGGATGAAAACCACTTCCTCTTTGAGTGCCCCATGTACAACCACATTAGATCTCAGTTTCACAATATTTGTTACAATACTGACCTTCCTAGCCTTTTACAATGTCAAAATTATAGTGGGCTCGAGAGGATTCTCTCCAAGCGTTTTGAGTATAGGAATAAAATATTAAATCAAAATAAATAATTTGTTTCTTTAGGTCCAATAGACCAAGTTTGGTCTCAGTGGACATTAACCATCATCATCATCATCATCAATAAAAATTAATATTATTATGGAGGTACTATTAGTGATTCGTGTTTTAATAACTAAATAAACCAAGGGGCTATGATGTTAAAAGAAAAAAATGAAAAATCTTATGGGTTCAGGGTAGGGATCCAACACCTGCTATGCTCCAACCATTGTCTCTGTTTAGATTAATGCACCTTTTTTCAATTTCTAAGGCCTCTCTAAATTTACGATGATGAAAATGGTCAACCCTTACTATGACTTTAGCCTCTTCTATACATATGTGATGATTGGTCTTTTCTGCATGTTCTACCAAAGCGGAGGAGTGAGACCTCCCATGTTTGATGTCTGCAACATGTTCACAAATCCTCTGATTTATTGATCGACCAGTCTCACCAATATAAGGAGTCCCACAGGAACAAGGAATAATATAAACCCCTTTCACATCCTTGGGGTTAACCATGTCCTTGACCGAACGAGGAGAACTTCGAATAATGCGAAGGGGTCTAAAGGAAGAAGAAATATTATGTTTTTCAGGATCTTCGTGATTTTGTCTGTGGTCCCCTGAATAAAAGGAAGATGAACCCCATAAGCTCGATCCTTGGGATCGATCCTCTTCTTAGGACCTCTTTCCACATTATGGAAAGCTCTCAGACCCTGGGATTTTCTATAACCATTCATATTATAAAACTATATATTTATAATATATCATATTTCACAATTAATTAATTTATATATATATATATATAAACTAGTTTCTACTTTTTCACAATTATTTAGTAAACAAGTTTCTATTTTTTTATTTAATTTACACCAATAAGAAATGAGTAGTAATATTAAATAAAAAATACAAAATAGATAATAATAATATTACATTATATAACTTAAACTCTTGAAATAAATATATTATTTTCAATTTGTTTAGAGTACTTTTCTTGAGAATAACAAAACCTATGTTCCCATCCATCCATATGAGCTTTGTCATAGTCGTTGGTACAAAAGAAGTGTCATTTGAAGAAACACAATTTCCCATTTTTTCAATTTTGATATATTTAGGAAAAACACTTGGTTAATGTGAGAACGAGTAAAGGTGACTTTTGAAAATAGACACACACACATACACACACACACATATAAGAGTAGAGTCTTCACCAATATTGGATAAACCACAAGATGAGGTGGCTGCCAAACTAGGGTGTTTAACATCAAATCCAAAAGAGATTTTTAGATCATTTGGTAACAAACTTGAGGTAGGGCATGCTAGTAAGTCCCCTTTGTGCTCTGACATAGTAAGTACATTAGAAAAAGGATGTATTAGTGACAACGTCATTAATCAATTCCAGTAGAAATCAATTATTGACATAGTCGAGCTTGAGGAAAAGTCGGGTGCATGGAACATGTTGAAATGAAAGCAGCCTCGGCTTATAGTCGGTCTGACCTTCCAACCTCATGTTGTGGGCCCAATAGTTAGTTAGAGGTGAGGAAGCGACTGTGTGGACTAGCGATAAGTGAGGAACCTAACCTGACTAGTCAAGGCTCGAGCCATTGGACCCACATTTTTGTCCATGTGTCCATAACTCTAAAATGTCGAATAACAAATGCTAGGTGCCAAATTACTAAACCATGTGTGTTTTTCTCCTGTTATGTGAATATCACTATGGATCTAGTAAGGTCCACAGGCATTAGCATTTTGAAATTCCCTTTGCCTTTTCCAAGGTTAGGTAAGAGTGTTAGCAATGGTATTTTCATGGGGTCTAGGATGGCCTTTTATGGCCGATGACCCGTCGCCGTGCTCACTCAAGATGAGGGTGAGGCTGAAATCCCCGAGGTTTTGGTTGTAGGAACTAGTTTTAACAGAATGGCCATTCTCAACATGTGTTTTGCTCTCAATGTCGTGTCAACTTCTATGGTATGACATTTCTTTTTTTCTTCACTTGCATTTACTTTCAAACGGATGGTTGGATGTATGGATGGATTCAATGTCGTAGCTCTCATTTTTTGCAGGTAGAAAAACTCCATAAGTTATATCTAGCATGGGAATATCATCCTAACATAGGTCTCGTTGTCACCAAAGTAAGTAACATAGATTGATGTTATGTTCCCCTAATATACCACTTTGGGTCCTTTTTCTTTCTTTCTTTCATCTCCTGCTCCAAGTGAAGGACGTTGGAATTGATGGGTACATTTGTTGAAGGGCGCGGGGGGAAGGGCATTCAGTGTTGGGGGACATGTTAGGAGGATATATAAACTAGCCAATGAAGGTAATTAAATCCATGCCCTTTACCTTTGCAAAGAATAAGGAATTGATTTTATTGTTTTTCACTCTTGAGATTGACCAACAAATTATTTTTGCCAGGGAAAATTGGGGAATGGAAAGACTTCTTCCACAAAATATATCACTTGACTTACCTTGCCATAACATATTTGAAACTGCATGTGAGCAATTTTTTTTATAACAATCTTTTATGGTTATGTTTCTTTACGATTTTTTCCAACAAGAAATTTTGATTTTTTCATTCAATTTATTGGTGCACATGATCCTTCTGATAACCACTTTGCGACAAACTACACCTCCCTATTCTGGTAGTATCAAAATGGGTCGTGGCTTGCTTACAAAAATATTGAAAAACCCCTTTTGCTGAGAATTTTCAAGCTTATGTTGTGAGAGTGTAACATGCAGAGAAGAGCCATTCATGGATATGAGTGTGGAGATACAACAAAGTTCTTCCCTGTCAAGTTATCTGAAGGCATTCAACATTGCAGAGAAAAAATTTCGACTTCTATTTCATCACTCATGTGAGCCCCATTATAGTAGTGGTTAGAAGTCGACACTTGAATTCTTGTTTGGTCCACAGTGGTTACAACTGCATTCCAACTCCCGACCTCATATGTGGTGCCATCGGAAGTCAGGCTCTTGATTGAAGTTTTGACGTAAAGGTCACGTGGGCAGACGATTGTCGACCATAGTCAGGTCTGAAGTATAGTCATAAGATGATACAATGGTGGACATGGAAGGTTTCGACCCGACCCGCTCTAGTAAGGAAAGAACTAAGGTCCTTTAATTATTATGAAATTTAATGGGCATAAACCAAGGGCTTTCCAATACAAAAATGAGTTGGATTTCCAATACGAACATGAGTTGTTGTAAAGGCAATTAAGGAAGTTTGAAGGTGTCACTCAACTGATTGAACCGAAGCACAGCTCTGTCAGGTCTACAGTTGAGAGATGTGGAATTATTCCTCTAGCTCACACAATCTCTACGGGGCTACGGTCAGGCAATTGATCTTTGACGGTACATCAACATGATTACACAATAAGAGAAATTAGCCCATAGCCAATGAAATCAATGATAAATAAAACAAAATGTTTTTAAAAAGTAATTTGAATTGTTTTCCTAATGTTTATTTTAGGGATAAGGCTTTAATTTTTAGTCAACTCAAGAACTAATGCTCAGTTGAATGTGTAATATTGTGCTAGTAGTAGGGATAATAATGTATGCTATTTTTTGGGGTTATAAAAAGTAAGAATACTTAATTTATAAAAATGATATATTGTGTCTTTTTTATTTATACATGTAATTGTGCTTAATCATTTTTTCTACTTAAAGTGTCCATAAGTACCTATAATATGTTGGTTTAAGCATTCAAAGTTAATTGAAGGATTGAAGGATTAATATATGGTAAATTTAAATAGTTTGGACAAGGATTGTGTCATTGGTTACCTTCTTTAAGCAAGGAACATGGAAGACTATAAATACATGTGAATACTAAGGCAACTCCAATTTGTAAGTCATACTTTCAATCCTCTACAACACCTTATAAAGGACATAATAGCTCAATGCTAATTCATTATCCTTATGCTTTCACTTGAGGTACATATATTTATATTATTTTCGTCTCAGAAATACCCAATCCCCCACTTCAAATTCCATTTCAGTCAAATGTTGACTTGCTTGTTGTTTCATCTTGTTTAGTGATATTACCAAATTTTCCTCCAATAGTTTGAGAACATATTGACGGTGTTGGAAGTCCACTAACATAGGATCTCCCTGGTATAAAGTCCTCACACTGTTTGGGATAGGAGCCCCATCTAGGGATTCAACCTAAACACCATTATGTTGATCTTAAATATTTTCCTTGGCTGTAATTATCAACATAAGAGACTATGCACATAAATTTATGACAAGAAAGTGAGTTAACTTTATGAAGCACCAATTTCAATACATACAAATCACTTTCACAAACAGGAAAAGAGAGAGTGAGAATTTAGAAGGAAAGTAATAGTACATTATCCTAATAAAGACACACACGATCATAGAAATAATTGTTAATTAACCTGTGAAATATTTCACAAAGTAACAACAATCAAGAAAGAAAGTAATAATGCACGTTCAACAAGATATATACCAAATCCAATTAAATATTTCATTTTATTTAGTATGTATGAACACAAAAATATATTGTAAACATTAAAAGGATAGTCTCACAATCTCCACATTACATGCATAAAAGTGTGTCAGCTCCAAGAGGTTCAAGATATCATGTGAAAGTTCTATGTACACAATTACAATGACGCACCACTAGCCCCAATAGTAGAACATTAAGCCACCACTTGCTCCTCCAAAGAATAATATTTTCTCTTATGCCAAGCTAGATAAGCCAAGGTGAAAGTCCTTTTTTTTAGTTATGAGGGTTTATTTATAACAAATGAGGTGACCATTCACCTCCCATGTGACTCTTGACCTCTCTCATGACTCTTGAGCTCCAAGATGACTCTTAGACTTCCTAGTGACTCTTCACATTCCATGTGTGACCCTTGGGCTTCCACACATTTTTATATTTTCTTATTTTCAAAATTACATGATTACATTCCACCAATAATTAGGCAAAATACATGGAGAAAAAAAATTCTCTTGTATTCACACTTAGAGAGGCTACAATTTGGCGATTAAGACATGAAACTTCATTATGATGTGTCAATGACAAGTTCTTCTCTTTGTTGATATGTCTCCAAATCTTCATGATTGATATGATATTTGCTTCATCTTCACCCTCCAAAGGGTCTAGATGAGTATTATAACCTTCTAAGCCAACATGAATTTCCATCTGCCTATCATAGTCCAAGGTTCCTTTACTACTGCATGATGTCACCTTTGTGTCTTATCTCCACAAGTGCCCTTTTGAAACTCCTTAATGACCTCGTTGAACATTATCTTCCATGATAAGATGATAGTATCTTCAAATGAAACTTATTCATGGAAAGATAATATCAATCCCAAAATCACCTACTATACCTTGGTTTTCTCATGCAATATGCCAACTAAGATGGGATAGTGCACAATTATTTAAGAGAACACTCTAGTTATTGTGCATGTTGCTACTACAAGGGTCGAGGGATGACCCTACTATCCACTAGGATTATGAACTGTGTAATGAGGGGAAGGTTCGTTAAGTCTTTGTGCATAGGGAAAGTCTGGGAGACAAGGGTGGCAAGCTTGCTCACTAAGGATGTGCAATGCGCAATGATAAAGAAGGATTCTCTTAGTATTGCACAAGTTTCCATTGCAGGGGGCTAAAGGATACATCGCTATCAACTAGGAGTGCTCAATACATAGCACACTACAAGGTTGATCAAGGCTTTGCGTAGTGGGAAAGCCTAGGAAGCAACAGTTGAGTGACTATGCTCTAGGGATGCACAATGTGGAATGTGAAGGGAGTTGTCCTAAATATTGGCGTAGAGGGAAAGTGTAAGAAGCAAGAGGCTCATAATTGAGGCTTGCAAGTGCACAATGCCCCCATCACTTGGATGAAGGTTAAAGGCATTCATAACTTACACGTGATGTGAGGACAAGGATGAACTCCAAAAATAACTAAGTGTGAGATTAGTAGGACAAGAGAGAGAGAGTAATAGAATACAAATAGGTCCCAAACATGATCATAGACACACATACACAATCAAACACATGACAAGAATATGCACAATACCCAAAAATATCATGTATACATTGAATCAACAACAAAATGACATTTATCTCCAAGTGTGGCAATTAAGATTCAAGTCTTTACGACGCAAGTGTCAACTGCAATGAGAAAGTGTATTATGCCATGGGAATGTGTCCAGTGCATGCTCTTGTGATAGTTAGGATCAACTAATGTGAGAAAGTGTGTTGTGTGCTGGAGCGGTTTGTAGAATGTGTAGAAAGGTGTTCTTAACAAGATATGTGAAATCAAGCGAAGGTGACATTTGCAAGAGTAAAAGCACCACATGCGTTGACAAAAGAAAGAAAAAGTGATAGTTGTGAAAGAAAAAGCGATAATTAATAAACTCACTTGGATGATGGCACACTTGAAACCATGAGTGATAGAATGCTCCTTGTTCTCCAAAAGTGCACATACATCAAAAGCGAAAGATGAATGTGAGATGTGCTCTAGGTTGGACTCTTTATGTAGGGAGAGCATACATGCAATTAGGGTTGGAGTTTGAGAGTGCACTCAGTGCATGTCAAGAAACTAGGAATGAAGAGTGAGTTGAATACCATTACAAGGTGTGACAGTACTAACTTGAAGAAGTGTGCTCTCACTATCAATAAGGAGTGTGCATTGACTGTCAACAAGGAGTGTGCAATCACTGTCTACAGAGGATTCCCTTATAGTATCACTAGGAACTGCACTATCACTGCCAGAGGGAACTGGATAATCACTGTTCGCAAGGACTGTGCAATTATTTTTGGCAAGGATTGTGTTATCACTATTGGAAAGGAATATGCAATCATTGCCACTATGAAGTGTGCTTATCCTATCTTGGAAAGTATGCTCGTGAAGACATCAAGAGTTGGGCATGTGAAAACGAGTACTTCGACACTTAGGATTTCTAAGGGAAGACTTGAACACTTAGACAAAATTATCGAGCAAGACATTAATAGCTTGAAACAAAATATGACAAGATTGTAAAGAGGCTCCAAAATTTGAATGTAGGAAAATTTTTGGAGGGGGTTGTAGCAGCTACAACACTTGACGATTCACTGGAAGAACCCTAGCTTCTCTATTTAGGTCTATCTTTATGCATATGGTCTAGATTTCAGGAATTATTGTCTCATCCTATAGATCATCATATCTTCCTTACTTAGCCTGATTATAGATGTAGTCTCTCTTGTTCTTCTTGTTGACTTAACACACTCATATAACTAGTCAAACTTCAGTAGTTTCATTCAGGGTATATGAGTATGTAAATTGTGAGTTTAACATGTTCAGAGGTTTAGTATCATCTCTATTATTTCTCCGCTACTAGTGAGCCTATTTAGTACCCTGACAAAGTCACTTCAAGGAATCACAAGTATTGCTTCATTTCCAGCATACATGTTCAGTACCCTGGCGAATTTTCTTTCTTCACGTCTCTGCCAAAGAATCCTTTCTCTTCTTTCACCCTTTATTTATTTTATTACTTTATGCTCATTGGAATTTTATGAGTGTTTATTTCTCTAAGGGAGGAAGAGGGATCCTGACTTATTTTATGAGAAAGAGGTGTTGTTCCTTGTTTTACATAGACTCTTATATATACACCTCTGAAATTAGTTTGTTTTCCTAATTTTTCTCCTTTCCCTTCTCTACTTGACCGAGTTGACACGTTAGAAACCAATCCATACAAGTACAATCTCAAGGGACAAAGGTCCTATAATGGATGTGGGCATCATAGATTTGTTAAGTCTTTCCATTTGGAATAAGTAATATTCTTCGTCAGAGCATCATGGACCCCAAACAAAGAAGGATACGAAAAGTAAGCAAAGTGTTGTTAGTTGTCACAATTCCCTCATTTAAAACTTTCACCACATTGTATCAGAGTCGAATGGGGCCGCTTTCATACACAATCTTATTCAAACAAAACATGAAGAAAGAGACAAAATCAAAATGACATGACATAAAATACAAACAATAAGAAAACAAAGTTGTATGTAAATACTAGTAAAGGGCATGCGGGGAACAAAACTCAAATGGTAATGGGAATGCAAGAAAAGTGTTGTAATGGAATGTAAAAGTAACTAGAAATACAAATAAGAAAAGGAACATAACTATACCTAAATCATAATATATCTAAAGTAGAAGGTCATGATCAAGTGAAATCAAATTTCCAATGCAGTTGTTAGTGTCTGTCAATCCTGTCAATCACCAATGATTAAATGTACGCTTTCAAAGTTTTGATAAGGTCTTAAGTCAAATTTTTACAGTTTCAATAGTTTTTCAAATAAAAATTTGGTCACTGGTTAGTATGTCTAGGTATGTTATTACTCCCTACGTCTTGTCAAGTTGCCATTTTTGTCGTGTCATCACTCATTATGATGAGTCATCAGTAAAATGTCTTGATCACCATATCAATCATCATATCATGGTCAGTCATGTTTCAAGGTCCAAATCATCAATTTCATACTCCATTAGATGTCATCATTAGGTCAAGTCATCAAAAAAGTCATAAAAAGCATCATGACATCACCTGGTCATCATTATGGGAGCAATGATTAATGGAAAAAAATGTTGAAAGAGATTTTAGCTTTTTTCAACTTCCTCATTCATACTCCATATACGTCCCTCAACCCTCCCTCATAAATCCCCTCATTCCATCTAAAACCCATTTTTCCTTGAGAAAATCCTTCAATCCTAATTCAAAACACATTTTTTTCTGTGCAAAAACTCATATTTAATTCTAGCCATATTCCATATTGAAATTCCCATAGTATCATCCCTCAAACCACATTTCCCTAATTTATACATTGAAACTCTAGCCGAAGTCCATTTAATATTCCAACTCTAGTTGTTGTTCCATTTTCCTTTGAAATGTTTAAAAATATTCAAACTATGTTGAAGTCTCTTTGAAGGCCGAATCCTACAAAACACATCGCTATTGGCACATATTACATGAAATAATAAAACACTGCCCCTCTCCCCTTCCTAATTGCAATTATGATTTCACATATCGCATAAACTCCTCCCCCGTCGATTGCGATATCATCCCGCCTGCCGATTATGATATCGCAATCAAGGATCAAAAAATCTTAAATTCTCCTCCGTCAAACCCCTCCCCACTCCCTGATGGTGATGTGCGATTTCGTTTGGACGTGATATGTTATATATTGTGATTTCTAAATTTTTAGGTTCCTCTTCTTTGTAAAACAGGAAATTTAGTTTAAAGGTTCCTCTTTGTATTATGATTGCCATACAATACAGGCCCGTCCCAGATGCGATTGTGATAAGGATCAATGACACAAATTTGATCGGCTCGGATCAAACAGATCAGATCGACAGTTCATAATTCTTCTCAATGGTCAATATTAGTGCATTTTTTCACACCCCCAGCCGCGATTTCTCATTGTTTTCATATAACTTTCCATATTTTCTCAACTGCAAGACCATGACCTCCATTCACAGAGCACCAGATCACTCATTTTGTTGCTACTTAGAGGAAAATGAGGACATTTTCACCACATTTTAAGCAACAAAAGGAGACAACATTGCACATTCATTACAACATTTTTCAGAACCAAATGTAGTAAAAAGTGGAACAACAATGAAATTCATCAGCTAGCAGGATTAACAACAGTGTTTATTCGAGGCCTCAGTTACACCAGAATGCCCAGAACAACACCAGAGCTCAGCCAAATGATATTTTTAACAGTTTGAACTATTTTTATGAATTTTTGTAACAAATCTTGAATTCTGTTTCAAGATATTTATTTCGTAAATAATTGTATAAATACTTCAGATTTCGAAGTATTGTAGGTTGGATGTTTGTGAATCATAGCTTTGGAGCTAGTGTACATTTTGCAGTAATATAACAGATAGTTGTAGTTATTATCTTGGGATTCTTGTGGTATGCTTTTGTGATAGTGTTTTCTTTGATATTTTTTTTCCTACCATCTCTATGCTTTTCTTGTGATCATCTCATGTGTTTTAAACATAATTAATAGGTTATATGATCTGTTTTGTTGAGATTTTCATGCTAATTTTCTTTCTTCTTGATGAATGAATTCATGGTTACATGCTCATTATGACCCTTTACCTTTTCATCTATGCACCACCCTGGCAATCTATTTTTGTCATTGATCACATATCTTGCCCCATTATATATCTGCAATTGATCATTAGAAACCTTAGCCTACTTCCTATATCTATGAGATTTATCCAGAAAACTCTAAAATCAAACGCCATTGAGCTTAATAACTAGCCTAACATCTGAATTCCCTCTCCAGCCATTTCATTGGTTGTGAGATTCTTGAGAGAGCCCTCTCTGATTTGGTAGGGATAGCTGCCAAGTCTAAGGATTGGTTTGAGGTTACCTCTTTGGATTCCTTTCTCAACCTTGGGACACTGAGGAGTGCTAACAGTAGCCACGAGAGCTACTCTTGACCTACAAACACAAATATGTAAACAATTAGTACGAGCATGAAATAATGTGAAAAAACAAAAATATCTACCTGAATAACTTACACATGATAAAGAAGGTCACGCCTACAAATAAAAGAGTTAACCATAAAACAATGTTCTAGCCAGGCCACAATTCTATCGCGATTAAAAGAATGATGACCATGAACACCCTGAAAACCTCTCACACATGTGTGTCATCCACATCTTCATTCATAGGAATCTCAATATAAAACTGAAACTTTTTATCAACAATAGAGCTCGCCAAATGAGACTCTTCTAACCAATCATCAATTCTATCATGAAATTCAAAATGATAAACATGAGAGGCCTAAAAATCATTTAAAGATGAGAATATGTTAGATAAAGGAGCACTAGAGAGAGAATTTCATGAATAATACATAATCTGATCTCGTTCAGGGATCTTGTCAAAATCGTGAGGACCTGACATAACCATCAGCAGAAGCTGAAGTGCCTCACCCTCTTGACAAGTCTCTGAACTCTCAAATGTTGATCATAGTATTTTGGTGGTATAGAAAAATCAATAGGTGTAAAAACAACTATACTAGGTGTATTAATGAACACATTTTCAACACCACTAACTTGGTTGAATTCAACATTTAGCTCATGAGACTTTTTATGAATAAAAGACCTGTATGAATCAAATGGAGGACTTCCTTGAACATTCCAAGTTGCAATTCCTTCCTCCTAACATATTAAAGATGTGTGATTAAACAAATCATATAAAATGGATTCAACCTTCTAATATTCTAATCATGAAACAAAACCATGATGTACCTCGTAGTAATCAAGGCGAACAACATAGAGTTCTAAAAAACTTAGAAAAATCGTTGGTGTAAAATGCTCAACGAACACATCAAGGTACAATGAATAGTGTCTTGAAGATGAAGGAAGGTGAAAAGACCCATATGGAGAAACATAAATTGCAACTCAATGAGATTCTAAACTCAAATCCTGCAGACCAAAAAGCATGAATGTAATTGGAAGTAAATGGCTTGCGTATCCTTGTCTTAGAAAGTTGTAGTGGAAGAACTTAAGACCATTTGATAACTATTTGTAACTAATTTAAAACATATATAAAGAAGTGTGAAGGAAAGGATTAGGGTTCAACAGTTGATTATTGGGTTGTCATGTTGTGTTTTTGTAGACTATGGCACCCAAAGCACTCAAATTGTGGAGAGTTCATAACTCAAGCTTGTGATTCAAGAAATCCTTGCTAAATTTAGGGCAAAATTGACAGAAAATATGCACAAAAAACTCCAAAAAATATAACAGACTGACTATAGCTAAATTATCTATGTGGGGTATATCTCGTGCACTTCTTCTAAAACTACTGCAATATACACACATACACATCGTAACTACAATGAGGAATTTAGTGTTAATACTATGTTGATAATAAATATCAATGCAATCCACATCCAGAATCTTCAAGCTTGCTTCGTAGGAAGAAAAAACACATACAGGACCTCCTCTAATTTGTGGTTTTCCAACTACAAAACTAACTCCAAACTTGTGGCTAATTGGAATTTCTCCCTAATTCCTTTAATGGTCAGAAACCAATAGACCACATATGAGAATTATATCAACTTGGCTAAAATGTAGTTAATATATATTTCAAGAAAGGGTGAAAGCCACATGCACGTAGTATCACCTTCACAAAAAGGACTTTGTTGGTGAAAGGGTCATAAACATTCAAAGTGTCTAGGAAAGTGATTCCCTTAGAAATGGCATGGTGGATGATTGATAACATCTCTTCCTCAAGAAGAGGAGGGCCATAGCTACTAGAAGTCATCCCCATGCACCCTAAACCCTGTGCAGACAATTGAAATCCTTGGGATGCCAAATGTCATCTGGGCACTGATTATATTTATGTCATTATTCCGCTCTTTGTACAACAGTCAATTAATCTATCAGATAAAATATTATTATATCCTTTTCCTCTGCATGTCTCTTGTTTTTGTTCTCTCTCTTTGCCTCACTCATTGGTTTTCTTATTGTAATCTACTTCAGCTATCATATTCTCTTCTAACCTTATACATTAGGGCATATATTATAGCTCAAAAATCCACCCCCTAGGGTATAAGAGAAAGGAACAACCTTTTCCAAGACAAAGTGTCAACTTGTGATCAGTTGAACATCCAAAAAATGTGATTTTAGTGCCTTCAACGCTCTTATGTAGTGTTAACAGTGAAATACGAGGCTTATCAAGGCCCTTTACCAGTGTAATGGGTGAAACAAAAGTCTAGTAATTCCCTTTTCCCATAAAGATCAAGAAATAGAGCGAAAGTTGTAATGGATAAGCATTGATTTGTTCGTATTTGATCAAATCATCATTGATTTGGTCATGTTTAATCATAACCTATGATACAATCAAGAATGTGTCTAGGTTCAATTTGACCAATAATGAAGGAAATCTATAGAAGCTAATCTTTCCATTAGTCACATGGGGGGAACATTATTGTATGCCGAAACAATGGAGAAATTTTCCGTGATAAATCTATGCTAGCATGTCCTGACTTTGGTGAGTACAGAAGTTAGGAGAGTGGTTCAGGAAGGATTTGCAAGAGTTTTCATCCATGTACTTCAATTCATGAGAAATGAAAAGTAATGGAAACTTCCCCATTTACATTCATGAATCTTTTTCTTTTGTTCTATGAGTGATTTGGTTTGCAAGCACTAACATTCTAATTGGAGAGAAATATGAAGTTCTTGTTGTTGTTTGCACACAAATTTCAAGGAAGAAGTAGGAGCCAAAATATCTAGGAGATCTTCTTCCAAGTTGGTTGCATCAACAAAGAATGGATTCTCGTTATAGCAAGGTAACTCTTTCATCTTTTCTCCTTAACTACTTGTGTATTCTTAGAAGTTGTTTTCCTTATTTCATCACATTGTACACACACACACACACCTTCTAGGTAGACCTAGGCAAAGCCTACTGGAATTAAAGCAGATTATTACTGTAAGTTAAATTTTCCCATAATAGAGGGTTCGGGGATGACCAATTTCATGAGGATATGGTGCAATTGAGCTTATGGTTGGGGGGGAGAGTCATCTCCCACATGTTGGTTATGGCCAACAATATTAAGAAAACAATTATAGAAATTCTCAACAATTCCAATTTTGTATACTAGCTAAAAAATGTGCTCAATTTTCCTTGTCTTCGACTTGTAAGTCTAACTCATGTTATAAAAAACTAGATATAAGTGTTCATAAAAGCTACAATAATGAATAAGCCAAAAAGTTTCAAAAATATGTGACTTATAACCTATGCACTTGTTAGCTATTGTATTTATGCGCCTATTGACTATTGTATTTATGCCCCTACACTAACATGAGAATAACGATAGGATCATGTATTTAGGTGGGGTATTGAACACGGGACAACTTTTCGATGAATGGAGCCATATAATCAATTAAGATTATTATAGACTCCAATTATTATACTTTTGAGAAACTTAAAGTTAAAGAAGTTTTATCAAAAGTTAGATATCTCTCCATTGGACCATATTAAAGCATATGTTATGATTTTTATGACATGAACAATTAGAGATACAAAGAAAGAAAATAATTTTACAGATATTATGTGTTTACATCGATAAATACACTTATTAAAAAAGTAATTTCTTTATCTAATAAAAAACAATTTCGAATCTATATAATATTTTAAATTTTGTAATAAAATTATTTTATAAATTTAATAAATCTTATGATATTAATATTAATTTTTATAATTAATTGTGACTTGAAAATTTTCAATGAAGTATTTTGTTGGTTGGTTTTGTAGTAATATTTAATTTGTATTCATTAATTTTATATCTATGTAACCAATAAATATATAATTATTATGCATAATTATTTTATTAAGATTAAGTATTTAAATAAAAAACATAATCATCGGATTATATAGTCTTTCACAACATTATATATTCACTCTAAAAAAACATGAACCTTGGCTCTTGCATATTCACTCTAAAAAACATGAACCTTGGCTCTTGCACATCATCGATTATAATGTACATGGTGAATTACATGTCAAGGGAACCATTAATGATTTATATAGGTTAAATACCATATTACATGCTAATGCATTATGGACTTGTATTAGGCTATATTTTATATAACACATAAATATCAATATACATATCAATATTTACAACAATCTTATTCTCACATGGTCTACATACAACAATTTTATGCTCACGTTGTCTACATGTATTCAAGAATCCATACCTTATTTCTATTTTATGGGAATATTCATTTATTATATAAACATTATCAATACACAGGAAGATTCACTATATAAGATACTCACATCACAAGATATAATAAATTAGAGAAGAAAAAAATAGTCTTCCTCCTATCTGTAATAATTTTTCTTTGCTCGAAAATAATAATGCTAAAATGAATCATATGGCATCCTTCCATGAAGATAAAGGAGGTGTTTCTGAGTTCATCCATGTCGCATCCATGAAAGCTTCAGTATATCGATCTCCAAAGAAACCGGAAGTGGAAATTACATTTTCTATTTCATCCATGTCCTTAGTTGTGAGCTTAACAGAAAGAGAATCAATATTCTCCTCTAAGTTCTTCACTTTGGTCGTTCCAGGAATTGGTGAAACATCATCTCCCTGATGGTGAACCCAAGCAAGTGCAAGTTGCCCTGGGGAGCATCCCTTCCTTGAAGCTATTTCCTTTATCTTTTCAAATGTGACAATATTCTTTTCCATATTCTCTGCATTAAACTTTGGCACTATCTGCAACAAAAAGAAACTAATAATTTTAGAAATTTGGGTCTCTACATGTATAAGAAAAGTGCAGTCACTAATAGAAACTTTAAAAGTATACTTTGATTTATAATTATTTGATGTAAAGATAAACTTTTAACTTCATTAACAAGGCCATTAATCACATTTACTATTGTAATTTTTTTAAAGGGTGATAAATTTTAGTTTTACACTGAAAATATATTAATAGAAAATAAATTTAGAACATATTTTTTAAATGTTATAGTGAAATATATAGTGGCACATCCTTATGATGAGATTTGATTCCACATTAATACTTTCTAAAAAATATCATATGAACTTCTAAATAATTCAATATGTTATATGCACACAAATTAATTTCAGGCAAAAGCTACAAAAAAGGATCAAAGTTGGTAGCCCAAAAAAAACGCATTCTACAACTTATAGTTACCCAACATCTATTGTAAAAAAAAATCAACTTTGCACTTTACAACCTACAATGATTCAATCCCTATTCTGAAAGAAGACCTTTCTTGTAATCTATAACATGAGGTGATTCAATCTTTAATGTCAAAGAAAAAAAGGTTACCCAAAAAATATACATAAAAAATAATCAAAAATATATATAAAATAAAAACTCAACTTGAAAAAGTAAATACAAGAATAAGAAAAGGCTACATAGTAGCTAGTACTTGTTAGCTTAGCTTAAATTTAGGTTAATTAAACTAGAAAATAATAAAGACAAAGATTTCATCATAAAAATAAAATAACTAATAAAATATTGTGTTGCTGAACGTCATAACCAAAAATTAAGAAATATAATTAACTAATATTGTTCATATTAACATATATACATTTTAATATGTATGTTTAATATCAATAAGTGTGTGCTTTATTGTTTGTTTATATATATATATATATATTTATATTTATTAAAATACGTTTTAATATAATTGTTGTGCCTCAACCCATGGTAGAATGTTGTAATGTAATGTTTAACATTTTGACTAAGTCAAATTAGATTTAAAAATAATAATAATAAAAATTAAATAAAAATATTAATGTAATGTAAACATTTTAACTTGGTCAAAATAAAATAAAAAATAAAAATAACCCTTAAAATAAAATAAAAATAAACTTATAGAAATAAAATAATAATAAAAATAAAAATGGCCTATGGTATTGCCCCATAGTATTCATGTGGAATATAGTCTATTTAAAGGGGAAATAAAGTGGCATAGATCCATCTTGAACTTTGGATCTACCAAGTGCCCAAGGGATCACATCTCTTTTTATTATAAAAGAGGTAATATGGACAAAAAAAACGATAATTGATGGAAATAGATATGACAGAAAAATGGGAAAAACTTAAAAAAACAAAAAATTAAATAAAAAATAAATAAAACTAAAAACAAAAAATTAGTAACTAATAAAAACATAATAAGACCTCAACTAATTAGCTTACAAATAAATAAATTTAAATAATAATAATAAAAAAACAATAATTGAATTGTCAATGTTAAATTAGAGATAAGTAGTGGACATTTTTAATCAAACACAAACTAATACACAATCAAAACAAAACTGAATATACGTTCCTACAAATATAATAAATATATATTATTTTAACCTAAAAATTTTAAAAATCTAAAACAAACTAACATAGATGCAATTTGACTTAAAATTATTTAAAATATATATATATATCCCTTAGAATACGATTTAACAAATTGGAGATCAACTTGAGATCATTTAGTAAATCAACATATATTCAATCTCTAAAACAAAGTCAAACGCTGTTAGAAATTTACACCACCTTTATTTTATCCATCTCCACGGTTAATAAATCCAAAGTCAAACGGACCGTTCTTCTTTTAAAAATAAAACTGAAACTATAAAACTAAAATGTACAAATAAGATGTATAAAAGTACCTTTCGAAAATCATTATCTCCTAAATTTTCCAATAACTTTGCTCCAGAACTCAGGAAACCCCGCCCTAGTGGGCTGTAGGGAACAATTCCTATACCAAGTTCCCTGCATTTATAATTTTAATATGTTCGTAAGCCATTGATAATCCAATGCGAATAACAAAAATAAGAAATCCTAACTTATACACCTTTATACCTGCATGTGGGAATAATTTCCTCCTCGGAATCCCTAGACCACAAAGACCACTCTAGTTGAACTGCTGTTATAGGATGAACAACATGAGCTCTTCGAATTGTTGATGCAGAAGCCTCTGAAAGTCCTATGTATTTTATTTTGCCTTCTTCAACTAATTTCTTCATTTCTCCAATCTTAATTGACACACCAACAAAAAGTGGCAGCAAATTACACTTAAGCATATGACACAATAAATGATAGCTAACACAATCAAAGAAAAAATACATGAATGAAGAAATAGCCATGGAAATGACAAAGTTATGACAGTCAACAAATGAGAAATTTTCAGATTTGATGGTGGATCATGGTTCTCATTTTCAAAATGATAAATGAGAAATCAACAAATGAGAAGTTTATGTAGCAAGATATGGTAGCAAGGCCTTGCCAAATTTACGTAGGGCTTGGAAATATTAAGGTCTATGTATAGTAGAACTCATTACAAACAAACTTTCAAGACTGGTAAAAAAATCAGCATCAACCAATTTGTTCTCCTACTACAACTGAAAGGTGTCAACTGTATGCAGGAATGCAATATGATTCTCATAGCCCAACATTCATTTATAACAAGACAATATATAATTCCTCTAGAGTTGAAAGAAAAGGAAGAGAAAAAGATGGTTGGCAATTTGTGGATGATTGGAAATTATGACCACAAAAGAAGCATCAGAGTGTGTATTTAAAGTGCATTCGTCGCATTGCATGTTCAAAAGCATAAATATGAAATAAATCTATTGATTTGATCACAAGTTTATGGTTGGGGACAGGAAACAGATGTGGTGACTACTATGTACACAACCAGTTGACTCACTTCACTATATTCTCTACAAGTAGAGAGTCATGTCATGATGATTAATTAAAATTAACAGCCAAACGGAATAGAGTGATGTCATGATGATTGATTAAACTTAACAGCCATAAGGAACAAAACCCTAAATCCAAAATCAAGAGCATAATTTGGAAGGAAATCTAGCATTATACTACCTTGACATTCTATATGGATCCAAGATATAATAACAGTCAAATAGATTTAGTTAACAAGTTTTTTAATGGATAAACATACTTGTATTGTTCAAACCACAACCTTAAAAAGGATGAAGTGCATTCTTGTTGCTGGGTAAACACATCTTCTATCAAATCCCCTTATCAGGCACATTAAAAGTCCTCTTCCTATTCAACACCTCTGCATTTAAAGATTTTCAATATACCTCATTCCACCATCAACATAGTATTATCCACACTAATGATTATTCAATCAAATCTTTCATACAATCCTTTCATAAAAGATTCTAACATCTATGTTAATCACTAATGACATTCCACCGCAAATTCCTAAACACATCCTTCCACAACACCTAAATTCTCGGTCATGGAACCCGATACCAATCTTGCAATGGATACTTGTCTATAAATCATGCAACATATTCCCTACCTAGTCACTTTATTTTGCAGTTTTGGACACCCTAGGTGTAGCTAGTTTGCACACCTAGTTATCCTTTTTGCATTGAGTTTAGCCCATGCATCCTATTTTGATCTGCATACCAAAAAGACATGAATGTAACTGGAAGTAACAGGTCCACTTATCCTTGTCTTAGAAAGTTGCAATGTAGGAAGCTAAGATCATTGGGTAACTATTTGTATTTGATTTTGAACATATATAGAGTATGAATGAGATGGTGAGGTTTAGTAGTTGATTATTTGGCTCTCATATTGAGTTTTTGTATTATAATTGTATGGAAGAGAGAGATCAAGGTTCAAAGTCTTTGATTATTGAATAGGAATATATGGAGTTGTGTGGATCTATCTTATGGACTAAACAGAATATTATATGCTTTAAATTGTAATTTTCTTAGCTATTCTAATGTTCAACAGAGTCATCTGCAAATACAGTTTGAAAAAAGCTCCAAAATTTATAATAGATAAAATAAGACATTCTTAAAACACTCAGATCGTGGAAAATTCACAACTCAAACTTATAATTTAAGAAATCCCTCCTAACTTTTAAACAATTACACTTGAAAATATACCTAGAAAAATCTCTAAAACTTATAACAAATAAACTAAAACTATATTATATGTAAACGGTAAATCTCATGCGCTTATTCTACAACTACTGCAACACATACATACCGTAACTTCAATAGGGACTTTAGTGTCAACACGATGCTGATAATAAAGATCAATGCAGTCGACATCGAGTCTCTTCAAGCTTGCTTCGCAGGCAGCACGAACATATCCAGGATCTCCTCTAACATGTGGTTTGCCATCTACAAAACTGACTCCAAACTTTGTAGCTAATTGAACTTTCTCCCTAATCCCTTTAATGGCCTGCAACCAGCAGACCACAGATGACAATTCTATCAGTTTTGCTGGACTTAGGTAATAGATATTTCAATAAAGGGTGAAAACCACACGCGCGGAGTCTCACCTTCCCAACAAGGACTTCGTTGGTGAAGGGGCCATAAACGTCTGAAGTGTCAAGGAAAGTGATTCCTTTGGAAATGGCGTGGCGGATGACAGGTATCATCTCTTCCTCGGGCAGAGGAGGGCCATAGCTACCAGAAGTCATCCCCATGCACCCTAATCCCTGTGCTGACACTTGGAATCCCTGAGAGCCCAAATGCAATGTGGGCACTGATGGTATTTCCGCCATTGTTCTGCTCGCTGCACAGCACTCAATGAATCGGTCAGGTAAAGTATCAGTATATCTTCTGGTTGGTCCTGAGCCTGCGGATATACACGCATCCATATATATACATGCCTGCCCTGCTGCTCCACTGCCATGAGAAGTATATCTAATGTATATCTCCTTCGTCACTGCTCGGCTAATCCTTGGTCACTGCTCACACCTAATGTATCTCTCCTTCGTCATTGCTTACGTTTATTACAGATATTTCTTTAATAAAGCGGCCAAACCGATGGTCGATGACTTGTTCATCGTTATTTCATGTGAAATAAAATAATCCACAAGAGGGTAAGGGTAGGTAGCACATTAACTTCCTAACATAAATCAATTCACTAAAAACAAACATATTTCACATTGAGATTTTTTATATTAGTTACATCTCAATATCAAAAATCATTTCATTAAAAATAAATAAAAAAAACAAAAATTATTTTAATTTCTAACCAGCTCATGACCCAATTCAATTGGCTCACCAAGGTTACAATTTCGTTAGGAAGGTGAAATTTTCACAGGAATTTAGATAATAAAAAAATTCAATAAATGAGTTTGACAACTCTAATGGATTTCAAAAAAAATTGTGGGAATTTTTATTGCTTTCCGAACAAATAAATGAGTTTGACAACTCTAATGGATTTCAAAAAAAATTGTGGGAATTTTTATTGCTTTCCGAACAAAATTGTGATCTTGTTAGAGTAAGGCATAAAATAGTATTGAGGTTGTGGTCTAACTACTACTTGTGGAGGTTTGGTGGCCACAAGTTTCATGTAATCCAGTAAGACTATGTATGTGAGAATTGCTCCAAATCGATTTCTTCAATTAAAAAACCCATCATAATATAAAATATTATGTAAATAATAAAATTTAAGATTCAAATCCCATGAATCAAAGTAACAAAAAAAATGACAATTCTAACTATACTCAATAAACATCATTATTTATTCTTATTAATATATATTTATATATCATTTTCAAAATTACTTATAATAATATATTATTTAAATATATTAAAAAAACTTGCTCTAATGAAATTTTAATAAATAAATAACAACTCAACATATTTACAATCATATGTCCATTTAATAAAGAATAACTTTAATTTCCCACCTTTTAAATTATATAGATTTAAACTATATTAAATTACATTATTATTTACTCTCACTAGTATATATTTATATATTTTTCAAAATCATATTTAACCTTTATTATTTAAATATATTTAATAATAAAAAATTAATCACTTAAAATACATCCCATTAAAATCATTATTTACTCCCCACACACACCCATGTACAAATAATTTATCCTATATCATTGCATACTTCTCTTTATCTATAATTTATCCTATATCATATTCATTCTCTTTCATCATTGCTTACAACTAATTTGATTTCCTAAGCTCCCTTAATAAATCGATCACATTTTGGTTATAATAATACACTATATCTTACCCTTTGTCATTGCTTACACATGCTTTGACTCCTCCACCCTTGCTTACACGCTTTATTTTAATTTCTTACCTAATTCTTACACGTGTTTTGACTCTTCAACCAACTATTATTAGATTCCTTAATCCTCTGTTAATGACACGTGCTTTGATGACTCCACCATTTGTTCCACCGATTCTGATTTGTTATCCGCGAAGATCATAGTTTAAGCTATATAATAATAATAAAATCTAGGTCGAAGATTTTGATTGTGATATCTTTAAATATAAAAATAAGGTTGTATATTGATTCTCGTTTAGTTTAATTATTAAATTTTAAATTTTGAAAAGTACAATTAAAATTAAGGAATACAAATTATTTTCAATTGGTTTAAAGTACTTTTCTTGAGAATAAATATATTATTTTCAATTGGTTTAAAGTACTGTTCTTGAGAATAACAAAACCTGGGTTCCCATCCATCCATATCAGCTTTGTCATAGTCGTTGGTACAGAAGAAGTGTCATTTGAAGAAACACAATTTCTCATTTTTTCAATTTTGATATATTTAGGAAAAACACTTGGTTAATGTGAGAACGAGTAAAGGTGACTTTTGAAAATACACACGCGCACACATATATAGATATAGGAGTAGAGTCTTCACCAATATTGGATAAACCACGAGATAAGGTGGCTACCAAACTAGGGTGTTTAACATCATATCCAAAAGAGATTTGTAGATCATTTGGTAACAAAATTGAGGCAAGGCGAGCTAGTAAGTCTCCTTTGTGCTCTGACATAGTAAGTACATTAGAAACAGGACGGATTTGTGACAACATCAAGAATCAATTCCAGTAGAAATCGATTATTGACATAGTTGAGCTTGAGGAGAAGTCGGGTGCATGGAACATGTTGAAAGGAAAGTAGCCCCTGCTTATAGTCGGTCTGACCTTCCAACCTCATGTTGTGGGCCCAACAGTTAGTTAGAGGTGAGGAAGCGATTGTGTGGACTAGCGATAAGTGAAGAACCTGACCCAACTAGTCAAGGCTCGAGCCATTGGACCCACACTTTGTCCATGTGTCCATAACTCTAAAACGTCGAATAACAAATGCTAGGTGCCAAATTACTAAACCATGTGTGTTTTTCTCCTATTATGTGAATATCACTATGGATCTAGTAAGGTCCACAGGCATTAGCATTTTGAAATTCCCTTTGCCTTTGCCAAGGTTAGGTAAGAGTGTTAGCAATGGTATTTTCATGGGGTCTAGGATGGCCTTTTATGGCCGATGACCCATCGTCGTGCTCACTCAAGATGAGGGCGAGGCTGAAATCCCCGAGGTTTTGGTTGTAAGGGCTAGTTTTAATAGAATGGCCATTCTCAACATGTGTTTTGCTCTCAATGCCGTGTTGACTTCTATGGTATGACGTTTCTTTTTTTCTTCACTTGCATTTACTTTCAAACGGATGGTTGGATGTATGGATGGATTCAACGTCGTAGCTTCCATTTTTTGCAGGTAGAAAAACTCCATAAGTTATATCAAGCATGCCTGCAAACTCCATAAGTTATATCAAGCATGGGAATATCATCCTAACCTAGGTCTCGTTGTCACCAAAGTAAGTAACATAGATTGATGTTATGTTCCCCTAATATAGCACTTTGGGTCCTTTTTCTTTCTTTCTTTCATCTCCTGCTCCAAGTGAAGGACGTTGGAATTGATGGGTACATTTGTTGAAGGGCGCGGGGGGAAGGGCATTCAGTGTTGGGGGACATGTTAGGAGGATATATAAATTAGAGGTAATTAAATCCATGCCCTTTACCTTTGCAAAGAATAAGGAATTGATTTTGTTGTTTTGCACTCTTGAGATTGACCAACAAATTATTTTTGCCAGGGAAAATTGTGGAACGGAAAGACTTCTTCCACAAAATATATCACTTGACTTACCTTGCCATAACATATTTGAAACTGCATGTGAGCAATTTTTTTTATAACAATCTTTTATGGTTATGTTTCTTTACGATTTTTTCCAACAAGAAATTTTGATTTTTTTATTCAATTTATTGGTGCACATGATCCTTTTGATAACCACTTTGCGGCAAACTACACCTCCCTATTCTGGTAGTATCAAAATGGGTTGTGGCTTGCTTACAACAATATTGAAAAACCCCTTCTGCTGAGAATTTTCGAGCTTATGTTGCGAGAGTGTAACATGCAGAGAAGAGCCATTCATGGATATGAGTGTGGAGATACAACAAAGTTCTTCCCTGTCAAGTTATTTGAAGGCATTCAACATTGCAGAGAAAAAATTTCGACTTCTATTTCATCACTCGTGTGAGTCCCATTGTAGCAGTGGTCAGAAGTTGGCACTTGAATTCTTGTTTGGTCCACAGTGGTTGCAACTGCATTCCAACTCCCGACCTCATATGTGGTGCCATTGGAAGTCAGGTTCTTGATTGAAGTTTTGACGTAAAGGTCACGTGCACAGACGATTGTCGACCATAGTCAGGTCTGAAGTATAGTCATAAGATGATACGGTGGTGGACAGGGAAGGTTTCGACCTGCCCCGTTCTAGTAAGGAAAGAAGTAAGGTCCTTTAATTATTATGAAATTTAATGGGCATAAACCAAGGGCTTTCCAATACGAAAATGAGTTGGATTTCTGATACGAACATGAGTTGTTGTAAAGGAAATTAAGGAAGTTTGAAGGTGTCACTCAACTAATTGAACCAAAGCACAGCTCTGTCAGGTCTACAATTGAGAGATGTGGACATTATTCCTCCAGCTCACACAATCTCTACGGGGCTACGGTCAGGCAATTGATCATTGACGGTACATCAACATGATTACACGATAAGAGAAATTAGCCCATAGCCAATGAAATCCAGGATAAATAAAACAAAATGTTTTTAAAAGGTAATTTGAATTGTTTTCCTAATGTTTATTTTTGGGATAAGGCTTTAATTTTTAGTCAACTCAAGAACTAATGCTCAGTTAACGCAATGTTGAATGTGTAATATCGTGCTAGCGGTAGGGATAATAATGTATGCTATTTTCTTTGGGTTATAAAATGTAAGAATACTTAATTTATAAAAATGATATGTGTGTCTTTTTTTATTTATACATGTAATTGTGATTAATCATTTTTCCTACTTAAAGTGTCCATAAATACCTATAATATGTTGGTTTAAGCATTCAAAGTTAATTGAAGGATTTATCCTTAACAAATGCATTATCCATCCCAAATGGCATATATGAAACGTTTGAAATCATGAATTATATATAATGTTTATCGTGGTTTTAAATAGTCTTTACAAATCATTTTATGGGTTTATTGATTTTAGGTAGGTTGGATATGCCATGATGGTGTTTTTAGGGGTGGATAATATTGAAGAGTATTATCCAATCTTCAGAGCTACTATTATTGGTATGTGTGAATTACCTGAAACTATGTTGCCTATGAGTGAAATAGTGAAATATATTATAAAGAATGCATGGTCATCACGGTTTTTATAGTTTGTACAAATCATTTCATAGTTCCATCCATTTTTAGCATGAGTACGTGCTAATAATGATATTTTGAGTGGTTCAATAATGTTGATGTTATGAACCTTGCACCTTAAAAATGATAAGAAACCAATAATTATAGTTTTCTCTGAGGGGGAAACCTCCTTTTACAATGAATACAATATATAAGACGATATTTGATGATCTTAAAACTAGGTCTCCTTAATATATATATATATATATATATATATATATATATATATATATATATATATGAAAAATGTGTAATGATATAAAGTGGTATAATGAAAGGCTCTAGCCTACATAGCACTATAACAATAGAAATGTAATCATTCAATATATAAGGATTAATAAGGGGTTTTAGTGTTAACATGAAACTTATATAGGGATTAAAATGCCCCTCCCCTTGAAATAAGTGGTGTCCTCAACACTAACAATCCGTGGTTGTTTCTGCATGAACAACTCATCTTCCCATATCACCTCTTCCACTAGTAGGTTCTTCTATTTCATGAGAAATTCAGTGATTTAACAATTTCACAATTTCTTAATCCTTGTTTTAAATATTTTTTTTGGTTCTAGTATGATTTTTACTTCTTCATTAATATATGGTAAATTTAAATAGTTTGGACAAGGATCGTGTCATTGGTTACCTTCTTTAATCAAGGAACATGGAAGACTATATATACATGTGAAGACTAAGGAAACTCCAATTTGTAAGTCATACTTTCAATCCTCTACAACACCTTATAAAGGACATAATACCTCAATGCTAATTCAGTATCCTTATGCTTTCACTTGAGGTACATATATTTATATTATTTTCGTCTCATAAATACCCAATCCCCCACTTCAAATTCCATTTCACTCAAATATTGACTTGCTTGTTGTTTCATCTTGTTTTGTGATATAACCAAGTTTTCCTCCAATAGTTTGAGAACATATTGATGGTGTTGGAAGTCCACTAACACGGGGTCTCCCCGGTATAAAGTCCCAACTAGACCTCACACTACTTGGGATAGGAGCCCCATCTATGAATTCAGCCTGGACACCATTATATTGATCTTAAATATTTCCTTGGTTGTAATTATCAACATAAGAGACTGTGCACATAACTTTATGATAAGCAAGTGAGTTAACTTTATGAAACACCAATTTCAATACATACAAATCACTTTCACAAACAGGAAAAGAGAGAGTGAGAATTTAGAAGGAAAGTAATAGTATTATCCTAATAAAGACACACACGATCATAGAAATAATTGTCAATTAACCTGTGAAATATTTCACAAAGTAACAACGATCAAGAAAGCAAGTAATAATGCACATTCAACAAGATATATACCAAATCCAATTAAATACTTCATTTTATTTAGTATGTATGAACACAAACATATATTGTAAACATTAAAAGGATAGTCTCACAATCTCCACATTACATGCATAAAAGTGTGTCAGCTCTAAGAGGTTCAAGATATCATGTGAAAGTTCTATGTACACAATTACAATGACGCAACACTAGCCCCAATAATAGAACATTAAGCCACCACTTGTTCCTCCAAAGAATAATATTTTCTCCTATGCCAAGCTAGAGAAGCCAAGGTGAAAGTCCTTTTTTTGAGTTATGAGGGTTTATATATAACAAATGAGGTGACCATTCACCTCCCATGTGACTCTTTACCTCTCTCATGACTCTTGAGCTCCTAGATGACTCTTAGACTTCCTAGTGACTCTTCACATTCCATGTGTGACCCTTGGGCTTCCACACATTTTTATATTTTCTTATTTTCAAAATTACATGATTACATTCCACCAATAATTAGGCAAAATACATGGAGAAAAATAATTCTCTTGTATTCACACTTAGAGAGGCTACAATTTGGTGATTAAGACATGAAACTTCATTATGATGTGTCGATGTCAAGTTCTTCTCTTTGTTGATGTGTCTCCAACTCTTCATGATTGATATGATATTTGCTTCATCTTCACCCTCCAAAGGGTATAGATGAGTATTAGAACCTTCTAAGCCAACATGAATCAAGAGGGGATAATATGGGGTACCAAGGGAGGTACCCAAGGTAATAATGTAATAATGGGATGGGCCATAGTAATAAATAAGGTGGTTAACCCATATCATGTAAGGGACCACAAGTAGTTAATGATAATGTAATGGGCCCATGGTATTAGTTTGATGGTATGAGGGAACCATGGTAATGATCCATGGTATTATATGTATGAGGCCTATATAGAGGCTAGAGACTCCACATGGAAGATAGTGAAGGATTATTGTATGAACAGGCATATGGCTTGTGGAGTGCTCTCCTTCCTTAAGGAGTGAATGTATGGTGTTGCCCTACCTTAAGGGTTTTGATAATAAAGAAGAATTTCTATCTATTTCTCTCTTATTGTTTATGGGTTTATTGTTATTATCTTATATTTCTGGGTTAGATCTATAGCAAGTGGTATCAGAGCTATAACAAGTGGTACCAGAGCACTTTCTCGGGCACAAAAGTGGAGAACTTTTTTTATTTTTGCAGGATTTCAGGGGCAGCGAGTTTGCAGATCAGATATGTAGTTTTTGTGCAAGTTCTGCTAAATATAATTGTAGATCTAGATTATTTGTTAAAAATAACCGATTTCAAAAAAAATAATCGGTTGAATCGGAGTCCGAATGAAGGAGATATCGCTGATCTCAAAATCAGTGGCGTTGCAGACAATTTTTGAGGTCAGCGAGTTTGCGGCGCAGATCTAGATATCCTGGTACAAGATCTGAAAAATATAATTGCCGATCTAGATTCTATGTGAAAAAATACCCGATTTCAAAAAAAAAATCGGTCGAATCGGAGTCCGGATGAGGAAGATATCGCTGATTTAAAATGAGTTATTTTTGTAGAAATTTTGGTGATGGCGGAAGAGTTGCAACGCAGATCTGAAATTTTTAGTGTCGGGATCAAGATTTCTATCACATGGGTAGATGCAAAATAATTGTTCCATTTCTGAAAACATGTTATAATAGGGATTCTGAGCAATATTGACGAAACTGTGACAATTTCAAATTTTCGCCAAGTAAGTGAATTTTTCTCAAACCCTCTTCATGGAGATGCTATATTTTACAGGGAAAGATGATGGTCCTACTATTGAAGAATTCATACAGAGATACAAGTCCATACATGGGACACGTTGGAAGATTCCAATGAAGCTTAATATGAGAGATGAGGCTGAAAAATGGTGGTTATCACTTGACCACAAGCAGTTGACCAAACTTTCAGATGCAGAATTTGAAAAACTCTTTTTGGACAAATGGTCTCGGGCTAGAAAGAAGGAGAATGAGACACATAAGGGGTTATTTGCTACAGGTGTCTCCTTATTTCAGGTTCGTGGATTCATTCAAAAGGAGAAGATCGTTGTGTCTATAAATCCTAGTTGTAAGCATAATTTTATCAATGTTAATTTGGCAAAAAAAATTCCAAGTTCCAATAAAACACATTGAAAACATACAGGTTGATAATGAGGATGTTCAAGTTTATAAAGATTTGAAGCTTTCTATGGATAAGTATGTGTTGCATTGTGACTTTTATACTTCAGTTACGGATAACATAGATGTTGTTTTGGGATACCCTTGGATGGAATCAGTGGGTACTATCAATATTAATGTACAGAAGAAATTCCTGAAGCTCTCGTATAAAAAGAAGAAAATTACATTACAGGATATTTCCATTAATAAACAGGTAGAGTCTAAGGAGGCTGAAGCAGAAGATGTTCCAGGGTCTGACATATTAGATGATGAGCCAGTGATGATAGACAATCAAACACAAACAGAGGCTGAAAGAGAAAAGGTTATAGGTGCTGATACATCAAAGGAGGGCTCAGTGGTTGACGTAATATTGAAAGATAAGACACCACAGCAGGCACCACAACATGCACCAGATAACAGTCAGGCTCCCGTAAGGGGTGAATTAAAGAAAAAGCCATCGTGGATTAAAACTTCAACATATCATCACCCACATCACCCCGCAAGACAACCAACAAGATGGCAACCAATGAGCCACATGGACAACAACCCCCGCAGGACAAATAGAGAGGAGCGAAGATCCACCTACTACACGTCCACACAGAAGAGCTACCACAATCAACTTCCATCTCAAGCGAGCGAGGCACCAGCGAGATCGAGGGTTCACCTTTCTCTTGGATGGCTAGATGCACGTGCATGGTACCAGTGGACTACTCTTTTGAGTAGATCTTATTATTTGTGTTCTTCCCATGTTTCGAAGACGAAACATGCTAAGGGGGGTGGAATGTTATATACCTAGGGGGGATAATATTGGGTACCAAGGGAGGTACCCAAGGTAATAATGTAATAATGGGATGGGCCATAGTAATAAATAAGGTGGTTAACCCATATCATGTAAGGGACCACAAGTAGTTAATAATAATGTAATGGGCCCATGGTATTAGTTTGATGGTATGAGGGAACCATGGTAATGATCCATGGTATTTTATGTATGAGGCCTATATATAGGCTATAGACTCCACATGGAAGATAGTCAAGGATTATTGTATGAACAAGCATATGGCTTGTGGAGTGCTCTCCTTCCTTAAGGAGTGAATGTATGGTGTTGCCCTACCTTAAGGGTTTTGATAATAAAGAAGCATTTCTATCTATTTTTCTCTTATTGTTTATGGGTTTATTGCTATTATCTTATATTTCTGGGTTAGATCTATAACAATTTATATATAACAAATGAGGTGACCATTCACCTCCCATGTGACTCTTGACCTCTCTCATGACTCTTGAGCTCCTAGATGACTCTTAGACTTCCTAGTGACTCTTCACATTCCATGTGTGACCCTTGGGCTTCCACACATTTTTATATTTTCTTATTTTCAAAATTACATGATTACATTCCACCAATAATTAGGCAAAATACATGGAGAAAAATAATTATCTTGTATTCACACTTAGAGAGGCTACAATTTGGCAATTAAGACATGAAACTTCATTATGATGTGTCGATGTCAAGTTCTTCTCTTTGTTGCTGTGTCTCCAACTCTTCATGATTGATATGATATTTGCTTCATCTTCGCCCTCCAAAGGGTCTAGATGAGTATTAGAACCTTCTAAGTCAACATGAATTTCCATCTGCCTATCATAGTCCAAGGTTCCTTTACTACTGCATGATGTCACCTTTGTGTCTTATCTCCACAAGTGCCCTTTTGAAACTCCTTCTTAATGAACTCTTTGAACATTATCTTCCATGATAAGATGATAGTATCTTCAAATGAAACTTATTCATGGAAAGATAATATCAATGCCAAAATCACCTACTATACCTTGGTTTTCTCATGCAATATGCCAACTAAGATGGGATAGTGCACAATGATTTAAGAGAACACTCTAGTTATTGTGCATGTTGCTACTACAAGGGTCGAGGGATGACCCTACTATCCACTGGGATTGTTAACTGTGTAATGAGGGGAAGGTTCATTAAGTCTTTGTGCATAGGGAAAGTTCGGGAGACAAGGATGCCAAGCTTGCTCACTAAGGATGTGCAATGTGCAATGATAAAGAAGGATTCTCTTAGTATTGCACAGGTTTCCATTGCAGGGGGCTAAAGGATACATTGCTATCAACTAGGAGTGCTCAATGCACAACACACTACAAGGTTGATCAAGGCTTTGCGTAGTGGGCAAGCCTTGGAAGCAACAGTTGAGTGACTATGCTCTAGGGATGCACAATGCACAATGTGAAGGGAGTTGTCCTCAAGATGGGCATAGAGGGAAAGTGTAAGAAGAAAGAGGCTCATAATTGAGGCTTGGAAGTGCACAATGCACTCATCACTTGGATGAAGGTTAAAGGTGTTCATAACTTACGCATGATGTGAGGACAAGGAAGAACTCCAAAATTAACTAAGTGTGAGATTAGTAGGACAAGAGAGAGAGAGAGTAAGAGAATACAAATAGGTCCTAAACATGATCACAAACACACATACACAATCAAACACATGACAAGAATATGCACAATACCCAAAACTATCATGTATACATTGAATCAACAACAAAATGACATTTATCTCCAAGTGTGGCAGTTAAGATTCAAGTCTTTACGACGCAAGTGTCAACTGTAATGAGAAAGTGTATTATGTCATGGGAGTGTGTCCAGTGCATGCTCTTGTGATAGATAGGATCAACTAATGTGAGAAAGTGTGTTGTGTGCTGGAGCGGTTTGTAGAATGTGTAGAAAGGTGTTCTTAACAAGATATTTGAAATCTAGCAAAGGTGACATGTGCAAGAGTAACTGCAAGAGTAAAAGCACCACATGCATTGACAAAGAAAGAAAAAGTGATTGTTGTGAAAGAAAAAGCGACAATTAATAAACTCACGTGGATGATGGCACACTTGAAACCATGAGTGATAGAATGATCCTTGTGCTCCAAAAGTGCACATACATCAAAAGCGAAAGATGAATGTTAGATGTGCTCTAGGTTGGACTCTTTAAGTAGGGAGAGAATACATGCAATTAGGGTTGGAGTTTGAGAGTGCACTCAGTGCATGTCAAGAAACTAGGAGTGAAGAGTGAGTTGAATACCATTACAAGGTGTGACAGTACTAACTTGAAGAAGTGTGCTCTCACTATCAATAAGGAGTGTGCACTGACTGTCAAGAAGGAGTGTGAAATCACTATCTACAGAGGATTCCCTTATAATATCACTAGGAACTACACTATCACTGCTAGAGGGAACTGGATAATCACTGTTCACAAGGACTGTGCAATTATTGTTGGCAAGGATTGTGTTATCACTGTTGGAAAGGAATATGCAATCATTTCCACTATGAAGTGTGCTTATCCTATCTTGGAAAGTATGCTCGTGAAGACATCAAGAGTTGGGCATGTGAAAGCAAGTACTTCGACACTTAGGATTTCTAAAGGAAGACTTGAACACTTAGACAACATTATTGAGCAAGACATTAATAGCTTGAAATAAAATATGACAAGATTGTAAAGAGGCTCCAGAATTTGAATGTAGGAAAACTTTTGGAGGGCGTTGTAGCAGCTACAACACTTGACGATTCACTGGAAGAACCCTAGCTTCTCTATTTAGGTCTATCTTTATGCATATGGTCTAGATTTCGGGAATTATTGTCTCATCCTATAGATCATCATATCTTCCTTACTTAGCCTGATTATAGATGTAGTCTCTCTTGTTCTTCTTGTTGACTTAACACACTCATATAACTAGTTAAACTTCAGTGGTTTCATTCAGGGGATATGAGTATGTAAATTGTGAGTTTAACATGTTCAGAGGTTTAGTATCATCTATATTATTTCTCCGCTACTAGTGAGCCTATTTAGTACCCTGATAGAGTCACTTTAAGGAATCACAAGTATTGCTTCATTGCCAGCATACATGTTCAGTACCCTGGCGAATTTTCTTTCTTCACCTCTCTGCGCAAGAATCCTTTCTCTTCTTTCACCCTTTATTTATTATATTACTTTATGCTCATTGGAATTTTATGAGTATTTATTTCTCTAAGGGAGGAAGAGGGATCCCGACTTATTTTATGAGAAAGAGGTGTTGTTCCTTGTTTTACATAGACTCTTATATATACACCTCTGAAATTAGTTTGTTTGCTTAATTTTTCTCCTTTCCCTTCTCTACTTGATCGAGTTGACACGTTAGAAACCAATCCATACAAGTACAATCTCAAGGGACAAAGGTCCTATAATGGATGTGGGCATCATAGATCTGTTAAGTCTTTCCATTTGGAATAAGTCATATTCTTCGTCAAAGCATCATGGACCCCAAACAAAGAAGGATACGAAAAGTAAGCAAAGTGTTGTTAGTTGTCACAATTCCCTCATTTAAAACTTTCACCACATTGCATTAGAGTCGAATGGGGCTGCTTTCATACACATTCTTATTAAAACAAAACATGAACAAAGAGACGAAATAAAAATGACATGACATAAAATAGAAATAATAAGAAAACAAAGTCATACGTAAATACTAGTAAAGGGGACGCGGGGAAAAAAACTCAAATGGGAATGGGAATGCAAGAAAAGTGTTGTAATGGAATGTAAAAGTAACTAGAAATACAAATAAGAAAAAGAACATAACTATACCTAAATCGTAATATATCTAAAGTAGAAGGTCATGATCAAGTGAAATCAAATTTCCAATGCAGTTGTTAGTGTCTGTCAATCCTGTCAATCACCAATGGTTAAATGTACGCTTTCAAATTTTTGATAAGGTCTCAAGTCAAATTTTCATACTTTCAATAGTTTTTCAAATAAAAATTTAGTCACTAGTTAGTATGTCTAGGTATGTTACTACCTACGTCTCATGGTCAAGTTGCCATTTTTGTCGTGTCATCACTCATTATGATGAGTCATCAGTAAAATGTCTTGATCACCATCTCAATCATCATCTCATGGTCAGTAATGTTTCAAGGTCCAAATCATCAATTTCATACTCCATTAGATGTCATCATTAGGTCAAGTCATCAAAAAGGTCATAAAAAGTGTCATGAAATCACCTGGTCATCATTATGGGAGCAGTAATTAATGGAAAAAAATGTTGAAAGAGATTTTAGCTTTTTTCAACATCCTCATTTATACTCCATATAACTCCCTCAACCCTCCCTCATAAATCCCCTCATTCCACCTAAGACCCATTTTTCCTTGAGAAAATCCTTCAATCCTAATTCAAAACCCATTTTTTTCCTTGGAAAAACTCATATTTAACTCTAGCCATATTCCATATTGAAATTCCCAAAGTCTCATCCCTCAAGCCACATTTCCCTTATTTATACATTGAAACTCTAGCCGAAGTCCATTTAATATTCCAACTCTAGTTGTTGTTCCATTTTCCTTTGAAATGTTTAAAAATATTCAAACTATGTTGCAGTCTCTTTGAAGGCCGGATCCTGCAAAACACATTGCTATTGACACATATTACATGAAATAATAAAACACTGCCCCTCTCCCCTTCCTGATTGCAAATATGATTTCACATATCGCATAAACTCCTCCCTCTCGATTGCGATATCATCCCGCCTGCCGATTGAGATATCGCAATCAAGGATCAAAAAATCTTGAATTCCCCTCCGCCAAACCCCTCCCCACTCCCTGATTGTGATATGGGATTTCGTTTGGACGTGATATGTTATATATTGTGATTTCTAAATTTTTAGGTTCCTCTTCTTTGTAAAACAGGAAAATTTAGTTTAAAGGTTCCTCTCTATATTGCAATTGCCATACAATACAGGCCCATCCTAGATGCAATTGTGATAAGGATCAACGACCCAAATTTGATCGGCTCGGATCAAACAACTCAGATCGACGGTTCATAATTCTTCTCAATGGTCAATATCAGTGCATTTTTTCACGCCCCCAACTGCGATATCTCGTTGTTTTCATATAAATTTCCATATTTTCTCAACTGAAAGACCACGACCTCCATTCACAGAGCACCAGATCACTCATTTCGTTGCCGCTCAGAGGACAATGAGGACCTTTTCAACACATTTTAAGCAACAAAAGGAGACAACATTGCACATTCATTACAACAGTTTTCAGAACCAAATGCAGTAAAAAGTGGAACAACAATGAAATTCATCAGCCAACAGATTTACAGCAGTGTTTATTCGAGGCCTCAGTTACACCAGAATGCCCAAAACAACACCAGAGCTCAGTCAAATGATATTTTTAACAGTTTGAACAATTTTTATGAATTTTTGTAACAAATCTTGGATTCTGTTTTAAGATGTTTATTTTGTAAATAATTGTATAAATGCTTCAGATTTCGAAGTATTGTAGATTGGATGTTTGTGAATCATAGCTTTGGAGCTAGTGTACATTTTGCAGTAATATAACAGACAGTTGCAGTTATTATCTTCGGATTCTTGTGGCATTCTTTTGTGATAGTGTTTTCTTTGATATTTTTTTTCCTACCATCTCTATGCTTTTCTTGTGATCATCTCATGGGTTTTAAACATAATTAATAGGTTATGTGATCTGTTTTGTTGAGATTTTCAAGCTAGTTTTCTTTCTTCTTGATGAATGAATTCATGGTTACATGCTCATTCTGACCCTTTACCTTTTCATCTATGCACCACCCCGACAATCTATTTTTGTCATTGATCATGCATATCTTGCCCCATTATATATCTGCAATTGATCATTAGAAACCTTAGCCTAGTTCCTATATCTATGAGCTTTATCCAAAAAACTCTAAAATCAAACACCATTGAGCTTAATATCTAGCCTAACATCTGAATTCCCTCTCCAACCATTTCATTGGCTGTGAGATTCTTGAGAGAGCCCTCTCTTATCTGGTAGGGATAGCTGCCAAGTCTAAAGATTGGTTTGAGGTTACCTCCTTGGATTCCTTTCTCAACCTTGGGACACTAAGGAGTGCTAACAACAGCCACGAGAGCTACTCTCGACCTGCAAACACAAATATGTAAACAATTAGTACGAGCATGAAATAATGTGCAAAAACAAAAAGATCTACCTAAATAACTTACACATGATAAAGAAGGTCACGCCTACAAATAAAAGAGTTAACCATAAAACAATGTTCTAGCCATGCCACAACTCTATCACGATTAAAAGAATGGTGACCATGAACACCCTGAAAACCTCTCACACGTGTGTCATCCACATCTTCATTCATAGGAACCTCAATATAAAACTGAAACTTTTTATCAACAATAGAGCTCGCCAAATGAGACTCTTCCAACCAATCATCAATTCTATCATGAAATTCAAAATGATAAACATGAGAGGCCTAAAAATCATTTAAAGATGAGAATATGTTAGATAAAGGAGCACTAGAGAGAGAATTTCATGAATAATACATAATTTGATCTCGTCCAGGGATCTTGTCAAAATTGTGAGGACCTAACATAACCATTAGCAGAAGTTGAAGTGCCTCAGCCTATTGACACGTCTCTGAACTCTCAAATGATGATCATCGAATTTTGGTGGTATAGAAAAATAAATAGGTGTAAAAACAACTATACTAGGTGTATTAATGAACACATTTTCAACACCACTAACTTGATCAAATTCGACATTTAGCTCATGAGACATTTTATGAATAAAATACCTGGATGAATCAAATGGAGGACTTCCTTGAACATTCCAAGTTGCAATTCCTTCCTCCTCACCTATTAAAGATGTGCGATTAAACAAATCATATAAAATGGATTCAACCTTCTAATATTCTAATCATGAAACAAAACCATGATGTACCTCGCAGTAATCAAGTCCAACAACATAGAGTTCTAAAAAACTTAGAGAAATCGTTGGTGTAAAATGCTCAACGAACACATCAAGGTACAACGAATAGTGTCTTGAAGATGAAGGAAGGTGAAAAGACCCATATGGAGAAACATAAATTTCAACTCAATGAGATTCTAAACTCAAATCCTGCAGACCAAAAAGCATGAATGTAATTGGAAGTAAATGGCTTGTGTATCCTTGTCTTAGAAAGTTGTAGTGGAAGAACTTAAGACCATTTGATAACTATTTGTAACTAATTTAAAACATATATAAAGAAGTGTGAAGGAAAGGATTAGGGTTCAACAGTTGATTATTGGGTTATCATGTTGAGTTTCTGTAGACTATGGCACCCAGAGCACTCAAATTGTGGAGAGTTCATAACTCAAACTTGTGATTCAAGAAATCCATGCTAAATTTATGGAAAAATTGACAGAAAATATGCACAAAAAACTCCAAAAAATATAACAAACTCACTATAGCTAAATTATCTATGTGGGGTATATCTCGTGCACTTCCTGTAAAACTACTGCAATATACACACATACACATCGTAACTGCAATGAGGAATTTAGTGTTAATACTATGTTGATAATAAATATCAATGCAATCCACATCTAGAATCTTCAAGCTTGCTTCATAGGAAGCACAAACACATACAGGACCTCCTCTAATTTGTGGTTTTCCAACTACAAAACTAACTCCAAACTTTGTGGCTAATTGGAATTTCTCCCTAATTCCTTTAATGGTCGGCAACCAATAGACCACATATGAGAATTATATCAACTTGGCTAAAATGTAGTTAATATATATTTCAAGAAAGGGTGAAAGCCACATGCACGTAGTATCACCTTCACAAAAAGGACTTTGTTGGTGAAAGGGTCATAAACATCCAAAGTGTCCAGGAAAGTGATTCCCTTAGAAATGGCATGGTGGATGATTGATAACATCTCTTCCTCAAGAAGAGGAGGGCCATAGCTACTAGAAGTCATCCCCATGTACCCTAAACCCTGTGCGGACACTTGAAATCCTTGGGATACCAAATGTCATCTGGGCACTGATTATATTTATGTCATTATTCTGCTCTTTGTACAACAGTCAATTAATCGATCAAGTAAAATATTATTATATCCTTTTCCTCTGCATGTCTCTTGTTTTTATTCTCTCTCTTTGCCTCACGCATTGGTTTTCTTATTGTAATGTACTTCGGCCATCATATTCTCTTCCAACCTTATACATTAGGGGCATCTATTATAGCTCAAAAATCCACCCCCTAAGGTATAAGAGAAAGGAACAACCCTTTCCAAGACAAAGTGTCAACTTGTGATCAGTTGAACATCCAAAAAATGTGATTTTAGTGCCTTCAACGCTCTTATGTAGTGTTAACAGTGAAATACGAGGTCTATCAAGGCCCTTTACCAGTGTAATGGGTGAAACAAAAGTCTAGTAATTCCTTTTTCCATAAAGATCAAGAAACAGAGCGAAAGTTGTAATGGATAAGCATTGATTTGGTCCTATTTGATCAGATCATCATTGATTTGGTCATGTTTAATCGTAACCTATGATACAATCAAGAATGTGTCTAGGTTCAATTTGACCAATAATGAAGGAAATCTATATAAGCTAAGCTTTCCATTAGTCACATGGGAGGAACATTATTGTATGCCGAAGCAATGGAGAAATTTTCCGTGACAAAACTATGCTAGCATGTCTTGGCTTTGGTGAGTAAAAAAGTTAGGAGAGTGGTTCAGGAAGGATTTGCAAGAGTTTTCATCCATGTACTTCAATTCATGAGCAATGAAAAGCAATGGAAACTTCCCCATTTACATTCATGAATCTTTTTCTTTTGTTCTATGAGTGATTTGGTTTGCAAGCACTAACATTCTGATTGGATAGAAATATAAAGTTCTTGTTGTTGTTTGCGCACAGATTTCAAGGAAGAAGTAGGAGCCAAAATATGTAGGAGATCTTCTTCCAAGTTGGTTTCATCAACAAAGAATGGATTCTCGTCATAGCAAGGTAACTCTTTCGTATTTTCTCCTTGACTACTTGGGTATTCTTAGAGGTTGTTTTCCTTATTTCATCACATTGTACACACACACACACCTTCTAGGTAGACCTAGGCAAAGTCTACTAGAATTAAAGTAGATTGTCACTGTAAGTTAAATTTTCCCATAATAGAGGGTTCGGGGATGACCAATTGTATGAGGATATGGTGCAATTGAGCTTATGGTTGAGGGGAGAGTCGTCTCCCACATGTTGGTTATGGCCAACAATATTAAGAAAACAATTATAGAAATTGTCAACAATTCCAATTTTGTATACTAGCTAAAAAATGTGCTCAATTTTCCTTGTCTTCGACTTGTAAGTCTAACTCTTATTATAAAAAATTAGATAGAAGATGTTCATAAAAGCTACAATAATGAATAAGCCAAAAAGTTTCAAAAATATGTGACGTATAACCTATGCACTTGTTAGCTATTGTATTTATGCGTCTATTGACTATTGTATTTATGCCCCTACACTAACATGAGAATAACCATAAGATCATGTATTTAGGTGGGGTATTGAACACGGGACAACTTTTCGAGGGATGAAGCCATATAATCAATTAAGATTATTATAGACTCCAATTGTAATACTTTTGAGAAACTTAAAGAAGTTTTATCAAAAGTTAGATATCTCTCCATTAGACCATATTAAAACACATGTTATGATTTTTATGACGAAAAAATAGAAATACAAAGAAAAAAATAGTTTTACATATATTATGTGTTTACATCAATAAATACACTTATTAAAAATGTAATTTCTTTATTTAATGAAAAACAATTTCGAATTTATATAATATTTTAAATTTTGTAATAAAATTATTTTATAAATATAATAAACCTTATTATATTAATATTAATTTATACAATTAATTGTGACTTGAAAATTTTCAATTAAGTATTTTGTTGGTTGGTTCTGTAGTAATATTTAATTTGTATTCATTAAATAAAAAAGATAAGCATCGGATTATATAGTCTTTCACAACATTATATATTCACTCTAAAAAAACATGAACCTTGGCTCTTACACATCATCGATTATAATGTACATGGTGAATTACATGTCAAGGGAACCATTAATGATTTATATATGTTAAATACCATATTACATGCTAATGCATTATGGACTTATATTAGGCTATATTTTTATAATACATAAATATCAATATACATATCAATATTTACAACAATCTTATTCTCACATGGTCTACATACAACAATTTTATGCTCACGTTGTCTACATGTATTCAAGAATCCATACCTTATTTCTATTTTATGGGAATATTCATTTATTATATAAACACAACTAATACACATGAAGATTCACTATATAAGATACTCACATCACACCATTATATGAATCAGGTCAAAACACTACAATACGAATCATTTCACAAGATATTTTACCTCACTATCGATGACCAACTATGTTTGTACTTTTGGATCTTTATATCTCGAAGTGTGTATATATTAAATTAGAGAAGCAAAAAAATAGTCTTCCTCCTATCTGTAATAATTTTTCTTTGCTCGTAGATACTAATGCTAAAATGAATCATATGGCATCCTTCCATGAAGATAAAGGAGGTGTTTCTGAGTGCATCCATGTCCCATCCTTGAAAGCTTCAATATATCGATCTCCAAAGAAACCGCAAGTGGAAATTACATTTTCTATTTCATCCATGTCCTTAGTTGTGAGCTTAACAGAAAGAGAATCAATATTCTCCTCTAAGTTCTTCACTTTGGTCGTTCCAGGAATTGGTGAAACATCATCTCCCTGATGGTGAACCCAAGCAAGTGCAAGTTGCCCTGGGGAGCATCCCTTCCTTGAAGCTATTTCCTTTATCTTTTCAAATGTGACAATATTCTTTTCCATATTCTCTGCGTTAAACTTTGGCACCATCTGCAACCAAAAAAATAATAATAATTTTAGAAATTTGGGTCTCTACATGTATAAGAAAAGTGCAGTCACTAATAGAAACTTTAAAAGTATACTTTGATTTATAATTATTTGATGTAAAGATAAACTTTTAACTTCATTAACAAAGCCATTAATCACACTTACCATTGTAATTTTTTTGAAGGGTGATAAATTTTAGTTTCACACTGAAAATATATTAATAGAAAATAAATTTAGAACATATTTTTTAAATTTTATAGTGAGATATATAGTGGCACATCCTTATGATGAGATTTGATTCCACATTAATACTTTCTAAAAAATATCATATGAACTTCTTAATAGTTCAATATGTTATATGCACACAAATTAATTTCAGACAAAAGCTACAAAAAAGGATCAAAGCTCGTAGCCCAAAAAAAAAAGCATTCTACAACTTATAGTTACCCAACATCTAACGTAAAAATAAAATCAACTTTGCACTCTACAACCTACAATGATTCAATCCCTATTCTGAAAGAAGGCATTTCTTGTAATCTATAACATGAGGTGATTCAATCTCTACTGTCAAAGAAAAAAAGGTTGCCCAAAAAACATACATCAAAAATAATAAAAATATATATATAAAATAAAAACTCAACTTGAAAAAGTAAATATAAGAATAAGATGTAGTAGCTAGTACTTGTTAGCTTAGCATAAATATAGGTTAATTAAACTAAAAAAAATAAAAACAAAGATTCATCATAAAAATAAAATAACTAATAAAATATTGTATTGTTGAATGTCATAACCAAAAATTAAGAAATATAATTAACTAATATTGTTCATATTAACATATATACACTTTGCCCATGGGGTTTTGGATTGACGATGAATGGGTGCACTGTTAAGGCATTCCTTGTGATAGGTCACCGGTTCAAATCATCCCCTGTGGGTATTTAGGTTAGTCTAATAGAAAAAAAAAAACAAAACAAAACAAAACAAAAAAAAAAACAACAACAACATATACACTTTAACATATGTTTAATATCAATAAGTCTGTGCTTTATATATATAACTAAATTTATTAAAATATGTTTTAATATAATTGTTGTGTCTCAACCCATGGTAGAATGTTGTAATGTAATGTTTAACATTTTGACTAAGTCAAATTAGATTTAAAAATAATAATAATAAAAATTAAATAAAAATATTAATGTAATGTAAACATTTTAACTTGGTCAAAATAAAATAAAAAATAAAAATAACCCTCAAAATAAAATAAAAATAAACTTATAGAAATAAAATAATAATAAAAATAAAAATGGCCCATGGTATTGACCTGTAATATTCATGTGGAATATAGTCTATTTAAAGGGGAAAATAAAGTGGCATAGATCCATCTTAAACTTTGGATCTACCAAGTGCCCAAGGGATCAAATCTCTTTTCATTATAAAAGAGGTAATATGGACAAAAAAAACTATAATTGATGGAAATAGATATAACAGAAAAATGAGAAAAACTTAAAAAAACAAAAAGTTAAATAAAAAATAACTAAAACAAAAAACAAAAAATTTGTAACTAATAAAAACATAATAAGACCTCAACCAATTAACTTACAAATAAATAAATTTAAATAATAATAATAATAAAACAATAATTGAATTGTCAATGTTAAATTAGGGATAAGTAGTGGACATTTTTAATCAAACACAAACTAATACGCAATCAAAACAAAACTGAATATACGTTCCTACAAATATAATAAATATATATTCATTTTAACCTAAAAATTTTAAAAATATAAAACAAACTAACATAGATGCAATTTGACTTAAAATTATTTAAAATACAAATAAATAAATAAATATCCCTTAGAAAACGATTTAAGAAATTGGAGATCAACTGGAGATTATTTAGTAAATCACCATATATTCAATCTCTAAAACAAAGTTTTTAAACGCTGTTAGAAATTTACACCAGCTTTATTTTATCCATCTCCACGGTTAATAAATCCAAAGTCAAACGGACAGTTAAATTAATATATATCCCTTAGAAAACGATTTAACAAATTGGAGATGAACTGGAGATTATTTAGTAAATCAGCATATATTCAATCTCTAAAACAAAGTTTTTAAACGCTGTAAGAAATTTACACTAGCTTTATTTTATCCATCTCCATGGTTAATAAATCCAAAGTCAAACGGACAGTTCTTCTTTTAAAAATAAAACTAAAACCATAAAACTAAAATGTACAAATAAGATGGATAAAAGTACCTTTCTAAAATCATTATCTGCTAAATTTTCCAATAACTTTGCTCCAGAACTCAGGAAACCCCGCCCTAGTGGGCTGTAGGGAACAATTCCTATACCAAGTTCCCTGCATTTATAATTTTAATATGTTCGTAAGCCATTGATAATCCAATGCAAATAACAAAAATAAGAAATCCTGACTTATACACCTTTATACCTGCATGTGGGAATAATTTCCTCCTCGGAATCCCTACTCCACAAAGACCACTCTAGTTGAACTGCAGTTATAGGATGAACAGCATGAGCTCTTCGAATTGTTGATGCAGAAGCCTCTGAAAGTCCTATGTATTTTATTTTGCCTTCTTCAACTAATTTCTTCATTTCTCCAATCTTAATGGACACACCAACAAAACGTGGCAGCAAATTGCACTTAAGCATATGACACAATAAATGATAGCTGACCCAACCAAAGAAGAAATACATGAATGAAGAAATAGCCATGGAAATGACAAAGTTACAACAGTCAACAAATGAGAAATTTTCAGATTTGATGGTGGATCATGGTTCTCATTTTCATAAATGAAGAATCAACAAATGAGAAATTTATGTAGCAAGATAGGGTAGCAAGGCCTTGCCAAATTTATGTAGGGCTTGGAAATATTAAGGTCTATGTGTAGTAGAACTCATTACAAACAAACTTTCAAGACCGGTAAAAAAATCAGCATCAACCAATTTGTTCTCCAACTACAATTGAAAGGTGTTAACTGTATGCAGGAATGCAATATGATTCTCATAGCTCAACATTCATTTATAACAAGACAATATATAATTCCTCTAGAGTTGAAAGAAAAGGAAGAGAAAAAGATGGTTGGCAATTTGTGTATGATTGGAAATTATGACCACAAAAGAAGCATCAAAGTGTGTATTTAGAGTGCATTCATGGCATTGCATGTTCAAAAGTATAAATATGAAATAAATCTATTGATTTGATCACAAGTTTATGGTTGGGGACAGGAAACAAATGTGTTGACTACTATGTACATAACCAGTTGACTCACTTCACTATATTCTCTACAAGTAGAGAGTCATGTCATGATGATTAATTAAAATTAACAACAAAAGGGAACAGAGTGATGTCACGATGATTGATTAAACTTAACAGCCATAGGGAACAAAACCCTAAATCCAAAATCAAGAGCATAATTCGGAAGGAAATCTAGCATTATAGTACCTTGACATTCTATATGGATCCAAGATATAATAGCAGTCAAATATATTTAGTTAACAAGTTTTTTAATGGATAAACACACTTGTGTTGTTCAAACCACAACCTTAAAAAGGATGAAATGCATTCTTGTTGTTGGGTAAACACATCTTCTATCAAGTCCCCTTATTAGGCACATTAAAAGTCCTCTTCCTATTCAACACCTCTGCATTTAAAGATTTTCAATATACCTCATTCCACCATCAACATAGTATTATCTACACTAATGATTATTCAATCAAATCTTTCATACAATCCTTTCTTAAAAAATTCTAACATCTATGTTAATCACTAATGACATTCCACCACAAATTCCTAAACACATCCTTCCACAACACCTAAAATCTCGGTGATGGAACCCGATACCGATCTTGCAATGGGTACTTGTCTATAAATCATGCAACATATTCCTTACCTAGTCACTTTATTTTGCAGTTTTGGACACCCTAGGTGTAGCTAGTTTGCACACCTAGTTATTCTTTGTGCATTGAGTTTAGCTCATGCATCCTATTTTGATCTGCATACCAAAAAGACATGAATGTAACTAGAAGTAACAGGTCCACTTATCCTTGTCTTAGAAAGTTGCAGTGTAGGAAGCTAAGACCATTTGGTAACTATTTGTATTTGATTTTGAACCTATATAGAGTATGAATGAGATGGTGAGGTTTAGTAGTTGATTATTTGGCTCTCATATTGAGTTTTTGTATTATAATTGTATGGAAGAGGGAGAGATCCAGGTTCAAAGTCTTTGATTATTGAATAGGAATATATGGAGTTGTGTGGATCCATCTTATGGACTAAACAGAATATTCTATGCTTTAAATTGTAATTTTCTTAGCTATTCTAATGTTCAGCAAGGCCATATGAAAATACAGTTTGAAAAAAGCTCCAAAATTTATAATAGGTAAAGTAAGACATTCTTAGAACACTCAAATCGAGGAGAATTCACAACTCAAACTCAAACTTATAATTTAAGAAATCGCTCCTGACTTTTGAACAATTACACTCGAAAATATACCTAAAAAATCTCTAAAACTTATAACAAACCAACTAAAAATAAATTATATTATAGGTAAACGGTAAATCTCATGCACTTGTTCTACAACTACTGCAACACATACATACCGTAACTTCAATAGGGACTTTAGTGTCAACACGATGCGGATAATAAAGATCAATGCAGTCGACATCGAGTCTCTTCAAGCTTGCTTCGCAGGCAGCACGAACATATCCAGGATCTCCTCTAATATGTGGTTTGCCATCTACAAAACTGACTCCAAACTTTGTGGCTAATTGAACTTTCTCCCTAATCCCTTTAATGGCCTGCAACCAGCAGAACACAGATGACAATTCTATCAGTTTTGCTGGACTCAGGTAATAGATATTTCAAGAAAGGAGAAAACCACACGCGCGGAGTCTCACCTTCCCAACAAGGACTTCGTTGGTGAAGGGGCCATAAATGTCTGAAGTGTCAAGGAAAGTGATTCCTTTGGAAATGGCGTGGCGGATGACAGGTATCATCTCTTCCTCGGGCAGAGGAGGGCCATAGCAATCGGAAGTCATCCCCATGCACCCTAATCCCTGTGCTGACACTTGGAATCCTTGAGAGCCCAAATGCAATGTGGGCACTGATGGTATTTCCGCCATTGTTCTGCTCGCTGCACAGCACTCAATGAATCGGTCAGGTAAAGTATTAGTATATCTTCTGGTTGGTACTGAGCCTGTATATCCATATATATACATGCCTGCCCTGCTGCTCCAATGCCATGAGAAGTTTATTACACCTAATGTATATCTCCTTCGTCACTGCTCACACCTAATGTATATCTCCTTCGTCATTGCTTACGTTTATTACAGATATTTCTTTTCTAAAGCGGCCAAACCGATCGTCGATCACTTGTTCATCGTTATCACTTGTTCATCGTTATGTCATGTGAATTAAAATAATCCACAAGAGGGTAAGGGTAGGTAGCACATTAACTTCCTAACATAAATCAATTCACTAAAAACAAACATATTTCACATTGAGATTTTTTATATAAGTTACATCTCAATATCAAAAATCATTTCATTAAAAATAAAAAATAAAATTATTTTAATTTCTAACCAGCTCATCACCCAATTCGATTGGCTCACCAAGGTTACAATTTCGTTAGGAAGGTGAAATTTTGGATAATAAAAAAATTCAATAAATGAGCTTGACAACTATAATGGATTTCAAAAAAAATTGTGGGAATTTTTATTGTTTTCCGAACAAAATTGTGATCTTGTTAGAGTAAGGCATAAAATAGTATTGAAGTTAGAGTAAGGCATAAAATAGTATTGAGGTTGTGGTTCAACTACTACTTGTGGAGGTTTGGTGGCCACAAGTCTGATGCAATCCAGTGAGACTATGTATATGAGAATTGCTCCAAGCGGATTTCTTCAATTAAGAAACCCATCATAATATAAAATATTATGTAAATAATAAAATTTAAAATTCAAATCCCCATAAACCAAAGTAACAAAAAAAAATAACAATTCTAAGTATACTCCATAAGCATCATTATTTATTTTTATTAATATATATTTATATATCATTTTCAAAATTACTTATAATAATATATTATTTAAATATATTAAAAAAAATTAATCTAATAAAATAAAATGAAATTTTAATAAATAAATAACAACTCAACATATTTGCAATCAATCTCCATTTAATAAATAATAACTTTAATTTCCCACCATTTATATTTTCAAAATCATATTTAACCTTTATTATTTAAATATATTTAATAATAAAAAATTAACCACTTAAAATACACCCCCATTAAAACGCAGTTGTCTATAAGGCGACTTTTTGAAAGCTTTTTCGGCGGGTTTTTCCGGTCGAAATCCGGCAGGAATTTATTGGAATCTCAAGTTTGATAGTTAGTTTCTGCACAATGAAAGCGTCCCAGGGGTTTTTCAGGGTGCTGAATCCAAATATTCAGTTAAAAAACCATTTTAACTGCAACAAATCAAGATTTAACCTCAATTTCTTCTGCCGGATTCCGTCACCAGAATCTCCAAAAAGTCACATTATAAACAACTCCCATTAAAATCATTATTTACTCCCCACAAATAATTTATCCTATATCATTGCATACTCCTGTTTGTCTATATCTATACATTAGATATGATAATGTCATATTGATTCTCTTTCATTATTGCTTACCACTAATTTGATTTACTCTGATCAAAAGAAGCTCCTTTAATAAATCGATCACACATTGGTTATAATTATTATTATATAGCTTAAACTATGATCTTCGCAGATAACAAATCAGAGTCGGTGGAACAAATGGTGGGGTCATCAAAGCACGTGTCATTAACAGAGGATTAAGGAATGTAATAATAGTTGGTAGAAGAGTCAAAGCACGTGTAAGGAGTCGGTAAGAAATTAAAATAAAGCATGTGTAAGCAAGGGTGGGGGAGTCAAAGGGTAAGCAATGACAAAGGGTAAGGTATTTTAATTTCTTACCTACTCCTTACACGTGCTTTGACTCTTCTACCAACTATTATTACATTCCTTAATCCTCTGTTAATGACACGTGCTTTGATGACCCCACCATTTGTTCCACCGACTCTGATTTGTTATCTGCGAAGATCATAGTTTAAGCTATATAATAATAATAAAATCTAGGTCAAAGATTTTGATTGTGATATCTTTAAATATAAAAATTAAGGTTGTATATTCATTCTCGTTTAGTTAAATTATTAAATTTTTAAAAGTACAAATTAATTTGTATATATTTAAACAAGCACTACATAGTAGTTATTTTTATTTAATTTAAATATAGTTAAATTAATATATAAAAACAATAAATTTATACAATTTTATATTAATAAAAAATACAGTTAAAACGGTAAGATAATTCATAATTACATCATATAAGTTAAGTTGTAATGTTAAAAATATTATAATTTCAATGATTACATTACAATTTTAATGTAGTTAAGATATAGCAATTTTAATTAGTGCATTCTATGTTAGCAATGTCAACTTTAGTGTAAAAAATATAGCAATAGAACCCAGTGTGAAGGGAATGTGTAAGTATGTTTGTCCCTCATAAAATAAAAATAAAATATTTTTTAAATAAAAAATAATGTTAACTATAATAAAAAGAAAAAGAAAAAATATGATATGCATATTCAATTAGTTGTCCATATGACCTAATATAATTTCATGTAAAGTAATTAGAAGTGAAAGCAAATATGTGAGTAAGATGTTTAAAATTTATACCTTTCAAAAATATTTTAACACTTGATATCAACTTCATATATCTATGTATATATAAAATGTTAAAAGAATATATTTTAATGTTATATAGAATAAAATATCTGATGTGAGTTATAAATAAAATATTTTAATATGAATAAATATGATGTATACTTAAAAATATATTAATAATAATAAAAAATAAGAATCTCTATAACATTCAAAAATACAATTTAAACAATAAAAAAATTACACAAATTTTCTTTGCACTCTAAAATAAGTTTATATTTAAAGAAATTTGATCCCTTTAAACTCATGTTAGATTTGTCCTTAAAATAGATTCATGTTAGTTACATTGCATCTAATCATCTAAATTTATTATAAGTCGAGGGAATTTTCCGCTTACTTTTGTATATAAAAAAAGATATATATATATAATTAATTTAGTAGAATTTTTTTGAAATTTGAAGTTTTAATAATATAATTAACCTAAATAAAATGTTTTAAGAAATTTTCAAATAGATTAAAATTATTTATACATTTAAAAACAACACAAATTTACCAATTTAAATTTATGATTTTACTATGTTTAAAAACAAAAAAAAACGAACAAACAAAACAACACTTTCTCTCTTCCATGTGTTATGTACCACTTCCATCTCGATTGCACAGCCACAGAGAACATATTAACGGTAAGTTTGCACTTAATCGTGCTCTTAAGAAAATATATTTTAAAGGATAAATTTGTATGTGGTGTAATTTTTTTATTTAATTAATTTTAATTTTTTTTATAATTTATTAATTTATAATTTTAACTATATTTTATTAAAAATAAATTATTATATAAATAAATAAAATGTATATATAATATAAAATATGAACTAAACAAAAAATAAAAATCAAAAGATGGAGCCTCAGAGCTTTTTCGACAAGGGCTAGGGTTTTTTTTATGCAGACACTCCTGAAGCGCTCTACCTTATGCTATCGGCTTGATCCGCATATTCCCGCTGTCGTACCTAATGTTGTTTCATCCCTCTCTGTTCCTCCCCGTTCACGGCTCCGTCTTACACCTCCCGTGACTCCGTAGCGGCTTTTTACTATTTATTATTGCCTCCCCATACAGCTCTCGATTACACTATGACAATTATACAATTCACAACGCAGCTAGCGAGGAATTTACGGGAGCAGCTATGGATATGGACATGTTAGACTATTCGGAAGACCCGTTAGAGGGTGCCTCCATCTGGATGACTCCCCATGTGACCACGGAGGCCTTGCTCCCTTTCTGCAGTGTTTTTTCGGACACCATTGCGACTATGCCTTCGATCTCGAGGCCCTCTTGCTCGATAGTGACTTTACCTGAGCCCTCCCCCTCCTAGCTGGCACTCTTCACCTCACCTCCGTCACCATCCTCACTCTATTTTGCGGTCGGCTGCACTAACCCTAACCTAGTTTTCGTTCCCCCAGGCTGTCCTCCTCCCCCCCCATCCATCGGTTCACATATTCCCTCCTACCCTCTCCCCAAAGAACCCTCAGCTACAATTCAGGGTCTCCCCTCGCAACACCTCTATCTGCTCCCCTCTCCGGTAGCTTCACAGGCATCCCTCCACTCTCAGACACCTTCCCCTCCAGACCGTATCAGAACCCTAAACAGCCTCAACCAAACCCTCCTTCATGTGAAGGCCAGCAGGACACCACCGACACGGGTCATCGACCGAGCAAGAAACACAAGTGTGTTAAATCCAGGGCAGAAGAAGTTATCATTCGCCTTGGCGAGGATATTCAGTGGGGAGACACAATGGACACAGCTGACCGAGTCCTGGTTGGAAGGGTTTGGGGTAGGAGCTACACCGCGGCTCGATTGAAGCTATGGACGTCGGAGGTATGGGGACAACACTTGGCCGAATTACCCTTCATCCAAACTTTCGTAAGAGGATGGTTTGCATTGCACTTTGCTAGAGACGAGCACACGAATTGGGTTTTGTCCTCGTTCTGGCACATTCAACAGGCCCTTGTCCTCCTACGCCGATTGAACCCTCTATTTGACCCGGAGAGAGAACAGCTAGGTGTTGGACCAATCTGGGTCCGGCTACCAGGTTTGCCCCTTCAATTTTGGTTTGAAGACATCTTTCGATGCATTGGGAACTCTTTGGGCTCCTATCTAGAGCATGATAAAACGTACCTCTCCACTGGTATGATGGAATACGCGCGGATTTTGGTTCACTTAGACACCAGGAAGGGTCTACAGGATCACGTCACCCTACAATGGAGAAATTTCTCCCGGTTGCAGATACTTGATTACGAGGGGGTTCCATTTCGATGCAGAAGGTGCCAGAATGTGGGTCACCTATACAAGGAATTCGTTCTGATTGGCAAGGCTCGAGCTGGGGAAAAGGAAAGACCATACCTGCAAAGGAACCTCAAGCACCAGAGAACCCACCCTCGTCTGAAGATGCAGTGACTCACACTGTCCCTGTTGCAGCAGCGGAGGCACCTGTCAAAGAGGCAATGAAGAAGCGTGGCAAAGCACCATATCGGCCTCCCTCACCTCCTCTGACCAGGGAAAGGGCGGCTACAGAGGATGCGCTCTCCACAGGTATGTCTGACTCTACCCCCTCCTCTGTACATCTCTCTTCTCCATCTGTTTGCTTGGCATTTACTTCGGTTAATTATCAGGCCTATGCTTCCATACCTGAGCCTCCCATTACCCTGGCATGCTCTTGTTTAGTCAATTTAGTATGTCCTAAATTGCTACATTAATTATCAATCCGGGAGTCGTAACTGATGAAGTGTGGCACACTATATGTGCAAGACAACCTCTTTCTTACTTTTTATTGTTTTCAATTTTATTTTGTTTTTGGGGTTTTATCTTGGTTTGTCTCCTAATGCGAATGGAAATCCTATTCCTAAGTTTTAAGAATACTTTAGAAGGCAAGTATGGATATATATTTTAAGGTAATTATGTCCTTTATGATGACTTCCAGAGCTTAACACTTCAGAGGATCTCAAAACATACTAGTGATGAAATTAGTACTTGAACAAGAATGTAAATGTGCAGTTATTCAAATCAAACAAATGATAAACTACTGATCATGATATCACTATCTCTGTTGCTCATCTAAATACATAAATAAAAGTTAAGCTATTGCACTCAAACAAATCAAAAACTGCAAACTAATAAAAGTAAAACTAATTCACTTCACTTATAGTCCGATAGCTCGCCAAGTAGCTTTTTAGGGTTAAGCCATGGCTCTGGAGATAACGTCAATAACATGAGGAATTGATATCTAAATTACCTACTTGCAAATGAAAATAAAATCAAGTCACTTCACTTATAGTCCGATAGCTCGCCAAGTAGCTTTTCGGGGTTAAGCCATGGCTCTGGAGATAACATCAATAACATGAAGAACCTGATATCTAATTGCAGAAATGAAAGTAAAATCAAATCACCTCACTCATAATCCGATAGCTTGCCAAGTAGCTTTTCGGGGTTAAGCCATGGCTCTGGAGATAACGTTAAATGACATGAAGAATTTGATATCTAAACTAACTATCAACAACAAATGAATAAGACTGAAATCAAAGCATAACCGAAATTGAAAGCTAAGAAAAACAAAGTCAGCAGAGAGGCCAATCTCATGTCACTATTTATTGCAAAAATTGTATGAAAATGCCCGAGCCTAGCCTATCCTGAAACACACTGATCAGTGTTAGCAAAAATATACAATGCTTGGAAAATCATGTACAGGAATGAAACATTAACACCATAACTAAAATATGAAATATACACAGGTGAACAAACTATGAAATATCTACAATGGAAATAAGACAACAACATATAAAAACTTTACAGAAATAAAGAAACGAAACCTTAGCCAGCAGGGGCCCTCTGCACGGCCTTGGTTAACACGCTGTCAGTCCGAAATTATGCTCACACAGTCATATAAAACAAAGTCTTGTTATATTGCAAAACAGAGGAAGGATCCTCTCGTTACAACAGCAGGACCAATGTCACGGCACAATACATGAACTAACAACAAGACTACATAAAAAACTAGCTACATGCATTTGCAAACGTGTTATTTATAAAGGAAATTACATAATTGTTTTTCCTATGGAACACCTTTAGTAGAAGACACGTAAAAAGACAACACCTGTAAGCTTAGCGTGTTGGTTGCCATGATCATTCAATCTACCAAAAGGTGGTTGTTGGATTTGTGTCGTGGAGGCAGTCTACAGCTATCAAAATGAATCCATGGATCTAGGAACGGTCTCGAACCCTTCACGTGTTGAAAACAGAGACCTGTTTGCCGTAGAACTCCTCGTTTGACCACCATTTGACCAAGGCTTTCCTCTACAAATCTGGCTAAACCAATAGGACCTGGTCCATGTCCAGATCATTTCTGAACTGCCCACATGCCTTGTTTTGCTTGCTGACACCTGTAACCTAGAGATCAACAAAAACAGTTGCGGAATCTCAAGTCAGCTGCGGAAAGTGGTTGCATTCTGCAGCTGATGAGAAAAATCTAAGTCAAATAGCAAACACAAAAATATAGTTAGAAAACAACTTAAATACATTCTCAGAATCAATATGTAACGATCTTTGATAGCTTATGAGGCACTGGTGAGGGGAAAATGTCTAGAGAAGTGTGTAGAAGAGATCTAGTTTCAGGGCTCAACATACCCCCACTGTGAAGGTGTTGCATGTCCTCATGCAACCAAAACTGTGATCATCCTCCCTTCAGTTCATGTGTTCTGAGACCTCTGCTAACACGTCCAGCCTTCTTTTCTTCTTTCTTGGTACCACTGTCATCCTAGGCTTTCTCATTAGGCACCTGAATTTGAGGTTGATAAGAGCTTTGCTCAACCTCCTGCTCTTTTTCTTCAATTTCCTATTTTTCTTCTGCCACAGCCCAAGATGAAACATGGTGTTGTCGTGAATAATTTTATCCAACCTGCTCTGTTCTTTCAATGTTTCATTTTCTCTTTTAATGTGTCTATTCAAGACTTCCAGTTCAAAAATTTCTTGTTTTAGTGATTGGATTAGAGCTTCCTGGGCTGTATTAGGCTGGGTAGATGAAGTGCCTTGATCTGTGGCAGTCTTCTCCAACGACTCAATAAAATCATACATTTCTTGCTGGGTTGGATCTATCTCAGGTGTAGCCTTTCTTGGGCTATCCCCAAAATCTGGCTGAGAAGGACTGATCTCAAAATCTGGTTGAGAAGGACTGATCTCAAAATCTGGTTGAGAAATAGGAGTATGTTGTGGGCTATGGCCAGGAGGGATTGCTGGAGACTGCTCTGGTGTTTCCCCTCCTAAGTCAATGAAGTGGGCCCCTTTAGTTTGTACTTTCTTCAGTTTTCCTTTAAGTCTGGAGCTCCTCCTTAGATTCTGTGAGCTAGTGTCTCCTTTCTCCACACTCTGTTTTTCTTTCCCTTTTCTCTTTGCTGCAGCTGATTGTTCTTGAAGGTAAATTAGTCTTTCAGAAAGTATTTGATCCTCTTTTGAGGAAGGTTCTGGGGTTTGATAGACAGTTTCAATATTTCTTTTCCCCTTTAGTTTTCCTTGCTTCCTAACCTTAGTTCTTTCCTTCCTACTTTTAGACAACTTCCCTTCCTTATTAGTTTCTTTAGCTATGTTAGTAGGAGTATCTTGAATGTTCACACTCATTTTCCTTCTCCTACTTTTATTTGCTGAGCTACTTTCGGGTGTTTCAGGTGGATCCTGAAAGAAGTTTCTAATCAAAAACTGTTCCCAAGTATCTTTCCTTTCCTTCAACTGTTTTTCAATCAAAATTTTTACAAGGCCGTGATGGTAAAGGTGGGGTTCTATGTCATCCAGATTCTTTTGTACAGTTATGGACATCTTTTTCAGGCTATTCAACAGAAAGTAAGGCAAATTGATGGTTTGATTTTCTAGAAAATTCATTAGCAACCAGATGTGGTACATGTACATGGACCCAAACTGTCCTTCACATGTAATAAACTTCTGGATTATCAATAATAAACTAGTCCACTTTTCCTCTAGAGCAGAGACAGGGATTCCACGTTTGAAAATGGTTATATCCATACCTGGATTGCATAAGATAATCCTCCAGGCTTTCTCATCAAAGTTTTTGTTTTTGAACCACCGTTCCCCCTCCTGTGGGAGTTCTGTTGTTGCTGCGATAGATGCCTCTGTGACTGAAAATTTAAGATCTCCAACCTCAACTTCCACGCCATTAAAAGACCTTGCAAATGTCTTTGTGACTTCTTTATTGTGACCTCTAAATTTCTGGATGAACTGCAGCCACCGTGCCTTCCTTAATATGCTTTTCAATTGTGGATAACCCTCCATGAAATTAGACCCGTCCGGCTCTGCTCTTAGTAGAAGGCCCATTCCTTCCTTCTGCCTTAAAATACATCTGTGAGTGATGGACTGTGAGTAATGCATTGACGGCGGTGAAACGGTTATGTTAGCGGGAGATGGAGAAGGATTATGGGGAAAAACCAGTAGTTGTAAACGGAAGAGCAGAGAACGGGTAGTGAAAATGAGTTCACGGAGCTTATGTAAATAGGCAGAAATAACAAACGCAACTTCAATGGGATAGTTTGCAAATAGAGTGAGCTCGGCTTTTGAACTAGAAGGCTGCGGAATAGGCGTTAGCATGTTCTCAAAATGACTGCGGATTTGTGCGGCAGGAAAGAGCCGTGATCAAATAGATTACGTCCTCATAATTACCCGGTTCAACAGGTGGAATGCCAACGTACAAATAAACATGAGTTAAATTCAGAGGCGGATCATGAGGCCGTTAAAAATTAATGCAAAGTTCGTGGTGGAATTATGTAAAGGCCATGGAGCGGTTATGAAAGCTATCAATGTGAATCATTACACATAATGGAGCCGGTGGTTTCATAACTATATAGAATGTGCTTTAAAATGCTATTTGAAATGAATTTTGCTTACCTTAGAATCTTACCACTTCCGTCCACTGACCTTTGATTGGCTGCTTCCTGTTGGTGCTTTAGGTGCTTTATATCTTCAAAATATTTTCCTTTGTCATACCTGCATTTGGTTCTCATCATTATTTGGCTAACATCTGACTGTTAGTGCTGAATAACAGAGTGTTAGTTGCGGAATCAGTTTTTAACTGCGGAAACAGAATTTAGCTGCGGAAACTGACACAATGAACATATGACTGAATGGAGATGGATGAAAATGAATAATGACTGAGTAAATGATATTTTATTGGCAGAATGTGATGATGAAATGGAATGAAATGAAATGAAGTGAAGCGAAATGAAGTGAAATGACATGAAACTATGAATAAAATGAGAGGGATTTTTTTTTATTGGAAAATATAGGGCGTCAGAAGTTTCTGATTTTTGCCCTGTATTTTCTGTATAAGACTGCCAATCAGTGATTGGTTTTCAGGCTTATACAGAATATTTTATTTTATTATTATTATTATTATTTTATTTTATTTTATTTTTAAACAGAAAAGAACAAAGACTAGGCTAGTGGAGAAGAAGGATTCTTCTTCACCAGCCTTATTGCAGAATTATCTTGAAAGATTTTGACAAATTCCTCCTTTGAGAGTGGCTTATGATAGATCTTTAATCTGTGGCCATTCACAATAAGAGGAGTTTGATGTTCATCAATGGTTTTGATTCTTACCGCTCCATTGCTAAAGACTTTGTCAATCTCATATGGCCCAAGCCAATGAGTCTGAAATTTACCTTTGAAATCTTTGAACTTGGAATCAAATAGCAATGCCCAATCTCCTTCTTGAAACTTTTTCTCCTTGATGTATTTGTCATGCCACTTAGCTCTTTGATATTGAACTAGATCATTTCTTAGGATTGCTTCTTGTTTGATCTCATCTAGTTCATTCAACTGCTCCATTCTATGCTTTTGGGCTTCTGATAGATCCATTCCCAATTGAACTGCCATCTTAAAGGTCCTAACTTGGAACTCAATGGGGAGCAGAACTTCTTTCCCATAAAAAGGTTCATAGGGAGAATGTCCTGTTGTATTCCTCCATGTAGTTCTGTAGGCCCATAAGGCTTCAGGAAGCCTTTCTACCCAATCTCTTATGTGTAGATGAACAGTCTTGTTAATGATGCCTTCAATAACTTTGTTTGTAGACTCCACTTGACCATTTGCTTGCGGATGTGTTGTGGTCACCAACAACCCCCCTCTTCATTTGATATTAGTAATAACATCAAGCAAAGGGGGACCCTTAGCCAAAAATCCAAAAAATATTTTTGTTTAAAAAAATCTTTTGTATCAAACTCCCTAAAAGCTATATCGCGTCGCAATGGAAAAAGGAGCGCTTGCCCAAAGCGCATAAATGCACTGAGAAGGAGCGACGCGAGAACCCATCGCATCGCACGCATTGAAAGCATTTGAAAAGGGAGAACCTAAAGAATCGCCGACGGCCGATATGCGATGTTGCACGTCGCAATGTCGCATGAAACAGCACAAAGTAACAAAGTAAAAACCTTGCGATGTTGCGATCTGCGATCTGCGACCATGCAAAGCTGCAATCTGCGATATTAGCGATCTGCGATAATACCTAATAACGTCGGAGCCATCGATACTGCGATACCAATCGCAGAAAAAACTCATCGCAAGAATTCTCCGACATACACGGTAGATCCAAATTTGAACGCGCGCCTTAAGGGAAATTAATGACCGCATGCTTGAGTATCCAGAAATGATTGCATCGCATTTATCGAAGAGTCAAGTCATGATAAATGTCATTAACTTCGCATTCATTAGAGTTTAATGCTTTCATGTCAATCTTTTCGTCATTTCCCTTCTTCTTTGCGTAAACTGCAAGACATACGACTGATATAAATCTATATGCAGGAAACATCTAAGGAAAAGGGAAGAGCGCCAATAAGACAACAGAGAGAAGATGCCTCCGCAATTGGATGCCGCATGCAGCAGAACCGCGGATTCCAGAGTATCGCCCAACAGGCACTGATGAAAATAGACTGTCCAAGACTCAGAGTCAAAGGCACACAAAAGCAGTGTGTTTACAAAAGATCCTGAAGCTCAGACTTGGTAAAGCAGAGAAAGAAGCGCAAGAGAAGAAAGACGCTCCAGAAAATCCTGGAACAAAGAACGGAAACAATTCTCGAAACAGGAGGTTGTCCATACAGCGCGACTTCTAACTCATTGAGTCATTCGCACGACCGGAAACCGAAATAGCAACAGCAAAATCAGTTCGAAAAGAAACTGGGTTGTACTAAGTGTGCGCACAGTGAATACACCCAGCTAGAGAAAGGTTTTCGAAAATATCTTCTGGTCTAACAGAAAGAGGTGCCAGCGCTTGTTGTTTCTAATTTTCAAGCTCAAACAAAAGGAAAGGACAACCAGCCGACTCTTTCAGGGCGAACAGCGCATTGTTTACAGCACTAAGGAGCAGATACAGAAACAATTAGAAATTAGATTTGATTTTTTAGAAATAAAATTGCTTTTAGTAAAAGGGCGGTCATTTGAAGCCGTTCCCTAAATTTGTGTAATTAATATTAATTAGTTAGTAGTATTTAACCCTTCTCATGGCATTTGGAGAAGGGTCCGAAATTTTGTCTAAAAACTTGTCCTCAGAACATGCACTTTTGCACCCTCGGAGGGGGTTTTTGATGAATGGACGGATCAAGATTTATTTATGTTTGCATTTTAATACCTGCTACTGATGTTGCACTTCTGTACTCTTAGTAGGCATTAGAAGCAAGTAGAAATAGATCATTATTGCTTAAGGTCTGTAAGTTTAAAATCAGTCATAAATGGTACTTTTATCTCTTGACTAGTTTCTGCTTGCATTCTTAGAGTAATATACAACTGATGTTATTTATATGTTAACGTATGAATGAGTGGACTACCATTTGGCACTTTTGTACGGTGGAGTCATTGATTTATGCTTAATACATGAATAGCTGATTATGCAATATGCTGTTCACAACCGTTTTGCTTAACTTTTTATGCAAGATGGTTCATCTTAATTGATTTATATTCTCATAATAGCTGAATAATCTTCATTACCAGTTATTCTGTGAAATCTTTCTAGATTGCATAATGGAAAAATTCTGCCCCGGGTTAGTGTAGATTAGATGTATTGTTTTTGTTAGATTAAAGTAGTATAAAATCATTTCAGAATTTAGAATTAGATTAGTTAAGGAATAATTACAGATTTTTTATTATCATTTTCTACACACACACACATCACCATTTTCTACATACACACACACCCCTTAGAATGGGAAGTTGGTCCCGTCATCCCCAGTCGGACCCGCTACACCAAACGGGCACGGAGCCGCCAACCAGGTTCCCGACCGGGTGGGTATCCCCCTTGTTGTTGACCCGATTTCAGGGCCCTCAACAGGATGGTAAGGAGTAGATTTTCTGTGCTTGACCTTGTATTCTTCCATCAGCTTCTCCACCAGTTTGGATGTGAATTGACCTTTCTGATCTGTCACAATTTCTCTTGGAACACCAAAGCAAATAAAAATATCCTCATAAAGAAAACTAACAACTGAATGCTCAGTAGCAGAAAATAATGCTTTGGCTTGTACCCATTTAGTGACATAATCAGTATATACCAATATATACTTTCTTTGTTTAGATGGTGGGTTAATAGGTCCAATGAAGTCTAAAGGCAATTTTTCAAAGGGTTCGATGAGTACCTGTGGTTGTAGTGGCATTTCATTTCAGAGGGTAGGTTTCCCTACTCTTTGGCAGCTATCACATCTTTTGACATATTGTTTTGCATCTTTGAAAAGGGATGGCCAATAATATCCTAAAGAGATGATTTTATAGGCTGTCCTTTTGTCAGCAAAGTGTCCGCCGCATGGTTCATCATGACATGCTTTGAGAATGTCAGACATCTCATCTTCCCTAGCCCATCTTTTGATCACAAGATCTGGCTCTGTTTTAAACAATTCGTTAGAAATCCATGAATATTTTGAACTCTCCTGAATAATCTTTCTTCTTCCGCCAGGAAATAAATGTGGAGGTAGTTTCCCTGTAACCAAATAGTTAGCTATATCTGCATACCAAGGAGTGTTAGTAGTTACTGCAAATAAATATTCATCAGGAAACTTGTCCTCTACAAGAGAATCTTCTTTAGTATTCTGAATCCTAAACAAGAAATCAGCTATTGTGTTTTGTTTCCCTAGTCTATCTAACACAGTAATATTGAATTCCTGTAAAAGTAGGAGCCACCTTGTAACTGTGCCATTAGTAATGGGTTTGTTCATTAGATATCTAATTGCAGAATGATCAGTATGAATAAAAGTTTCATAGTTTGTTATATAATCTCTGAACTTATTGATTGCATGAACAACAGCTAAGAACTCTTTTTCAGTCACAGTATACTTTAACTCAGTGGGAGTTAAATTTTTACTGGTATAGTAAATGGCATAAGGAACTAAATCTTTTTGTCCCAATACAGCCCCTAGAGATGTATCTGACGCATCTGTAGAAATATGGAAAGGAAGTTTCCAATTTGTCCCTCTCAAGATAGGCGCTTCAGATATTCTTGTTTTCAAAGTTTCAAATGTTGATTGGCAATCAGGACCCCATTTGAATTCACAGTCTTTTGTAAGCAGTTTGAAGAGTGGAGATGCTATTTTGGTGAAGTTTTCTATAAATCTTCTATAATATCCAGTAAATCCCAGAAAAATTCTAACATCTTTTTGACAATTTGGAATAGGTAACTTGGAGATGACTTCAACTTTTGATCTATCAACTTTAATCCCATCCCCTGAAATATGATGTCCTAAAACAATACCTTCAGTAAACATCATAAAGCATTTTTCATGGCTTAGTGAAAGGTTTGTTTCTTTACATCTTATAAGGACTTTTTCCAAATTTTCTAATGCCTCTTCAAACGAATCACCATAAACTGTAAAATCATCCATATATACCTCTACACAATCATGGATTAGATCAGAAAAAATTCCTAGTACTGCTCTTTGGAATGTTGCGGGTGCATTACATAATCCAAAAGGAAGCACTCGATAAGCAAAAGTTCCCCATGGACAGGTAAATGTGGTCTTATCCTGATCTTCAGGTGCTACCTGAATTTGATTATAACCACTAAAACCATCCAAAAATGAAAAGTACCTTTTGCCTACTAATGTATCTAATACTTGATCGATAAAGGGCAAAGGAAAGTGATCCTTCAAAGTTGCTTTATTAAATTCCCTGTAATCAATGCATACCCTCCATTTACCATTCTTTTTGGGTACTATAACCAAAGGAGAGACCCATCGGCTATCTGAAATTGGGTAAAGGAAATTTTCATTGAGTAGTTTTTGGAGCTCTTCTTTCACTATCTCCCTAAGATTTGGATTCATCCTTCTCTGAGGTTGTCTGATTGGTCTACTGTTTTCCTCGATATAGATATGATGGATGCAAGTCTTAGGATCAATACCTTTCATATCAGTATACTCCCATGCAAATGCAGTAGAATGTTTTTGCAAGATTTTGGTTAGCTCTTCCTGTTGTGACTTTTCCAACTTTTTGTTGATATTCAGTGTTTTTCCTGGAAAAATTTCAATGGTAGAGCTACCAAACTCTTCCACAGAGTAAAGAGACATTTGTCTTGATGATAAATATTCAATATTAGAATATAACTGAAATTGTGTGTAGTCATATTCTGAAGATGTTTCAAAATTTTCTAATGTGTTCAATTTGACTATCTTCACTAATTTCAGAGAAAGTAAAGACAGGTTGTATAATATCTTCATCGTCGACCCATTCATTGTCTCCTACTTTTGTAATTGCCTTTGCTGGAGGATACAAATTGAATTTCTTTGTCGAACTACCATCAGAAATATACATATCCCCAGATCTACAACTAATGAAAGCATCAACTGTGGCTAGCCAAGGTCTTCCTAAGATGAGTGGATGCCCTCCTAAATTACTCTTGGGAGTCAAAATCATGAAATCTACTGGATATTCCCAAGAATCTAAAGAGACTGAAATATCTTCTAGTACACCATCTAGTTTTATTATTGATCTATCTGCAAGTTGCAGTAAGTTGGGTGTAAAAAGAAGATTAGGAAGTTTACGCTGTTCCATAGTCTGTCTACTCATAATGTTGATAGCAGCCCCTAAGTCAATCAAAGTGTTTGGAATTTCTATCCCATTTATATGTGTCTTGACAATTGGACTACCTGGATCCACATACTTCTGCATGGTAATTTTTCCCATCATGATATCTGCAATTTTTCCTACTAGGTGGATTCTTCTTGTATCTCTTGGTTTCCTTCCTGGTCTTTTGAGACTCAACTCCTTTATTGTTTTTGCTAGAATAGGAATCTGTCTAATGGATTGTAGCAAGGGAATCTTGATACAGACATTCTTTAATTCATCTAGAAAATCATAGTCAGGCAACAAGATTTGTTTTTCCACCCCTTTGTCAATTTGTAATCTTTCAGGGAAAGGAGGCGTGGATGAAGATGCAGGTTGCTCAACTATAGGAGTTGTGGGGGTTGACTCTTTTTCTTTTTCTTTTTGAATGATTGGGTTTTGAGGACATGCTTCCTCAGAACCTTTATTGACTTTAAGAGAATCCTCCTCAGAGGTACCTTGCTCTTGAACATCTATAGAAGGTTTTTCTAAAATTCTACCAGATCTGAGTTGAACATCATTAAGAGGAACAATCATATAGGTAGGAAATTGTTGTCCTTCTACCATGTAAGCATTCTGAAGATTTTTGTTGTTGGGATTTGGCAATGGCTGGGCTGGTAGTTGATTTGCCTTTTGTTGAAATGGAAGCAAGAGTTGAGAATTTGGATTTTGTTGAGAAGGTTGTTGTTGTGGAAATGGCAATGAAAGTTGTGGGTTTTTATTTGGAAGTTGTGGATTTTGTTGATTTTGAAAAGATAGAGGATATTGATAAAATTGAGCAAGTCTCCCATAAGGATTTTGCATCCCTTGTGCCCATGATTGGTGTGGATTTTGAGGTTGGGGCCAAGGTTGTTGCCAAGAATTCCAATTTGGCAGGAGCTGAAAGTTCATAGGATTGTTAAATCCTTGATTTTGTTTCCATTGCCATGGTCTTCTTGAAACAAAACAAAGGGACTCTACTGAATTTGGATCTTCCTGAAAGACAGCTTTGAGCCCAGGAATTGAAGGACAATCCTTGGTCTCATGACTTTCTGAGAAAATCATACATGTTTATACAACTTTTGCATCCAAGGGAGATTCCCTTAGAGCATGTTTCTTTCTACATTTTGGACAAAAGATGGCCAAGGCATCAGCTTCTGCTTTCTACTTGTTTTGTATTTTAAGGGTGTCTAGTTGTTCACTAAGGCTCCCTAGAATATCAGTTTTGAACTTATCAAGCATATTGCCAATCTTTGCCCTACTTACTGATCCAGTTGCAGATATGTTTGCTCTAATAAGAGAAGGATCTCTTGGCCCTTTTCTAGTTTTAGATTTTCCCCTTGAGAGATGGACACATAGTTCTGCTATGTCATGAAGTGGAAGTTGAGAACTGTCTCCCTTCCCCATCATGTTTAAAATATCTATCCATTCATCTCTAATGGCTTTCAATAGAAGGGCTTTCAAGGTTTCCTCGTCTAAATTACTCATTTTTGCTCTCTTTAGGTTGTATTGAAATCTTTCAAGTAAACCCTCCAAGTTTTCATCTTCTTTTTGCATCATCTTGAATACCTCATCCTTATGATTGGCGGGCATACAATAATCCAGGTATCTATCCAAAAATGTTTGTTTCATATCATTCCAAGTCCTAATATATTGAGTGACTAATCCCATGAACCATTTCAAAGTAGCTCCTTTCAATGTTGAAGGAAACAATTTGAGTTTTTGAGAGTCTTCCATATAGTCATAGGTTCGGCACAAGACTTCAAACTCAAATAGAAATGTTTCAGGATCCTCACTTCGCAACCCATAAAAGTTTGGGAGGACAGATGGTGAAATGTTTTTCATTGTTGTATGAGTTTCCTCATCGGCTATAGGGAATCCAAATGAGTTATCTCCTTCCCTATTTCCCCCATTGTTACCTCTACCTCCTCCATTATTTCCTCTTCCTCTACCTCTACCCCCTCCTCCAAATCCATCTACTACTTCCTCTGTCATGATAGTTTCCTCAGAGTCTTCTGGTTCTTCTATTAATGGTGAACGAGGGAGAGTTTCTCCCTTTCCCTCTTCTTCAGGTGATTCTACTTCTTTGATTACAATATGTTCCCCTGTAGAAGTGAAGAAAGGTTCTTCTCCTAGATCATATTTAGTAGATAGTGTGGGAGAATCTCCTAATTCGGTTGCTGCCCCTTGAATTCCAGGAATCCTAAGGCTGGGAGTATGAGTCGGAGATGGAGGTGTATCTTGTCTATGCCTTGAAGTAGCTGGAATTGTGAAAATCGAACTTTTGGCCCTGGCTATAAACCTTCCCTTAGAATCTCTTGCTCTATGCATGTCAATTTTATTTTTTATTATTTTTAAGTCGGGCTAATAATTTTTTTTCTGATCTTCCAAGTCACACTAGGTGCAAGAAGAGAGCATAATCAAAAAATTATTGAACTAATAAGTCTCTTTTCTGATCCTCCAGATCACACTAGGTGTAAGAGGAGAGCATACTTCAAGAAGTTATCAATTTTTCCCTTCTTTTTTTTTTTGTAAGAGATCGACTACCTAGTTATACATCCCCGGCAACGGCGCCAAAATATTTAGTCAATTTAGTATGTCCTAAATTGCTACATTAATTATCAATCCGGGAGTCATAACTGATGAAGTGTGGTGCACTATATGTGCAAGACAACCTCTTTCTTACTTTTTATTGTTTTCAATTTTATTTTGTTTTTGGGTTTTATCTTGGTTTGTCTCCTAATGCGAATGGAAATCCTATTCCTAAGTTTTAAGAATACTTTAGAAGGCAAGTATGGATATAGATTTTAAGGCAATTATGTCCTTTATGATGACTTCCAAAGCTTAACACTTCAGAGGATCTCAAAACATACTAGTGATGAAATTAGTACTTGAACAAGAATGTAAATGTGCAGCTATTCAAATCAAACAAATGATAAACTACTGATCATGAAATCACTATCTCTGCTGCTCATCTAAATACAGAAATAAAAGTTAAGCTATTGAACTCAAACAAATCAAAAACTGCAAACTAATAAAAGTAAAACCAATTCACTTCACTTATAGTCCAATAGCTCGCCAAGTAGCTTTTTAGGGTTAAGCCATGGCTCTGGAGATAATGTCAATAACATGAGGAATTGATATCTAAATTACCTACTTGCAAATCAAAATAAAATCAAGTCACTTCACTTATAGTCCGATAGCTTGCCAAGTAGCTTTTCGGGGTTAAGCCATGGCTCTGGAGATAACGTCAATAACATGAAGAACCTGATGTCTAATTGCAGAAATGAAAGTAAAATCAAATCACCTCACTCATAATCCAATAGCTCACCAAGTAGCTTTTCGGGTTAAGCCACGGCTCTGGAGATAATGTTAAATGACATGAAGAATTTGATATCTAAACTAACTATCAACAGCAAATGAATAAGACTGAAATCAAAGCATAACCGAAATTGAAAGCTAAGAAAAACAAAGTCAATAGAGAGGCCAATCTCATGTCACTATTTATTGCAAAAATTGTATGAAAATGCCTGAGCCTAGCCTATCCTGAAACACACTGATCAATGTTAGTAAAAATATACAATGCTTGGAAAATCATGTACAGGAATGAAACATTGACACCATAACTAAAATATGAAATATACACAGGTGAACAAACTATGAAATATATACAATGGAAATAAGACAACAACATATAAAAACTTTACAGAAATGAAGAAACGAAACCTTAGCCAGCAGGGGCCCTCTGCATGGCCTTGGTTAACATGCTGTCGGTCAGAAATTACGCTCACACAGTCATATGAAACATAGTCTTTTTATATTGCAAAACAGAGGAAGGATCCTCTCGTTACAACAACAGGACCAATGTCACGACACAGTACATGAACTAACAGCAAGACTACATAAAAAACTAGCTACATGCATTTGCAAATGCGTTATTTATAAAGGAAATTACATAATTGTTTTTCCTATGGAACACCTTCAGCAGAAGACACGTAAAAAGATAGCACCCGTAAGCTTAGCGTGTTGGTTGCCATGATCATTCAATCTACCAAAAGGTGGCTGTTGGATTTGCGTCGTGGAGGCAGTCTACAGCTGTCAAAATGAATCCATGGATCTAGGAATGGTCTCGGACCCTTCACGTGTTGAAAACAGAGACCTGTTTGCCATAGAACTCCTTGTTTGACCACCGTTTGACCAAGGCTTTCCTCTACGAATCTGGCTAAACCAATAGGACCTAGTCCATGTCCAGATCATTTCTGAATTGCCCACGTGCCTTGTTTTGCTTGCTGACACCTGTAACCTAGAGATCAACAAAAACAGCTACGGAATCTCAAGTCAGTTGTGGAAAGTGGCTGCATTCTGCAGCTGATAAGCAAAATCTAAGTCAAATAGCAAACACAAAAATATAGTTATAAAACCACTTAAATGCACTCTCAGAATCAAAATGTAATGATCTTTGATAGCTTATGAGGCACTGCTGAGGGGAAAAGGTCTAGAAAAGTGTGTAGAAGAGATGTAGTTTCAGGGCTCAGCAGCTCTCTTCACCCCCTCCCCCAATCTTCTCTTGCACCCTACCATCCTTTCCGGAGGTTTCACCTGCAATATCTTCTGACTCTGAACATGGACCCCTATCTCCCAGATATCCACTGTGTTCTCGAGTACATTCACAAGCCCTTGAATCCATGGGCATTAGATTGGACATGCTCCCCATTACCCCAAAGCCACCTCGAGGCTGACCTTCCTCCCTATCTAAATCAAAATTGCAGTTTGGGGAGGAGATAACATCTAGAAGACAACACACGATTGATCGGGTACTTAGAGCATTGAACACCCTGGATGCCCCCCCTCCATGAAGTTGTTATCATTCAATTGTCGAGGGTTAGCTAGCCCTGGGAAAAAACTAGTTCTTCGTAGACTGCTCAACACTGAACCGATCGATGTACTTTTCCTCCAAGAAACTCTGGGCCTAGCTAATGCTATCACCCTTCTACTCAAATCCTAGCTCCCTGGATAGTCTTTTCAATCCCTGGATGTTAATGGACAATCAAGAGGTATAGCCCTGGGTATAAACTCCTGCACCATTAAAACTTGCAACATTTGGGGTGGCAATGGACACATAGGGGTGGACATACTCTCATTAGATCTCGGCTCAAAGATTAGGATTATCAATGTGTATGGACCTTGCCTAAACCGGGCTAAATTCTGGAATCGCCTGCTAAACACCAATCTCCTACAGCAGGACAACATAATCCTTGGGGGAGACCTAAATTTCTCCATGGGATATGTAGAATATTGGGGACACCATGCCTAGATTGACCCCCTATCTACATTCTTCGAGAACATCTTGGAGAATCACAGTCTCATTGATATCCCATCTACCAAAATTCAACCTACCTGGAGGAATAACAGAACTGGAGAGGATAGCCTTGCCAGAAGGCTTGATCGCTTCCTGATAAAGGAATGACTGTTGAGTACCGTATTCAAAGACTGTCAATGGGTATAATCTGGGGGCATATCTGAACATCTGTCAATTTATCTTGAAATAAAAGGAGGACTGAATAAACCAAAAGCCCCCTACAAATTCAATTCCTCCTGGCTAAGGGATGCAGCCTACACTCGAATGGTGACTGAATATTGGAAGTCTCACCCCCTGCTGCTGGTGGGAACATTGTTGAAGGGTTTGCACACAACCTGAGGGAATTGAAGAGACTATCCAAAATTTGGGCTTATAATAAGAGAGAACAAGATGACCTTATACTTAGGGCAACTGAAGATGAGATAGCTGCATTCGATAATGAACAAGGAGGAATCTACACCTCTCAAGAGCATAAGGATCAGATTACATCCCTCCCATCCAAGAGAAGAAAAATATTAAAGGACTGAGAAGAAACCTGGAGACTAAGAAGCAGAGCAATCTGGTTGCTAGAAGGAGATGATAATACAAAATTCTATCACAAATTTGCGAATGGGTGCAAAGCCATCAACACCATCTGGAAACTAACAAATGAGCAGGGAAACACTGTGAATACCTTCCCGCATTTAGCAACCTTGGCCACATCCCATTTCAAGTAGATCTATAGGGCACCCCCTAATGCCACACTGGCTGAAGTTATCCGCATAGCACAACTCTTCCCTAGGTTTGTCGATCAGGAAGTTGCCTTGGATTTGAACAGGGAGGTCACAATGGGGGAACTTGAGGCCATGTTAAAATGGTTCAAGCGCGACAAGAGCCCTGGACCAAATGGATGGCCTGTGGAATTTTACATGGCTTTCTTTGATACACTTGGAGAAGATCTTCTAAAAGTTATAGAAGATTGTCGGATCAATGGGAAGATGTATGAGGCTTTCAATACTACTTTCATCACCCTCATCCCCAAATCAAACAACCCTACCTCCTATGATGACTTCTGCCCCATCTCCCTGTGCAATTGCATATACAAAATCATCACCAAAATTATAGCAAATCGCCTCTAGCCAATTCTGTCCACCCACATTTCGTCTGAGCAATTTTCCTTCCTACAAGATCGACAGATCCATGAGGTTGTTGGGACTGCACAAGAAGTACTGCACTCCATCCAGACGAAGAAGTTAAAAGGTATGATTCTAAAGGTAGATCTTTCAAAATCTTTTGACAAAGTTAGCTGGCTCTACATTAGAATGCTCCTAACTCATCTAGGCTTCCCCTATGAGTTTATAAAATGGATTATGTGTTGTATTACTAATGTATCTTTTAGTGTCCTTGTAAATGGGGCAGCATCGCCCTTCTTTCACTCCAAAAGAGGACTCAGGCAGGGCTGCCCTCTTTCACCATTACTATTTCTTCTCATTATGGGAGGGCTTAGCAAACTCATAAAATAGGATCATATCAAGGGAATGCTTGAAGGCATCAAAATGACTAATAGATTCACCTTGACACACTTACTCTTTGTGGACGATGTACTGATTGTTACGCAGTAATTTGTCACTGTCTCCCTGTCAGTCACTCTACTGTGTCAAGAATTCACAATAATCAAGTTCATGCCTTCTGAACTGGCCCAAAACCCACTTTTCCAAAGTTTTCCTCATCAGCGCGTCTGTTTCTAAAATATCCGCGCTCACTGACGGCTCGTTGTGTATTCAGTGCGCTGCCAGCGCGGAAGCACACCACTTTTCCGCGCTGGTCGCATTTATGAGCCAGCGCGCCTCTCCTTTGTATTGGGTCACGATGACATGACTTTCCCAGTTGTTGAGGCGCGACGTCAGCGCGTCAGTCGCCTTATAATCCGCGCTGATCCTGTTTGGGCGAATTTGTTCCAACAGCCAGCCTTCCAGATAACTCCAGGTGTGGTTGTTGGCTTTGTGAGTATCGACTCCCTTCTATGGCATGTCTGTTCGACCCTTTGTAACCATTTCCTTCAAAGATAAGCTCATCCTTCCACCCTTTTAGGAGGCTCCTTCTACTATATAAACTTCCACCATTACCATGAGCAGCTAGTTTGGAATAGCTTGGATTGTGTAGAGCTTATAGTGCTCAGATTGCTGCTACTATAGGTATTTGGTGTGTTAAGTGTGGAAGTGATTGTTAGCTTAGGGAAGGTTGTTTTGTGTTGCTTGTGTGAGAGAGAGCTTCTTGTCTTGGGAGAATCATTTCCAAAGGTGAATGCTTGAGACACTTGCTGACTGGCCCCTCCTGAGAAGGTTACCGACGTCAGAGCATTTGGTTGTACTCTTCTCTGTTTGATTAATAATAGATGACTGCTATTATTGTTCCATTCTCATTTGTACATGCAATGGTTAAATGTGAATTACATCTTTTCTGACTGATGTATGGTTGCTTTTATTAGATTTCACGCTTGCATTTGTTTCCTCTTCGTGTGTGCAGGTATCTATTCGCGGGGATTGCGGAGGATTGTGACCAGCCAAAGCGAAGGAGCGAAGGCAGCATCTCTTCGTCAAACAACAGCGCTGGAATCCAAGTAGGTGCTCTTTACCTCTTGTTTAATTGTAATTAGGAACATGCATAGCAGCATTGTGTGATTGTTGCTAGACCCTTGCTGGGCTAGTAGGGATCGCCTCTATCCGTAGAGGGGATTTACCTCTCCAACAATTTGGCGACTCCACTGGGGATCAGCCTTTTTGTCTCTTGAGTCCACTTTTGTGTTTGAATTTGATTGTTCTCTCTTTTCGAGATTCTGGGATTGTTTCTCTGCTTATAAACTTTCTGGGTGCATCTGGGAAGTGTTTTAACTGTTAAAAGGTCTTTACCTTTGGTTTGGGAAGTTTTTGCTTTGGCTTTACTGGCTTTTTACCCTCAGCGCGCTTTAATTCAAAACAGACGCGCTGACGTCGCGTCCCTTCTTTTGTGTTGTCCTTGTCATCGCGCCTGTACGATCAATAGTCGCGCTGACCTCGTTTTTAGAGACAGCGCGCTTTATCCGTGTGCTTCCGCGCTGACGTCGCACACCTGCTTCTTTGTCCTCCCTGTCATCGCGCCTGTGTAATTAATAGTCGCGCTGACCTCATTTTTCTGAGACAGCGCACTTTATCCGTGTATTTCCTCGCTGACGTCGCAAAGTTGCTACGGGACCCCTCCTGTCAGCGCCGAGTTGCTGAAGGCCATCCGCACTGATCCTGTAAAACTTGATTTTGCCCAAATTAGCCTCCTGAACTTGTTGCTTTAGCTTTCCCCTCTTCTCTCCACTTGGTTTGTGACTTGTTTTTCACTATCTGAACTCTGAGCTGCTTGCTTGCGAAGTCTTGTTCCACAAGGTTTCGTTTTGCTCATTTTTCGATTTTTGCAAATACCTTCCTCTTTGCTTTCGCTGCTTGGTTTGTATTTCCACCATCACTTTTACAGCTGCTGGATTGTGTTGAATCTCTATTTGACTGGTTGTAACTCTCATCCTTCGGGTGTTTGCTTTTCTCCATTGATTTCACACTCTAGCCCTAGGGCATCTAGTGGCCGTGTGTGTGTCAAGCCTTCCGTAGGGATCTTGTTTGCTTGTTTGACCGGCCAACTTCAGATTTTTTGTTGCACTTGTTCAGTGATTGTCGAAGTGTTTTAGGTTGTGTTTCCGAGTGGTTTTCGCTTCCTACTTGCTTGCAATCCTTGCTTGTCTTGCCGAGCTTAGATCACATAGCTCGTGCACAACTTAGCTTTCCTTTTGATTTGGGAACCTTTGTTGGATGTTTTGGGAACTTTGTGTGCTTTCATTAAGTGATTTTCTTGGTGTTCCGGTTCCTCCAAATTCATTTAGATGCTTTGTGCCATTGAAAGAAAATCAAACTAGTAGCTTTGCTTTTGAGAATTGAAAAGGAAAAGAACATTTCATTGATTTGCATTTTCAAAAGAAAAAGTTTCCTTTCCTCGCTTTTTAGCTGCATTAGGTTGTTGGTTTGCTTGTATTCGTTTTGTTTGATCAAAATTCTTTACCTTCTCATAACTAGGATTCATCGAACAAAATGAAATTCTTTGGCATGTAGTTTGCATCTAGGTAATTGTGAGAGAACATACGATAGAGCCTGAAATCGAAACTTAATTTCAAGATCAACTATAAAATGAACCGAATGAATCTAAAAACGCATTGGAACTAAATGCAAATATCTAGAGGTCTAGGTTAGAGACGTGTTCCGGCGTCTTTAAACATAGTCACTGTTGTTTCACATTAGGTTGGGTGATTCCTCCTTCTGTGACTCGATAGTGGTCTAACACGGACTGCGCTCCCACGTACCGTCGCGTATATAGGGAGACCCCACTAGGCTTTTATCCTTTATCCATAGGAAGCCGAGTCTGCCGCCTTGTGAACTGTAACGCACCGAACACAGCATTCGGGAAGATTGACTGCAGTACGGAAAGTCCTTGGCTCTCATACAATTGCTGAGGTGTATAAGCAGTTTTACGGGTTGCTTGGTAAACCTTATACCTAGAGTCTCCAGAGCAGTCACTTTTGATCCTTTTCGGACTCCCTAAATGAAAAGGTGCCTGTGAGCGTCTTGTCACTTCGTGCTCATTAAACATTCGAAGGAGACTGGAGTCATCTTTTCGTCCTTTTCTCGACTCCTGAAACATGAAAAGGTCAAGTTTGGTTCTTGTGTCTAAAAATTAATTCGGCCACGATAACATCACCTGATTAGATCTTGTGTGCGATAGTTTTGAGTAGGGTCTTGATCGTTAGTTTGCTTTAGGTTTTCTAAGGGGTCTGGTCATCCTGGCTGACCCATCAACTCCCGGTCCAAGTGATCAAGGGTCTCCATCTTCTGTTGCTCCAGAGGTACCAGTTGTAAGCGGTACTCTTCCCATTGTTCCGAGTATCCAGCCTATCAACGTACGTGCCCCAGGCGATGAAGATTACATAGAAGATTGGAATCCTATCTGGGAGCCTGATTATACCCCTCGTACCCCTCGTACTCCTCTCGGTATGTCGTCTCCAATGTCTACTTCCCCCATGGATGAGACAGCTTCCAGCACCGGTGAGACGCCCGTGGTGACGGACATTGAGACTCCGATCCCGGCTTCCTCTCCGCTCCCTCCACGATATCAATCAATGAGGGATAGGATAGCTGCTAGAACTACTTCTACGACTATATGGGATCCTAGTCTTATTGCCTCCACCGGGCCCTTTGTTTCGCAACCCCTTAGTACACCCCTTACGTCAGGGCTTAACACGCCCGTTACCTCAGTTCCCACCAATCCAACCGTTTGTGTAGCACGCTCGACTCCGGTCGTCAGTGCTATACCAGCATCCTCATCTGTAAACCCTGAAGCTGGGCCCTTTCCTGGTGGCATTCCAGGAGCAGGGCCGTATGATGCCCACGGGCAGCCCATTGTGGACCCAGATTACGATGGTCCACTCTTTTATTATGATGCGAACGGCGAGTACCTCGAGAGCATTTCGGTCCTTCCTCATCGTCCTTTCGAAGAGAACCAGGAACCGTTGAACGTTACGTATGATCCCGTTACTCATGTTTTCCATGGGAGCCGGGATCCTCCCGGACAGCCCCAAGGACCACCCAATCAAGGCCAGCCACCTTATGTGCAAACCCCTCAAGGGCAACCACTTTATGGCCCGCCTTACCCAGGACAATCTGGGGGCCCACAGGGACAACCCTACCAGGGACAACCCTCGGCCGTTGGAGGTCCGTCGTATTCATATCAAGGTCAACCTACTGGATATCCAGGGCAACCTGGTACTCAGCAAGGTTACCCAACTGGACAACCAGGGCAGCCTTACGTTCAGCAAGGCCAACCCGGTTTCCAGCAAGGGTACCCATCTGGACAAACTGGGTCAGTTTATAATCCTCAAAATCAACCAGCAGTCCAGCAGGGATATCCTCTTGGGCAGGGGGGGCAACCCTACTTACAGCAGGGCCAACCTACTGCCCAGTCTGGTCATCTTTCTGGGCAGGGTGGGCAACCCTATGTTCAGCAGGGTCAACCTACTCCTCAATCCATGAATCCTTCTGGGCAAGGGGGGCAACCGGCTATACAGCAAGGCCAACCCTCTGCTCAGCCTATGCACCAAGGAGGGCAGCCCGCTATACAGCAAGCCCAGCCCTCTGCTCAGTCTGTTCACCCTGGGGGGCAAACGGGCCAACCTTCTATGCAGCAAGGTCAACCCGTTGTCCGCCCTAATCGTCCAGCTGGACAAGCTGGCCAACCTCGGCGTCAACCAGCTATCCAGCCAGCTCAGTCATCCGTTCCGCAAGGACAACCCTTGGTGGCGCATGGACAACCTGGTGCCCAGCAAGTCTATCCTGCTGGCCAACCAGGTCCATCTCAAATCCAACCAAGTCAACCTTCGGGACAGATGGTTCAACCCCAGCCGGTTCAAGGACATTACCCTGGGCCTCAAACTCAAACGGGTTATCAACCTTCTTACCAAACGCAGCCTGCCTATCAGGCTCCGTATGGGGCCCAGCAACCATATGGCTACCAGCAACCCCAGGGGCAAAATCAGTTTGCTCCTTATCAAAATTATTAGCAACCATAGGTCACTCCTTACCAAAATTATCAATATGGTGCACCTGCGGGACAAGTTGCTGGTACATGGGGAGCTGGGGGGCAGACACAGGGACAGCCGTCCGCATATGGCCAGAATCCGTACGGACAGAACCCCTATGGACAAACTCCCTATGCGCCAGGCCCTTTTGGGCCAGGTCCATCGGGACAAAGTTCTTACGCGCCAGGCCCTTTTGGGCCAGGTCCATCCAGACAAAGTTCGTGGGGGCAGCCACAATCTGGGTGGAACCCTAATTTCGCCTCGAATCCGCAACCACAAATGTCTTTTAACCCGCAGCTACCATTCTTAGCCACGTTGGAACTGCCTGATGTGTCCAAGTTAACAAATGATCCTATTCTGCATAATCCGTATTGGCCACCGGTTCCAACCAAAATACCAGGTGACTGTCCAAAGTTTGATGGAAAAGCTGGTGAAGACCCTCAGGCCCATGTAATGACTTATCACCTTTGTTGTTCATCTAACTCGTGGCTTGATGATTCTATCCGGCTTCGCCTCTTTCAGAGGACTCTCACTGGTTTAGCTACTAAGTGGTACATCGAACTCAATCACGGCATGTTTTCAGATTTCAACTCGTTGGCTATGGCCTTTTCGACTCATTTTCAGTTACCCATTCGGTACGAGACTGGGACCCATCTTCTCACGTCTCTCAAACAGGATACGGCTACGCACATCTCTGATCATATACATGAATGGAGAAGGCGTCGGCGCTTGATTAAATTTTGGATTCCTGATCAACTCCTGACCGACTGGTTCACGACTTCCTTTGTCCCTAAGATTGCAAAAGACATCGCAATGGGAGCGTGTGTAACTGAAGAGCAAGCGATCGCGTGAGCTCAGTACCTCGACTTAGTGTACTCTCAGTCGGATACTTTGTATGAGTATTTACCAGACGCCCCGAGGCATGGATAGCCCAAGGCTCCACCAAAGCCTTCTATTGATGGAGTCATTGGTTCTGTAAATTCGTCATCTAAGAAATCGGCCGCGAACCTTGGGAAGCAGAAACAGAACGCCTCTAATGAAAATGCTCCTCAGGGCCAATCTATTTCTGGGACTACCTCCGAGGTAAACGCCATCCAGTCCACCGCGGCGGTTAAATCCTCGAAAGGCAAAAAGAAAGGGAAGGCTAAAGATAAATCTGGACAGCCCAAGCAGAACCCTCCTAAACCTCCCTCCGAGGAAGGAGCCAAACGAAAGCCTAAGTATCCTTGTCTCATCTGCGAGGAGGATCACTACACCAAGGATTTCCCTAGGCGGTCCGAGGTTAGTCGACTTTTGAAGGGTGCTCCGGGACCTCCTGCTGTGCTAAAAGAGCCTTTCCCTTCCCAGCAGACGCATCAGGTGGCAGATCCCTCTCAATCCTCTTCCTCGTTCGGTTCTCAAGTGTTCATGGTTGGAACGATCCCCATCCATGTTTCAACTCGAGCGAAAGATTATCCATCTCCAGCCGGGAAAGAGCCGGAGGTTCCCTCCAGCGCTCCTCCGTCCAGTTCTGGTCCCCTTCACATCGAACGGCCCAGCACTGAGACGATCCCCCGACCCCCTCCCAAAGGTGTACTCAGGAAGTCATCTTATAACCCCAATGCTCGTGCTGCCCAGCACTATAGCATTGTCGAGGACTTAGCTCAGGCTCCGTCCGCTATGTCCGCATTAGAAGTCCTCCAGAGCTGCCCCTCCCAGAGGAAGTCCCTGCTATCAGCGATTGGTGGCATAGACCCGGCAGATTCGGATTTAATTTCTTTTGATCTCGAGGGTTTCACACAGAGACTGCCTCATCAGGTGGCCTTCCTTATACAGGTTCTCATCAACGGCAAAACGATCCATCGTACAGTCATTGATGAAGGTGCCTCAACCTGCATCATGTCAGTTGCTTGCTGGAAGGCTATTGGTTCTCCTGCTCTGAGCCAGTCTCCTACGACCCTGGAGGCTTTCGATGGAAGAGAATCTCGTCCATATGGTATCCTCCCACGATTGCCTATCTCTTTAGAAGGGAAAACCGTAGAAGTAGAGGTTGAAGTTGTTGACGCTAATCTCACTTACAACCTCCTCCTTGGACGAAGCTGGACATACGCCATGCAAGCCGTGGCTTCCTCCTTGTTCCGTGTCGTTCGCTTCCCCCATCAAGGAAGAATCGTCACGGTGGACCAACTGTCCTTTTTTGCTTCCTCTTCTGAAGGGAATGTCCCATTCGTGGAGCATACCTCCAAGTCATTAGTGAGTGTGGGTGCCGGACTGTTCAAAGATCCCTCATTGATGGGAGTCTTTCCCCTCCCACCTCCGAATCTCGCCCCTGTTAACATGATTTCAGTGCGTTCTGATCCATGGGTTCTTCCTCCCTTGAATCAGGAAGACTCTTGGGGTGAGATGATGCCGTTGAGTCCTGCCGAGCTCAACTACATCGAGATTGTCACTGCATCGGCTCCCCCTCCTGAACCTGCTTTTCCAAGCAGCGTTCCCGATTCATATGATCACTTCCCTTGGTTGGGAGATGAGGCCACTTCGGATCCCTTGAAGGAATCATTCCCCTCCGATGAGGCTATCATTGAGACTATGTCTCTCGAGGAGCTCCCTTGGTCAGATCACCACCATCGCTCTTCGTTCCTCCCTCCACATTCGGAAATGGTCGCATGTCTCGAGTGGTTTGCTTCATGTGTCCCATCTCCGCCTCTCCAAACGCCTGTTCAGCTATATCAAGTGTCTTCGGAAGGCAATATGGGTAACATCACGCAGACCCAGGCCATCGACATCTCTGTCAAACCAGGGATTGTCGAGAATATTTTCATTGGAGTCACATGCACTCCTGAGGAAGTTCAACTGTATACCGCTTTATTTCGTGAATTCTGCGATGTCTTCGCATGGTCTTACGAGGAAATGCCCAGCATCGACCCTAGTATTGTGGTGCACGAAATCCCTACTTATCCAGGCGCTAAGCCTGTTCGTCAGCGCTTACGTCCAGTGCACCCCCGAAAGGCTGCAGCCATCAAGGCCGAAGTTGAAAAGCTTCTTTGAGCTGGTTTCATCTATGCCATTCCCCTCACAGAATGGGTATCCAATATAGTCCCTGTGAATAAAAAGCAAGGCACTATCCGGGTCTGTGTTGACTACCGCGATATCAATCGCGCCTGTCCAAAAGATAACTTTCCTACGCCTTTTATTGATCAGCTTATTGATGACTGCGCAGGAAGCGAGATTTATTCGTTTATGGATGGCTTCTCTGGTTACAACCAGATCAACATAGCCCCCGCAGACCAGCATAAGACAACTTTCATTTGTCCTTGGGGCACCTTCGCTTATAAGAAGCTACCTTTTGGTCTTAAAAATGCCGGTGCCACTTTCCAGCGTGCGATGTCGTATGCTTTTCATGATATCCGACACATCGTACAGCCTTACCTGGATGACCTTCCAGCTCATTCAGCTAAACGTCAAGACCATCCATCTCATTTACGCGAAATCTTTCTCCGCTGTCGACACTACCGTATTCGACTCAATCCGCATAAGTGTGTCTTCTGCGTAGAATCTGGCCGACTACTCGGGTTCATCGTCTCCCGGGAAGGCATCCGCCTGGATCCCCTCAAGGTCGAGGCCATTTTGAATCTTCCTCCCCCTGCCTCTTTGCAGCAATTGCAGAGCTTGCAGGGTAAAGCTAATTTTCTAAGACGATTCATTCTGAATTATGCCGAGGTGGCTAAAGGTTTCACACGGTTGTTAAAGCGAGACACGCCCTTTCGCTGGGACGCTATCGCCCAGGAATCTTTCGAGCGTCTTAAAGACCTTCTTGTCTCAGCTCCGCTCTTAAGACCTCCGAATTACCACCGTGACTACACTCTCTATCTTGCTGCCGCTGATACCACCATCGGCATGGTTCTAGTGCAGGATGATGATGCCGGCACCGAGCATGTTATCTACTATCTTAGCTGCAACCTTCTGGATACGGAAACTTGCTACGCCTATGTCGAGAAGTTGGCATTGGCAGCTGTCTGCACCGTCCAACGTTTCCGTCATTATATCCTGTTGCGCACAACGACCGTGATCTCTGATTGCAACCCCATGACCTACATCTTGTCGCGTCAGCTGCTGGGGGCAAATACTCGAAGTGGATTGTAATCCTCCAAGAGTTCGACTTGGAATTCACTGCAGCCAAGTCTAAGAAATCTCTGGTCTTTGCTGAACTGCTCTGTTCCTTACCATCTCACTCTGCACCATCTCGTTCAGAGGAGCATATCCCGGATAACACATTGTTTCTCATCAGCACCCTCGACCCGTGGTACGGGGACATTATCGTATATTTACAGACGTCTTCCTTCCGTCCGAATGTATCGAAAGATGCGCGACGGCGAATTCGTCACCAAGCTCAACCCTATCGCATTTTGGGCGATACCCTGTACCGCCTCGGCGTTGATTCTGTTCTCCGCCGTTGCTTGACCCTCGAGGAGGCTGAGCGGGTGTTGAATGACTGCCACTCCGGCGCTTGTGGCGGCCATATGTCCGGATATGCTACCGCTCAGAAGATCCTCCGTGCTGGTTATTTCTGGCCTTCCATCTTCAAGGATTGCATCCTTGTTGTACGTGCATGTCATGAATGCCAGATTTACCACCGGAAGATGCGTGCACCTGTTGCACCACTGCACCCTGTTGTCACCGTAGGTCCATTTGCCAAGTGGGGCATCGATTATACGTCCTGTAACCCTCGTTCGGCCGGGGGGCATGGGTACATCATCGTTGCCATGGATTATTTCACCAAGTGGGCCGAAGCGATGCCTACATTAAACGAAGACGGTTACACAGCGACACAGTTTTTATTCAATCATGTCATTACTCGTTTCGGAGTCCCTCAAGCTATTGTCACGGATCACGGAAAGCATTTCCGTAATCACATGATGACGGAACTAACAACCCAACTAGGCTTGTGTCAGGATAGTTCGACACCGTACTATCCACAATCTAACGGTCAAGTTGAGGCCGTGAACAAAGTTTTGATCACTATGCTTCAACGCACCGTCAATACGCACAAGTCTAATTGGCATCTGATGCTGTTCCCAGCCTTGTGGGCCTACCGGACTTCCGTGAAGGACGCCACCGATTTCACTCCATTTCAATTGGTTTATGGACTGGAGGCTACCCTTCCTGTCGAATGCGAGATTCCTTCGTTGAAATTAGCTGTCGAGTTGCTTCCCAACACCACTCCGGTGGAGGAACGGATTCTGTACCTAGAACGGTTAGACGAGACTCGTCGTTTAGCCTCTCTGGCTATCGAAGCGCAAAAGAAGAAAGTCAAAGCTCACTTTGACCAGAACATTCATCCTCGTTCCTTCGTTGTGGGAGATCTAGTACTACTCTACGATCAAGCTAAAGATAAGCTGGGGGCAGGAAAACTCGAGTCCATGTGGCTAGGTCCCTATATCGTGAAAAGAGTTTTACAAAAGGGCGCATATGAGTTGATTGATTACGAAGGAAATCCTCTTGACAAGCCCCGCAACGGGCTATATCTGAAGAAATATTATGCATGACTCCGTGCACTCAGTTTGTACATACGCGTGTTTAGTGTGTTTTGTGTGCATGATTTCATGTTCTGCTTTGGTGTGAAAGCGTGTTTGCCTCTTATTGTGTTTTCTTCTTCTCGTGCAGATGTCTAGTGCACCTTATGTTGGTTTCGCTGATGGCGCCTGTCGTAGTACTTGCAATTTGTCTTCTGCGGCATGGGCGATCTATGATCCTCACGGAGAGTTGCTAGATCTTCAAGGAGTCTGTCTTGGTCGTACCACTAATAATGTTGCTGAGTACAGTGCCGTAATTGAGCTACTAGCCGAAGCAGTTGATCTCGGCATTCGAGCAATGATGGTAAACCTGGACTCCCAACTGGTCGTTCATCAACTTAACGGGCGATATTCCGTCAGAGACCAACGTATCCTAAGGTTGTATCTACGTGTCAGATTGTTAGAAAGGAATTTTGACTATATCACATATCAACATATTCCGAGACGATTAAACACGTCGACTGATGCATTGGCAAATCATGTGTTAGACAGACATTTGCGAAATAGATAACATCATACAAGAAGACATAGAAAGCATAATAGAGTAAAGCATATGTAAATATTTTCTCAAGCATAGTTTGAATGCGTGCTGTGTGTGCTTTTAAGCTTGCATTTAAAACATTAAAATATATGGGTCATGTGTTGTGCAATTCATACATAAGATCACATTTGTACTTGAACATTTGCATAACATAAACAAAACATCATCACATGTAACAAGATCCATCCAAAAATCGGTATGTATATATATATATATCGTGTGGCGCACCAAGGCGCTCAAAAATAAGTGTATGTGTCAAAAAATAAAGAGTCACTGTTCTCCATACATTCGAGACATATCTCTCTCAAAACATCAAAAAGAAACCTAGGCGACTACTGTGCTGGGTTGTGCTCTCTGTAGCACACAGCCGCTCGTGCCACCCGCCTCAACAGGCGGTGCACCCTGGGTGCCACCCCCACTGTATGGATCTGGTGCTCTATGGGAACCTCCTCGACTCCCTGATAGTCTGGCACGCCCTCCAGCAACCCCTCGAGGTTGCGAGCTATGGTCTCTGAAGTATCAACTCCTGGAGGGACCAAGGCAAGGACATTGGCTCCTTGCCCCTCTCTCCATGCCTCTGGGGCTAAGCCAATGGGTCTAACAGGTCCCACATCTGCACACAACGACATCTGTCAAGACATATGCATTAAAATAAAAAAAAAAAAATATTAAAAAATTCAGAAAAATCAAGTGTCATACCTCCATCATCCCAGTGATCTCCCGCGGGCAATGGCATGTCAGGATCATTGCGGAAATCCATACCTGCATACGGCCAGTCCTCAATGAAAACGATCTGCTGCTCCAGCCACTCTCGAAAAACCACTCCCCAAGTAGCTGGCCGGCCACCTCCCCCGCATGGCATAATGCGAGCCCATCGAGTGGCCCTCGTCTCCCGCGGACTTCTAGGAGGATCCACGGCTATAGTCTGCAGCCGCATGACTGGTACCCGCTCCAGAATGAGTGGGAGTAAGAGCGACCCATAGCCAAACTGTTTCGACTCTCCGCGTCGACAGTTGTTGAGTTGCCTCTTCATGTTGTTGGTCACCGCAGTGGCCCAATCAAACACTGTAGGCTGTAGACAATCAAGAGCTAGTAGCAGGTGGGTCTTCGAGGCCTCGTGGTTGGCCAAGCATCCCGCTGCCCGGGTCACCATAAAAAGGATGGTGCGAAGGACTATATCTCTCACCGTGGGAATTGACACCTTCCCACTCCGCGTTTTCTCCGCCTCTGGACATACTCGAGCCATGAGTTGGTCGAGAGTCTCGCCGCTGGGCCGCTGCCCCTCCAGAATGGGCCTCGCACCCCGGCGCGACAATCCAGTCAAGAAATATATGTCCATATGGTCGAACTCAATGTCTTTACCGCGGATGGTAAATTTGTCGTCTATTGGGTTCCATGACCGGATCAGGAACTCAAGTAAGTCATGATGAGCTCTCAAGCGTGGAGTCAGGAAGAATTTTAGGAATCCACACGCCCGCATGGCATCTCGGCAATCTGCTCTTGCAAAAGCGGCTACGTCCTCAACATCGTGAGCCCTCTCTTGCCACTGGAAGGCCATTGCGTCCTGCATGAGCATTAAAAACAATTAGAATGCTGGCTAATGAAAATTTCACGTTCAAATTATAAAAATTAAAATTTGACTGCGCCAGCGCGGCTGTTTTTAAAACAGCCACGCTGACGCTGGCGGTCTCTTTGTATTTTCTCCAGGTCAGCGCGGAAGAACACAGGTTTTCCGCGCTGACCTGAAATCTGGTACGTGTAATTTTCATCGGTCAGCGCGGTCCCGAGCGGGAAACCCGCGCTGACCGAGAGCGCACCAATGGCTCAAAAAATCGCCCGATTGGGCCAATCCCACCGTCAAAATACTTACAAAAAGATTCAAAAAAGGGCGCATGGCAAGAGGAACCTACCTGGAGCAAGCCGTTCCCCGAATGGTGTCCGCACGAGGAAGAATTGGCTCCGTCAACTTCACAGCTCCACAACGTTCTCAAAGGCTCAATTTGGTAACAATGGTGAAAATGACTATTTACCTTTCTATTTATAGTAAAAATGGCTTAATTGACTATAATTTTTACGAATATGGGTTTTTGGTCATGCTTTTACCATGGGTTTAGCACTTCTGTCAATGTCTTATACATATTTCCATATATTTGTAACATGTCGAACGGATTTATGCGGGTATTTTTATTGTGCAGGTCCTCAGAGACGGTGAAAATCATCATGATCCTAAAATCACTTGGTCCCAAAAAATGTCGTCTTTGAGCTCTTTTCCGACATGAAACAAGAAAAGATGGCCGAGCCTCCTTTCAGCTCATTAAAGGGAACGTAAAGCGGTCATTTTAAGCTCTTTTTTCGACCGTGTAACTTAAAAAGATTGCCGGGTGTTTGTCGTTTCGCACTCGTTATCGGCTCTAAAACGACGTGTTTCCGACCGCTTTTTTACTTTTTCGGGTCAAGAACACTATTTACGAAAAGTACTCCTCGATCGTAATGGTCGGGTGGTTCTTTCGGGCATCGTTTTATACTTTTTCGGGATCGAGAGACACAACTGTACGAAAAAGGACCCCCCTGGAGTCTCCTTTTCCGCTGTCTTTTCAGACTCTCTAAACAAGAAAAGACGCCGAGTTTCTCCTTTGTCAGGCTCGTTAAACACTTGATGACATCGGGCATTGTCGAAATGACACTCTTCAAGCATATGCCATCCCCGTCAAGCTTGTCATCCAAAAATAACCGGGGTACCTGCCAGAAATGGTGGGGAAAATGGAACTGTAACCATAGTCGTGTCGGCAGTATGTCGCTGTTGAACATGGCACTCCTCTGCTTCGTGTCTGGGTGGGACCATCTCGTCTTGTTTTTTCACTGGCCTCCGTGGGTTTGGGTTATCCCGTTTGACCTCTCATCTACTCATTGCCATCGTCACCATACCCTTTGCTCATTTGATGTCAAATACTGCCAAATCCGCTATAGTGCCGCCGATATGTTCAAGAGAAGTTGACCTCTGCCATAATACAACCCCCCTACTATCTCACACAAATCATGATTACCTCTGTCTCGTGTCGATGATGTGGAATCATCATGGCCCACCTTCGATCAAGGTCACTTCCTGTCGACTCCAGCTCATTATCCGGGAAGGTGACTTAGAGACTCCCTTCAGGTGCCTTAGAGCCTGCATGCCCTAATGGCAGGTTCTTCGTGTTCGACGCGAGGTTTACATCATTGGCCTCCGATCGAATGATTCCGTGGGTGTTCGACACTAGCTCATTGATTCACATGCCGCGGATTGTACCTATAGTACCTTGAGGGCCATTGTCATTATTGGTGGTACCTCTCGCGTCTGTTAACAGTTTTCATCATTGACTGGTAATCAGACGATGTTCATGCATGTTCGACTCTAGCTCATGTATTCACATGCTTGAACTTGTACTTTGTTCGGATCGGGACGGAGCGCAAGACCCTGGATCCCTGTCTGTTATGATCCAGGTTGCGATTTTGTGGATGATCATTACATGACTCATTGATGGATGGCTGCGCCCATACCTGAGTCTTCATGGATGGCTGCGACCATACCTCATCATTATTCTGGTCTCTTTAGCTGGGTGGCTGCGTCCATTCCACAGACCTTTTCGCATGTCTTTTGGATGGCTGCGCCCATGCCTAGACTACATGTACTTGATTATCAGAGATATTCGGTCCTTCCTGGTGGTGTTCCAGTTCGGCAAAGTTTTGTAAAGCATTTCACCCCTCCCACTCTCTCGGTCTTCATGCTTTAGGGGGCATCTGTTACGTAGTAATTTGTCACTGTCTCCCTGTCAGTCACTCTACTGTGTCAAGAATTCACAATAATCAAGTTCATGCCTTCTGAACTGGCCCAAAACCCACTTTTCCAAAGTTTTCCTCATCAGCGTGTCTGTTTCTAAAATATCCGCGCCGACTGACAGCTCGTTGTGTATTCAGTGCGCTGCCAGCGCGGAAGCACACCACTTTTCCGCGCTGGTCGCATTTTATGAGCCAGCGCGCCTCTCCTTTGTATTGGGTCGCGATGACATGACTTTCCCAGTTATTGAGGCGCGACGTCAGCGCGTCAGTCGCCTTATAATCCGCACTGATCCTGTTTGGGCGAATTTGTTCCAACAGCCAGCCTTCCAGATAACTCCAGGTGTGGTTGTTGGCTTTGTGAGTATCGACTCCCTTCTATGGCATGTCTGTTCGACCCTTTGTAACCATTTCCCTCAAAGATAAGCTCATCCTTCCACCCTTTTAGGAGGCTCCTTCTCCTATATAAACTTCCACCATTACCATGAGCAGCTAGTTTGGAATAGCTTGGATTGTGTAGAGCTTATAGTGCTCAGATTGCTGCTACTATAGGTATTTGGTGTGTTAAGTGTGGAAGTGATTGTTAGCTTAGGGAAGGTTGTTTTGTGTTGCTTGTGTGAGAGAGAGCTTCTTGTCTTGGGAGAATCATTTCCAAAGGTGAATGCTTGAGACACTTGCTGACTGGCCCCTCCTGAGAAGGTTACCGACGTCAGAACATTTGGTTGTACTCTTCTCTGTTTGATTAATAATAGATGACTGCTATTATTGTTCCATTCTCATTTGTACATGCAATGGTTAAATGTGAATTACATCTTTTCTGACTGATGTATGGTTGCTTTTATTAGATTTCACGCTTGCGTTTGTTTCCTCTTCGTGTGTGCAGGTATCTATTCGCGGGGATCGCGGAGGATTGTGACCAGCCAAAGCGAAGGAGCGAAGGCAGCATCTCTTCGTCAAACAACAGCGCTGGAATCCAAGTAGGTGCTCTTTACCTCTTGTTTAATTGTAATTAGGAACATGCATAGCAGCATTGTGTGATTGTTGCTAGACCCTTGCTGGGCTAGTAGGGATCGCCTCTATCCGTAGAGGGGATTTACCTCTCCAACACTGATTTTTCTCAATGGAGGCATTGGGGACTTGACTACACTGCAAAACACCTTCTCATTATTTCAAGTGGCCTCTGGAATGGTCATAAACAACACCAAGTCCACCATTATAGCTACTGGGTTGTGTTATATTCTTTCCATGACTAGCCCACGTAGTTAACCGGGGGGTTAGACGGGGGGTGGAGCTCCCCTTTCGTTGCGCCGATTGCGTAGTGGGGGGCTCACAGGGGGGGCGATAGCCCCCCTGTCTGGGGGGTTTGAAGGGGGTGGGTAGCCCCCCTCTACGGGATCTGGGGCAGTGCGCCGGGGAAATTTTTTTTGGACCCTATATTAGGTTGGGTAGACCTACATATGGTTTTGTGCATGGTTTTCGCACATGGTTTTGGATGCAATGGTTGCTGGTCCATGGTATTGATTTCTTCGGCATGTATAAATATGTATTGTAACATTGAAAGGAACATAATGAAAAATCAAGCTGGTAGTCCCGGTTTTAGGATCCAGGGGAAAATCTTTGTGTATATGTGTTTTATCTGTTATGCTCTCGCATTGTTTATTTTATGTGTTTTAGATTTCATATGCAGGTAATTTCTATACAGGGTTAAACCTACAACAGCTACTAGATGCTCTCCCCATGAGATACAATATGCTCTGCACAGATTTCCCTTTACTCTACTCCACATGGATGATGGTCTAAGGTATCTGGGATATAGGTTAAAGCCCCACGGCTATAAGATAGCAGATTGGACTTGGTTAATATCTAAGATGGAAAAGAGACTCAACATTTGGTACCACAAGTACCTGTCCAGAGCAGGTAGACTAGTTCTTATCAAAGTTGTTCTGGAATCCACCCCGGTGTATTAGATGTCTCTCACATGGATACTCAGAGGTATACTCTCCAGAATACAAAATTTTTGCTGCAGGTTTCTATGGAAAGGCAATAAGCCAGGGAGAATATATGCCTGAGCCAAATGGGAGGCACTTGCTCTCCCAAAGAAATGGGGAGGGTGGGGTATAAAAAGGCTGGATGACTTCTCCTCCACACTAGCGGCAAAGCTTGGATGGCAACTAATCACCTCATACAGCCTGTGGACTAAGGTGACCTCCTCAAAATACATAGCCCCCCTAAACCTGATGGATTTGCTCCGATAGCCGCAGTGGAATAAATAAGGGATATCAATCATCTGGAAAGAAGTTCTTAATTCGATGCACATTATTCGCATGGGACTAACCTGGAGAATCCAATCTAGCACATCAGTGAGAATTGGTGTCGACTCCTGGATCGGATGTGGTAATGCACACAGGCTGCCTGATGCACTTAAGATACACCTCACAAATGTGGGTATCACCCATATCAGCCACATTGTGGATATCGATCACACCCCTTTCTCGCAACAAGCATGAAAATCTGCTCGTGAATTGCACATTACACAACTTTGGCTACAACACTGGGAGGAATACACAGCAGCCCTAACCGAATCTCATATCAGAATTGTTGAAGGGGAGGACGAGCTAATCTGGGCACATGCAAAAAATGGGAGATATTCCCCCAAAGAGGGATATCTGGTCTTAATTGATACCCATAGACCACTAGTTTGTGAACTCTGGTGGAAAACTATATGGAAATTAAAAGCACCCCCTAGGACTCAGTTACTCATGTGGGTAGTTCTGAAGAACAAGATCCCCACGGGTGACAACTTAATCAACAAAGTAAAACATGGACCTTTATGGTGTTGCCTGTGCAAGAATAGCACCGAAGATACAAACCATCTCTTTCTTGCTTGCACAACCACTAAGGAACTCTGGAACTCTATCCTTTTGACTATCCCCACCTAGTGCCATTGGCAGGGCCAGACTGTAAAGGAGGCTTGAACCACATGGTGGACAACTGCTTCTCTGACAAAAGCCAGGAACCTTCCACTTCTCATCTATTGGACAATTTGGATCACCCGCAACCGACTCATTTTTCAGGACATTGCTCCACATTGGCCCTCCATCACTGCTCGCATCTTGATAGATTATCATACCATACTTGATGAAGAGGAAAACATTACTCCCAGGCACATCATCCCTGAAATCATCAATCACTCTCATCCATGGGCATACTTCGATGGCTCAGCACAAGAAGATGGTTGTGGGGGGGGATCCATTTATACCTTTCTGAATCTCATCACTTCCACATCCAAATGGGCCTGGGGAGGGGCACAAACAATTTTGTTGAACTAATAACAGCCAAATATCTCATACAATATGCTCTGGAAAAACATTGCAGGAACCTCCAATTGTTTGGTGACTCAAAAATTCTTTGCAAATTGGATAACGAAAACATATAGCTGCTATGCTTATACTCTGAGACCTACTTTGGATGAGACTCATCGACTCATTACTCTCCTTGACACTTTTGTCTGTCATCATATATACATGGAATGCAACTCATCTGCTGATTTACTATCCAAGGAAGTTGCGTTCATACCTCTTGGTACTTGGCTGATACAAGAGCAGAGGGATGGTACACACTATCAGTACTACCATTGACCTTTCATGGACCTTACAGATTAACTGGCTCAGATGGAGCCTGCTTATTTTTTATTATGTAAATAATATTAATGTCTTTTAAGTTATAAGTTATGCACAATGACAGTCATATATAACTCTCTGCGTAGAGTCTTTTTTGAACAAATTGTTGAAGCACAGTGTCTCCATACGTGGAGTACATTGCACTATTTTTGTTACCTCTTACCTAATAGGCTATCTGCCTCACATACGGAGTATGCCTTTTTACATCTACAACATGTAATTTTCCTTTACTAATGAAAATTACGATTTTTCCAAAGAGAAAAAAAAATGAACTAAACATTAATAAAAATAAATTATTGTATAAAGTATTTGAATAAAAATTAATATGTTATGAAATATTATGTAAATTGTAAAATTTAAAGTTTAAATTTCATATAAATGTTTATTTCACCAAAAAAAATTAAAAAATTAAATATAAATATCTCATGAACTTTAACCAATTATTTTAAAAATTGAACTTTGATATAAATGATACTATAAATTTTAATTAAAAGCATATATAAGGACATTGAAGGTTACTAGGCGAAAATCTTAAAAATTGGATGTCCTCTCCTCATCCCCCACATTCACAAGCTTTTCAATCAAGCGATCAAGCAAGGGTTCCCTAAACTATACTCAAAGCCTCATTATCCCTATTTTTAAAAGTGGGGATACAAATAACCCCTCTAATTATCGAACAACTATGATCAGCCCTCTCCTACCCAAGTTATATGGTATTATTTTGGAAAGGAAGTTGAGCATATGCCTTGAAAGTGAAGGTAAGCGGGCTAAAGTCCAAGCAGGTTTTAGAAAGCAACACTCAACAACAGACCACCTCGTTATGCTTAGGATCATTGTGGAGGAATGTCGCAATGATAAATCCAATCTCTTTTGTTGCTTTGTGGACTTTAGAAAGGCTTTCGATACGGTTCCTAGAAACAACCTTTGGAACATATTAGAAGAGCTAAAGGTTCCTTTTGAGTTGAGAGTTGCCGCTATAAGGTTATACGAGAATGTAATTTCCAAGTTAAAGAGCAATGAGGGGTGGTCGAAAGATATTAAGTGTAATATCGGAGTTAAACAAGGTTGCCCCCTCTCCCCTACCCTATTTGGCATTTACATCGACAAGCTAGAAGGTTGTTTAGAGGAAGAAGGATGTGCTAGCACGATCTTAGCTAGGATAGTCATCATCCTTCTTCTCTAAGCTGACGATATTGTTCTTCTCGCAAGGTGCCCATCTAATCTTGATAAGAAACCTATACTTCTTAAAGATTTTTGCTCTACCATGGGTATGATTGTTAACACTGACAAAACAAAAGTTATGATTATCAAATCCAAGAAGGACACTTACGCTAATTTTATGTATGACAATAGTAACTTGGAGGAAGTGTCTTCCTACAAGTACCTAGGAATCGATATTCATCACAAGCTCAACTAGAACTATAGCATTGAGAAAATGATTAATGGGGGATGGAATGCTTATTTTGGTCTTGAAAATAATTGTAAAACGGAAAACCTCGTAATGTAGGATAGAAAGAAGTTCCTCTTTGAAACTTTAGTCACTCTGGTTATCTTATATGGATGTGAGGTTTGGGGTTGTAGCATCTCTAGAGAATCCTGGAGAAAGATTGAGCAAATCCAAAAGCGTTTTATAACATATAACCCCAAAATTAAAAGAAACACAACTTATGTTATTCTCCTTATAGAAGTGGGTCTTTCCCCTATCGAGAGCCTAGCTATGACTAGGCTTCTGTTGTACAAGCACAAACTCAATAACATAGGAGACCATAGACTTCCTAAGCTAGCTTTAAATTCTAGCCAAAACCACCTAAGGCTCAAACGAGGTTGGTATAAAGACACCAGGGCCTAGTTAAACCATTGGGAGATCGATGAGAATGTTGCATTGCAAAACATTAATAACATTAAAAACATTGTTACTTCTAAGTTCAAAGAAAAAATGTGGTGTGAGAAAGATTTAGCAGCTAAAAGAAAATTAAGATATTATAAGGAGGTCATCAACCCCACCCTACAAGATCAAAAGTATCTCTCTGTTTTAACTAACTCAAAGAAGAAAATTAATATAGCCAAGATTAGAACGAACTCTCGTGAGCTCCATAGTGAAACAGGTCGTTGGGCAATTCCTAAAACACCATGGATGGAAAGGTTCTGCCATCTCTGTGAGAATACGAACATCAAGGATGAAAATCACTTCCTCTTAGAGTGCCCCGTGTACAACCACATTAGATCTCAGTTTCAAAATCTTTGTTGCAATACTGACCTTCCTAGCCTTTTACGTTGTCAAAATTACAGTGAGCTCGGGAGGCTTCTCTCCAAGCTTTTTGAGCATAGGAATAAAATATTAAATCAAACTAAATAATTCGTTTCTTTAGGTCTGATAGACCAAAGTTTAGTCGCAGTGGACGTTAACCATCATCATCAATATTATTTAATACATTTATAAATAAAAACACTTTTTATATTAAAAAAATATAATCAAATTTAATACAAATAAATTATTTAAAAACATAATTTAAATATAAATATTATATATATTTTAATAAATGAATAAAATTTAATTATATTTAATAATTTCATAAAAAATAAATAAATTAAATAATACTATATATTTATAATATATCATATTTCACAATTAATTAATTAATTAATTAATTTATATATATATATATATATATATATATATAAACTAGTTTCTACTTTTATTTAGTAAACAAACTTCTATTTTTTTATTTAATTTACAACAATAAGAAATGAGTAGTAATATTAAATCAACAATACGAAATAAATAGTAATGATATTACATTATATAGCTTAAACTCTTCAAATAAGTATATTATTTTCAATCGGTTTAAAGTACTTTTCTTGTGAATAACAAAACCTATGTTCCCATCCGTCCATATGAGCTTTGTCGTAACCGTTGGTACAAAAGAAGTGTTATTCGAAGAAACGCAATTTCCCATCTTTGCGATTTTGATATATTTATGAAAAACACTTAGTTATTGTGACCCAGGTTTTTGTCCATGTGTCCATAACTCTAAAATGTCGCATAACAAATGCTAGGTGCCAAATTACTAAACCATATGTATTTTTCTCCTGTTATGTGAATATTACTATGGATCTAGTAAGGTCCATAGGCATTAGCATTTTGAAATTCCCTTTGTTTTTTCCAAGGTTAGGTAAAGTGTTAGCAATGGTGTTTTCACAGGGTTTGGGATGGCCTTTTATGGCTGACGACCCGTTGCCATGCCAGGGAAACTTTTAGGGGCAAATATTCATAGGTGGGTTAATTTTCTATGTTTTTTCGAAAAAAAGATTCGCCAATTTCCATTCTTCCTAAAAATGATTCGCCCAAATTTTATATCATAAATTTATTTTACTTTAAAAATCGCCAAAATTTTATAGAGACTATATAAAATCATTAGAAATTTGAATATTACTACAAACATGTCGCTAAACTTTTTATAGTTTGCATGTTAGGGACTAGTAAGATCGCCAAGGTTTCTAAACTTTAAGATAAATTTCCATCCTTAAAATTTTCCTTGCGCCACGCTCACTCAAGCTTTAAGATAAATTTCCATCCTTAAAATTTTCCCGCCACGCTCACTCAAGCTGAGGGCGAGGCCGAAATCCCTGAGGTTTTGGTTGTAGGAACTAGTTTTAACATAATGGTCATTCTCAACATGCCTTTTTCTCTCAATGCCTTGTCAACTTCCATGGTACGACGTTTCTTTTTTTCTTCACTTGCAGTTACTTTCAGACAGATGGTTGGATGTATGGATGGATTCAACGTCGTAGCTTCCATTTTTTTGCAAGTAGAAAAACTCCATAAGTTATATCAAGCATGGGAATATCATCCTAACATAGGTCTCGTCATCACCAAAGTAAGTAACATAGATTGATGCTATGTTCCCCTAACATACCACTTTGGGTCCTTTTTCTGTCTTTATTTCGTCTCCTGCTCCAAGTGAAGGACATTGGAATTGATGGGTACATTTGTTGAAGGGTGCAGGGGGAAGGGCATTCAGTGTTGGGGGAGACGTTAGGAGGATATATAAATTAGCCAATGAAGGTAATTAAATCCATGCCTTTTCTCTTTCCAAATAATAAGGAATGGATTTTCTTGTTTCGCACTCTTGAGACTAACCGAGGAATGGAAAGACTTCTTCCACAAAATATATCACTTGACTTACCTTACCATGAAACTGCATGTGAGCAAATTTTTTTTGTAAGAATGTTTTATGGTTATGTTTCTTTACGATTTTTTCGAACAACAATTTCGATTTGTTCATTCAATTTATTGTTTCACATGATCCTTCTGATAATTATTAATTATTATGATAAGTAAGGTCCTTTAATTATTATGAAATTTAATGGGCATAAACCAGGGGCTTTACAATACGAAAATGAGTTGGATTTCGAATACGAACATGAGTTGTTGTAAAGGAAATTAATTAGGAAGTCTGAAGGTGTCACTCAACTGATTGAACCGAAGCACGGCTCTGTCAGGTTGGTCGTTGAGAGACGTGGACATTGTTCCTCCATCTCACACAGTCTGTACTGGGCTACAGTCAAGCAATTGATCATTGATGGTACATCAACATGATTACACAATAAGAAAAATTAGCCCATAGCCAATGAAATCCATGATAAATAAAACAAAATGTTTTAAAAAATTAATTGGAATTGTTTTCCTAATGTTTATCTTAGGGATAAGGCTTTTACTTTTAGTCAAATCAAGAACTAATGTTCAGTTAATGCAATAATGAATGTGTAATATCGTGGTAGCGGTAGGGATAATAATGTATGATATTTTTTTTAGGTTATAAAGTGTAAGAATACTTAATTTATAAAAATTATATATTGTATTTTTATTTTATACATGTAATTGTGCTTAATCATTTTGTCCACTTAAAGTGTGGATAGATACCTGTAATATGTTGGTTTAAACATTCAAAGTTAATTGAAGGATTTATCCTTAACAAATGCATTATTCATCCCCATATGGCATATATGAACCATTTGAAATCATGAACTATGTATAATATTTATCATGGTTTTAAATAGTATTTACAAATCATTTTATGGGTTTATTTATTTTAAGTAGGTTGGATATGTCATGATGATGTTTCTAGGGGTGGGTGGATAATATTGAAGAGTATTATCCAATCCTCAGAGCTAGTATTATTGGTTTGTGTGAATTACTTGAAACTATGTTGCCTATGAGTGAAATAGTGAAATATATTATAAAGAATGCATGGTCATCACAGTTTTTATAGTTTGTACAAATCATTTCATAGTTCCATCCATTTTTAGCAAGAGTATGTGCTAATAATGATGTTTTGAGGGGTTAAATAATGTTGATGTTATGAACCTTGCACCCTAAAAACAATAAGAAACCAATAATTATAGGTTTCTTTGAGGGGGAAAACTCCTTTTACAATAAATACAATATAGAAGATGATATTTGATGATCTTAAGACTAGGTCTCCTTAGTATATATATATATAGGAGAAAAATGTGCAATTATATAAAATGGTATAATGAAAGGCTCTAGCCTACATAGCACTATAACAATAGAAATGTAATCATTCAATATATAGGGATTAATAAGGAGTTTTAGTGTTAACATGAATCTTATATAGCGATTAAAAGGCCCTTCCCCTTGAAATAAGTGTTGTCCTCAACACTAACAATCCATGGATGTTTCTGCATGAACAACTCATCTTCCCATATCACCTCTTCCACTAGTAGGTTCTTCCATTTGATGAGAAATCCAGTGATTGCTTGATTTCACAATTTCTTAATCCTTGTTTCAAATATTTTTTTGTTCTAGTGTGATTTTTCCTTTGTCATTAATATATGGTAAATTTAAATAGTTTGGACAAGGATCATGTCATTGGTTACCTTCTTTAAGCAAGGAACATGGAAAACTAGATATACATGTGTAGACTAAGGCAACTCCAATTTGTAATCCATACTTTCAATCGTCTACAACACCTTATAAAGGCCATAATACCTCACTGCTAATTCATTATCCTTCTACTTTCACTTGAGGTAAATCTGTTTATATGATTGTCATCTCACAAATAACCAATCCCCCACTTCAAATTCCATTTCACTCAAATGTTAACTTGTTTGTTGTTTCATCTTGTTTTGTGATATAACCAAATTTTCCTCCAATAGTTTGAGAACATATTGATGGTGTTGGAAGCCCAATAACATGGGGGGTAACCCTGATATAAAGCTCCAACTATACCTCACACTCTTTGGGATAGGAGCTCCATCTGGGAATTTGACCTAGACACTGTTGTCCTGTGAGATAATTCTAGGTTAATTAATTATGCCAGAGCATCTAAAATGTTTTGTTGTTTTAAAAGTTTTTGGATGACCAATGTTATGAGCAGATTAAGGCAGGTGCTTAAACATTATTAATACTAAATATTAAGACATGGCTGATTCTTTACCTCTGAACAATAATTTGATTTAAAAGTGTATGGAAAGGAAGAAATGTAAGAGGGTATGATTTCCTAAATATTCAAATTGAATTTTTAGTTAATCATAAGAAAGCATGCAAGTAAACAATGTTTACAGCCCAACAAAATATATTTAATCTTATGAAGATGGTTGACAATTTATAAATGTAGAGGAGCTTATAAAGACAAACAGTCCAATAAACTAATCTCTAAAATAGATTATAACTTCAGAGGAGGTTTAAGATGGACTAATATTCAGTTTTCTCTTACCCAATTTTCTTCATAAAAATGTAAATATGTGTAGAGTAAAAAAATGAAGTGAAAACATAAGACAAACTCACAAAGTGACAAGCTGTTTGAAGCAAATCCAGAATCCTTTCATTAATATGAAGCAATTTTAGTCTGATACAATTCTGCTTTAGAAAACTCATCTAAGGGTTCAACCCTTAATGCATTGAATTGCTACTTATTTATACAAAATACTGGATCCTAGAAACATCTAACTATTTACAAAAATAGTACAAAAATGTAGGAGTGCTTAAACAGTTGAGTTTGTTGGCACTATCTTTGAGGAAATGGTTGATGACTTGACCCCCAAAATGTTGTCTTGCTATCTGTCTATTGGAGATAAAACTTTTTACTCAATAGTATCACACAACTCATCTCACCTTTCATCATTTGGTATAGAAAGATTTATTAGCTTTCTATGAACTTCATATACTTCAGTATATTTCTCGAAAGTTGGCTTGTTGATGAAAATGTGCATGATTTCATGTTTGCTAGTTAAATCAAACTCCAATGCTTCAATGAAAGTTTTACCTGTGATTGTTAGAAAATTATATATTACAGAGCAATGGAACACATAAAATATATTGCAGAAATAAACACATAAAACGCATAAAACAAGATAGACACAGATATACGTGGTTCACCCAATTTGGGCTACGTCCACGGAGAAACGGCCAATCCTTCCTTTTATATTATCTAGAAAACTAAATAAATACAACATACAGCAGATTCGTTGTAATTGCCTCTTTGCTCCCACACAATCTGCTCTCTCTTTCTTGCTCAGAATACAGATCTACACAAACGCAATACAATTCCCTCATATATAGCGAGGGGTTGCCTTCTAGGACAAAAAACCCTAAATTAAACATAACTTCTACCATCAGATCTCCACCTAATGAACGACCCATATTGACTACGAAATTACAGCATTTTACAAGGGAATTTTACATCTATTTTAGCTTCGGGGGCGCCAATTTCGCAGCGTACATTTTACGGGTGGTGTTTCTACCACATTACGAACTGGGGTCCAATGTGGCGATACCTCTAAATAAAGAAGATAATCAGGCTCTGATACCTGCAAACTTGGATGTATCTATTGCAATAGTGTAAATCTTCTCACAGTAATCTTCCAAGCTAATTAATTAGTTATTGGGTGTTACTAATCCTGGCAATCCTCTTTGATTTAGCGAATTGAATTTAGTATGGAATCTCTAGACAATATTTTCCAGAGCTTGTCACTTAGTCTCCAACTAAGTCATTAAATTCCTTTTCCTGCAATACCTTCTTGATCTCTACGATTGTCTTTGTCTTATCAACAACCTGAATTTGCTCCAACACTGCTCTAGCCTTTGAGTTCAACACTTTGATCATAGATGTAGCCTCAGATGGTTTTTGTCCCAGTGTTGTTCTGACTTGTTCAATTGTTGTCTAAAACCTGTCAATTAACTCTTCTTGTTCAAAAATAATTTGAATGGATAGCCAAACCTCAGTTACGACATGATTGATATCCCCCCAAATTATTTCCTTGGCTTGAGCCATCAGTGACTGATTTTATAATTGATTTATCTTCTTAGTAAGTTGGTGAGATTTATGCATCTCTTCGACCAAGAGGGTATCATTTTTTTATTTTATGTGCTTCTAGGTTATTTAGCTTATGTTGGATCTTATCATATTCTCGTCTCTGAAGAGACAAGTCCTACACAACTTTATTCAAATCATTTGGTGCTGAAGTAGATTCCCCTGTTGTCCCTGCAACTATAATTGGTATGGTTGTTACTGGAGCTATAGACAATTGTACAACCTCTTCTTTTTCCTTAAGTAGCTTCTCTATTTGTTCCTCCATCTCATTTATCTGTATATTTTTCTTAATGATCAATTTTAGCATGTCTTCTTTACGCTTCTCACTTTCTTCAATCTCTTTTGTTTGTGTATGTTCTGTAGAAGGTAACTTCAGTTGTTTCCTGAGTTCTGCTATGTCTGCATTATTTTTCTTGATGATCTCCTCCACTGCTTTGACATCACTGGGATCATAACTTGGCTTGATCACCATATCTTCCAATGTTTTGATTTTGGTGTCCTTTGCTAATGAAGAAAATTTCTCCAATTTTGATTATGTCTGGACATTTGTGAGAGATGTCCTTAACTTTGAAAGTTCTATAGAAGTATTTGTCATAGTGGAGAAAATCATTTCTCCATACTATCTATGCATATCCATTTGATCAATGGGATGTATTTTCTTTACATAAAATGAGAATATAGTCTTCTTATAGTCTACAAGAGTTTTTGGAGATGACACTTCATCCTGTAAGAATGCCATTTGCATCCTTTCTTTCTCACTATCAAATGTTGTTAACAACCTGTGTTGGGAGGTAGAAGTCTTCTTCCAAAATTGAGCATAGGTGCTAGCTTTGAGTGTTTCATTTTTCTGCTTAATCTGAAAAACTTACTAAAGATATTTGGATCATCATGTTCACCCAATTCTGTTAACTGTGATTTTTCTGAACGATCCTGTGAGGCCGAAGAGGATGGGGTTTCAAAGAGGTGTTCTTCTGACCCGATGGAAAACTATAAACCACTCATAACAATAGTTTGATGTTCTTCCACATTCTTAATGGTGACATCTTTGAGATGTGCCCTCTGATTTTTCTGTTGAATAATGAATTATTGTGCACTTATTTATGTACAGGCTGAGATGAAGTTTCTTCTCTTTCCCTTTTTCCCTGTTTATCTTGAGGTACTGGAGTGTGGGGGTAGTTGTAGACAAAATCTGTTCTTCTGCTTCTTGTAGTGTATTTTCCTCCCACTAGTCTTGATTCATAAACTTCTCAATCTCTGGTCTTGGGGTATGATTATAAGGTGTGGTTTTGAGTTCCACCCTTAAATTAGAAATAATGATGAATGGATCATATTACCAGGTGAAACTAGGTTGAAAGTTGAATATCTTGAGGATTGAATCTACCTCATCTCTTGTTGTTCTGGTATTACATATGAATGGTCCTACTTGAGTCTTGATCTTGAATTTTGATTTTCTTTTACCTGAGACAAAATGGATTTCATCCATATTGATCATCTTCCTTATATATTCCAGAGAGAAAATCCTCATTGGAACATATTTAGGCAACTTGTAGGGAGCCAACTCACATCCATATACCCTTATCTCTATATAATTCTGGTATAAATACCAGTCTCTAGTCTTTGTCTGCTCACTCAAGTGAAAACCCCTTTTAATCTCTTAATCTTTCTTCAATAATGTTGTTAGAAGTGCTGCTATTCTCCCATAATTCTTAACAAACTTGCGATAATACCCTGTCAACCCGAGAAATCCTCGTAGATGCTTTATGGATGTGGGGATTTTCCATTCCTTAATGGCTTTAATTTTTCTAGGGTCTACCTTAACTCCTTCATGAGATACAATATGACCTAGATATTCCACCTCTTGTACTCCAAAGAAATATTTGGATCTTTTTGCATATAATTGTTTCTCCTCCAATAGTTGTAGCACCTTGTCAACATGTTCAACATGATCCTTCCAAGACTTGTTGTAGATTAGTATATCATCAAAAAAATACTAACACAAATTTTCTAAGGGTGGGTTTGAAAATGGAATTCATCAAACCTTGAAATGTAGAAGGTGCATTGGTAAGGCCAAAAGGCATGACCAAAAATTCATAATGACCCTCATGAGTTCTAAATGTTGTTTTCGGAATGTATTCAGTCTTCATTCTGATTTGATGGTATCTTGAATGAAGATCCAACTTGGTGAAGTAAATTGATCCATGCAATTCATCCAGTAATTCATCAATGACAGGAATGGGAATCTTATTTTTAATAGTGAGCTTGTTGAGCTCCCTATAATCCGGACACATGTGCCATGATCCATCCTTCTTGTGTACCAATACTACTGGAGCAGAGAAAGAACTTTGACTAGGTTGAATTATACCAGCCTCTAGCATTTCTGCAACCATACATTCAATTTCACTCTTTTGGGCATAGGGGTATCTGTACGGCCTAATGTTTGGAGGAACACTTCCTGGAATCGGATGAATAGCATGATCATGATCACGAATAGGTGAGAGACCTTTGGGCATCTCAAATACCTTGGAATAATTGTCCAAGACTTTTTGGAGATCTGGAGAAATAGATGATTTCGATGTGGAAACATCTAGCGAACATAATTGTGCAAATACACCTCTTTGTTTCTTTTTTAGAAGCTTTGTCGTACCGTTAGAGCTGATTATCTTTCCCAGTTTCCCTGCAATACCCCTTAATTCAACTTCATTTCCTTCCGTAGAAAATTTCATGAAAAGTTCTTGAAAATTAAAAGCTATTGTACCCAAGGATTGTAGCCATTGGACTCCTAGTACAACATCAGCACCTTCCATTGGAATGGAAAGCATTGGGCTAGTCAATACATATTCTCCCATGGATATATTGATATTATGGCACTTTCCAGAGCAATTTATTGTTCCTCCATCTGCAACCATCACTTGACACTCTGGTGTTGGATATAGGAAGCAATTCAATTCTTTTGCTATTTTACAATGAATAAAATTGTGGGTACTTCTTGAATCAATCAAAACTATTACCTTTTTCTTCTTGATTTTTCCTTCTATCTTGATGGTTTGAGGAGTGGTAATTCTGGCCAATGCATTACAAGATATGGTCGGATTCATTTCTTCTTTATCTAGGCTTTGTTCCTGGAGTATATCCTCTTCTTTTAACCTTTCTTGCTCCTTTTCTTCTTCCTCTTCACAATCTATGTAGAATAATTTCTTCTCAGCACACTTATGACCTTTAGTGTATTTGCTATCACAACTGTAACAAATCCCTTTTGCTCTTTTTTCTTCCAACTATTGTGGTGTCAACCTTATAGGTTGTGGAAGACCACGGGCAACAACACTTCCATCTTTATAGTTGTGAGTGGTATGCTTCCTGGTTGCCATAATTTTGCTTTCCATTTTTTTTGCTAACCTGAATGCCTTCTCTAATGAATCAGGTTCCCAAAGTCGAACATCATGTTGGATATTATCCTTTAAAGTCCCTATGAACACATCAATCCTATGCTCCTCTGGAATATTTTTTACCCTTATGTTCAATTTTTGGAACTCCTCAATGTGCTCCATTATTGAACCCTTTTGTTTGAGACTTATCAATTGGCTAAAAAAAGTGTCGTTTTTTGTATCCTCATAATGTGCTGTCAATTCTTCTGTAAAAATTGCCCAAGTGATAATTTGTTTACGAGAGCAAAGCCATTGATACCACACAAACTGGTTTGGTTCCAAATATAAAGTTGCAATACGTACCTTTTGTGTGTTTTGCACATTATTGAGATCGAAAAATTGATCCATCTGTAATATTCATGTTGCGGGATCCTTGCCATCAAACTTCCTCATATCGATTTTTGGAATATGGTGGGTCTTCGATCCAACATTAGAGTCTATGAAATCATGATTAACATTTCTTTTGTTCGCATCATGAGTTTCCTTTACTACCCTTTCACCATTAGTAACCATTTCTTGTAGAAAATTTGTCAAATCTGTCTTCAAATCTGCCATGCCTGTCTTCAAATCTATCTTCAAATCGTCCATCTTAGCTTCCACGTCATTCATATTAGCTTCTACATCTTTCTTTAAACCATCCATCTTAGATTCTGTTACTTTTTGTGCGAGTGACATTTGTTGCACTTGGTCTCGTAATTTTGATATATCATGTTGCATTTCTTCCTCTTCTTCATAAGTCATGCTAGAGCTTTCAGGTTGCTTACTAGGTGTTTGCATTTTCTTTCCTCGGGGCATCAATTACCGATAATAATGCTCTACTATGCCCTTTGAATTCCTTCAAAATAATTTTTCAAACCAAGCTTAAGCAAAAATTTAAAAAAAATCTACACACCTTTTTTCACTTTGTAGGAGCTCGATATTGCCTCTAATGTATCTTTGTAATTTCGGATCATCCAGTTCTGAAATTTTGACCTACAGTATCCCTCTATGTCCTCTTTCTAGTGCCACCAGTCTGATCCAAATTGGATTCTCCAAGGAAGAGTTATGCCAAATCTCCCACAGTGACCTGATTATAGACTAGTTCAGTAGAGCGAAATTGTTTGACGTGCCACGTGTCCCTGTTTCGACCTTTGGATTTGAAAAACATATACAAGAAACTAAATTCTGTCCTCTTTCTATGCCTTCTTACGAAATTTCAATCCGATGCTCAGGGAGAAAGTTATGACGATTTTCCCCAGGTCACCTATTTGGAATGTAATTCAGGAGTTTGCAAAAAGACCAATTTCCTCAGATCATATTTCTGCAAATATAGTGTGAAAAGCTCTGAAATTCGAACCCGAGGTTCGGTGTGATTTCATCTCAAATGGGTTTTTTTTTTCGCTTCTAAAACATCACAGAAACAACGTTATAGCGAAAATTCCACGATGACCTATTTGGAGCAGCGAAACCCTAGAATCCAAAGCTCTGATACCAAACATTATGAAACCAGCTCACAAAAAGATAGAAAAGATAGATCAATGCCTTAGAATTCAACCTCTTCGAGGGGGCAACCTCCTTTACATTACACAAATGAATGATTCTTGGATGATTCAAATGACAAAACCTCCTTTCTATATATAGGAGTCTAAGGAGTCACAATATAACCCAGCCGACCTAACAATAATAATAGAAAGGCACAAAAATAACAATAGAGGGATTCTATGGGGCACAGTAATAACAATATTGGGACAATATGGGCACAACGATATTAATAAGGGATACAACTACAATAGTAATGGGGTAATCACTAGTATTATATGGACCTAACAATTTACAACCCAGAACACAGAATAAAAATGAGAAAAAAACAACAATTATTTTATTATTCAGAGATAGATGCAATGTTCACTTGCCTCTTCGAGGGTGAAACCTCCAATAGAGCAGATCTCGATTACAAATAAGACTCGATGATCTTTCCCTTCTAACTACAACTATTTATAGCTAAATAACCTCCAACAACCTAGCTACTAGTGGTCCTTTGCATAACATGGGTTAACCACTTTATTTATTAATTATGGTCCATTTGCAACTAATTGTGGTCCCTTTCTTAAATGCAGGTCAACCACTTACAATTATTAATACTGGCTTTATTGACTCTTTAACTAACTAAGACTATGATTCGACCCTATTGGGTTTATTACATAAATAAAGTGGTTAGCGTTGGACCCTAACATGCCCTCCCCCATCAAAAGAAGCCTTGTCCTCAAGGCTAAATCTACGGAAACTGCTGAAGAATAGTGGTTGGTTCCCAGGTCGCATCTTCTAGAGAAGTGTCTTTCCACTTGACGAGGAATTCCTTTATTGTGTGGTCGCGCAGATGTCTTTCATGAGTATCAAGGACCTGTTCTGGTTGGAACCAGAGTGAACCTTCCTCATCTAATTTGGGTAGACTGGTTTGAATTCTGCAACTATTCCCCACCACTTTCTTGAGGCATGATACATGGAAGACCTGATATATTTTTGAAGTTGGTGGCAAGGCCAGTTTGTAGGCTACTTCTCCAAGTATTTGATAAGGTTTATAGAATTTTGGACTTAATTTTTGGCAGCCCTTTTCTTTAAGCGATGTTTTCTTATATGGTTGTAGCCACAGGAATACCTGATCCCCTTCTTGAAATGTGCGCTCTGAACAATGTTGGTATGCATGTTGCTTTATTCGATTCTAAGCTTGACGAAGATTATCGTTGAGGTGAGTTAGCATGGCGGCATGGTTCTGTAGGAGTTGATCAACTTCTTGCACCTTAGAGCATTTATGGATATAAGAAATAGGCAAAGGTGGGATTTTGTCGTATACTTCTTCATATGGAGTCATCTTGTTGGCTTCATGATAGTTAGTATTATACCACCATTCAACTAAAGGTAGCCATTGTACCCATTGATGCTACTTTTCTGAAGTGAAGCACCTTAGGTATGTCTCCAAACATTTGTTGACTTCTTCAGTTTGATCATCGGTTTGGGGATGATAGGAAGTACTTAGTTGGAGTTGGGTGCCTTGTAGCTTGAAAAGTTCTTGCAAAAATTTGTTGGTGAAATTCAGGTCATGATCAAACACAATGGAAGTTAGCACGCCATGCAGTTTGAAGATCTGGTCCATGAAATCTTGAGCCACCAAAGTGGGGGTATATGGGTGGGGTAGAGCACAAAAATGAGCTTATTTAGAAAGTTTGTCCACAACCACCATGATGATGGATTTGTTGCTTGACTTTGGAGACAAGTAATGAAATCCGTGGTAACATTCGTCCAAACGGAGGCAAAGAGTGGCAATGGTTGTAAGGTTCCTAGTAACCTGATTGTTTCTCCTTTGTGGCATTGACACACATCACATTCAGCTACAAAAGTAAGAATGTCATTTTTCATGCCCATCCAAAAGAAAGAACGGCGAGTGCGAGCATAAGTATTCTGAAAGCCTACATGCCCTGCCATGGGAGATGAGTGCAACTCTTCCAAAATGCGATTTTTGAGGGTGAATGTCGGTGATTTAACTACTAGATCCTTATAGCTAAGAATCTCATCATTCCAAGAGTAGTCGACTGAGGAATTAGGATCTGCTCTCAAGTTATTATTAAGTTGGGAGAGAGAGGGGTGTGAAAACCATTCCTTGTGGGCTTCTTCAATCCAATTTGGTATTGGTAGAGAGATTGATAGCAGGGTACTCTCATCCTCAAATTGGCGTGATAAAGCATCTGCTACTACATTGTCATGCCATTTCTTGTAAATTATATCATAATCATATCCCAACATTTTTCCCAACCATTTATTTTGTTGTGGTGAGGATAGACATTGCTCCAAAAAATATTTGAGGTTTTGATGGTCTGTGTGGATTTGGAAATCCCGCCCCAATAAGTATGGTCGCCAGGTATCTACTGCATGTAATATGGCCATCATCTCTTTCTCATAGATAAATTGACCCAGATGTTTCCCACTCAATTGTTGGCTAGTGAAAGCCAAGGGTCGGCCTTCCTGCATTAAGACAGCACCAATACTAGTACCGGAAGCATCACATTCAATAAAAAAAGATTTGGTGAAGTCCGGTAGTGCCAATACTGGAGTGGAACACATGGCATGTTTGAGAGCCACAAACACCTGTTGTGTTGCATCAGTCTAGAGGAATGAATTTTTCTTGAGAAGGTTAGTGAGGGGTCTAGCAATGCAACCGTAATTGCAGACAAATTTGCGATAGTAGCCAGTGAAACCCAAGAATCCCCTCAAACTCTTCAAGGTTTTTAATTGGGGCCAATATTGCATTGCTTGTATATTTTTGGGATCAACCCTGACACCTTAATGACCCACAATGTGTCCAAAATAATCGACCTCTTCCACGCCAAAAGAGCAATTGGAAAATTTGACAAATAATTTGTGATTCCGGAGCAGTTGCAAGATCAGGTGTACATGCTGAAGATGTTTTTCCGAGGTTAGGCTGTAGATGAGAATGTCATCAAATAAAACAAGGAAGAATTTTCGTAGATATGGTTTCAGCAAGTGATTCATGAGGCTTTGAAAAGTAGATGGAGCATTACAGAGACCAAATGGCATGACCAAGAATTCATAATGGCCTTCATGAGTTTGGAAAGCAGTCTTGGGAATGTCTACTTCTTTCATGCGTATTTGGTGATAGCCAGAGCGAAGATCTAGCTTGGTAAATAATTGAGCACCATGTAGTTCATCAAGCAAATCATAAATAACCGGAATAAGGAATTTGTATTTGACAGTGAGCTTGCTGAGGGCCTGAAATTCCAGATACGTGCACCATTCTCCATCTTTCTTTAGCACCATGACCATTGGTGATGAATAAGGATTGATGTTAGGATGAATAGCACCTACTTCAAGGAGTTCCTTGATGATTTTTTCAATTTCATTCTTTTGGGCGAAAGGATATCGATATGGTTGCACATTAGGCGGTTGGGCCCCCATGACCAAAGGGATGCTGTGATCATGTTCACCTATAGAGGGTGGAAGATCTTTAGGTTTTTCAAATACCTGTTGGTGGCAATCTAAGACTTGTTGCATCTCAGGATGAATATGAAGAGTAGTGGATTCAATGGCCTGTATGGCATTAAACTGGTCGATGACTCCATGATGGCCCTTTTTCAACAACTTTTCCATTCGATGCGAGTTTATGAGAGAAGGAGCACCTGCCTAGAGTCCACATCATGTATGAATGTGGTCATTCTACTTAAAGTTCATATATAACTCCTGGAAATCCATTGTGATTGGTCCGAGTGTGCGAAGCCATTTAGCACCCAAGACAATGTCACAACCACCCATATTAATTGCAAACATGTGGGTCTTTAGGTGGTAGTCTCCCATCTCAAGTTTAACATTTTCGCAGCGGCCTTCACATTTCATTGTCTCCCCATCAGTAATAAGGACTTGGAAATTAGATACTTCCCTTACAAAATAATGAACAGCTTCAGAGACTCACTTATGGATAAAGTTATGAGTGTTGCCACTATCAATCAATACCACTACGGGGCGATGTTTAAGAAAGCCTCTGATTTTAAGAGTTTGGGGTGTAGAAATGCTTGCTAAAGCATGTAGAGAGATAACTGGTTCATCTGGTGTAGCTGTGAGATCATTATCCTACTCGGTTTCCTCAACTTCATCCTCTAGCCTGCCAAGGGGTGGGGCTTCCTCAAATGAGTTGTGATCAGTAACATCAATTTGAAAGAATTTTGGTTCCTTGCATTTATGCCCCGGGAGTATTTGTCATCACAGTAGTAGCACAATCCTTGTTTTCTTCGTTCAGCCATTTCTGTTGGAGACACCTTTTGAACCTTAAGTGTTTGGGTAGGGCCCTAAGCTTGGGTGGAATGCCCCTTGGCTATGAAATTTGGACGAGTAGACTAGGCAGCTAAGGTAAGTTCCACCTCAACAGCCTTTTTGCAAGCATTTATCCATGTAGGTGGGTGGTGCATCTAGACATGTGCTTGGATGGCTTCTTTGAGACCACTGATGAAACACTCCAAGTAGAATTCATCTCATAGACCTTATGTTATGAAGGCCAATGTCTCAAAGGCTGCAATGTAGTCTTTTACTGTGCCTGTCTGTCGGAGCTTAGTGAGATGGCCCAAAAAATTAGATTCTCTGTCAAAGCGGTCACAAAGGGCTTTTGAGAACATGTGCCAAATTATGTTCCTAGGATAATATTTCAAATGCCACTGCCACCATTGCCATCTCTCTTTGTCCAAGTAAAGGGCTCCCAAACGTAGTTTAGTTCCATTTGTGCTACCCATACTACTAGATTAGAGCCATCAAATTTATACATGTCCAGCTTGGGTGGCCGAGGGTGGGAATGTTGGTGATTTCCATGGAAGTGAATATGATGGCTAGATTCTCCTTCGAGGTGTTCATCAATACTATGTGCCTCCTGATGATACCCCGCCATGCTCTTGGTGAATTTTTCAAGCGATTTTGTAATGGTGTCCAGTTGGTCCTTGAACACATCCAACCTTGTTTCAAGGCACTTGATCTTCTCATTAACCATGACTTGAGCTCTGGTTTCTACCATACACAGATCTCGGTCACTTGAAGTCACTCCGAAAAAAAATTGGGACTGCCAGAAAATTGAGGTTCACCAGTGAATGGTATCACTGCTATCAGCTCGTCATCCTGAATCTTATGGGCTAAGTCTCCAAATGGAGTTTTACTCCCTGCGGATCGATCCTGCAGTGGCCAAATTCCAAAAAACTTAATCCTGCCTAATGTCCTGTGAAAATCAGGCCTAGACTATAGCAGCAGCAAGCCTCACTATGCATAGAGTCAGATCTGGTTGCGAAACCCCAACTAATGAAAGTGAGTTTTACTGTGGTAGCAGAACCCCAACTATTGGATCCGATTGGTGTGGCGGCGATAAAACCCCAACTGCTAGATCTAAATTGTACTACGGCAATAGAACCCCAACTGGTGGATCTAATCTAGAAGATAAGATAATGGGCGATCTTTAGAGAGCAGAGGGAACTATGGTCACAAAGGAGTGTCAGGTGCTACAGATCGCAATATACATAAGGGTCCAACAATAGTACTCGGCCCAATCTTTCAGGGCACTAACAAAGGAGGATCAACCATACCCTTATCCATACTACCTAACTACCTATTGTACATGTGAGTAATCTCCCCGAGTGATGTTCTCAGTGTACTGTAGCAGCAAGACGGTTGACGGCTTATCTAAGGCGAGGTTTCAGGGGATCCTAGGGGCTTCCGATATACCCAAAGGGTACATGGAAGTGCAGTCCATGCACAGTTTTGTCTAATGCACTACTACTCGAAGGGGTACCCACAGGTGTTACAAGGGAGTCCAACAAGCATGACCACCTCTTGTATTCCCTATGTGCATGCCTCCCCAAATCTGTAGGTTTATGTGCTCAATGACAAATCCTGTGGTTAAAGATGTCGGAACACGTCTCTAGCCTAAAAAAAATTCTGTAAAAAATGGAGGTACAACTGGCCCTAAAAAGTGATATGATACCACTTGTTATGCTCTTGACCTGCGATAAATTCCAGAATACCAAATATGCGAAGAAATACAACCCAGAAAAAAAAATAAAAATGAGAAAAAACAACAATTATTTTATTATTCATAGATAAATGCAATTTTCACTTGCCTCTTCGAGGGGGCGACCTCCAATAGAGCAGATCTCGATTATAAATAAGACTTGATGATCTTACCCTTCTAACTACGACTATTTATAGCTAAATGACCTCCAACAACCTAACTAATAGTTGTCATTTTCATAACATGGGTTAACCACTTTATTTATTAATTATGGCATGTTTCCAACTAACTGTGGTCCCTTTCTTAAATGCAGGTCAACCACTTACAATTATTAATACAGGCTTTATTGACTCTTTAACTAACTATGACTATGACTCGACCATATTGGGTTTATTACATAAATAAAGGGGTTAGGGTTGGACCGTAACACTGCAACTGTATGAACAAAATTATCTATGAAGTCTGCAAGCTTGAACTCTGCTAAGTTTTTCCTGACTAATGAAGTCTATTGTATCACTGACTGGTTGATGCCATGATCATCTTGCTTATCTAAAGTTATTGGAAACTTCTCTCCCTGCTGAAAAAGAAACATATAGACTAATATAGATGCATAATTAAACATGCCTTCTGTAGTAATCTTCATCATTTGTTCATGCATATTATTAGCCAGAAATTGGCTAAAATTGAACATGAAAGTGGGCTTGTGCTCATTGGAGAAAATAGATATAAATCCTAGAATAGGCTCATCTACCCACTGGTCTCATGGATACCTTAAAAGGCAAGAAACCAAGTTAATTATCTGTTTGGCTTTCTCTGGAAACATAGAAGCTGGATAAAGGGGATTTTTCTTAGGAAGCTGAGAGTCTTTTGGAAGGAAAATCTCGAAAATCTGAGCTCTTTGAGGAAAGGTGAGCTTATGATACAATTCTATAAGAACAACGGCAGAAAAATGGCTAAGGGAGTCATTTTGAGGAATCAGCAACATCTAGTTCATGGTTTCACACGTAAATGAGATCAGAATGTCTCCATTTTGGGCCACAATGGTTCTTTACAGTGGATTGTATCTGGCTTGACCCACATGACCACATCAGGGAAATAATGTGTCTATGGGAAAATTAACATAGGTAACAGGGATTCCCAAATATTAATGTCATCTTGCTAGTCTCGGTAATTTTTCTTTAACCAGTGATGTAATTTGAACAGGTCAAATTCACACTCGATGTCGACAATCTTAAAGTATTATTCTTCTAATGGAATTTGGTCTAGGTCCAGGGTAGCAGAAGTATTAAGGTTATCCTCACTCTTTGATTTACTACTAGAAGATTGGGATTTTCCCTTTGGTTCCATGACTATGGAGTTTGAGAAGGAAAATTATATCAGAGGACAGAGATTTGGCTTGAACAGGTACCTGGATAAGCAATGAATCTCTGTCAAGGGTATCTGGGCTCTGAATTGTTGAAATTAACAAGTGATGACAATAGAGGTTATGAAAGCTTAAAACAGTACCTGCAATTTAAAAATAGTAACATAGTAGCTAGGAGAGTCATGTGAGATGAGTTAAGGTGATTTTATAGACTTTGATCGATTATCGTTACGATTGGAATTGTTACCCAACAGGATTTAGGTGTATTAATGAGCAACGGGAATATGGTAACAAATAAGCGTATAATGGGAAAATGGTAATGGGAATAGGACGTGAGCGAATGATAGATTGACAAGTGATGTGATATGATTAGTGGAAGGAAATATGTTGGAGGTGACGTATTGACCGATTACGGGAGCAGAGAAGAAATAGGTGGATTTCAGAGGAGGGCAATGGTAAGTAGTTTTGGATGAGGGGGGTGCGCATTCATGAGGGAACGCCACGTTGTGTGGGGCTCAGGAAAATAAATACCACTTTTCGACCCACCCGCATTAACGGGAAATGGAATGAGGGGGTGCGAATTGGTTTCCCCGTCATTCATTTGGGCGGGGAAAATCATGGCCATTGAAAAGTTTTCTTTTGATATCACAAGCCAAAAAAACATCAAATCGTCTCCCGAAGTTATAATAAAACTCAAGTTTAATGCTTATTACATCTCGCTAATCATGTTTAAATGACATGATTAGTTCATAATTTAACCAAAATAAATCTATCAAAGCATAATTTAAATCCCTAGGGGCGCATTTGATCTAGCATGCCCTCTTTTATTTCCTAAATTAATTCTTAGCCCTATTCTAGTGCATAATGCAATTGACCAAGTTTAAAAGATTTGGTCACCTTTTTCTCTAATCTATCCTATGTTCTAATTTCAACCAAGATTAAACAGTTTGGTTGAATTATTTCCTAATCTAAGAACATAAATTTAAACATGTTTGATCATGATTATACTATATGATTCAAACAGAAATGATTTTAAGTGGCATTTGAGCTTGCTCACTTGTACATTTGTTTTTCTTTTCATGGAGTTGTTTTCATATTTTTTTTAACAATTTTCATATTTTCATTCTTTTATTCTATTTTTTTTTTTCTATTTTTATACCTTCTTTTATTTATATCTAATTTATCAAAACTATTTATGTTACAACATCGGCTCCAACTGGGGATTGCTTCCTCTTACAGGATGCAAAGAACTTGGAGATCCATGTGCCTTCTCCTAGGGCTAATGGGGTCTTTGTTGAAAACAATCACACACTTCTTAAAAAACAAAAAATAAATCCAGTGATGTACAAATGATGAATGAATGAAGGAATCTCAATATTGGATATAATGCTTCAAATATTTCCCATTGATAGGCAATGAGGAATATTGTCCTTCCAAGTTTTGCAAGATAAAAGTATTGTTTCCTTTAACCTCTGCAATGCTAAAAGGTCTAAACCAGAGATTATCAAACTTTCCATGTTTTCCTTTATCTTCCCTTGTTACATCTCATCTTAATACTAAATCTCCTTCTTTAAAATCTCTTTCTCTAGCCTTTCTGTCAAACAAAATTTTCATTTTGTTCTGATATTTCCAAAGCTTATAATGAACTTCATCTCTATTTTCATTAAGTTCTATAATCTGATTGATTCTCCTAGAAAAATCATCAAGTTCTTCATTTGCTTCTTGTAAAAATCTCATGACAAGAAAAGCTAGATGTGTAGGAAATATGGCTTCCTTACCATAAACAAGCTAAAATGGAGATTTACCTATTGACCTCTTTGGAGATATTTTGTTTGCCCAAACTGCATATATGAGATGGCTGTCCCAACTCCTTTTGTGGTCTTCCAGTGTTTTCTTAATGACTTTAACCAGGCTCTTGTTTGAAGACTCTACCAATCCATTTCCCTATGGATAGTAAGGGATAGAATGATGCAACAAAATTTGGTATTTCTGACAAAATTCAATCATTTTAACACTATTGAATGTTGTTTCATTGTCTATAACTATTTGTTGGGGGCATCCAAACCTAGATAGTATATTCTCTTCAGTAAATTTAATAACTACAGTGTGAGTTGAATTTCTAACTGGAATTGCCTCTACTCATTTAGTAAAGTAATCTGTGGTAGTTAATATCCATCTATGTTGGCTGCTTGATGCTGGATGAATTTCCTCAATGAAATCCAATCCCTATTGTAGGAAAGGTGCTCGAACTAGTACTGGAACTAGAGGAATTGCTGCTAATCTTTACTTTCCAGCAAACATTTGACATTGGGTACAACTTCTAACCTTTTCTCCCACTTGTGCAAACAATGTGGGCTAATAAAAACCTTCTCTCTAAATCTTATATGTTGTATCTCTCCAACAATAGTGTCCTCCACAAATACCTGCGTGAAATTGATCAATAATTCCTTATGTCTCACTTTTTGTCAAGCCAAGAAAAAGGATGTTGAGTGGGTCTTTCCAATACATATTTGCATTGATGATACAATATTATATGGCCTTCAAATTTAGTGTCTTGCATTGTTTCTTTGTCAATTCAGATGGATATTCAAAATCTCTAAGAAAATGTACAATATTAGTGTACCATTCTGATAACAAAAATTTCTCATCAATATGAATAGGAGTTGATTGAATTGAAGATGAAGGTTCTTGTGGATTCTTCTATGCTAAAGATTGAGAAGGTTCTTGTGGATTCTTCTCTACTGAAATTTCAAAAACATAATTTATTCCCAAAACTTTACAATTTGACTTAGCTAAGAGTTTATCCAAGCCTTGACCTTTTACCAACTTTGTAGTTTTGATAATGAGATCAAATTATAATATCTTAGTAATCCATCTTCCTCTTCTTCCATTGGTATCAGGTTGAGTTAACGTGGTTTTAACAACACTATTGGGAACATAGGCAATAATGGAAGAATGAAGGACATAGACTCTAAAAGCTTTTAAGGCTTGAACTAAGGAATAGGTTTGTTTTTCAATAATATCATATTTGAGTTCAGCATCTCTCATAACTTTATTGAAAAAGGAAATAGGTTGGTCATCTCCATTCTCATTCTTTTGCAAAAGAACAACAACTAAGGTGGTTTCAGAGGCAAAGGAAAAGATGCTAAATGGTTCAGAATAGTTTGGATTGGCCAGTATTGGGGCTTCTGAAATAGCTTTTTTAATCTGGTCAAAAGAAAATCTTGTTGGAATTGTCCATTTAACTTCATGATCTTTCCTCAACATATCAGTGATATCCTTAACTATTTTAGCATAATTAGGTATAAATCTCCTTAAAAAATTGATTTTTCCAAGAAAAACCTAAATTTCCTTTTTATTCCTTGGTAATGAAAGTGCTTGGATAGTTGAAACTCTTCTGGGATCAATGACCACTCCTTCCTTAGAAATAATATGGCCAAGCAATTTTCCTTCTTTGATTGCAAACAGGGACTTTTTGGGATTGAGTGATATCCCAAACTTCCTACACTTGTCAAAAAATTTCCTCAAGTGCTTTAAATTTTTTTTATCAAAATTAGAAAATATAGTCAGATCATCAAGATAAATGACAACAAAATTATTTTTCTTACCCACAAATTCTAAATCCATAGCTCTTTGAAAGGTAGCTCCAGTATTGGTTAATTCAAAAGGAATCCTTGCATACATAAATGTACCCCAAGGAGTTGTGAATGTTGTATTTTCTCTATCTTTTGGGCTCACCATGATCTGATTGTATCCAGAAAAACCATCTAACATAGAAATTCTATTAGCACCTGAAACTTTTTGAAGCAATTGGTCCATCTTGGGTAATGGATAATTATCTTTCAAAGATGATTTATTTAAGTTCTTGAAATCTACACACAGTCTGATTTCACCATTTTTCTTTCTTACTAGAACTAAATTAGCTACCCAATCAGAATAGCTCAATGGAACTATGTTCTTGGCATCAAGTATATTTTTAAGTTCTTTCTCAATGGAAGGAAGAAGAATATGATTAATTCTCCTTAACTTTTCCTTAAAAGGTTTGGCTTCTGGTTTTAAAGGAAATTTATGTTCAATGAGTGTTGTATCATATGTCTTCAACTCACTATAGGACCAAGCAAAAACAACTTTATAATCTTTAAAGAGATCTAAATATTAATATTTCACTTCCATTGGTAAAGATGTAGAGATTTTAATATTTATGATTTCTTCTGAAGTTCCAATATTACATTCTTCTATATCTTCTTCAGGTGAATTTGATAATGGGTTTTTAGGAACATCATTGTGGTAAAACAATTTTTCAAGAGGGACCAAGCCCTTAGGAATGAAATTGTTATTTAATGAAATGATGCTATGATCCCCAATTCTTGAGTCTAATTGTGAAGTTTGATTTTCCTTATTCAACTCATTATTATCCAGTTGTTCTTCTTCAATTTGTAAGGTTGAAAATTCATCAATTACTTGCAAAAATGATTTCAATTGTTCATCATCATAAAAAATTTGCCAATGTTTAATATTATCAGGAATTGAAGGCCTATATATAACTTGAATTTGATATTGCACAAGCAGTTTATCAAGAATTTTAAAAGAACTAGTTGAAACAGCTAAAGAGTCTGCATGAATATTCTCATCCCTTGGAATAGCAATGGTGTTAAATGCTTAGAAGAAATTATCCACTGAGTCCCATACCTCATTTCTATAAGATCTAAGTCTATGATGTTTTTTTTGACAAAGATTCCTTACTTGTTTAAAAATGAGTTCTAAGTCAATGAATACACTAAGATTTTGCACTTTAAGATTTTTGGCTAATTCAAATCCTAAAAGGAAGGTTTCATATTCTGCTACATTATTTGTAACATCAAATTCAAGCTTATAGGATTGAGTTCTATTTTCTTTGTCTGGTGAAACTAGTACAACACCATCTCTAGCTCCCTCCTTTGAACAAGAACCTTCGAAGTATAACCTCCAAATATCAGTTTTTATGGTCTTTGGTTTTTCTACAATGTTTTCAATGCTAAGTTGAGTGTTTTGTAAGTTATTTGATGATAATTCAAAATATCCAACATCTCGAACTACTGCATAAATGGGATGATTTTTTTCTTGATCTGATTTGCAAACAGTGTTCATGAATCTTACCTCTCTGTATAACCTGAGATGTTCACCCCCATATACAGGAATAGTAGCATAAGACATGTCCATTTTAAGACTTCCTCCTAATTTGGCAGAACATGATCTTGATAATAACATGACAAATTTAGGAGGAATATCAGTAACTACAATGTCTAATACCACACTCTTAATAGGGATTTGAGCTAAAGTGACCACTAGATCCTTTATAAGTCCAAGACATGGTACTTTCTTGGAATCAAAAGTATATAGATCATGATAAGATCGGGTGACCTCTAATTGAAGTTGATCCATGATTACCTTTGGCATCAGATTATGGGAGGCTCCAGAATCTAACATGCAGTTGTATAATAAAAAATCATGAACTTTTAAAGTAACATAGAAAGGTGGTACATTTTCATCAATCATATATGAGTTGGGACCAAAGACTACTGAAGGTTTTTCATCTTGTAAGCTTATTACATCTCCTTCAGCATCAACACTTGATGATTGGATCCATTTGGAAACATGAATTTTATAATCTGGATTCTTTGAAAGTTCAGACAAAGGAATAGGTATTTTAACTCTTTCTAATTCATTTTCAACATTGAAAGTGGTTAGAACAGTTTTATCAATTGAAGTTGTTTCATTTGGTTGATTCAATGGTTGGATTGTTGTTGTTTGAGATTCAGTAGATTTAATTTGTGGTTCATTTACAATGGGATTTTTGGGAGGTCTACCAGGCCCTGACCTTGGTCTTAAATCATATCTTCTATTTAATTCTGCAATTAAAAACTCAGAAAAGGCCTGATATTTTGAAACTTGTGAGTCTTCTTGATCTTGCTAAGAAGACTGATTTAGAGGAAGAGAGAAAATAGAATTTTGGACAGATGAATTATCAAGATTATTGATATCCTTAGTAATCAAAGGGCTAGTGTCTTCAGGTTGTTGATCATCAATCATTAATGGAGGTTGAATTTGTTGATCAGCATTTGGTCTTTGTAAGATTTGGGGTTGGGGAGCTCTCCTAAATTGAGTTTGAGGTCTAGCAGTAGTTTTTTGAATTGTTCTAGGCTAAGCTTCTATTTTTGAAATTTTATTTGAAATGTTTCTAAGCAATGAAGTGATTTCATTTATCTTTTGATCTTCATTTTTAGTTTTTGAGGAAGAACCTTCTTCCTTGGCTTTCATTTTCCTTTCAGTGATTTCTGCCTTAACTTTAAGTTTAGCTGATGTTGACATATTGGCTTCAACTTATATGGCAATTGTTTGCATGTCTTCTAAGGTATGAGATGTTATTCCCCTAAGAATAACTGCAAAATTATCTTCAAATGCTTTAGAAAATCTAACTTTGGTTGTTGCTACTGATGGTTTGCAGTCAGGTGGCACTTTATGATAAGGTTTATTAAATATCTTTATGAAATCAACCACTGGCTCACCGGGGTTTATTTTCAGTTCTTCAAATTATGTGAGAAAATAAACATGATCCTTCTTAACCCCCCATTGATTCTTAAATATGGTAGTTAATTCATTTGAAGATCAGATAGAATTTGGTCTCAGTTGTCTAAAACAAATTATGACATTCCCTTCTAGTGATTGAACAAACAATATCATATACGCATTTTCATGTTCAATGTTCATGTTATCAGCAAAATCCAAGAAGGCAGCTAAATGGTATTCAGTAGACAAACCAGTTTCTCCATTAAACCTAGGTAGGTGTTTCAAATAACCATCAGGGAAATTATTGAGTATATTAGGAAGCTATAAAGCAGCATACCTAGCTTGAACAATAGGTTGAAAAACACCCATACTTGAATATGAAGATGAATCATTCGAAAATGTGGTAGAAGATGATGAATTTATAGGTGAAGATGGAGATGTAAAAGTAGGTGGAGGATTTCTTAAAGTTTTTAAAGGTGTTTTGATGACTAACTTATGGACCTTTGTTTCAACATCTTCTTTGTTTTCAAATAAAGGATTTGAATATACAGAAAAAATTTCCTCAGGTTGGGCAGAAGTAGATGGAAAAGTATAAACACTGGGAGAGATAAAATTAGTAGGTTTTAACTCGGGTAAATTTACATCCAATTCTTCTTTTGACTTAGGTGAATCTGAAGGTATTTCTAGAATTTGATATGATTCCAGTGAATGGACTGAAAGAGTTGACTACAAATCAACTCCTTTGGATAGTAATTCTAAAACCTTAGGTGTTAAGTCAACCAAATCGAAAGGAGATGGAATAGACCTAAAGGGACCATACACTGAATATCCTCAGGTTCTAGTGGTACAGAAAAAGGGGAAGAAGCTTCAAGTCTTCTTATAAAAGAGGCTTCTCTTACTAGTCTCTCTAGATCAGATAATGGAAAAACAATTTCAGAATCAGAATGATACTTGGTGTGTCTTGAAGGAACTAGTTTGGGTTTGTGAAGTTGCCAGGTGAAATATTTTAACCTACTAGTCCTTTATTCACCTTAAAGGAAAAGTTCTATCATTGCCCCAAGGAAAAATAATTCAATTTTCGTTCCCCGACAAAGGTTCCAATTTGACGTTGTCCTCTGAGATAATTCTAGGTTAATTAATTATGCCAGAGCATCTAAAATGTTTTGTTGTTCTAAAAAAAATTGGATGACCAATGTTATGATCAGATTAAGGCAGGTGTTTAAACCTTATTAATACTAAATATTAAGACAGGGCTGATCATTTACCTCTGAACAGTAATTTGATTTAAAATTGTATGGAAAGGAAGAAATGTAAGAGAGTATGATTTCCTAAATATTCAAACTAGATTTTTAATTAATCATAAGAAAACATGCAAGTAAACAATGCTTACAACCCAACAAAATATATTTAATCTTATGAAGATTCTTGAAAATTTATAAATGTGGAGGAGCTTATAAAGACAAATAGTCCAATAAACTAATCTCTAAAATAGATTATAACTTCAAAGGGGGTTTAAGATAGACTGATATTCAATTTTCTCTTACCCAATTTCCATCGAGCAAAGTGGGGAACCTGAATTGTTTTCCTAATGTTTATTTTAGGGATAAGGCTTTTACTTTTAGTCAACTCAAGAACTAATGCTCAGTTAACGCAATATTGAATGTGTAATATCGTGTTAGCGGTAGGGATAATAATGTATGATATTTTTTTTGGGTTATAAAATGTAAGAATACTTAATTTATTAAAATTATATATTGTATTATTTTTATACATGTAACTGTGCTTAATCATTTTGTGCACTTAAAGTGTCCATAGATACCTATAATATGTTGGTTTAATCATTCAAAGTTAATTGAACTATTTATCCTTAACAAATGCATTATCCATCTCCATATGGCATATATGAACCATTTGAAATCATGAATTATATATAATGTTTATCATTGTTTTAAATAGTCTTTACAAATATTTTATGGGTTTATTTATTTTAAGTAGGTTAGATATGTCATGATGGTGTTTCTAGGGGTGGATAATATTGAAGAGTATTATCCAATCCTCAGAGCTACTATTATTGGTATGTGTGAATTACTGGAAACTATGTTGCCTATGAGTGAAATAGTGAAATAGATTATAAAGAATGCATGGTCATCACGGTTTTCATAGTTTGTACAAATCATTTCATAGTTCCATCCATTTTAGCAAGATTATGTGCTAATAATGATGTTTTGAGGGGTTCAATAATGTTGATGTTATGAACATTGCACCCTAAAAATGATAAGAAACCAATAATTATAGTTTTCTTTGAGGGGGAAACCTCCTTTTACAATAAATACAATATATAAGATGATATTTGATGATCTTAATATTAAGTCTCCTTAGTATATATATATATAGGAAAAAAATTTGTAATTATATAAAGTGGTATAATGAAAGGCTCTAGCCTACATAGAACTATAACAATAGAAATGTAATCATTCAATATATAGGGATTAATAAGGGGTTTTAGTTTTAACATGAAACATATATAGGGATTAAAATGCCCGTCCCCATGAAATAAGTGTTGTCCTCAACACTAACAATCCATGGGTGTTTCTACATGAACAACTCATCTTCCCATATCACCTCTTCCACTAGTAGGTTCTTCCATTTGATGAGAAATCCGGTGATTACTTGATTTCACAATTTCTTAATCATTGTTTCAAATATTTTTCTGTTCTAGTATGATTTTACCACCTTCATTAATATATGGTAAATTTAAATATTTTGGACAAGGATCATGTCATTGGTTACCTTCTTTAAGCAAGGAACATGGAAGACTAGATATACATGTGAAGACTAAGGCAACTCCAATTTGTAAGCCATACTTTCAATCCTCTAAAACACCTTATAAAGGCCATAATACCTCACTACTAATTCATTATCCTTCTGATTTCACTTGAGGTAAATATGTTTATATGATTGTCGTCTCATAAATAACCAATCCCCCACTTCAAATTCCATTTCACTCAAATGTTAACTTGCTTATTGTTTCATCTTGCTTTGTGATATAACCAAATTTTCCTCCAATAGTTTGAGAACATATTGATGGTGTTGAAAGTCCACTAACACGGGGGATCTCCCCGATATAAAGCTCCAACTAGACCTCACATTGTTTGGAATAGGAGCCCCATCTGGGAATTCGACCTAGACACTGTTGTCCTCTAAGATAACTCTATGTTAATTAATCATGCTAGAGCGTCTAAAATGTTTTGTTATTTTAAAAAAAATTGGATGACCAATGTTATGAGAAGATTAAGGGAGGTGCTTAAACCTTATTAATACTAAATATTAAGACAGGGCCAATTCTTTACCTTTGAACATTAATTTGATTTAAAATTGTATGGAAAGGAAGAAATGTAAGAGAGTATGATTTCCTAAATATTCAAAATGACTTTTTAGTTAATCATAAGAAAGCATGCAAGTAAACAATGTTTACAGCCCAACAAAATATATTTAATCTTATGAAGATGGTTGACAATTTATAAATGTAGAGGAGCTTATAAAGACAAACAGTCCAATAAACTAATCTCTAAAATAGATTATAACTTCAAAGGGGGTTTAAGATAGACTGATATTCAGTTTTCTCTTACCCAATTTTCTTCATAAAAACTTAAATACATGTAGAGTAACAAAATGAAGTGAAAACATAAGACAAACTCACAAAGTGACAAGTTGTTTGAAGCAAATCCAGAATCCTTTCATTAATGTGAAGCAATTTTAGTCTGATACAATTCTGCTTTAGAAAACTCATCCAAGGGTTCAACCCTTAATACATCGAATTGCTACTTATTTATACAAAAATATTGGATTCTAGAAACATCTAACTATTTACAAAAATAGTACAAAAATGTAGGAGTGCTTAAACTGTTGAGGTTGTTAGCACTATCTTTGAGGAAATGGTTGATGACTTGACCCCCAAAATGTTGTCTTGTTGTCTGTCTATTGGAGATAAAACTTTTTACTCGATAGTATCACACAACTCATCCCATCTTTCATCATTCGGTATAGAAAGATTTATAAGCTTTCTATAAACTTCATCTACTTCAATATATTTCTCGAAAGTTGGTTTGTTGATGAAAATGGGCATGATTTCATGTTTGATAGTTAAATCAAACTCCAATGCTTCAATGCAATTTTTACCTATCACATGTCCTTTTATACCTGCAAATTTGGATGTATTTATTGCAATAGTGTAAAGCTTCTCATAGTAATATTCCAAGATAATTAATTTGTTATTGGGTGCTACCAACCCTGGCAATCCTCTTTGATTCAGCGAATTGAATTTAGTATGGAATCTTTGGACATAATTTTCCAGAGCTTGTCACTTAGTCTCCAACTAAGTCATTCAGTTCCTTTTCCTGCAATACCTTCTTGATCTCTACGATTGTCTCTGTCCTATCAGCAATTTGAATCTACTCCAACCCTACTCTAGTCTTTGAATTCAACACTTTGATCATAGATGTAGCTTCATATGGTTTTTTTCCCAGTGTTGTTCTGTCTTGTTCAATTGTTGTCTGGCACCTGTTAATTAACTCTTCTTGTTCAAAAATAATCTGAATGGATGGCCAAACCTCAGTTATGGCATGATTTATATCCACCCAAATTCTTTCCTTGGCTTGAGCCAAGGTTTGAGCCATCAGTCACTGATTTTCTAATTGATCTATCTTCTTGTAAAGTTGGTGAGATTTTTGCATCTCTTCAACAAAGAGGGTGTTAGTTTCAGTCTTCCCAGCCTTCCTCCAGTGATCAAATATGCTCTTACAAAGTGGTCTCAGAGTGTCAAGGTCAAATTTTGTCATTTCAGTGAGTCTTCAAGCAAAATTTGGTCACTAGGCATTAGGCCTAGGGTTTGCCCAAATGTCAGTCCATGTCATCATTCAGCTGAGCCTATCATCATTCATAGGTTTGTCATCGTCATTTCAGTGTCTAATGGGTCATTTTACACCGTGTTCATGCTTCAGTTGCACCTAGGCAAGGTCATTTCCCTCTCCTAGGGTTTTGAAGCCAATTTTTCTTGGGCGGCTAAATAATCAGCAAAACTCATATCCTGATGTTCATACACCTTCCCCTATCCTTAAAGTACCTTATCAAACACTTCCCATCCCTTAGATCCGCCAAATTCCTCATTTTTGCACAAACCCTAGTTTCTAGCTACAACCTGGCAATTTTCTAGGTTGGGCCTGTGTTTTGCCCTTTTGGACCCCTTCCCCTCACTCAATCTCTGAGATTCCACTTTTCCCTACTTCCTAACATCCCTCCCTACTCCCCAAAATTTCCCCAAGAATTTAGAAGCCCTATATCCCCTTCATTCCGCTTCATTTCGACAAAATTCCTTGTTTCACACATTGGGACAAGTTTCACTCAAATGATGTTTCTGAGCAATCAAAGATGAATTTTGGAAAACTGAGAGAGGTTATTGTCCAAAACATGCCAAAGAAGAAAAACCTTCTTCACTTTTTACACAGGTGTCATGGTTTGAGAGAGATGTCAAGAATTCCGTTGCCTCAGGAGAATCAAAGACACCTCTAAAGTGACCTTGGGAAAATCAAGTTTTCTCCTAGCTGGGTTGGCCAAATGATTTTCTTGATGGGTAAAATGATAACTAGACACAAAGAGATTTTCAATTAGCTATCATGAGCTGAATTTGGGGTTGAGGAAGGCATTCAAAAGTTGACTGCAACAACACTCTTCTTTCAGGCAGCCTCATTTGGCACTTTTTGACCAGTCTTGGGAGATTTGATTTTTAATAGGTCAAATCAACTCCAAATTGAAAAATTCCACTTTTTTTGGAAAGTAGACTCAAAGAACTTTCCAACAAGCTATCCTGCGCCCGATTCTGACACCGGGAAGGCCCTCAATCAAGGCTGTGAATGTGCGCTACCCGTTGAGAGGTGTGCTACCCGTTGAGAGGCTGCCCGCAGTGTTAATTTTGAACTGGCGCTACCCGTTGAGAGGTGCGCTACCCGTTGAGCTGTAAAAGCCAGAATCACCTCAAACTCACTCAAATATTCTTCAAATTTGCAAATTGGGTTGAGGTAGGCTCTATACATGTTGTTTGATGGGTTGATGATGGTTATGGGTCTACATGCTTGCGATTATGCCTCCAAGAATACAAGGAAAAAAGATATTTGTAACTGTTTGTCAATGTGGGCAGAATGTTAGGGTTTTATGTTTGTTTCAAGGTTTTTTGGTCCCATTTGATTCCCTCCCTTGTTCCCCCTTTTCTTCACAAAGTCATGCTTATGTCTCTGCCCTTATTATTTGCAAAGAAATGTAAATTTCCCCCCATGGCTTAATATGTAAACCCTATCCCTCCCCCAAGTCCAAAGAAGGTTGTCCGAGGCCCTCAAGAGGAAGAAGAAGACCAACCCACTCCGTATCTTGGCCGAGGCTTCTCTCACTCACCATGATCCTCATTAGCCTCTTCCTAGCAGCTAGCACAAGAAATTTTGAAAATTTTGAGGCATTTTTGACATTTTTGGGAAATTGACAGGTTTTGGCCTTTTAACGGGTAGCGCCCGTGCGCTACCCTACATGGGGGCAACTCAGAACGGGGAAAACTCAGCATTTTTGGAATTTTCATGCAAAGTTACACCTACCTATGGATGGACTTCAGATTTTATGGAGATTTGGGCTTCCAAAAGCTCAAAATACATGCAAATTTTGACTTTTTGCCCCTATTTTGAGTTGCAGAAAGCTGTCTTGGGAGAATTGAGTTTTGAGGGGTCAAATGAACTCCAAATTCAAAAATTCCAGTGGGGTTGGAAAATAGACTCGCAGACCTTTCCAATGAGCTATCTTGCACCTGATTTGGACACCGGGAAGGCCCTCAAACAGGCCTCTCAATGTGCGCTACCCGTCAAGGAAAATTGCCTGTTTTGACCAGTTCGGCCAGAAAAGTACGGTTTTGACTTGGGTTACCTTTTTGGGCATGTAAATCATGGATTTTTATGTAACTTTCATGGCTCTAAGATAATTTTACTCTCCTTTATCACTTCTAGAAGATTCTTGAATGTAAATGGTAAAAATTTAATGCATGGATAGGTTTCCTAAGTTTTAGAGGCAATTTGTTTTGATTGCCTATTATCTAGTGCTTAGTTTAGAATTGGTTGAAACAGCTCCTAGAAGGATGAGCTCGACCCCTAGAGGCAAGGGAAGAGGTTGGCTTGCCTATATTATGTATTTTCTCAATCATTTTCAGGGTTGGAGAGGTTGGACTCTTGAGGGAGAAGCTCCTATTGTATATTCTACTTGTATCTCTGCAATTTGAGGAAAAGGAAGACCAGGGTTTTGCAGACATCATTGGGATTCTTGTGGACTATTGTGTTGATGGTGTGTTCTCTTATTGTAATTGTAAGTGTGTTTATGTGTTCCATCTCTTTCTTTACTGCAGCTTATTAAACAAATGAAGTGATAAAGTTTGAATTCATGCTTGCCATGCTCAGCTTTCAAATTTGTTTAATGTTTATGTTTTCCACTGTCTAGAGAGGATTCAAAGTCATTGTTTGCCCTCTTTAGCTTCTCCTTTTCCTTCCTTGATCATCCATCTCAGCTAAAGGCATCAGCACAGACTCCTACCTTGCCCCAAAGACCCAGCTGCAGAAACTGTGTCAAATCCCCGCACCCTAAAATTGCAGATCCTCAATTTGCCACCAAAAAACCCCAAAAACTTTAAATCAACCCTCCTTATCAGTTTACTAGCCTAATATCAGTGTTCCTAATTGGGTTAGCTCATCCTATTGAAAGATCTACCGAGTTTGACTGGAGAGAGCCTTCTCATACCCCGTAGGGCTAGCTACGAGGTGAAATGGTTTGATGTTGCCTTGAAGGTTTACCTTCCTCAGCCTAGGGTGAAATCTCAAGCGCTAACAGAGGGTATCATTTTTTATTTTATGTGCTTATAGGTTATTTAGATTATGCTGGGGCTTATCGTCTTCTCGTCTCTGAAGAGACAGGACCTGCACAACTTTATTCAAATCATTTGGTGATGATGTAGAATTCCCTGTTGTCCCTGCAACTATAATTGGTATGGTTGTTACTGGAGCTATAGTCAATTGTACAACCTCTTCTTTTTCCTTAAGTAGCTTCTCTCTCTGTTCCTCCATCTCCTTTATCTATATATTTTTCTCAATGATCAATTTGAGCATGTCTTCTTTATGCTGCTCACTTTCTTCAATCTCTTTTGTTTGTGGATATTCTGTAGAAGGTAACTTCAGTTGTTTCCTGAGTGCTGTTATGTATGCATTCTTTTTCTTGATGATCTCCTCCATTGCTTTGACATCACTAGGATCATAACCCAGCTTGATCACCAAATATTCCAATGTTTTGATTTTGGTGTCCTTTGCTAATGAACAAATTTTCTCCAGTTTTAATTATGTCTGGACATTTGTGAGAGATGTCCTTAACTTTGAAATTTCTATATTAGTATTTGTCATAGTGGAGAAAATCATTTCTCCAGATTGTCTATGCATATCCATTTGATCAATGGGATGCATTTTCTTTGCATCAAATGAGAATATAGTCTTCTTATAATCTACAGGAGTTTTTGGAGATGGTACTTGAGCTTGTAAGAATTCCATTTGCATCCTTCCTTTCTCACTATCAAATGTTGTTAATAACCTGTGTTGGGAGGTAGAAATCTTCTTCCAAAACTAAGCATAGGTGCTAGCTTTGAGTGTTTCATTTTTCTTCTTAATTTGCAAAAATTTACTGAAGATATTGGGATCATCATGTTCGCCCAATTCTGTTGACTGTGATTTTTCTTAAGGATTCTGTGAGGCCAAAGAGGATGGGGTGTGAGGGAGGTGTTCCTCTGACCCTGTGGAAAAATATAAACCATTCATAACAATAGTTTGATGTTCTTCCACATTCTTAATGGTGACATCTTTGAGATGTGTCCTCTCCTTTTTCTGTTGAATAATGAATTCTTGTGCACTTATTTCTATACAGGTTGGAGATGAAGTTTCTTCTCTTTGCCTTTTTCCCTGTTTATCTTGAGGTACTGGAGTGTGGAGGGTAGTTGTAGACAGAATCTTTTCTTTTGCTTCTTGTAGTGTGTATTTTTCTCCCACTAGCCTTGATTCATAAACTTCTCAATCTTTGGTCTGGGGGTATGATTATAAGGTGTGGTTTTAAGTTCCACCCTTAAATTAGAAATAATGATGAATGGATCATATTACCAGGTGAAACTAGGCTGAAAGTTGAATTTATTGAGGATTGAATCTGCCTCATCTCCTGATGTTCTGGTATTGCATATGAATGGTCCTACTTGAGTCTTGATCTTGAATTGTGATTTTCGTTTAGCTGAGACACACTGGATTTCATCCATATTGATCATCTGGCTTATATATTCCAGAGAGAAAATCTTCATTGGAACATATTTAGGCAACTTGTAGGGAGCCAGCTCACATCCATATACCCTTATCTCTGTATAATTCTGGTATAAATACGAGTCTCCAGTCTTTGTCTGCTCACTCAAGTGCAAAACCCTTTTAATTTCTGAAATGATCCTTGCTCACTCTAACTACTAAGAAGCCTTGCAACTGTATGAACAAAATATGAAGTCTGCAAACTTGAAATCTGATGAGTTTTTCCTGACTAATGAATTCCATTGTATGATTGATTGGTTGATGCCTAATCATCTTGCTTATGTAAAGTTATTGGAAACTTATCTCCCTGCTGAAAAAAGAAACATATAGACTAATACAGATGCATAATTAAACATTAATTCTGTAGTAATCTTAATCATTTGTTCATGGATATTATCAGCTAGAAATTGGCTAAAATTGAACATGAATGTTGGCCTGCGTTCATTGGAGAAAATAGATAGAAAGCCTAGAATAGGCTCATCTACCCACTGGTATGATGGATACCCTAAAAGATAAGAAACTAAGGCAATTATATGTTTGGCTTTCTCTAGGAACATAGAAGTTGGATAAGGGGGATTTTTCTTAGGAAGCTGAGAGTCTTCTCGAAGGAAAATCTCGAAAATGAGGGCTCTTTGAGGAAAGGTGAGCTTATGATACAAGTCCATAAGAATAGTTGCATAAAAATGGCTAAAGGAGTCATTTTGAGGAATCATCAACATCAAGTTTATGGTTTCAGGTATAATTGAGATTAGAATGTCTCCATTCTAGGCCACAATCGTTCTTTGCAGTGGATTGTATCTAGCTTGACACCACATGACCAGATCAAGGAAATAATGTGTTTGTAGAAAAATGAACATAGGTAACAGGGATTCCCAAATATTAATGTCATTTTTATGGTCTAGGTAATTTTTATTTAACCAGTGATGTAATTTGAACAGGTCGAATTCACACTCGGTGTTGGCAATATTAAAGTATTGGTCTGCCAATGGCATGTGCTCTAGGTCTAGGGTAGCAGAAGTCTTAAGTTTATCCTTGCTCTTTGATTTATTGCTAGAAGAATGGGCTTTTCCCTTTAGTGCCATGACTAGGGAGTTTGAGAAGGAAAATTATATCAGAGTACAGAGATTTGGCTTGAATAGATACATGGATAAGTAATTAATCTTTGTTAAGGGTATCTCGACTCTGAATTGCTAAAATTAACAGGTGTTGGCAATAGAGGTTACGAAAGCTTAAAATAGTACCTGCATTTAAAAATAGTAACAGAGTAGTTGGAGAGTCACGCGAGATGATTTAAGGTGATTTTATAGACTTTGATCGATTACCATTACAATTGGAACCGTTACCGAATGGGATATAGGTGTATTAATGAGCAATGGGAATATGGTAATGGATAAGTGTATAACGGGAAAATGGTAACGGAAATAGGACGTGAGTGAATGATAGATTGAAAAGTGGCGCGATGTGATTAGCGAAAGGAAATATGTTGGAGGTGACATAGTGACCTTTGGCGAAAGCGGAGGAGCGATAGGTAGATTTCAGAGAGGGGCGATGGTAAGTGATTTTGGATGAGGGGGGTGCAAAGTCATGAGGGAGTGCCATGTTCCGTGGGGCCCAGAAAAAGAATACCGCTTTTCGAACCCCCCCCCCCGGGGCGTTAACGGGAAATGGGATGAGGGGGTGCGAATTGGTTTCCCCATCATTGATTTGGGCGGGGAAAATCATGGTTGTTGAAAAGTGTTCTTTTGATATCACAAGTCGACAAAACATCAAATCATCTCCCGAAATTATAATAAAAATCAAGTCTAATGCTTATTGCATCTCGCTAATCACATTTAAATGACATTATTAGTTCGTAATTTAACCAAAATAAATCTATCAAAGCATAATTTAAATCCCTAGGGGTGCATTTGATCTAGCATGACCTCTTTTATTTCCTAAAGTAACTCTTAACCCTATTCTAGTGCATAATGCAATTGACCAAGCTTAAAAGCTTTGGTCGCCTTTTTCTCTAATATATCCTATGTTCTAATTTCAACCAAGATTAAACAATTTGGTTGAATTATTTCCTAATCTAAGAACATAAATTTAAACATGTTTGATCATGATTATACTATATGATTCAAACAGGAATTATTTCAAGTGGCATTTGAGATTTCTCACTTGTACATTTGTTATTCTTTTCATGGGCCTCTTTTCATGTATTTTTTTAACAATTTTCATATTTTCATTCTTTTATTGTATTTTTTTTTCTTTCTATTTTTATACCCTCTTTTATTTATATCTAACTTATCAAAACTATTTATGTTACAATAGACACCATTATATTTATCTTAAATATTTTCCTTGCATGTAATTATCAACATAAGAGACTATGCACATAACTTTGTGATAAGAAAGTGAATTAACTTTATGAAACACCAATTGCAATACATACAAATCACTTTCACGGATGGGAAAAGAGAGCGTGAGACATTAGAAGGAAAGTAATAGTATTATCCTAATAAAGGCACATGATCATAGAAATAATTGTTAATTAACCTGTGAAATATTTCACAAAGTAACAACGATCAAGAAAGCAAGTAACAATGCACGTTCAACAAGATATATACCAAATCCAATGAAATACTTCATTTTCTTTAGTATGTATGAACACAAACATATATCGTAAACATTAAAAGGATAGTCTCACAATATCCACGTTACGTGCATAAAAGTTTGTCAGCTCTAAGAGCTTCAAGATATCATGTGAAAGTTCTATGTACACAATTACAATGACGCAACACTAGCCCCAATAGTAGAACATTAAGCCACCACTTACTCCTCCAAAGAATAATCTTTTCTCCTATGCCAAGCTAGAGAAGCCAAGGTGAAAGTCCTTTTATTTAGTTACGAGGGTTTATTTATAAAAAATTATGTTACCATTCACCTCCCATGTGACTCTTGACCTCCGTCATGACTCTTGAGCTCCTACATGACTCTTAGACTTCCTAGTGACTCTTCACATTCCATGTGTGACCCTTGGGCTTCCACACATTTTTATATTTTCTTATTTTCAAAATTACATAATTACATTCCACCAATAATTAGGAAATATACATGGAGAAAAATAAGTCTCTTGTATTCACAATTTGAGAGGCTACAATTTAGCGATTATGACATGAAACTTCATTGTGATGTGTCGATCCCAAGTTCTTCTCTTTGCTGCTATGTCTCCAACTCTTCATGATTGATTTGAGATTTGCTTCATCTTCACCCTCCAAAGGGTCTAGATGAGTATCATAACCTTCTAATCCAACATGAATTGCCATCTTCGTATCATAGTCCAAGGTTCCTTTACTACTGCATGATGGCACCTTTGTGTCTTATCTCCACAAGTTCCCTTTTGTAACTCCTTCTTAATGAACTCCTTGAACATTTTCTGCCATGATAAGATGATAGTATCTGCAAATGAAACTCATTCATGGCAAGATAATATCAATCCCAAAATGACATATTCTACCTTGGTTTTCTCATGCAAGATGCCAACTAATATGGGATAGTACATAATGATTGAAGAGAACACTCCAAGTATTGTGCATGTTGCTACTACAAGGGTCGAGGGATGACCCTACTATCCACTGGTATTGCACAATGTGTAATGAGGGGAAGTATTTTTAAGTCTTTTTGCAGAGGGAAAGTCTGAGAGACAAGGGTGGCAGGCTTGCTCACTGAGGATGTGCAATGCGCAATGATAAAGAATGAGTCTCTTGGTATTGCACAGGTTTCCATTGCAAGGGGCTAAAGGAGACATCGCTATCAGCTAGGAGTGCTCAATTCACAACACAAGGCAAGGTTGATCAAGGCTTTGCGCAGTGGGTAAGCCTAGGCAGCAATAGTTGAGTGACTATGCTCTAGGGATGCACAATGTGCAATGTGAAGGGAGTTGTCCTTAAGATGGGTGCAGAGGGAAAGTGTAAGCAGCAAGAGGCTCATAATTGATGCTTGCAAGTGCACAATGCGCTCGTCAATTGGATGAAGGTTAAAGGCTTTCATAACTTACACATGATGTGAGGACAAGGATGAACTACAAAAATAACTAAGTATGAGATTAGTAGGGCGCGCGCGAGAGAGAGAGAGTAAGAGCATACAAATGGTCCTAAACATGATCACACACACACATACACAATCAAACAGATGACAAGAATATGCACAATACCCAAAACAATCATGTATACATTGAATCAACAACAAAATGATAGTTATCTCCAAGTGTGGCAGTTAAGATGCAAGTCTTTAAGACGCAAGTGTCAACTGCAATGAGAAAGTGTGTTATGCCATGGGAGTGTGTCCAGCGCATGTTCTTGTGATAGATAGGATCAACTAATGTTAGAAAGCTTGTTGTGTGCTGGAGCAGTTTGTAGAATGTGTAGCAAGGCGTTCTTAACAAGATATGTGAAAGCAAGTGAAGGTGACACATGCAAGAGTAAAAGAAACACATGTGAAGGCAAAAGAAAGCAAAAGTGACAGATGTTAAAGCAAAAGAGACAATTGAGAAACTCACTCGAATGATGACACACTTGAAAACCACGAGTGATAGAATGCTCCTTGTGCTCCAAAAGTGCACATACATCAAAATCAAAAGATGAATGTGAGATGTTCTTTGGGTTGGAATCTTTATGTAGGGAGAGCATACATGAAATTAGGGTTGGAGTTTGAGAGTGCATTTAGTGCAAGTTAGGAAACTAGGTGTGAAGAGTGATTTTATTTCCGTTACAATGTGAGACAGTACTAACTTGAAGAAGTGTGCTCTCACTATCAATAAGGAGTGTGCACTGACTGCCAACAAGGAGTGTGCAATCACTGTCTACAGAGGATTCTATAATATCACTAGGAATTGCACTATCACTGTCAGAGGGAATTGTGTAATCATTATTGGCAAGGACCATGTAATCTCTGACACTATGAAGTGTGCTTAGCCTATCTTGGAAAGTATGATCGTGAAGGCATCAAGAGTTGGGCATGTGAAAGCAAGTACTTCAACACTTAGGATTTCTAAAGGAAGACCTGAACACTTAGACAACATGACCGAGCATGACATTAATAGCTTGAAACAAAATACGACAAGATTGTAAAGAGGCTCCAAAATTTGAAGGTAGGAAAAATTTTGGAGGGGGTTGTAGCAGCTCAAACACTTGGCGATTCACTGGAATAACCTTAGCTTCTATATTTAAGTTTATCTTTATACACAGGGTCTAGATTTCGGGAAGTATTGTATCATCCTGTAGATCATCATATCTTCCTTACTTAGCCCAATTATAGATGTAGTCTCAATTGTTCTTCTTGTCAACTTAACACACTCATAGAACTAGTCAAACTTCAGTAGTTTCAATCAGGGGATATGAGTGTAAATTGTGAGTTTAACATGCTCAGAGGTTTAGTATTATATCTGTATTTCTCCGCTACTAGTGAGCCTATTCAGTACCTCAACAGAGTCACTTCAAGGAATCACAAGTATTGCTTCACAACCAGCAGACATGTTCAGTACCCTAGCGAAGTTGCTTTATTCACCTCTCTGCGCAATAATCCTTTCTCTTCTTTCACCCTTTGTTTATTTTATTACTTTTTGATCATTGGAATTTTATCAATGTTTATTTCTCCAAGGGAGGAAGAGGGATCTCGACTTATTTTATGAGAAAGATATGGTGTTCCTTGTTTTGCATAGATTCTCATATATACACCTCTGAAATTAGTTTGTTTGCTTAATTTTTCTCCTTTCCCTTCTCTACTTCACTGAGTTGACACGTTAGAAACCAATCCATACAAGTACGATCTCAAGGGACAGAGGTCCTATAATGGATGTAGGCATCATAGATCCATTAAGTCTTTCCATTTGGAATGATTCGTATTCTTCGTGAGAGAATCATGGACTACTAAAGGGGATGCGGGGAACAAAACTCAAATGGGAATGGGAATGCAAGAAAAGTGTTGTAATGCAATGTAAAAGTAACTAGAAATACAAATAAGAAAAAGAACATAACTATACCTAAATCATAATCATAATCTATCTAAAGTAGAAGGTTAGGATCAAGTGAAATCAAATTTCCAATGAAGCCACGAGAGCTACTCTCAACCTGCAAACACAAAGATGTAAACAAATAGTACAAGCATGAAATAATGTGTAAAAGAAAAAAGATTTACATGAATAGATTACACATGGTAAAGAAGGTCACACCTACAAAGAAAAGAGTTAACCATAAAACAATGTGTGAAAATTCCTACACTCAAGGAACCCCTACTGCAGCAAAACTGAATTTACTTCTCCTACTTGATTTTAATATACATTATCAAGTTATTTTCTGAACACTGAAGTAGATTACTTATGCAACGTACACTACTTTAAATTTGATTACATGAAACAGAAAACTGAGCAAAGAACAAGATACATAGGACATAGATATTTTTGGACAAAATAGTCCCTGGAAAAACCTGATGCGGGAAAATTGGCACAACAGCTCTGAGGCTTTTCTATTATTAAGCAGTAATTCTGAATACAATGTTGGATGCCCTCCCAATAATCCAGTGATAGAGAAAATATAATGGAGGAAAATTGAGTCAGTTTACCTCACTTCACCTAGCAGATTATGTTTGATGCGGCAGTAGAACTAGATAACCCCGGCTATCTCTGCATTAGCCCCGCCTAGGCCCTGTGTCAGCTTCTGCGTTATCTCTTCTACCTCTAGAACTTCTGCGTCAACCTCCATGACTGTTTCGAAAGTTCCTCGATAGTTTTTGGCTTTCTGCGTGAGGGCAGCCTCACTTCTACGCTGCCCCTTCTGGCTTTGTGTCAGGCTTGCGTGGTTCCAAATTGGCCCAGTGTCTGGCCTTCTAGCTATTGCGCTGCCTCCACTAGTGGCTCTCTGCCTCTTTGCTCAATATTCCTGAACTATCCCTGCCCCTCTGCTGCAGAATGATCACCTAGCTTGAATTTCTCAGCTTCCTAGCCCCAGAAATTGAACTCCAGATCAACTCGTTCTCTCTTTGTGTCTTTCTAAATGAACCCCAACCCTCCTTCTTATACTTTTCACGTTGAGATTTCAATGACTGAGATTAAGTCTCTAATCAACAACTAAGATTAAAACTTGACTTGATCCACTTTCTAGAACATTCTCACCCATATTTTGATTAATACCCATTAATACTTTAATTTTCCTAAGTTTAGACTTAGGAACCCCATTCAAAATATTAATTATTTTAATAAAATATAATCCGGGTAGAATTTCACCAAACGGTTTATGATTTATTTAGAACTCATGTGCCTTAGCCTCGCCACCAATTTTCATTTCTAGATCACATATGATGCTACCAAAAACTAACAATCCCTCTTAGCGAGGAATGTGTTTTATCAACAATGTGCAACTGCATGTTGCTCTATCTCTAAAGCATCTCCTTTCCGCACTGTTTCTGCCAATAAGACTGTGTTGTTGTTGCTACTATATTGTTGCCCATGACACTTCCACTGCCACTGTTGCATCTGTACTACAACTCCCTCTACATCTGTTGCTAACACTGCCACTGCTAGCTTTGCACTGCATCATTTTCCTATTGTTGCTGCTCAGCAACGGAAAAACATCCAAAATTTCTAAACTAATTGTGTTCAGCATAATACCATGTGAATGTTGGAATCTGACTGTTACTAGTCTCTGACCCTCTGAATCTTCTGCGTTGTTGTTGACTTCTCCATTGTGCCACATGCACTGCTGCCAACCTTGCTCTGTGTTGATCAGTCTTTGATCTCAGTTTACTGCATATGTCTCTCCAATCAACCCACTATATCATCTGACACTAAGTCTATCTCGCTACTGCTGAATCTTGGGCTCCTGTAGCAAGGAATTGATCCAAGAGGTGGACTCCTCAAGGATCCTGCCCGTAGTCTTCCCAACTACAGTTCTATATCACCCCATTTCCCACCTGGAGATGCATGGGCAGTCATGGAAAGCTCATCTTCGTCAGTTTTTGTTGGAGCAACCTTAGGATCATGTTTCTCATCCTTATCCTTTTGCCTCAAATGACATTGGGATGCAAAGTGGCCCATATCGCCACATATGAAACATTTCACCTTCAAAAGGTCCTTCTTTCGCTTCTACTTTTGTTGTCCCTTTGATGTTAGAGTTGCATTCTCCTCCTCCTCCTTGGTCATTGTGCCACTCCCACTGCTTCCATTGAGGTTGACCTTAACCAAATCCCTTCTTAGTTCTTCCTGTTGAAGAGCTTCCCACATCTCCTCCCACGTAGGTAGTCTTTCCCTGCCCAATATACTTTGGACGAAGACTTGCCATTCATCGAAGACTCCATTCAGGGATTTCCTTACCATCACGATAGACTGGGGATTATATCCCACTGCAGCAAGCTGGTCTTTGGTGTCCTGTGCTGGGTAGCGGATCCCTCGTGCAACGGTTTTGGGGCTTAAGGTCCACAGTTTTGTGTAATGGTATGGTAAAAGCTCCGCGAAGTGCGCGGAGCACGAAATGTAAGGAGTCAAGTCAAAGGGTTTTCCGCCTGAAAATAATGTAAAATAATAGAAAGGGAGTCGGCCTGCCCATGGTCCGCGGACCATGGGAATGTATAAATAGAGCGAGGCTCTAAGGTTAGAAGTTAGTCTTATTTTTGGATCTTGAATGTATGGGTTTATGAAGGTAAGAGCAAATCTGAGTCTGTAAGTCCGAGTCAGTTGGATAGTAGTGAAATAGGCTCTACAGCTGTGTGCGCAGAGGCCTGGTAGAGTCCACAGTTGTGTGTGTGGACCCATGCAGCTGAGTGCGCAAGGCAAGAAGAGGATTGTACTGAAGTGAGGATATTAATAAAGCTAATTTGATTCTGAGATATTGCGGATCTGTTATCATTTTGGTTTATGCATCGGTTATGATCTTTGGTTTATGTTTATGTTCTGAATTTATGTGAATCTATAATCTTGTTGGGTACGCGCACTGGTTAACGTTGTTAAATATTTTCTTAAATACCCTAAGAAATAGATCTGATCTATAACAAACTCATTAAAAGGTTAAAAGAGTGCTCGGTTCCAGATCTGTGCGAAGGAACAGAGTGGCGCGAAGCCGCAAGTTTAATCACGAACCTCCCAAGTTCTCATCAAGACATCCCTACGGTGTGGAAACTTGGTTCCAGCACCCCCCCCCTTCTACCTTAGGTGAGACCTCAGTCCACGCTCCACGGACTGTTGCCGAAAGGACTGGGAGTGCGGGTTTTGTTTGGCTAAGTAACTCTTCCGAACCTGGGTCAAGCCCCAATAAACCAACATCCTAAAAACATTGAAGATAGGAGTTAGCCCCTTCTCCCTTATGCATCAATGTCTACAACAAGTTTTGTTCTAGGTACATCTTCCACTGTTTGGAAGAGCCTTCATACAGTGAAGACAAAGATTCCCACATTTCTTGGGTTGTATCTTTGCCCTGCAAGTGTGAGACCATATGATCTTGAACTCCATCGAGTATGAACCTCTTCACCTTTCCCTGCTCGGCCTTTTACTTCTTATTCTAATCATTGTCCACGGGAACAACGACAACACTCTTAGTGTAAGCTTCAAGATTGTACTCCTCCAGAACATCGAAGATTCTGGTCTACCATATGACATAGTTGGAAGCTCCTTCCAACCTGTCCTGATCTCTGATCCCATGTGATGCCATCTCACCCAAACTGTCAAATTGACTCCTCTAATCAATGCTCAGCACTAATATGTTGTCCGGCAAGTGAAGAATCTAGACATTTGGTGAGAAAAGTCATCTAAGGAGAAAATTTCCCTTCTATGTGTCTTCGCTCTTTTCTGATGGATTTCTGCCCTCGCAAAAACTGCATCCTTCAAGCACTGCGCTGAGGCACTGCATCCCTCCCTCTCCCTCTGCAAGCTCACAAACTAGAAATCTTACCTCTCTATTGACTCTTGCAAAGAGAGATTTCCTCGAATTCTCTGCTTTCCTGGCAAGGACTGCATAATCCCTTCAAGGGGATTTGAATTGCTACCAAATGCAGTTGTTGGCCTCTCTTCTCAATGCTGGATCTACTCTTCCTACTTCAAAATAAATGCTTTGATACCAAGTGAAAATTCTTACACTCAGGGAACACCTACTGCAGCAAAATTGAATTTACTTCTCCTACTTGATTTTAATATACATTATCAAGTTTTTCTGAATATTGAAGTAGATTACTTCTACAACCTACACTACTTTAAATTTTATTTCATGAAACAAAATACTGAGAAAAGAACAAGATACATAGGACACAGTTATTTTTCGACAAAATAGTCCCTAGAAAAACTCAATGCAGGAAAATCGGTGCAACAACTCTGATGGTTTTCTATTATTAAGGAGTAATTCTGAATACAATTTTGGATGCCCTCCCGACAATCCAGTGACAGAGAAAATATAATGGAGGAAAACTGAGTGAGTTTACCTCACTTCACCCGGCAAATTCCGGCTGATCTGGCAATAGAACTAGCTAACCCCGACTATCTTTGTGTTGGCCCTACGTCATCCTTATAAGCTCTGCATCAGCTTCTGCACTGTCTCTTCTACCTATGGAACTTTTGTGTCAACCTCCCCAGTTGTTACGACAGTTTCTGGCTTTCTGCGTGAGGAAAGCCTCACTTCTACGCTGGCTCTGCGGCCTGCGTAGTCCCAACTTGGCCCAGCGTCAATCCTTCTAGCTATTGTGTTGCCTCCACTAGTGGCTCTCCGCCTCTATGCCCAGTATTATCAAACTATGTTTACCCCTCTGCTGTAGAATGATCACCTAGTTTCAATTTCTCAGCTTGCTTGCCCCATAAATCGAACTCCAAATCAATTCGTTCTCTCTTTGTGTCTTTCTAAATGAACCCCAACTATCCTTATACCTTTCTCATTGAGACTTCAACAACCGAGATTAAGTCTCTAATCAACGGCTAAGGTTAAAACTTGACTTGATCCTCTTTCTAAAACATTCTCACCCATATTTTGATTAATACCCATTAATACTTTAATTTTCCTAAGTTTAGACTTAGGAACCCCATTAAAAATATTAATTATTTTAATAAAATACAATCCGGGTGTAATTTCACCAAACGATCTATGGGTTCTTTAGAACTCATGTGCCTTAGCCTCTCCACCAATTTTCATGGCTAGATAACATCTGATGCTTCAAAAAACTAACACAATGTTCTAGCCAGGCCACAACTCTATCCCGATAAAAACAATGATGACCATGAACACCCTAAAAACCTCTCACATGTGTGTCATCCACATCTTCATTCATAGGAAGCTCAAGATAAAATTGAAACTTTTTATTAGGAGTAGAGCTCGCCACATGAGACTCTTCCAACCAATCATCAATTCTATCATGAAATTCAAAATGATAAACATGAGAGGCCTAAAAATCATTTAAAGATGAGAATTTGTTAGATGAAGGAGCACCAGAGAAATTATCTCATGAAAAATACATAATATGATCTCATTCAGGGATCTTGTCAAAATCGTGAGGACCTGACATAACCATCAATCGAAGCTAAAGTGCCTCACCCTCTTGACAAGCCTCTGAACTCTCAAATGATGGATCATTGAATTTTGGTGGTTTAAAAAAATTAATAGGAGTGTAAAAACAACTATCACTAGGTTTAATAATGAACACATTTTCAACACCACTAACTTGATCGAATTCGGCATTTAGCTCATGAGATGTTTTATGAATAAAAGATTTGGATGAATCAAATGGAGGACTTCCTTAAACATTCCAAGTTGCAATTCCTTCCTCCTCACCTATTAAAGATGTGTGATTAAACAAATCATATAAAATGGATTCAACCTTCTAATCTTCTAATCGTGAAACAAAACCATGATGTACCTCACAGGAATCAAGGCCAACAAGATAGAGATCTAAACAATTTAGAGAAATTGTTGGTGTAAAATACTCAATGAACACATCAAGGTACAATGAATAATGTGTTGAAGATGAAGGAAGGTGAAAAGACCGATATGGAGAAACATCAATTGCAACTAAATCATATTCTAAACTCAAATCTTGCACATTATTATCAACTTTAGAAAAAAGGCATCATCATGCATGTTATGTTGTATAGAGTCATTTTAACATCCACCGTCACCCAAGAAAATGCCTTGGTCATGGCAGGGAGGCGAAAGTGAGAGCATTTCATGGGAAGATGGAGGATTGATTGAATCAATAGAACTCTCATTAACATGGAAATCAAAGGATGGTATACCAATATGATTATCGAATCGAGTTTGCTCCACCTCAACATATTTTATTTGAAATTTTGAATCAAGACAACTTTGCCCATTTCCATGCAAAATTTCCACATTACTCAATTCATTATCAACAGATATTTGCATGTAAGTACAAGATTCAATTTCATTTGATACCGAAGATAAAGGAGGATAAGGAAAATCATGGGGAACCATTTCCACCTTTGAAATTTGTTCTTTTATTTGACTTGTACCCAAAAAAAAAGTAGGCATAATGAAATTAGGGAATGGAATACTTGTATCTTCTAGTTTATGACTATCAACATTCATTTCAGATTTAGATTCCCTCTTAGAAAGGCCAACTAGACATGGAAAATTTCTTATTAAAGGACACCAACCATTATCCTTCTCATGAATCCTATAGCAGATGTTAAGAAATATTTTGCAAAAATCATTCGTTGATTCATTTGGCCTCCTTCTGAGTTCATCAGTTTCCTTACATAAATCCTTAGATGTAGACTCTTGAAAAGTAGATATAAACTCATCTATGAACTGCTTAAAAAAATGAATAGAATCACATGACAAGGTATCACACCATGACTTGACATGACCTTGAAAGGTGAAACAAAAAAGTATACATAGGACATTGTCATCATGAAAATCATTATCAGCACAAATATCAAGAAATCGTAAGATATTATCATATGCATATATTTCCCCTTCACCATCAAATTCCTAAAGGAGGTTATACTAGACTAGAGTCATTGACTTCCCAAGTGAAGAGTGGGAATAAGGATATGTTGACGGTGCTAGACCTGCCAACATTCAGGGGATCTCCCCGATATGAAATCCCAACTAGACCTCACACCATTTGGAGTAGGATTCCCAACAGTGGATCGTAATGTTATGCCTTGACTGCGAAAACACGCAGAGTGAAGTATGGTAACTTTGGGTGAGAGAAAGTGTGTGACCCTACGGAAATCCAAGTGTCATGCATGAAGGTTCTAGCACACAAAGGGAAAAGAAAGTCTGCCCCTTGGAAGCCTGTAATAATACGCAGTTTCAAAGGAACACACGAGCGTAATGAAATCACAAGCTAAGATGTGGAATAGTCCACAAGTTAAAGTGATGAGTTAATACAACAACACACATTCAACAAGATTCATACAAATGAAAATGAAATAGTTCATAAGTGTTAGGGTCCAACCCTAACCCCTTTATCTATGTAATAAGCCCAATGGGCTGAGTCATAGTCATAGCTAGTTAGAGAGTAAATAAATCCAGCATTAATAATTGTAAGTGGTTGACCCGCATTAGAGAAAAGGAACCATAGTTAGTTGTAAACGGGCCATAGTTAGTAAATAAAGTGGTTAACTCGTGTTATGCAAGGGACCACTAGTAGTTAGGGTTTTGGATATCATTTAGCTATAAATAGTCTTAGTTAGTAAAGGAAAGATCATCGAGTCTTATTGTAATTGAGCTATGCTCTACTGGAGGTTTCCCCCTCGAAGAGGCAAGTGAACATCGAATCTATTTCTGAATAATAAAATACTTGTTGTTTTTCTCATTTTATTTTGTATTATGGGCTATATTTCTTCGCATTTATGGTATTCTGAAATTTATCATAGGTCAATAGCATAACATTAAGCATAAGTGTCAGTTAAGTAACATACCTTGCAAATACAACAAGAATAATCCTACTATATTCAAAACATATGCATGAAAGTGTGTCGGTTGTGCATTTATTATAAGTGAAACTTCCATTCATACATACACCATTGACGGACCAGTAGCTCCAATAGTGGAACATTAAAGTCAAGAACACATGCTCCTTCAAAGAATTATACTCGCTCTACGCTACGGAGAATCCAAGATTCTTCACAATACTCCCAAGCTCCTTCTAAGCCTAAGCCTAGCCAAAAGCTTGGCTCTGAAAAGCCCTTTACATGAGTTATGAGGTTCTATTTATAAAAAGAGGGGGTGACATTTCAACTTCCCTTTGTGACCTTTGGACTACCCTCATAACTCTTCGTCTTCTTTTCAAAATTACTCATTACATTACATCATGACTGTTCTTATTCCAATATTGACACTTGGAATTTCAGTTACAACATAATTACAAATAATATTACATTTTACACTTGTACCCATATAAGACAAAATAGGGTAGAGACAACTTGAAAACCTAACAAGACACAACAATATGATGCTTGAGTTTGGGAGAACTCTAGCTCAGCAACCTCCATTTGTTACTTCTCGGTCACATATTGGTGCCAAGCTTGGTACTATGGGACGATGTCCCCAAACAGTGTGATGGTGTCTGGATGGAACCGAACTCTAGCCTCCATGGCATCTAGGTACAATGTCTTGGAACCAATTTCAAGTTCATTATGAAGCATGAGAAACATTGTGCCAATTTGGAAAGGACCAACGATGTAAATTTTCATGTTCCGTATGTTCAACTCCGAATCTTCCTTGGTGGAAATTTGTCTCAAATACTCCAAGTACTCTTTGATCTCCTGTCGGACTTGGTTCTTGGGTTAGGCTTTGGTGGGTGAACCGACTGATGAGATCTAGTGTGTTTTCACCAATACATCCAAACTATTGAACAACCATACATATGAGGTCTGAATGCTACCAATAAATGAGGTGAGTTGCTTGTTATTTTGAATCAACATCTGAACTCTCAACTTCTCCAATTGTTCCTATGGCTTCATTTTCTTCACTAATTTAAGCGGTGCCCCTTTGTATCGCATTATCCATTCTTTCACATAGGTGGTGGCAGCTTATATATCCTTGAGAGTTTTAACAAAATATCTGTTGTGATGTTGTAGGTCATGCAAACGGAAAATTTCTTTATGTACGGTCACAAACCCCTCATAGAGCTTCTGCATGGTTTCTCCAACTGTTGATACTTCAGAAATTATCGATGCTCTCTTCTCCTCCAAGTAAACATGTGCATAAACTGCCCTCTATGTTGTTGCGTGGAGTTGTTCTGCCTCTTTCCTCGTAGCCTGCAAGTTTTGTTCCAATTTCTCATTCTCGGCCATGAAATATTGAATGTTTGATCTTGTTGCTATTACAAAGGCTAATTTGGCTTGGGCAATGGCATTTGGATGCTTCCTGGTGTCTGCCACTATCACCCTTCCACTAACGAATGCAAGTGATGCGTGATCATCCGAAAAACGTTTCCCCATGCTTGTACAATCCTCTTTTGGAACTCTTCGAATGACTGATTGTACACATCCATTACTGGATCATGATCAAGGGGAACAACATCCCCTTCCTCGCTTGGGATTGGATCTATTTCTGGAGGTGGTGGAGACTAAACAGTGACCTCTGGTGCTTTCGACATCATATCATATTCATTCTGTGACTCCTAATCCATCTCCATGTATGTTACTTTAATAAAGTGCTCAATATATTGAGCAAGTTGTCAATCATGCATATGTTCACCTTCCTCCTTAGTTGTTGGTTTGTTTTGTTCCTGCAGCTTCGGTTATGCTTCCTACAACCTCTACTTTTATCTCTTCCTTCGCTCTACTCTTTATATCCTCTTCTTCCTCTTTGCTTCTGCTACTAAAGTTGCTTTCATGATAATAGTATCTTCTTTCATCTTATAGCTTTGTTCTCCCTCTAGACTGTCAGTAATATTCCTCTTTCCCTTGTCCTACATGGGATTGCTGCCTTTTATTGTTGTTTCTTCCAAAATTGCTGACGTTTGTGGAGTAGCCTGTGAAGTGCTTGCTAAACTCACCGTCTCATGGATTATGGAGGCATTGTAGCAATTCCTCCATGGATCCTCCTCTGGCCAATGGAATGTCCTGCTGATCCACTGAAATTAAATTCTCGCATAGTGGTCTCTACAAATACCATGGGGATCATACAGATTAAAGTCTTGAGTACCAAATGCAAACTTCACTATATCATTTCCCTCGGTATCCATGACTTTCAAGTTCTTTATCTCGTATAATCCAATTTTCAAAGGAAGAGTAGGCCATGGTGCTTTATTCTTCATGTGCAAAGCTGCTGACAACCCTGTGGCGAGATGATATGAAACTTCTTGCATGACAAGCTTGTCAGTGGCATACCTTGGTAAAACATGTGGAGGCTTCTCTCCGTCGAACACTCTAAGGAAGGTGCCACCTGGTGAGGCATACCAATCTGTGATCTCTGTTATTTCCTCCATTTCTCCTCGTGACATGCAAGGTGGATCTTCTTCAAAGATGATCTTGTAAAGCGGGATGATGAAGTGGTCAGTTAGTTGTTCCATTACTCCTCGATGACTATAATCTGAAAGAAACTTGCAATAAAACTTCACGGCAGATTCTCGTGGTGTCCATGTCGAGTTCATGCCAAGAAACTGATGTTGTGCATAGATTACATCTATTAAATATGCATACATATAGAACCTTGCTTGCTCACCATCGGGGGGACTCTGGGCCTATGTTACATGGGCTCTTTACTGTCGAGACAAAAGATCTGACCAATTGAACGGCTTCCCCTTGTTCCCAACCTCCTTCAATAGGACATCCCACTATTCAAGAAAGATCTTCGTGCTCTATTAACCATGGATTTAGCAAGCTAAGATAACCAAGAGTTGGTAGGCATTCCTAAGGGACTTTTTCTTGTATACATGGGTGGGTGATTTTCGAAACTTTGATGGCTCTTTCACCCAGCCTTCAAAAATGTCTCTTTTGTTCACATAGTTGTGGGTGGCATAGAAAAGTGAATCCATGAGCTACACTGGCTTGGGAAAGTGATACATGCACTGATAATCTTCTGCCCTGAAGGTAGCAATCTTATGTCTGTTGCCACTGGTCCAATGTCATCAATGTGTGAGATAATCCAGCTGATGACATCTGCACATGGGAAGGTTGGATATTTTCATGCAACCTTGTGTATTCCTAACTACCGGATACTGAAATAAAAATGTGGGTCCTCTAATTCTGCCTCAAATTCCTTTGTAAAAGTATATTTAACTTACTTCCATGTCAGTGATGATCCCTTTTCTATAAACAATTGAGTGTCTGCATACAGTGGCAAGTCTACTAGTGCTTGCTCAATTGCTTCCCTTGTAATGCTTTCAGTGGTCTCTTTTGAAGCACTTCTCTTTAGTGCCATGGTAATAGTGACTGTTAGAGAGGTGTTCAACAACTCTTTTACCTTTGGTACAGAAAATACACACATGGCAAGTAAACATTAGTCTTTAGCAAATATACTTTCAAGGGATGTTCAAGCGACAAATTGGGCATATGATGGGGAGAATTTCACAATTTTTATTGACAAGAGGGATTGGCTACCTGTGGGAACTGCACACATTTTAGTCCCAACATCCAAGGTTGAAGCTTGTGGCTTGAGACTAGGCAATGCATAGTTCATCCTGGGCAGTGGTCTGGAAGAGACTGCGCAGTGTATCTTAGTGGCCAAAGTGATAGGTTGGCTCTTGGAATTGCATAGCGTGCAGTTAGATTCAGCCTATACTACGCACTACAAAGTTCCAGAGGCAAATCTTATGGCTTGAGCCTTAGGATTGTGCAGTGATCAGCTGGGCAAGGCAAGATCTGGCCAAAGCAAGTGCAGATCTACTCGGTGGAAGAGTAAAAAATGAGCAGAAGTGATTGATCATGTGAAATTGTTAGGTCCCTATAATACTATTGATTCCCCCATTACTATTTTCATTGTATCCCTTATTGTTATGGTTGTGCCCCTATTGTCCCCATATTGTTATTAGTGTGCCCCATAGAAGCCCACTATTGTTATTTTTGTGCCCTTATATTATTATTGTTAGGTCGGCTTTGGTTATATTGTGACCCCTTAAAATCCTATATATATAAAGGAGGTTTGTCATTTGTATCATCCAACAATTGCTCATTTGTGTAATGTAAAGGAGGTTTCCCCCTCGAAGAGACTGAATTATAGGGCTTTTATCTCTCTTTTCTATCTTATTGTGAGTTGGTTTCATAACATTTGGTATCAGAGCTTGAATTCTACAGTTTCGCTGCTCTAAATAGGTCATCGTGGAATTTTCGCTATAACTTGTTTTCTGCAAAGTCTCAGAAGCAAAAACAAAAACCCATTTCAGCCGAAATCTCTCTGAACCTCGTGTCCAAATTTTAGACCTTGGATCGCTATATTTGTGAAGATATGATCCAAGGAAGTTAGGGTTTTTGTAGGATCCCAAATTATATCTCAAACAGGTGACCTAGGGAAAATTGTCATAAATTGCTTTCTGAGCATCAAGTTGAAATTGCGTAAGTAGTTACAGAAAGAGGACGGACTGTAGTTTTTTGTGTATCAGTTTCAAATCCTAAGGTCAAAACAATGACATGTGGGACTTCATACAAGATCACTCTACTGAACCAATCTATAATCAAGTCATCGTGCGAGATTTGGCATAACTCTTCATTGGAGAATCTAATCTTGATCAAACTTTCGGGGTTAGAAATAGTACTCAGAGGGTTACGGCAGGAAGAAACTTCAGACCTTGGAGATCCAAAATTACAAAGATACAACAGATTCAATATCGAGCTCCTACAAAGTGAAAAAAGGTGTGTAGTTTTTTTTTGCATAAGTTTGGTTTGAAAAATTAGTTTGAAGGAATTCAAAGGGCATAGTGAAGCATTATTATCAATAATTGAGGCCTCGAAGAAAGAAAATGAAAACACCTAGTAAGCAACCTGAAAGCTCTAACATGACTCGTGAAGAAGAGGAAGAAATGCAACATGATATATCAAAATTACGAGACCAAGTGCAACAAATTTCACTCGCACAAAAAGTAACAGAAGCTATGATGGATAGTTTAAAGAAATACGTAGAAGCTAATATGTATGGCGTGGAAGCTAAGATGGATGGTTTAAAGAAAGGCGTAGAAGCTAAGATGAATGACGTGGAAGCTAAGATGGATGAAGTGAAAAATTGACTAAGTATGAGTGAATCATGATAGATCAAGTGTAGCAACTAATCAAACAGAAGGAAAATCAAGTGTGTGAGGAGAGTCGTTGCAACTGCGACCATTGGTGCAAAATAGGGAAAGCAATGCGACACTTGTGAAAGGCAAACGAAAACTTAAAACAACACTTCTACAAGTTAAAACAAGTTGAAATTCCAGAAATCATGAAGAGAAATAGGAAAAACAATAATCACACAAGTGAAATGAAAAAAAGCGACAGAAAAAGCAGCAAAAGATGACAAAAGTGAAACTCACCCGGAAACGTGACGATGATCGCACCGAAGGTTCCTTGAACTCCTCAGGAATTCTAGAGCTCCAAGGTCGACTGTGAAAATGAGCTCTAGAGTCATTGATTAAATAGATTTGAGCGAATTAGGGTTTATGATGTGCATGTCTAAAATCAAGGAAAAAATGACACATGGCGGAATTTTCTAAAAATAACGAAATTGTCACCTTCGGGATACTAAAAATAGATCCCTACTTTTTAGGGATGCTTTTTCCTTTTTTCCTTTTCCAGGGAATCTTTCCATGCACACTGTCGAGAAAGCTACACAATTTTAGGGAACTGGGCAACTTTCTGGCTCAGTGCAATGTGCAGTTTTTTATCTTAGTGAGGGATTGCGTAGTTCCTAGGATCAGTGTTGGGCTTCCTTCCATGACTACACAGTTTTTTATCTCAAGATGACTGTGAGTCAGAACTGTGCAATTCTAATCATCAAGGTTGCTTGCCCACAAGGATTGCATAGTTTCTGGAGGGAAGCCCGGAACTGTTGTGTGACCAAGTTGGGAGATCAGCTTGTGAGTTAGAAATATCAACTAAGTGTGAAAACAAGAAAGCACAAGCACAAATGAAAAGATAAGTCTCAGTTGAAGCATGAATACCTGAAACAATGCAAGATGAGCTCCTGCGGATAAGAAGGAAGGCTCCAAAATTGAAGCATAGGCAAAATTTTGGAGGGTGGTTGTAGCTGCTACAATAGGATATAATTAGGAATGGTCAATCATCTATTTTCCCCCATGATTCATATGAATATTCTCACAACATTAAATGAAAGCAAATGATTGTTGAAATTGTTAAAGTACTTATTAATAGATGATCTACCTTCCTTCAATAAGAATGTTAGATGGGAAAGAGAATTTATTGGAGCAATAGGTGAAGAACTTTCGCATAAAGTTATCTGAAGGTGATAATAAGGTTCCTGGCTAGCTAGCTATCAAAAGACGAGAAACTTTTTCTCTTATGGGTTACCCAATTTTGGTGGGTAACATCTGGATCCAACTCAAGGACATGTTCTCACCACATATTACATGATCCAAGTGCTTAAAAGAAGAGTGCATAAGAATTCTAGCAATCCCCAGTACTCATATACTTGTTACATGTGATTCACAACAACTTGTTGATAGAAATTGAGGGTGTTGATCATCACGCTTGTGATATAGGATAATGATAGTACTAAAATAAAATCTCATCCAAAATAAAACATAATAACCTAGCTATTATGAAAACAAAATAGAACGTATACAATCAAAGAAGGATGCACAAACAAGAATGCAAGGCATGCAACACTGTTCTAACTACCTACTACTAAATTCATCAAGTTCCATTGAAAAGGATGAGGTGTTTTTCATCCACTAGTGATGACAAGGGAACTCCACAAAGATTAGCTATGTAAAAATAATTAGCCCCTACCTTTCCTTGGAACTTTTATGGTAATGTTGCATCACTAACAAGAACTAGATCCCCAACTTGGAAACCTTCTTCTTTCCTCTTGCTCCACTGTTTATTTTTTTATTTCTTTGTATTTTCACTTTGTAGGAAAGCAATTAGTTTACTTGAAATATATTTCTTTGAATTTCCTCAACCACTTTGGTTTCCTGAGGACATTGAAATCAAAGTGCCTCCATGCCACTTGTAGGTGTAAAGGCTTAATATCCTCTTCCACTTTTTGAGGCTCTCCAAGTAAAATAGGGTTGGGGAAAGGATTACGAGTTATTAATATCCTTTAGTATGGCTTCTTAATCCTCTATCAACACCAAGGGAAAATTTACTTTATTCCATGATGTCTTCAATATGCTCATCAATATATGGTTTTTTGTATAAGATAAATGGTTTTCCATTTGTAGTGGGTATGGTGGCATAAGACAGGTCCATCTGTAAATTCCCACCAACATAGGTTGACCATTTTCTTAATAGAAGCATGCCCCAAGTATTAGGAACATTAATGACTACAATATCCATAAGCACAACTCTATCTATGTTAGCAACTAAATTAATCTTAACATCTTTAATAAAACAATGGACATGAATCGACTTTGAGTCAAAACCACACATATTTCCATAAGGCCTGGTGATTTGAAATTATAATTGATTCATGACTCTCAAAGGCATCACATGTGAAAAGGCTCTAGAGTCAAGCATACAGTTGTGTAATATCAAATCATTAATCACCAATGAAAATAGGAAAGGTGCATGTCCTCCATTATTTTGGTCATAATACATATTTTTCAATATCATAGGAGGATCCTCAAGTTCTCTATCAAGGTTGAGAACCTTTCTAACTTGACCTCTTTTTGGTTCATGTTTTGCAAGCTCCAAGAGAGGGACAGAATTGTTACACAGTATTTTGTCACACTTCCTGTCCCATATCCTGAAGCATCAAAATGACGAAAGTTGTCAATCTATTCACCATGAAACACATACAGAAGCATCCTTGAAGAAGAGAACAAAAGTTTCCTTGAGAGAGTTCTGAAGAAGTTTGCCTAAAAACCTAGTTTTCATTATTAACATTTTTTCCACCATTGTTGGCCCGTGTTGATGGCTTGTTACAGCATGCTGACCAAGCGCTGCCAGCGTGGCTTTTGATAGGAAAACTAGCATTGAACCTCTTCTAGTGGTTTTTCCTAAAGTGAAGTATAAGTTTCTCTTACTAGAAGCCTCGAGAACAATGAGCTAGATATTGTTGAATAGGGATATGGTCAAGTTCTCCCATTTTGATTCCTTGATCCTACCTTTAGGGATCTTCCCCTTAAGATGTGGACCTTCTTCCCTCTTTTGTGGACCCCTAACTCCCTCTCCTTTCCTATAAACGAAATCCCTTCTATCCCCAACTAGTGGGTAATTTCTTGGTTGCATTCCTATGTTGAAACTATGCCTAAATGTTGTCCATGTTACTAAGGAGAAGGAGTGCTTGAAGGTCTTGGCTCGGACTTGGAAAATCATCCAAATAAGGCTTCCAACATCAAGGCTCATATGGTTGTATGCTTCCCTCATTTTCTATTAATAAATACATCAGGTGTTTACTTTCCATAATTGTATAAATCATTATTCATTTACTATGGTATTCCTTGATCTGTCATACAGTTTATATTAGAATGAATTATGCTATGTATGCTCTTGTCTCTTTTGTTTGATATTCCTTGCAGGTACTCATCCACAATGGAAAAAAGAGAATTGAACTTGGAAGCGAGAAGATCGAGGACGACATCAACGAGCACTTAGCATCAGAGTGAGGTAGGTCATCTGTCTTACTTTGTATTTTCCGACATCAACTAGGAAAGTTTGCAGGTGTTTGTCTAGTTTGTTGCTAGATCCTCTTATATGACTAGAGAGATTGCTTTTGTCCGCAAAATGGATTGTCTTCACAACAGGAAAATTTACCGTAGTCAACCCACTTCCCAATATACATCTAATGATGCCCCACTACTGGAATTAGAGAGATTATTATTAGGAATTTTCTTACAAGAGGGAAAAGGTGGCTTGGTCACACTCTTTTGGGGAGCAAAACTACTACTTTCCCTAGGGTTTCCTAGATCATTATATTTTATAGTATAATGTAGCATTTTGAAACTAGCCCTAGCTTCAATAGCATTAAGGTGATCATCATGTTATTTAGCATATTCTTCAGTTAGCACTTCATTTTGTTGTTGAAGAAGGGAAGAATTCCTACGGGGCAAGGTAGTGAAGAGATCATATTCAATTATCAAACTCAAATGCTTTGAGCTATCCTTCTCTTAAACTTGATTATGAGGACACTCTTCTTCATCATGAAAATCATTACACCTTTGAAACCAAGGAAATCACTCTTGATTTATGATATGAGTAGGCAAAAGGATGTTAGGCATAGATTGTTGAGATGCACTCTTACCACCACTTTGCTTTAAGTTCCTTCTATAATCCCTATCCTTTTTGAATTGATACTTAGGAGGAAACTTTGGATGAGGCCCTCTTTCTTCTTTTGATATGGTCAACTTATTCATCATAGCCTTTTGTCCTTGCATCAACTCATTAGTGATTTTATCAAACTTTTGGACAAAGGCTTGCAAGGTAGGGTCAACTTGGGTAGATGAATTAACTTTTACCAACACTTTGGCTATAGGATAGGATAACAAGTCAATATTAGATATAGCCAAATTATGTTCAATGGTAACAACATAAGGTTCACTTCCTTGAGGTTTGTGGGTCCTTGTCTTTTAAGGCATAAGAGATATGTCCAGGAAAAGCATCAATGTAAAATGCAAGGATGGTCTTATCAATAGTATTATATAGCAAAATCACTTCCTTGAGTCACCTATCACCTTTGAGTGAAATCCTTAACATTCTCATTCGTAGTTTTCTTATCTTCCTAGAAATTTTAGCCCTGATGAATAGCCCTGTTGGTTGAAGCCCCCACTGCCAAGTCATTGGCCCTCTTTCATGAGGCGCAAGCTTAAATCCCCTTCAATTCATCAAGGTCAAGCTCCCTGTGGTAGAGTGGATAGGAAAGAGTTTGGCTCATCTAGGGGTGTTATGAAAAATAAAATATTCCTAGAACTTAACTAGAAGTTATATACCTTCCTTCACGGTTTCCCATATTTTATTGAATTTCTCATGGAATTGGTCCTAGTATTTGATTCCTTCTATAGGTAAATCTATGTACCAATCTCTAACATTTTTCTCCAAGGAAAGGGAAAATAATCTCATGATTATATGCTCCTCTTATATTTATCTTAAACCAACACAGCAGTAAAACTCATTAATGCGTTTCTTAACAGTGATTGCATTTTTCTAATTGAACTTGGACAACAATTCTTCATACTTGTCAAGAAACTTTTGATGGTATCCTTGAATGGCACTCATTTCAAGGGGATTTTAAACATTTCTAAGTCATGCCTTTGTTATTTTCACTAAGGTAGAAGGGTTACCAAAAAGAGATCATGTGACGGGAGAGTTAGAAGCAGTTGGTGTCTTTGGAATAGTCATTTTTCTAGGAGGAATGTCTTGTTTGGAATGGCTACTAGAAGATATTATAAAAGAACTAGATTTAGGAGTCACCATATGAGAAATTGTAACTTTGGATTTGGAATATTCTCGCCCAAAATTATTGAAGCATATATTTTGAATTACAAGGACATGGACACAAGTCCTTCCCAGTAGCAACACCAAAAATGTTACAGCAAAATCTAGTAGGCCTAGACAAAATCCCTAGTAGGAAATCAAGGTCTTATGGAAATAAAATATTATCCACCATTGTCACCTCGGTGGCTTCTCTCCAATTGTTTAGTGGTGAATTTAATCCCACAAGGGAGGATTTCATAGAATATCACCAAAAGGATATTCAATAAAGAAGGGATTAATAGTGATGCAAGGTCTAATGATTTAAGGGGAAGGTACCAGTAGATCCTAGAAAGGCTAAGATAAGAGTTCCCTTGACTTAAATTACACTTTCCTAAGGCCTGTGTCATTTAAAAGATAGTTATTATAAGTTAGGATTTGTAAGATATGCAAATTTAGGGCACATGAAGGCATATATAAGATCTAGAAAAATAGCATATCAAATATGGAATAAGGAAGGAGCAAAGTTATTGATCAGGTAGATAAATTTTAGGGAAAACACTATAATTTTTATGGCTAAAAGATGAATATCACAAAAATAAAGATGGTGTCAACCCTATTTTAGCGTTTTAACGCACAATTAATGCTAGATTTTTCCTTTTTCAATTTTAGTAAATGTAATCCCTTTACTAAGGAAATAACACATAAACATAAAATTGTTGAAAACACAATTTTAACATTACCCTAACCCTAACTACTAAGAAAATAGAGAAAAATAGAGAAATTATGGTTTTGATCAACACTTGCTAGAGTAGTGCCTTGATCTAATGGGGAGATGGAGTTATTTAGGGAAAGAATTATGAATATATTCTTGATGAAGAGGGTGAGTGAATAAAATTATCTACTTTGAAACCCTAGTGACTTCCTTAAATGGGAGATTTTAAGTTCAAGAGATGCATATATCAAAATTCTCTTGAAGGATTAAGTAAAAAAATTTACATGCCAAGGAAAATTAAGATTTCAACAAAAGATATTGCAATTTTTAATATGGCATACATACAAACCCTAATTCACATAACGTAGCATGAAAATTTGAAGAACATTAGCATGAAAATTACCCCATTCGATAAGAATCTCTTCAATCAATCTATGCAAAATGTAGAAATTAATAGAAATTTCCTACTATTGATGTATTCAAACTGAAAACAAGAGATTACAAATTTCCTCTACTATTTTGTGGAATGGAAATCACAATTTAGAAACACAAGAAATGGCATGCAACCATTAAAACACCACAAGAACACAATGATTTATAGGGGAACCCAACTAGGAAAAACCCCTCTGCTTCTTTTCATCAAATGGATGAGAATGAGAAACTATTACAATGTCTTGCTTTGAATCTAAAGCACACCCTGCATTGTAAAATTGTTCTTCTGTTGACTTCCCTGCTTTGGCCAACACTTAGCTAATTGAAGGCCCCAACTTGCTCCTATTTCCTTGTGCAATCCTAGAGGAAATTAGCTCCTAAAATATAGGAATTTTTTCCTATTTTCTTGTGCAATTCCCAAGGAATGGTTCACCTGCTTAATGTCAAACCCTGTACACTGAACTAGTATACAATTGAAAATTACAATGTGCCTTTTCCTCCACTCCTGATAGGAAATTCAAAATACATGCATGTTTGGGCTATTTTTGGTTGATTGACTAGTTTAACTAAGATATCACTGAGTTAACAACAGTTGTACTACTCAACTTACCTTCAACTACTCAACTAGGTACTTGAGCTCAGTTAACTGAGTCAAACTGAAAATAACTGAACTAGATTGCTAAATTTTAGCAATCACTACATGCACAACTCTAATTCTAGCATATAACTCAAATTTAGTGAGAAAGTCATTAGACAAAGCCATGTCACACAAGTTAATTGTCATCCAAGTCATCTTGCTAATGTGGAAAATCAAATTACTAAATTTGACTAAGGCACAAGTCAAATTTAGCCTTTCTTGCTACATTTTCTAACACTCCCTCTTAGCAAGAAAGGGATTTTGCACCACCCCTATCTTGCACTTGTGGAATTTGAATTTGCCTCTTGACAATGCCTTTGTCAATATATTTGCATCCTGCTCCTCAGTTGGAATGTATTGTAGCATCATAATTCTCCTCTACACACAATCCTGCAAGTGATGGTACCTGATATCAATGTGCTTGGACCTGTCATGAAATATTGGATTCTTAGAGAGTTTGATACAACTCTAATTATCACAATAAATCATTGTCATATCCATCTACTAACTGAAAACACCCACAAGTATTTTCCTCATCCATATGGCCTCACGTTATAGTTGACTTGCAGCCATGTATTTAGCCTCTACTGAATTGAGTTCCATAGACCTTTGTTTCCCGTTATACAAGGAAATAGTTGCAGACCCAACACTGAAGATAGCGCTTGAAGTACTTTTCTTGTTTGATGGAATCCCTTCCCAATCTGCATCGATGAAGCCTTGGAGCTTCACTCCCTCTATCCTCATGTATCATAACCCATACTTAGTTGTGCCTCTAAGGTAACTCAACACATGCTTTGTTTCCTTCCAATACAACTTGGTTGGCTTCACCATGGCTTGACTCAACTGATTAACTTCATAGCATATTTTGGGCCTTGTCTTCACCAAATACATCAAGGATACCACAAGTTGCCTGTAGATGGTGGCATCTATTGCTTATCCTAAAGAATCACTCTCCTTCCTCCAGTTTGTAGCTAAAGGTGTGTCCATGGGCTTGCAGTTCTCCATGTGAAATCTCTGAAGTATTTCAGAGGCATACTTCCCCTGACTCACAAATAATTCACCATCACCTTTCCATACTTATAGCGCGAGGAAGAAATGCATTAAGCCCATGTCTTTCATCTCAAATTCCCTTGCAATGTCCTTTTTACAAGAGTGGATCAATTGCTCGTCACTTGTCAATATTTAATCATCAACATACAAAACAAGAATAAGCAACTTACCATCTAGCACAATGTGATAAATGTTTTCATCTACTTCACTTTTGGTGAAGCCCAATCCATTGAGATAATTGTTGATTCGAGTGTACTATGCTTAGGGAACCTGTTTGAGACCATATAATGCTCTCCTAAGTCTGCACACATGTGAATCCCGATCATATGTATCAAATCCTTCTCACTTCTCTATGTAAATTTCCTCCTCAACAACACCATTGAGAGAGGTGGTATTCACATCCATCTAGTGGATCCTCCACCCCATATGTGCATCTAATGTAAGAATTGATCTGATGGAGGAATATCTTTCCACTAGTGCAAATGTTTCCTCATAGTCCACTCCCTCTACCTGAGAGAATTCTTTGGCCACAAATATGGCCTTGTACTTCTCAATGCTCCCATCAGTTGCATGCTTCACTTTGTAGATCTATCTAGAACCAACCATTGAATTGTTCTCTGGTGTCGGCACCACCTCCCATACATTGTTCTTAATGATGGATTCATATTCCTCCACCATGGCATCAACCCACACTGGTTGAGAAATTTCTTCCTCAAATGAAGAAGGCTCTGACTCAATGAGTTTCATCATGAGATCCATATACTCAGTGTACCTGTCTGGTGATCTCCTTTGCCTGCACTAAGATGAAGGAGCTCCCACATTCTCCCATGCATCCTGTACCAATTTTTCAACTTCTCTGGTTCTCTTCCTCCCCTCTCTAGAAGATCTTGGTTGAGTGGATACCTCCACTTGGCCTCCTAGCTGCTCCTCTGCATGTGGCTTCTCCACAACATCCTGAAGCTTTGCATGAGACTCCTCCTTAGGAGCTAGAAGCTCCTCCTCCTGTGGGATACTCAACTATCACTCTAGAGAGCATCTCATAGCCTTCTCCTCATAAAATTTGACATCTCTCCTCACTATTATCACCCGAGTGATGGAAAATACACCCTATAGTTATGAGGAGTATTTGTGTATCCTACAAAGATCCCCATCTCAGTTGTAGGCTCAAGTTTCTTCCTGCTATCCTTGGAGACATGACAACACACAGTAGCTCCAAAAAATATGAAATGAGATACATTTGGCTTCCTCCCAAAGAAAACTTCCTCGGGTGTGATCATGCCAAGTATTCTATAAGGACTCTAATTCTGAAAATAAATTGTGGTATTGCATGTTATTTCCCAATAATGTAATGGCATCCCTTGATCATGCAACATGGCTCTTATTGCTCCAACTATGATTCTATTCTTCCTTTCAGCCACCCCATTTTGTTGCAGGTTATGGGGTGTTATCAGTGCTCTTATAATACCCTCTTTGGCACAAAAGTCCTTGAAGGTGCTAGAAACAAATTCTCCTCCACTATCACTTCTTAGGGCTTTCATTTTCTTCCCAATATCATTTTCAACCAATACTTTGAATTCAACAAATTTTTAGAAAACTTCATCCTTCTTCCGCATGAATATCCAACATTTTCTTGAAAAGTAATCAACAAAAATAACATAATACATGTGTTTTGTTGTAGAGGTTGTAGAAAATGGTACGCATACATCAGAGTGGACTCGCTCCAATATTTCTCCAGCTCCATTATCTCAGCCCTAGAAGGCGAATTTGACATATTTTCCCAATGTGCATCCCTTGCAAACATCATGTTGGTCAAAGGTGCATTTCGGGAGACTGGTGGTAATATGTTGCATGATCTTTAAGGCCCCATGGTGTAAGTGTCCAATGCGCCTATGCCAGAGTTCTTTGACATCCTGACTTTGCAACTTCTTGCCTTGCTACTTAGTGTAGCGCAAGTTTCCACCTCAAATTTGTATAGGTTCTTCACATGAACTCCAATATGTTTCACTTGCCTGGTAACTACATGTCTCAAAAATGCTTTCCCCTTACTGAAAACACCATCATAACCATGATCCTCCAATACAGCTACAGAGATCAAGTTCTTCTTCAGTGCAGGTACATATATGACATTTTTCATATGAAGATGGAAGCCCAACTCCTTCTTAAAGGTTATGGTACCAATTCCTTTGGTAATGTACACCCATCATCCCCAAGTTCAATGTGCAGCTAGAGATCCTTCTCCTCTTGGCTACTAAGGAATTCTTTGGACCCTGTCATATGGAATGAGGCACCTGAATCTAGATACCACGCACTCCCCATCACAATGATGCCCATGCATTTGGTTAGAGTGAAGTCTAATTCGAATTTTGAGGCAAGTGCTTCACCTCTTGCTCCTCTTGAAGGCTTATTGTTGGACTTCTTATGCGGACACTTTGTTGAATAGTGCCCCAATTCATGGTAGTGAAAACATTGTATCTTGCTCAAATCCTTCTTCTTGCCATTGTTTTGGTTAGTCTCTAGTTTGGTTTGGGCCTTCTTTCCCTTGCCTTTATTTCCCTTCCCAACCAAGGAAAACTTCTCTTCCTCCTCAGATTTGGATGTTACTCCATCTCTAGTGTTCTGTAATTTTCTTCCTACACCAAATCGGACCAAAGTCTCTCCCAATTTGGAATTTGTCCCTTCCATTTGGAAAGTCCTAGTAGTTGTGCCAAGATTTTGGAAGGCCTATGAAAGATAGGCTCATTAGTTCTGAAGAGGGAATATTTTCTCCAACTCCTCCAATCTCATCTCGACACTGAGTGAACCTGGAGAGGTAATGTAGAATGGTTTCTCCTTTCTACAATTAGATATTTCTGAGCTTATCCTTTAATGCTAATTCCCTAGCATCATTGTTATTTTGTAATAGCTCAGTGAGGGTCTTCCACATATAAAATGGAGTCTCTTTGCCATGTAAATTCGAGACTATATGGTCTCTCACACCCTCCAATATTATCCTCTTGGCTTTTGTGGTATCCTTCTTTCACTGGACTAATTGTTGCACATTTGATGCAGCTAGTTTTGGAACGTCAATTTTGGTGTACTCCAACACATCATTATCATCGAGCATTGCTTCCATCCTATCCTTCCAAGCTATGAAATTCAAGGTTCCCTCAAGGGCATACTCCAATCTCGTTTCATTGAAAGACATTTTCCTGCACGAAAGAAAAATTGCTTCACTGAATCTGCAAATCGAAATCTCTGAAGGAGAGGCTCAATAGACTAGTTTTTAGTGTGATTTATGTTCTAATACCATGTAGAAATTAATAGAATTTTACTGCTACTAATGTATTCGCACTGAAAACAAGAGATTACAAATTTCCTCTACTATTTTGTGGAATGGATATCACAATTTAAAAACACATGCAATCATTAAAACACCATAAGAAAACAATGATTGATAGGGGAACCCAACTAGGAAAATCCCCTCCGCTTCTTTTCAATAATCAGATGAGAATGAGAAACTATTACAATGTCTTTCTTCAAATCTGAAGCACACCCTGCACTATAAACCTATTCTCCAAATGACTTTCCTACTCTAGCCAACACTTAGCCAATTCAAGGCCCCAACTTGCTCCTATTTCCTTGTGCAATCTTGGAGGAAATTAGCTCCTAAAAGATAGGATTTTTCTCCTATTTTCTTGCACAATTCCCAAGGAATGATTCACCTGCTTAATGTCAAGCCCTGTACACTCAACTAGTATACAATTGACAATTACAATGTGTTTTTTCCTCCACTCCAGCTAGGCAATTCGAATTCCATGCATGTATGGGCTATTTTGGTTGATTGACTAGTTTAACTGAGAGATCACTGAGTTAACAACAGTTATACTACTCAACTGACCTTCAACTAACTCAACTAGGTGCTTGAGCTCAGTTAACTGAGTCAAACTAAAAATAACTGAACTAGATTGCTAAATTTTAGCAATCACTACATGCAAAACTCTACTTCTAGCCTATAACTCGAATTTACTGAGTAAACTAGTAGACAAATCCATGTCACACAAGTTAATTGCCATCCAAGTCATCCTACTAATGTGGAAAATCGAATTACTAAATTTGACTAAGGCACAAGTCAAATTTAGCCTTTCTTGCTACATTTTATAACACAAAAATATCCCTCACAAGATAATGCGTTCCATAAAATCACATTGTGTCCAAGTAGAAGAAGACAGATAGCTAGAGTGCACTTCTTGAAGAAGTGAAGTGTGATGAATGATGGTCATTAAATTAAAGAGACTTACCTCTATTTATATGAGGGAAACTAAGTCTATTTTCATTAAATTACAAGAAAAATCCCTAAAACAAGTTCACTTGAGCAATAAACTAGGTCAAAGGTCATAGGTTGACCTTAAGATGGCTCTCAAACATAAAGATTCCAAAAATAACCCACATGTGTGGGAATAAATGCCCTCTGCCATGATGGCATCCATGAAGAATGATTAATAATCCATCAAGAAAGTGATGAAATGGTCTAAGAGTGCTCCTCACTCCATGAAATCCTCAAAATGCAAGGATACGTCTCCAAAAGGCACCTCTGCTACAAGGCCTTGACTACTTTAGTGCTAGCACATGAAACTGTGAATAGAGATAGGGATGAAGAAAGAGACAAAACAATATGAAGACAAAATTGATTTTCCAAAGAATGAATTTGATGGTTATAAATCACCATAGGACATAATGACAAAATTCATTGAGTATGCTCTTGAAGTTCACGAAGAATCTAGAAATGAGAAAAGGGAATTCTACAACAAAGCCTAATAGTCACAAAATATTAGTGTTAAATTATTATAGTTGCAAAAAGAGGTTCAATGTTAAAAGTCTCATAGGAAACTGTTCAATTACATTTTGATACAATAAAGGAATTATGGAATATTTTGGGCAAAACCCTCATATTCCTACTTTTCAAGTCCATAAGAAAATATGGATATTGAGCTTGGTTTGGCATATTCAAAAGAGATAACTAAAGATGCCTAGTCACGATAAATAGAAAGAATGGGATGAACATTTAAAGGTATGGACTCGTATTGAACATCCAACTAATGCATCCAAACTACCATAATTTGGATTTCTTAACAACTTTCGCCTACCAATTCAAGTAATACAAACTTTGAAAAAATATTTACAACTAATCAATATGAACATTAGATATATTTGATGTCTTAGCAAGTTTCACATGAAGATATATTTGGCAAATGCAATAGAAGTGCATCTCTTATAACACAAATGTTCCCTAAGTTGGAAAACTACATTAAAAAAATTATATAATACTATCTACCTTATGGAGCCCAATCGACCAAGGTATTTTCTTTCAAAATGAAGTGTGCACAATTTATTTAAAGCTGGGAAGAAATGTGAATAAAATCAAAAGAATGAAAATTTTCCTAGTCCATGGAATGTCTCTAATAGACTTCATGGAATGGAATCAATCACAAAAATTATTAATTTCTCATTGTATAAACTAGAGTTGGATCTATTAGTAAGGGGCCTTTTGATCCTGAACTTCACTCTAGATATATCTTTGTTAGAGTAATATTGAAAAGCTATTTTGCAGCCAAGATCTTGAGAAGAAGATCAACTTCTCTGTTACACAAGTTGGGGATTGTTATGGAGTTGTTAATCTAGAATTTTATATGAGATATCACTATTATTTCATAAACTATTCATGAATTGTAACGTAGTTCTTACTCTTTATTTATTTTCTCTTAAATATTGTGCTCATATGGATGTGTAGTTATAGTTTTTGAATTAAACATAAAACTATTTATTTATTCACAAGTTGTTTATATATTCCGTCAATGATTAAAAAATATTTTTTTATTGTTAAAAATATATTAACCGTTTGATTGCATATCAAGTCTTTTTATGATTAGTATTATAAATAGGTTTATATTAGTATTACATTGTCAATAGTAGTTTAAATATAACATATGCATTCTACATCAAAGACTTCAACCTTGATTTTATTAAAACTCATACAAAGGTAGTCGAGCCATTAATATGGAGGGTTTTATCTCAATTGGTAAAGATTCTAATTGAGCCTCTTTTATGGGTTAAACCTTGTTATTCATGTTAGACATCTTTCCCATCAACAAAACTAGTGTTAAAAGAAAGGACACCATTGTAAGATGGATTATATTTCGAAATGTAAACCATCTTCCAACAACCCAAAAATTATTTGCAAACCATCGAATCAAGAAACAACTGTTCAAGAATGCATTTGTAACAATTTTGAGGATGCTTTTGAGCACCTTGATCCTTAATGTGTTTAACTTCATGTAGTTCTAAAATAATAAGTAAATTCATTCCCTTGTGATACTGATCATGTATTAATGATTCATGAGGTTCCATCTTTGGAAAATGAAGACCCCTGCCTCAAAGACATGTTTAGCAAAATGTGTCCTATTGGTATGCCTCGCTATGGTTTAGGATATTTGGAACAACTTGATGAGATAATCCCTCAATCCAAATTTGACAACTTTGTGCCTTTTGATTGTAAGAAGCTGTCAAAACCAGAAATGCACAAGTTATTTTCGGTTATGGAAAGATGTAGCAAGCATACATTTGATCATCAATGGATGAAAAATATGATTAATTGGGATTTATACACTCATCCTAAGGCTGAAATTTTTGACCTTACCACTCCATACCCAAAAAAAATCAGATTATCCCATGAATGGAAAGCTTGCATGTAAAAGAACAACGTTTGGTTGTCTTTTTATGAATGGAAGAGGAAGCAAGAAAATATAGATGTACAAATGGCAGATGTTGAATCATCCTCAGCAAAACATTCTTGGACTGGCATAGATGGTAGTAAAATTGAAACTCCTACCACCTTCCCTCCTTACAAAGGCATTGTATTAGGAGAAGCACAGAACAGTGCTAAAGCCATTTTGTTGGTCATAAAAGATGATTGTGCCCTTGGCATTGATGGTAGGATACAGAAAGCCAGTGAACAGATAAACTGGACAAACATAGTAGTTAAAGGGCTAGAAATGATTTGTGCAAAGTCTATTGAAGTTAAAAAATATTTTGACAGTATACATACCAATTTGTTGTCAATTTGTTGCAGGGACTTCAGACACGAAGCTTGCTCTCGTTGAGTCTCTTCTCTGTGATCAATACATGAACCTTTACACAAACCCGTACACGAATTTATGTACTTTCACACTCTAGCGTCCTTCAGACAGCCTCCTGCCTTTAACGGACTGGTGTTCCTCAGACCCCGACGAACCTTAAGTGAACCTCTTGTCTCACAGATACTACCTCAACAGACAGTTTTAACACATGCAGAGCACTCCCTTAGCATCATCTAAGCCACAGAAGGTTGGCTTATCAAACAAGCCATCAGTGACAAAGACACCTAGAACATAAATTTCAAAGACTTATAGCAGAGGTAAGAGACTAGTGTTTGCCCCTAAAATAGTAGAGATGCCTAGACCTAGAACTAGGGCTCAAGCAAAGATGTTTCCTAGAAAAACTATCAGTGAAGAAGGAACTCAGCTTGGCACTATGAGACAAGAATCATCAAGAGGCAAAGATGATACACCATTGCATAATGAAGAACAAGCATCTCTTGATTTAGACATGGCTGACCTAGCAGAACACAATGAAGACAAAGAAGTTGAAGACATAATCAAAGAGAAAGAGGCACAGATTAGGGAGCTCAAAGATGATCTTGCCAAGGAAAATTTCATGGTATCCTTCTTACAACAAGAGAATAGGCAGCTCAAACTAAACCTATTGTTGCAAAGCAAACCACAAGGGGATCATCCATCATCTAGCAAGGCAGATTTTGTGGTAGAGAAAGATAAGGGTAAGGCCATCATTGATGTGGAGCAGATAGAGGATAAAGACACACAGGTACAGCCTAGGAGGCCTACAACTAGAGCCATGGTCAAACAGGGACAGCAAGCAGAAAATCCTTCTCCTCCTCAAATCCTAAAAAACATAAATAACACCATAGCTACTGAAATTGAAGAGAACAAGGAATATTAGCTTGAGAAGGTAAATGTGCACTTGGAGAAGTTTTTGAAAAAGGAAAATAGGGACACCACCATGCAGAGGCATATGGCAAGGCACTATTATGCAGGAAACATGATTTCTAGGGTTAAGGTCAAAAATATGAAGAAGACCCTAAGCAAGCTCAAGAAGAGGGACAATCTGGATCTACTAGCTTAGGCATCCTTAGTTGTTTGAGCCATGACAAAAAAAAAATGCAAAAGGAGAGAAGTTTGAGCAAATTTTGAGTTTTTTTGGTCATACAGGCAATACTAGTGCACAGAAGCGCAATGTGAGCACGCTGCGCTTTTTCTCAGAGGCTCCAAATGAAGAATGGTAAGCATGTGTAGGTGTCTCTTGACTAGTACATTTCATAAATCCACTTTGTGTCTCTTTTCAGCTCATGAATTTGCAGAAAAAGGTCAAAAACCATCAATTTTTCACCCTTTTGCCACTGTTTTGAGGCACACGCTGTGTTTCTAGAGTAGTTGTGGTAGAATGAATTTTGAGGTGTCTTGGAGATGAGTTTTTGGTGATTTGAAGCTTCAAAGGTATAGCAGACATCCTAAGCTACATGTACCAACCTTCATCTAAGCTAAGAGATCCACCAAAGTCTTCAAAACATCTTCCCAAAGTTCGTTGTGCTTCTATTGTCACACGCTGCACTTCTATAATTTTCGCTGCGCTTCTGTGGAAGAAGCATGTTTCTGAGTTTTCATGGTCAAGAGTCAGATTTGGTCGATGTAATTAGTCTTTTAATGATTTTACATGATGTAATTAAATATTCTAGTGATGGTTAGAGTTAATTTCCTTGTAATCAATGCTTTCAAAGTCATATTCAAATCAATTAGTGTAAAGGAGGAAAGTGGTTTCTAACTACTCATGATGTGGCAGTGGTTAGGTAGGATTAGGAAATCAGTTCCTAGGAAGCAGGATTCGACCCCTGAGAGGGGGAATGTTTTTTTGCATCTATATGTAGTCAAAATGAACTCATAGAGGGGGTTGGATTCTTGAAGTTCAACTCTTGGACTAGTGTACTAAACATTTTTGCAGAAATATATGCAGTTGCAGCTATTTTTATAGGATTCTTGTGATGTGGTTTGTGGCACTGTATTTCTCCAATTTTCTTTATGCATTTGATGATTAAATATTTTCAGCATCCATCTATATTCTTCTGGTGATTATCTCTTAAGTTTTAAAGTAGATTTCATTATCAATATGCTATGTTTTGTCTAAGATTTTCATATAAGTGTTTTTTCTTCTAAGCAAATGAATTCATACCTATATGCTCATTTTTCTTCTTCTTTCCCCTTAATCATACTACAAAGAAAAATTCATTTTGTTCCATGGATTACACCTATCTTGCCTCATTCTATACCTACAACTATTCATTTGGGATACTTGACCTAGTTCTCAGACCTAGTGCTTCTATCCGGAAAACCCTAAAATCAAGCCCTATTGTGCCAAATACCTAGCCTAAAATCCATATATTCTCCAGCCACTTCCATTGGCTGTGAGGTTTTTCGAGAGAGAGCCCTCTCTAATTTGGCAAGGCTAGCTACCAAGTCCAAAGTTGGTCTGACTTTACCTCCTTGTCTTCCATTCTCAACCTTGGGACACTGAGGAGTGCTAACACAAGTAACAGGTTGCATGTGCAATTTCCTTGTTGATTTTTGGATGCATGGTATATGCATGTGATTCTCTGGTTATTTGGTGTCATTTGCATGGATATTTTCCTAAATTGACATTAGGTTTTAGCCTTGCCTTTCCATTTCCTGGATAACCATGGTGTTGTGGATTTCTTCCACTTGCTTTTTCTAATTGGTGCTCATGTTCCTTATGGTTGTGGATTGGAACAAATGCTCTAGAAACCCTGCAATATCTTGGGTTGAGTTACTAGTTCTTGGAGTCGTTAGTTGGGACATATGCTTTGGAGCCCTTGGTGAGTTGAGTTACTAGTTCCTGGAGTTGTGGGTGGAACAAACGCTCTAGAGCCCTGGAACATTGTGGGTTGAGTTACTAGTTCCTGGAGTTGTGGTTGGAACAAACGCTCTAGAGCCCTGGAACGTTGTGGGTTGAGTTACTAGTTCCTGGAGCCCTAGATAGCTTGGGTAGAGACTAATTGGGTTGATGTTAGTGATTTCTGTGCTGTAGAGGTGGAATCATTATGGTTGAGGGTTGAGGTGGTTTGGCCTCTAGAAGCCCTAGTTGGTTTTTTTTGGTTTATTCCATGAGATCCCACATTCATGCTTGGAATATGGTGTGGGGTGATTGGCTGAAAGAGATATTTGGTTCAGCCCAATCTATGGTCGGGTGGTATGTGGAAGTCCCTGACTTGGTTGGCATTTTCACATGTTAATATGAGATATTTCCTATTGTGATATATGAGCATTGTATTGATTATTATGGTGTTGTTATGGATGATTTTACATGGTTTCTATGTTTTTTATTTGGTGGTTATATGCTAGTTATATGATGTATTCTATCTATGGATCTTTACATGTTTTAATAAGTTATGGAATGGTTGATGAATGCATGGACTAACAAGTGTTATTGCAACTAGTTAGAGAGGGTTTGGAGCCTTCTTGGTGATTCTCATATGAAGACTATCAATTTATGATCAGATATGCATTCATGACCTTTATCTTACATGTTTTCCATAGGTTTGATGAAATGTCTAGTGTGTTTTAGGCAGTCTAGGTCAGGTTTTTGGTTCAATTTTGAATGTTTAGCTTTACCATCATGTAAATTATGATTTTGGAAAGTTACAGGAAATTTTGGGAAATGGTTTGGAGGTTGGCCTGAAAAGGTGGCACATAACCCAGGACCACATGTTAAGAACTAGGAAATTTATGCCATAACCACATGGAAGTAGGCCTATGCTTGTGGTTGGAGACCTATAACTGCACCCTTGCCTTGTTATGCGTGTGGTTGGGGTGTTGGGTCTGAGAAACAAGGTTCCAACTTAGGGATTCATAACCTGGGGTGTTTCTTCAGCTCCTGGGTGATTTATAGTCCCTATAGGATGTCAGTTTGTGGTTAGTTTGTTGGCCCCACTCCCTTAACTTGAACTTGGAGGTTGAGTCATGTCATAGTGACGCTCATATCATGGTTACCATGGAGAGCTTGTAAAAGTGGGTAAATTTGGGAGGGGTGGTTACAAATTGGTATCAGAGCTTCCAAGTTCAAACACTTGGACTAGATGGGAGGTATGTGATTGGTGTGCATGCATGTCAGTTGTATGCATGCATTGTAGTGGTTGTGGTTGTCATGTATATAGTCGGTGTTATAGTTTGTGGCATCATGCATGATGATTGAGACAATGTTGATAGGTTGGTATGTTGGTGTCATTATGAGTGTATATACATGTATATCGTGCTAATATGGACATATTTGTTCAAATGAGATAGCCTCCCTTGAACTTCACTAAGGTATGTTTGATTATGTTTATATTTGGTTTATCTGACATGGTATGTTTGCAGGAAGAAGAAGATCAGAGATGAAAAGAAGAATGGTGGATTACAGTTCACGTGACTCTCCTTACAGATCAACTGAGTAGGATGGGGAAGAGTACTCTCTCAATATAGCAGATACCTTGAGAATTCTAAAGGCATAAATTAGAAGTTGCAAATCAGATAATGAAAGGATAATTTAGTCATGGGAAAGGCTTGCCAGAGCTCAGGAAAATCAAGAAGAGGTCAATGCAGTGATTCTTCAGAGCTTATCATATTTATAGAGATAGGGACAACTAAGAATAAGTTATGGAAAGGAGGAAAGGACTAATGGGGCATATGGTAGTAGGTCTCATGGAGGACACAAGTCAGACAGGGATGATATGTTCAGATGTGGCAGATGGTTGGATACGCTTGACAAGAGAGGTAGTGGTTTTGGGTTCTATTCTAGTTCTGGCTCAAAGAGGCATCGGATCATCACCGCCATAATCCTTACCAGATGAGTGAGATGTAGTACTTTCCAGATGAGTTCAAGAAATATAAGCCTCCTACCTTTCATGGAGAGTTGAAGAAATCAAAAGATGCAGAAGAATGGCTACTTGGGATGAAGAAGTGCTTTGAGTTTCATGTTTATATAGAGAACATAAAATCCAAGATAGTTATTTTCAGTCTCAAAGGGAAAGCAGATATTTGGTGGGAAGATGTGAAGTGTGTCAGAGGCATCAAGACAAAGGAGTTGAGTTGGCATGAGTTCAAAAGACTCTTCAAGAAGAAGTACTTTCCATAGAGATATTATGATGCAAAGGATAAGGATTTTTATGAGTTGAAGATGGGATCTATGATGGATGAAGAGTATATGACTAAGTTTCTAGATTTGTTGAGGTATGTGCCATATCTTAAGGATGAGAAGACAAAGGTTCAAATATTCATTAGTTGGTTTCCTTTATAATCTAAGGATTGGATTGAGTATGATGATCCTTGGTCATTGGAGGAATTCATTGGAAAGTTGAAGCATTGTTATGAGAAGTCTAAGCGTAAGTCTGAGCCTAAGTGTGATTGGAAGGGGAGTGACAAGATTAAAGTAATTGGGATAAGAAGTAAGGAAGACCTCAAGATGCAGGTAACAAATAGAATGCATCGTCATACAATAATTTCAATGCAGTTGACATAGGAATTGGGCCTCATCCTAAGGAGCAGAACAAAGGCGATGGTAGGAATCCTTTGCAGTGTTGAACTTGTGGTGAAGAGCATCACAGGAGAGATTGTCCACAGTGTTAGGGTGGAAAACCTCAGATTAATAGTGCTAAGGAGGTGCAGAAAGTTGGGGATGTTGGCCAAAGCATTCCTCGGATTTATTCAACAGTGGATAATATGCAGGTTGATCAACAAGCATCTATTATCGAGATGGAAAGTAAGATTTGTGATCAAGTTGTTTCCATTTTTATTGACCCTGGATCTAACTATAGTTATATCAGTCCTGACCTGGTGGATAAGTGTGGATAGAATAAAGAAGTGCATGCAGACTCTTGGTTGATGTAGTTGGCTATAGGGACCAAGAAAAGAGTTCATCATTGGGTGAGATTTTGTGCATTTGAGTTGAATGGCATGTCTACTTCAACACATTTAAATGTGCTTCCTTTGGATTCATACAGTATGCTTTTGGGAATGGATTGGTTGTACATTCACTGGACTAAAGTAGATTTCTATGATAAGGTTATTTAGTGCCTTGATGACGATGGAGAGAGGAGAATCATACAGGGAAAGAAAAAGCGTACATCAGTGAGAACAGCTACAACTATGCAAGAAAAGTGTGGTTGCAAAAAGGGATGTGTATTGTTTGCAGTTCATATTTCTAGTGACAAAGGGAAGGATGTTGAGGATGTTGAAGTCTTGAAGAGGTATCTTGTTTTGCAATAGTTTCAAGATGTATTTATAGCAGATATTTCAGAGTTATCGCCTCATAGGGAAGTGTATTTTTATATTGAGTTGATGTCAGGAGCAGCACTAGCATCAAAGGCACCTTATAGAATGAGAACTCGAGAGTTGGTGGAACTAAAGTTACAGCGTAAGGAAATTTTTGATAAGGGATACATTAGACCAAGTGTGTCACCTTGGGGTGCACCGGTATTGTTTGTAAAGAAGAAGGACGGTACTCTTAGATTGTGTATTGATTACAGGCAGTTGAACAAGGTGACTATCAATAACAAGTATCCTTTGTCGTGGATTATTTTTTTTTTTTTTTTTTTCAGTTGAAGGGAGCGGCATTGTTCTCAAAGATTGACTTGAGATCAGGATATCATCAGGTATGCATCAAAGAAGAGGATATTTACAATACCACATTTTGGACTAGGTATGGGCATTTTGTACCAGGTATGGGCATTAATAGTGAATCCTTAAGCACTTGATAAGCAAATGATAAACATCTTGGGTTTTATTTTGAATGGGGAATTAGAACAACATTACTAATCTGCTCCATTTCAGATCATCGAAGTGGCCCACGCATTCCCAGCATGCAGGTTATGCCATATATACGACCACCCTCCACATCTAAACCACTCCCCAGAACACACCCTCGACCATAGAGTCTGTGCCCAAAAAGAGAAATACCAAAAAATAGAGTTGTGCTTTCCTTCTAGCTACCCACACTCTCTGCACCTTATCAACAAGTTCCCCCATGGATAACCATTAAAATTCAATATAGACTAGAAAAAAGATTGTGCACACCAACAGAAAAAGCATACAAGAAACAACCTTAACTCAAGGTATATGAAGCTTACCATAAGACAAGAGCTTGAAGGGTACCCAAATTTATCTGCCCTTCCTTCCATGCCTTTCCATTGTCAATCCAACCAGGCCACAAAAACACCATAAATAGATTGAGGAAGCCACCTCGAGCCTGAATCCCACACTCACTTACATTGGACATCCTCATCGACTTTTACAACAACATTGGGCCAGCTTGAACTCCCTCACAACTCATCTCAGCTTGAAGGCAAGGGGATGGCACAGAATTAATTCCACCATCAAGTTCGAGCACCCAAGAACTTCCACCACCTCCAATCACATAACCTCATGCAACCAGCGATGCACCAACAAGAATGCTCTAGATAATATAACCCTCATCGCCTCCAGAAACTTCAGCACATATTTGTCGGTGAAGGCGTGCATTACACACTCCATTAAGACTTGTGCTTTGTCGGCAAGGATAACGAGGCCCCCGCGGAGCCTACACCACTACTAGTTGTCACCCCCATCAGGGAAGGTACACTATGCATTATGTTATTTTCTAACTTGGAATTTGTTGAAATAATTATGAACTTTTTGTTAATTATATTTGTGTGTAATATCTCACATGGTTGTACTTTGAGGCCGCGCACTATGTTTACTAAGTTTTATATAAAGTAGATGTACACATTTTTTTAAACAATATTTATAAAAATTATATTTAAGTAAAATGTATTGAATCAAATGCTTGCATCATAAAAAATAATTGCAATTAATAACACATGATGTATATCACACTTAGAAAATATAATTACACCGAAGGTGTTCCTTTTCGAAATTGGTCAGGTCAGGGGTTGTCTACCTTTTTCATCTCAGTTTGACATCTGTTATTTTTCCTATTAAGTGATTTCGGTTAAAAATTTGACATCTTGTAATTGACCGCTGACTCGATACCATGAAGTGACATCTGTTCAAAATTTGACATTTTGTGATTGCCCGTTGACTCGATACTGTGACTAGTCCTGCACGGCACACAAGCCACGAGGGAAATTCATGAACAGGAAGTGGATTGTAACTCCAGCGACCATATTCTCGTTTCACCGATGACACCTCACTAGCTTCCATCGTCGGGAATGTAACAACGGTCAACGCGAGCTCTAAATGTCATCGGCACGTGAGCCATGAAGTAAGGTTGGTCTGGAATCGTCCCTCATTTCAAATCTAAAATCTACCGAACCTCAACAACGACAAACAACAGAAGAGAACAATAAAGAAGGCCAAGGAAGAGGTCATGTCATCCCCGCCGCTCCACTATCGCTCAGATGAGTCCCTTATGGCTGTTGATTTCGAAGACACGACCACTACTGCAGGAATTTTGATCTTCTCGGCAAGTGATTTCATGACGATTGGAGATTCTTTTTTCGATGAAACCCTGTGAAATTGTTCTGCCAAAGACGCAAAATCTGCAGATTTGGCCAGTCCCCAATGAAGGATGGAATACCAACATGTAGTTTGTTCCCAAACAGATTGAGCACTCTTAAGTCTTTTAGGTTCCGAAGTTCCAAGGGTGTTTCTCCAAAGAGATTGTTTTTGAATAGGTCCATTGATTTTAACCTCCTAAGATGGCCCAACTCGGGGAATAAGGCCACTGAGGTTATTTCTATACAAAATCATTGCATGTAAACTTTTCAGACCGCCAAGTTCGGAAGGAATTGCACCACTAAGACCACAATTATCTATACTGAGGTATACAAGCTCGCTTAAATTTCCTATCTCGCGAGGAATCCCACCATCAAATATATCAAGTGATTTTAAGTTCCCAAGATTTCTGATCTAGGGAAATTGGAATTTGATGAAAGAGGAGACCCAATAATTGAAGGCACTATCTGGTATTCAACCCACAAATTGTTGACTCAAATCGACAAGAGTACTCAAATGCATTGGTATTGTTTTCTGAGACAATTCAATTGGCATAATTTTGTGGTTTTTCCAACTGTACTGCAATTCTATGATTTGTATCTGAATTGTTGAACCCCAGCATGCATAGAAAATCCCATAAGTCTAGTGTGGGTTTTTTACTACTTTATTTGTTTGCAGTTTTTGGTGGTTGTTATTGTCTTCAAGGCATTTATCCACGTGGGTTTTCATGGCCTTTTCCAAAATTCTGGTCATTATGACAATTTCATGGCCTTTTCCAAAATTTTGGTCATTATGACAATATGCTTAACCTTTCCTGAACATTTTGACTGCCAATCTATCTCAAATCAAGCAATTTTAAGTTCCCCAGATTGCCAATCTGTCTCATTATTCTACCGGTCAAATGACTTCCACATAATGAAAGTTACTCTACATTCTTCAGCTTCCCATACTCACTGGGAATGCTGCCTGAGAAGTAATTTCCTGCAAGGGAAAGATGCCTAAGCTTCACGACATGCTACAAATTAGGTTGTAATGTCCCTGACATATTGTTGTTATAGACATCGAGGACTTCTAAGCTCCTCAATTTTGACATGTTGGAAGGAAGGTTTCCACTAAATATAGAGAGATTGAACAAACTGAGGGTTGGTAGATTTATGATCTGACTCGGGAACGGGCCTGAAAGATTCATCACAGACAAATTTAGAGCCAATATGGTCACATTGGACACCAGTCCATGAGCAATGGGTGGTGTGATTGGAAGCTCTCCAGCTATCTAACTGATGATTCATGTCAACCATTGTTGCTTTCATTGAGATCAACATTGTTGAATCTCTATGGAATGAAGAATTGGGGATATGAGCGGTCGATGGGTATAGAAAGAAAGCATACACAAGGAAAACAAATATTTGCAACCTCATCTTGAACTATGGAAATAACGTTAATGCTCACTGCACTACAACTGTGGAGTCACAGTCAAAAATTCATATTTATCATCGTCTATATCATTGCATAAACGTGTTATGTTTAACATTCAAGCAGACCACCTAATATATAGAATTAGAGTCCCTTACTTTCACATGGTCAAGCAATTCACTAAAGCGCTTAATCTTCCCTCTATTCAATGTTTCCAATGTCATAAGTGCTTAATCTTACCTCTTCCTAATGTTTTCAGCGTGATACAGAAAATCAATTCTACGGACGAATAGAGTGCATTCGCTTTTATATTTACGTCGTAAGGCGTTCCCCTCTTAAATGAACTCCCCTCTCTGCCCACCTGTCATCCTCGTATGCCATAGGATCCTATGTTAGACGATTGCAAAAGTTTCAACTGTTCGATCAGGATGGTTACAAAATGACAAACCTGTCGAAGATGGAGGGGCAGATTGCCTCAAGTGGTTAGATAAGCAGCCGCCTTCGTCGGTTCTCTTCGTTTCTTTCGGAAGCGGAACCGGTCTCCCAAGGGCTCAGGTGATCGAAATCGCCTTGGGATTGGAAGCAAGGCTGCCGGCTATTGGAATGGGCAGGAATTCCATACAATCGGCCTCAAGAGCGGACGCAACATACAGGCTTGGATCGATTACGACCATTTGCAAAGCCAGATCAACGTTACCATAACGTTGGCCGGCTTGCCCAGACCGCAGAGGCCGCTCATATCTCGGAAAATCGATCTGCAGATAGTTCTGGAAGAGAAGATGTTCGTTGGCTTTTCAGCAGCTACGGGGAATTTCATTCAAGACCATTTTATTCTCGCATGGAGCTTCAGCACACAAGACACAGCGCACCCCCTCGATATCTCGCGTCTCCCTTCGTTTGCTAAAATGTATTGGAAGCGTCCCAGTCGGGGATGGATAGCCGGCGTTACAGTGGCCATTCTGGTTCTCTTCTTGGGGGTAGTCGCAGCCGTGCTTTTCATAAAATTCAAGAACAGAGAAATAATAGAAGAATGGGAGAGTGAGTTCTGGCCCCATAGATTCTGCTACAAGGACCTCAACATAGCCACAAACGGATTCCGGGATGAAAACATTTTGGGCGCGGGGGGTTCGGCAGAGTTTACAAGGGCGTTCTCCCGGGCAGCGGCCTGGAAGTGGCGGTGAAATCTATAACTAAGGAGTTAAACGAGGGAATGAAGGGGTTCGTGGCAGAGATCTCGACGATGGGGCGCATGCAGCATAGGAACCTGGTTCCTCTCCTCGGGTGGTGCAGGATGCAGAAGCAGCTATTCATCGTTTACGACTACATGCCTAACTGCAGCCTCGATAAACTCATCTTCGGGAACCCGACCACCATCTTGCCATGGCCTAGGCGATACGCGATCTTGAAGGGCGTTGCGGCGGGCCTGGCATATCTGCACGAGGGTTGGGAGAAGAGGGTCATCCACAGAGACATCAAGTCGAGTAACGTGCTGCTGGATTCGGAGTTCAACGGGAGGCTGGGGGACTTCGGGCTCGCCCGGCTGTATGAACACAGTGAGAACCCTGGAACAACTCAGTTGGTGGGAACGGTGGGGTACATAGCGCCTGAGCTCACAAAGACGGCAAAGGCCACGCCGAGCTCGGATATGTTCAGCTTTGGTGTTCTTTTGTTGGAAATGGCGTGCGGGAGGAAAGCCCTGGACCTATCCATGGACGCTGAACGACTGTTTTTGGTGGACTGGGTGTGGGAGCTATACGCCCATGCGAGTCTGCTCGAAGTGGCAGATCCGAAGCTGGGAAATGAATACGATGAGATTGAAATGGAGAAGGTGTTGAAACTGGGATTATTGTGCTCCAATACGGAACCGAATTTAAGGCCGGGGATACGACAGGTGTGTCAAATACTGGAAGGTGAAACTACTCTCCCTGAGGTCCATATGGATTTGTTTCGCGTTAATGGTTGTGCTGCTGGGGCATTGTTTAACCATTATACATTTTCCGAGGAGGAGAGGAGGCTGAGGATATCGCAGGTGTGTCAAATACTGGAAGGTGAAGCTCCTATGCCTGACGTCCATATGGATTCGTTTAGCGTTAATGGCTTTGTTGGCGCTCCTGATCTGGAGGACAGGCTTCTTCAAGAAATTCAGAGCGGAAACCAATCAAACAGATGGCTCAATTCAACCCCTTTAGCGATCCACGATGATAACGGTATGGAGTAAGTACAAAAAATATGGAGAAATCTTTGTCAATATTGCGGTGAAGGTTTTAGTTTAACTTTTTCCATTCGCTAACGTTGAAGCAGGATGATGCCATTGGAATACAATAGGTTTTTTTCAGTGGTTGTTGGAATACAATAGCTTTTCCTTGGCGAGGAGAAAAGGTTGTTGGAATACAACAGGTTTTCCGTGACGAGGAGAAAATGTTGTTTATTGAATATGTATTTTTTTTCTTACATGGAAATAAAAAAATATTATTATAATTTTTACACCTATTTTAATTATATAGGAATTATATGGAATATAATTATTGATAAATTTAGTAATTTAATATAAAGTTAGCAAATATAAATGTTTGCAATGTGATATAAGATAACAAATATAAAAGGGTTTCAACTAGCAATTGTTCCAAAAGGTACAAAGAGAGGCAGATAGACTTATGAAATTGGAATTGTTGAATTTCTATGAATGATTAAAAAGTACAAATATTTTTCAAAAAAATATTAAAAATTGAAAATAATGAATATTGGAAACCAAATGACATTTATAGTCTAAATTATTATATATATATTTACGCCGTAAGGCGTTCCCTCTGAAATGAACTCCCCTCTCTGCCCACCTGTCATCCTCGTACGCCATAGGATCCTATGTTAGACGATTGCAAAAGTTTCAACCGTTCGATCAGGATGGTTACAAAATGACAAACCTGTCGAAGATGGAGGGGCGGATTGCCTCGAGTGGTTAGATAAGCAACCACCTTCGTCGGTTCTCTTCGTTTCTTTCGGAAGCAGAACCGGTCTCCCAAGGGCTTAGGTGATCGAAATCGCCTTGGGATTGGAAGCAAGTGGCCATCATAAAATTATTTCTTCTTTGTTTGGAGTACAAGCAGAAAGACGGGTTCAAGCACTTATGCATCTTGAAGAGCATATCTTCTATGATAGTCTCATTGAATGTTTTCTCAAATGTTGGGGCCCGAAAATGCATATTTTGGAGACACCCACCAACACTTATTGGCAGGCTTAGAAAAGGAAGTTCTTCTTGCTCACCTTGAAGGAGACTATTGGAAAACCTCCTTGTGATAAATCTACTACTCTGAAGGATAACATAGGCCCAAAATTGGGACTGAACAATGTTGTTTGCTCTAGGGATAAATATTCTACAAGAAACTATCCCTCATCATCTTGAAGATAATAATGTGCCAGATCCAGGAGGAAGCCATTAGGGTTGTCTTGCTGGTGAATGTGAACATAATGAAGAATCTGATTGTGAATCTCATATCTTTTATTTTGACGGACAATTAATCTTTCATCATGCAATCTCTATGAGTTCATTGTATTCAACTTAAAGAAAGACCCCTTTGTGTTTCCTGATGAGCACCCGTTTTATGATGCAGGCAAAGAACATGGACATGTTGCAGATTTGCAAAGGGGCTTCAAAATTGAACAAAATAATGAAGGCTATTGGGGATGCAGTTTAATGACATCCCTAACTCACATTGAACAAGTCATCCCTAATAATGTCATATGAATTATTTTATTTTTTAGAATGATAACATTATTATTTGAATTGGTAAATAAATTATATTTTTTAATATTATCACTAACCAATTCATTCATAACAACTTATCTTCAACATAATATTATTATTTAAATAATATTAATATAATATAAAATAATTGTCATTTTAATCGATAAATATATTAATTAATTTTTAGATTATTATATCTTTTACCTAACTCACATTGAATAGGTCAACCCTAATAATATTATTTTATTTACATTTTCGATATGAAATAATTAATTATTACATATCAGCTATTTTCTAACTAAATAATTGTTATTTTAATAAACTTCTTATCACTTAATAATTCTTCACCAACGGCTATTTTTTGAACGGCTTACCCTGAACATTGATGCATCCCTGCTATTAATTCTCTCAGATTCATTGGTTTCTCACCTTGTCCTGAGGATGAACAACATTAGTTGGTTCGAAACTTCAACCCAATCCTTACATGTGATTAATCCGAAAGACTATTCTCTACATCATGGATCACAAATGTCTTAGTTCCTCATTATTATTTATAATATTTATTTATATATAAGAAAATATTATTTAGCAAAATGGTCCATTACTTTTAATAAATTTAAAAAATCCCACCAATTTTCCGGGGATTTGACATTATTCCAATTATAATAAATTCCTCCATAATAAATTGGTCATTATTATTTATAACATTCATTTATAATTTCTCATTATTATTTTTTATGCCGTAAGGCATTCCCTCTTAAATGAACTCCCCTCTCTGCCCACCTGTCATCCTCGTACGCCATAGGATCCTATGTTAGACGATTGCAAAAGTTTCAACTATTCGATCAGGATGGTTACAAAATGGTTACAAATTCGTTTGGGAAATGGTTTGCGCACTGGTCAGCATAACCGATTTCAGCGTGGTATCTCATTACTTTTGGCATTGCAGTGTCCGCAGAGCGCAGGAGGAGAGCAGTGGCTGCAAAGTGTAGGAGGCATAACCAATTACAACGTGGTTTCTCGTTACTTTTGGCATCGCAGTGTCCGCGGAGCGCAGGAGGAAAACTGGAGTTGTGATGCCCGACAAGTACAACGACGCAACTTTCTGGGTGTACATTTCGGACATTGGCGTTTCTGTTTCTTCCAATGTTTCTATTTCTTCCAATGCGTTTCAAGCCAGAGCTCTGGTTAATTGTAGAGGAAGAGTTTTTAACGTGCAGTAAAAAGCTAGAGTTTGAATGAGATTTACAGTTTATTTCTATAAATTTTGTGCAGTATCATCCCATTGATTTAGTATGTATTATGAGTTGTTTACCATTTTCATTTGAAGCCGAGATCAGATGAATAAAAAACATTAAGAAACATCTAACATGGTTTGAGAGAATGTGAATATACTATAATGCCTTCAGGACATATGTATCTCTCGTACCGAAGCAGAGAAGCCAAAGCTTTGGGTAGCTTATACCTGTGGAATGGCAAAGCTGGTAATGGTAATGCGATAGATAATATCGGATTTGAAGAGACCAAAAGAATATGTGGGCAAACATTCGAGGATGGGGAATGCATACTGAAGACCAGTAATATATTTATGCATCCTTGATTGATTCCTATATCGTCAAAACAGATCAGGGAACATAACATCCTTCACTGTGTTCCTCAATCCACCAGTCTTGCTCTCATCAACAAGCTGATCATTCATAGTCACTTCATCAGACGCTGCTGGCTTCTCCAGATCTTCAGTATTCGTTTTATGCTCACTTACTATTTCCATTACACTATAACAAGCTCTTCTAATGATAATAACCTGTGGGTGGAAACTCTGCTCGACATCAGATATAACTATTTTACGAGTCACAACACTAGATTTAATTATTTCAGTTCCACTGCATTTTTAGATGCAATTGGAAAAACAAATTGTTTACTAAACTATTCAGATTCCTCGGCAAAGTACTATTTTAGTTACAATATAAGTTTCCAGATATAACTGGAAAAACAAATATTTCACTAAACCATTCAAATGCCTCATAAAATACTTGATATTCAGAATAACATGGAGAAAATAAAATTATATATAAAAAATTATGTAAACAAGATATTATTAGAATTAGGCATATCTCAGGCATAAAGAAAGGGCAAAGATGAAACAGAAGCAAGCGTAATCATTATTAGTCCCTGCATTTTAGAACTGGATTATTTTATTGCAAGTTGACTGTTTCCATTACAAGTTTGCTGAACTCTTGTCAGAAGTTTCAACTGTCATTAATTGGTACATACAAACACTAGCAGACTCAAGACAATGAGTTCAAAGACAAATAGGGTCTTTTTAGTTACATTGCATTCATTTTTAATCGAAATGCTTGTTTTCATAAATTTTTGGGATGCATGCATTACTTTCTATAATTTTTTAGGTGCAATAAGGGGAAATTAATTGTTTCTCTATATTTTCATTAAAATAATTAATGATAGTTTTTAATAATGTATTAATGGTGATATAAAGTAAACTCCATACTGGACTGTAATATATTTATATGATAGAGTTACAGTGGATTTTGCTCAAATTCTCTTGGAATTTTCATTTCCTATATTGTATTAATGGAAATACCAAAAAATTAATCACATAGGTTCCTTGCAAGCCGGAATAGGTCTTGCTTAAACAAATACAAACTTCGTTCCTGGTGAAACTTCAACAAGATTCAAACCCTGGTAGGAGAACCCAGTACGCCAAAACGTTGAAATTACACCTCAGGCAAGAAGGAGATGCCATCGAAATTAGGACAGGAGGGGAGCCTTACAAGCTTACCCAGATAAAACCCTAGAAGCGCAAGCCCCGTAAGGATGAGGTAGAAATCTTCGAGACGCTTTTCCCTCAATGCGGTCAAGAGCCCTTGCCAAACCTGCGGAGCATAATTCCAAATATTAGCACACAAAAGAAAACTGAAATCAATTCCCGAGCTGACATTAACAACAACGTTATTTAGAAAATGGGGTAACCTCACCTGGGTAATTTCCCAAGAACTCCCTAACTTGAGCACAGAACCCTTAAGCAGCTCACAGAATGATCCAACCGCAACAGGAGACAGAGGTTCCTTGCAAGCCGGAATAGGTCTTGCTTAAACAAATACAAACTTCGTTCTTGGTGAAACTTCAACAAGAGTCAAACCCTGGTAGGAGAACCTAGTACACCAAAACGCTGGAATTACACCTCAGGAAAGAAGGAGATGCCATCGAACTTAGGACAGGAGGGGAACCTTACAAGCTTACCCAAATAAAACCCCAGAAGTGCAAGCCCTGTAAGGATGAGGTAGAAATCTTCAGGAGGCTTTTCCCTCAACGCGGTCAAGAGCCCTTGCCAAACCTACAGAGCATAATTCCAAATATTAGCACACAAAAGAAAACTGAAATCAATTCCTGAGCTGACATTAACAGCAACGTTATTTAGAAAATGGGGTAACCTCACCTGGGTAATTTCCCAAGAACTCCCTAACTTGAGCGCAGAACCCTCAAGCAGCTCATGGAACGATCCAACCGCAACAGGAGACAGAGGTTCCTTGCAAGCCGGAATAGGTCTTGCTTAAACAAATACAAACTTTGTTCCTGGTGAAACTTCAACAAGAGTCAAACCCTGGTAGAAGAACCCAGTACGCCAAAACGTTGAAATTACACCTCAGGCAAGAAGGAGATGCCATCGAACTTAGGACAGGAGGGAAGCCTTACAAGCTTACCCGGATAAAACCCCAGAAGCGCAGGCCCCGTAAGGATGAGGTAGAAATCTTCGGGAGGCTTTTCCCTCAACGCGGTGAAGAGCCCTTGCCAAACCTACGGAGCATAATTCCAAATATTAGCACACAAAAGAAAACTGAAATCAATTCCTGAGCTGACATTAACAACAACGTTATTTAGAAAACAGGGTAACCTCACCTGGGTAATTTCCCAAGAACTCCCTAACTTGAGCGCGGAACCCTCAAGCAGCTCACGGAATGATCCAACCTCAACAAGAGACATGCTCGCAGCGTAAGCACCTCCGCGATGGACTGGAAGTAGAGCCAGCACAAGGAGGAATGGGCAGAATGAGCTGCATAGCTAGACCCTGTAGAGGGTAAAACACTTAGAATATCCCAGAGCCGTCAGATCAGTGACCGAAAACCTCCACCGTAGATGAGACAGATGATCCCGAGGTTCACTGACAGCACCACTGCATGCATTAACACTGCTGGTCCGGAGAAGTGTATGACAGCGGTAACCCGGTCACGCCAAGCTCAAGATAAGACCTGAAATCCGAGCTGGAGGGGTGGGGCAATAAATCAAAGAGGATAAGGACCTGTCCTCCACTATATGGAAGATCAAACCATTTACAGATTATTAATGAATGAAACTCGGGTCTCGTGTATTATGTGATTCACAACCGACGTTGAAGTTAAGAGCTAAGGTTTTGTTGCATAATTACAATGGTTAGTTGTAACACAGTAAATAAACCAAATGTATGTGTATTGTTGTGAATAATTAGAGGGTGAACTTTTATATTTAATTACCATAAAAAAATTATCTTAGGTGTATTGTATTATTCCTTGTATATAGGGGTGTGACATAGGCATAAAGAAAGGGCAAAGATGAAACAGAAGCAGGCGTAATCATTATTAGTCCCTGCATTTTAGAACTGGATTATTTTATTGCAAGCTGACTATTTCCATTACAAGTTTGATGAACTCTTGTCAAAAGTTTCAACTGTCATTAATTGGGACATACAAACACTTGGGACATACAAACACTAGCAGACTCAAGCCAATGAGTTCAAAGACAAATAGGGGTTTTTTAGTTACATTGCATTCATTTTTAATTGAAATGCTTGTTTTCATAAATTTTTGGGATGCATGCATTACTTTCTATAATTTTTAAGGTGCAGGAAGGGGAAACTAATTGTTTCTCTATATTTTCATTAAAATAATTAATGATAGTTTTTAATAATGTATTAATGGTGATATAAAGTAAACTCCATACTGGAATAACATCCTAGAGAAGATCCTACAGAACTAGAGAAGACCCCTTTGTGTAAGTCTAATCAAATTACTCAAATTATCAATTTTTTTTGGAAGCATGCAATTAGAACGAATGAATTCCATTTCAAACTCTGAGAGAAGGAGAAGTTCATAATAACAAAGTACATAAAACAAAAAATGATAATATGCACAGTTAAATATTGGTTCAGACAACCGATGGAATGGAATTCATGGACTTTACAAACGAACATATGCAATGGAATTCATGGAATTTACAAACGAACATATGCTGCAAAATAAAATGAGATGAGACAAATAGGGTTTTTTTAGTTACATTGCATTCATTTTTAATCGAAATGCTTGTTTTCATAAATTTTTGGGATGCATGCATTACTTTCTATAATTTTTTAGGTGCAGGAAGGGGAAATTAATTGTTTCTCTATATTTTCATTAAAATAATTAGTGATAGTTTTTAATAATGTATTAACAGTGATATAAAGTAAACTCCATACTGGAATAACATCCTAGAGAAGATCCTACAGAACTAGAGAAGACCCCTTTGTGTAAGTCTAATCAAATTACTCAAATTATCAATTTTTTTTGGAAGCATGCAATTAGAACGAATGAATTCCATTTCAAACTCTGAGAGAAGGAGAAGTTCATAATAACAATGTACATAAAACAAAAAATGATAATATGCACAGTTAAATATTGGTTCAGACAACCGATGGAATGCAATTCATGGAATTTACAAACGAACATATGCAATGGAATTCATGGAATTTACAAACGAACATATGTTGCAAAATAAAATGAGATGAGATAATAATATTTACATTGCTATGCATTTAAACTTAAATTTCCACCCCCGACCTACCAAGTACTGTCAACTGTCCATGTTTTAGCTTTTTCATCTCATGGCTTAAATTGGATTAAGCTTTAAAATGTTACTTTAATTAATATTTTTCAATATAAATTTCTCATTTATTTAAAAAATTAAATATTTGCATTCTTCAATTTATGCCTTACTGCGTTTCCTTTGCAACATCTGGTGCAAATGCTAGTTGTATTTTATACAATCATCTAATCTTTTGCCATGTCATATCCTTGAGTTTGATTTAATCTAAAGAGAATAATGTGTTGTGTTTGAATATCATTTCAGATTATTTTTATAGGATTTGGTTTTGTTTACTGGTGAAGTCCTCCATGTACCATTTCAAAGATTCCATAATGCCATGTACTAAACGCAAAGATGAGAATTTTTTATCGACATCCAAATCAAATTAATTAGTCTACATTACATACGAAAGAAATGTCGTCACTTCACTAATCATCAAATAATAATTGGACTAATTTATGATTGGAATATAGTTTCTAAACAAGGTCATCAATGCAGAAAGAATAAATCATCAAGTGATTCTTATGACCCACGAATATGTAAAATATATACACTTTATAATCCTCTACTTATGTAAAATATATATACTTTACAATTATTCTCAACTTTAATATTTTCAAAGAACTTTACAGCTGAGGAAAGTGGAATTTTATATTCTTAGGTGCATTGATAACATAGAAGTGTTGAGGAGTTTGTGGAGGGTCAATATAGTAAGGGGAGATTGTTGAAATTTCTATTATACGTTGATTTGCAGTAATTTTGCTTTATGTGGGTGGATACTTTTAATGCCTCTACTAAAGTGTTTAGTGTCTTCTTTATATTATTATTTTTAAGAAGTGTTTTTATTTGTTTTGAAACATCTTATTTTTTGCTGCAACTTGTCATTTATGGTTTTGACAACATCCAAAAGATAGTTGCGCCATGGTTGATTGCTATGATCAAGGGTCGTTTTTGTTTTGATTTTCAAGACAAATATTGTATTCAATTTTTTATTAAAATAAATCTATTAGGAAAAATATTTCAATAAAAGGCTTTATTAAATTGAGCTTACTGATAATACCTTGTCAAAATGGCAATCCAAGACAAAACATTATGTTCCACCATTTTGTCAAACACCTACAATGCACCATTAATTAACATGTGTTTAGCATACATATCAACAAGCCCACTCCCCACAATTACATTCAAATCAATTCCAGTTACAATAAATTGGGCATGTACTTGTGTTATTAAAAGGATTTTTTGAAATTATGTTGTTGATTTCGAATTCTAAAATATAATTATGAGCTTGTTTTTTGCTTTATTCTTGGGAGATGATATTCCTAAATATTCTATTCTTTCAATGTATCTTTGTATCTTTTGGGGCAATTGTTAGCTCCTACTTGTCTTATGTGTGATGCTTTCTAAGTAAAGGAGTTTGTTCCTATTACTTAGGAGTTATTTAGATCTAGATGTTTCCTAAATGGGCATGTGGTTGAGATATTCTCCCAACCAAATGATTTTGTTTCCAAGATCCTAAATGGGCGTGTGGTTGAGATATTCTATCAACCAAATGATTGTGTTTCCAATATAGTATTTTTATCTTGAGACAACACTACATGTATTTATATGTAACATTATTTGATTAATAGTGAGTGTGATCAGTAAATTTATGTTGGTATGAGAGCTAGATGGAGTGGGTCCGACCCTAGGAAGTTGTACCAAAGGTAATGTGACCATAGGAAGAGTAATGTAATGTTATGATTTTGTATGTATTGGTTTGTTCGAGGAAATACGTTGATTTTCCACCATATGAATAAGTGTCATGCTGGAAGAATTCAATGAATTTAGTAGGGGATTTGAGCTCTTGATTGCGAGTTTGCAAACAAACTAAAGGGCATGTTGACTAAGCTCGTGAGTGGTGAAATAACTATGTTTAGAGTCGAGGATGGCACATATCACTGCCTAGAAAGAGGCGATTCTTCTACAGAACTGTTGTGATGTGCAGTGCGGAGGAAAAAAAAGCATGTTGTTGATGCGTGGAGGCCGTCAGAGTGTTGTGATATAGATTTTTGTGCAGTTCGTTCTACAAATTATTGTCAATTGGCACCTAATTGGAGTGGCCTCTTAACAAATCAGTTCTTTCCAAACAAAGAAAATCATTGTTGTTCATGTTTATCCGGAATGAAACATATTAGAAGAGGTCTCTAGCAATATATAAAAAATAATCCTCAAAAGGCCTGTTACACTAAAAAATGTCACCATGACTGTTTACAGTTAGTATGGCTCAATCAACAGTCATGCTACCCTCTTAGGCAAGTCTTATGCCTCTGCTATCCATCTCAAACTCAAAAAAAAGGGAGAAAGTCTTGTAAAAAATGTGTTTATCTCTGGGGACGCAGGTTCTCTCAAGCCTTACCTGCGGGGACGCTTACAATGTTCACAAAGGCTGCGTCCTTGGACGCTCTGTATATTAAGGGACAGGTGCGTCCTTCTGTAAAAGGCAAAATGCGCAAGTTTCATCTTAAAAAAGTTACTTGTGGTTACTTCTAGAACTTTCTAGAGGTCGGTTTGATGAAATGGATGCGCCTCCAGTTGGTTCATGTATCCCTATTAAGGAGGAACTTATCCCATCAATAAGGGAGCTATCCCACCCAAAGAGGGGGATTATCCCATTGATGGTGGACCTGAATAACCTCTTTACAGCACTATAAATAAAGGCATTGAGCCAGAGGGAGGGGAGGTTGAAGCTATACATTTTCTTTGGGTAAATGCTGCAGGAATTAGGACTCCCATTTAGAACCTTGTGAGGAGAGATTGTCTTTGCTTGATTCTACTTGGAAGTGGGTGAGCTTTGTCAAAGTAGAGGAAAACCCTTGATGGACCCTAGGAGGAACTTGCACAACACCAAGGCCAGGTTGTAAGAGTTTCTTTGTTTCGTTATTAATACAAACTGGTTCATTTTTCTCAATAGCTTGTGTTAATGAGTTATTTCATGTGTTCCTTGGTCTGCATGTTGAATATATGTTTTATTATATGAGATGCAAGTGCTTGGTAATTGTTTGATTGTTTGTGGTTGCAGGAATTGATGTGAAGGAGGAGCTCATCCGGATCGGCAAGGACAGACTACAACAACAGCGTTTTGGAATAAGGTAAGCCTAAACACTTTGTAGTTTTCATGTTTTAAAAGGTGTATTTAGAGAAAGATCGTTCCATTTTGTCTTGTTTGTCGCTAGAGAGTTTAGACTCCTAGGGAGGTCAGTTGTGTCCGCACAAACGACTTTTTCCGCCACGACAAATTGGCGACTCCGCTGGGGATGCCATTAATGTGAAAGTCTTTTCCTTTGTGTGAACTTTGCTCTGAGAAAATCATTTTTATTTTCTGGTTTTTGACTGTGAGAATTAGTATTTGGGTGGCTTAGCTTTAGATTTAGTTAGATTTGGTTTTTCTTAACTTTTCCAGAAGGACGCACCCTCTGAGTACTGCACAGTGTGTCTTTGGATGCGCTGTTGCCGTTTGCACGGAGCGGGCCCGCGCCTGTTCTAACGGGTTGCCTGCGTCTTCCTGTAAAAATTTAGGAAAACTCCATTTTTGCTTTAATTGCTTTTAGATTTTGTTTTTTCTTAGTGTTTTCTGCCCAGATCCTTTAGTACCCTGTCAAAAAAATTTCACCTGAACTTGTTTTGTGAGCTTTGAGTGTTTTAGTGGATTTCAACGAAGTTTAGGCCTAGGGTTTGATTTTTTGAATAGGTCCTGTAGTGACTTTGACGGTAGAAAGTTGTCCAGCCTTAGATCTCTCTGGTTTGTCAGCCTTCTTAGAAGTTGGGCCTGTCGTAAAGTCTCCTTGTGTGAGCAGCTTGCCATTTAAGTTGTCTTTTGGGTCAAATTTCGAATTACTTGTTTATAAAGTGTTGATTTCCATTTTACAAAAGAACAAAAAGATTAGAGTTTTGTTTTGACTAGTTTTTGGTTCTGCAATAAGCTAGTCCTTGATTTGATTATGATCAAGTAAAACACCTTAGAATAATCATTGTTGGCTTTTCCTCATTAGGTTTAATTAGGATAATTTACTTTTGATTTGTTTTTTTTGAGTGAATTTTCATAAATTTCATAGTTTGCAATTGATTTTTATTAAAATAGATTTATGTTTTTCGTTAAATAAGAAAAATACAAAAACATCTCCTTTTAAAAGTTTTGTTTCAAGTAGCATTTAAAGTTTTTGGAAGAAAAAGAGTTTTTTTTCGTGCAAGTAAAGAGCGGTCATGTTTTTATGCTTGGAAAAGACAAACGAATGGTTTCTTTGATTGTCTTTAATTAAGAAGTTGCTTTTATAAAAATTGCATTCTCTCAACTTTTTAGTTAAGCAATTCATCGAAAAAGTAAAGTAGTGGGTAAATCATCCTAGGTGCATTTTGTGGTGGTTTCGAGTCGAGTCAACACACCACTGGTTTCACTTCCATCACCTTTTGACTTAAGAAACAACCTTAAAAGTAACGCTTAAATTAAAATCAATCTAGTAATTTTTATTTTTCTAGGGCTCTGAAACACCAACATAGCTTAGGCTAGGGTCTTGGAGTAGGTGAGTACTTAACTCTCCAAGACTACAAAACCAAACAGATAGTTTATCTTGAGTAGAATAAATCCAATTGTTTCGATTGCACTCTGGGAAAGCTCCTCTTAAAGGAGAAGCACGAGCTCGTGTCCGAACCAGTGAGGGGATCATTCCCCCCTCGTTGGGAACGACGCCAGACAGTACGTATTACAAACGGTAAACCTCAGATTAACCATTGTCGAGGAGCCAGGGGTCACTTATCGGTAAACCTTGGATTACTGTCAAGGAGCCGGTAAGGGGATTGAGCTTGTTACTCTGCCCTTGCGTGCTGTCGGAGTTTAGACTGTTCCCCCAGGTGTAATTGTTGTGATTGGTAACTTTAGTGACCATAATCTTTAGGGTTCTACCGAGGTGACGGTGGAGGGAAGGTCCCACTGTACCTGGAGCAGACGTCGGTTATACTCACTTGGATTTTCCGGGGGGTTCACTTCACTTCGAGACGGTTAAAGTGGAGGAACTTGTGCCGGTCTATTCATTATGCAGGTTGCCGGCGTAACTGTTCCACCCGCCATTTCTGTACTGAATCCTGCGAGGTTGGGCCTAATCACCAACTAGCGCTTTTGGTCCGGAAGACTACTGTTTGTGTTTGGTTTGACGCTCTAGATTCTTTAGGCGTGTGCTTCAAATTTGTTTGCTTCTTTAGAAGACTTTAGGTGGTTTGATTTGAAATTTTTACTTTGTTTTCGTGTGTTGTAGTTAAAAATCTTTAATTGTGGCGGAATTACCGAGACAGTCCCGTCGACTTCGGGGCAAGTCTCCTGAGATTGTTACCGGAATAGATTTGTTAAGAAAACTCCGTAAATCGCGGGGTGAATCTCCTGAAGACATTCCGGGTCAGTACGAAGGGTTAAAGGTCCTTGTAACTCCTCCTAGTGACAGTAGAGTAGGTTCACCTGAAGAAGGAGAATCTTCCTTGGTAGTCCATCCAGATTACCAAAGTTTAGAGACAGGTTATAATCCCGAAGCTGTTTCAGTTTCTGAGCTTGTTGGTAGTTTTTCGTCTGCTAGTGATACAGGCGAAGAACCAGAAATATCTGAACCTGTTACTCCAACTTCTAGTGTTCCAGATTCACCAAGAATAGAAAGAATTATCACCGAAAATCTACCTTCTGGTTTGATTGCTATAGAAGAACTTGCTCCAGAAGAGGATATAGGTGTCTCTCACCTTGAAGGTCAACTTACTATTGATCTAAGGGAGCGTGAATCCATCTTTTACAGTCCTCCTAGAAGTACTTCTTGGTACCTTGCGTTAACCAATTTTTTAGACAACTCAGTAGGTTTTTCTACACCTCGTACTCCTTTTCCACCTGGAGGTATTCATACTCCTGTAAATATGTCTGGTCAGTCGTCCGTGTTTACTCAAAGTCCGTAATCTTTTTTACACGGCGGTCCTTCTGTTCCCACTGGGTATCAGTCACTTTCTGGTACCTTTGCGGGGGCATCTCCTCAACCCGTTGATCATGGGTTATTTGCTGGAAACAGTGGTAATATACCATTGGGTGTAGGAGACATTTACATGATGTCAGGTTCAGTTCCCGTTTCCCAACCTCAAGGTGGCCAATTACCGCCTGGGGGGCAACCTCAAGGTACACAAATCGTGTCTGGGGGGCAACCTCAAAGTCAGTATGTACCTATGGTGCAATACGTGCCTCAAGGTCAATCTCAGCCTCAATATGTACCCCAAGGTCAACCTCAGTATCAATATCAACCTCAAGGATGGCAACCCCAAGGATGGCAACCTCAAGGGTATCAACCCCAAGGATAACAACCTCAAGGGTACCAACCTCAAGGGTACCAACCTCAAGGTCAAGGTCAACCCCGGTATCAGTATTTACCTCAAGGTTATCAACCTCAAGGTCAATACTCAAGTCAAGGTTATCAACCGCCTCAAGGTCAGTCATATGTTCCAAGTATGGGAACTGCACCTTACAATTATCAATCCTACCCTCAATCTGGTTATGGATCTCAGTATCCTCAACCTGTTACGGGTCAATACCCTGGAATGTTAGTGTGGGATCCATCACAGGGTCAACAGGTGTTGCAGCCAAGTGTACAGATGGTTCCTCAAGCTGGACAACCCGTAGTTTCTGGTCCAACCCAGCAACCGCAACCTGTCCAGCCAAATGTTCAAACTTCTGTAACTTCGGTAGTTACTCAGCCGTCAATTGCACCTAGTACTCCATCTCAAACGGTTGCTGCAACTACCGCTACATCTACCATACTTACTTCTGGAGTATCGACGGCTCCAGTTTCTACTGTCCTTGTTACCACACCTCAGACATCTTTACCGTTGTCTGGATCTACGATTCAAACCACAGTCCAGATGCCTGTAGGTCAGCCTGGTATAAGTACGGTTGTCACTACTCAACCTCAATTTGTTCAACCTCCGTACCAGGGACAGTACCAACATGGGCAAGCTGTCCAACAACCGGTTTACCAGTATCAACCGTATCCTGGGTACACTTATCAACAACCTCAACAACCCCAGTACGGTCCGGTTAATCCTGGTTTTCCAGGAGGATATAATATCCCAAATGCGACTCCTGTTCCTAGTTATCCTGGATATCCTCCTCCTGGGGCTGGTATTGTGACCCAGAGTTTTAGAGATCCTAACCGGCAGTTACCGTTTATTGCAACTTTGGATTTACCCGACTTGACGCGCCTAACTAATGATCCAATTCAATATCTTCAGTTCTGGCCGCCAATGCCAAATAAGTTGCCCAGCGACATACCCAAGTTCGAAGGTAAGTCTGGAGAGGATCCATCCAATCATGTGATGACTTACCACCTCTGGTGTGCTTCGAATTCTATCTCGGATGATTCGATCCGCTTACGTCTTTTCCAGCGTACACTCATTGGTCTCGCGGCCAAGTGGTACATTGAGTTACCACGGGCCTCTTTTTACAACTTTAGCCAGTTAGCTACCTCGTTCTTAACTCACTTTCAGTTGCCGGTCAGATACGATAACGGCACGGAGTTATTAACTTCACTAAAACAATCGACGTCCACGTACATTTCTGATCACATCCATGAGTGGAGACGTCGTAGGAGGTTAGTGAAAGTTTTTATCCCGGACCAAATCTTAGCTGAATGGTTTGTCAAATCATTATTACCGAAGATTACTGAAGATGTAGCTAAGGCCGGAGTAGTTACTGAGGAGCAAGTCATTGCTCAGGCACAATACCTTGACTTAGTTTACACTCAGTCGGGTACGTTACACGAGAAGATCCCAGATCTTCCAAAATCGAATCAAATCGCTGCTACTCCTTCGGGATCTCATGCCGCTGATGGTATGATTGGTATCGTGACTACGAAGAGCAAGAAGAAGTCTTCCAAGGCTTCAAATACTCCAATTATCACTTTGCCTGATTCTCCGACAGGAGAGTCTTCTCCTCCTGAACTTACCGCCGACATTCACGCTGTAGAGTCATCTACGGCCAAATCAAAAAACGGTGGAAAGAAGAAAGGAAAGAAGAAGGCTAAAGCAGACAAGGCTCCAAAGGAGAAAACTGAAAAGTCGGAAACCAATGACGAAAAACGCAAACCTCGATATCCTTGTCTTATTTGTGAAGAGGATCATTTTACGAGAGATTGCCCTCATCGGGCCGAGGTTGTAAAAATAGTCAAAGGTTCTCCCACTCCTGCTGTGTTAAAGAATCCATTTCCAGAGCAGGAGAATAAGATGATAGGTTCTTCTTCGAATGCCAGGGAAGAACCCATTTTGATGATGTCTCATGTGAGGATTGCGACTCGATCGCAAGATTATGGTAGTAAGGCTCCTGTTGATGGTAAGGAAGCAGAATCTTCTCACTCTAACCCATCAACCTCAGCTCCTGGTTCCGATCCACTACAGATCGAAAAACCTAACCCAGACTTAGTGATTAAGCCGCCCGCCAAGGGTGTACTTCGAAGGTCTGCTTTCAATCCACATGCGAGAGCAGCCCAGAATTACAACATTGTTGAGGACTTAGCTGTTTCACCTTCAGCAATGTCGGCACTCGAAGTGCTGCAATCATGCCCAACACAACGGAAATTGCTTTTGTCGGCTATCGGAGCTGTCGATGTTCAGGACCCGAACCTAATGATCTTTGATCTAGAAAATAGTACGTCACGTCTTCATAGTAAAATGAATGTGGTCAGTGAAGAATCACTTTTCACCTCAACCTTCGAACGGATAGCGTTTCCCGAAGTCGTGTCATCTGACGAACAACTTCGCGAAATCCTAAGTGTAGATGATCTACCATGGGAGGATCTCCATCACAGATCTTCGTTTTTATCTAAGGATGATGCATTTGAAAATGATTTTTCATCAATCTTTACCGCTGAATATGTCAAAGACGCTCAGGATCCAACGAAACATTCTGATTCAGAGTTGAATTTGGGGAATATTTCTCGTACTATTCCCATTGATATTTCAGTGAAGCCCGGAATCGAGGAAAACATTCATATAGGTGCCGCTTGTACAGAAGATGAAATCCAAACTTACAAGGCCCTATTCCAAGAATTCCGCGACGTGTTTTCCTGGTCTTACGAGGAAATGCCGGGAATTGATCCTGCCATTGTTGTTCATGAAATAAAGACCTACCCGGATGCTAAACCCGTCCGGCAACGGTTGCGTCAGATTCACCCTCGAAAAGCGGCTGCGATTAAAGCAGAAGTCGAAAAGCTGTTGAAAGCAGGTTTCATTTATCCGATCCCGTTAACGGATTGGGTATCGAATATTGTTCCGGTTAACAAGAAACAAGGAACAATAAGAATCTGTATCGACTATAGGGATATAAATCGAGCTTGTCCAAAAGACAACTATCCTACGCCTTATATCGATCAAATTATTGATGATTGTGCCGGAAGTGAGCTGTTTTCCTTTATGGATGGCTTTTCAGGCTATAATCAAATCAATATTCTACCTGCCGACCAACCAAAAACGGCATTCATTTGTCCATGGGGGACATTTGCTTATTGCAAGTTACCTTTTGGGCTTAAGAATGCCGGGGCCACTTTTCAACGGGCGATGTCTTATGCATTTCATGACATCAAGCACATTGTGCAACCCTATCTCGATGATTTGCCTGCTCATTCTTTACATCGAGCTGATCACCTTGTCCATTTACGAGCAATCTTCATGAGGTGTAGGCATTATCGAATTCGGTTGAATCCCCACAAGTGTGTTTTCTGTATAGAAACAGGTCGATTGCTGGGATTTGTTGTTTCAAAAACCGGCATTCGCGTCGATCCCTCGAAGGTCGAAGCTATCATCAAATTGCCTCCTCCTTCGAGTTTGCGCCAACTCCAAAGTTTGCAAGGGAAAGCGAACTTTTTACGCCGATTCATCCCAAACTACGCCGAGGTCACTAAAGGTTTTACACGGTTGTTGAAACAGAACGCACAATTCTTTTGGGACGAGATTGCCCAACAATCTTTTGATGCACTTAAACACGCGTTGACCCATGCACCGTTGTTGCATCCTCCCAACTACAACCAGGACTACTTCTTATACCTCGCAGCTTCGCATTCCACCATTGGAATGGTGTTAGTTCAAGAAGATGAATTCGGAGCGAAACATGTGATATATTATCTTAGTAGGACCTTAAATCCCACTGAGTTAAAATATTCGCATGTGGAGAAATTGGCCCTGGCAGCCGTTCAAGCTGTCCAGCGTTTTCGTCACTACATTCTCCTCCGTAAAACTACAGTTATTTCGGATTGCAACCCTATGATTTATATTTTGACAAAACAATTGCTAGGGGGCAAGTACTCTAAATGGATTGTCATCCTGCAAGAGTTCGACTTGGAGTTCGAGAAGTCCAAGTCTAAGAAATCCTTAGTTTTTGCGGAATTGATGTGTGATTTCCCGAGTGCTGACACAGAGACTGTGGCAGAGGAGTCCATTGCGGACGAATCTTTGTTTCTTATCAGTACTTTAGATCCGTGGTATGGGGATATAATCATCTATCTCCAAACCCAAACCTTTCGGCCTGAAGCTTCCAAAGAAGAACGTCGAAAAATTCGGTTTCAATCCCAGCAATTTAAAATTATTGGAGATACACTTTATCGCCGGGGGGCAGACTTAGTTTTTCGACGTTGTTTAACTCACGAAGAGGCTGAGAGAGTTTTGAATGATTGTCACTCTGGAGCATGTGGCGGTCATATGTCTGGGTATGCCACAGCTCAGAAGGTGTTGCGCGCTGGCTATTTCTGGCCGTCTATGTTTAAGGATTGTATCATTGCCGTCAGGAAATGCCACAACTGTCAAGTGTTTGATCGCAAGATGCGCGCTCCACCTGCTCCTCTCCACCCTATAATTGCCGCTGGTCCATTCGCCAAATGGGGTATCGACTTTATTACTTGTAACCCTCACTCGGCCGGGGGGCATGCGTATATCATCCTCGCGGTTGATTATTTTACTAAATGGGCCGAGGCGATGCCTACATTCGACGCAAGCGGCAAGACAGCTGCAGTTTTCGTATTCAATCATATCATAACTAGGTTTGGTGTCCCACAAGCAATCATTACTGACCATGGGAGCCATTTTCGAAATGTCATGATGACTGAGCTTACAAGCCAGCTTGGTTTGCGCCACGATAGCTCTACTCCTTATTATCCGCAAGCCAACGGTTTGGTTGAGTCTATCAACAAAGTTCTAGTCATCATGATTCGACGGATCATTGGTATCCATCGAACGAATTGGCACAACATGTTATTTTCGGCGCTATGGGCATATCGAACCTCAGTGAAAAATTCAACAGGGTTCACTCCTTTCCAGCTAGTTTATGGCTTGGAAGCTGTGTTACCCATTGAATGCGAAATCCCATCACTTCAAATGGCTGTCGAATTACTTCCAGCTACTTCCGAAGAGGAGAAACGGTTATTGTACTTGGCTAAATTAGATGAGACTCGACGTGACGCTACATTAGCTATCGAGACTCACGCGAAACGAATGAAAGCTCAGTATGATAAAAATGTAACCCCTCGAAGTTTTTCGGAAGGAGACCTAGTACTATTATATGATCAAGCTAACGATAAGCTAGGTGCCGGAAAATTCGTTCCCATGTGGCATGGGCCCTACATTGTAAAGCGAAAGCTAGCAAAAGGGGCTTATGAGCTAGTTGACTTTGATGGGGACTCTTTGGGTAAACCCAGAAATGGACTTTACCTAAAGAGGTATTATGCTTAAATGATGGGTATGGAGAAATTTTTAGATAGGTTAGATTTTCTTTCTAGCTAGCGAGTGTGTTAGTTTAGTCAGTGTGCTTAGCTTAGAGAGTGTGGTTTTTCGTCGTTATTCTGGCTTATCTTGGTTTTACTCTTGATATTGCAGATGTCGACGCCTCTCCAAACATACATTGGATTTGCTGATGGTGCTTGTCGTAGTACACGGAATATCTCTTCCGCAGCTTGGGTTATCTATTCGCCCTCTGACGAGTTAGTTTCTATGCATGGGGTAAGCCTCGGTCAAACAACGAACAACATTGCAGAATACAGTGCAGTGATTGAATTATTATCCGAATCTATTTCATTTGGAATTCGACGTTTGATAGTGAGGTTAGATTCTGAACTTGTTGTATTACAGCTTAATAGAGTTTATGCCATTAGAAATCCTGTGTTATTAAGGTTGTTTTTGAGAGTGCGTCTCTTGGAACGTGAATTTGATTACATTGAATATCAACATATTCCAAGGTCTTTGAATACATTAGCAGATGCAATTGCTTCTCGAATGTTGGACAGACATTTACGATAATCATGCAAGTAAATTTAAAAACATTTCATCACATATGTTAAACAGATAAGCCGGTAATAGTGATATATATAGATAGAAGTGTGTCAAAAAATATATACATCGTCTTCGATCATAGGTTGAAAACACCTTATGATCGGCAAAATGATAGTACAAAAAGTCAAAATGTCACATGTGACTACAAAAGTGACTAGTCAATCACTGGTGGTGCTCTCTGTATGACACCACTGCGCGGGCTACCTTACGCAAAAATCTCCTAAACGGTCCAGGGACCGCGACTACGAAGCGCTGAAGCCTGATAGGAATGTCGTCCATAGTAGTCTCAGGTATATCTGCCGTGAGACGCTCTAGATCATGCTCCAACTCAGCTAGTACTTCTGCAGCCGCGTCCTGTGGGGCCGGTACCGGTGCAGCTGGATGTAGTCTATCAAAAGGCCGGAGGTTGGCTGGACGCTGTGGACCAACATCTGCATTTTGAAAATTTTACTGTTAGTTTTGAGACGATATATATGAAAAATAAAAAATACATAATTAGAAAACTTGTGAAAAATAAAGTACCTCTGTCATCCCATTGTTCTCCCGGTGGAAGAACCATGTCCGGATCACCTCTAAAATCCACTCCGGCATACGGAAAGTCCTGTATCGAAAAAACTTGGTCCTCTAACCAGTGAAAGTAACTATCTGAGAATCGAACCACCGCCGTGCCCTCGTCAGGATGCCGGGCCATCACCGCAACCCATCGTATCAGCTTTGGCTCCCGAGGACCCAAGATATCAACAGTGAGTTGCTGAGGGATCAGCATTGGAACTCTCTCCAAGGCAAAGCTCACGACTAGAGGCCCATATCCAAAAGTCTTTAGTCGTCCGTTCTTTGCCTTGGTCAGTTGGCTCTTCATATGAGCCGACACAGCTTCACACCAGTTGAAAATGGTGCCTTGGTAACAGTCAATTGCCATCCGCATTTGGGATCCGGAAGCAATGTGTAAAGCGGCCGCGCCGCAAATTCTGGTAACCGTGAACGCTATGACTTTGAGTTCACGCAGAGTGATGTGTTTTATCTCTATGCCTTTCGAATGGTGAGCCCCAGGTGTGCACCACTCGTCGCGGAGACTATCAAGGGATTGGCCACCCGGCCTAGTCCCCGCAAGACTGAGTTGCTCGCCTCTGTTCGGCAAGCCAGTGAGAAAGTATACATCCGAGGGCTCTATCTCGAGCTGGTGCCCTCCTATGTAAAAGCATTGTTCTTGAACGTTCCATCGCTCAACCAGCCATTCCAAGAATCTTACCTGGCCCCTCATGCCCGGTATGGTCCAGTATTTGTATAACCGCATGCTCTTAGGGCATCCAGGGAAGGTTGATGATTTATTGCAGCTTCATCATCCTCTACATGCTCTCTTTCTCTCCAATCTAACATGGTTAATGCCCTGCACACCAAAATAGTCATTAGAAATTGATTTGGGAATTTTTAGATAGTTATTTGAGGGGGTTGGGGTTTTGAAATGCGCGTTTCACGGAAGACGCACCCCGCCTTTACAGCACAGGGCGCCCGGACGCGGCTGGCCTGAAGGCGGACTGCGTCTTCCGACCATTTTCCTGTATAGAAAAAGTCGGGGGACGCGGGTCACCCGAAGGGCACCCGCGTCCGCCGAGAGGCGCATTCCAAAACCAAAACCCCCCCAAAAAAATGAAACTAAGACCTAAAAATTAATTCTAAACGGATAGAAATGCAGAGTAGGATGTGTAAAATACCTGGATAAGACGGCGTTCGATTCCGACGGTCGGATTTTCCGCAGCGACCACGGGAAGTTTCTTGTCAAAAGCTCCTTTTTCAACCTCAACAGTCAAACGGTAAAAATGACATGGTAAAAGGTCTTTTTATAGGTTTTTTGGATGAATTAGTTCATTTTTTACCATGAAAAGATGTTTTTCGATGTATTTTTGCCTATTTTAAACAGGTATGAGTAATGTGTTGCTTTTGTGCAGGACAAAGGGATTTCGAGGGAAATTGTCATTTTTCACAAACAAAAATATCAGAGTCATCTTTTAAGCCCTTTTCTGACTCCTAAAACATGAAAAGATCGCCGAGCGTTTCTTTTACACTCGTTAAAACGGAATTAAAAGACGGTCCCCTTTTAGCTCTTTTCTGACCGCAAAATCAGGAAAAGATTGCCGGGTTTTTGTCGTTTCAAACTCGATAAGGAAATAAAACGACGTGTCCTTGATCGCTTTTTACTTTTCAGGTCAACGACACTATTATGAAAGTACTCCTTGGTCGCAAGATCAAGCGGTTCCCCCAGGTATTATTTTATACTTTTTCGGGCTTGAGGGACACAAATGTACGAAAAAGTTCAACGTGGAGTCTCCTTTAGTTTTTTCAGACTCTCTAAAATTGAAAAACGCCGAGTTTCTCCTATACTGGGCTCGTTAAACTTTTACAGTAGAGGACCTGTTCAATTACAAACAGGAACGAACCACTCCTTCCTAGGGTTCGAATTTAAACTAGGTTGGACTCGTCCGAAGGATGAGCTTATAATCAAGCATATGTTATCCTCCTCAAGCTTGTTAAAAATAAAGAGGTACTTGCCAGAAATGGTGGGGGAAAAGAGAGAAGAATGAACCTATTTGTCACCTTTTGTCTCAAAAGAAACTTTATTACCACTCTTGAACACGACACTGTTTCATTCACCTGGGTTGGGAAATCTTTTACCTCACAGTTGATCAAACCACTTTGAAAGTCTTTAACCGGGTTTCGGGGATTAACTTTGAGTTATTCGTCACCAAGCCATCTGTCGTGTCGTTATGTGTTCAAGAGGTCTGCAAGAAAAACTTTCATCTGCAAAATACTTGTCATCCATTTGACCATCCCTGAGTCAGTCCTTACAGCAACATTTCTTCAACTTGAACAATGATTTCGTGTTGCGGGCTTGCCTGCAACGGGTCGCTTTCTATCGACATCGACACATTATCTAGAAAGATGACTTAGGAATCGACAGTACCTTGAAGTCTGCATGCATCAATGGCAGGTTTCTCGCCTTTGACGTCAGTTTACATCATTGACTTTCGATCAAAGGATTCCGTGAAGTGTTCGACATCAAAACATCTATTCACATTTCACGGGTTGTGCTTGGTACTTTGAGAACCATTGACATTACTGGTGGTCTCTCTCACGCTTGTTAACAGTTTACATCATCGACTGGTAATCAAGTGGTTTCTAACATGTTCGACATCAAATCATTTAATCACATGGCTAGAATCGTACCAATTCGGGAAGTAGAAGTGAAGACCCTGGATCTAGTTTCTACCATCCAGGCTGCGAGGAGTTTTGTATTCATTATCTATGTAGACTAATCATAAACAGATGGCTGCGTCCATACTGTGTCTACAAAAGTCTATAAAAATGATGTACTGCAAGATCATTCCTGTATCAGAGTAGTTAGTCCATTAGTTAAAGTTTTGAATCTGAGTATGGGAATGCCTACCTCAGTGATGATATAATCTTATACATGTATTTTGTGTTGAAAATTGCAGGTTCCAACCAGGTCATCCACAAGACAATCCTTGAAATGATAAAGCGCTTCACCCTTCCTAGAATTACAAAACCCTAATCTATTCCAGGCTTCGCACTTTAGGGGGCAATCTGTTACACTAAAAAATGTCACCATGACTGTTTACAGTTAGTATGGCTCAATCAACAGTCATGCTACCCTCTTAGGCAAGTCTTATGCCTCTGCTATCCATCTCAAACTCAAAAAAGGAGAAAGTCTTGTAAAAAATGTGTTTATCTCTGGGGACGCAGGTTCTCTCAAGCCTTACCTGCGGGGACGCTTACAATGTTCACAAAGGCTGCGTCCTTGGACGCTCTGTATGTTAAGGGACAGGTGCGTCCTTCTGTAAAAGGCAAAATGCGCAAGTTTCATCTTAAAAAAGTTACTTGTGGTTACTTCTAGAACTTTCTAGAGGTCGGTTTGATGAAATGGATGCGCCTCCAGTTGGTTCATGTATCCCTATTAAGGAGGAACTTATCCCATCAATAAGGGAGCTATCCCACCCAAAGAGGGGGATTATCCCATTGATGGTGGACCTGAATAACCTCTTTACAGCACTATAAATAAAGGCATTGAGCCAGAGGGAGGGGAGGTTGAAGCTATACATTTTCTTTGGGTAAATGCTGCAGGAATTAGGACTCCCATTTAGAACCTTGTGAGGAGAGATTGTCTTTGCTTGATTCTACTTGGAAGTGGGTGAGCTTTGTCAAAGTAGAGGAAAACCCTTGATGGACCCTGGGAGGAACTTGCACAACACCAAGGCCAGGTTGTAAGAGTTTCTTTGTTTCGTTATTAATACAAACTGGTTCATTTTTCTCAATAGCTTGTGTTAATGAGTTATTTCATGTGTTCCTTGGTCTGCATGTTGAATATATGTTTTATTATATGAGATGCAAGTGCTTGGTAATTGTTTGATTGTTTGTGGTTGCAGGAATTGATGTGAAGGAGGAGCTCATCCGGATCGGCAAGGACGGACTACAACAACAGCGTTTGGAGTAAGGTAAGCCTAAACACTTTGTAGTTTTCATGTTTTAAAAGGTGTATTTAGAGAAAGATCGTTCCATTTTGTCTTGTTTGTCGCTAGAGAGTTTAGACTCCTAGGGAGGTCAGTTGTGTCCGCACAAACGACTTTTTCCGCCACGACAAGGCCATCAGATATCTAAGTGACTATGTGCCCTATTAATGTTATTTCTCGACAGTGGTATCGCGTTCATATCTCGTCTAGGCATCATCGGGACTATTGTTGCTACTTCTTATGGTGGTGTGCATGGGTGCCATAGATGTCGCGGTGGTGTGCATGGGTGCCATGGACGTCAGTGATGATGTGTTGAATTGGGCGATGAAGCAACGATAGTGTAGTGGTTCGATCAGCGGATGCTTTCAAGAAGAGGAGGAAGAAATGTCGATGGACTCGAAATTGAATCAAAGAAGTTTGTGTGGAGAATTTGCTACTATGTAGAGCTTTTTGAGCTATAACCTATTATTTTTCTTTAATGTGTGCGATGGTGTTTTTGTTAGGTGTGTTATGGGACGACTAGATCTATTGGAGCTATGGTTTGAAGGCATGGTGAGCTATTCATGATTTGTTTGTTTCATACCATTGAATGAGGTCGTGTGCTCGCTGCCATCCTCACAAGGAGGACACTCGTGGTGGACAATCATTGTAAATTCACATTGGCTATTTTTGATTTGTTTTGGCACAAAGTGCTTAGATTCTGCCAAAACTCTGGTCGATTGTTGCGTGTGAAGTTTTGATGGAGATTGGGACAATCATAATCATGTGCACAAGGTTTCATTAATCTATTTGGTGGAAAATATCTAGCCTATAGCATGACAGTTAATACATGGGGGTTGTTTATGCCCACCATTGGATTTAAGCAAGAAGAGTATCAAACATTGGGCATATATAGGCCCTAGGCCTTAATTTTCACCCAGCAATTTGTATAGCTCTTATTAATCCATTTGACCACACCTTGACATAGTGTATTTTTGCATGCTTCTCATGCAAGAAATATAGCTTTGGCTCTGGACCTTCTATCTACGTCTATTCCAACACCTACAAAGAATGATTCTATTGGTTTGCAACATAAATATTTCAGTGATTCCTTGGGAGAATCAAAATCGTAACCTACAACTCAGCTTGAATTCGAGCAGCCAAATTTAATGATCCATCCAAAAACAACCACTAGATCTGAATGAATTTAATTCCTTGGTTTTGCAGTCATTTATTTTGTTAGATGTTGCAGCTTGTAAGTATACATTGCATTGTTGTGTGTATGAGTATGTGTGTCATGGTAAGTCTCGTTGTTATTGAAGTGACATTAGTCTGACCAACTATTGTCATGAGTTAGAGTCTTGTCACGAATTAGAGTCTGTGTTGGAATTGGCCATTCCAATAATAGACAAATTTATTTGCAGGAATTATTGACTACAATATATGATGAAAACATGATAGTGAAATTGGTATCAGAGGATAGTGGACGGAGCAACATCGGAGATTAAAGGATGATGGACAACCAAGTGAGAGTTTGTGTGAGTTTGTGGAATAGACTCACGAACTTGGTGTATTGTGTGTCACATACATGTATTGGTAAGCAAGTATATGATGTTTTATAGTGGTCCTTGAAAAAATTGTAATAGTATGTACATGAGTCAATTAAGCCTAATAAGGCATGTGTACCCCTATGAAGTTTGTGGTAATTTTAAAACCACTTTGTAAGTGCAGGTTTATGGTAAACTAGAAACCACTTTGTAGTGTAGGTTTGTGGTAAGCCAGAAACCACTTGTGAGAGTGAAGTAGACAAGGGTTCTTATAGCATGGTTGTAGGTCAAACGACAAAACTTTGAGCATGACTTAGGATAATCCAATAAAACCTAGAACATGGTTATGAGTAATCTGAGAAAACTCGGGTTGATAATGATGGAGGGGGACTTTCAGGTACATGTACAGGTATGCAGATATAATGGTTGATTGAACCATGTACACGAAGAACACCCTAGTAGACTAGTGGTTGCATGGTTTGGGTACCCATGCATTTGGGTGAATGGTTATTCCTTTATATGTATGTCAACATATTTTTTAATCATATTTGTAAACACTAAGTTGGACCACAACTAGAATTCATTGATTGAGATTGAGACAAGTAGTCATTAAGGGAGAGAATTAGAAAATGTAATTCCTACTTGTCTTAGGTATGATGTTTTCTAAGTAAAGTAGTTTGTTCATGTTATTCAGGAGTTGTTTAGATCTAGATGTTTCCTAGATTGGTGTGTAATTGAGATATTCTTTTGACCAAATGATTGTGTGACCAAGATAATCTGCCTACCTTGACAACACTATATGTAATTATATGTAACATTATTTGATTAATAGTGAATATGATTAGTAAATTTATGTAATTTGAAAAAGACATGAAAACCATGATAAAATCATCAATAAGAAATCCACCCTAATGAATATTGGTGGGGATGCCAAACATGGAAGTGGATTTTCAATAATAATAAAAAACAATTTTGTGGTTGATTAATTGAATTGTGGATTCTAATCATATAGATTTCTTGGAAGTCAAAATTGAAAATCTCGAGATTCCCCTCACACACCATAAACAACACTTTATATGAAAAAGTAGAGATGCAAATAAAGATATAACCTTTATAATATTAGGATTTTTATCTTGAAATTGCTTTTGTGAAATTGGATTATATGGTTATTTTATTAGCATATTTAATTGAAAAAATTGCATGTATCACTTACATTATCCTCAAAACATTAGGGCTTATTTTAAACTCAATATTATGTTTGAGAAGAGTTGGTCCCCCATCTTTCATTATATATTGCACGTAAGCATCCTCTTAATGGATGGTTTGGATTTATTTTTTAGAAAGAGGAGGATGCTGAGAAGTTTGCTTCTATCCCTTGGGTGTGTGGTCATGCTTTTTTTTGCCATTAGCATTGGCTTGTGGGCTTTGATCCTATTAAGGAAATCCCTGGACCTAAAATTTTATGGGCAAAGCTCTTGGGGCTCCCTCTGGAGCTTTCGTCAAAGGAAACCATTATAATAATAATGAACAAACTTGCAAGATTTTATTATGTAGATGAGGGTTGAGCTTTTGTCAAAGGAAACCATTATAAAAATAACAAACAAGCTTAGAAAATTTTATTATGTAGATGAGGGTTTTTTGGGGCTCTTGGACAAAAGGGTTGCATGGTTCCTTGTCAAATGGATTACAATGGAGGGTTGCCAGCAACTTTGGATATATACTAGGGACCCTTTTCTATTTGTCAGTAGGTGGACTACTGGGGACCCTTTTCTATCTGTCACCAGGTGGACTACTGGGTCCCCTTTAGGTGCTTGGGTTGCCATGACACAAGTCATTTGATTGTTGAATGTTCTCAATGTTTCGGGGGTGGACATTTTAGGATGGGTAGGGATGTGTTTATATTTGGGTCACTGGATATTTTTAGAAATATTTTATGATGTTTATTTTCTTTTCTAGCTCAATCTAGTAGCACAGAGCATTTTTGTTGAATTTCAAAAATGTAACTACTTTTGTTTTCTTAATGAAAGATAGTTGTTTCTTTTCTCATGAAAAAATATACTATGTTTTAATTTGTTGAATATTTATTTATCATATCCATGGCATCAAGAGCCTGGAAGAGGATAAAATTTGATGCAACACTTAGCATTATTATATGAGTAGAATAAGATATTTACAATGTTATTTTTAGTCATTGTTATTTTGATTGTAAATTCTGGAAATATCTGGGAATCTTGTTACAGGCAAAACAACATGACCTCCACAATTGAATCAATGTTTTATTAAGTGAAATCTTCAAGTACTTATACAATCAAAGATAGTTACCAGTTCATAACTAACTGATTGGTAGTTTTTCTAACCGATGTAAACAAAGAACTAATTTTAAGCTAATATTGTACAATATCTCGTAGGATTAGTTAACATTCCCCCCTTAATCCGAAGGGACAGCTGACCTGTTGAGTAACATTCTGAATTTTTCAAAATCTTCTAGTCCTAGTGCTTTAGTGAATATATCTTCTATCTGTTCTGAATTAGGACAATGTGTCATATGAATAAATTTTGCCTCTACATAATATCGAATCAAGTGATACTTTGTGTTAATGTGCTTGCTTCGACCATGAAACTTTGGATTCTTGGCTAATCGTATTGCAGAAGAATTATTGACAAATAAAGGAGTTGAATCTTTCTGCTTCTCCTGCAAGTCTTCAAGTATTTTGCAAAGCCAAATGATTTCTTTGGTGGCTTGAGCTGCTGCTGCTACTGCTACTGATGATGATGATGGTTAACATCCGCTGAGACCAAACATTGGTCTATCGGACCTAAAGAAACAAATTATTTATTTTGATTTAAGATTTTATTCCTATGCTTAAAAAGCTTGGAGAGAAGCCTTTCGAGCTCACTATAATTTCGACATTGTAAAAGGCTAGGAAGGTCAGTATTGTAACAAATATTGTGAAACTGAGATCTAATGTGGTTGTACGCGGATCAATCTAAGAGGAAGTGGTTTTCATCCTCGATGTTCATATTCTCACATATATGGCAGATTCTTTCCATCCATAGCGTTTTAGGAACTGCCCAACGACCTGTTTCACTATGGAGCTCATGAGAATTCGTTCTAATCTTTGCTATATTAATTTTCTTCTTTGAGCTAGTTAAAATAGAGAGATACTTTTGATCTTCTAGGGTGGGGTTGATAACCTTCTTATAATAACTTAATTTTCTTTTAGCCACTAAATCTTTCTCACACCACATTTTTTCTTTGAACTTAGAAGTAACAATATCTTTAATATTATTTATGTTTTGCAATGAATCATTCTAATTGATCTCCCAAAACATTAATTTGACATTTTTGAAAAATATCATTGATCTAACCATGTTAAGCAAAGTCCTATTCATCTTTTCTGCAACACCGTTTTGTTGTGGATTATATGGAATTGTAGTTTCATGTTTGATGCCACTATCTCTTAAATAATTTTCAAAAGTTTTTGAAGTATATTCACCTCCATTATCAATCCTTAAGATACCAATATTCTGTTGATTTTCATTTGTAACCATAGCATGAAAAGTTTTGAACATATCAAAAACCTGTGACTTTTCCTTCAAAAGATAAACCCAACACATTCTCGAATAGTCATCAATAAAGGTGAGTATATATTTATTTCCATTTGCAGTTGGTACAGGCATAGGTCCACACAAATCGGAATGTATAAGACCTAATTTTTTGGAAGATCTAGAAATAGAATTATGAAATGGTTGTTTATTGTCCCCAAGTTCCAAGCATCGCATGGTGTGAGCTTTCTTGGAATAGTGGGAAGACCTTTAATGCCCTGTTCTTTCATAATTCTAATGTTGTCATAGTTGATATGACCAAATCTAGCATGCCATAATAAACTTGAAGATAAAATATTATCTTGTTGCACTAACAAAGTTGAATTTGTAGCAGACTGTGTAATAGATGAATTACTATTCAATTTCAACAGTGTACCTTCTTCAACACCAGTCATAATTACTGAATTATCACTTTCTCTATGAATTTCAATTATGCCATCAAAAATATGGATTAAATGTCCTTGTTGTCTGATATGAATGAGGGACATTAAGTTCCTCTGAAATTGGGGAATATAAAGAACATCTTTCAATAAATAATCTACTAAATGTGGAATTTTTAATCCAATTGATCCAATTCCTGATGGTTTAACTTTGATCTAACCAGCAAAATAAACAACACCATCAACATTATCACTGAAACTTTCAAAAAGATCTTTTCAGAATGTCATATGACAAGTAGCACCTAAATCTAAAATCCAATTGTCCTCCCATGAAGAAAATGTAGTATTAAAAACATTATCAATATTGAAATTGCAATGAGCAACTATATAATGTTCAAATTCATTTGTTTTATTTTTGTCAGAAGATTATTGCTATGTCTTGTCATTAACTGGTTCTTTCTTGTCATGATTAATCTTCTCCCAAGGAACCCTGCACAGTTTACTATTTTTAGCATTTTTCAGGTCCTGAACTTCCGGAGCCGTTTTGAGGGCCTAAACGACGTTTTTTGGGAAATTTGGGGGCAACATAGATCTTTCTAACGAGCTATTGAAGATCCATGTTGCCCTACCCAAAGTTGTAGTGCTCGGATAGATCTTTCTAACGAGCTATTGCACGCGTCAAACGGAGATCGTATGCCAAAGTTACGACCCCGAGAAATTGATGTACCAATTTACCCAAACGGGGCCCACAATTTGGCGTTTCATCTTCTAGGGTTAGATTTCGGAATGTTAAGGGTTTTCCATTGTTTCTCAACAATAAATAGGCCTTTGCCCCTCATTGTAACACACTTCAGAGGCATGTAGCTGCCACATCTCTTCTCAGAGATAAACCACCATCGCCCTAGCTGGTTTATTTCCATTTCTGGTTGTAAGCATATTTCAGTATTTTCCATTAATGAAATGAAGCATTATTTCCACTGCATCTTTGTGTATATGGTTATCTCTGTATTTTATTGCGTTCCTGTTTAAATCCGGATCAGTGGTATCAGAGCGGTCTGCTTTTTCTCTGTTTTTCTTTGCATGTCCCCAACGAGGTCGGGATATAAGGAGTTAGGGCTTGAACTGGTGGAACCTTTGCAAGACCAGCCTCGCAAATCCCGACAGTCTCCCATGGCGAATGAGAAGAAAGATGAGGGGGCAGGAGATCCTATCAAAATCTTGCTCGAAGAAGCCCTCGAGCGACAAAGGAACGCGATGATGGATAGCTTTGCGCAGATTCTTCAACAACTACCCAGAGGCGATGCATCGGCTTCCAACAGCTACTCTGGAAACGCCACACCCTTCAAGGTAAAAGTTAATTTTGAAATCCCCATCTTCGACGGTCAAATAGACGCAAATGTCGTAGATAAATGGTTAAATCTGCTAGAAAGGTATTTTTCTATTCATGAATTTTCGAGTCGTGAAAAGAATATTTTCGCTCTTCTCAAAGTAGCCCCCCACGTCAAGGACTGGTGGGAAACCTACTGCGAGAAGAAGGATGAAAATACCGGCTCACTATTTTCAGCCGCACCCACCTGGGATTCATTTCGGGATGCCGTCAAGGAACAGTACTACCCTGTCAAAAAGCTATGAGGACAAATACATCAAATGGACCACGCTACGACAGGGAAGGGACCAAGATGGGCCAGAGTTCACAAACATTTTTCATACCCTTTGCACACAGTTGGGTATCAAAGATTCTGAGCTGCATCTGGTACTCAAATACCGCGGCTGCCTACACAGATACATCCAGGAAGAGATGGAGTTCTTGAACATCTCCTCACTCGGCACAACATACCGATACGCTGTCAAAATCGAGCAAAAGTTCAAACAGAAGAAGCGAGACTTTGGATCTGCAAATCCAAAGCCCAAAGGACAAAGCCAAGGCGGGGTGACCCAAGACAACCCGTCGAAGCCGCAAGAGAAGAACAACACCACGAAGCCGAAGAAGGACACAAGAAAGTGGTGTGAGTTCCACAAGAGTCCCACTCATAACACAAGTGAGTGTTGGATCAAGCAGTCATTGGTGGCCGAGTTGAAGGCTTCCGAATCAGATGCATGTTCCGACCGTGAGCCAGAACCCGACAAGGGGAATGTCAAAGGGAAGCAGATCATAGATGCGGATCCCAGCGCCACTGTTGCCACTGCCAAGATCTAGAAAAATGAGCTCAAAAATCTACAGGAGGGGGAGCGTCTTTTCCACTCACAAATGTGGGTGAAGGGTTCGCCGCTGCAATTCATTGTCGACAGTGGCAGCCAAAAGAACCTCGTTTCAGCAGAGGTCGTGAAGCGGTTTAGCCTACCGACTACACCACACCCGCAGCCGTACGATATCGGGTAGCTTCATGAAGGACGAGATCTCAAAGTCCGCCAGCAGTGTCGCCTTCCCTACAGCATCAAGCCCTTCACAGACGAGGTATTGTGTGATGTTACACCTCTAGATGTTTGTGATGTACTATTAGGCCAGCCATACTTGTGGAGGCGACATGCTGTGTATGATTCAAGGCCTTGTTCTGTTATTATTTCTTTGAATAATTCATTATACAGGATACTAGAGGTAGCCCCACCTACTGCCACCTCTTTGATCACTACTAAGAAAGACAGCAAGGTCATCTCCCAGACCAGGAAATTCATCTGTCTAGTTCACTCCCAAAGTAAGGGGAAGATCGTTGCTACATCCATGACCCCTGCAAAGGGTTCCTCCACGCAGCAGTAGCAGCAAAGGGATACGGTCATGACAGAACACAGGAACAACTTCTCCTCACCCACAGGGGTACCACACAAGTTTCAGGTGAGCAACAAAGTTTGGTTACATCTGTAGAGAGAAAGCCTTACCAGAACCCATCACAATCTCAGACCACTCCGACATGGTCCTTACAGCAGTACCAAGGCTGTGGGGAACAATGCTTTGGAGCACATCATTCCTCTATTCCTTCGCCTGCACCAAGTGTTCAATATGGACAATCGTCGACCATGCTTCCCACCATTACTGGACACATCAAAGATTGCAGGACAAGTTCAACAGATGGAGGAACTCAACGCAATGGGGACCATTGCTTCCTAAGGGGGGAGGAATGATCTAGGTGGATGTTGGTGGCCACCCACCTATCCCATTTGGACCCCCACAACTATCTCTTTCAGTGTTTTCAGTTTCCTAAATTGTAGCACAGTTTACTATTTTTAGCAGTTTTTCGTGTCCTAAACTTCCGGAGCCATTTTGAGGCCTTAAACGACGTTTTTTGGGAAATCTGGGGGAAACATGGGTCGTGCTTGGATAGATCTTTCTAACGAGCTATTGTACGCATCAAACGGAAATCATATGCCAAAGTTACAACTCTGGGAAATTGATGTACCAATTTACCCAAACGAGGCACACAATTTGGCGTTTCATCTTCTAGGGTTAGATTCCGGAATTTTAAGGGTTTTCCATTGTTTCTCAACAATAAATAGGCCTTCGAGCCTCATTGTAACACAGTTCAGAGGCATATAGCTACCACATTTCTTCTCAGAGATAAGCCACCATCACCCTAGCTGATTTATTTCCATTTCTGGTTGTAAGCATATTTCAGTATTTTCCATTAATGAAATGAAGCATTATTTCCGCTGCATCTTTGTTTATATGGTTATCTCTGTATTTTATTGCGTTCCTGTTTAAATCTGGATTAGTGGTATTAGAGCGGTCTGCTTTTTCTCTGTTTTTCTTTGCATGTCCCCAACGTGGTCGGGATATAAGGAGTTAGGGCTTGAACTGGTCGAACCTTGGCAAGACCAGCCTCGCAAATCCCGATGGCCTCCCATGGCGGATGAGAAGAAAGACGAGGGGGCAGGAGATCCTATCAAAATCTTGCTCGAAGAAGCCCTCGAGCGACAAAGGAACGCGATGATGGATAGCTTTGCGCAAATTCTTCAGCGGCTACCCAGAGGCGACGCATCGGCTTCCAACAGCTACTCTGGAAACGCCACACCCTTCAAGGTACAAGTTAATTTTGAAATCCCCATCTTCAAGGGTCAAATAGACACAGATGTCGTAGATAAATGGTTAAATCTGCTAGAAGGGTATTTTTCTGTTCATGAATTTTCGAGTCGGGAAAAGATCGTTTTCGCTCTTCTCAAAGCAGGCCCCCACGTCAAGGACTAGTGGGAAACCTACTGCGAGCAGAAGGATGAAAATACCGGCTCACTATTTTCAGCTGCACCCACCTGGGATTCATTTCGGGATGCCGTCAAGGAGCAGTACTACCCTATCAAAAGCTATGAGGAGAAATACATCAAATGGACCACGCTGTGACAGGGAAGGGACCAAGATGTGCCGAAGTTCACAAACATTTTTCATACCCTTCGCACACAGTTGGGTATCAAAGATTCTGAGCTGCATCTGGTACTCAAATACCACAGCTTCCTACACAAATACATTCAGGAAGAGATGGAGTTCTTGAACATCTCCTCACTCGGCACAACATACCGATACGCTGTCAAAAGCGAGCAAAAGTTCAAACAGAAGAAGCGATACTCTGGATCTGCAAATCCAAAGCCCAAAGGACAAAGCCAAGGCAGGGTGACCCAAGACAACCCATCGAAGCCGCAAGAGAAGAACAACACCACGAAGCCGAAGAAGGACACAGGAAAGTGGTGTGAGTTCCACAAGAGTCCCACTCATAACACAAGTGAGTGTCGGACCAAGCAGTCGTTGGTGGCCGAGTTGAAGGCTTTCGAATCAGATGCATGTTCCGACCCTGAGCGAGAACCCGACAAGGGGAATGGCAAAGGGAAGCAGATCATTGATGCAGATCCCAGCGCCACTGTTGCCACTGCCAAGATCTAGAAAAATGAGCTCAAAAATCTAGAGGAAAGGAAGTGTATTTTCCACACACAGATGTGGGTGAAGGGTTTGCCGCTGCAATTCATTGTCGACAATGGCAGCCAAAAGAACCTCGTTTCAGTAGAGGTCGTGAAGCGGTTGGGCCTACCGACTACACCACACCCGCAGCCGTACAGTATCGGGTGGCTTCATGAAGGACAAGATCTCAAAGTCTGCCAGCAGTGTCGCCTTCCCTACAGCATCAAGCCCTTCACAGACGAGGTATTGTGTGATGTTACACCTCTGGATGTTTGTGATGTACTATTAGGCCAGCCATACTTGTGGAGGCGACATGCTGTGTATGAGTCAAGGCCTCATGCTGTCATTATTTCTTTGAATAATTCATTATACAGGATACCAGAGTTAGCCCCACCTATTGCCACCTCTTTGATCACTACTAAGAAAGGTAGCAAGGTCATCTCCCAGACCAGGAAATTCATCTGTCTGGTTCACTCCCAAAGTAATGGGAAAATCTACATCCATGACCCCTGCAAAGGGTTCCTCCACGCAGCAGTAGCAGCAAAGGGATACGGTCATGACAGAACACGGGAACAACTTCTCCTCACCCACAGGGGTACCACACAAGTTTCAGGTGGGCGACAAAGTTTGGTTACATCTGCAGAGAGAATGCCTTACCAGAACCCATCAGAAGCTCAGACCACTCCGACATGGTCCTTACAGCAGTACCAAGGCTGTGGGGAACAATGCTTTGGAGCACATCATTCCTCCATTCCTTCACCTGCACCAAGTGTTCAATATGGACCATCGTCGACCATGCTTCCCACCATTACTGGACACATCACAGAATGCAAGACAAGTTCAGCAAATGGAGGAACTCAACACAATGGGGACCATTGCTTCCTAAGGGGGGAGGAATGATCCAAGTGGATGTTGGTGGCCACCCACCTATCTATTTGGACCCCAACAACTGTCTCTTTCAATCCTTTCAGTTTCCTAAATTATAGCACAGTTTATTATTTTTAGCAGTTTTTCGGGTCCTGAACTTCCAGAGCCGTTTTGAGGCCCTAAACGATGTTTTTTGGGAAATCTGGTTGCAACATGGGTCCATCGACCCATGTTTCCCTACCCAAAGTTGTAGTGCTTGGATAGATCTTTCTAACGAGCTATTGTATGCGTCAAACGAAGATCGTATGCCAAAGTTACGACCCCGGGAAATTGATGTACCAATTTACCCAAACAGGGCCCACAATTTGGCGTTTCATCTTCTAGGGTTAGATTTCGGAATGTTAAGGGTTTTCCATTGTTTCTCAACAATAAATAGGCCTTCGAGCGTCATTGTAACACAGTTCAGAGGCATGTAGCCGCTACATCTCTTCTCAGAGATAAGCCACCATCTCCCTAGCTAGTTTATTTCCATTTCTGGTTGTAAGCATATTTCAGTATTTTCCATTAATGAAATGAAGCATTATTTCCGCTGCATCTTTGTGTATATGGTTATCTCTGTATTTTATTGCGTTCCTGTTTAAATTCGGATCAGTGGTATCAAAGCGGTCTGCTTTTTCTCTGTTTTTCTTTGCATGTCCCCAACGAGGTCGGGATATAAGGAGTTAGGGCTTGAATTGGTCGAACCTTTGCAAGACCAGCCTTGCAAATCCCGATGGCCTCCCATGGCGGATGAGAAGAAAGACGAGGGGGCAGGAGATCCTATCAAAATCTTGCTCGAAGAAACCCTCAAGCGACAAAGGAACGTGATGATGGATAGCTTTGTGCAGATTCTTCAGCGGCTACCCAGAGGTGACGCATCGGCTTCCAACAGCTACTCTGTGTTAGGATATTCCGACACATAGGATATAGTTAAGTTCAACTTGGTCTAGTGTAGAGTTAGGTATAGAGTTAGGTAAAGTGTGTTTCTTTACCGTTGTACATTTTGTAACTTACAATCCGACGGTCACGATATGTAGTGATCCGACGGTTCATTCTCTCCTCGGTATTACCAACACTTGATCCGTGGCTTGACACCCGATTGGTCCATGAGTTCTATTTAAAGCGCATGGAGGGTCATTGTTCGGGTAATCCGTGCATGAGAGAAGCTTATGTAAATTTTCATTCTTTGATTAATAAATTGCCTGTAGTAGCCACGTTGGCGCAGGCCGTGGACTGTTTCCCTCTTTGAGGGTTTTAGCCACGTCAAAAATATTGGTGTATTGATCTGTGATCTGGTTGTGAGCGGTGTCCTTTTGGTGTTCTTTCTGAGGAACTTACCCTGTAAATTCCTACATGGTATCAGAGCAGATGGGAAAGTTGATAAACATAAAGCTCGTCTTGTTGCTAAGGGATTTTCACAGGTTGAAGGCATTGACTACACTGAAACCTTCTCCCCTGTTGCCAAAATGAACTCTATCCGCCTTGTTCTTTCCCTTGCTGCCTCTTTAAAATGGGAAGTCCATCAGATGGATGTTAAATCTGCCTTCTTGCATGGGGACTTGCAGGAAGAAATCTATATGGAACAACCCATTGGCTTCATAAAAACAGACTCCAGCCTTGTTTGTCGACTTAAGAAATCCCTTTATGGCCTCAAGCAAGCTCCTCGGGCTTGGTATGCCAAAATGGATAGCTTTCTTTTAGAATCTGGCTTTTCTAGGTGTTATTCTGACAATACTGTCTACACCAAGAAAGTGGGCAACTCTCTTATCATCCTTGTTCTTTATGTTGATGATCTTATTCTTACTGGTAGTGATCCCAACCTTATAAACCATGTGAAGTCCAGCCTTAAAAATAAATTTGAAATGACAGACTTAGGACACTTACACTATTTTCTCGGTCTTCAAGTCTTGCAATCCAAGGACGGTATTTTCCTTTCCCAGTCCAAGTATGCTTGTGATATTCTTCGTCATTTTCACATGGAAGACTGTAAGCCAGCCCCTTCTCCCTTTCAGTCTGGAGTCAAAATTTCAGTCTCTTGTACTTCTCCTGAAGTTGATGCTACCTTATACCGTCAACTTGTAGGAAAACTCTTGTATTTAACCCATACTCGTCCTGACCTTTCCTTTGTTGTTGGCCTTGTTGCTCGTTTTATGCAAAACCCCCGTGAAAGTCATTGGAAAGCAGCTAAAAGAATACTTCGTTATGTTCGAGGTACAGTACAGTTTGGGATTCATTACAGTGCCAAAGCAGCTCCTCTATTAGTTGGTTTCACTGATTCTGATTGGGCTGGTGACCCTGATGATCGGAAGTCTACTGCCGGTTATGTCTTCACCCTTGGTTCAGGACCTATTACATGGGCTTGTAAGAAACAGGCTGCCATTTCTCTTTCGTCAGAAGAAGCAGAGTATCGTGGTGCCGTGGAAACTAGTAAGGAAGCCTTGTGGCTTCGTCAGATCCTATCAGAGTTTGGCTTTGAGCAGCAGCATCCAACCACACTTTGGTGTGATAATCAAAGTGCCATTCAGCTATGCAAAGATCCAGTCCAGCATCAGCGCAGCAAACACATTGAACTACACATGCACTTCATCAGAAAGCTCATTCATGACCATGTTCTTGAAGTGCAATATTGTCCAACAGATGATCAGGTTGCATACATCTTCACAAAGGCTCTCACAGAGGTGAAGTTCACTAAACTTCGATATATGCTTGGAGTTCAGGAAGTTGTCACTAAGGGGGGATAGGCTCTAGTGCCTCCTTCCTTCTCCTATTGTGTCATATTTGTAAATCCTTCAATCCTATCCCAAGTTGTTCTTAAGGGGGATGTTAGGATATTCCGACACATAGGATATAGTTAAGTTCAACTTGGTCTAGTGTAGAGTTAGGTATAGAGTTAGGTAAAGTGTGTTTCTTTACCGTTGTACATTTTGTAACTTACAATCTGACGGTCACGATATGTAGTGATCCGGCGGTTCATTCTCTCCTCGGTATTACCGACACTTGATCCGTGGCTTGACACCCGATTGGTCCATGAGTTCTATTTAAAGCGCATGGAGGGTCATTGTTCGGGTAATCCGTGCATGAGAGAAGCTTATGTAAATTTTCATTCTTTGATTAATAAATTGCCTGTAGTAGCCACGTTGGCGCAGGCCGTGGACTGTTTCCCTCTTTGAGGGTTTTAACCACGTCAAAAATACTAGTGTATTGATCTGTGATCTGGTTGTGAGAGGTGTCCTTTTGGTGTTCTTTCTGAGGAACTTACCCTGTAAATTCCTACACTCTGGAAGCGCCACACCCTTCAAGGTACAAGTTAATTTTGAAATCCCCATCTTTGAGGGTCGAATAGACGCAGATGCTGTAGATAAATCGTTAAACCTGCTAGAAGGGTATTTTTCTGTTCATGAATTTTCGAGTCGGAAAATATTGTTTTCGCTCTTCTCAAAGCAGCCCCCCATGTCAAGGACTAGTGGGAAACCTACTGCGAGCAGAAGGATGAAAATACTGGCTCACTATTTTCAGCTGCACCCACCTGGGATTCATTTCGGGATGCCGTCAAGGAGCAGTACTACCCTGTCAAAAGCTATGAGGACAAATACATCAAATGGACCACGCTGCGACAGGGAAGGGACCAAGATGTGCCGAATTTCACAAACATTTTTCATACCCTTCGCACACAGTTGGGTATCAAAGATTCTGAGCTGCATCTGGTACTCAAATACCGTGGTTGCCTACACAGATACATCCAAGAAGAGATGGAGTTCTTGAACATCTCCTCACTCGGCACAGCATATCGATACGCTGTCAAAATCAAGCAAAAGTTCAAACAGAAGAAGCGAGACTTTGGATCTGAAAATCCAAAGCCCAAAGGACAAAGCCAAGGCGGGGTGACCCAAGACAACCCGTCGAAGCCGCAAGAAAAGAACAACACCACGAAGCCAAAGAAGGACACAGGAAAGTGGTGTGAGTTCCACAAGAGTCCCACTCATAACACAAGTGAGTGTCGGACCAAGTAGTCGTTGGTGGCCGAGTTGAAGGCTTCTGAATCAGATGCATGTTCCTACCCTGAGCTAGAACCCGACAAGGGTAATGGAAAAGGGAAGCAGATCATTGATGCGGATCCCAGCGCCATTGTTTCCACTGCCAAGATCCAGAAAAATGAGCTCGAAAATCTAGAGGAAGGGGAGCGTCTTTTCCACTCACAGATGTGGGTGAAGGGTTCGCCGCTACAATTCATTGTCGACAGTGGCAGCCAAAAGAACCTCGTTTCAGCAGAGGTCATGAAGCGGTTGGGCCTACCAACTACACCACACCCGCAGTCGTACAGTATCGGGTAGCTTCATGAAGGACGAGATCGCTAGTAGTGTCGCCTTCCCTACAGCATCAAGCCCTTCATAGACGAGGTATTGTGTGATGTTACACCTCTAGATGTTTGTGATGTACTATTAGGCCAGCCATACTTGTGGAGGCGACATGCTGTGTATGAGTCAAGGCCTCATGCTATCATTATTTCTTTGAATAATTCATTATACAGGATACCAGAGGTAGCCCCACCTACTGCCACCTCTTTGATCACTACTAAGAAAGGCAGCAAGCTCATCTCCCAGACCAGGAAATTCATCTGTCTGGTTCACTCCCAAAGTAAGGGGAAGATCGTTGCTACATCCATGACCCCTGCAAAGGGTTCCTCCACGCAGCAGCAGCAGCAAAGGGATATGGTCATGACAGAACACAGGAACAACTTCTCCTCACCCACAGGGGTACCACACAAGTTTCAGGTGGGCGACAAAGTGTGGTTACATCTGTAGAGAGAACGCCTTACCAGAACCCATCAGAAGCTCAGACCACTCCGACATGGTCCTTTCAGCAGTACCAATGCTGTGGGGAACAATTATTTGGAAACAAATATATAAAGAAGACTAAGCTGATATCTCACGACACAAAAACTTCATAGAAAAGAAGAAAAATGGAAACCCATGATAACAAGAGCCCCCGAGATGACTGGGACGTGAACACACCAACGATTCAAATACATTAGCTCAATTTTTCAGCTTGATCAGAGTTCGTTAGTGTGTAAAATTCTTAAAAATGGAACTTAAATAGGAACCGGCCTAAACTGGGTGTGGGCTTGATGAATTGTGGGAGAATTGAAATGGGAAGGTGGATGAAATTCATTACCATGCAATGAAGAAGATCTTGCTTTTCTGACAGTTCTCGTAGATGACAAAATCGAAGTCATAGACAGCGTATCGGCAATCGTTCTCGGGGAGGGCAGCAGTGAAATCATCGTAACTCTCGGCAGGTCCTCCGGTCTTTTCAACGACCACTTGTTTAGTTTTCTCGTCGATTTTGAACACCAGGTAGCGATGGATCTTCTTCCTCTTCAGCTCCAGGAAAGCGTGCTTGCAGTCATCTGCAACGCCCATTCCAGAAGAAGCGCTCGACTGGATGGATGAATGCCATTCAATGCCCCACAAAATTCAACTCAACCGATTAATTGATTGAATATTTTTTTATCAGTTTCCACTAAAAGAAAAGAAAATCAAAGAAGTTAGTTATTGTTTACCATTGGGTCACACTCTGCTTTCCATTCCACATTAGTACTCTGTTCTGGATGCTGCTGCAAACAAGACAGAAAAGAAACAAGAATCCTAATTCCAATAGCCCGCCATTAACTATCAAGAAAAAGCTATGAACCCTTAAGTGGGCTTCAGATCGTCAAACATGGACGCCCATGACCAAATCCCGCCACTATTAACAGGCGAAACTCGATCATTATTCTGAGGAGCACAGCCGCGAAAATCCTCTGGCTCGGCTTTCAATCTCAAGGGACTTTTCTTCTTCTTGGCATCCCCGCGCCCAAAAACCACCGCCTCCCCATTCTTGAGAGCCAGAGTAGGCGGTAACCCGCCCAAGCGCCTACAGCTGCGATTTCCTCTGCAAAATACCTTCGAAGCTGAGACATACAGAGTCGGCTCCGAAGGCGGTGGCGGGCGGAGAAAACCACGAACAAATCTCCGAACGCGGCGCTTCGTTTTCTTTAAAGAAGACACAAGCCTCTAGACATACGGAGTCGATTTCCCCGCTCGCACTTGGCTAACTTCAAAATCTCCAGCCTGTGCTTTGCGATTCCAATCCCCATGCTCTGCAAGAATTCATAGTTGAAAGATGCAATATCCTCCATTTCCAGCTCGTTTTGGGCAAACAAGAGGCCATACTCGTAGACCAGACAAGGTTCCAGGTCCGATTCCGAGAGCCAGCAGAACCAGGGTAAATGACTCTGATCGCTCAAAACAAAGAAACAGTGCCCCGCATGCCACAGTTATGGCGATTAACAATATAGCCCGCTTTCCATGCCGATGATGGTGATGCTCATAATGACAATGTTGGAAAGTGGTGTTGAGAGGCATGCCACAGAGCAAAGGATTGAAAACAAACGAAGAAGCATTGAAGCGTGTTGCGAGGGTTGCAACAGAAATCACGACAGATGCCCGCCGAATATGGAATGAAGACGCATTGAAGCGTGCGGTTGCAACAGAAATCACAACAGATGCCCACCGAATATGGATGCCAGGTGTCAACCTGAGAATGAAAAGGACGACGAAATTCTGTTTCAAAGGAAGGCCTATCGGCCTAATTAGAAATGTTAAACGACAGAGGTAAAAATATTTTACAACAAATGTCGAACGTTAATTTTTTTTAGGATAAATGACAGGTGTGTGGGGACAACACACAACATATGATAATCCAATCAACAGTAACGTAGCGACACAAACATGCTGATGATTAACGAGGTTTGGTGATTCCGTAATCGGTTGCAACAAAACAACCAATGCATAAATCGACGACCCTCATTCATTGCGGGGGCACACAGGTGGGTTTCGAAAACCCCCTGCAATGGTTCCATAAACCTCCAACAGATGGTCACTGTAAGGACCTCCGGTTGCGAGTGCGACAGGCGCCGGGCAAAGGCATGCACGAGGGCACGAATGGGCGCGCGGGCGTGCGGACGGGCACGCGGGTGCCGGCTAAATGTCGGATGCGACGATACCGTGAACAGTTTTGCGACACTTGAGAAAAGTGCGTGGAGCAATGAACCTTTATACTACGACTTGGAGGAGGCTGCATTGGGGCATGGCCGACTTGAGAATAAGTGGTTTAAGGGCGCATTGTGAGTATTTTGGGGGTCGGCCAAGGAGCTGCCACCCCACATGTAAACCAATGTAAAAAGCATATAAATGACATGCATTGGAGTCATTTTGAAACAACAACTTCGCACTTGAAGATACGCACAAGGTGAAGAGGTAAAGAGTGCGCAGATTTAAGGGGTAATGCGCATACCTCATGCGCAGGTCTTAAAGGAGCACTTGAGAGGTCTTTTGAAGCCGGTTGTGGATTGGGAAAGATGTGCCCGGGTGAATTCTAAGGTGCGATTCTTGGTGTAAGACTTGGCAAGGATTTTGGTGGCTCGGGTGAGCACCGTCCTTTGTGCAAGAGATGCACAAGATGTTGTAAAGGCAGGTTTGCCTCTCTTTGTAAAATTGGTTAAGTGTGAGACTTGGTTCGGCCAAGACACACTTGTTTATTGTAAACTGATATTCTTAATAAATTGTCGGGCAGACTCACATTACGGGGAGTTTCCCCTCCCCTTTATACTTGTTGCAATTGTTGATGTTCTTGTTATAATTGCATGATGATAATGAATGAGTATGGGCTTCATTAAGTGTAACGGATAAATGCATGTTTACTTGGTTGCGAAACACAAGCTAAGTAATGTTAATGTGAAAGTAGGCGTAGTCCACGAATGTTAGTATTGGTGAAAAGAAAGCGTTCGGTGGTGCCGCACCTTGCTACAAGCGGTTGGAAGACTACCGCAGGTGTAGGGGCATGACAGTCACGGTCCTACGCCCCAATTCCGCCAGCCGCACCAACTGTGCGTCCACCTCACACGTACACAGCATAAACTCGTCCGGTCACACATTCAGTGGAGTTCAAACCAACAATGGATCATTATTCAGGGGCTTCACTTTGCAGCTCCACAATTGAATTAGTGTTTTATTAAGCGAAATCTTCAAATGCTTATACAATCAGAGATAGTTACCAGATCACAACTAACATCTTTATGTCAATTGTTGATTCTCCGAATATTCGGGAATCGGGAATCGGATGGACATGGGCGCGGTCAATTTTTTGACCGAGCCCTTGTCGATTCCCAAATATTTGGGGAATCAGCGATGGACTTAACCTCAGGGGATTTGCTAACCGTTGCAAACAAAAACTAATTTTAAGCTAATATTGTACAATATCCAGTAGGATTAGTTAACAAATCTGAGATATAGAAATAAAGTTAAATGTTTGATCTTGTTGTTGTTCATCAGATTCTGAGATATTATCCAATCTGCAATGAGATAAGTTCAACAATTACTCTTAATAGAAAGAGAGAAATTAAAATAAAAAAGTTGTGTCTTACACGTTAATAGTTTTATTTGCTGACAAAAAATGATGTTAAAAATCATCATATGGCATCCTTCCATGAAGAAAGAGGTGGTGTTTCTGAGTTCATCCATGTAAGATCTTTGTGCTCATCATTGTATCGATTTCCAAAGAAACCATAAGTTGATAACACATTTTCTATTTCCTTCCTGTCTTCCGGTGTGATCTTAACAAAAAGAGCACCAACATTTTCTTCCAAGTTCTTCACTTTGGTAGTTCCAGGAATTGGTATAACATCATTTCCTTGATGGTGAATCCAAGCAAGTGAAAGTTGGCCCGGGGAGCATTCCTTCCTCGCAGCGATCTCACATATTTTTTCAAATGTCACTTTGTTCTTTTTAAGATTTTCTGCTGTAAACCTTGGATTTGACTGTAAAACGAAACACCGATGGATTGTAAAATTATATATTTGCAGAAGGAATATATATATATATATATTTGATTAACAACTAGATGCAATTAATTGACAGCTTAATGCAGTTTTATCAATGCATTAATAGAAACTTTAGAGAAAGGATATTAACAAATTGATTTTTTATTATTAAAAAAATGTTTAAAAGAATTAAGTTATAAAAGTAGGTTAGCTAAATAACCCATAACATTAAAATCAATTACTTAATAGAATTAAATTATAACTGAAGTTAGCTAAATGCCCCCGTAGCATTGAGATCAATTAATTAAAATAACTCAAAAGTATCACTTGAGTTATAATAAAATTTAACTGCATATAATTTCAATTTGTGATGCAGATCCAAATTAATTTCATAAAAAGGGTACACAGAAGAAAACTTGTGGATTAATCATACCACAACGAACTAAAACTGATCCTAAAATGTGCATAAAGAGAGAGATGGATCGAAAATACCTTTCTGGCATCATTATTTGTTAAATTTTCAACTAATTTTGATCCAGAGGTAAAGAAACCCCTGCCTAGAGGGCTGTACGCTACAATTCCAATTCCAAGTTCTCTGAAATCAAAATTTAATATATTAGGTAACAATTCATGGTACAAATCCATTGACAGTATGACAAATCCTAACTGATCAAACCTGCAAGTGGGAATAATTTCTTCCTCTGCATCCCTGGTCCACAAAGACCACTCTATCTCAACTGCTGTTATAGGATGAACAGCATGAGCTCTTCGAATTGTTGATGCAGAAGCTTCGGAAAGTCCAATGTATTTTATCTTCCCTTCCTCCACTAATTTCTTCAACTCTCCCATCTGTAATAGATGCGTAAACAAAGCATGACATCAAACTATAGATAATTGTCTGAAATAGTAAACTAAATGTGCAATCAAGCAAGAAATGCTGGTGACATGTAAATGATAAATTTTATATCTGGTGTTGATTCAAGCTTTCAATTTTACAAGTTGGGTATGATAAAGAAAAGTAAAAGATGGTGGCAATATTTTCTTTGGTGAAGTTTTATTAAGAATGTTGAAGTGATAAATTTAATAGGGGTAATTATAAATTTTGGAATATTTTGAAAATTTGGTACACATGAAAAGTTAATTTCATCCATGTGAGTCAGATTTATAGAATATTATAGAATTTACAATAGTCATCAAATAATAAATTGTAAATGTGATGTTGATTTAAGTTCGTGTTTTCAATTTTACAACGTGATATGAGAGACAAAAGCGGAAGAAAAAGTAGAACATGGTGGCAACTGTTAGCGAGGAGAAGTTCATTTTTTTCTAGCGAGATTGATTATGGAATATTCTGGAAATCTCATGAATAGGAGTGAACAGATTATGGAATATTCTAGAAATATGATGGATAAGAGTCAACATTGTTTTGACTTCAACCTCTCTTTTATTCATTAAAATTGATTTAAAATTTTAAAATTTTAATAATTCATTAGATTTAACTATTTTTTTTTTTAAACAAGAACAGCCCAATGACTAAGCGAGAGTAGAGAGATTCTACTCTTTGAACCTAAATCAATATAAGCTACAACATGCTTTAATCATAAACCACTAACTATTCAATTTAACCAAATTATTAGTAAAATTCAATTCAATTTATTATAGAATGTGTTTATTATCTGTGACAATAATATAGAGCCAAAAGCTCTTTTAAGTGGCCTCTTTGTTCTACTGCCTACCAGATCACTACTCTCATCTGAGTCTATTACCTAATTAACCATACTTGAAAAAAAAAATATGTAACCATGCCACCGATTGTATCGATAAGGCCTCATGTGCATCAATCTATAGCATTTTTCCCTCTGGGAAACCCAACTACTTATCCTAAAGACTTAGGGTAAAGAATAGTTGAGAACCTTAAATTTGACTATTGAATAGGAAACAAAGAGATTATATGGACTGGAATATCAAAGCTAATTAATAAGAAAAATATTAAAGCTGATTTAATAGGAGTTTTTCTTTATTAATGTCTATAAAAATAATTAAGAAAAAACAACCAAAACCGTACAAGTATCTTTCTTATATTGGCCAATTCTTTTGGAATTGAAATTTTTTAAATTAAATTGTTTTTCTAGAATTCAAACTGGAACTTGATAAGTATACCCACTACCAATAAATTTCCAAGATCACAAACATTTTTTAAATTAAGTTGTTTTTTATGGAATTCGAACTGGAACTTGATAAGTAAACCCACTGCAAATAAAATTCCAAGATCACAAACATAAACCAGTAACTAAACCAAGACTGATTGCAACCATACATACCGTAACTTCAATTGGGACTTTAGTGTCAATACGATGTTGATAATAAAGATCGATGTAATCCACGTCAAGGCTCTTCAAGCTTCCTTCGCAGGCGGAACGAACATATGCGGGATCTCCTCGAATCTCTAGTTTTCCATCGACAGAAGTGACTCCAAACTTCGTGGCTAATTGGACTCTCTGCCTAATTCCTTTAATCGCCTGCAATTAACAAATCGTTAATGGTGATTGTGTCATGAATGAAATTTGAATGTCAAATTCCAAGATTAAAATTTCCAAATTCAAATCTCCCAATAAAGTCAACTATGTAAAACATGAAATTCCAAGCTCAAACATGAAATTTCAAGTTCAAAGCCTCATGATTAAGTTAATCAAAGCCTCATCATTAAGTTGCGCAGATTTTAGGCCGTAGTTTAATTTGTGTAAAATTTGAGATTGGTATCACAACTATGAATTATAAACTCTCCATTATCTAAATATTTAAAAAAAATTTCCAGCTTACCAAATCTATATATACAATCAAAAATCCATTTCAATCTACAAAAATCAAAATTTAAACAAAAATATTTTGGCCAAATTCCAACCACAAACTTCAATTACACAAAAACCCATCACAATTCCATGATTACACAAAACCCATCACGATTCCATGGAAGATGGAATTGGCTAAACCATTGATAATAGCAATTACAATGAAAAAAATACACCAATATGAGGAGTCTCACCTTACCAACGTAGATTTCGTTGTTGACGTAAACGTCCGAAGTGTCAAGGAAAGTAACTCCCTTGGAGATGACGGCATGGCGGATTAGAGATATGAGCTCTTCCTCCGGCTTAGGAGGGCCATACGCCATAGACATCCCCATGCACCCCAAACCTTGGGCTGACACTTCAAAACCTTGACACCCCAAAAACAGTCTGCCAACTGAAGGTAATTCCGCCATTGCTTTCTCTCTGCAAAGCACCCAATCAATCACTACACTATTCCTTCTTGTTCGCCCTTCGCTGTTGACAGTTCATAAATATATAGAGAAAGATGTATGAATGTATCTGCCCTGCTACTTCAATGCGGTGAGAATGTTTCCTGACTAGTATTCAACCAAAAATGGCTATTAAAAAATGAATGTTAAACTATGGCCCTGAGAATTAAACAATGGTAGATGAAAAATTAAAAAAGAGTGTTATATTAAGGCCGCTGAAAACTTAAAAAATAATATTCAACTTTGGCTGCTGAATATATATATATATATATATATGCCCCGCCATTCCAGTAGCGTGAGAGAGAGTGAGAGTGATGCAACTGTAATGAAAAAATTGAAAATGGCTATCCGACTGAAGCGGCTGAAATTTTTAAAAACTATTTAGAAATAGTATCCAACTATGTCGGCTGAACAATTAAAAATATTAAGAAATAGCATTCAACTATGTCGGCTGAATATATATATATATATACACAAAAGATGCTATTTCAACTGAGTCAACGTGCAGGTTGGAAATTGTAATTACTTGACATCAAGCTAGTTAGAATTAGAGAATCAGTTATCTGGGTTAATTAGGTTAGAAATTGTAATTATTTGATATGAAGTTAGTTAGAATTAGGGAATTAGTTATTTGAGTTAATTATAATTAGTATTGTTTAACTATATATACTTTGCTATTGAAAATTTGTTGTGACTGTAAATTTAAGTGGTAAATATTACTTGACATGAAAGTAGTTAAAATTAGATAATCAATTGACTGAATTAATTATAATTAGTATTGTTAAACTATATATACTTCGCTATTAAAAAAAATTGTGACCCTAAATTTGGGTGATAAATATTATTTTCTAACAAAAGTTGGGCCGTATTTTACTTTTTATATATTAAAGTGGATGGATAGCTGCATCACAGCATAGTTCCTCTCTTTTGGTAGTTATTGGTTTTTTTTTTCGAGAGAAAAAACCAGATAGATTATATTAAGAGAATATAATGAAACACATATACATAATCAGATATTCATGCCTGAATGAATCTCAGCATAGTAAATACTCGGATAACAATAACAATAAACCAATAACTACTCAACTCAGCTGGTAGTTATTGGTTTATTGTTATTGTTATCCGAGTATTTACTACGCTTCTTTTCACACTCTTCAATTTTTTACGTTCAGATTGGGATGCAAAAATGTCCAAATGATCCGAAGTGGGACTAACGGATCTAGTCATAACAACGGCTACATACTCACCACTCAATCAAGAGGCAAAAAAACTTTCATGCAACATACATTTTTGAATTTGATTTTCCCAATCAATGAGAGATGAAGGCTATCATTTGTGTAATTGGTTGGCCATGATCTCGATTTATCATGAACATGATCCCACACAAGGATGAATAGGGTTAAAAAGAAGAAAAGCACAAGTTGTATGAGTTATAAATCATCATTACAAGTTTCCACCTTGAATCTAGTAAGTGTTTAGTCATGAACATGATCTGATACAAGGATGAATAGGGTTAAAAAGAAGAAAGGCACAAGTTGTATTAGTTATAAATCACTATTACAAGCCTACAAGCCTTCACCTTGAATCTAATAAGTGTTTCAAGTGATCAGTTCCCACATAATCCTACCCCTTAAAAGTTAAACCTTGGGCATGCTACATTAGAATCGCCAAACTAAGCATGTTAAACTAAGATTTACATCAATATTAGAGTCAATGTTTTCTTCACATGGTTTACATGGCTTTTCCCAAGCAATATGGCACGTGGCCAACGGCATACATCTAATAATTGACAATGCACATCGAGTGCAAAATAGGGGCTATTAACAGTTGAAAATTAATGTAGAAAGTTTGTTTCACGATTGTTTGTATGTCCTAGATTAGAGTTAGTTCATATTTTTTAGGAACTGGTTTTTATCTCCCTAAATTAAATGTAAACTTATATATTTCTGATTTAATGAATAATGAGATAGAGTGTACTGCTTGGGCAATCTCCAAGTGTAGCTTGCTCACCTGTGAGCTACTAGTTTTCAGTGTGTAAGTTTCATTCCAATTTTGTCTTTCCATTTTTTAACTTGGCATTAGAGCACAAAGAATTGGGTTTGTGGTGAGTGTGCCTTGGTGGTTGATAGCCCATGTGGCTGAGAGTGTGTAACCATTGGTGGCTGATTCAATTGATTCTGTGACAAAGCATTAAAATATTGAGGAAGCCTGATCAGCGTTGGTTTTAGGGGTCAAACTCATGTTGATCAGCATTGGCTCTACACTATGAAATAATGCTGATCAACGTTGGTTTTAGGGGTCAAACCCGCGCTGATCAGTGCGAACTGTAGTACAATGAAAGGGAACTGTTGTTTTTACCTATTGGAGGCGGCCTGAGATCAGAAGTGGTTTAGTTGGTGGTCTTGTACAACATTTTTCTTAAGGTCATCTGTCTAGAGTTGGATCCATAGCACCCAGATCTGGCGCTGTTGGAGGATCTAGAGTTAGATCTGCAGATTGACTATTGGAGGATCTAAAGTTCAATCCATAGATCGACTGTTGGAGGATCTAGAGTTCGATCTATAGATCGACTGTTGGAGGATCTGGTGTTGGATCCGTAGATCAGGTGTTGGATTACTAGATCTATAGATTGGACCAGTGGATCTGTTAATGGAGTCGTGGTTTTGTCACAATGAATAATCACATTACAGAGACGTACATGAATGAGAGAAATAAGCTCGATGGGACAAATTATGCCAACTGGAAGTTCAAGTTACATACATTGCTCAATGGTTCCAGTGCGTGGACAATTGCAAATGGAGAAGAAGTAAAGCCAACTATTGCAGATGGTGCCACAACCACATCGGTTTAGGATTGGGAGAAGAGGGAAAATAAAGCGAAGGTGTTGTTGAAGATGTCGTTAAAAGATAGTATAATCCCTCACATCCAAGAATGCAAAACTGCTAATGACATTTGGGTGATGCTCAAGAATTTGTATGAAACCAAAAATACAAATCGCTCGTTGTTTTTGAAGAGCAAGATTCTCTCCATCATAATGGACAAGAATGAATCTGTTGTTGTGTTCATCTCACAGATCAAAGAACTAAGAGAAAAGTTGAGCGAAATAGGGGAGAAAGTGTCCAACATAGATCTTGTCACAATTATATTAAATGGTATGGTAGGGGATTATGAAATGTTCATTACAGGGCTTGCGGCGAGGGAGAAAGCTCCCACCTTTGAAGAGTTGACAGGGATTCTAATGCAGGAAGAAGAGAGGCGTATGAATTTGAAGCCTTAGAATGCAGATCTGGCATTGATAGCGAAGAAAAAGTTCTTCAAAGGGAAACCAGGAGGAGGACAGAAAAGTGGTGGTCTATCCCAGGAAAATCCATTTCAAGGTATTTCATCCGCTAGAAATGATTCAAGAATTAAGTGTTTTTACTGTGGCAGAACTGGTCATATTGCTTGAGACTGTTATAGAAAGAAGACTGATGAAACCAGACATAGAAACAGATGGCATACAGGTCATTTTGCTGGCAAAGATCAGAGTCATGATCTTAAATTATTTGTGTTTGATGCTGCTCTTTCTGCTGAGACCGATGATACTGAAACTTGGTTTGTGGATTCTGGAGCATCCACTCATATGACAAGTAATAAACACTGGTATGAAAATTTCAAGGAAACCAACAATGGTGTGAACATCTACCTAGGAGATGACAGAGCATATCAAATTAGAGGGTATAGAGATACTCTTATAATATTGCATAATGGTAATATCAGGCACATCCAAAATGTAATGTATGTACCTGGTATTAAAAATAATTTGATCTTGTCTCCATGATTGCAAATCAAAATTTAGAGGTAGAATCTTTTAAAACTTACTGTGTTATAAAGGATTTGTTGGATCATCAAAAGTCGGTCGCATCAGGAGTACGAGTTGGGGGCCTTTATAAGTTGAATGTTACAAGTGTGTCACATCAAGATTTAACTTCAACGACTATGATAATATAGAATCTTTGGAATCAAAGGTTTGGTCACATCAACCTTCATGACTTATTGCTACTACATAAACAAGGTATGGATGATGCACTTCCTATTTTAAAGAATGAACATATTGATTGTGAAGGTTGTGCACTTGCGAAAATGCACAAGGATGAATTTCCCTCTAGTTTAAATAGGAGAAAGAAATATATACTCGAACTTGTGCATGTTGGCTTATTGGGGCTTGACCCAAGTTCAGAGTTGATTTAGCCAAACAAATACTGGTACTATTGGCCCTTTCAGCAACAGTCCATGGAGCGCGGACTGAGGTCTCACCCAAAGTAGTATGGGAGGGTGCTAGAACCAAGTTTCCGCACCCTGGAGATGTCTGATGAGTTCAAGTGGTCTGCGGTTCGACCCTGCGCGCAAGTCGCTATGTGCACTTTCCCTTACCTCGCAGCCTGATATACTGCCTTCGCGCAGCCCTACCGAGGGGCTGAACGTCGTGCTATGCGTTATTACCCAAGACCTCAATGGTATTTCAATGTTATTTAATTAACTTTGCCTACTCGAGTGCTTTAAGTTATACTTAACAACATAAACCATTCATGCAGATGCGCACAGTAAATAAACAGTATATTTGCAAATTATATCAAACATGCATTAACCCAAGAACAGATACACAGAATTATGATAAAACTTCTCTTTATTAATTCCTTCCTCGGTTACAGACTCAACTTCGCCCTGTGCACTTAGCTGCAGGGGTCCGCATACTCAACTGTGGACTACTAGGCCTCTGCGCACTCAGTTGTAGAGCCTTCTCCTACTCTACGACCCTAAGACACACTTCACTTCGTTACTTAGACTCTTCCTTCTCTATCCTTTACACTTAGAGCCTCGCTCTATTTATACAATCCCATGGTCCGTGGACCATGGATAGGTCTATCCAGCCGACATTACATTACAAAACTAGGGCGGATAACCCTGTGACTCTATCATACTTTGTGCCCCGTGCCTGCAATTTGCGGAGCTTTACAACAAAATTCAGTCAAAACTTGGGCTTTGAGCACCAAAACATGTCTTGGGGGGATTCTGTAGGTTTTAACCCCTTACAGAAATTACCTGCAAATGAATTCTAAAACATAGAAAATAAACAATGTGAGAGCATAACACATAAAACACATATACACAGAGACTTTCCCCTGGATCCCAAAACTGGGACTACACAATTAGCGCAACGAAGGGGGGCTCCGCCCCCCATCTAATCCCCCAGTTAACTACGTGGGCTAGTCGTGGAAAGAATATAACACAACCTAACATTCTCCCACTTGTTGTTTTCTTTCCACAGGGGGCCACAAGAGAGCTTAGTCATTTTCCCAGCCCTAAAACACACATTGTCTCTCTACACCAAGAGAACTTCTCAGAGCTCACAGATTTTGTCTATGCATCTGCAGTATTCTTCAAAGTGTCCACCTTTACCAACAACACCTTTTTGTCTTCTATCATATCCCTCACAAAGTGATACTAAACATCAATGTGCTTTGTCTTTGAATGATATGTGGGGTTCTTTGCCAAGAAAAATTCACTTTGGTTGTCACAGTCTATCCTTATAGCTCCCTGTACTAACCCCATACTTGAACACAATCTCTGCAACCAAACTGTTTCCTTGCTTGCATGAGTGGCTACCATGTATTCTGCCTCTGTAGTTGATAGTGCCACTACATATTGTTTCTTACTCATCCAACTGACTGCACCTCCAAATAGGTTAAACACATACCCACTTGTAGATCTTCTCTGATCTAGATCTCCAGCCTAGTCTGCATCAACAAAGCCACGAATATCCAACATTCTGTCCAATCATGATCTTCCTTGGTAGCACAAACCATAATCACTAGTGCCACGCAAATACCTGAAAACCCGCTTCACTGTTGTCCAATGCTCCTTCCCTGGTTTTGACATAAACCTGCTCAATATTCCCACTGCATGTGCAATGTCTGGTCTAGTATAGACCATTGCATACATCAGGCTACCGACTACACTTTCATATGGAACACGGGACATGTCCTCTTCTTCTTCTTGTGTCTTGGGACACTGTTCAGCAGATAACCTCACACCTACAGGAATAGGAACCTTCACTAGTTTACTATCCTGCATATTAAACCTCTGCAGTATTGTCTCGACATACTTCCTCTGGTTTAACCAGAGCTTCCTCTTTGCCTGATCTCTTTTAATTTCCATTCCCAAAATATAGTTTGCAACACCAAGATCTTTCATGTCGAATTTGGAGGACAATTAGGTCTTCAAATCCTGGATAATTTCTTTATCATTTCCAACCAGCAACATATCATCCACATACAAGACCAAATAAATAACATAGTCACCAATTAATTTAAAATACACACAGTGATCTGCTTTGCTTCGGTGAAGCCAAGTCCCCGTATAAATGTATCAAATTTCTAATACCACATCCTTGGTGACTGTTTTAACCCATACAGAGACTTCTTTAACTTGCATACCAGTTCTTTCTTACCCTTCACCAAGCCTTCAGGTTGCTTCATGTATATTTCCTCTTCCAGATCCCCATGAATAAATGTTGTCTTCACATCTATCTGTTCTGCCTCAAAATCAAAAGCAGCAACAACATATAAAAGTAATCTAACAGAAGTTACCTTGGCAACAGGAGAAAAAATATCACCAAAATCAATTCCCGGCACCTAGGAATAACCTTTTGCTACCAACTGAGCTTTATATTTCTCCACCTTTCCTTTTGCATTTGTCTTCTTCTTGAACACCCATTTGCTGCCAATGGGTTTCCTTCCAGTGGGCAACTCCACCAGATCCCAAGCCTCATTTTTGTGCAAAGATGCCATTTCATCAACCATGGCCTCTTTCCAGAGTTTGCCATCCTCTGAATCTACTGCTTCCTTCACAGTTCTGGGATCATCGTCAGTAATAGATAAAGAAAAAATTGAACAGAAAGTAGATGGACTATACCTTTCTGGCTGCCTTCTTTCTCGAACTAATCTTCTCACACCCGGAGTTTGTGGCTCTTCATCTTCTGATTCCTCCTCTGCTGTAGAGTCTGATTCTTCCTCCTTAAGCTCAAACTCTATCTTCTCAGGTTCCTTTGGTTGGACTTCATGTTTAATAACATCTTTTACCTTTCTGAACACCACATCTCGGTTGTACACAACCTTCCGTGTGACTGGGTTCCAAAGCTTATAACCCTTTAAACCATCCTTATACCCAATAAAGATGCACTTTTCAGATTTACTATCCAACTTGGTTTGTTTCTCCTTTGGAACATGTACATATGCATCACATCCAAATACCCTCAGATGTGAAAGAGAGGGTTTCTTACCAGTCCATACCTCTTGTGGAGTCTTATCCCCCAATGTTGATGAAGGTGACATGTTGACCAGGTAACATGCAGTATCCATCGCCTCTGCCCAGAATTCCTATCCTAACCCGACACCACTAAGCATGCTTCTTGCCCTTTCCATCAATGTATATGGAGTAGTCTTCTATCGTGCTATACCACACTTCTTACAGAATTCTTCAAATTCCTTGCTGCAAAACTCTCCACCATTATCTGTCCTCAGCACCTTTATCTTCTTCTCTGTCTGATTTTCCACGAGAGCCTTAAATTCTTTAAACCTATCAAAGGCTTTAGATTTCTTCTTAAGGAAATATATCCATGTATTCCTTGAGAAGTCATCTATAAATGATACATAGTACACAGACTTACCCAGTGATGGAACCTTCACAGGTCCAAACACATCACTGTGCACAAGTTCTAATATCTGTTTCGCCCTCTTACTACCAGAGGGGAAACTCACCCGATTCTGCTTCCCATATACACAATTTTCACAGAAATCAAAATCCAGAGAGCTATTACTCATAACTTCTACCATACCTTTTCCATTAAGTATTCGAAGACCCCTCTCTCCAATATGTCCAAGCCTTTGATGCCACAACATGGTCTTCTCTCCAGAGACCACTAGATTTTCTTCTCCACTTTTAGGAACCACAGAATTGTTGCACCCATCAATAACAGTGCTACCTTGCAGCTTGTACAGAGTTCCAATTCGAACTCCCCACATCAATACCAGTGCTCCCCGAACCATTTTGCAGGTATCCTTCTCAAACATTGTTTTTACACCTGTATCATCTAGCTTGCTTACAAAAATCAGATTTCTGGCCAATGCAGGAATATGCAGAACACCCGGAAGTGTTCTAAACCTTCCACCTTGCAACTTCAACTTTACTTTTCCGCGACCAATGATTCTAGCCTTCCTATCATCCCCTAAGAAGACATCACTACCATTGTATTTCTAATACTCATAGAACCACTCTCTATGGGGAGTGAAGTGAAAGGATGCACTTGAGTCAATCAACCATGCCTCATGATCTACATGTGTACTTGAAGAATCCAAGTACACATCCCCACCTTCATCTGAGGTGCTTTTCGCCTCTGCAGAAGGAGCATCATCAGATCCCTTTCCTTTATCAGGAGCTTTAGATTTACAATCCCTTTTGTAGTGCCCTTCCTTTCCGCATTTCTAGCACACCACCTTTACAAGTTTTCCTGGAGATTTAGATCTCCCTCTAGATTTAGATCTCCCACTCGATGACTTATTTTTGTTTATTTTCTGGGACCGTCCTCGTACAGACAAGGCATCACCATTCTGGCTCTCCATATTTTTCCGCCTCATCTCCTCTATCAGCAAGGATGAGACTATTTCATCAAACTGCAAGGCAGTTGCATTGCTACCTATTGCAATAACCAAACTATCCCACGAATCTAGTAGAGAACACAATAAACTAATGCACTTATCTTCATCTATAATTTTAATATCAACAGATGCTAACTGACTTACCAAAGTATTAACTGTGTTCAAATGCTTTGTCATCGAGTCTCCATCTTTCATCCTCAGGTTATACAGCTTTTTCCGCAGGAACAGTTTATTCACCAGAGACTTAGATTGGTACAAAGTCCCTAACTTGTCCCACAAAGCCTTCGATGTAGCTTCCATCGATACATTTAGCAATACTGAATCTAAGACACACAATCGTATTGTGCTCTTTGCCTTCCGATCCAACTTCTTCCATTCTTCATCGGACACTCTCGTTGGTTTAGTACCTGGATCTACCGCGATCCACTGATCTTTATCCACCAACATATCCTTCATCTTGAGTTTCCACAACTCAAAACTCTAACCATTAAATTTCTCGATCTCTATCTTTCCATTGCTTGCCATCTTCTTTCACCACCAGAATCGATCTCACAGATCTCCCACTGAACAGGGTCTAACACAGGCCCAAGTAAAACCCCTCAGCAACAAAAGTGTCCCCTTGAAGCCAAAACTGCTCTGATACCAAATGTAGGTTTTAACCCCATACAAAAATTACCTGCATACGAATTCTAAAACACAGAAAATAAACAATGCAAGAGCATAACACATAAAACACATATACACAGAGATTTTCCCCTGGATCCCAAAACTGGTACTACCAACTTGATTTTTCATTATGTTCCTTTCAATGTTATAATACATATTTATACATGCCAAAGCATCCAATACCATGGACCGAAAACCATCGCGTCCAATACCATGGACCAAAAACCATCGCGTCCAAAAAACATGTGCGAAAATCATGCACAAAACCAGAGGTGGGTCCGCCCAACCTAACATAGGGTCCAAAACCAAAATTTTCCGGGGCAATGCCCCAGACCCCATAAAGTTGGGTTACGGGTACGCCTCAAACCCCCTGTGACCCCCCCCCCCCCCCTACACAATCAGCGCAACGAATGGGGGCTCTGCCCCCCCTCTAATCCCTCGGTTAACTATGTGGGCTAGTCGTGGAAAGAATATAACACAACCCAACAGATTCCATGCCCAACATGTCCCCAATACAAACATCGTGACTCGCCCTCGAGTCACTCGGTCGGCGCGACGATCTTTGCACGGAGTCCCTCCAATTGTTCTCGAACTGCGCGAAGGTCAACAATGCACTAAGCTGCCACTTGGTGGATCTGTTGCATGCAATGTTCTAAGACCTCTATGTCTGCAGTGCTTCTATGCATTAATGTGTGCATCCCATGTATGTGCGCAAGGTTTGCCTTCGATGTCTGCCGTGATGGTGAAGGCATCATCCATCCAAGGCTAGACGCGCACTTTTAGAACTGCCTCCTTATGTCGTGCCGTGTCCACCTGCTCCTTTAGTGCTTTAGCCTGCTGCATCCTCGCAAGCCGCTAGGTGAGGACCACTATTTGCACAGTTCCTCGGACACTGTCATACTGTTGTTGGAGTTCTCGTGCCTTTGTCTCTAAGTGCTGGATGTTGGGGTCCTCCTGTAGAGTTGTGAGGACCTCAAGTGATTCTTCCAACATGCTGGTGTCGTCTCGCACTTCACCTCTGATTTCCTCCAATCCCACTGCGATAGCGCTAGCGTGATGTTCTCTGACTTTCGGGTGAGTGGATGGCCACGCCTTTAACCGCAGCTCGGCGATCTGAAGATTCAGCTCCAGCTGAACCTTTGTCGTTTCTTCCTTGGCCTCGCAGACTCCTACTGCTAGCCTATGGATCTGCACCTCCACTGGTAGATCTGTTGGGATGGCTAGCTCCGGGATGCTTCAGCAAGCGTCGCCTATCACCTGTACTAGTTGTTGATTTTGTGACACCAATTCGTTGCACTGCAAGCTGAGTTGTTCCATATTTATCTTCTACTTGTTGATGACTTGGAGCGCGCGACTCTCACTAGCGCACAACTTTGCCATTATCCCATCCTATAATAGATATAATGTCTTATGCAGAAGGGCAGCTAGAATAACACCGAGACCTTTCATCGTGCTAACCGAGAACCTGTCCGCCTCATCTGATGTCACTAGAGTCCCTTCCGGCAACACCATTGTGTTTGTCATCCACGTACCATCTACTCTGTTGTTGTGGATCCAACTGTTAGGGTACCAACCTGAGGGGGCGCACTTGTAATTCCTGCAACTGCGCTCTGAGGGCCCCAAACACAATCTAGTTCTCCTGCATGAAATCTTGGAGAGCCTCGTTTGTGACATCGTGCACTGTCTCACAGATGTCATGCAGATCACCCTCGGTTAGGGTGATCGGGTCAATGGACAATTTCGATGCCTTGACCTTCTTCCTCAATCCTACTCGCTCTGTCGAGTATTGGCACTTCAATTGTGTGGACGCAGTTCGTGGGTCTGCGCCTCCTTCCTTTGTTTCTGCTTCCTTGGTTGTCTGCCCTTGCAAAGGCATTGTTTGGCCCTCGGTCATCTTCGCAGTTGCTTCCTGTGTTGTTGCTGCTACTGCATCCTTTTCCTGCTCAGCTGCTCTTTCTTCCACATCCCACACTACCCACACTTCTGATGTTGTTGTTTCCTTCCGTCATTTTTCAGTTAACTCTGTGATGCGCAGCTTGGCATCATCTTTCTTTTTTTGTGCTACCGGCCTCTCAAGTTTTGCAATGTCTGAGGCGTGCCATTCTGGAGGCCATGCCTCCAAGACATTGAAAATGGTGTTGTCAGTGGCTACAAAAGGTAGCTTTGTCCACTGCTTCGTCGGATCCTTGTGTGCCTTGATATAGATGTTGTGCATGTCTGCCTTGAATTCTGCAAAACTCTACAGACTGTTGTAAACCGTGGGCGACAACTGCGGCTTACGGTTGATCCACATTCGGATGTTCATCTCCATGAGCACCCAAAAGATCTTGATGTTGTGTATCCTTGTAGCATCCTTCGTGGCCCAGAGCGAAGTGTACTTCGCAGCCTCCGGTAAATCTCTGTCAATTATGGGGAATTGATTGTCCTCCGGCAATTCCCTAGCTACGAGCACTATGGACAGCAACAGCCATGCATAGTGGAAGGTTTTACCCTACTCCTGGGCTTCGCGACAATTCTCTAAGAATTCTGTGCAGAGGAATTCGGACCAGTTAAACTGGACCCCCTCCGCGCACTGCTCGACTAGTGTGACCACCGGCGTGGGTACCTCATCTATGCATCATTTGCACATAACATTTCCTGCAAGGATTTTGGTTTCCACGCATACCGCTTTGTCCTTGATGCTGGAGATGGCGTAACCCCGCTTCTTCTTTTCCACCTTGTACTTCGTCTTCATGGCCTCCACGAGGGCCAAATCATTTCCCTTTCCTTCTGATATGGTTGCGGGGTCCTTTCCTTTGTATGGAAGCCGAGAAATGCAATGAATCAGTTCTGTCGTGATGGGGATGGTCTCCTCCAACCATAAATACCCATCATACACTAGGCAGAGCAGCTGCCTTATGATGAAAATGGTTATTTGGGGGTGGTGGAAATGCGGAACCAAATCAAAGAGAACTGGACAAAAGGTATCACTAGGTCTCCCCAATATGTTTGGGAAACAAAGCTAAAGAATTTAAAGCTGCATTTAAAAATTTGGGCAAAAGAAAATGATATTCCAGACAAAGAAAGGAAAATAGATTTACAAAAAAAAAAATGGATAACATTCATAAAGAAAAAGAAAACAATGTGGAAAGAAAATAGGACTATCTGCAAGTAAAGGAAATCTTCTGGTAAATTTACAAGCAAAACAGAAAGGAAGAAGAATAAATTTGAATAAATTCCAGATGTCTCTCGCTAAAATCAGGAGATAAAAACATAGCCTTTTTTCATAATTCAATGAAAATTAGACGGGCAAGAAATCAGATTGAACAACTCCAAGTAGATGGGCAAGAGATAAAGGGACTTGAATATTTAAAAATTGCAGCTCACAATTATTTTAAAGATCTACTTACAGCAAATGAACAGCAAGCAGTTAATGAAGACTTTTTGCAGCACATAAATAAACAAATAAGTGACCAGAAAAACGCAAAAATAAATAAAGAGATCACTGAGGATGAAGTCAGGGAAGCAGTTTGGAGTCTTCACCCTGACAAGGCTCCGAGGTCAGATGGGTTTACAATGGCTTTTTACAGACAGCACTGGGATATTATTAAAAAAAAATTATGAAAATGATCAAAAATGCTTTTCAAAAAAAAAGGAAACACAAAATCTTCCTATTTGGCACTCATACCCAAAGAGTCCAATCCAATGACTTTCAATAGATACAGACCAATATCTCTTTGCAATTCTTCTTATAAAATAATCACCAAAATTCTAGCAAATAGAATCAAGAAAATTCTTCCGGAAATCATATCGGAAAATCAGAGCGACTTTGTACCCAAGTGGCAAATCACAGACAATGTGATCATTGTTTAGGAAGCTATTCACAGCAGCATTCAAAGGAAAGAGAAAGGAATGATAGTAAAGCTAGATATGGCAAATGCTTTTGACAGAGTTAACCATAATTATCTAGCAGTAGTACTCAAAAAATTTGGCTTCTCAACAGATATAATAGAGGCTATTCAGGCTTGCATATCAACCCCATGGATAGCACCTCTAATAAATGGCAGGCCCAACAAATTCTTTCAGAGCACAAGAGGGCTAAGATAAGGTTGTCCTTTATCTCCATTCCTCTATATCATCATGGCAGAAACTTTAAGTGCAACGCTGGAAAATCAGAGAAGGGAAACAAAAATAACAGGTATACAAATAGCAAGAGGGGTCAAAAATATAAATCATTCACTATTTGCTGATGATACCTTTATTATGGGAGGGCATCAAGCATAATAGCTAGAAGATTTAAAAAAGTGTTGGATGATTTTCTTTAATCCTACGGAGGAATGATAAACAATACTAAATGTAGAATATATAGCTAGAACACTTCTCCAAGATCTATGCAGCACATCTCACAAATATTGGAAATTCCAATACAAACAAGATGGACTCACTTTACATATCTTGGGCTGCCTCTAGCTAAGGAAAATGTAAAAGCGGAAATATGGAGCAAACAAGTGGAAAAAATGAAGGATAAAATTCAAAATTGGGGAGTGATGTGGCTTAATTTGGCAGGAAGAGTGATCATGATTAAGGCACTCCTTTCAACCCTACCTATTTATCAATATGCAATTATTCTGGCCCCGGAAAGTGCCCATAAGCAAATGGAAATAATTATAAGAAGTTTCCTATGGCAAGGAGGAAAGCAAGAGAATAAAAAATTCAGCCTAGTAAGATGGGAGCAAGTCACCCTTCCTTATGAAAAGGGAGGTCTATCAATCCGCTTACCAGGCCAAATGAACATTGCTTTAGGGATAAAAATAATTTGGAGAATGATAAGTGGAAAGGAACACTGGTGGGAAAAAATAATAGCCATGAAATATTTGAACCATCCTAGAACAAAATTGATAACAGAATCTAACCCAATCAGGTCTTGCACACAAGTTTGGAAACTTGTAAAGAAGATAATTCCCCTTATTAGAAACCACATTTCTAAAAATCCAGGGAATGGCAAAACAATTGCGATTTGGGAGGATCGAATAATGGGAAGAGAACCTCTAAATCTCCAGCGGGATTTAAGAGGACTTCATGGTTGGATGGAAGAGAGAAGGATAAATACTTTATATTCAATCTCTGAGTGGGATCATGATAACTGGCTTGAATGGAAAATACCAACAATTCCAAAAAAATTAAAAGGCCAATGGGAGAAACTAAAATCTCATCTTACAGGGGCAGCTCCCATAAACAGAGAGGAACAAGATGACTTTGTGTGGGATCCAAATGGAGGGGAATACATGGTGAAATCAGGGTATAACGTCCTCCAAGAACAGCAAAACCAACAAGATTGGAGTCTATGGAAGGTAACCTGGAAAACATAATGCCTTCCTAAAATCAAAGCTTTCATTTGGACTCTTCTCAAAGGGAAAATTCTAACCTATAAAAAAAAAAAAATACAAGGACCATCTAGGTATGTCATCTGCCAAATGGAGGAAGAAACAATTCAACACCTCTTCATGGATTGTAGGGTGGCTAGAGAATGTTGGACTCAGATAACAAGTCCGCTGGAAATAAATATAAATTTCTCAAATCAGTGGTCATCACATCATAAAACTTGGGAGAAGAGCTACCTATATTCAAAGAGAAACAAGGCCACAATAAGCAGGGTCTAGAAATGCCTCCCCTCAATTTTGTACTGGTAGATTTGGCTAGCCAGAAACAAATGTATATTCAAAGAACAAAATCCAAGAATAGGCAAGATTCTTTCAAAAACATGGAGCCTAGTATAAGAAATAATAAACTCCAATGGAATGACAAATGTGGACCAGAATAGCCTACAGCAAGAAGAGAAAGATTGGTATAGCAAAGCAATATTAGAAAAAAAGATAGAAGCTATAGCAAAAAAGAAAAAAGCTCCCACAACCAAGAATTGGAAGTTAAGGCTGGATGATAAAGAATTTGAAGAATGGAGGAAAAAACAAAAAAGATTCAATCTTTTTTTTCGATGGGGCATCAAAGAATAACCCAAGAAAAGCAGGTGCAGGTGGAGTAATTACAGACCCAAATGGGAAAACAATTACTACATATGAATGGAGTCTCAGAGAAATTACAAACAACAAGGCGGAAGCATACAACCTTCTCTTAGGCACAAGATTGTTAAAAAAACTTGCGATCAAGGATCCTATAATTATAGGAGACTCGGCAATCATTATAGCAGCAATGGTAAATGATAAGAATTTCAATAGTATCACTATTAATAGAATTTGTCAGAGGATTAGATCAAACATAAAAAGTCTGGGAAAAATAACTCTCAAACATGTGTTGAGAAATCAAAACAAAGAAGCTGATAACTATGCTAATAAAGCAATTGAAAGACCAGTTGGGACTGTCAAGGAAAACAACGAAGTCTACTGTTTAAACATACCATGATTTCCACACCTATGATGAGGACTGAGAAAGGAGAAAGAGGAAAGAAGCATAACAAAAGGAAAGAAAAAGATGAACAAATCTCCACTCCCAGAATGAGATTGTCTGCAGAATACAAAGAAGATTTGTTATCAGTGGATCTCAAGTGAAATCTGCAAGATTCAAAGTGCAAAATCAACTCAATCCCCAAAAAGCTTCATAGCACGTTTGACAAGGATCACAGGCGTCCTTTACCTCTGAGCAAAGACGAAAATAGTCATATCAGTCACAAGCTTCAGGATCGAAAATGTCATACAAGCAAAAGGTGTTCTATCATGGGCAGTTGTACAAACATAAAGGTGATCTACATCATGACAATCACCTTCAGTAGCAGAGTAATCTTCTGCTCTAAGGTCAATAAATTGGCCAAAGAGCTCAGCCATATTCATCATCTAGAAAGCCCAACCTCTTTACATTCAGGCTATCTCTTAAGTGATCAACTTTCTTTGTATCCCCTCACCCGCAGTCCTCCTGATGATCCCATTACCAACTTGAAGCTTTCAACAGCTCACCCACTTCATTCTCCCGACCCATCAACCTTGCAGTTCATTCATATACCCAGGCTCAATCACCCTCAGTGTGGTATAACCTTGTTGTCACTAGTCGCTCTTCAGTGCTCTTCCCCAGCTGAATGCACTTTCGGTATATTTCACGCTCATATCTCAAGCACTCAGAAGCTCTTAATAGCCTCTTTCCACTTCCTCGCTGCCCCACTCTGTACAATACACAGGTTATGGTTTTTAAGACATACCCCCATCTCGAGAGCAGCTTCATCTCCCCAGCGTCCTCAGTCCTCTGTTTTTCTGGAGTCAAATTTTCTAACTACTCTTTACCTCTCGCATAAGCAGCATCTTTCGGCCAGCTCCTCATTTCAAGACAACTCCTTGGATTGTTTTTGGAACACAAAGCAGGATCAGTGCTCTTTTGGTTCTCCCAGATCTTTGGGGATCTTTCATCAAGTGGACTCCACTAGCCAGAATTTCGCCATCAAGAATAGAGGAACAAACAGAACGCACCAAAGTAAGAGGGCCAACACTGGGATCAAAAAAGACACAGCCTCTACAACAACTCAAAGCAATACAATGGCATGCAACCCATTAGAAAGAGCTGAAAAGAATGACAGTTGCCCAACCTATAGGGCCAATAGGTTCATGATTGGAAGGTTTAATCAAGCTCTAAAGGACCTCAGGGCAGAAATGAAGACAACCAATGTGTATATGCAAAGAGACATAGACAAACAGAGAGCTGAAATAGAAGATCTAAAAGATAAATGCAAGCATCTTGAAGAAATAGTTGAGTACATCAAGACCCTCAATCAAAGCCAGCAAGGGGAAACCTCCACCAAGAACAGTAAGAAGCGCCGTCCTCAACAAGAGGAATCAGTAAATCAGTTCTAGTGATCTTGTCTTTTTTTTAATGCAGTGCAAATATAGTTTTTTCCTAGGACAATTTGTAAGGCAATATGCCATGTCAGTATTTGATTTTCATAGAATTAAGGCTGCAAGTGCGGATGCTAGGACTGTGCTCCCATTTTGTGCACTACACTTGAACCAGCCTCCTTCCAAATGTACAAGGATCCCACTTCTTTTTTCTTTTGCAATATAAAAAAGTAGCCGACAGTGTTAAAAAAAAATAGTGAATATGATTAGTAAATTTATGTAATTTGAAAAATACATGAAAGCCATGATAAAATCACCAATAAGAAATCCATCCTAATGAATATTGGTGTGGATGCCAAACATGGAAGTGGATTTTCAATAATAATAATAAAATAGTTGTGTGGTTGATTAATTGAATTGTGGATTCTAATCATATAGATTTCTTGGAAGTCAAAATTACAGATCTCGAGATTCCCCTCCCACACCATAAACAACACTTTATATGAAAAATAAGAGATGCAAATAAAGATATAACCTTTATAATATTAGGATTTTTATCTTGGAATTGCTTTTGTGAAATTGGATTATACGGTTATTTTATTAGCATCTTTAATTGAAAAAATTGCATGTATCACTTACATTATCCTCAAAACATTAGGGCTTATTTTAAACTCAATATTATGTTTGAGAAGAGTTGGTCCCCCATCTTTCATTATATATTGTATGCGAGGATCCTCTTAATGGATGGTTTGGATTTGATTTTTAGAAAGAGGAGGACGCTGAGAAGTTTGCCTCTATCCCTTGGGTGTGTGGTCGCGCTTTTCTTTGCCTTTAGCATTGGTATGTGGGCTTTGATCCTATTAAGGAAGTCCCTGGACCTAAAATTTTATGGGCAAAGCTCTCAGGGCTCCCTCTGGAGCTTTCGTCAAAGTAAACCATGATAATAATAACTAACAAACTTGCAAGATTTTATTATGTAGATGAGGGTTGAGCTTTGGTCAAAGGAAACCATTATAAAAATAATGAACAAGCTTAGAAGATTTTATTATGTAGATGAGGGTTTTTTGGGGCTCTTGGATAAAAGGGTTGCATGGTTCCTTGTCAAATGGATTACACTAGAGGGTTACCAGCAACTTTGGATATATATTAGGGACCCTTTTATATCTATTAGTAGGTGGACTACTGGGGACCCTTTTCTATCTGTCAGCAGGTGGACCACTAGGTCCCCTTTAGGTGCTTGGGTTGCCATGACACAAGTCCTTTGATTGTTGAATGTTCTCAATGTTTCGGGGTTGGACATTTTAGGATGGGTAGGGATGTGTTTATATTTGGGTCACTGGATATTTTCAGAAATATCTTGTGATATTTATTTTCTTTTGAAGCTCAGTCTAGTAGCACAGAGCATTTTTGTTGAATTTCAAAAATGTAGCTACTTTTGTTTTCTTAATGAAAGTTAGTTGTTTTTTTTCTCATGAAAAAAAATACTATGTTTTAAATTGTTGAATATTTATTTATCATATCCGTGGCATCAAGATCCTCGAAGAGGATAAAATTTGATGCAACACTCGGCATTATTATATGAGTAGAATAAGATATTTACAATGTTATTTTTAGTCATTTTTATTTTGATTGTAAATTCTAGAAATATCCAGAAATCTTGTTACAGGAAAAACAAATTGACCTCCACAATTGAATCAATGTTTTATTAAGTGAAATCTTCCAATACTTATACAATCAAAGTTAGTTACCAGTTCATAACTAATTGACTGGTAGTTTTTCTAACCGATGTAAACAAATAACTAATTTTAAGCTAATATTGTAGAATATCTCATAGGATTAGTTAACATTCCCCCCCTTAATCTGAAGGGACAGCTGACATGCGGAGTAACATTCTGAATTTTTCAAAATCTTCTAGTCCTAGTGCTTTAGTGACTATATCTTCTATGTATTCTGAAGTAGGACAATGTGTCAGATGAATAACTTTTGCCTCTACATAATGCCGAATCAAGTGATACTTCGTGTTAATGTTCTTGCTTCGATCATGAAACTTTGGATTCTTGGCCAATCATATTACAAAATAATTATCGACAAATAAAGGAGTTGAATCTTTCTACTTCTTCTGCAAGTCTTCAAGTATTTTGCAAAGCTAAATGATTTCTTTGGTGGCTTGAGTTGTTGCAACATATTCAGCTTCGATGGTAGAATCAGCAGGTACAGATTGCTTGTGTTACCTCCAACTAATGGTTGTTGATTCCAGATTCATCAAATAACCAAAAGTAGAGAACCCATTCTCCTTGTCACCGTCAAAGTCATAATTTGAATATCCAGTGAGATGGAAATCTGCAACTTTGGAGTATTTTATGCCAAAAGATTGAGTGCCCTTCAATTATTTCAGCACTCTTTTTGTTGCATTCCAATGACCTTCACAAGGATGATGCATGAACCTGAAAAGTATCCCTATAGAAAAAAAAGTAATCCTAGGTCTAGTAGTGGTTAAAAAAATTAAACTTCTAACAAGTTTCCCATACTTAGTTGGATAATCAAATGGACTTCCTTCAGTGGAAGTAAATTTCAAATTTTGCTCCATAGGAGTAGAAACAGGGTTACAATCCTGCATTCCAAACTTGTTTAATGGTTGTCCAACATACTTCTTCTGATAAATGAAAATGTGTTTGGGTTGTCGAACTTCAATTCCCAAATATGTCATGTCAAATATTTTTTGCAACTCCCTTTTAACAGACACTATATAACTATCATTGTTCCTTGTAATCATCAAATCATCAACATAGACAACTAAATATACAACAGATTTTCCAATCTTTTTGAAAAATAAAGTTGCATCATCTAGGTCAAAAAATTTGTAATTCAACTTAAGGAGGTGTTCATTTAACTTTTCATATCAAGCACGGGATGCTTGTTTCAATCCATATAATGCTTTGACCAATTTTCCTTATTTTCTTTGCCTTTGACAGCAAAACCCTCAAGTTGAAACATGTAGACATCCTCTTTCAAATATCCATTCAAAAAGGCTGTTTTCACATCCATATTATGTATCTTCCATCCTTTTTGTGCTGCAAGAGAAAATAGAGTTATAATTGTGCCTCATTTCGTTGTAGGAGCAAAAGTCTTTGTATAATCAACACCTTCCTTCTGTGCATAACCTTTAGCTACAAGTTTGGCCTTGTATTTGTCAAGTGAACCATATCCTTTATACTTGACTTTATGGACCCACTTACAACCGATAGGTTTGATGCCAATAGGAGGATCCACCAACCTCCATGTGCCATTTTTAATGAGGGCATCATATTCTTTCTTCATTGCATCCTTCCATTAATCACAATCAGTAGCTTCTTCAAAACAACTAGGTTCACTAATTGTGGAACAATTACAATCATGAGAAACATTACCTATAGAAGAACTGCATGTTTCATAATCATCATATTTGCTTGGAAATTTGTGAATACGAGTGGATCTTCTCAAAGATTGTTGAGGTAACGATTATTGAGGTTTTTGTGAAGGTTGCTCATCTTGAAGTGAAGATTTTTAAGGAACACTTACTGATTATACATAAACGATATTATCTTCCAAATGTTCCTCAGCAGAAACGTCTTCATGAATTAGAGATGGAAAACCCACAGACTAATCCAAAATGGGAACCGCACCACCCCCCTCCCCCTCATTATGTGGAATTGTATTTTCATATTCAAAATAAAGTTTCTTTGATGCAAATTTCTCTAAATGAGCAAGTTGTCTATCAATAGTAGAGAAATATTTTGCAAATTCAAAAAAATGACATCTCTCGAAAGAATAAATTTTATGTTTTCTTCATCATATAATCTATATGCTTTTGAAGTGCTGGAATATCCCAAAAAATACATTTTCAACTACTAGAATTTGATTTGTTTCTTTGATGCTTAGGAATAAGTGCATAACAAGTAGATCCAAAAGCTTTAAAATGTTGAACTACTAGTAATATGTTGTACCAAACTTCATATGGTGATTTGTTGTTGAGGAAAAAATAAGGACATCTATTTTTAATATATGCTGCACAAAGTACTGCTTCTCCCCAAAACATTAATTTGACATTTTTGAAAAATATCATTGATCTAACCATGTTAAGCAAAGTCCTATTCATCCTTTCTGCAACACCATTTTCTTGTGGATTATATGGAATAGTAGTTTCATGTTTGATAGCACTATCTCTTAAATATTTTTCAAATTTTTTTGAAGTATATTGACCTCCATTATCAGTACATAAGATACCAATGTTCTGTTGATTTTCATTTGTAACCATAGCATGAAATTTTTTTGAACATATCAAAAACCTGTGACTTTTCCTTCAAAAGATAAACCCAACACAGTCTCGAATAGTCATCAATAAAGGTGAGTATATATTTATTTCCACTTGCAGTTGGTACAGGAATAGGTCCACACAATCAGAATGTATAAGACCTAATTTTCTAGAAGATCTAGAAATAGAATTATAAAATGGTTGTTTATTGTGTTTCCCCAAGATGCAAGCATTGCATGATGTAAGCTTTCTTGGAATAGTAAGAAGACATTTAATGCCCTATTCTTTCATAATTCTAATGATGTCATAGTTGATATGACCAAATCTAGCATGCCATAATAAACTTGAAGATAAAATATTATCTTGTTACACAAACAGAGATGAATTTGTAGCAGACTGTGTAATAAATGAATTACTAGTCAATTTCAACAGTGTACCTTCTTCAACACCAGTCATAATTCTAATGCCGTCATAGTTGATATGACCAAATCTAGCATGCCATAATAAACTTGAAGATAAAATATTATCTTGTTGCACTAACAGAGTTGAATTTGTAGCAGACTGTGTAATAAATGAATTACTAGTCAATTTCAATAGTATACCTTCTTCAACACCAGTCATAATTACTGAATTATCACTTTCTCTACGAATTTCAATGTTGCCATCAAAAATATGGATTAAAGTTCCTTGTTGTCTGATATGAATGAGGGACATTAAGTTCCTTTGAAATTGGGGAATATAAAGAACATCTTTCAATAAATAATCTGCTAAATGTGGAATTTTTAATCTAATTGATCAAATTCCTGATGGTTTAACTTTGATCTAACCAGCAAAATAAACAACACCATCAACATTGTCACTAAAACTTTCAAAAAGATCTTTCTGGAATGTCATATGACAAGTAGCACCTAAATCTAAAATCCAACTGTCCTCCCATGAAGAAAATGTGGTATTAAAAACATTATCAATATTGAAATTGCAATGAGCAGCTATATAATGTTCAGATTCATTTGTTTTATTTTTGTCAGAAGATGATTGCTCTGTCTTGTCATTAATTGGTTCTTTCTTGTCATGATTAATCTTCTCTCAAGGAACCCTGCAATTAACTTAACTATGACCAATTTTGCCACACCTATAACATATGATATTTGATTTAGATTGAAAAAAAAAATTGTGTTTGGTCATTGTGATGTCTATCACCCTGATTGTTGTTATTGTTACCCCCTGCCTCTAAAATTCCTTCTACCTCGATCTCTGGGATTCTCGCCACCTTTGGCATAATCATTTTGTGATTTATGTTCTTTTTGTGCACGGCACAAGGTTTTTGTACTAGCAATAGAAACATACTCTTTTTTCCCAAAAGTTGTTTCTCTTTCTGCAATTTTATTCACTAATTTATCAAAAGTAATTTCCTTTAATTGTCCACTAGCTTGGAGAAAGTGGTGAGAGTATGCAGGGTGTAGGGCTTTGATGAAGTCAGCTAATTGTAAATCTACTTTAACACTTGTGGCTTCTATGGATTTGATGAAGTCAGCTAATTGTAAATCTACTTTTAACACTTGTGGCTTCTATATCATGGAAAATAACCTTTATCTCAGAAGGCAATTTCATTCTATCATTGTCCTTCATTTCCAAATTAAATAACTTCAATAACAACTGAATAATCTCCAATTATGAATTTGAATCATAGAGTTCCCTTAAAATTTCTAATGTTACATGGTTGTTTTTCATCACCTGGAGGTCCTGGTGCAATTTCTTTATCTTTTGCGTTTTTCTTTCCTTAACAAACATATTACCACAAATCATTAAAAATCAATGCACTCCTAAGTTTTCTTATCCATTCTAAGTAATTTTATTTCCAAAAAGTACAACTCCAACCAAAGAAATTATGGATGTCATCTTAAATAAAATCAGAATTAAGAAATTTAATGATCTACAAAATATATCATTGTCCGAAAAAAAACTTAAAAAAAAGTGGTAAGCGATAGACCTTCACAATAGGGTTGAATTTGCAAGACCTTTGCAACAATTTAACTTCGTTAAATAGTGATGTACTCGACGAATCAACACCTTGCCAAAACGATTGGAAAACATATCCACAAAGAACCTCAATTCAATAGGAGCGGAAAATTTCAGCCACAAAGGAGAATGTGATGAAGACTCCTTTTTCGTAGATGGAACCTGCTCTTCACCAATCAATAGCTTCCATTAATACAAATGATTTCAGCCACAAAGGAGAATGTGATGTGATGAAGACTCCTTTTTTGTAGATGGAACCTCCTCTTTACCAATCAATAGCTTCCATTAATACGAATGATTTCAGCGGCAAAGGAGAATGTGATGAAGACTCCTTTTTCGTAGATGGAACCTCCTGGAAACTCCTATTTCCACCACTATAGCCTCATTAATGCGCGGCTACATGCGCTGGAGATAGTGGCTGATGACTAGATTAAAAAATAAATAATGGTGCGTTACACGGGGCGCGTGTTATATCGGGTTATCTCCTGCGCATGTAGCCGCGCATTAATGAGGCTATAGTGGTGGAAATAGGAGTTTCTCCTCTTTACCAATCAATAGCTTCCATTAATACGAATGTTATCGCTCTTATTTAGACCAATACGAGCTCACTCCCAAGCTTTGGATCCGGCGAAGTCAGCTTTAGAGCATTCCATAAATTAGGAATATGTTAAACGACAGAGGCAAAAATATTTTACAACAAATGTCGAACGTTAATTTTGTTTTTATGATAAATGACAGGTGTGTGGGGGCAACACACAACATATGATAATCCAATCAACGATAACAAAACGACACAAACATGCTGCTGATTAACGAGGTTGGTGATTCCGTGACCGGTTGCAACAAAACAACCAATGCATAAATCGACGACCCTCATTCATTGCGGGGACAGGCAGGTGGGTTTCGAAAACCCCCTGCAATGGTTCCATAAACCCCCCACATATGGTCACGGTCCTACGCACCAATTCCGCCAGCCGCACCAACTGTACAGGCTAAACAAAATGAACTCCACGATTGAATCAGTGTTTTATTAAGCGAAATCTTCAAATGGTTATACAATCAGAGATAGTTACCAGATCACAACTAACCCACTGGTAGTTTTGCTAACCGTTGTAAACAAAAAAAACTAATTTTAAGCTAATATTGTACAATATCCAGTAGGATTAGTTAACAAATCTGAGAGATAGAAATAAGGCATTTGATTTTGAGATATTATCCAATCTACAATGAGATAAGTTCAGTAACTACTCTTAATAGAAAGAGAGAAATGAGATAAGTTCAGTAACTACTCTTAATAGAAAGAATTTAAAATAAAAATGTTGTGTCTTACATGTTCATAATTTTATTTGCTGACAAAAAATGATGTTAAAAATCATCATATGGCATCCTTCCATGAAGAAAGAGGTGGTGTTTCTGAGTTCATCCATGTAAGATCTTTGTGCTCATCATTGTATCGATTTCCAAAGAAACCTTAAGTTGATAACACATTTTCTATTTCCTTCCTCTCTTCCGGTGTGATCTTAACAAAAAGAGCACCAACATTTTCTTCCAAGTTCTTCACTTTGGTAGTTCCAGGAATTGGTATAACATCATTTCCTTGATGGTGAATCCAAGCAAGTGAAAGTTGGCCCGGGGAGCATTCCTTCCTCGCAGCGATCTCACATATTTTTTCAAATGTCACTTTGTTCTTTTTAAGATTTTATGCTGTAAACCTTGGATATGACTGTAAAACGAAACACCGATGGATTGTAAAATTATATATTTGCAGAAGGAATATATATATATATATATATATATATATATATATATATACATTTCGATGAACAACTAGATGCAATTAATTAACAGCTTAATGCAGTTTTATCAATGCATTAATAGAAACTTTAGAGAAAGGATATTAACAAATTGTTTTTTTATTATTAAAAAAATGTTTAAAAGAATTAAGTTATAAAAGTAGGTTAGCTAAATAACCCATAATATTAAAATCAATTGCTTAATAGAATTAAATTATAACTGAAGTTAGCTAAATGCCCCCGTAGCATTGAGATCAATTAATTAAAATAACTCAAAAGTATCACTTGAGTTATAATAAAATTTAACTGCATATAATTTCAATTTGTGATGCAGATCCAAATTAATTTCATAAAAAGGGTACACAGAAGAAAACTTGTGATTAATCATACCACAACGAACTAAAACTGATCCTAAAATGTGCATAAAGAGAGAGATGGATCGAAAATACCTTTCTGGCATCATTATTTGTTAAATTTTCAACTAATTTTGATCCAGAGGTAAAGAAACCCCTGCCTAGAGGGCTGTACGCTACAATTCCAATTCCAAGTTCTCTGAAATCAAAATTTAATATATTAGGTAACAATTCATGGTACAAATCCATTGACAGTATGACAAATCCTAACTGATCAAACCTGCAAGTGGGAATAATTTCTTCCTCTGCATCCCTGGTCCACAAAGACCACTCTATCTCAACTGCTGTTATAGGATGAACAGCATGAGCTCTTCGAATTGTTGATGCAGAAGCTTCGGAAAGTCCAATGTATTTTATCTTCCCTTCCTCCACTAATTTCTTCAACTCTCCAATCTGTAATAGATGCGTAAACAAAGCATGACATCAAACTATAGATAATTGTCTGAAATAGTAAACTAAATGTGCAATCAAGCAAGAAATGTTGGTGACATGTAAATGATAAATTTTATATCTCGTGCTGATTCAAGCTTTCAATTTTACAAGTTGGGCATCAGAAAGAAAAGTAAAAGGTGGTGGCAATATTTTGTTCGGTGAAGTTTCATTAAGAATGTTGAAGTGATAAATTTAATAGGGGTAATTATAAATTTTGGAATATTTTGAAAATTTGTGTTGGGGATTTTTCTGATAAAATCCCAAAAAACACACAAATAAAACTAAAACTCCACACACAGAGACAATGCTCTGTTTTTACCTTTCTAGGATCTTTTTGTGCACAGGGAAGCTTTAAAAAATTTTTATTGAGGAACATAGTATTTCACCACCATAAAAACATTTCTATTGATTAAAACAAAAAATCATTGATAAAAAAAATTCAATAGAAACATTTACTCTGTCTCCACATGAGAATTTACTGTGCTGGGTTTACTGCTGTAAAACCCCTTTTACATTACCCCTGTAAAACAAATTTTTTACATACACAGTAAAAATTCCATTACATTCACTTATAAAAAAAACTCACATCATGCGCTCTTTCACTTCTTCTTTTCCACTACTGTGGATATTACAAAACAATTTCATGCTATTTCTTGGTTTTGCGATGGGCAAACAATACAATATATTCCTTGTTCTGTTTAACTTCTCGCACTGCTGTGCGTTCAATACATTTCCATGAACAACATCTGCACGCGGGCTCTACTCTGTATTCTATATGAAAACACATATACAAAAACGTAAAGAAAAAAAACATTATGTGTCGTAACCAAAATTAAACTATCTACCTACTTCTACGAACAACAGTTAATACATTAACTTCCTTCGGCGGTCAACGGAAAACCTTATACTCCACGCAATCCTTGATTTGATGCGGGCCCGTATGCAGCTTCAAGCGATCGACGGCGGAGAGCGAAGGATTAAATCGGACGGCTGGAATGGATATCGGGAGGCCTCATTATGCTGAACATTAGCACCCGAGAAATTACGTTTGCTTACGTATGGGGAGAGCCACGCGTCTGCACCATATTCCATCGGGTTCAAAAATACGGAAACCACTTTCACGCAAAAGCGGTCCGAGATCCCTCAAGGTGGTTTGTGGTTTTGCTACGCGGTTTGGGCGTTGGTACGGCTGCGCAGTTGAAATTACATATTCAACACTCCCCTTTAATTTCAATTGCTGGGCATTCGGTCATACCCAGACACTTTCTCAAAAATTCAAAGCTTTTCTGATCCAATGGCTTTGTCAAGATGTCTGCAACCTGCTCTTGAGTCCTGCAATGTTCTAGGACAATTTCTCCATTGTTCACCAATTCTCTGATGTAGTGAAACCTTGTATCAATGTGTTTCGTTCTCTTATGAAACACTGAATTCTTTGACAATGCAATAGCTGAGCTATTGTCACAAAAAATCACTGTCGCTTTTGCCTGCTCTTGGCCTAAGCTTCTCAACATTCTTCTCATCCACACTGCTTGACATGCTGCTGCTGTAGCTGCCACATATTCAGCCTCTGCTGTAGACAATGCTACAATGGACTGCTTCTTAGAAACCCATGAAATGGCTCCTGAACCCATATGAAACACATAACCGGAAGTGCTTTTCCGATCATCTGCACTTCCAGCCCAATCACTATCAGTGTATCCAACCAAATCTGAATGTTCTGAGACATTATATAAAATTCCAAACATTTTGGTACCTTTGACATACCTTAAAATTCTTTTTGTTGCCTGCCAATGTGCCTCCTTTGGCCTCTCCATGAATCTGGAAATTAAACTAACAGCATACATAATGTCAGGCCTAGTAGTTGTTAAATACATAAGGCTGCCTACAATACTCTTGTACAAACTAGGATCAAAATCCTTGCTGTTGTCCTCTCTGCTGAGTTTTAATCCCATCACTGTGGGAGTGATCGCTGTCTTGCATTCTTGCATGTTAAATCTGCTCAATACTTGATTTACATATCTTGCTTGTGAGATAAAAATTCCTTTTTCATTTTGCTCTACTTCTATGCCTAAGAATTATCTCAAGAAACCCATGTCAGTCATTTCAAATTCTTCCTTCACGACTGATTTAAAATTCTCAATAAGATAAACATCATTGCCTGTGAAAATAACATCATCAACATACAAGACAACAATCAAAATTTTACCATCTTTTTCTTTGATGTAAACAGTGGGTTCTCCTTCACACTTGTCGAATTCATTATCCAATAGATATGAATCTATCCTGCTGTACCATGCTCTTGGTGCTTGCTTAAGCCCATAAAGAGCTTTCTTCAATCTGCACACTTTGTGCTCTTCACCTTTCTTCTCATAGCCGAGAGGCTGTTCAATGTACACCTCTTCTTTTAACACTCCATTTAGGAATGTTGACTTCACGTCCATTTGGTAGACTTTCCATTTGTTTTGTGCTGCTATGGACAACACTACTCTCACGGTTTCCATTCTTGCAACTGGTGTGAAAGTCTCCTCATAATCTCTCCCATACTGCTGCTTGTACCCCTTGACAACCAGCCTTGCCTTGTGCCTTTCTATCTTGCCTTCAGCATTGCTTTTGGTCTTATAGACCCATTTCACTCCAATAACTTCTTTACCTTTTGGTAGCTCAACCAAATCCCATGTTTTGTTTCTCTCTATGGCATTCATCTCCTCATCCATAGCTTCTATCCATTTCCTATCTTTAATTGCATCCTCGAAATGAATAGGATCATCAACATGAAAATACAAGGCAAATAAGGAATTCATTCCTTCATCATAAATGTCACTTAGATTTCTAAATTTCTTACCTCTTTCACTTGGTGTGCAAGTGCTTGAAGATGCACTTGAATTTCCTCCTTGTGGTGTGCTTGGAGAAGCACTCTCATTTATTCTCAATGGTGTCCCTTGCTGTCCTTGTGTTGGCACTGCTATTTGGGGATGTATTTCAGCCACCTTCTCATCATCTTCATCATGAGACAAACAGTTTTTAACATTCACTGTTTTCTCTATGCTTCCATCCCAAGCTTCTTCTTCAATGAATTGAACATCTCTGCTTACAAAAAACTTCTTGGTAGATGGGATATACAACCTGTAGGCTTTGGATTCCTCACTGTATCCAATGAAGATGCATTTCTCCCCTTTGCTGTCCAACTTCCTCCTTAGCTGATCTGGAATGTGTGCATAGGCCACACATCCAAAAACTCTCATGTGGGTGACTCCTTGCTTTCTCCCACTCCATGCTTCTTCCGGCACTTTGTTCAACACTGCTTTTGTAGGACACCTGTTCAAAATGTAAACTGCACAATTTACAGCTTTAACCCAATAATCATTTGGCAAATGCTTTGCCTTCAACATGCTCCTCGCCATATCCATGATGGTCCTGTTCTTCCTTTCAGCAACTCCATTTTGCTGCGGAGTGTACCTTGCTGTAAACTGTTTGTGAATTCCATTTTCTCTACAAAATCGTAGGAATTCCTTAGAGATATACTCACCTCCTCTATCAGTTCTCAAAACTTTAATGTGCAGCCCGCTTTGGTTCTCCACAAATGCCTTGAAATTTTGGAATTTCTCAAACACTTCACTTTTGTTTTTAAGGAAATATACCCAAGTTTTTCTTGTAAAGTCATCAATGAATGTTAGGAAATATTGGCTGCCTGCTAATGATGGAGCTTGCATTGGTCCACATAAATATGAGTGGATGATCTCTAAAGGTGCCTTTGCCCTTATGCTCTTCCCTGATGGAAAACTTTCTCTGTGTTGTTTTCTCAAAATGCAACCTTCACATAAGCTGTCTGGTTTCTCTATCAATGGTAATCCTCTTACCATTCCTTTTCTGCTCAACAAATTTAGACCTCCAAAATTGAGATGTCCAAATCTCAAGTGCCACAACCAATTTTCATCCTTTGGCACGCTTTGGAAAGCCTCTTGGGTAACTGCTGCAATTTCTCCTTTGTTTTTCAAATCTGCCCTTATTCTAAGAGGGAACATCCTATTCCTTGTCATCTTTACTTCAGCAATGCATCTTTTGCTGGGTGCTATATCCATGATGGTGCATACATCATTTTTAAAGAAAACATTGTACCCCTTGTGGACAAGCTGTCCAATACTCAAAAGGTTACATCTCATTCCAGGGACATAGTAGACATCTGCTATGGTTTTCTTTTCTCCTTGCTTTGTAAATATTTTTACCTCTCCTTTTCCCATAACAGAGATTTCACTATCAGTTCCTAGTGTGACTTCTGATTTCACATTTTTATCTAGGGCAGAAAAGAAGGCTATGTTTCCTGTCATATGGTTGCTGCAACCTGAGTCTAAAAACCATATGTCTTCACTGTTTGTTTCAGCCATGTTACAAGCTAACAACACATTATTTTGGCTGATGTTTTCTCTAGTGACATTTGCATTTTGTCTATTACTCATATCATGCTGCTTCTTCCTACATTCACTGGCATAATGCCCATATTTTTTACAATAATAGCATTGGACACTGGATTTTTCATACCTTTGTCCTCGAGCATGATGTTGTCCTCCTTGTTGGCTGCTGCCTTAACCTTGGTTCTGATTTGGATTGCTGCCTCTTCCTTGTGCATTTGCTGGGCTGTTCCTTCCACCTCTGTTCTGGCTTCTGCCTCTTCCTCTCTTGTTTCCTCTGCCTTGACCTCTTCCTCTTCCAAAGGACATCTGGGTCTTGAAGGCTTGCTCTAGAGATGAGTTTTCATTCCTACTCAACCTTTGCTCATGTGTTATCAGTGATGCATGTAGCTCATCAACTGAAAATTTTGAGAGATCCTTTGTCTCTTCAATGGTGGTGACAATCGCATCAAATTTTGAGAGTAAGACCCTCAATATTTTCTCCACAATCCTCCTATCTTCAAGGGTTTCTCCATGAGTCCTTATCTGTGTGACCAGACCAATTACATGTGTGAAGAATGAGTCAATGTTGTCTGACTCCTTCATGCACAAATTCTCAAAATCTTTCCTCAGCAATTGCAGTTTTGCTGTCTTCACTCTCCCATGCCTTGATAGGTTGTCTTGAGGGTTTGTCATGCTTTATTAGATGTCTTAGCTGTTGCTAACCTTGGAAACACGCTTCCATGCACTGCTTGATACAAGAAGAAAAGGGCTTTTGAATCCTTCTTCTTGCAGCTCTTTAATAGATCCTTCTCTCCTTGAGTTAATGCATTAAACTCATTTTCATCTGCTGGTTGTTCAAAACCTTCCTCAACTATTTCCCATAAGTCTTGGGAAGCAAACAAGGCTTTCATTGTTATTGCCCAATAGTCATAGTTTTTACCATCAAATAATGGGAGCTACATACCCATGCTATTACTGGTGCTTGTGCCAGCCATTCTTGCAGCCTCAACTATGCTTCAGTTTCTTGACTGTGTATTTTAAAACAACTGACTGCTTCTTCAGCAACACAAAAAAAACTTGGTGAAATACCTGAGTATTTTCTTGACTGAGCCTTCACTCTGCTGGAGAAGATCTACTGCTGCAACCAAAAGACTCCTCCCTTCAGCTTCTTGAACACCTTCAAAGAGCCTAAGCCTGCTCTGATACCACTGTTGGGGATTTTTCTTATAAAATCCCAAAAAACACACAAATAAAACTAAAACTCCACACACAGAGACAATGCTCTGTTTCTACCTTTCCAGGATCTTTTTGTGCACAGGGAAGCTTTAAAAAAATTTTACTGAGGAACAGAGTATTTCACCACCATAAAAACATTTCTATTGATTAAAACAAAAATCACTGATACATATTCATCCTCTTTGCTGAGAGGGATTCACCAAAAAAAATTCAACAAAAACATTTACTCTGTCTCCACATGAGAATTTACTGTGCTGGGTTTACTGCTGTAAAACCCCTTTTACATTACTGCTGTAAAACAAATTTTTTACATACACAGTAAAAATTCCATTACATTCACTTATAAAAAAAAACTCACATCATGCGCTCTTTCACTTCTTGTTTTCCACTGCTGTGGATATTACAAAACAATTTCATGCTATTTCTTGGTTTTGCGATGGGCAAACAATACAATACATTCCCTGTTCTGTTTAACTTCTCGCACTGCTGTGCGTTCAATACATTTCCATGAACAACATCTGCACGCGGGCTCTACTCTATATTCTATATGAAAACACATATACAAAAACGTAAAGAAAAAAACATTATGTGTCGTAACCAAAATTAAACTATCTACCTACTTCTACGAACAACAGTTAATACATTAACTTCCTTCGGCGGTCAACGGAAAACCTTATACTCCACGCAATCCTTGATTTGATGCGGGCCCGTATGCAGCTTCAAGCGATCGACGGCAGAGAGCGAAGGATTAAATCGGATGGTTGGAATGGATATCGGGAGGCCTCATTATGCTGAACATTAGCACCCGAGAAATTACGTTTGCTTACATATGGGGAGAGCCACGCGTCTGCACCATATTCCATCGGGTTCAAAAATACGGAAACCACTTTCACGCAAAAGCGGTTCGAGATCCCTCAAGGTGGTTTGTGGTTTTGCTGCGCGGTTTGGGCGTTGGTACGACTGCACAGTTGAAATTACATATTTAACAATTTGATACACATGAAAAGTTAATTTCATCCATGTGAGTCAGATTTATGGAATATTCTAGAATTTACAATAGTCATCAAATAATAAATTGTAAATGTGATGTTGATTTAAGTTCGTGTTTTCAATTTTACAACGTGATATGAGAGACAAAAGCGGAAGAAAAAGTAGAACATGGTGGCAACTGTTAGCGAGGAGAAGTTCATTTTTTTCTAACGAGATTGATTATGGAATATTCTGGAAATCTCATGGATAGGAGTGAACAGATTATGGAATATTCTGGAAATATGATGGATAAGAGTCAACATTGTTTTGACTTCAACTTCTCTTTTATTCATTAAAATTGATTAAAAATTTTAAAATTTTAATAATTTATTAGATTTAACTATTTTTTTTTTTTAAACAAGAACAGCCCAATGACTAACGCCTCGTGTGCATCAATCTATAGCATTTTTCCCTCTGGGAAACCCAACTACTTATCCTAAAGACTTAGGGTAAAGAATAGTTGAGAACCTTAAATTTGACTATTGAATAGGAAACAAAGAGATTATATGGACTGGGATATCAAAGCTAATTAATAAGAAAAATATTAAAGCTGATTTAATAGGAGTTTTTCTTTATTAATGTCTATAAAAATAATTAAGAAAAAACAACCAAAACCGTACAAGTATCTTTCTTATATTGGCCAATTCTTTTGGAATTGAAATTTTTTAAATTAAATTGTTTTTCTAGAATTCAAACTGGAACTTGATAAGTATACCCACTACCAATAAATTTCCAAGATCACAAACATTTTTTAAATTAAGTTGTTTTTTATGGAATTGGAACTGGAACTTGATAAGTAAACCCACTGCAAATAAAATTCCAAGATCACAAACATAAACCAGTAACTAAACCAAGACTGATTGCAACCATACATACCGTAACTTCAATTGGGACTTTAGTGTCAATACGATGCTGATAATAAAGATCGATGTAATCCACGTCAAGGCTCTTCAAGCTTCCTTCGCAGGCGGAACGAACATATGCGGGATCTCCTCGAATCTCTAGTTTTCCACCGACAGAAGTGACTACAAACTTCGTGGCTAATTGGACTCTCTGCCTAATTCCTTTAATCGCCTGCAATTAACAAATCGTTAATGGTGATTGTGTCATGAATGAAATTTGAAATTCAAATTCCAAGATTAAAATTTCCAAATTCAAATCTCCCAATAAAGTCAATTATGTAAAACATGAAATTCCAAGTTCAAAGCCTCGTGGATTAAGTTAATCAAATTTTTTTTCATAAAAATATTATGAGTTTTGGAGATTTTCTACCGTAGTTTAATTTGTTCAAATTCTGGCATTGGTATCACAGTTATGAATTATAAATTTACTACTATCTAAATATACCAAAAGTTTTTCAATTTACTAAATCTATATATACAATCAAAAACACATTTCAATCAACAAAAATCCAAATTTAAACAAAAATATTTTCGCCAAATTCCAACCACAAACTTCAATTACCCAAAAACCAATCACAATTCCATGATTACACAAAACCCATTCAATTACGCAAAAACCAATCACAATTCCATGATTACACAAAACCCATCACGATTCCATGGAAGATGGAATTGGCTAAACCATTGATAATAGCAATTACAATGAAAAAAATACACCAATATGAGGAGTCTCACCTTACCAACGTAGATTTCGTTGTTGACGTAAACGTCCGAAGTGTCAAGGAAAGTAACTCCCTTGGAGATGACGGCATGGCGGATTAGAGATATGAGCTCTTCCTCCGGCTTAGGAGGGCCATACGCCATAGACATCCCCATGCACCCCAAACCTTGGGCTGACACTTCAAAACCTTGACACCCCAAAAACAGTCTGCCAACTGATGGTAATTCTGCCATTGCTTTCTCTCTGCAAAGCACCCAATCAATCACTATACTATTCCTTCTCGTTCGCCCTTCGCTGTTGACAGTTCATAAATATATAGAGAAAGATGTATGAATGTATCTGCCCTGCTACTTCAATGCGGTGAGAATGTTTCCTGACTAGTATTCAACCAAAAATGGCTATTAAAAAATGAATGTTAAACTATGGCCCTGAGAATTAAACAATGGTAGATGAAAAATTAAAAAAGAGTGTTATATTAAGGCCGCTGAAAACTTAAAAAATAATATTCAACTTTGGCTGCTGAATATATATATATATATATATATATGCCCCGCCATTCCAGTAGCGTGAGAGAGAGTGAGAGTGATGCAACTGTAATGAAAAAATTGAAAATGGCTATCCGACTGAAGCGGCTGAAATTTTTAAAAACTATTTAGAAATAGTATCCAACTATGTCGGCTGAACAATTAAAAATATTAAGAAATAGCATTCAACTATGTCGGCTGAATATATATATATATATACACAAAAGATGCTATTTCAACTGAGTCAACGTGCAGGTTGGAAATTGTAATTACTTGACATCAAGCTAGTTAGAATTAGAGAATCAGTTATCTGGGTTAATTAGGTTAGAAATTGTAATTATTTGATATGAAGTTAGTTAGAATTAGGGAATTAGTTATTTGAGTTAATTATAACTAGTATTGTTTAACTATATATACTTTGCTATTGAAAATTTGTTGTGACTGTAAATTTAAGTGGTAAATATTACTTGACATGAAAGTAGTTAAAATTAGATAATCAATTGACTGAATTAATTATAATTAGTATTGTTAAACTATATATACTTCGCTATTAAAAAAAATTGTGACCCTAAATTTGGGTGATAAATATTATTTTCTAACAAAAGTTCGGTCGTATTTTACTTTTTATATATTAAACTGGATGGATAGCTGCATCACAGCATAGTTCCTCTCTTTTGGTAGTTATTGGTTTTTTTTTTCGAGAGAAAAAACCAGATAGATTATATTAAGAGAATATAATGAAACACATATACATAATCAGATATTCATGCCTGAATGAATCTCAGCATAGTAAATACTCGGATAACAATAACAATAAACCAATAACTACTCAACTCAGCTGGTAGTTATTGGTTTATTGTTATTGTTATCCGAGTATTTACTACGCTTCTTTTCACACTCTTCAATTTTTTATGTTCAGGTTGGCAGGCAAAAATGTCCAAATGATTCGAAGTGGGACTAACGGATCTAGTCATAACAACGGCGTCATACTCACCGCTCAATCAAGAGGCAAAGAACTTTCATGCAACATGCATTTTTGAATTTGATTTTCCAAATCAATGAGAGATGAAGACCATCATTTGTGTAATTGTTTGGCCATGATCTCGATTTAGTCATGAACATGATCCCACACAAGGATGAATACGGTTAAAAAGAAGAAAAGCACAAGTTGTATGAGTTATAAATCATCATTACAAGTTTCCACCTTGAATCTAATAAGTGTTTAGTCGTGAACATGATCTTACACCAGGATGAATAGGGTTAAAAAGAAGAAAAGCACAAGTTGTATGAGTTATAAATCACTATTACAAGCCTACAAGCCTTCACCTTGAATTTAATAAGTGTTTCAAGTGATCAATTCCCACATAATCCTACCCCTTAAAAGTTAAACCTGGGCATGCTACATTAGAATTGCCAAGCTAAGCATGTTAAACTAAGATTTACATCAATATTAGAGTCAATGTCTTCTTCACATGGTTTACATGGCTTTTCCCAAGCAATATGGCACGTGGCCAATGGCATACATCTAATAATTGACAATGCACATCGACTGCGAAATAGGGGGCTATTAACAGTTGAAAATTAATGTAGAAAGTTTGTTTCACGATTGTTTGTATGTCCTAGATTAGAGTTCATTCATATCTTTTAGGAGATGGTTTTTATCTCCCTAAATTAAATGTAAACTTATATATTTCTGATTTAATGATTAATGAGATAGAGTGTATTGCTTGGGCAGTCTCCAAGTGTAGCTTGCTCACCTGTGAGCTGCTAGTTTTCAGTGTGTAAGCTTCATTCCATTTTTGTCTTTCCATTTTTTAACTTGGTATTAGAGCACAGAGAATTGGGTCTGTGGTGAGTGTGCCTTGGTGGCTGAGTTGAGCCTTGGTGGTTGATAGCCCTTGTGGCTGAGAGCGTGTAACCATTGGTGGCTGATTCAATTGATTTTGTGACAAAGCGTTGAAATTTTGAGGAAGCCTGGTCAGCATTGGTTTTAGGGGTCAAACCCATGTTGATCAGTGTTGGCTCTACACTGTGAAATAATGTTGATCAGCGTTGGTTTTAGGGGTCAAACCCGCGCTGATCAGTGTGCACTGCAGTACAGTGAAAGGGCGCTGGAGTTTTTTCCTGTTGGAGGCGGCCCGAGACCAAAAGTGCTTTAGTTGGTGGTCTTGTCCAACATTTTTTTTTAAGGTCATTTGTCTGGAGTTGGATCCATAGCACCCGGATCTAGCGTTGTTGGAGGATCTAGAGTTAGATCCACAGATTGACTATTGGAGGATCTAAAGTTCAATCCGTAGATTGACTGTTGGAGGATCTAGAGTTTGATCCGTAGATCGACTGTTGGAGGATCTGGTGTTGGATCCATAGATCAAGTGTTGGATTACTGCATCTATAGATTGGACAAATGGATCTGTTAATGGAGTCGTGGTTTTGTCACAATGAATAATCACATTACAGAGACGTACATGAATGAGAGAAATAAGCTCGATGGGACAAATTATGCCAAATGGAAGTTCAAGTTGCAGACATTGCTCAAGGGTTCCAATGCATGGACAATTGCAAACGGAGATGAAGTAAATCCAACTATAGCAGATGGTGCCACAGCCACATCAGTTCGAAATTGGGAGAAGAGGGAAAATAAAGCGAAGGTGTTGTTGAAGATGTTGTTAAAAGATAGTATAATCCCTCACATCCGAGAATGCAAAACTGCTAATGACATTTGGGTGATGCTCAAGAATTTGTATGAAACCAAAAATACAAATCGCTCGTTGTTTCTGAAGAGCAAGATTCTCTCCATCATAATGGAGGAGAATGAATCTATTGTTGTGTTCATCTCACAGATCAAAGAACTGAGAGACAAGTTGAGCGATATAGGGGAGAAAGTGTCCAATACAGATCTCATCACAATTATATTAAATGGTATGGCAGGGGTTTATCAAATGTCATTACAGGGCTTGCGGCGAGGGAGAAAGCTCCCACCTTTGAAGAGTTGACAGGGATTTTGATGCAGGAAGAAGAGAGGCATATGAATCTAAAGCCTCAGAATGCAGATTTGGCATTGATAGTGAAGAAAAAGTTCTTCAAAGGGAAACTAGGAGGAGGACAGAAAAGTGGTGGTCCATCCCAGAAAAATCCATTTCAAGGTATGTCATTTGCTAGAAATGATTCAAGAATTAAGTGTTTTTACTGTGGCAGAACTGGTCATATTGCTAGAGACTGTTATAAAAAGAAGACTGATGAAACCAAACATAGACACAGATGGCATACAGGTCATTTTGCTAGCGAAAATCAGAATCATGATCTTAAATTATTTGTGTTTGATGTTGCTCTTTCTGCTGAGACCGAAGAGACTAGAACTTGGTTTGAGGATTCTGGAGCATCCACTCATATGACAGGTAATAAACACTGGTATGAAAATTTCAAGGAGACCAGCAATGGTGCTAACATCTACCTGGGAGATGACAGAGCATATCAAATTAGAGGGTATGGAGATATTCCTATGATATTGCCTAATGGTAATATCAGGCGCATCCAGAATGTAATGTATGTACCTGGTATTAAAAATAATTTGATCTTTGTCTCCATGATTGCAGATCAAAATTTAAAGGTAGAATTTTTTAAAACTTACTGTGTTATAAAGGATTTGTTGGATCATCAGAAGCCGGTCGCATCAGGAGTACGAGTTGGAGGCCTTTATAAGTTGAATGTTACAAGTGTGCCACATCAAGCTTTAACTTCAACGACTATGACAACAGAGAATCTTTGGCATCAAAGGTTTGGTCACATCAACCTTCATGACTTATTGCTACTACAAAAACAAGGTATGGTTGATGGACTTCCTATTTTAAAGAATGAACATATTGATTGTGAAGGTTGTGCACTTGGGAAAATGCACAAGGATGAATTTCCCTCTAGTTTAAATAGGAGAAAGAAAGATATACTCGAACTTGTGCATATTGATATATGTGGACCCATGTAGACAAGGTCCTTAGGTGGAGCTTATTATTTTTTGTTATTTGTTGATGACTGCACAAGATATTCTTGGGTATACTTTCTTAGAAGGAAAAGTCGTACTTTTGAATATTTTAAAGAACTCATAAATATGGTTGAAAAAAAGACATGGAAAGTCATCAAAATTCTCCGCTCAAACCAAGGGGGAGAATACACGTTTGGAAACTTCATCAAATATTGCAGATATCATGGGATAGCACAACAGTTTACAGTACCCCACACTCCACAACAGAATGGGGTTGCAGAGAGGAAGAAAGGAACTTTGGTGGAGTGTGCACGCAACATGATAAAAGCTAAGAACCTATCCAATGGCTTTTGCGCAGAATCAATTAGCACTGCAATTTACTTAAAGAACAGAAGTCCAACTAGGTGTCTTGATCTCAAGACTCCATTTGAGGCTTTGTATGGTTTCAAACCTGCAGTCCATCACTTGAGAGTATTTGGCTCTAAATCTTTTGTAGAAAATCTGCTATGTAGGTTAACCTGATAATGCAATATAAATCAAAGCATAATATTATAACCTACTTCTACTATCAATTTGTGGAAGCTTAAAGATCGAGCTGAACAATATAACTAGAAGAAGAATAATCAATGCACAATACACATGAAAATACTTTGTGGAAAGCCTTAGCTAAAAACCCCACTATTTGTATTATCATACAAGGTGGAAATAGATAGGAATTATACAAAGCCTTAGCTCTCACAGCTAGCCAGCTCTCAGTACAATCCTCACAAATGCTCACAGGCAATCCTAGCTTCTCACAAGCCTTCCTCTCTGCCCTCCAAGCTCCTATTTCCTTGCACTATTCCTCTGGGATGATCTCCTTCAACCAAGTGGAAAAACTCGATTTACCAAGTGGATGATCTCCTGATCTCACACACTGTCAGAACTGCGCAATCCTCAAGGAATTATTCCTTCTGCATGCATGAGTTTTCTTTATAGGAAAACACATGCAACTGATAGTACACTATCCTTGACTTTAATCTCAACTGGGTCTTTCTCAGAATAGACATGCATGAGTTTCTGATGAGGGAATCTTCAGTTAACTGGAGTACACTAGTTGAGTGCATGCATGCATCAACTAACTGTTAACTCACCATTAGTTCCTTAAACATTTTGGAACTAATTTAATTGGACTTAACTCAGTAAACTGACTTAACTAATTACAACTCAAATATAACTGAATCTTATCTCCTTAATTTAAGGCTTATCTCCTTAATTTAAGGGATAACTCTTGCTTGACTTCAAAAAGACTTCTAACTTGAATTTCTCCAACTAATTAAGTCAAAATAACTTAATTAATTATTTCCAAGTAGTTGTTAAGACTAAATTCGATTTTAATTCACAATTTAATTCAAGTACAAATTAAATTGGAATATTCTTGTTGCCACATTTCAACATCTTTTGCACACATTCCTAAGTAAGATAGAAAGAAATTGGATGTTAAAGCTATTAAGTGCGTATTTGTAGGGTATTATTCTGATTTCAAAGCATATAAGATGTTTAATCCATCTACTCACAAGGTGTTTGGGAGTAGAGATGTTATCTTTCATGAACAAGTTGATGAAGGGAATAAGGACAAAAGTTATGAGGAGTGGCACATTACTTTACTGATTGATGACAGTAATGATGAAGCTAAAGACAATCATTTACAGCAACACTGACAAAAAGAGGAACCTAGCGACGTGGATACATTCAGCAGTCGAAGTCCATTCATAAGTGAGCATGGAATCACACAGGACGGAATTGAAGCAAGTTTGCTACCAAGGAGATCAAGTAGGCAGACTCACTTACCTGCAAGGTACAAATATTATGCTCTTATGACTAGTATTTTAAATGTTGTTGAGCCCATGAATTATAGTGAAGCAAATCAGTATGATGAATGGAGATCAGCTATGAAAGAAGACTATGAGTCCATAATCAAAAATGAAACTTGGGAATTAGTTGAACTGCCAAAGGAAAAGAACCCATAGATTGTAATTGGTTATTTAAACCTAATTTCAAAGAAGATGGTAGTGAAGACAAGTATAAAGCTAGGCTGGTGACTAAAGGGTACTCACAGAGAGAAGGAATTGATTATGAGGAGACTTTTGCTCATGTAGCTAAATTAAATACCATTAGAATGTTAATAGCTCTAGCTACTAAATACCATTGGAGCCTACACCAGCTAGATGTGAAATTTGCTTTTCTAAATGGAGAGTTGAAAGAAGAGGTATATTTAACTCAACCAAAAGGATTTATTAAAAAGGGGCAGGAACACTTTGTCTGTAAATTAAAGAAGGAATTATATGGATTGAAATAGGCTCCCAAATCTTGGTATGAAAAGATAGACTATGTTTTCTTTTAGCATGGTTATAAGAGGAGTAAAAATGACCCAAATCCATTACCAGATTTTATTCAAAGGGGAAGATTGTGTTGATTTCCTTATATGTTGATGATTTGATTGTTACTGGAAATTCTAATGAATTGGTTGAAGAAATTAAAGTGCATATGTCACAGGTATTTGAAATGAAAGACCTCGGAGAATTGTATTATTGTTTGGGTCTTGAAGTCTGGAGGAATTTTGGCCAGACTTTTGTTACTCAAGGAAAGTATGTCAAGGAATTGTTGAAGAAATTCAGAATGGATCAGTGTAAAGCTGTTTCGGTACCTATACAATAGAATGTTAAATTTCAGAATGATGATGGTTCTAAAGAGGTGGATGCTACATTGTATAGACAACTAGTTGGAAGTCTGATTTATTTGACTACAATAAGACTTGACTTAGCATATTCAGTCAGTGTGTTGATTCAGTTCATGACAAAACCTCTTGAAAATCATTGGGTGGTAGCAAAAGGTGTCTTAAGGTATCTTCAAGGAACTATAAATTTTGGCATTAAATATACTGATTCTTTTGATGTTAAACTGACAGGCTATTCAGATTCAGATTGGGCTAGAGATCTGAACAATAGAAGATCTATAACAGGGTATGCTTTCAATATTAGGTTTGGGGTCATTTCTTGGTGCAGTAAAAAGCAGAGTATTGTATCTTTATCATCAGCAGAAGTAGAGTATCAAGTTGTATGTGCAGCCACTTGTGAAGAAATTTGGTTGAGGAGACTCCTTCATGATGCAGGAGAAGATCAAAAGGAGGCTACGATGATCAATTGTGACAATCAAAGTTCAATCAAGCTCGTAAATAATCTTGTTTTTCATACAAACACAAAACATATTGATACTCAATTTCATTTTGTTAGAGAAAAGGTTCAGTCCAAAGAGATTTTTATTGAATATTGTAGCACCTGTGAAAATGATGTTGATATCTTCACCAAGCCTCTTGGGAAGACTAAATTTGAATTGTTTAGGGAGATTTTAGGTGTGCAAGTGAATCCTTCTCTATTAAGGGGAGAGTTGAAAATTAATGTAGAAAGTTTGTTTCACGGTTGTGTGTGTACTAGATTAGAGTTAGTTCTTATTTTTTAGGATATGGTTTTTATCTCCCTAAATTGAATGTAAACTTATATATTTTTGATTTAATGATTAATGAGATAGAGCATACTACTCAGGGGCAGTCTCCAGGTGTAGCTTGCTCACCTGTGAGTTGCTAGTTTTTAGTGTGTAAGTTTCATTCCAGTTTTGTCTTTCCATTTTTTAACTTTAACTACTTTGTTTACTTGGCCTCACCTCATTCGATATTGACCCCAATCAAAACCACTCTGCCCAGAGTTTGATATTGCTTTTGAAAAACCAAAATTGTTATTTCAAATTATAAAGTGGGTATTATTAAAAAATAATAATTTAGATAATTTTTGAAATAATATTTATATCTAATTTAATCCTTATTTTATACTTATACTTTAAATAAATACTAGTTTAGATCCATCTTAACTTTGGCTCTATCCAGAGCAGAGACAGATCAAAATATGCAAACCTCTTTTAGAGTGAAAAGAGATTTGATCCCTTGGTAGAGCCCAAGTTAAGATAGATCTAGGTTGATGTAATTTCTCCTTTAAATAGGCAACATTCCACACGAATGCCATCAATCAATACTATGGGTTCTCAATACCATGTGCCATTTCTATTTTTTTTTTCATTTTTTTATTTTTTATTTTATTTTGACTGAGTTAAAATGTTTACATTACATTACATTAATATTTTTATTTAATTTTGTTGAGATTCAATGGCACAATTGGTTGAGAAAAGGTTTTGTTAGTAAAATGGCTTATGTTCAAACCTCACTCGGTTGTTGAGCACATGCTATGGGACGAGACATATATATATATAATTTTTGTGTAATTTGACTTAGTCAAACTGTTAAATATTTCAATACCATGGGAGGAGACCCATGGGAGGAGACATTTGACTATATATATATATATATATATATATAATGTTTACGTAATTTGACTTAGTCAAACTGTTAAATATTACAATACCATATTAGGCTAGATAGAGCCTCTCGGCACAATAATAAAATATTATAACAAAGTAAATATTATTATTATAATTTAATAATTTATTATTATTATTATTATTATTCAATTGGAAAAGTTTTGTTCCTACTAAATTTTCAAAAACATGGACATAGAAAAACTACATTTAGAAAATGCAAGAAGAAGTATTGTACAACTATGATCTTTCCATATTATAAAATAATAATTATTTGAAATTGTTTGTTACAAATTTTGGTACTTTTAACCGCTATATTCCAACCTTTTCTATCCTCTGTTTTAAACCAAAATTCTTCCCTTTTATCAATTTTGTGAAGATAATGGCATGAAAAGTTTAAAATAAAGGTAATTATCTTTCATAAGAAAAAAAATTCTCTTTTTAATCATAAATATTTATTAGAAGCATTTATACATTTACTAATTTGAAAAATAACAATCTATAGGAATTCTTGTAATTACAGAAAAATCAGCAAAAGTAGAATTCATGTAATTCTTCCAAACTCTATCGGATTCCACATCAACCAATCTTATTTTGACATTTGGAATGCATTCAAAATGTTCATCTAATGGATAAATACCTATCTAGCTTCCTTGTAGATGATCACAAGCCTCAATTCAATGATTGGTCAACACAAGGTGTCTACTCAGCAATTCCTACAATCAGTTCAGAAATTCCTGTAATCAATTAGAAAAATCCGCAAATTTGTCTCCAACAACTTAAATTCAAATATTTGGGCTTGAGGATTAGGATTTGAAGTCAAATAAGATTAAGGAATATTATACAACACCACATCATATTGATCCAAGTGGATGTTGGTGGCCACCCACCTATCCCATTTGGACCGCCACAACTGTCTCTTTCAGTCTTTTCAGTTTCCTAAATTGTAGCACAGTTTACTATTTTTAGTAATTTTTCGGGTCCTGAACTTCCGAAGCCGTTTTAAGGCCCTACCCAAAGTTGTAGTGCTCGGATAGATCTTTCTAACGAGCAATTGTACGTGTCAAACGGAGATCGTATGCCAAAGTTACGACCCTGGGAAATTGATGTACCAATTTACCCAAACGGGGCCCACAATTTGGCGTTTCATCTTCTAGGGTTAGATTTTGGAATGTTAAGGGTTTTCCATTGTTTCTCAACAATAAATAGGCCTTCAAGCCTCATTGTAACACAGTTCGGAGGCATGTAGCCGCCACATCTCTTCTCAGAGGTAAGCTACCATCGCCCTAACTGGTTTATTTCCATTTCTGGTTGTAAGCATATTTCAATATTTTCCATTAATGAAATGAAGCATTATTTCCGCTGCATCTTTGTGTCTATGGTTGTCTCTATATTTTATTGTGTTCCTGTTTAAATCCGGATCAGTGGTATCAGAGCGGTCTGCTTTTTCTCTGTTTCTCTTTGCATGTCCCCAACGAGGTCGGGATATAAGGAGTTAGGGCTTGAACTGGTCGAACCTTTGCAAGACCAGCCTCGCAAATCCTGACGGCCTCCCATGGCGGATGAGAAGAAGGATGAGGGGGCAGGAGATCCTATCAAAATCTTGCTCGAAGAAGCCCTTGAGCGACAAAGGAACACGATGATGGATAGCTTTGCGCAGATTCTTCAACGGCTACCCAGAGGCGACGCATCGGCTTCCAACAGCTACTCTTGAAACGCCACACCCTTCAAGGTACAAGTTAATTTTGAAATCCCCATCTTAGAGGGTCAAATAGACGCAGATGTCGTAGATAAATGGTTAAATCTGCTAGAAGGGTATTTTTCTGTTCATGAATTTTCGAGTCGGGAAAAGATTGTTTTCGCTCTTCTCAAAGCAGCCCCCCACGTCAAGGACTGGTGGGAAACCTACTGCGAGCAGAAGGATGAAAATACGGCTCACTATTTTCAGCCGCACCCACCTGGGATTCATTTCGGGATGCCGTTAAGGAGCAGTACTACCCTGTCAAAAGCTATGAGGACAAATACATCAAATGGACCACGCTGCGACAGGGAAGGGACCAAGATGTGTCGAAGTTCACAAACATTTTTCATACCCTTCGCACACAGTTGGGTATCAAAGATTCTGAGCTACATCTGGTACTCAAATACCGCGACTGCCTACACAGATATATCCAGGAAGAGATGGAGTTCTTGAACATCTCCTCACTCGGCACAGCATACCGATACGCTGTCAAAATCGAGCAAAAGTTCAAACAGAAGAAGCGAGACATTGGATCTACAAATCCAAAGCCCAAAGGACAAAGCCAAGGCAGGGTGACACAAGGCAACCCGTCGAAGCCGCAAGAAAAGAGCAACACCACGAAGCCGAAGAAGGAAATAGGAAAGTGGTGTGAGTTCCACAAGAGTCCCACTCATAACACAAGTGAGTGTCGGACCAAGCAGTCGTTGGTGGCCGAGTTGAAGGCTTCCGAATTAGATGCATGTTCCGACCCTGAGCCAGAACTCGACAAGGGGAATGGCAAAGGGAAGCGATCATTGATGCGGATCCCAGCGCCACTTTTGCCACTGCCAAGATCCAAAAAAATGAGCTCGAAAATCTAGAGGAAGGGGAGCGTCTTTTCCACTCACAGATGTGGGTGAAGGGTTCACCGCTACAATTCATTGTCGACAGTGGCAGCCAAAAGAACCTCGTTTCAGCAGAGTTCATGAAGCAGTTGGGCCTACCGACTACACCACACCCGCAGTCGTATAGTATCGAGTGGCTTCATGAAGGACGAGATCTCAAAGTCCGCCAGCAGTGTCACCTTCCCTACAGAATCAAGCCCTTCAAAGACGAGGTATTGTGTGATGTTACACCTCTGGATGTTTGTGATGTACTATTAGGCCAGCCATACTTGTGGAGGCGACATGCTGTGTATGCGTCAAGTCCTCGTGCTATCATTATTTCTTTGAATAATTCATTATACAGGATACCAGAGGTAGCCCCACCCACTGCCACCTCTTTGATCACTACTAAGAAAGGCAGCAAGCTCATTTCCCAGACCAGGAAATTCATCTGTCTGGTTCACTACCAAAGTAAGGGGAAGATCGTTGCTACATCCATGACCCCTGCAAAGGGTTCCTCCACGCAGCAGTAGCAGCAAAGGGATACGGTCATGACAGAACACAGGAACAACTTCTCCTCACCCACAGGGGTACCACACAAGTTTCAGGTGGGCGACAAAGTTTGGTTACATCTGTAGAGAGAACGCCTTACCAGAACCCATCAGAAGCTCAGACCACTCCGAAATGGTCCTTACAGCAGTACCAAGGCTGTGGGGAACAATGCTTTGGAGCACATCATTCCTCCATTCCTTCGCCTGCACCAAGTGTTCAATATGGACCATCGTCGACCATGCTTCCCACCATTACTGGACACATCACAGATTGCAGGACAAGTTCAGCAAATGGAGGAACTCAACGCAATGGGGACCATTGCTTCCTAAGGGGGGAGGAATGATCCAGGTGGATGTTGGTGGGCACCCACCTATCCCATTTGGACCCCCACACCTGTCTCTTTCAGTCTTTTCAGTTTCCTAAATTGTAGCACAGTTTACTATTTTTAGCAGTTTTTCGGGTCCTGAACTTCCGGAGCCGTTTTGAGGCCCTAAACGATGTTTTTTGGGAAATCTGAGGGCAACATGGGTTCCTATCGAAAGTTGTAGTGCTCGGATAGATATTTCTAAGAGCTATTGTACGCGTCAAACGGAGATCGTATGCCAAAGTTACGACCCCGGGAAATTGATGTACCAATTTACCCAAACGAGGCCCACAATTTGGTGTTTCATCTTCTAGGGTTATATTTCGGAATGTTAAGGGTTTTCCATTGTTTCTCAACAATAAATAGGCCTTCGAGCCTCATTGTAACACAGTTCAGAGGCATGTAGCCACCACATCTCTTCTCAGAGATAAGCCACCATCACCCTAGCTGGTTTATTTCCATTTCTGGTTGTAAGCATATTTCAGTATTTTCCATTAATGAAATGAAGCATTATTTCCACTGCATCTTTGTGTATATGGTTATCTCTATATTTTATTGCGTTCCTGTTTAAATCCGGATCAATGGTATCAGGGTGGTCTGCTTTTTCTCTGTTTTACTTTGCATGTCCCCAACGAGGTCGGGATATAAGGAGTTAGGGCTTGAACTGGTCGAACCTTTGCAAGACCAGCCTCGCAAATCTCGATGGCCTCCCATGGCGGATGAGAAGAAAGATGAGGGGGTAGGAGATCCTATCAAAATCTTGCTCGAAGAAGCCCTCGAGTGACAAAGGAACGCGATGATGGATAGCTTTGCGCAGATTCTTCAGCAGCTACCCAGAGGCAATGCATCGGGTTCAAACAGCTACTCTAGAAATGCCACACCCTTCAAGGTACAAGTTAATTTTGAAATCCCCATCTTCGAGGGTCAAATAGACATAGATGCCGTAGATAAATGGTTAAATCTACTAGAAGGGTATTTTTCTGTTCATGAATTTTCGAGTGGGGAAAAGATTGTTTTTGCTCTTCTCAAAGCAGCCCCCCACGTCAAGGACTGGTGGGAAACCTACTGCGAGCAGAAGGATGAAAATACCGGCTCACTATTTTCAGCTGCACCCACCTTGGATTCATTTCGGGATGCCGTCAAGGAGCAGTACTACCCTGTTAAAAGCTATGAGGACAAATACATCAAATGGACCACGCTGCGACAGGGAAGGGACCAAGATGTGCCGGAGTTCACAAACATTTTTCATACCCTTCGCACACAGTTGGGTATCAAAGATTCTGAGCTACATCTGGTACTCAAATATCGCGGCTGCCTACACCGATACATCCAGGAAGCGATGGAGTTCTTGAACATCTCCTCACTCGGCACAGCATACCGATACGCTGTCAAAATCGAGCAAAAGTTCAAACAGAAGAAGTGAGACTTTGGATCTGCAAATCCAAAGCCCAAAGGACAAAGCCAAGGTGGGGTGACCCAAGACAACCCGTCGAGGCCGCAAGAAAAGAACAACACCACGAAGCCGAAGAAGGACACAGGAAAGTGGTGTGAGTTCCACAAGATTCCCACTCATAACACAACTGAGTGTCGGACCAAGCAGTCATTGGTGGCCGAGTTGAAGGCTTCCGAATCAGATGCATGTTCCGACCCTGAGCCAGAACCCGACAAGGGGAATGGCAAAGGGAAGCAGATCATTGATGCGGATCCCAGCGCCACTATTGCCACTGCCAAGATCCAGAAAAATGAGCTCGAAAATCTAGAGGAAGGGGAGCGTCTTTTCCACTCACAGATGTGGGTAAAGGGTTCGCCGCTGCAATTCATTGTCGACAGTGGCATCCAAAAGAACCTCGTTTCAGAAGAGGTCGTGAAGCGGTTGGGCCTACCGACTACACCACACCCGCAGTCGTACAGTATCGGGTGGCTTCATGAAGGACAAGATCTCAATGTCCGCCAGCAGTGTCACCTTCCCTACAGCATCAAGCCCTTCACAGACGAGGTATTGTGTGATGTTACACCTCTGGATGTTTGTGATGTACTATTAGGCCAGCCATACTTGTGGAGGCGACATGCTGTGTATGAGTCAAGGCCTCGTGTTGTCATTATTTCTTTGAATAATTCATTATACAGGATACCAGAGGTAGCCCCACCTACTGCCACCTCTTTGATCACTACTAAGAAAGGCAGCAAGCTCATCTCCTAGACCAGGAAATTCATCTGTCTGGTTCACTCCCAAAGTAAGGGGAAGATCGTTGCTACATCCATGACCCCTGCAAAGGGTTCCTCCACGTAGCAGCAGCAGCAAAGGGATACGGTCATGACAGAACACAGGAACAACTTCTCCTCACCCACAAGGGTACCACACAAGTTTCAGGTGGGCGACAAAGTTTGGTTACATCTGCAGAGAGAATGCCTTACCAGAACCCATCAGAAGCTCAGACCACTCCGACATGGTCCTTACAGTAGTACCAAGGCTGTGGGGAACAATGCTTTGGAGCACATCATTCCTCCATTCCTTCGCCTGCACCAAGTGTTCAATATGGACCATCGTCGACCATGCTTCCCACCATTACTGGACACATCATAGATTGCAGGACAAGTTCAGCAATTGGAGGAACTCAATGCAATGGGGACCATTGCTTCCTAAGGGGGGAGGAATGATCCAAATGGATGTTGGTGGCCACCCACCTATCCCATTTGGACCCCCACAACTGTCTCTTTCAGTCTTTTCAGTTTCCTAAATTGTAGCACAGTTTACTATTTTTAGCAATTTTTTCGGGTCCTGAACTTCCGAAGCCATTTTAAGGCCCAAAGTTGTAGTGCTCGGATAGATCTTTCTAACAAGCTATTGTACGCGTCAAACGGAGATCGTATGCCAAAGTTACGACCCCGGGAAATTGATGTACCAATTTACCCAAACGGGGCCCACAATTTGGCGTTTCATCTTCTAGAGTTAGATTTCGGAATGTTAAGGGTTTTCCATTGTTTCTCAACAATAAATAGGCCTTCGAGCCTCATTGTAACACAGTTCAAAGGCATGTAGCCGCCACATCTCTTCTCAGAGATAAGCTACCATCGCCCTAGCTGGTTTATTTCCATTTCTGGTTGTAAGCATATTTCAGTAATTTCCATTAATGAAATGAAGCATTATTTCCGCTGCATCTTTGTGTATATGGTTATCTCTGTATTTTATTGCGTTCCTGTTTAAATCTGAATCAGTGGTATCAAAGCGGTCCGCTTTTTCTCTGTTTTTCTTTGCATGTCCCCAACGAGGTCGGGATATAAGGAGTTAGGGCTTGAACTAGTCGAACCTTTGCAAGACCAGCCTCGCAAATCCCGACAGCCTCCCATGGCGGATGAGAAGAAAGACAAGGGAGCAGGAGATCCTATCAAAATATTGCTCGAAGAAGCCCTCGAGCGACAAAGGAACGCGATGATGGATAGCTTTGCACAGATTCTTTAGCGGCTACCGAGAGGCAACGCATCAGCTTCCAACAGCTACTCTGGAAACGCCACACCCTTCAAGGTACAAATTAATTTTGAAATCCTCATCTTTGAGGGTCAAATAGACGAAGATGTCGTAGATAAATGGTTAAATCTGCTAGAAGGGTATTTTTCTGTTCATGAATTTTCGAGTCGGGAAAAGATTGTTTTCGCTCTTCTCAAAGCAACCCCCCACGTCAAGGACTAGTGGGAAACCTACTGCGAGCAGAAGGATGAAAATATCAGCTCACTATTTTCAGCCGCACCCACCTAGGATTCATTTCGGGATGCCGTCAAGGAGCAGTACTACCTTATCAAAAGCTATGAGGACAAATACATCAAATGGACCACGCTGTGACAGGGAAGGGACCAAGATGTGCCAGAGTTCACAAACATTTTTCATACCCTTCACACACAGTTGGGTATCAAAGATTCTGAGCTGCATCTGGTACTCAAATACCACAGCTGCCTACATAGATACATCCAAAAAGAGATGGAGTTCTTGAACATCTCCTCACTTGGCACAGCATACCGATACGCCGTCAAAATCGAGCAAAATTTCAAACAGAAGAAGCAAGACTTTGGATCTGCAAATCCAAAGCCCAAAGGACAAAGCCAAGGCGGGGTGACCCAAGACAACCCGTCGAAGCCGCAAAAAAATAACAACACCACGAAGTCGAGGAAGGACACAGGAAAGTGGTGTGAGTTCCACAAGAGTCCCACTCATAACACAAGTGAGTATCAGACCAAGTAGTCATTGGTGGCCGAGTTGAAGGCTTCTGAATCAGATGCATGTTCCGACCCTGAGCCAGAACCCGACAAGGGGAATGGCAAAGGGAAGCAGATCATTGATGCGGATCCCAGTGCCACTGTAGCCACTGCCAAGATCCAGAAAAATGAGCTCGAAAATCTAGAGTAAGGGGAGCGTCTTTTCCACTCACAGATGTGGGTGAAGGGTTCACCGCTACAATTCATTGTCGATAGTGGCAGCCAAAAGAACCTCGTTTCAGCAGAGGTCGTGAAGCGGTTGGGCCTACCGACTACACCACACCCGCAGCTGTACAGTATCGGGTGGCTTCATGAAGGTCGAGATCTCAAAGTCCGCTAGCAGTGTTGCCTTCCCTACAGCATCAAGCCCTTCACAAACGAGGTATTGTGTGATGTTACACCTCTGGATGTTTGTGATGCACTATTAGGCCAGCCATACTTGTGGAGGCGACATGCTGTGTATGAGTCAAGGCCTCGTGCTGTCATTATTTCTTTGAATAATTCATTATACAGTATACCAGAGGTAGCCCCACCCACTGCCACCTCTTTGATCACTACTAAGAAAGGCAGCAAGCTCATCTCCCAGACCAGGAAATTCATCTGTCTGGTTCACTCCGAAAGTAAGGGGAAGATCGTTGCTACATCCATGACCCCTGCAAAGGGTTCCTCCATGCAGCAGCAGCAGCAAAGGGATATGGTCATGACAGAACACAGGAACAACTTCTCCTCACCCACAGGAGTACCACACAAGTTTCAGGTGGCCGACAAAGTTTGGTTACATCTGTAGAGAGAACGCCTTACCAAAACCCATCAGAAGCTCAGACCACTCTGACATGGTCCTTAAAGCAGTACCAAGGTTGTGGGGAACAATGCTTTGGAGCACATCATTCCTCCATTCCTTCGCCTGCACCGAGTGTTCAATATGGACCATCGTCGACCATGCTTCCCACCATTACTGGACACATCACAAATTGCAGGACAAGTTCAGCAGATGGAGGAACTCAACGTAATGGGGACCATTGCTTCCTAAGGGGGGAGGAATGATCCAGGTGGATGTTGGTGGCCACCAACCTATCCCATTTGGACCCCCACAACTGTATCTTTCAGTCTTTTCAGTTTCCTAAATTGTATCATAGTTTACTATTTTTAGCATTTTTCAGGTCCTAAACTTCCGGAGCCATTTGAGGGCCTAAACGACGTTTTTTGGGAAATCTGGGGGCAACATAAATCTTTCTAATGAGCTATTGAGGACCCATGTTACCCTACCCAAAGTTGTAGTGCTCGGATAGATTTTTCTAACGAGCTATCACACGTGTCAAACGGAGATCGTATGCCAAAGTTACGACCCCGAGAAGTTGATGTACCAATTTACCCAAACGGGGCCCACAATTTGACGTTTCATCTTCTAGGGTTAGATTTTGGAATGTTAAGGGTTTTCCATTGTTTCTCAACAATAAATAGGCCTTCGAGCCTCATTGTAACATAGTTCGGCATGTAGCTGCCACATCTCTTCTCAGAGATAAACCACCATCGCCCTAGCTAGTTTATTTCCATTTCTGGTTGTAAGCATATTTCAGTATTTTCCATTAATGAAATGAAGCATTATTTCCGCTGCATCTTTGTGTATATGGTTATCTCTGTATTTTATTGCGTTCCTGTTTAAATCCAGATCAGTGGTATCAGAGCAGTCTTCTTTTTCTCTGTTTTTCTTTGCATGTCCCCAACGAGGTCGGGATATAAGGAGTTAGGGCTTGAACTGGTGGAACCTTTGCAAGACCAGCGTCGCAAATCCCGATAGCCTCCCATGGCGAATGAGAAGAAAGACAACGGGGCAGGAGATCCTATCAAAATCTTGCTCGAAGAAGCCCTCGAGCGACAAAGGAACGCGATGATGGATAGCTTTGCGCAGATTCTTCAGCAGCTACCCAGAGGCGACGCATCGGCTTCCAACAGCTACTCTGGAAACGCCACACCCTTCAAGGTAAAATTTAATTTTGAAATCCCCATCTTCGAGGGTCAAATAGACGCAGATGCCGTAGATAAATGGTTAAATCTGCTAGAAAGGTATTTTTCTATTCATGAATTTTCGAGTCGAGAAAAGATTGTTTTCGCTCTTCTCAAAGCAACCCCCCACGTCAAGGACTAGTGGGAAACCTACTGCGAGCAGTAGGATGAAAATACCAGCTCACTATTTTCAGCCGCACCCACCTGGGATTTATTTCGGGATGCTGTCAAGGAGTAGTACTACCCTGTCAAAAGCTATGAGGACAAATACATAAAATGGACCACGCTACGACAGGGAAGGGACCAAGATGGGCCAGAGTTCACAAACATTTTTCATACCCTTCACACACAGTTGGGTATGAAAGATTCTGAGCTGCATCTGGTACTTAAATACCGCGGTTGCCTACACAGATACATCCAGGAAGAGATGGAGTTCTTGAACATCTCCTCACTCGGCACAGCATACCGATACGCTGTCAAAATCGAGCAAAAGTTCAAACAGAAGAAGCGAGACTTTGGATCTGCAAATCCAAAGCCCAAAGGACAAAGCCAAGGCGGGGTGACCCAAGACAACCCGTCAAAGTCGCAAGAGAAGAACAACACCACGAAGCCGAAGAAGGACACAAGAAAGTGGTGTGAGTTCCACAAGAGTCCCACTCATAACACAAGTGAGTGTCGGATCAAGCAGTCATTGGCGGCCGAGTTGAAGGCTTCCGAATCAGATGCATGTTCCGACCCTGAGCCAGAACCCGACAAGGGGAATGTCAAAGGGAAGCAGATCATAGATGTGGATCCCATCGCCACTGTTGCCACTGCCAAGATCCAGAAAAATGAGCTCGAAAATCTAGAGGAAGGGGAGCGTCTTTTCCACTCACAGATGTGGGTGAAGGGTTCGCCGCTGCAATTCATTGTCGACAATGGCAGCCAAAAGAACCTCATTTCAGCAGAGGTCGTGAAGCGGTTGAGCCTTCCGACTACACCTCACCCGTAGCCGTACGATATCGGGTAGCTTCATGAAGGACGAGATCTCAAAGTCCGCCAGTAGTGTCGCTTTCCCTACAGCATCAAGCCCTTCACAGATGAGGTATTGTGTGATGTTACACCTCTAGATGTTTGTGATGTACTATTAGGCCAGCCATACTTGTGGAGGCGACATGCTGTGTATGATTCAAGGCCTCGTTCTGTTATTATTTCTTTGAATAATTCATTATACAGGATACTAGAGGTAGCCCCACCTACTGCCACCTCTTTGATCACTACTAAGAAAGGCAGCAAGCTCATCTCCCAGACCAGGAAATTCATCTGTTTAGTTCACTCCCAAAGTAAGGGGAAGATCGTTGCTACATCCATGACCCCTGCAAAGGGTTCCTCCACGCAACAGCAGCAGTAAAGGGATACGGTCATGACAGAACACAGGAACAACTTCTCCTCACCCACAGGGGTACCACACAAGTTTCAGGTGAGCGACAAAGTTTGGTTACATCTGTAGAGAGAACGCCTTACCAGAACCCATCAGAATCTCAGACCACTTCGACATGGTCCTTACAGCAGTACCAAGGCTGTGGGGAACAATGCTTTGGAGCACATCATTCCTCCATTCCTTCGCCTGCACCAAGTGTTCAATATGGACCATCGTCGACCATGCTTCCCACCATTACTGGACACATCAGAGATTGCAGGACAGGTTCAGCAGATGGAGGAACTCAACGCAATGGGGACCATTGCTTCCTAAGGGGGGAGGAATGATCTAGGTGGATGTTGGTGGCCACCCACCTATCCCATTTGGACCCCCACAACTATCTCTTTCAGTGTTTTCAGTTTCCTAAATTGTAGCACAGTTTACTATTTTTAGCAGTTTTTCGGGTCCTGAACTTCCGGAGCCATTTTGAGGCCTCAAACAACGTTTTTTGGGAAATCTGGTGGCAATATGGGTCCATGGACCCATGTTGCCCTACCCAAAGTTGTAGTGCTCGGATAGATCTTTCTAACGAGCTATTGTACGCGTCAAACGAAGATCGTATGCCAAAGTTACGACCCCGAGAAATTGATGTACCAATTTACCCAATCAGGGCCCACAATTTGGCGTTTCATCTTCTAGGGTTAGATTTCAGAATGTTAAGGGTTTTCCATTGTTTCTCAACAATAAATAGGCCTTCGAGCCTCATTGTCACACAGTTCAGAGGCATATAGCTGCCACATTTCTTCTCAGAGATAAGCCACCATCGCCCTAGCTGGTTTATTTCCATTTCTGGTTGTAAGCATATTTCAGTATTTTCCATTAATGAAATGAAGCATTATTTCCGCTGCATCTTTGTTTATATGGTTATCTCTGTATTTTATTGTGTTCCTGTTTAAATCTGGATTAGTGGTATCAGAGCGGTCTGCTTTTTCTCTTTTTTTCTTTGCATGTCCCCAACGTGGTCGGGATATAAGGAGTTAGGGCTTGAACTGGTCGAACCTTGGCAAGACCAGCCTCGCAAATCCCGACGGCCTCCCATGGCGGATGAGAAGAAAGACGAGGGGGCAGGAGATCCTATCAAAATCTTGCTCGAAGAAGCCCTCAAGCGACAGAGGAATGCGATGATGGATAGCTTTGCGCAGATTCTTCAGCGGCTACCCAGAGGCGACGCATCAGCTTCCAACAGCTACTTTGGAAACACCACACCCTTCGAGGTACAAGTTAATTTTGAAATCCCCATCTTCGAGGGTCAAATAGACACAGATGTCGTAGATAAATGGTTAAATCTGCTAGAAGGGTATTTTTCTGTTCATGAATTTTCGAGTCTGGAAAATATTGTTTTCGCTCTTCTCAAAGCAGCCCCCCACGTCAAGGACTGGTGAGAAACCTACTACGAGCAGAAGGATGAAAATACCGGCTCACTATTTTCAGCTGCACCCACCTGGGATTCATTTTGGGATGCCGTCAAGGAGCAGTACTACCCTGTCAAAATCTATGAGGACAAATACATCAAATGGACCACGCTGTGATAGGGAAGGGACCAAGATGTGCCGAAGTTCACAAACATTTTTCATACCCTTCGCACACAGTTGGGTATCAAAGATTCTAAGCTGCATCTGGTACTTAAATATTGCGGCTGCCTACACAAATACATCTAGGAAGAGATGGAGTTCTTGAACATCTCCTCACTCGGCACAGCATACCGATACGTTGTCAAAAGCGAGCAAAAGTTCAAACAAAAGAAGCGATACTCTGGATCTGCAAATCCAAAGCCCAAAGGACAAAGCCAAGGCGGGGTGACCCAAGACAACCCGTCGAAGCCGCAAGAGAAGAACAACACCATGAAGCCGAAGAAGGACACAGGAAAGTGGTGTGAGTTCCACAAGAGTCCCACTCATAACACAACTGAGTGTCGGACCAAGCAGTCGTTGGTGGCTGAGTTGAAGGCTTTCGAATCAGATGCATGTTCCGACCCTGAGCGAGAACCCGACAAGGGGAATGGCAAAGGGAAGCAGATCATTGATGCAGATCCCAGCGCCACTGTTGCCACTACCAAGATCCAGAAAAATTAGCTCAAAAATCTAGAGGAAGGGGAGCGTATTTTCCACTCACAGATGTGGGTGAAGGGTTTGCCGTTGCAATTCATTGTCGACAGTGGCAGCCAAAAGAACCTCGTTTCAGTAGAGGTCGTGAAGCGGTTGGGCCTACCGACTACACCACACCCGCAACCGTACAGTATCGGGTGGCTTCATGAAGGACGAGATCTCAAAGTCCGCCAGCAGTGTCGCCTTCCCTACAGCATCAAGCCCTTCACAGACGAGGTATTGTGTGATGTTACACCTCTAGATGTTTGTGATGTACTATTAGGCCAGCCATACTTGTGGAGGTGACATGTTGTGTATGAGTCAAGGCCTCGTGCTGCCATTATTTCTTTGAATAATTCATTATACAGGATATCAGAGGTTGCCCCACCTATTGCCACCTCTTTGATCACTACTAAGAAAGGCAGCAAGCTCATCTCCCAGACCAGGAAATTCATCTGTCTAGTTCACTCCCAAAGTAAGGGGAAGATCGTTGCTACATCCATGACCCCTGCAAAGGGTTCCTCCACGCAGCAGTAGCAGCAAAGGGATACTGTCATGACAGAACACAGGAGCAACTTCTCCTCACCCACAGGGGTACCACACAAGTTTCAGGTGGGCGACAAAGTTTGGTTACATCTACAGAGAGAACGCCTTACCAGAACCCATCAGAAGCTCAGACCACTCCGACATGGTCCTTACAGCAGTACCAAGGTTGTGGGGAACAATTCTTTGGAGCACATCATTCCTCCATTCCTTCACCTGCACCAAGTGTTCAATATGGACCATCGTCGACCATGCTTCCCACCATTACTGGACACATCACAGATTGCAAGACAAGTTCAGTAAATGGAGGAACTCAACGCAATGGGGACCATTGCTTCCTAAGGGGGGAGTAATGATCCAGGTGGATGTTGGTGGCCACCCACCTATCCCATTTGGACCCCAACAACTGTCTCTTTCAATCCTTTCAGTTTCCTAAATTATAGCACAGTTTACTATTTTTAGCAGTTTTTCGGGTCCTGAACTTCCGGAGCCGTTTGGAGGCCCTAAACGATGTTTTTTTGGAAATCTAGTGGCAACATGGGTCCATGGACCCATGTTGCCCTACCCAAAGTTGTAGTGCTCGGATAGATCTTTCTAACGAGCTATTGTACGCGTCAAACGAAGATCGTATGCCAAAGTTACAACCCCGGGAAATTGATGTACCAATTTACCCAAACAGGGCCCACAATTTGGCGTTTCATCTTCTAGGGTTAGATTTCGGAATGTTAAGGGTTTTCCATTGTTTCTCAACAATAAATAGGCCTTCGAGCATCATTGTAACACAGTTCAGAGGCATGTAGCCGCCACATCTCTTCTCAGAGATAAGCCACCATCTCCCTAGCTAGTTTATTTCCATTTCTGGTTGTAAGCATATTTCAGTATTTTCCATTAATGAAATGAAGCATTATTTTCGCTGCATCTTTGTGTATATGGTTATCTCTGTATTTTATTGCGTTCATGTTTAAATTCGGATCAGTGGTATCAAAGCGGTCTGCTTTTTCTCTATTTTTCTTTGCATGTCCCCAACGAGGTCAGGATATAAGGAGTTAGGGCTTGAACTGGTCGAACCTTTGCAAGACCAGCCTCGCAAATCCCGACGGCCTCCCATGGCGGATGAGAAGAAAGACGAGTGGGCAGGAGATCCTATCAAAATCTTGCTCGAAGAAGCCCTCAAGCGACAAAGGAACGCGATGATGGATAGCTTTGCGCAGATTCTTCAGCGGCTACCTAGAGGTGACGCATCGGCTTCCAACAGCTACTCAGGAAACGCCACACCCTTCAAGGTACAAGTTAATTTTGAAATCCCCATCTTCGAGGGTCAAATAGACGCAGATGCCGTAGATAAATGGTTAAATCTGCTAGAAGGGTATTTTTCTGTTCATGAATTTTCGAGTCGGAAAAGATTGTTTTCGCTCTTCTCAAAGCAGCCCCCCATGTCAAGGACTGGTGGGAAACCTACTGCGAGCAGATGGATGAAAATACCGGCTCACTTTTTTCAGCCGCACCCACCTAGGATTCATTTCGGGATGCCGTCAAGGAGCAGTACTACCCTGTCAAAAGCTATGAGGACAAATACATCAAATGGACCACGCTGCGACAGGGAAGGGACCAAGATGTTCCAGAGTTCACAAACATTTTTCATACGCTTCACACACAGTTGGGTATCAAAGATTCTGAGCTGCATCTGGTACTCAAATACCGCGGTTGCCTACACAGATACATCCAAGAAGAGATGGAGTTCTTGAACATCTCCTCACTCGGCACAGCATATCGATACGCTGTCAAAATCGAGCAAAATTTCAAACAGAAGAAGCGAGACTTTGGATCTGCAAATCCAAAGCCCAAAGGACAAAGCCAAGGCGGGGTGACCCAAGACAACCCGTCGAAGCCGCAAGAAAATAACAACACCACGAAGCCGAAGAAGGACACAGGAAAGTGTTGTGAGTTCCACAAGAGTCCCACTCATAACACAAGTGAGTGTCGGACCAAGCAGTCGTTGGTGGCCGAGTTGAAGGCTTCCGAATCAGATGCATGTTCCGACCCTGAGCCAGAACCCAACAAGGGGAATGGAAAAGGGAAGCAGATCATTGATGTAGATCCCAGCACCATTGTTTCCACTGCCAAGATCCATAAAAATGAGCTCGAAAATCTAGAGGAAGGGGAGCGTCTTTTCCACTCACAGATGTGGGTGAAGGGTTCGCCACTGCAATTCATTGTCGACAGTGGCAGCCAAAAGAACCTCGTTTCTGCAGAGGTCATGAAGCGGTTGGGCCTACCGACTACGCCACACCCGCAACCGTACAGTATCGGGTGGCTTCATGAAGGACGAGATCTCAAAGTCCGCCAACAGTGTCGCCTTCCCTACAGCATCAAACCCTTCACAGACGAGGTATTGTGTGATGTTACACCTCTAGATGTTTGTGATGTACTATTAGGCCAGCCATACTTGTGGAGGCGACATGCTGTGTATGAGTCAAGGCCTCGTGCTATCATTATTTCTTTGAATAATTCGTTATACAGGATACCATAGGTAGCCCCACCTACTGCCACCTCTTTGATCACTACTAAGAAAGGCAGCAAGCTCATCTCCCAGACCAGGAAATTCATCTGTCTGGTTCACTCCCAAAGTAAGGGGAAGATCGTTGCTACATCCATGACCCCTGCAAAGGGTTCCTCCACGCAGCAGTAGCAGCAAAGGGATATGGTCATGACAGAACACAGGAACAACTTCTCCTCACCCACAGGGGTACCATACAAGTTTCAGGTGGGCGACAAAGTTTGGTTACATCTGCAGAGAGAACGCCTTACCAGAACCCATCAGAAGCTCAAACCACTCCGACATGGTCCTTACAGCAGTACCAATGCTGTGGGGAACAATTCTTTGGAGCACATCATTCCTCCATTCCTTCGCCTGCACCAAGTGTTCAATATGGACCATCGTCGACCATGCTTCCCACCATTACTGGACACATCAGAGATTGCAGCACAAGTTCAGCAGATGGAGGAACTCAACGCAATGGGGACCATTGCTTCCTAAGGGGGGAGGAATGATCCAAGTGGATGTTGGTGGCCACCCACCTATCCCATTTGGACCCCCACAACTGTCGCTTTCAGTCTTTTCAATTTCCTAAATTGTAGCACAGTTTACTATTCTTAGCAGTTTTTCAGGTCTTGAACTTCCGGAGCCGTTTTGAGGCCCTAAACGACATTTTTTGGGAAATGTGGGGACCCAAAGTTGTAATGCTTAGATAGATCTTTCTAACAAGCTATTGTATGCGTCAAATGGAGATCGTATGCCAAAGTTACGACCCCGGGAAATTGATGTACCAATTTACCCAAACGGGGCCCACAATTTGACGTTTCATCTTCTAGGGTTAAATTTCGAAATGTTAAGGGTTTTCCATTGTTTCTCAACAATAAATAGGCCTTTGAGCCTCATTGTAACACAATTTAGAGGCATGTAGCCGCCACATCTCTTCTCAGAGATAAGCTACCATCGCCCTAGCTGGTTTATTTCCATTTCTGGTTGTAAGCATATTTCCGTATTTTGCATTAATGAAATGAAGCATTATTTCCACTGCATCTTTGTGTATATGGTTATCTCTGTATTTTATTGCGTTCCTGTTTAAATCTGGATCACATATCCCTACTATCTATTTGAGATATTATTTTTGCCTAACTAGGCTGAACTGAACCCCATTCTTGATCAAATTCATTTATATTATTTTTTATTGATAATTTATGTTTAAATAAATTATCATGAAGAGAGGAAGGAGTAGTCAATCATTATTTTTTATATGCTTATTTTGAGCAAGGATTGTTATTGGTACTAAGGATTAAAGTTGTTGTAATACAAATACTTCTTTTGTGACATGGCGTAACATTTTTCTAAAGCTTCTTAGTACTTTTCACAACATATTCTAGGAGGGCCCCTTGGTATGTGTTGTCTATTTGATTTTAATTGATTTTTAATCATGTTTAAATTCACTCCATTAGTTATTTTCGTCAATTAACACACAATCTGTAAATTCTCGTAATTTTCCTGTAGTGATCCTGTAATCACACAAAAAATCTTGTAATTAATACTCTGTTTTCCTGCGATAATATAGTTTTCATGTTAGAACGTGGATAAAAGGAAAGATTTATCAAAAATTGATTACTATTATGTTTTAAATATATTTGTTGCAATTAATTAGTTAATAATTCTTAAGTTAATGATTGAAATAATGATTAGAATGAATTGAGTTTTGAATTTAAGAGTGATTGTCATTAAATTGGTGTGAATTTGCTTATAAACTTAGAACATTGATTTCATTTAGAGTTCTTTTTCATTACATTCTCAAACCAATTTTGACCAAATAACTACGATTTCAGAAAGAGCATTTAGTGTGAAAGTGTAATGTATCTATCTGAATCTACAATCTTATTCCAACAAGGTCAATAATTGAATTTAGAATTATGAAAACAATTTTAAGCTGGAATCAACTCTGAGATTTACCTGTACTTGGTTTGTGCTTTATTTTTGCATAGGAAAACACCTAAGTAGTCAGTTTGCACATATTGTGTTTCACCTCATAGTTTACCTACCTTGGGGGTATAAATAAATGTTGATAAATATAGCCTGCTATATTACCTGACATTTTGGCACTATTGTCGGGGAGGTGTAATAAACCGGTACCTAGGAATTTAGCTTGTTTTGTTAAACATAGAAAACATTTAGCAATTCTCTTTACTCTGCCTTATAGTATAAAAAAATTAATATGGTGGAATAGAAATATAAGATAGGAGGTAAGAACATGCGCCACCACCACAGTGTGTCCTACAAAGCCAATTTTGTTAAATATTGTACGTATATGTTAAGAGATAATACAGGTAGATTCATTTGAACACATAGAGGTAGAGGAATAATTCCAACAAATTGAACTGAAAAAAATCCCCATGTACTAATCCATGTGTTAGACGGGAACTATCAACCAACAAAAAGAAGATTTTAAAGAATTTTTTGAGCAAAGAAGTGCTCATCACTACAAGGAATTTCTTAAATCCTCATTCCAATTTAAGAATTATAACTAGAGATAGATCTAGTTTTCAAGAAGAGCATAAAATATGTTAACATATCCAAGAAGAAGATCTAAAAGGCCTTACTAGTTATCCTTGCAAATATGTAGAAGAAGCCCAAGAATCATGGACACCAACTAATGAAGAGAAAATGTTGGAACCTGAGATTGAAATTTTTCTTACTTTCTTAACACCATATTCTATGAATGAAGAGTATATTTCAGAAGATTTACTTGGCATGACAAAGGAAGATATTAAACAAGGAAGTCAAGGAAATCAAGGCTACATGGAAAATTGGTTCCAAACAGTGATCAGGCCACATAATTCCTCCATTCTTCAATGTTCAAAATTAAAGACTCAGCAAAAGAAATGATAAAATCAGGATATACATGAATTTTTCCATCTTTAAAAGCGCATGGTGTTGAATCAACACGAGTGATATAAAGAAAATTTTTATAACTAAAGGGTGAATTTTCGTAATGACTTCCAACGTTGGCATATTTGCACAACTCCATATGAAATTATGGCACATGGGTTTTCTTCCTAGACCCATCAATATGGTTATATGATGTTTATACCAAACCTATGATGCACATAGTCAGATCAATCTTTTGGTAAAAGCTACAATCAATTCCATTTTCTTCATATATAGAGAAAAAATTGATTTTCTAATATCTCATAAATCGTGGATTTGATCGCCATGAAATTTTGATCACATATACATCAAGCCACTGTTACCTACAACCATTTTCCATTTTTCTCGAAAAATGTGCATTTGTTAGCTACAATTTTTGGCGTGGATAAGAATATCAGTTATACCAACTACCTCACAAAGTTTCATTGAAAACCAATTTGTGGTTTGAGAGATAATAGTAAAACAAGTTTCTAGATTCTAGTAATAAAGTTTCCATATTTTTGTAAGTGGAAGTCCATATTCCTGCAATAAAAGCTTCAAAAGCAAATATCAATTCAACACAAGTCAATTTCAGTAAAGTGAATCATTAATCTATTCCTCCATGAAAGAGATTGATGGTGTCAACAAATCAATATTCAGATTTTTCCAAAAAGGTAACATGGTAGATGTTTCAATTATGTTTATTTATTAAACTTAGGAGATTTTTAAATGGTTGATTTTACCTAAAAAATCCTATTGCCATGTATCCTTTTCTTGAATTCCTAAATCATCATTACCTTAAGTGTTGAACTTAGACCTATAATTTCATTCTTCTTTCTAAAAAAATTATTATCCTTAATGCTTAAAACCAACAGTTCAAGCATTTGAGGTAATAATTATCTATCCGACTAAATTTCATCATTCTGAATCCAATTACCCATTCTAATAATTATGATGTAATGTGATATTTGTACTTATGTTACAAATATCACAATCATTAAACCTAATGTCATTTCAAACTTGCCTCTGCTACAATTCATTGTTATTTTGAAATCTATAAGCCAAAAAATCATGCTTTGTTCCCCTATACTGCTACCAAAATTTGAACTAATCTTTCTTCCATACAGTCAACATGGTACACATAGGAGTGGTGCACAGTGAGCCAACCATAGAAGAGGATCATTCTTAACAGCGCCACCAATTTCAAGAGGAACAAGGAATGTTTAAAGATCTATTGGTACATGAGGAAGGTCAACATACAAAAATAAAAGTGGAGCCTGTTACACCAAAAAATGTCACCATGGCTATTTACAGTTAGTATGGCTCTATCAACAGTCATGCTATCCTCTTAGGCAAGTCTTATGCCTCTGCTCTCCATGTCAAACTCCAAAAAGAGAGAAAGTCTTTATAAATGTATTTATCTCTGGGTACGCAGGTTCTCTCAACCTTACCTGCGGGTACGCACCCAATGTTCACAAAAGCTGCGTCCTTGGACGCTCTGTATGTAAAGGGGCAGGTGCGTCCCCCTGTAAAGGTCAAAATGCACAAGTTTCATCTTTAAAAAGTTACTTGTGGTCATTTCTAGAGCATTCTAGAAGGTTGTTCGACATGTATTGAGCGCCTCCAGATGGTTCATGTACCCCTACCAAAGAGGAACTTATCCCATCAATGAGGGAGCTATTCCATCCAAAGAGGGGATTATCCCATTGATGGTGGACCTGATTAACTTCCTCTTGAGCACTATAAATACAGGCATTGGGCCAGAAGGAGGGGAGGATGGAAGCTAAACATTTCTAAGGGTAGATGCTTCAGGAATTAGGACTCCCATTTAGAAGCTTGTGAGGAGAGATTGCCATCTTTGCTTGTTCTATTTGGAAGTGGGTGAGCTTTGTCAAAGTAAAGGAGAACTCTTGATGGACCCTGGGAGGGACTTGCACAACACCAAGGCTCAGGTTGTATTTGTTCCTTTTGTTACCTATTAATGCAAATGAGTCCATTCTTCTCAATAACTTGTTATTTATGAGTTGTTTCATGTACTCCTTGGTCTATGTGTTAAATATGTTTTATTCTATGAGATTATCAAGTGCTATTTAATCGTTTGATTGTTAGTGGATGCAGGTTTCAAAGTGAAGGAGGAGCTCATCCGGATCAGCGGAGCTGGACTGCTACAACAGCGTTGGACTACAGGTAGGATCTAAACACTTGATTTCTTATATAGTAAATGCATGTTTAGAGAAGGATTGTTCTTGTTTGTCTTGTTTGTCACTAGAGAGTCTTAGGCTCCTAGGGAGGTTGGTTGTGTCCGCACAATCGACTCTTTCCGCCTGAAAAATTGGCAACTCCGCTGGGGAATCCATTGATGTGAAAGTCTTTTCCCTTGTATGCAACTTTGATCTGAGAAAAGTCATTTATTTTCTGTTTTTTGGCTCTGTGACTTTGTTTTTGGGTGGGTTAGCTTAGGGTTAGATTCAATTTAGTTTTTCTTGAATTTTCCAGTAGGACGCACCCTCTGAGTATTGCACAGTGCGTCCCTGGACGCACTGTCGCTGTGTGCACAGAGCGGGCCCGCACCTGTCTCAACGGGTTGCCTGCGTCCCCTGCTAAAATTTAAGAAAATTCCATTTTTTGCATTTTTTCTCTTAGATTTTGCTTTTTCTTAGTTTTTACTGCCCAGATCCATTAGTCTCTTGTCAAAGATCTTCACCTGAACTTGTTTCGATAGCATTGAGTGTTTTAGTGGATTTCATAGAAGTTTAAGCCCTAGGGTTTGATTTTTGAGTAGGTCTTGTAGTGACTTTGGCGGTAGAAGTTGTCAAGCCTTAGATCTCTCTGGTTTTGTCAGCATTCTTAGAAGTCAGACCTGTCATAAAGTCTACCTGTGGGAGCAACTTACCATTGAGTTGTCTCTTTGGCAAATTTCGAAGTGCTTGTTGATTGAGTATTGAATTCCATTTTACAAAAAGAACAAAAAGATTTGAGTTTTGTTTTGACTGGTCTTTTGATTCTGCATTAGATGGTCCTTGACTTGATTGTGGTCAAGTAAAACAACCTAGAATCATCTTTGTAGGCTCTTGCCTCGTTAGGTTTAGTTAGTGTAAATTTCTTTTTGATTTGCTTGTGAGTCAAGTTTTCATAGATTTTATAGCTTTTGAGATTGATTTTCGTTAAAATAGATTTATATGCTTTATTAAATAAGAGAAAATACAAAAACATCTCCTTTGAAAAGTTTTTTTTCAAGTAGCTTTGAGGCATTTTGAAAGAAAAAGAGTTTTTCGTGCACGTAAGGAGTGGTCATTTTTGTATGCTTGAAAAGATAAAGAGAATTGTTTCTTTGATTGTCTTTACTAAGAAAGTTGTTTTCTATAAAATTTGCATCTCTCAACTCTCTTAGTTAGGAATTTCATTGAAAGACGAAAGTAGCGTAAATCATCTTAGGTGCATCTTTGTAGTGGTTTGAGTCGAGTCTACACACCATTGGTTTCACTTCCGCTACCTTTTGTCTTTAAGAAAACCCATAAAATTAACGCTTAAAGTAAAATCAACGTAGTAACTTTTATTTACTAGGGCTCTGAAACACCAATTTAGATCAGGCTAGTGTCTTGGAGTAGGTGAGTAATTAACTCTCCAAGACAACAAAACCAAACAAGTAGCTTATCTTGTGATAGAATAAATCCAATTGTCTCATTTGTACTCTAGGAAAGCTCCTCTTAAAGGAGAAGCACGAGCTCGTGTCCGAACCAGTGAGGGGATCAATCCCCCCTCGTTGGGAACGACGCCAGACACGCACGTATTACAAACGGTAAACCTCGGATTAACCATTGTCGAGGAGCCAGGGGTCACTTGTCGGTAAACCTTGGATTATTGTCAAGGAACCGACAAGGGGATTGAGCTTGATACTCTGCCCTTGTGTGCTGTCGGAGTGTAGACTGTTCCCCCAGGTGCATTTGTTGCAGTTGGTAACCTTAGTGACCATTATCTTTAGGATTCTACCGAGGTGACGGTGGAGGGAAGATCCCACTGTACCTAGAGCAGACGTCGGCTAGACTCACTTGGATTTTCCGGGGGGTTCACTTCACTCAAGACGGTTAAAGTGGAGGAACTTGTGCCGGTCTATTCATTAAGCAGGTTGCCGGGGTAACTGTTCCACCCGCCACTTCTGTACTGAATCCGGCGATGTTGGGTTTCGTCTCCAACTAGCGTTTTCGGTCTGGAAGGCTACTCTTTGTGCTTGGTTTGATGCCCTAGATTCTTTAGGCGTGTGATTCAAATTTGTTTGGTTCTTTAGAGACTTTAGGTGGTTTGATTTGAAATTTTATTTTGTTTTTGTGTGTAGTAGTTAAAAGTTTTAGCTGTGGCGGAATTACCGAGACAGTCCCGTAGACTTCGGGGCCAGTCTCCTGAAGTTGTTTCTGTGGCCGAATTGTTGAGAAGATCCCGTAGACTTCGGGGAGAACCTCCTCGAGACGACCCCAGTAATTTAGAAGGTTTAAAGGTCCTTGTAACTCCTCCTAGTGGCAGTAGAGTAGGTTCACCTGAAGAAGGAGAATCTTCCTTCGTAGTCCATTCAGATTACCAAGGCCTAGAGACAGGTTATAATCCCGAAGCTGTTACAGTTTCTGAGCTTGTTGGTAGTTTTTCATCTGCTAGTGATACAGGCGAAGAACCTGAAATATCTGAACCTGTTACTCTGACTTCTAGTGTTCCAGATTCACCGAGAGTAGAACGAGTTATCACCGAAAATCTTCCTACTGGTATGATTGCTATTGAAGAACTTGCTCCAGAGGAAGAAATAGGCGTCTCTAACCTTGAAGATCAACTTACTATTGATCTAAGGGAGCGTGAATCTATCTTTTACAGTCCTCCTAGAAGTACTACTTGGTACCTTTCGTTAACCAATTATTTAGACAACTCAGGGGTAGGTTTTTCTACACCTCGTACTCCTTTTCCAACTGGAGGTATTTATACTCCTGTAAATATGCCTGGTCAGTCGTCCGTGTTTACTCAAAGTCCTGAATCTTTCTTACACGGCGGTCCTTCTGTTCCCACCGGGTATCAATCACTTTCTGGTACCTTTGCGGGGGCATCTCCTCAACCCATTGATCATGGGTCATTTGCTGGAAACAATGGTAATATACCATTGGGTGTAGGAGACATTTACATGATGTCAGGTTCAGTTCCCGTTTCCCAACCTCAAGGTGGCCAATTACCGCCTGGGGGCAACCTCAGTTAACGCCTGGGGGGCAACCTCAAGGTACACAAATCGTGTCTGGGAGGCAACTTCAAGGTCAGTATGTACCTATGGTGCAATACATGCCTCAAGGTCAACCCCAGCCTCAATATGTACCCCAGGGTCAACCTCAGTATCAATATCAACCTCAAGGATGGCAACCTCAAGGATGGCAACCTCAAGGGTATCAACCCCAAGGGTATCAACCTCAAGGGTATCAACCTCAAGGTCAAGGTCAACCCCAGTATCCGTATTTACCTCAAGGTTATCAACCTCAAGGTCAATACTCGAGTCAAGGTTATCAACCACCTCAAGGTCAGTCATATGTTCCAGGTATGGGAACTGCACCTTTCAATTATCAATCCTATCCTCAATCTGGTTATGGATCTCAGTATCCTCAACCTGTTACGGGTCAATACCCCGGAACGTTAGTGTGGGATCCATCACAAGGTCAACAGGTGTTGCAGCCAAGTTTACAGTTGGTACCTCAAGCTGGACAACCCGTAGTTTCTGGTCCACCCCAGCAACCGCAACCTGTCCAGTCAAATGTTCAAACTTCTGTAACTTCGGTAGTTACTCAGCCGCCAATTGCACCTAGTACTCCATCTCAAACGGCTGCTGCAACTACCGCTACATCTGCCACACTTACTTCTGGAGTATCGACAGCTCCGGTTTCTACTGTCTCTGTAACCACTCCTCAGACATCTTTACCGTTGTCCGGATCTAAGATTCAAACCACGGTCCAGATGCCTACAAGTCAGCCTGGTATAAGTACGGTTGTCACTACTCAACCTCAATTTGTTCAACAACCGTACCAGGGACAGTACCAACCTGGGCAAGCTGTCCAACAGCCAGTTTACCAGTATCAACCGTATCCTGGGTACACTTATCAACAACCTCAACAACCCCAGTACGGTCCGGTTAATCCTGGTTTTCCAGGAGGATATAATATCCCAAATGCGACTCCTGTTCCTAGTTATCCTGGATATCCTCCTCCTGGGACTGGTCTTGTGACCCAGAGTTTTAGAGATCCTAACCGGCAGTTACCGTTTATCGCAACTTTGGATTTACCAGACTTGACGCGCCTAACGAACGATCCAATTCAATATCTTTCGTTCTGGCCGCCAATGCCAAATAAGTTGCCCAGTGATATACCCAAGTTCGAAGGTAAGTCTGGAGAGGATCCGTCCAATCATGTGATGACTTACCACCTCTGGTGTGCTTCAAATTCTATCTCGGATGATTCGATCCGCTTACGTCTTTTCCAGCGTACACTCATTGGTCTCGCGGCCAAGTGGTACATTGAGTTACCACGGGCCTCTTTTTACAATTTTAGCCAGTTAGCTACCTCGTTCTTAACTCACTTTCAGTTGCCGGTCAGATACGATAACGGCACGGAGTTATTAACTTCACTAAAACAATCAACGTCCACGTATATTTCTGATCACATTCATGAGTGGAGACGTCGAAGAAGGTTAGTGAAAGTTTTTATCCCGGACCAAATCTTAGCTGAATGGTTTGTTAAATCATTATTACCGAAGATTACTGAAGATGTAGCTAAGGCCGGAGTAGTTACTGAGGAGCAAGTCATTGCTCAGGCGCAGTACCTTGACTTAGTTTACACTCGGTCGGGTACGTTACACGAGAAGATTCCAGATCTTCCAAAGTCGAATCAAATCGCTGCTGCTCCTTCGGGATCTCATGCCGCTGATGGTATGATTGGTATCGTGAATACAAAGAGCAAGAAGAAGTCTTCCAAGGCTTCAACTACTCCTATTATCACTTTGCCTGATTCCCCGACAGGAGAGTCTTCTCCCGAACTTTCCGCCGATATTCATGCTGTAGAGTCATCTACGGCCAAATCAAAAAACGGTGGAAAGAAGAAAGGAAAGAAGAAGGCTAAAGCAGACAAGGCTCCGAAGGAGAAAACGGAAAAGTCGGAAACCAATGACGAAAAGCGCAAACCTCGATATCCTTGTCTTATTTGTGAAGAGGATCATTTTACAAGAGATTGCCCTCATCGGGCCGAGGTTGTGAAAATAGTCAAAGGTTCTCCCACTCCTGCTGTGTTAAAAAATCCATTTCCGGAGCAGGAGAATAAGATGATAGGTTCTTCCTCGAATGCCAGTGAAGAACCCATTTTGATGATGTCTCATGTGAGGATTGCGACTCGATTGCAAGATTATGGTAGTAAGAATCCTGTTGATGGTAAAGAAGCAGAATCTTCTCACTCTAACCCATCAACCTCAGCTCCTGGTTCCGATCCACTACAGATCGAGAAACCTAACCCGGACCTAGTAATTAAACCGCCCGCCAAGGGTGTACTTCGAAGGTCTGCTTCCAATCCACATGCGAGAGCGGCCCAGAATTACAACATTGTTGAGGACTTAGCTGTTTCACCCTCAGCAATGTCGGCTTTAGAAGTGCTGCAATCATGCCCAGCACAACGAAAATTACTTTTGTCGGCTATCGGAGCTGTTGATGTTCAGGACCCGAACCTGATAATCTTCGATCTAGAAAATAGTACACCGCGTCTACCCCATCAATTGGCTTTCCAAATTCCAGTGATAGTCAAAAACAAGCCTATTCATCGGACTGTGATTGATGAGGGAGCTTCTACGTGTATTATGTCGATTCAATGTTGGAGATCGCTTGGTTCTCCTTCGTTGAACCAATCCCCGACCATCCTTAAGGCCTTTGATGGCCGTGGGTTCCGTCCGTTTGGTATTCTACAGGAATTACCTATAGGGGTAGAAGGCAAAACCGTTAGTCTAGATGTGGAGGTGGTTGATGCTCCTCTAGACTACAACCTTCTTTTGGGTCGAAGTTGGTCATATGCTATGACAGCAGTCGTTTCATCAGTCTTCAGAGTAATAAAGTTTCCATATAACGGTAAGATCGTGACCATTGATCAGTTGTCATACTTTTCATCCGACCCAGCCTCTTCAGAGAGTATCCAGCATGTCGGTAAGACGACAATCCCCTATAGGGACGTTGGCGTAGGTTTAGTTAAAGATTCCGGTTTACTGGGAACTTTTCCTTTCCCTCCAATCAACGCAGACCCTTCATTTGCATCAATTCATATGATTACATCAGAAAACATTATTTATGATGATCCTTGGATTTTCCCATCTGAATCTGAGATAGACTCATTCGGTGATGCTATGCCTTTGAGTCCATATGAAATTGCTTATGAAGCTGTCATGTCTTTTACCGACTCGCGTTCAACCGAGCTCGACCAAATGAATGTGGTCAGTGAAGAATCACTTTTCACCTCAACCTTAGAACGGATAGCGTTTCCCGAATTCATGTCATCTGACGAACAACTTCGCGAAATCCTAAGTGTAGACGATCTACCATGGGAAGATCTCCATCACAGATCTTCGTTTTTACCTAAGGATGATGCTTTTGAAAATGATTTTTCATCTATCTTTACCACTGAATATGTCAAAGACGCTCAAAATCCAACGAAACATTCTGATTCAGAGTTGAATTTAGGGAATATTTCTCGCACTATTCCCGTTGATATTTCAGTGAAGCCCGGAATCGAGGAAAACATTCATATAGGTGCCTCATGTACAGAAGATGAAATCCAAACTTACAAGGCCCTATTCCAAGAATTCCGCGATGTGTTTGCCTGGTCTTACGAGGAAATGTCGGGAATCGATCCTGCCATTGTTGTTCATGAAATAAAGACCTACCCAGATGCTAAACCCGTCCGGCAACGGTTGCGTCAGATTCACCCTCGGAAAGCGGCTACGATTAAAGCAGAAGTCGAAAAGATGTTGAAAGCAGGTTTCATTTATCCAATCCCGTTAACGGATTGGGTATCAAATATTGTTCCGGTCAACAAGAAACAAGGAACAATAAGAATCTGTATCGACTATAGGGATATAAATCGAGCTTGTCCAAAAGACAACTATCCTACGCCTTATATCGATCAAATTATTGATGATTGTGCCGGAAGTGAAATGTTTTCCTTTATGGATGGTTTTTCGGGCTATAATCAAATCAATATTCTACCTGCCGACCAACCAAAAACGGCATTCATTTGTCCATGGGGGACATTTGCTTACTGCAAATTACCTTTTGGGCTTAAGAATCCCGGGGCCACTTTCCAACGGGCGATGTCTTATGCATTTCATGACATCAAGCACATTGTGCAACCGTACCTCGATGATTTGCCTGCTCATTCTTTACATCGAGCTGATCATCTTGTCCACTTACGAGCAATCGTTATGAGGTGTAGGCATTATCGAATTCAGTTGAATCCCCACAAGTGTGTTTTCTGTATAGAGACGGGTCGATTGCTGGGATTTGTTGTTTCAAAAGCCGGCATTCGCGTCGATCCCTCGAAGGTTGAAGCTATCATCAAATTTCCTCCTCCTTCGAGTTTGCGCCAACTCCAAAGTTTGCAAGGGAAAGCGAACTTTTTACGCCGATTCATTCCAAACTACGCCGAGGTCACTAAAGGTTTTACACAGTTGTTGAAATAGAACGCTCAATTCTTTTGGGACGAGATTGCCTAACAATCTTTTGATGCACTTAAACACGCGTTGACCCATGCACCGTTGTTGCATCCTCCCAACTACAACCAGGACTACTTCTTATACCTCGCAGCTTCGCATTCCACTATTGGAATGGTGTTAGTTCAAGAAGATGAATTCGGAGCGAAACATGTGATATATTATCTTAGTAGGACATTAAACCCCACTGAGCTAAAATATTCGCATGTGAAGAAATTGGCCCTGGCAGCTGTTCAAGCTGTCCAGCGTTTTCGTCACTACATTCTTCTCCGTAAAACTACAGTTATTTCGGATTGCAACCCTATGATTTATATTTTGACAAAACAACTGCTAGGGGGCAAGTACTCTAAATGGATCGTTATCCTGCAAGAGTTCGACTTGGAGTTCGAGAAGTCCAAGTCTAAGAAATCCTTAGTTTTTGCGGAATTGATGTGTGATTTCCCGCATGCTGACACAGAAACTGTGGCAGAGGAGTCCATTGCGGACGAATCTTTGTTTCTTATCAGTACTTTAGATCCGTGGTACGGGGATATAATCATCTATCTCCAAACCCAAACCTTTCGGCCTGAAGCTTCAAAGTCGGAACGTCGAAAAATTCGGTTTCAATCCCAGCAATACAAAATTATTGGAGATACACTTTATCGCCGGGGGCAGACTTAGTTTTTCGACGTTGTTTAACTCACGAAGAGGCTGAGAGGGTTTTGAATGATTGTCACTCTGGAGCATGTGGCGGTCATATGTCTGGGTATGCCACAGCTCAGAAGGTGTTGCGCGCTGGCTATTTCTGGCCATCCATGTTTAAAGATTGTATCATTGCAGTCCGAAAATGCCACAACTGTCAAATGTTTGATCGCAATATGCGCGCACCACCTGCTCCTCTCCACCCTATAATTGTCGTTGGTCCATTCGCCAAATGGGGTATCGACTTTATTACTTGTAACCCTCACTCGGCCGGGGGGCATGCGTATATCATCATCGCGGTTGATTATTTTACTAAATGGGCCGAGGCGATGCCTACATTCGACGCAAGCGGCAAAACAGCTGCAGTTTTCGTATTCAATCATATTATAACTAGGTTTGGTGTCCCACAAGCAATCATTACTGACCATGGGAGCCATTTTCGAAACATCATGATGACTGAGCTTACAAGCCAGCTTGGTTTGCGCCACGATAGCTCTACTCCTTATTATCCGCAAGCCAACGGTTTGGTTGAGTCTATCAACAAAGTTCTGGTTATCATGATCCGACGAACCATTGGTATTCATCGGTCGAATTGGCACAACATGTTATTTTCAGCGCTATGGGCATACCGAACCTCAGTGAAAACTTCAACAGGGTTCACTCCTTTCCAGCTAGTTTATGGCTTGGAAGCTGTGTTAACTATTGAATGCGAAATCCCATCACTTCAAATGGATGTCGAATTACTTCCAGCTACTTCCGAAGAGGAGAAATGTTTATTATACTTAGCTAAATTAGATGAGACTCGACGTGACGCTGCATTGGCAATCGAGACTCTCGCGAAGCGAATGAAAGCTCAGTATGATAGAAATGTGACCCCTCGAAGTTTTTCGGAGGGAGACCTAGTGCTATTATATGATCAAGCTAACGATAAGCTAGGTGCTGGAAAATTCGTTCCTATGTGGCATGGACCCTACATTGTAAAGCGAAAGCTAGCAAAAGGGGCTTATGAGCTGGTAGATTTTGATGGGGACTCTTTGGGTAAACCCAGAAATGGACTTTACCTAAAGAGGTATTATGCTTAAATGGTGGGTATGGAGAATTTTTTAGTTAGGTTAGGTTTTCTTTCTAGCTAGTGTGTTTGTTAGTTTGGTTAGTGTGCTTAGCTTAGAGAGTGTGTTTTTCGTCGTTATTCTGGCTTATCTTGGTTTTACTCTTGATATTGCAGATGTCGACGCCTCTCCAAACATACATCGGATTTGCTGATGGTGCTTGTCGTAGTACACGGAATATCTCTTCCGCAGCTTGGGTTATCTATTCGCCCTCTGACGAGTTAGTTTCTATGCATGGGGTAAGCCTCGGTCAAACAACGAACAACATTGCAGAATACAGTGCAGTGGTTGAATTATTATCCGAATCTATTTCATTTGGAATTCGACGTTTGATAGTGAGGTTAGATTCTGAACTTGTTGTATTACAGCTTAATAGAGTATATGCCATTAGAAATCCTGTGTTATTAAGGTTATTTTTGAGAGTGCGTCTCTTGGAACGTGAATTTGATTACATTGAATATCAGCATATTCCAAGGTCTTTAAATACATTAGCAGATGCAATTGCTTCTCGAATGTTGGACAGACATTCACGATAATCATGCAAGTAAATTTAAAAACGTTTCATCACATATGTTAAACAAGATAAGCCGGTAATAATGATATATATATATAGATAGGAGTGTGTCAAAAAATATACATCGTCTTCGATCATAGGTTGAAAAACACCTTATGATCGGCAAAAATGATAAGTACAAAAAGCCTAAAATGTCATATGTGTCTACAAAAGTGACTAGCCAATCACTGGTGGTGCTCTCTATACGACACCACTGCACGGGCTACCTTACACAAGAACCTCCTAAACGGCCCAGGGACTGCGACTACATAGCGCTGAAGTCTGATAGGAATATCATCTATGGTAGTCTTAGGTATATCCACCGTCAGACGCTCTAGATCCTGCTCCAACTCAGCTAGTGACTCTGCAGCCGCATCCTGTGGAGCCGGTACCGGTGCAACTGGATGTCTCCTCTCAAAAGGCCGGAGGTTGGCTGGGCGCTGTGGACCAACATCTGCATTTTGAAAATTTTTACTGTCAGTTTTGAGACGATATATATAAAAAACAAAAAAATATATATAATTTGAAAACTTGTGAAGAATAAAGTACCTCTATCGTCCCATTGTTCTCCCTGTGGAAGAACCATGTCCAGATCACCTCGAAAATCTACTCCGGCATACGGAAAGTCCTGGATCGAAAAAACCTGGTCCTCTAACCAGTGAAAATAACTATCAGGGAATCGAACAACCGTCGCACCCTCGTCAGGATGCCGGGCCATCACCGTAACCCATCGTATCAGCTTTGGCTCCCGAGGACCCAAGATATCAACAGTGAGTTGCTGAGGGATCAGCATCGGAACTCTCTCTAAGGAAAAGCTCACAACTAAAGGCCCATATCCAAAGGTATTCAGTTGTCTGTTCTTTGCCCTAGTCAGTTGGCCCTTCATATTGGCCGACACAGCATCACACCAGTTGAAAATGGTGCCTTGGAAACAGTCAATCGCCATCCGCATTTGGGACCCGGTGGCAATATGTAAAGCGGCTGCACCGCAAATTCTGGTAACCGTGAAAGCTATAACCTTGAGTTCACGCAGAGAGATGTGTTTGATTTCTACGCCTTTCGCATGGTGTGCATTGGGTATGCACCAATCTTCCCGGAGACTAGCAAGGGATTGGCCACCCGGCCTAGTCCCGACTAGATTGAGTTGCTCGCCCCTATTTGGCAAGCCAGTGAGAAAGTATATGTCAGAGGGCTCTATCTCGAGCTGGTGCCCTCCGATGTAAAATAATTGCTCATGAATGTTCCATCTCTCAACCAGCCACTCCAAGAATCTCACCTGAGCCCTCATGCCAGGTATGGCCCAGTATTTATATAGTCTGCATGCTTTTAGGGCATCAATGAAAGGTTGATGATTAATTGCGGCTAAATCAACGTCCTCGTGCTCTCTTTCTCTCCAATCCAACATGGTGAGTGCCCTACACACCAAGAAATGAAGATTAGAATTGATTTGGGAAAATTCAAATGGTTGTTTGTGGAGTTTGGGGTTTCAAATTCCGCCTTTCGCGGGGGACGCACCCCGCGTTTAGGACACAGAGCGTCGGGACGCAGCTGGCCTGAAGGTGGGCTGCGTCCCCCGACCTTTTTCCTGTGTGGGAAAAAGTCGGGGGACGCAGGTCACCCTTAGGGCACCTGCGTACCCCGCAGAGCGATTTTTGAAACCCAAAACCCCCCAAAAATCAAAACTAAAACCTAAAACAAACTTTTAATCGGATGAAATTGAAGAGGAGGATGTTGTGAAATACCTGGAAGAGACGGCGTTCAATTCCGACGGTCGGATTCTCCGCAGCGACCACGGGAAGTTTCTTGCCAAAAGCCCTTTTTTCAACCTCAACAGTAAAATGGTAAAAATGACATGGTAAAAAGTCTTTTTATAGGTTTTTTTGGATGAATGAATGCTAGGTTTGTTCATTTTTCACCATGGAAGGATATTTTTCAATGTATTTTTGCGTATCTTAAACAGGTATGAGTAATGTGTCGTTTTTGTGCAGGACAAAGGGATTTAGAGGGAAAATTGTCATTTTTCACGAACCAAAATATCAGAGTCGTCTTTTAAGCCCTTTTCTGACTCCTAAAATATGAAAAGATTGCCGAGCGTTTCTTTTACACTCATTAAAACGGAATTAAAAGACGGTCCCCTTATAGCCCTTTTCTGACCGTAAAAACAGGAAAAGATTGCCGGGTTTTTGTCGTTTCAAACTCGATACTGGAAATAAAACGACGTGTCCTTGATCGCTTTTTACTTTTCAGGTCAGTGGCACTAATTATGAAAGTACTCCTTGGTCGCAAGATCAAGCGGTTCCCCCAGGTATTATTTTATACTTTTTCGGGCTTGAGGGACACAAATCTACGAAAAAGTTCAACTTGGAGTCTTCTTAAGTTTTTCAGACTCTCTAAAATTGAAAAACGCCGAGTTTCTCCTATACTGGGCTCGTTAAACATTTCACAGTAAAGGACCTGTTCAATTACAAACAGGAACGAACCACTCCTTCCTAGGGTTCGAATCAAAACTAGGTTGGACTCATCCGAAGGATGAGCTTATAATCAAGCATATGTTATCCTCCTCAAGCTTGTTAAAAATAAAGAGGTACTTGCCAGAAATGGTGGGGGAAAAGAGAGAAGAATGAACCTGTTTGTTATCTTTTGTCTCAGAAGAAACTTTATTACCACTCTTGAACACGACACTTTTCATTCACCTGGGTTGGGAAATCTTTTACCTCACAGTTGATCAAACCACTTTGAAAGTCTTCAGCCAGGTTCCGGGGATTAACTTTGAGTCATTTATCACCAAACCATCTGTCGTGTCGTTATGTGTTCAAGAGGTCTGCAAGAAAAACTTTCATCTGCAAAATACTTGTCATCCATTTGACCATCCCTGAGTCAGTCCTTACAGCAACATTTCTTCAACTTGAATAATGATTTCGTGTTGTGGGCTTGCCTGCAACGGGTCGCTTTCTATCGACATCAGCACATTATCTAGAGAGATGACTTAGAAATCGTCAGTACCTTGAAGTCTGCATGCATCAATGGCAGGTTTCTCGCCTTTGACGTCAGTTTACATCATTGACTTTCGATCGAAGGATTCCATGAAATGTTCGACATCAACTCATTCATTCACATCTCATGGATTGTACTGGGTACTTTGAGAACCATTGACATTATTGGTGGTCTCTCTCATACTTGTTAACAGTTTACATCATCGACTGGTAATCGAGTGGTTTCTACCATGTTCGACATCAACTCATTTATTCGCATGGCTAGAATCGTACCAATTCGGGAAGCGGAAATGAAGACCCTGGATCTAGTTTCCACCATCCAGGCTGCGAGGAGTTTTGTATTCATTATCTAAGTAGACTAATCATAAACAGATGGCTGTGCCCATATTGTGTCTACAAAAGTCTATGATTATGATGTACTGCAAGATCATTCCTGTATCAGAGTAGTTAGTCTGTTAGTTAAAGTTTTGGTCTGAGTATGGGAATGCCTACCTCAGTGATGATATAATCTTATACATGTATTTTGTGTTGAAAATTGCAGGTTCTGACCAGGCTCTCCACGAGATAATCCTTGAAATGATAAAGCGCTTCACCCTTCCTAGATAATACAAAACCCTAATCTATTACAGGCTTCGCACTTTAGGGGGCAATCTGTTACACCAAAAAATGTCACCATGGCTATTTACAGTTAGTATGGCTCTATCAACAGTCATGCTATCCTCTTAGGCAAGTCTTATGCCTCTGCTCTCCATGTCAAACTCCAAAAAGAGAGAAAGTCTTTATAAATGTATTTATCTCTGGGTACGCAGGTTCTCTCAACCTTACCTGCGGGTACGCACCCAATGTTCACAAAAGCTACGTCCTTGGACGCTCTGTATGTAAAGGGGCAAGTGCGTCCCCCTATAAAGCTCAAAATGCGCAAGTTTCATCTTTAAAAAGTTACTTGTGGTCATTTCTAGAGCATTCTAGAAGGTTGTTCGACGTGTATTGAGCGCCTCCAGATGGTTCATGTACCCCTACCAAAGAGGAACTTATCCCATCAATGAGGGAGCTATCCCATCCAAAGAGGGGATTATCCCATTGATGGTGGACCTGATTAACTTCCTCTTGATCACTATAAATACAGGCATTGGGCCAGAAGGAGGGGACGTTGGAAGCTAAACATTTCTAAGGGTAGATGTTGCAGGAATTAGGACTCCCATTTAGAAGCTTGTGAGGAGAGATTGCCATCTTTGCTTGTTCTATTTGGAAGTGGGTGAGCTTTGTCAAAGTAAAGGAGAACTCTTGATGGACCCTGGGAGGGACTTGCACAACACCAAGGCTCAGGTTGTATTTGTTCCTTTTGTTACCTATTAATGCAAATGAGTCCATTCTTCTCAATAACTTGTTATTTATGAGTTGTTTCATGTACTCCTTGGTCTATGTGTTAAATATGTTTTATTCTATGAGATTATCAAGTGCTATTTAATCGTTTGATTGTTAGTGGATGCAGGTTTCAAAGTGAAGGAGGAGCTCATCCGGATCAGCGGAGCTGGACTGCTACAACAGCGTTGGACTACAGGTAGGATCTAAACACTTGATTTCTTATATAGTAAATGCATGTTTAGAGAAGGATTGTTCTTGTTTGTCTTGTTTGTCACTAGAGAGTCTTAGGCTCCTAGGGAGGTTGGTTGTGTCCACACAATCGACTCTTTCCGCCTGACAGAGCCAAAAAATATACAAATAAATAACCTACTTTCTAACTTAAAGAAGAAAGACAAGAAAATAAAGAAGCTTAAACAACAGGGTAGTAAAGGCAGAAAACAAGAAACTGGAGTAGTATGCCAAGAACAAAGAAAAGCGGAAATCACTTAGACATAAATGCATTAACGTGTTTGCAACAAATATAAAGAGTATCAAGTAGAAAAGGAGGTTGACAATAAGAATTTGAAGGAAACAATAAGGAACCAATCTTGATCAAACACAAACTTAAATTTTCTTATCCATGCAACAGGAGTTGTATGAAGTGGCAAGTCTATAGTTTTGGACCAAATTTCAGGAGGAGATGAATTTTAGTTTTGATTGCATGAGGTCATGCAAAAACACCAGTTTTGGGGAGATGTTGGGTACAAATTTTGGTACTTTTAACCACCTTATTCCAACCTTTTCTATCCTCAATTTTGAACCAAAATTCTTCCCTTTTATCAATTTTGTGAGGATAATGGCATGAAAAGGTTAAAATAAAGGTAATTATATTTTATAAGAAAAATATTCTCTTTTTAATCTATAAATATTTATTAGAAGCATTTATTCGTGTACTAATTTACGAAACAACAATCTACGGGAATTCTTGTAATTACATAAAATCAGCAAAAGCAGAATTCCTGTAATTCTTCCCAGCTCTATGGGGTTCCACATCAACTAATATGATTATGACACTTGTAATGAATTCAAAATGTTCATCTAATGGATAAATACCTATCTAGTCTCCCAGTAAATGGTCGCAACCCTCAAGTCATTGACTGGTCAACACAAGGTGTCTACTCAGCAATTCCTACAATTAGTTCATAAATTCATGTAATCAGTTAGAAAAATCAACAGATTTGTCTCTAACAACTAGAATTCGAATATATGGGCTTAAGGATTAGGATTTGAAGTCGAATAATATTAAGGAATATTATACAACATCACATCAGATCCCTACTATCCATTTGAGATATTCTTTTTGCCTAACTAAGTTGAACTTAACCCCATTCCTGATCAAATTCGGTTCTATCATTTTTTATTGATTATTTATGTATAAATAAATCCTCATGAAGAGAGGAGGGAGTTAGTCAATCATTATTTTACATATGCTTATTTTGAGCAAGGACTGTTATTTGTACTAAGGATTAAAGTTGTTGTAATACAAAAACTTCTTTTGTGACATTGTGTAACATTTTTCTAAAACTTCTTAGTAGTTTTCACAACATATTCCAAGAGGGCCCCCTGGTATGTGTTGTCTATTTGATTTTAATTTATTTTGAAATCATCAATCATGTTTAAATTCACTTTATTATTCATTTTGATCAATTAATTCACAATCTATAAATTCCTGTAGTGATCCTGTAATTACACATAATTCCCTGTAATTTTCCTGTAGTAATCATGTAATCACACAAAATTTCCTATAATTAATACTTTGTTTTCCTATATGTTGAGGGTGTTGGACCCACCAACATTTCAGGGGATATCCCCGGTAAGAAGTCCCAATTAGACCTCAGACAGTTTGGTGTAGGAGTCCCAGCAGTGGGTCGTACGGTAATGTCTTAACCGTGGTTTCGCACAGAGGCAAGTAAGATGTCCCTGTTGGTAGCAAGGGTGTGACATATGTGGTAAGTCAAGGAAGGTGCATGAATGGTCCTAACACACGGAAAGTGAGGTGAGTGAGACCCTTGGAAACCTGTGATAGCACGGAGTCAAGAAGGGAACACACAAGCAAAGATGCATCACAACATGGAAGGCAAGTTATCTAGAAATCCAAAGTGATGGTTAAACCAACAGCACGTTTCAGAAAGATTCATACATACATATACAGAAATAGCTACACATGCATGTGTAATAAAATAGATACATATATCATTTAGAGTACTCAAGATAGTTGAAATACAATACAGCATATTCATGAAACGTGATGGCTTTGTTATATTAAGAAGTGTAAGTTCTAGTCATACAATACATCCATGTCCAACCACTAGTTCCGACAGCGAAACATTACTGCCACAACCACCTGCTGCTCCAAAGAGATATACTAGCTCTGTGAAGTGGAGAAGCCAAGGCTCGTTACAATATTGTCCAAGCTTTCTCTAAGATATTCCTATTGGAAGCTTGGCTAACCAAAAGCCTTTAAATGAGTTATGAGGGACTATTTATAGCAAAGGGTGGGGTGACCCTTGACATTCCCCTTTGAGATCGTTCATCTACCCTCATGACTCTTCAACTACTCTATGACTGTTACATTCAACTATCGACACTTGAACTTCCACTTGACAAGATGTTACATTACAATGCACATGTGCCCATGTGAGACAAAATGGCTTGAGCAAGCCATGCAAGACATCACTGACACTCAGACCGTTGTGGTGAGACCAACTCTTTGACATCCTTGTGATGGTCAAAGGTGGTGAGTTGATGCCAAGCTTGGTCGTCCGTGATGGTGTCCGTGTGCTCAATGGTGACATATTGTTGAAGCGAACTCTTGCTTTCGTTGCATCCAAGTGCACTGATATGGCTCCTCTGTCCAACTCATCTAATACCATGCACATGGTCATCCTGGGTGTGATCGGACCGACAACATGTTGATGCATATTGTCTACGCTGCTATCCAAGCATGTGCTGGTGGTCGTGCACATCAACTTGTCAAAATACATGTTCAGCTTTAGTTGGACTTACTTCTTGTCTTCGCCTCAGTGAGTGTGACAAATGGGCGGGATCGCATGTGTGCGCATATGACATGCATGTTTCTAAATTCACTCACATTTGATTAATAGCACTGCTCACCTTGTCTACTTCGTGCCAACTGTTGGGATGGATCTATAACTTGTGAGGGCACAATTTCATCCGTCTATGCATGTTGCGCCCCCTGTTGTACTTGTTTACGTTGCAACTCATTCTCTCATTTATGCAGATCCTACTCTTCCTTGACTTGTTCCTTCAGCACACGCAACTCCTTCTCTGTTCTGTTCTCTACCTTCACACGATCTTCATGTTGTATCGCCACCTCATAGCCTGAGTCTCCAAGGTTGCTTTCATAACAAGTTGATCTGCTTGAGCTTGCAACTTTGTTCCACCTCTATGTTGTCAACAAACTTCCTCTTGCATTCATTGAGTGCAGGTGTGTTGCCTTCTACTGCTTGTTGTAATGTTGTTGCCATATCATCTTGATGTCCTTGTCTACAAAAAACTTGATTTATTCATAGGTAAGCGAGCTCATAGACACGTGCTTAGCTACAAACCTCGTTGGGCTCTCAACTGTGTCCTTTGACTCTACTCTCCTAAAGGCCATTGTACTTGTGCTACTAAGAGATAGACGAACACCTATCGTGCCTAGAGACATAGCAACACTCATGGCAAGCAATTTGTCAGTAGAAAACTAAAGCAAACTTGAGGACTGACTTGCAACATACCTGTGTGATTGATCGTGAAGGTTGCACAATTTCCACCGGGAGGTTGGGAGACTAACTGCCAAAACTTTGCAAGGCACAATCCGGGCTGTTAGGAGGCTTACTAACTGCTGGAACTACACAATGCACAGTTAAGCCTGGCCTGCTGAGGACTGAAACTGTGCAATGTGCAATTTTAGTCAGCAGTGACATGAAACCAACAAACTACATTGCATAGTTTCTGGGGCCAGCAGGACACTACCTCCAAGAATTGCACAATGAAAGTCTAAAGGTCAATGTTGGGCCAGACTTGTGCAATTTCTAGAGGAAAGGAAGAGCATTCGCTTCCAGAAATGTGTAATGCTAGCTGGGTAGGGCACGGTCTAGGCCAAGGTAGCCCAGACCGGATGACGGGCGACTAAAAATGTGAGAAGTCTGGATGCATGGTGAGATGAGTGCAAACAAGAGTGAAATATCATTCATACAAACAGCGGGTGTAGGATTTAGAAAACGGGAAAGCATGCATGTATGTGAAGCGAGTCACTGCAACGACGACCATCCATGCAAAACAGTGTCATGCATGCGACAACAGTGAGATGTGAACGAAAACTGAAATGGTGATTCTACAAGCTAACATATATCAAAATGACAAGTGCTCACTAAAATCAAGAATATAGCACTCACACGAAGCGAAACTCAAAAAGCGACATAAACGCAAAGCAAGACATGAAAAGCAAGCTTACCCCAAAATAGTTGAGTTGAATGTGCTGTTCGACTCCTAGATGAAATGTGGGATGTTAGAGATGAAAGGTCAATGTGAGGAATAAACTTTGCAGTGTCTGAATGATGAGTTTCGATAAAATCGAGGTTGTGACGCGCATACCACAAATCTAGGAAAAGCGACACTTAGCGGGAGGTTTCTAAAATGATCCATGCATGTAACCTCCAATTGCTAAAAGTAGATCACTGAATCAAGGGATGCCTTTGCATGTTGCCTTGGGAGAAGCAGTCCATGCATGCAAATCAATTTTTCTCGGTCCCGAAGGGAGCCGGTCAACCTGAAGGCACATGCAACAACCTGCTTGACTAATGGGAAAAATTGCGCATTTATGGGAGGGAGCTGAGCTGGATGCCCAGAGGTATTGCGCAATTTCTGGGCTGAGCAGCTATCTGTTGCCCAAAATTGTGCAGTTTTTGGGCTGAGAAATCCTATTTGGATAGATTGCGTAGTTTTTCCAGTGAAGCTTGACAGGTAGAATTGCGCAATTCTAGAGCTTAGCGAGCTACTAGTTAGGATTGCACAATTTCTAGAGGGAAGGTTGGTTCCCCTCCAGAATTGTGCAATTTCTTGAGGGAGCTTATCAGCCTGCAGCAAGACCAATTCTGAAGAAACATCCTGTGAGGGGGATGCAACAAGGTATCATGCACAGGCTAGAAATCTTCTAGAAAACCACTGAAGCTCTTGTACTTGACAGTGCAAGACATGTTGCTGAGGATGGTTGATAGGGAGGTGATCTAGGTGGATGTTGGTGGCCACCCACCTATCCCATTTGGACCCCCACAACTGTCTCTTTCAGTATTTTCAGTTTCCTAAATTGTAGCACAGTTTACTATTTTTAGCAGTTTTTCGGGTCCTGAACTTCTGGAGCCGTTTTGAGGCCCTAAACGACGTTTTTTTGGGAATTTGGGGCAACATGGGTCCATGCACCGATGTTGCCTCCCAAAGTGGTAGTACTCGGATAGATCTTTCTAACGAGCTATCGTACGCATCAAACGGAGATCGTATGCCAAAGTTACGACCCCGGGAAATTGATGTACCAATTTACCCAAACGGGGCCCACAATTTGGTGTTTCATCTTCTAGGGTTAGGTTTCGGGATGTGAAGGGTTTTCCATTGTTTCTCAACAATAAATAGGCCTTCGAGCCTCATTGTAACACAGTTCGGAACAGTTCATAGGCATGTAGCCGCTACATCTCTTCTCAGAGATAAGCTACCATCGCCCTAGCTCGTTTATTTCCATTTCTGGTTGTAAGCATATTTCAGTATTTTATAGTAATGAAATGAAGTATTATTTCCGCTGCATCTCTGTATTTATGGTTATCGCATCTCTGTATTTATGGTTATCTTTGTAATTTGTTGCGTTCCTGTTTAAATCTGGATCAGTGGTATCATAGCGGTCTGCTTTTTCTCTGTTTTTCTTTGCATGTCCCCAACAAGGTCTGGATATAAGGAGTTAGGGCTTGAACTGGTCAAACCTTTGCAAGACCAGCCTCGCAAATCCCGACGAACTCCCATGGCGAATGAGAAGAAAGATGAGGGAGCAGGAGATCCTATCAAAATCTTGCTCGAAGAAGCGCTCGAGCGGCAAAGGAATGTGATGATGGATAGCTTTGCGCAGATCCTTCAGCGGCTACCCAGAGGCGACGCATCGGCTTCCAACAGCGACTCTGGAAACACCACGCCGTTTAAGGTACAAGTTAATTTTGAAATCCCCATCTTCGAGGGTAAAATAGACGCATATGCTGTAGATAAATGGTTAAATCTGCTAGATGGGTATTTTTCTGTTCATGAATTTTCAAGTCGGGAAAAGATTGTTTTCGCTCTTCTCAAAGCAGCCCCCCACGTCAAGGACTGGTGGGAAACCTACTGCGAGCAGAAGGATGAAAGTACAGGCTCACTATTTTCAGCCGCACCCACTTGGAATGACTTCCGGGATGCCATCAAGGAGCAGTACTACCCTGTCGGAAGCTATGAGGACAAATACATCAAATGGACCACACTACGGCAGGGACGAGACCAAGATGTGTCGGAGTTCACAAACATTTTTCATACCCTTCGCACACAGTTTGGTATCAAAGATTCTGAGCTGCATCTGGTACTCAAATACCATGGTTGCTTGCACAGATACATCCAGGAAGAGATGGTGTTCTTGAACATCTCCTCACTCGGCACAGCATACCGATACGCTGTCAAAATCAAGCAAAAGTTCAAACAGAAGAAGCGAGACTTTGGATCTGCAAATCCGAAGCCCAAAGGACAAAGCCAAGGCAGGGTGACCCAAGACAACCCGTCGAAGCTGCAAGAAAAGAACAACACCACGAAGCCGAAGAAGGACACAGGAAAGTGGTGTGAGTTCCACAAGAGTCCCACTCATAACACAAGTGAGTGTCGGACCAAGAAGTCATTGGTGGCCGAGTTGAAGGCTTCCGAATTAGATGCATGTTCCGACCCTGAGCCAGAACTCGACAAGGGGAATGGCAAAGGGAAGCAGATCATTGATGCGGATCCCAGCGCCACTGTTGCCACCGCCAAGATCCAGAAAGATGAGCCCGAAAATCCAGAGGAAGGGGAGCGTCTTTTCCACTCACTGATGTGGGTGAAGGGTTCGCCGCTACAATTCATTGTCGACAGTGGCAGCCAAAAGAACCTCATTTCAGCAGAGGTTGTGAAGCGGTTGGGCCTACCGACTACACCGCACCCGCAGCCGTATAGTATCGGGTGGTTTCACGAAGGACGAGATCTGAAAGTTCGCCAGCAGTGCCACCTTCCCTACAGCATCAAGCCCTTCACAGACGAGGTATTGTGTGATGTTACACCTCTGGATGTTTGTGATGTACTATTAGGCCAGCCATACTTGTGGAGGCGACATGCTGTGTATGAGTCAAGGCCTCGTGCTGTCATTATTTCTTTGGGTGATTCATTATACAGGATACCGGAGGTAGCCCCACCTACCGCCACCTCTTTGATCACTGCTAAGAAAGGCAGCAAGCTCATCTCACAGACCAGGAAATTCATCTGTCTGGCTCACTCCCAAAATAAGGGGAAGATCGTTGCTACATCCATGACCCCTGCAAAGGGTTCCTCCATGCAGCAGCAGCAGCAAAGGGATACGGTCATGACAAAACACAGGAACAACTTCTCCTCACCCACATGGGTACCACACAAGTTTCAGGTGGGCAACAAAGTCTGGTTGCATCGACAGAAAGAACGCCTTACCAGAACCCATCAGAAGCTCAGACCACTTTGACATGGTCCTTACAGCAATACCAAGGCTATGGGGAACAATGCTTTGGAGCACATCATTCCTCCATTCCTTCGCCTACACCAAATGTTCAATGTGGACCATCGTCGACCATGCTTCGCACCATCACTGGACACATCAGAGATTGCAGGACAAGTTCAGCAAATGGAGGAACTCAACGCAATGGGGACCATTGCTTCCTAAGGGGGGAGGAATGATCTAGGTGGATGTTGGTGGCCACCCACCTATCCCATTTGGACCCCCACAACTGTCTCTTTCAGTATTTTCAGTTTCCTAAATTGTAGTACAGTTTACTATTTTTAGCATTTTTTCGGGTCCTGAACTTCCGGAGTCGTTTTGAGGCCCTAAACGACGTTTTTTTTGGAATCTGGGGCAACATGGTCCATGGACCGATGTTGCCTCCCAAAGTGGTAGTACTCGGATAGATCTTTCTAACGAGCTATCGTACGCGTCAAACGGAGATTGTATGCCAAAGTTACGACCCCGGGAAATTGATGTACCAATTTACCCAAACGGGGCCCACAATTTGGTGTTTCATCTTCTAGGGTTAGGTTTCGGGATGTGAAGGGTTTTCCATTGTTTCTCAACAATAAATAGGCCTTCAAGCCTCATTGTAACACAGTTCGGAACAGTTCAGAGGCATGTAGCCGCTACATCTCTTCTCATAGATAAGCTACCATGGCCCTAGCTAGTTTATTTCCATTTCTGGTTGTAAGCATATTTCGGTATTTTACAGTAATGAAATGAAGTATTATTTCCGTTGCATATCTGTATTTATGGTTATCGCATCTCTGTATTTATTGTTATCTTTGTAATTTGTTGCATTCATGTTTAAATCCGGATCAGGAGGCTCCAAAACGAAGCTAAGGAAAAATTTTGGAGGGTCATTGTAGCTGCTAAAACACTTGGCGACACACTAGTAGAACTCCAACTCTCTGAATGGACCTTGTTCTTGAAAATCAAGTCTAACACCTCCGGAAGTATTGTTCAGTTCTCTAGTCATCTTGGTTTCCACACTTGCTTGATTGTAAGATGTAGCATTTGCCAAGCCCTTGGTCGTTTGACACACATTCCAAGCCAATCCAACATATTTTTTTCGATTGGGGATGAGGGTATACTGGTGCACAAGTAGTATCGTCTTCAGAGTCTTAGTTTCATCTCCGGTGTTGCTCCGCTGCTAGCAGGCCTAGACAGTACCCCGATGGAGTCACACAGGAACACAACCATCGCTCCACTGCCAATGAGCTTGGTCAGTACCTCGGCGGAGATACTTGCATCACCTCTCTGCGTAAGAAGCCTTTCTCTTCTTTCGCCTTATTCGTTTTTCTTTTTTTTTCAAATTTTTTCACATTTTCTTTTTTTTATTTTTCATTTTCATAACTCTGCATAACACTTATTCATTTCAGAGGCAGAAGAGGGATCCCGAATTATTGAGAGCAGAAGAGTTTGTTCCTTCAGAGAAGTAGTTTATGTATACCTCTGATGTTCTTTTTAAGGATTTCCCCCTCACCTTACTCTACTTGAGCCGACAAGGATTAACCCAAAACAACTGACTAGAGTAGGTGATACTAGTTAGTGTGCAAGTGTTGTGTTTTCACCAAGGTTCACTTTGAATAGTACGTATTTTCCATTGATCTATCATGGACTAGAGAAAACAAGTTCTTAAATAAGAGAGCAGACAACAGATACCCAAATGTTGATAGTCATACAAGTCCTCTTGTACTTTACCTAGCTTGTTTCAAGAGTCGCACACGGTCCATGCGAAACTAACCTATGGACAGTAACAAGCAAACAAACCAAAAAGCAAAGCAAGAAGCAGAAATAAATGTGAAAGCAAATTTAGTAAGCAAACAAACACACAAAGAAAGAAGCAAACATGCATGCAAGCAAACAACTCAAAAGCAAACACTATTCATACTCCTAAGCTAACAGTGCATGGACCTGATCACGTGAAGTGATATTTCCAATGAAGCCACCGATGCATTGGTTGACCCATGTTGGTGAAGGCATGGTTCACGAACCTTGCAGTTGCGCAACCAGCAAGCATGAAAGATATAACAATGAAGACGAACACACCTTGAACCTAAGTGCGTCCACAGAAAATAAGTGAAAGCGCATCACATGCACTCTGTGGACTTTCCATGGTGTTGTGTTACACTGTGTGCAGATGTTGAGTGTATGCATTCCCTTGACTGTGAAATGCAAGCAAACATGAGAAAGGTAGATCACTTACGTTGTGCAAGTGTGCTTGCTGTGTAAGATTCCTCCAGTGCATGAGTGATGGGATCGTGTAGTTCGAGTGGAGGAAGCAAAATCTGGGTGTTTGGTTGATCATCAATGCAAAGTAGAGAGTGATGAGGAGCCTTACATGTTTCAACGATTTCCTGATCGAAAGTGAAAACCACCTCAGGACAGCAAGGGCCTGACATAACCATCGGCTTCGGCTAAAGTGCCTTGACAGTCTAGGGGGTTTCGACTTTGTCGACATATAGATCATTGTAGACCAATGTCTTAGACATATTAACAACGATTGAATCAACATCGTGATCAGATGAAGAAGTGGAGAGATCACAACAACCAAGATTAGAAAATTCAGGATGTTGGTCGGCATCCTCATGATTTGATGAATCGTGCAGACAGGTAGATGAGAAGCAAGGACGTTCACCCTCTATGTTTTCAGAACTGATAGATGACAGATTGGACAAATTTCAGAGGAAGATGTGTCCTCTCCGCAATGTAATGATAGACTGACATCTAACGTATCCTGTGAATGATCGGAATTAGAAACATCCGCAAATGAGTTTTCATAGGGGAAATCAACAATGGCAGAATCACAAGGAATGTCAAGATAAAGCGGATGAGGTGCAGTTGGAAGGGAATCATCCTTCACCGCAGGTTCTTCTTTAGATTCCCACACACAATCATCATGAATGATGGCACAAGTTGGCTGCATAACACCAACTCTGTCAACAGCTTGATCCTCATTCACAACAGGTGAGGAGTCCAGAACTGAAGAGCACAAGGTAGTATAATCCAGTGGATCAACAAAACGCGGGGACGAAGGTTGAGGGAACGAATCCACATGACAACCAACAAGCTTGCAAGCCAAATCTGCGCAGATATCAAGAGCAGGTGGGGTGGGAGGATGTGACAGTTCAACAGATGTATGTGCATGATCTCCCACATCACTCTGCGGTGGTGGAGCTATTTGATGAGGTGAAGGCAGACAGTCACTTGTGACAACAACTGTGCCTTCCTATGATTGCGTAGCTACATCACCCGAGTGTGTTGAGCGGGATCTGAATGATTTCAAGAGTAGCGGATTTTTGGATATGTAAAGAAGATACTCAAATATTCCATCGAGAAATTCCCAATCAATTTCATCTTTGGGAAATCGATATGAAATATTACAAAAGCCTGTGTGAAACTGTTCAACGGATTCATCGGTTGCTTTTCGTAATTTAAAAATTTCTTGATCGAGTGCTTTATGGTAAAAGTGATTGAAATCATGGTCTATCTCTACGACCAGATGAGCAAGAGAATGAATAGATTTTTTGGGCAGCGTGGCACACCAGTGCATTGGGTACCCTCGAAGCGTGTAGACGAACAACGCGCAGGTCATGTATTCTTCAAAGATTTCATGTCTTTCGCATGAGCCTACAACACTGACGCGTGCCTAACCAAGGCTATGTGGCCTCCACCATCATATGTTTTATGTGACAAGTTATCCAAGAGCTTTTCCAAGATAATGAAGTCGTTTCCATAAGACATACACACCAGAAGATCAACTATGTAGTTAGTCATGATAGATATGTAGAGATTCAAAACAGATGTGAGGAGTCAACTTGTCATCTAGCCCTCCTTCTAGCACCAAAATGTTGACGGTACAGGACCCGCCAACATGTTAGGGGATCTCCCAGGTAAGAAGTCCCAATTAGACCTCAAACTGTTTGGTGTAGGATTCCCAGTAGTGGATTGTATGGTAATGCCTTGACCACGGTTTCGCACAGAGGCAAGTAAGATGTCCCTGTTGGTAACAAGGGTGTGACATATGTGGTAAGTCAAGGAAGGTGCATGAACAGTCCTAACACACGAAAAGTGAGGTGAGTGCGCCCCTTGGAAACCTGTGATAGCACGAAGTCAAGAAGGGAACACACGAGCAAAGATGCATCACAACATGGAAGGCAATTTAGCTAGCAATCCAAAGTGATGGTTAAACCAACAACACATTTTAGAAAGATTCATATATACATATACAGAAATAGCTACACATGCATGTGTAAGAAAACAGATACATGTATCATTTAGAGTACTCAAGATAGCTTAAATATAATACAACATATGCATGAAACGTGTTGGCTCTGTTATATTAAGAAGTGTAAGTTCCGGTCATACAATATGTCCATGTTCAACCACTAGTTTTGATAATGGAACGTTATAGCCACAACCGCATGCTCCTCCAAAGAGATATACTAGCTCTGCGCAGTGGAGAAGCCAAGGCTCGTTACAATATTGTCCAAGCTTTCTCTAAGATATTCCTATTGGAAGCTTGGCTGACCAAAATCCTTTACAATGAGTTATGAGGGACTATTTATAGCAAAGGGTGGGGTGACCCTTGACATTCCCCTTTGAGACCATTCGTCTACCCTCATGACTCTTCAACTACTCTATGACTGTTACATTCAACTATTGAATCTTGAACTTCCACTTGACAAGACGTTACATTACAATGCACATGTGCACATGTGAGACAAAATGTCTTGAGCAAGCCATGCAAGACATCACTGACACTCGGACCGTTGTGGTGAGAAAAACTCTTTGACATCCTTGTGATGGTCGAAGGTGGTGAGTTGATGTCAAGCTTGGTCGTTCGTGATGGTGTTCATACGCTCAATGGTGACTTCTTGCTGAAGCAAACTCTTGCCTTCATTGCATCCGAGTGCACTGATATGGCTCCTCTATCAAACTTATCTGATACCATGTGCATGGTCATCCTGGGTGTGATCGGATCGATAACATGTTGATTCATAGTGTCTATGCTGCTCTCTAAGCATGTGTTGGTGGCCGTGTGCATCAACTTGTCAAAATACATGTTCATCTCCAGTTGGACTTGCTTCTTGTCTTCGCCTCGGTGAGTGTGCCAAATGGGTGGGATCGCATGCATGCGCACAATGACATGCATGTTGTTGAATTCCCTTGCATGCGATTAACAGCACTGCTCACCTTGTCTGCTTCGTGCCAGCTGCTGGTATGGATCTATAACTTGTGAGGGTGAAATTTCATCCGTCTGTGCATGTTGCACCCCCTATTGTACCTGTTCCTGCTGCAACTCATTCTCTCGTTTATACAGCTCCTATTCTTCCTTAAGTTGTTGCTTCAGCACATGCAACTCCTTCTTTGTTATGTTCTCTGCCTTCGCGCGATCTTCATGTCGTGTCGTCACCTCATAGCCTGAGTCTCCAAGGTTGCTTTCATCACAAGTGGATCTGCTTGAGCTTGCAACTTTGTTCCGCCTCTGTATTGTCAAAAACCTTCCTCTTTCATTCATTGTGTGCAGGTGTGCTGCCTTCTATTGATGCTGCTTACTGTAATGTTGTTGCCATGTCATCTTGATGTCCTTGTCTACGAACAATTTGATGTCTTCATAGGTAGGCGAGCTCATAGACACTTCCTTGGCTACAAACCCCGTTGGGCTCTCAACAATGTCCTTTGACTCTACTCTCCTGAAGGCCATTTTACTGGTGCTACTGAGAGATAGGCAAACACATGTGATGCCTAGATATATAGCAACACTCATGGAAAGAAATCTGTTAGTCGAAAACCAAAACAAACTTGAGGACTGACTTGCAACATACCTCTGTGATTGATCGTGAAGGTTGCACAATTTCCGTTGGGAGGTTAAGAGACTAACTCCCAAAACTGTGAAAGGCACAATCTGGGCTATCAGGAGGTTGACTGACTGCTGGAACTACACAATGCATAGTCCAGCCTGGCCTACTGAGGATTGGAACTGCGCAATGCGCAATTTTAGTTAGCAATGACATGCAACCAGCAAACTGCATTATGCAGTTTCTAGGGCCAGCAGGACACTGCGTCCAAGAATTGGGCAATGCAAGTCTGGAGGTCAGTGTTGGGCCAGACTTGCATAATTTCTGGAGGGAAGGAAGAGCCTTTGCTTCCAAAAATGCATAGTGCTAGCCGGGTAGGGCACGGTCCGGGCCAAGGCAGCCCAGACCGGCCGACGGGAAACTGAAATTGTGAGAAGTTTGGATGCATGTTGAGATGAGTGCAAATAAGAGTGAATGATCATTGATGCAAACAGTAGGTGCAGGATTCATAAAATGGGAAAGCATGCATGTGTGTGAAGCGAGTCGCCGCAACGGCGGCCATCCGTGAAAAACAGTGTCATGCATGTGACAACAGTGAGATGTGAACAAAAGCTGAAATGGTGCTTCTAAAAGCTAACATATATCAAAACGATAGCAAGCGCTCATTGAAATCAAGTAGACAACACTCACACGAAGCGAAACACAAAAAGCAGGCTTACCCCAAAACAGTTGACTTGAATGTGCCGACAACTCCTAGATGCAATGTGGGATGTTAGATCTACAAGATCGATCTGAGGAATGAGCTCTACAGCGTCCAGTTGATGAGTTTCGATAAAATCAAGGTTCTGACGCGCATGCTACAAATCTAGGAAAAGCTACACTTAGTGGGAGGTTTCTGAAATGATCCTTGCATGTAACCTCTAGCTGCTAAAAATAGATCCCTGAATCAAGGGATGCCTTTGTATGCTACCTTGGGAGAAGCAGTCCATGCATGCAAATCAGTTTTTCTCAATCCTGATGGGAACCGGTCAACCTGAAGGCACATGCAACAACTTGCTTGACTGATGGGAAATTTGTGCATTTCTGGGAGGGAGTTGCGTTGGCTGCCCAGACAGATTGTGCAATTTCTGGGCTAAGCAGCTGACTGCTGCCAGAATTGCGCAATTTCTAGGCTAAACAGTCCTGTTGGGACAGATTGCGTAGTTTTTCCAGTGAAGCTTGACAGGCAGAATTGTGCAATTCTGGAGCCCAGCAAGTTGTTAGTCAGGATTGCACAATTTCTAGAGGGAAGGCTAGTTCCCCTCCAGAATTGTGCAATTTCTTGAGGGAGTTGCTCAGCCTACAGCTGGACCAAGTCTGGAGAAACAACCTATGAGGGGGATGTAGCAAGCTATCATGCACAAGCTGGAAATCTGTTAGAAAACCACTGAAGCTCGTGTACTTGATAGTGCAAGACATGCTACTGAGGATGGTTGGTAGGGAGGCTCCAAAACGAAGCTAAGGAAAAATTTTGGAGGGTGGTTGTAGTTGCTACAACACTATAATAATATGGTTTTCATGTCAGAACGTGGGTAAAAGGTAGGATTTATCAGAAATTGATTAATATTGTGTTTTAAAGATATTTATTGGAATTAAATAGTCAATAATGCTTAAGTTAATTATTGAAATAATGATTAGAAGGAATTGAGTTTTGAATTTAAGAGTGGTTTTCATTAAATGGTGTGAATTTTCTTATAAACTTAGAATATTGATTTCATTTAGAATTTTTTTTCCCTACATTTTCAAACCAATTTTGACCAAATAATTATGATTTCAGAAAGAGCATTTAGTGTGAAAGTGTAATGTATGTGTCTAAATCTACAATCTTATTCCAACAAGGTCAATAATTGAATTTAGAATTATGAAAACAATTTTAAGCTCTAATCAACTCTCAGATTTGCATGTACTTGGTTTGTGCTTTATTTTTGCATAGGAAAACACCTAGATAGACAATTTGCACATATTGTGTTTCAACCCATAGTTTACCTACCCTGGTTTGACAAATAAATGTTGATAAATAAAGCCCACTATATTACTTGACAAAAATGTTGTTATTTTTTATTTTAAACATAGTTTTTTTTATGTGTTTTTTAGTTTAGTTATGTTTCTCTACATTTGCTTACTTTGCTAAATGGTAGGATATTTAGTTATTCCAAGATTTAGTGTATGTTTAGTCATTGATTTGAATTTGTGATTTTCTCACCATTATCAAAGTTGTCAATATAACAATTCTTAATTATTTTGATCAAGTTGAGTTAAGGAATCCAATGAATTTCCAATATCCAAGAGAAACTCTCCCGAATGGACAATTTCCAATATCTAAGAGAAACTCTTTCGGATGGATATCAGAGGAATCATGTTGATAGATCATGGTAAGTAAATAGGTAGAACATAAGTTAACTTACTTTGCACTATTAAAAAAATAAAAGCAATTCCACACATCATGTTTTTTATCCTTATCGCTCCACTTTGATTCTCCATGTTAATTATTACTATATTTTAATGGTAATTTGTCAGTGGTATTGGCATTAACAACTAAGGTGTTAACAAGGAAGGTGAAGGATTGATGGGAAAGGTATTGGTATTGAATTCCTATATTAGCTAAAATATTCCTACTCACACAGTTCGTTCTGGATTAGGTGTTCAATGTTTATCATACTTCCACGAGTAGTGTCGTAGATCGAACACATGGGTTTTGAAGATCAAAGGCCCCAGATGGTTGTGTGTTATTCCATTCACGCCCAGGTTGTCATGAAGTTGTGTGAATATTTGGCCAAAGGTCTAGTCAAATTATCTCCTAATGCGTAGGAAGTTTATTCATTGAACTACACAAATGCTCCATTAATTATGTGATTTCTTCCTGTTATCAGGAAAACTAGTTTCCATTCAGAGCTGTTAGTCCCACTAAGATGGGTAGCTATCTTAGAAACAAACAAACTAAAGTCACTTGTGTTTTCCTTTATGAGAGATAGATGAGAGAGAAGCAGAGAGTACCAACCTCAGTCTTTCCCTAGTCTCCTTGCTCGTTTCCTCTCTCCCTTGATAGATCTTTCGCCACTCGTTTCTCACTTGTCCCACTTCAAAGAACACATGTAGAGTCAAGGTAGCAAAATACCATCAAAGCATAGAGATCTATAACCATAAACAATGTAGGATCAGATGTACATTAACCATATAAATGCATATACAAATACAAGATTCAGATATATACAAACATATGGAGGAAAACTCAAATAGATTTATTGATAGAAGTAGTAGAAGAGAGGATTACAACCAGGTTGTCTGATCCAACATCATCCTCCCAGCATGAAAGCCCTCTTCACCTCATACAAAGCAATATCACCCAAAAATGTCTTCAAAGAGAAACCAACAGCACTTCCTTGCAAATTACAAAATTCCAACCTTTGGATCACTAGGATGAGGGATCCATATATAGATGTTTGTAGGAGAGTGAGTCAACTTCTGGTATTTTGATTAGTGTCATTTCACTGATAGTTCTTGGTTCCACTTGGATATTTCATGATCTCTTACTCATCCCTGGGCGAATTCGGAGAGGCAAGTGTCAAATGAGCAGTTTCTAGAAGATTCTTTAAGTTTCCACCTAGCAAAAAGCTTCTGCCATTTGTCTGCTCTTGCTCATCGCACCCTACAGAAGGGCTTTCTAGTATGCATCGCACCCCCCGTGTGTAATAGGTGAGATGCATCGCACCCTATGCATGGAGCAGTCTGTATGGTCTAGTTTTGACCAGTTCTGAGTAGTTTTTCATGGAGAACTTCTGGGAAATGATGTAATCAGCTGACCTTGTTCCTTTAGGGTATGAAACAACACTTTTAGGGGTTTAGAAGCCCTTGGTTTATGGACATATGTGATTGGGGTTGCAGTGCCCAAATATGTTTATAACAGTTGCCCCCTAAAGCATGAGGTCGTAAATCTTTTGATGTTGGGTGAAATGCTTTATAATGAGGATCCGAGGTTTTTCGAACTGGAAGGTGACCTGTAATAAGATACAATACAATACATTATCTTCATAATATTTTCATGATCTAGCTGAGGCGGGCATTCCCATGCTCAGCTTTATAAATTCATTTTCATGTACATAAGACAGATAATCATCTGTGTGGCAGACTGATGATTCTGGTAGAGCCATCATCCCTTGGCTTGGATGATTATCTGTGCAGCAATGATGTACATTTGATGTCTTTATTTTCCTGAATATATCGCAGCCCGGATGGATGAAACTAGATCCGGGGTCTTCAAACTCATTCAATCTTCGCCTGAAGTACAAGTCGATCCATGTGAGAAGATGTTCTGATGTCGAACATGGAAAGACATCGCCTGATTACCAGCCAATGATGTAAGTTGTTAACAGGCATGAGAGGAATCACCGATAATGATAATGACCCTCAAGGTACTACAGTACAATTCACGTGGTGTGAATACATGAGTTGATGTCGAACACCACGCAAAATCTTTTGGTCGAAGGCCATTGATGTAAACCTGTCGCTGGAAGTGAGAAACTTGCCATTGAGGCATGCAAGCTTCAAAGTACTGAAAGGGTTGTTCCTAAGTCAAATTCTTGGATAATGAGCTGATGTTGACAAGAAGTGACCTATCGTAGGAGGACCTTAATGAATCCCATATCTACGACACAGAACGGAGCAAATGATTTTGTGGAGGTGAAAATGATCTGATGATACAAGGTTCAGGGTGGCGGTCATGAAAAATAGAGAGTGAAGGTATTGCAGCGGATGAGGCGTTAGCTAGGTTGGTGAATTCTCTGAGCGACTTCTCTTGAACATGTCGGTGACATTGAAATGGATTGGTAGTGTTAACCCCAAAAATGGATGGTACAGCGGACCAATGGTGATATGATCGGTGAACAGAATAACCCAACCCAACTCAATCATGGTGACAGAGTGAAAGTGTCATGTTCAAGAGCGACCTGCTACCAATGAAGCTATTCAAGTTTTCTTCCCTTTTTCCCCAGTCATTGCTGACGAGTACCTCTTTATTTTTGTCAAGCTTGAGGAGGATAACATATGCTTGTTCTATAATTTTCCCTTCGGGCAAACCTGTCTCTATGTTTTAACGAGCCTGGCGACAGTGAAACTCGCTCTTGTCTGCATGGACAAGTTTGTCGCTATTGTTTTAACGAGTTTAACAACAAAGATAACTCGGTCCTTTTCAATTTTAGAGTCTAAAAAGGGACAGAAAGGCAACTCCAGTAGTCCTTTTTCGTAATGTAATCCCTTAAGTCCAAAAAAGTATAAAATAATATGAAAGGGATGACTTTTCGATAGTTTTAACGAGCCGAACAAGACAAGCGCTCGATCTTTTTGTGTAATGATCCCTCAGGTCCAAAAAGATTAAAATCTAGAGGAGGGATGGCACTTCTGATCGCTTTAACGAGCTGGAGAGGCCAATTTCTCGACAATATTTTCATATTTTACAAGTCAGATGAAAAGAGCTTAAAGGAGACTCGTTTTTTTAGGAACGAGTGATGTTTTTGGATAGCAACCGGTTCCAGGTAAGGTTTGGAACTTTTCAATCACGATAGTGTAAAGAAGGTGGCTAATAGAATCACTCGTCGCAGCTGTTCCTCAAAAGGGTAAACAATCAAATGGAGGCGTATGATCGGTTAAAAAAGAGTGGAGGTGATGGTAAGAACATGACCAAGGTTCAAAAGTTGATAATTATGCGATCACAAAGATTATTTGCTGAAGGTGGGTTCATTTTTTAATGAGCTTAAACTTTGGGGGAACATTTTCTCATTGCTAAGTTTATTTTTTAACGAGCTTGAACTTCACGTAAAACTGCTCATGGCTATTTTTTAACGAGCTTGAACTTCGCGTAAAACTGCTCATGATAATAGTCAGAGATGTTGATTTCACCATTAACACCATGTTCTTTTGACGATCGTGTTGCCTGTTCAATTACTCCATCAAATTGATTAGAAATGTAAATACACGCTTGAAAAATGAGTTAAACAACAATATCTTACTAGAACTACGTGAATAGTAACATAAAAATAGTTTTTACCTCTCATTTTTACCATTTCATTCAAATTTGGGATTTTTGGAGTTCTAGAGGTGTTTTCCCCCTTCATTTTCACCAGCTAATTCCAGGAGATTCTGTGGACTATTTTCGGCGTCGTCTGGACCAGGTAGGAGCTAACCCTGAGCTCTTCAATTGCATTCTTTCCTTTTCTAATTCTGAGCATGTTTTCCTGTTCTTCCGGGCCTCTAGGGTTTGAACAATTCGTTCTTTCCCCATCGCACCTAGTATACATCGAAAGGTGCAATGCATACTGAGCTGGCCATTTTCCAGTCACGATGCGTACCACCTAGTACACAGCTGGGGTGCGATGGGTGCAAAAGGGAAAGTTTATGCATTGTTTTTTCATGGAAATTTTGCCTGTTTTTGCCTGAATTAGGATCCTAATTCTTCTCTTGTTTGTTTTTCAGAGATTCATTGGATCAAGATGGTCGTTACATGGCATGAATGCGAGCATGAAGAAGAGGACATGGTTTCTTTACATGATCCGGGTACGGTGACTGCTTTGTGGAACTGTGGCTTGCTCAAATTCTTCCGCATATCTAGCATGAGGCAACAAATCAATTTGTTGCAATACTTTCTCGATGCATGGGATCCTACCAACCAAGTGTTCCAAATTCGAGGTAAATCCATCCCTTTGACAATTGAGTATATCTACTTCTTGATCGGTCCTTGAGGACTATCTTATTCACCTTTGCTAGATTGGCTGGTAGTGCAGCTCTTCATTTAGCCAACAGGTCCTATATGCAATATGCTCTGGAATGCCTTGAACCAAAGGTATTCAACTGGTGTGATGCAGTACTTCCAGTTATAAAAGAACAACTTACCAAGGTGAAGAACGGAAGATCTAAGAACTTTGGTTATGGTTCTATTCTGACCACTTTCGCCTTGGAGAAGATCCCACTGATGCAGCCACAATACATTTCACTCAGACCGCCAGTACCGACGGAACCACGGATGCAGAGATGGGTCGATCTTATGGCCAGACATGTTGGTCAGTCACAGATTTCATTCTCTGATGCCTTCTTTGAGTGGTTCGACCGTCAGGAGATGGTCTTTGCTGAGTATCCATATGTTGGGATGGATTTCCGAGGTGACCCAGATTTGGTGCTGCCAGCTGGCGAGCAGTGGGGTGTCATAGGTAAAAAGATCTGACCATATCTCTGTTTATTGTTTTTATAATGTTCTTATGTCTTTTAAATGTTATCAAGACTAATCAAACCCATATATTTGTGTAGATATTGGACCAGTGCGACCAGCAGTGCGCCTGAGGGTAGCAGCTGCCGTTCCAGCAGGAGAGGCTGTAGGGAGGGTTGTCCTTCGCGATCTGGACGTAGCCGAGACCCTTGCAGTATTGCAGGATCAGATCGAGGGTCTCACCCTTGGTATTCAGGATGTGAGGACTGACGAGTTACCTCTAAGATTACAGCGCCATACTACTGGCGTGCCGAGTCGATGGACTAGGCTTTTATGTATGATCGCACAGGCGGTGACTTGTTATCACCAGCACCATTAGTCTAGGGTGCTTTTCTTGCATTTTTGAGTTTTTGGGTCATGTGACCAATTTTGTCTTGGACACAGAACATTTTGACAAACTATAAACAGTTATATATATTTTTGATTTTCGAAGCTTTATTCTGGTTAAGTTATATGATCCTAACGCAAATGTTGATTGAAATGCTTTCTTTTATAAATGTTGCAAATGTCTATCTAACACATAATTTGCTAATGAATCTGTTAATGTGTTTAAGCTTCTGGAAATGTGTTGATATTGAATAGAATCAAACTGCCTTTCCAAAATCCTGACCCTTAGGAACATACGATAGATAGCTGGATTCCGAATAGAATAGATGCTAGTAAGCTGTAGGATGACAAGTTGTGAGTCTAGCCTGAAAATAAGTCGGCGTATGCCACGTGTGATGGCATCAGAGAGAAGTTCTATCAACGCGCTATACTCAGCGATGTTGTTCGTTGACCGACCAATACATACTCCTCTGAAACTCACTAACTCGCCGCTTGGATCAAAAATGGCCCAGGCTACAGAAGATAGGTTCTATGTACTACGACTAGCTCCGTCGGCATATCCAAAAAATGATTCCAATAGGTTCGACATCTGCAACAAATGCAAAAGTGGATTACCTAACCAAAACAATCACTCTTGACGAAAACAAAAACGTAACAAAAGCATATAAAGAGATTACTACACTTAGTCAAGCATAGTAACGCTTAAGGTACAACCCATTTCGGGGTTGCGCCAGTGGAATCCCATCGTAATCTACTAGCTCATAGGCTCCTTTTGCTAACACTCGTTTAACAATGTAGGGACCCATCCACAAAGATTGGAACTTACCTGCTCCCAATTTATCAGATTCCTGATCGTAAAGCAAGACCAGGTCACCTTTTGAGAAGACACGGGGTTTGACATTTTTGTCAAATTGCGCCTTAAATCGCTTCTTATGAGCTTCGTTAGCCAAGGCGGTGTCATGACGAGTTTAATCCAATTGGATTAGTTCCAAGAAACGAGCCTCTTCCTCTGAAGTTCTGGGAGAAGGTCGACTGCGAGATTGAGAGATGAAATCTCACACTGAATTGGTAAGACAGCTTCCAGGCCATACACCAGCTGAAAGGGTGTAAACCCAGTTGCATTTCTTACCGAGGTTCTGTAAACCCGGTTGCATTTCTTACCATAGTCAACTACGACTATGATATACCCATGCCCCCCGGCCGAGGTGGGGTTACATGTCATGAAATATATGCCCCATTTGGCGAATGGCCCAATAGCAACTACTGGATGAAGAGGTGCGGGTGCTATTCTGGTTTTGTGGTCGAAGATTTGACAAGCATGGCAACTTCTGACTGCGGTTATGCAATCTTTGAACATTGTTGGCCAAAAGTAACCTGCTCGTAAAATATTTTGTGCCGTAGCGTAACCAGATTGACTCCCGCCACACACACCTGAAAGGCAATCATTCAAGACTTTTTCAACCTCCTCATGGGTGAGGCACCTTCGCAGAACTGTATCACCAACGATCATGTAGTCTTTTGCTTGGTATCGAGTACGCCATTGTTCAAAGCGAGAGGTATTATGCCTGTATGCTTGGGTTTGGAGTTAGATGATTATATCTCTGTACCACAGATCGCTTGACGATATCAGAAACAAAGATTCATCAACGATTGTTGCTTTGGATGTTGAATCGTTGGACGACGATGGGAAGTCGCATAATAACTCCACGAAAACTAGAGATTTCTTTGATTTTGATTTTACGAATTCCAGATCAAACTCTTTCAAAATAGCTATCCATTTCGAATATTTGCCCCCAAGTAACTGACGCAATAGAATGTAAGTCATAAGGTTGCAATCTGACAAAATGGTAGTTTTGCGAAAGAGGATATAGTGTCAAAATCTCTGTACTGCTTGAACAGCTGCAAGAGCCATCTTTTCAACATAGGAGTATTTGCTTTCTATGTCATTTAAGTTTCGGCTTAAATAATAGACAGGATGTTCAATTCCATTTTCTTCTTGAACTAGAACCATTATGATGGTTGTATCTGTTGCAGCTAGATACAGGTTAAAGTCTTTTTGATAATCAGGAGCGTACATTAATGATGCTTTTATTAGGGATTCCTTTAGAGCATCAAAGGAAGCTTGCGCAACCTGATCCCAGTTGAAGGGTACTTCTTTTTTCAAAAGACGCATATAACCTTTTGCAAGTTCAGTGTAATTTGGAATGAACCTCCTCATAAAGTTTGCTTTCCCTTGGAGTTTCTGAATCTGAAGCAAATTTGAAGGTGGAGGAATATCGATGATTGCCTGAACCTTACATGTGTCGAGTCGAATTTCATCCTTAGAAACCATGAAGCCAAGTAAATGACTAGAACCAACACAAAACACACACTTGCGTGGGTTGAGTCGTATCTTGTAGTGTCAGCAACGTAGAAATATAGCTCTCAAATGTTGTGGATGATCAGTCCGCTTTCGCGAATGAGCCGGAAGATCGTCAAGATATGGTTGAATGATGTTCTTGATGTCATGGAAGGCATAATTCATAGCCCTCTGAAAGGTTGCCCCTGCGTTCTTTAAACTGAAAGGTAATTTGCGATACGCAAATGTGCCCCACGGACATATAAATGTAGTCTTTGACTGGTCCTGTGGGCGGATATTTATTTGATTATACCCGGAAAATCCATCCATAAATGAAAAGATTTCGCATCTGGCGCATTCATCAATTATCTAGTCGATGAAGGGTGTAGGGTAGTTGTCCTTTGGACAAGCTTGATTTACATCCTTGTAATCAATGCACACTCTAATCGTTCCTTGCTTTTTCATCACAGGAACAATATTCGATACCCAATTAGTTAGAGGAACCGGTAAATGAAACCAGCATGTAAAAGTTTTTCAACTTCTTCCTTGATGGCAGCGGCTTTTTTCGGGTGCACCTGCCGAAGCCGTTGTCGTACCGGTTTGACATCTGGATACATCTTGATTTCATGTTCAACTATGCTCGAGTCAATGCCTGGCATTTCTTCATATGACCATGCAAAGACATCTCTGAATTCGCGAAAGAGAGTGCAATATATTTCCAGTTCTGAAGAAGAACAAGATTTGCTGACATGAATATTCTCTACAACATCAGGTTTGGTCGAGATATTTATGGCGATAGTTTCTTCAATATTGGACAGATTTCGCTCGGAATCCACTGTATTTATAGTATTTGATAGAAAATCAAAAACTGAAGGATGATCAAGGTCGTTAGAATAATCTTCGTTGTAATCCGGAAGATGGGAACGATGGTGGTAATCTTCCCATGGTGCCTCTCCTATCATCATCGACTGAATAATTCCTTCATCTGTAGAATGTACATGTGACCAAGGATCTGAAGAGGTGCCATATTCCTTTGACCTATCTACCCAAACACTCAATGAGCGTTGATTTGGGTTTTCCACCCAGGCCGAGAAAATTGATTGCTACAAAATCTCTATTGGGCTTGGAGGCAATACCTGTTGATGATCCATGCTAACAAAATGTTCGGAAATCTTCTGAATGGAAGATATCATATTGCAAGTTCCTACTGTGGCCACTTCCGCCAGATTACTCGGAGGCGGTAGGGCAAAAGTACCCATCAAGGCAGGGTCTTTTAGTAGGCCTACTCCGACATTTTGAAGCGAATGAGAGCTTCCATGGATCATTGGAATGCTTCCTGTAACTTGTGAACTGTTGGGGAGAAAGGTTTGTTGATCAACGATTGTAATTCCTCCTTGAAAAGGAAATGCAATCTTTCTAAAGTAAGTTGATACAACAGCAGCCATAGCATAAATCCAGGGCCTTCCTAGTAGGATATTGTAATCGAGGTTTCCATCGATAACTTCGACGTCAATTTCTACTGTCTTGCCCCCCAGTTCAACTTGCAAGTTACTTAAAATCCTATACGGGGTGTATGTTCATCCATCAAATGCTTTTAATGTCATTGATGATCTTGACAAGGGTGGTGATCCTAAAGTTTTCCAGCAACTCATTGACATAATGCAGGTAGATGCCCCCTCATCAATAATTGTTCGATGAACAGTTTTGTTGAGGGCTTTCACTTGGATGAGGAAAGCGAGTTGAGCTGGTAACTGAGGTTCAAATCCTTTATGATTAAATGCCACAAGATTGGAATCCGCTGGGTCAATCCCACCTATCGCTGATAATAGAGCCTGCTTTTAGGAGGGGCAATTTTACAGTACTTCAAGTGTCAACATAGCTGACGGCGATTGGGCCAGATCCTCTACTATATTATAATTCTGTGCTGCTTGGGCACGAGGATTAAACGTCGATTTGTGTACTACTCCCTTTGGTGGCTTTATTTTTAGCTCAGGAATGATGGGAGGCACAGCTTCGGTTGAAGTTTTTGTCGAACTACTAGGTTGATCTGCAGACTTGTTGTTCGATAGCTGTGGATTCCCGTAATGTTTATTCCTTGTCGATATCAAAGCATCGTTTTGCTGTTTTGAAATGGACAACATAAGCACTTGGGATGGGGAATCATTGTCGCTAGCAACCAAATTGGTTTTTGGGTTTGGAAACGGATCCGTCAATATCGCTGAAGTTTTTGAACTCTTAAAGAATTTCTTAACCTCATCTTTATATGGACAATCTCTCGTCCAATGGTCCACATCGCATATGAGACATGGCTGATTAGGTTTATTTTTCCCAGAATGGTTTGCAAAATATTTTTCAGGAGACAAACCATCATGTTTCTTCTTTTTGCTTTTCCCTTTCTTCTTGCCCCCTGGTTGCTTCGGTTCTTTGCTTTTGTCAGCTGACACGGCATTAACCTCCGAGGCAAGAAGTTTTTCATTTGCATTTTGACCAGAAACCATACGGGATTTCTTAGATGTAGCCTTTGCGGTTTTCGTGCTGGTTGTACCTATCACACCATCATCGGCATGAGAGTCTTTGTTTGATTTAGGAGGAGGAGGAATGGAAAACTCTGGTCTAGGAGCATCAGGGATTTTGTCATAGAGCGTTCCAGACTAAGTATAGATCAAGTCTAGATATTGCGCACGAGTAATGACTTGCTCTTCAGTGACAACTCCCCCCTTAGCCACATCTTCTGTAATAGAAGGTAATAATGACTTAATAAACCATTCAGCTAGCAGTTGATCAGGAACATATGTTTCTACCATTCGATGACAATGTCGCAACTCATGAATATGATCAGATATGTGAGTGGTTGTCATCTGCTTAAAATTGGTAAGAAGCTCCATTCTTGTTTCATACCTTATTGGTAACTAAAAATGGGTTTAAAAGGTGGTAGCAAGGGCACTGAAGTTATCGAATGAAGCTCTAGGCAATTCGATGTACCATTTTGCTGCTGGACTAGTTAACGTTCCCTGAAAAAGGTGAAGCCTAATTGAATCATCATTGGGAGTGTTGGACGAACACCACAAATGAAAGGTCATCACATGATTCGACGAATCTTCACTCGGATATCCATTGAATTTAGCAATATCTGACGGAAGTTTATGAGGAATCGCCGGCCACCAAGGGGAGTAATAAATTAGATCATTTGTTAGCCGATTCAGATCTGGTAATTCTAAAGTTGCAATGAAAGGCAACTGTTGATTCAGGTTTGGCGAAGCATACCCAGGATAAGATGAGATCGCTTGAGCAGTGGGTCTTTGCATACCAACATAATGTATTTGATGTTGATAACTTTGATAAGGTTGATGGGCATAACCATTATGATATGATTGATGGTGACTGTTTTGAATATACGACTGCCCATTACTCGCAAAGCTTTGTTGCTCAGGTCCTCGGTAAGCTTGTTGTAATTGCGGTTGTTGATATTGCACCAGCCATGGTTGTGAATCCATTTGTTGTTGTCCAATACTGGATGTTTGACCAAGATGAGGGGTGATAGTACTCGTTTGAGCCTGAGTCGCTTTAGTTAAGGGGCCACTAATTGGCGATTGTGGTTGAGTCATTGAGACAAGAGGTTGTTGTATTATGACCTAAGAGACTTAAGGTTGACATACAACAACCATCGCTTGTACTTGCGACACCGTTACAATAGCCGATGTAGTGGGAATATTCGACACAGGTATATTTGGTTGCATTGAATATACAACTCTTGGCTGTTGAGGTAGTATTAGCACCCACCACTGGATGTAATCATAGCTTGACCTGAATTCTGTTGTGAACTCTCATATTGTTGTTCTCCTGGAGGGAACAATGAAAAGGCACACTGCCCCCCATATGGCGACAATCCAGTGTTCAAAGGGAAAATTTGTCTTTGTAGACTGGACTGCCCAAATTGATACTGTTGTGAAGGATCAATTTGCTGAGACTCAACATAAGAAATTCCAAATATTATTCCGGACGAACAAACGGGAAGAGACCATACTGTCGAAACAGTCCCTGGTGTTACCAGGAATAGTGTCTATGCAGAACTGCTAATCCCACTAAGGGTGGTAGCAACCTTAGAAACAAACAGAGTAAAGCTACTTTCGTATTCCTTTATGACTAATAGATAAGAGAAGAATGGAATGACCAACCTCAATCTTGCGCTTGGTTCCTCACTTGATTCTTATCCCTTCTGATAGATCTTTGCCGCTTGCTTCCTCATCAGCCCAGCTTCAAAGAGCACCTGTGAAATCAAAGCAGCACAATACTATCCGAGAACAGAGATCTACTAGCATAAACAATATAATATTAGATGTATATTGACCATACACAAACATATATCATACAAATATGCAAGGACATGGAGGAAAACTTGAATAGCTTTATTGATATCAAGAAAAGAACAGGGGAGGATTACAACCAATTGTTCTGACCCAGCGTCATCCTCTCAGCAAGAAGCCCTTCTTCACCTCATGAAAAGCTTAGATCACCCAACACTATGATGTTGCAGCAAGAAACCAACAGCACTTCCTTCCAAAATACAAAATTCCAGCCTCCGGATCTCTAGGATGAGGGATCCATATATATATTTTTGAAAGGAGGGTGAGTCAGCTTCTGGGGTTTGATTAGTGTCCTCTCTCTGATAGTTCTTGATGCCACTTGGAGAATGATGATCTCTTACTCATCCCTGGGCGAATTCAGGGAGGCAAGTGTCACATGAGAAGTTTCCGGAAGATTCCATGATTTTCCACCTCGCACATTGCCTCTGCCATTTGTCCATTCTTGCCCATCGCACCCCATAGAATGGATTTTCAACATGCATCGCACCCTCTCTGTGTATTTAGGTGGGATGCAGCGCACTTTGTCCATGGAGCAGGAGATATGGCCCAGTTTCGACCAGGTCTGAGTAGCTTTTCATGGAGAATTTCTGGGAGATGATGTGATCAGCTGACCTTGTTCTTTTAGGGGTTGGAACAACACTTTTAGGGACTTAGGAGCCCTTGGTTTATGGAAATTTAGGATTGGGGTTGCAGTGCCAAAAAATGTCTATAACAATTGCCCCCTAAAGCATGAGGTCATTAATTAATTTTTGATGTCAGGTGAAATGCTTTATCATGAGGATCCGAATTTTTTCGAGCTGGAAGGTGACCTGTAATAAGATACAATACAACACATTATCTTCATAATATTTTTCATTTCCTGGCTGAGTCAGGCATTCCCATTCTCAGCTTTATAAATTCATTTTCATATACATAGGACAGGCAATCGTCTGAGTGCAGACTGATGATTCTGGTGGAGCCATCATCCCTTAGGTTGGATGATTATCTGTGTAGCAATGATGTACACTGGATGTCTTTATTTCCTAAATTTATCTCGCAGCCTGGATGGATGAAACTAGATCCGGGATCTTCAATCTCATTCGATCTTCACTCAAAGTACAAGTCAATCCAGGTGAGAGATGTTCTGGAGTCGAACATGGAAAGACATTGCCTGATTACCAGCCAATGATGTAAGCTGTTAACAGGCACGAGAGGAATCACCAATAATGATGATGATCCTCAAGGTACTGTAGTACAATTCGCATGGTGTGAAAGAGGGTCTTGGTGTCGAACACCATGTAAAATATTTCAGTCGAAGGCCAGTGATGTAAACCTATCGCCGAAAGTGAGAAACTTGCCATTGAGGCATGCAAGCTTCAAAGTACTGGAAGGGTTGTTCCTAAATCAACTTCTTGGATAATGAGATGATGTCGACAAGAAGCGATCCGTCACAGGAGGGCCTTAATGAATCCCACATCTATGACACGGAACGGAGCAAATTATTTTAATGGAGGTGAAAACGATCTAAGGATACAAGGTTCAGGATGGCGGTCATGAAAATATGGAGAATGAATGTATTGCAGTGGGTGAGACACAGGTGAATTCTCTGAGCGACTTCTCTTGAACATATCGGTGACACTGACATGATGGATTGGTAACATTAACCCCAAATATGGATGGTATGATGGAACCATGGTGATGTGACCGATGAATGGAACAACCCAACCCGACTCGGATGCGGAGTGAAAGTGTCATGTTCAAGAGCGACTTGCTACCAACAAAGTTTTTCAAGTTTTCTTCCCAATTTTCCCCAGTCATTACTAACCAGTACCTCTTTATTTTTGTCAAGCTTGAGGAGGATAACATATGCTTGTTCTATAATCTGCCCTTCGGGCAAACCCATCGCTATGTTTTAACAATCCTAGCGATAGTGAAACTCGGTCTTGTCTGTAATGGACAAGTTTGTCGCTATTAGCTTTTAAAGAGTTTAACGACAAAGACAACTCGGTCCTTTTCAATTTTAGAGAGTCTGAAAGGGACGTAAAGGAAACTCCAATAGTTCCTTTTTCGTCATATAATCCCTTATGTCCGAAAAATTATAAAACAATACGAAAGGGATGAATTTTCGGTAATTTTAACGAGTTGAACATGACAAGCACTCGATATTTTTGTGTAATAATCCCTCGGGTCCAAAAAGATTAAAATCTAAAGGAGGTATAGCACTTCCGGTCTCTTTAACGAGCTGGAGAGGCCAATTGCTCGGCAATCTTTTCATTTTTTACGAGTCAGATGAAAAGAGCTTAAAGGAGACTCGTTTTTGAGGAACGAGTGATAATTTCGGATAGCAACTGATTCCAGGTAAGGTTTGGAATTTTCCAATCACGGAAGTGTCACAAGAATGGATAACTGTATCACTTTTCGCAGCTGTTCCTCAAAAGGGTAAACAATCAAATGGAGGTTAATGATCGGCCAATATGGAGTGGAGGTGATGATGAGAACACAACCAAGGCTTCAAAGGTTGACAATAAGGCATTCACGATGGTTATTTACCAGAGGTTGGTTAATTTTTTAATGAGCTTAAACTCTAGGGGAAACATTTGCTCATTGCTTATGTTTATTTTTTAACGAGCTTGAATTCCGCGTTAAAACTGTTCGATATAATGGTCATTGATTGTCTTGATTTTACCATTGACAACTTTGTTCTTTCAAAGGTTGTACTGCCTGCTCAATTGCTTCTTTAAACTAGTTAGAAACGAACAATATATGTTTGAGAAATAAGTTACAACACTAATATTTTACTTGAATTACGTGAAAAGTAATTTAAAAGTGCTTTTTACCTCTCATTTTACCATTTCATTTGAACTTTGGTTTGTTGGAGCTTTGGAGGTGCTTTTCCCCCTTGATTTTCACCAGCTGATTCCGGGAGATTCTGTGGATGATTCTTGGCGCCGTCTGGACCAGGTAGGAGCTAAACCTGAGCTCTTCAGTTTCATCCTTTTCTTTTCCAATTCTGAGCATGTTTTCTGGTTTTTCTGAGCCTCTGGGGTTTGAAAAACTCGCCTTGGCTCCATCACACCTCTTCTACATCGAAAGGTGCGTTGAATGTTGGCTTGGCCATTGGCTAGTCAGCATGCATCCCACCTAGAACAATGTTGGGGGTGCGATGGGCGCAAAGAGGGCAATTTATGCACAGTTTTCTATGGAAATTTTGCCTGTTTTTCACCAAATCAGGATCCTGACTCTTCTCTTGTTTGTTTCAGAGATTCATCGGAGCAAAATGCCTGTTACATGGTGAGAACGTGAGCATGAAGAAGAGGACATGCTTGCTTTACATGATCCGGTTACGGTAAATGCACTGCGGAACTGTGGCCTGTCCAAGTTTTTCCGCATCTCTAGCATGAGGCAACAAATCAACTTGTTGCAGTATTTCCTCGACGCATGGGATCCTACCACCCAGGAGTTCCAGATTAGGGGCAAGTCCATCCCTTTGACTGTTGTTGACATCTATTTTTTGACCGGCTTATCGAGGCGGGGCACCTCTATCTCATTATCAGGTTCGGCCCGTGGGGGTGAATCTGTGAAAGATTACATTCGCAGGTATTGCAGAGAGGGATCTTAGCCGAGTAAGGATGGCAAGATCCATATCCGAGATGTCACTGATAGGTCCATTAGGACTATTCTGTTTACTCTTGCTAGACTGGCTGGTAGTGCGGTGCTACATGTGGCGAACAGGTCTTATATGCAGTACGCCTTGGAATGCCTTGAACCAAAGGTGTTCAACTGGTGTGATGCAGTACTCTCTGGGATGAGAGAACAACTGACCAAGGTGAAGAACGGAAAACTGAATAACTTTGGCTATGGCTCTATTTTGACTGCCTTCGCCTTGGAAAAGATCCCACTGATGCAGCCGCAGTATGTTTCACTTGGTTTACCTCCACTGACTGAGCCACGGATGCAGAGATGGGTTGACCTTATGGCCCGACATGCTGGTCAGTCCCAGGTTTCCTTTTCTGATACTTTCTTCGAGTGGTTCAACCGTCAGGAGATGGTTTTTTCTGAGTATCCATATGCTGGTATGGATTTCCAGGGTGATCTGGATTTGGTACTACCTGCCGGCGAGCAGTGGGGTGTCATTGGTAAATTCTCTGACCATATTTCTATTTATGGTTTCTCTTTATAATGTCCTTGTGATTTCTTCTATCAGGACTAATCAAAACTCATGTGCTCATGCAGATGTTGGACCAGTTTGGCCGATAGTACGCCGGAGAGTGCCAGCTGCTGCTCCAGCGGGAGAGGCTGTGGGAAGGGCTATCCTTCGTGACCTTGATGTGGCTGAAACTCTTTCAGCATTGCAGGATCAGGTCGAAGGCCTCACTCTTGGTATTCTGGATGTGAGGACTAACGAGCTACCTTTGAGGTTGCAGCGACATACTACTGGTGCGCCGAGTCGGTGGACTAGGCTTTTACGCATGATTGCACAGGCGGTGACATGTTATCACCAGCATCATTAGACTAGGGTGCCCCCTAGCATCATTAGACTAGGGTGCCCCCTGACATTTTGAGTTTTGGGTCATTTGACCAATTTTGTCTTGGTTACAGAACATTATGTGTAAACCGTAAACAGTTATATATATGTTTTTGATTTTCGGAGTTTTATTTTGGCTAAGTTACCTGATGCAAATATTGATGAAATGCTTCTTTTATAAATGTTGCAAATGTCTATCTAACACATAATTTTCCAATGAGTCTGTTAATGTGTTTAAGTTTCTGGAAATATGCTGATATTGAATAAGATCAAATTGCCTTTCCAAAATTTTGACCCTTAGGAACATGCGATAGATAGCTAGATTTCATACGGAGTAGATACCAGTGAGTTGTAGTATGACGAGCTGTGAGTCTAGCCTGACGACAAGTCGGCGTATGCCATGTGTGATGGCATCAAAGAGGAGTTCTATCAACGCGTTATATTCAGCGATGTTATTTGTTGACCGACCAATACATACCCCCCTGAAACTTACTAACTCGTCGCTTGGATCAAAAATGGCCCAGGCTACAGAAGATAGATTCCGCGAACTACGACTTGCTCCATCGGCATATCCAACAAAAGATTCCAATGGGTTTGACATCTGCGACAAATGCAAAGAGTGGATTACTTGACCAAAACAATTACTCTTGGTGAAAACAAAAACGTAACAAAAGCATATGGGTTACCACACTAAATCATGCGTAGTAACGCTTGAGGTACAACCCGTTACGCGGTTGTGCCAGTGGAATCCCGTCATAATTCATTAACTTGTAGGCTCCTTTTGCTAATACACGTTTAACAATATAAGGGCCCATCCACAAAGAATTGAGTTTACCTACTCCCAATTTATCGGATTCTTGGTCGTAAAGTAAGACCAAGTCGCCTTCTGAGAAGACACGAGGTTTGACATTCTTTTCGAATTGCGCTTTGACACGTTTCTTATGGGCTTTGTTAGCCAAAGCGGCATCACGACGGGTTTCATCCAATTGGATTAGTTCCAAGAAACGAGCTTCCTCTTCTGAAGTTCCGGGGAGAAGGTCGATTGCGAGTTTGAGGGATGAGATTTCACATTGAACTGGTAGGATTGTTTCTAGGCCATACACCAGTTGAAAGGGTGTAAACCTGGTTGCATTTCTTACCGATGTTCGGTATGCCCACAAAGCTGAGTACAGGATCAGGTGTCAACTTCTTTTGTGGACTCCAATCATCCTTTGCAGTATCCGCTTCAGGATCTTGTTGATTGCTTCAACTTGTCCGTTAGCCTGCGGGTAATAAGGAGTAGAGATGTCGTGGGAAAACCCTAGTTTGGCAGCCATTTCAACAATCTTGTGATTTCGAAAATGCAATCCATGATCTGTAACTATGGCTTGTGGAACGCCGAATCTGGCGACTACATGATTGAAAAAGAAAAGGGCAGTCGTTTCGTCGGTGTTGTTTAATGTAGGTATCGCCTCGGCCCATTTGGTAAAATAGTCTACCGTGACTATGATATACCCATGCCCCCCGGTTGAGGTGGGGTTACATGTCAAGAAATCTATGCCCCATTTGGCGAATGGCCCAACAGCAACTATCGGTTGTAGAGGTGCGGGTGGTCATTTGGTTTTGCTATCGAAAATTTGACATGCATGGAAACTTCTGACTGTGGTTATGCAATCTTTGAACATGGTTGGCCAAAAGTATCCTGCTCGTAAGATTTTTGCGTCGTAGCGTAACCAGATTGATGCCCCCCACATGCGCCTGAATGACAGTCATTCAGGACTTTTTCGGCCTCCTCATGGGTGAGGCACCTCCTCAAAACTGTATCGACACCACGTCGGTAAAGTGTATCACCGATGATCATGTAGTCTTTTGATTGGTATCGAATACGTTTTTGTTCCGAGCGAGAGGTATTAGACCTATATTTTTGGGTTTGGAGATAGACGATTATGTCTCCATACCATGGATTGCTTGAAGATATCAGAAACAAAGATTCATCCACGATGGTTTCTTCGGATGTTTCATCGTTGGATGACGATGGGAGATCGCATAGTAATTCCGCGAGAACCAGGGATTTCCTTGATTTGGATTTTACAAATTCCAGATCAAAATCTTGAAGGATTGCTATCCATTTTGAATATTTTCTCCCCAGCAACTGTCGCGACAATATATAAGTCATGGGGTTGCAATCTGACAGAATGGTAGTTTTTCGAAAGAGGACATAGTGTCGAAATCTCTATATTGCTTGAACAGCTACGAGAGCCAGCTTTTCAACATAGGAATACTTTCTTTCTGTATCATTTAAGTTTCTACTCAAATAATATATTGGATGTTCGACTCCATCGACTTCTTGAACTAAAACCATTGCGATGGTTGTATCTGCTGCAGCCAGATACAGGTTAAAGTCTTTTTGATAATTGGGAGCGTACATTAATGATGCTTTTGTTAGGGATTCCTTTAAAGAATCAAAGGAATCTTGCGCGACCTGATCCCATTCGAAGGGTACTTCTTTTTTCAAAAGACATGTATAACCTTTAGCAAGTTCGGCGTAATTTGGAATGAACCTCCTTAGAAAGTTTGCTTTCCCTTGGAGTTTCTGTATCTGAAGCAAGTTTGAAGGTGGAGGCAAATTTATAATTGCCTGAACCTTACAAGGGTCGAGACGAATCCCATCCTTTGAGACCACAAAGCCAAGCAAACGACCAGAACTGACACAGAACACACATTTGTGTGGATTGAGTCGTATCTTGTAGTGTCGGCAGCGTAGAAATATCACTCTCAAATGCTGCGGATGATCGGGCCATTTTTGTGAATGAGCTGGAAGATCGTCGAGATATGGTTGAACGATGTTTTTGATGTCATGGAAGGCATAATTCAATTCCCTCTAAAAAGCTACCCCTGCGTTCTTTAAACCAAAGGGTAGCTTGCGATATGCAAATGTGCCCCACAGACAAATAAACGCAGTCTTTGACTGGTCCTGTGGGCGGATATTAATTTGATTATACCCGGAGAATCCATCCATAAATGAAAAGATTTCACATCCGGCGCATTCGTCAATTATCTGGTCAATAAAGGGTGTAGGATAGTTGTCTTTTGGACAAGCTTGGTTTACATCCCTATAATCACACTCTAATTGTTCCTTGTTTCTTCATCACAGGAACAATATTAGATACCCAATCTGTTAGAGGAACTGGGTAAATGAAACCAGCATGGAGAAGTTTTTCAACTTTTGCCTTGATGGCAATGGCTTTCTTGGGGTGCACTTGCCGTAGCTGTTGTCTTACTGGTTTGACATTTGGATACATCTTTATCTCATGTTCAACTATACTCAAATCAATGCCTGGCATTTCATCATATGACCAAGCAAAGACATCTCTGAATTCGCGAAAAAGAGCTTCGTATATTTCTAGTTCTGAAGGAGAACAACTTTTGCCGACATGAATATTCTCTACAACATCTGTTTTGGTCGAGATATTTATGGCTATAGTCTCTTTGATATTGGACAAGTTTCTCTCGGAATCCACCGTATTTACAGTATTTGATAGGAAATCAAAAACTGAAGGATGATTAAGGTCGTTAGGAGTATCTTCTTGACAATCCGGAAGATGGGAACGATGGTGGTAATCTTCCCATGGCGCCCCGTCAATTATCATTGACTGAATAATTCCTTCGTTGGTGTTATGCACTTGTGACCAAGGATCTAAAGGGGTGTCATATTCCTTAGACCTATCTATCCAAACGCTTAAGGAGCGTTGATTTGGGTTTGTCTTCCATGCAAAAAACATTGATTGCTACAATATTTCTATTGAGGTTGGAGGCAATACCCGCGGATGATCCATATTAACATCGATTTCTGAGATCTTCTGCATAGAAGATATCATATTGCAGGTCCCTACCATTGCTACTTCCGCCAGATTGATTGGAGGGGGGAGTGCAAAGGTCCCCATTAATACAGGGTCTTTTAGTAGGCCTACTCCGATATTTTGAAGCGAATGGGGGCTTCCATGGATCATCGGAATGCTTCCCGTAACTTGGGAGCTATTGGGGAGAAAAGTTTGTTGGTCGACGATTGTGATTCCCCCTTGAAAAGGAAATGAAATCTTCCTGAAGTAGGTCGACACAACCGCAGCCATAGCATATATCCAGGGCCTTCCCAGTAGGATGTTGTAATTGAGGTTTCCGTCGATCACTTCAACATCTATCTCTACTATTTTCCCCCCTAGTTCAACTTGCAAGTTACTTAAAATCCCATATGGGGTATATGTTCGTCCATCAAATGCTTTAAATGTTGTCGAAGATCGTGACAAGGTTGGAGATCCTAATGTTTTCCAGCAACTCATTGACATAATACATGTAGATGCCCCCTCATCAATAATTGTTCGATGAACAGTTTTGTTGAGGGCTTTCACTTGAATGAGAAAAGCTAGTTGAGATGGTAATTGAGGATCGTATCCTTTGTGATTAAAGGACACAAGATTAGAATCCTTTGGGTCAATCCCACCTATTGCTGATAATAAAGCCTGCTTTTGGGAGGGACAATTTTGCAGTACCTCTAGTGTCGACATAGCGGATGGCGATTGGGCCAAATCTTCCACTATATTATAATGTTGTGCTGCTCTGGCACGTGGATTAAATGTCGACTTGTGTACTACTCCCTTCGGCTGTTTTATTGTCAGTTCAGGAACGATGGGTGGTACAACTTCTGTCGAAGTTGTTGTCGAACTACTAGGTTGATCGATGTCCTTGCTGTTCGACATCTGTGGATTCCCGTAATCTTTGTTCCTTGTCGTTATCAAAGCATCATTTTGCTGTTTCGAAACCGACAACATCAGTACTTGGGACGGGGAAGCATTGTCACTAGCAACCAGATTTGTTCCTGGATTTGGAAACGGATCAGTTAATACTGTTGAGGTTTTTGAATTCTTGGCAAATTTTCTAAGCTCAGCTTTATATGGACAGTCTTTTGTCCAGTGATCCTCATCACATATAAAGCATGGATGATTCAGTTTCCTGTCTCCAAAAGGGTTTGCAGAAGATTTTTCAGGTGATGATTCTCCTTGTTTCTTCTTCTTCCCTTTGTTTTTCTTCTTGCCTCCTGGTTGCTTGGTTTCTTTGCCTTTGTCAGTTGAGACGGCATTTACTTCCGAGGCGAGAAGTTCTTCATTTGCATTTTGACTAGAAATCTTACGGGCCTTTTTAGATGTGGCCTTTGTCGATTTCGTGTTTGTCATGCCTATCACGCCGTCGCCGGCATGAGAGTCATTGTTTGATTTAGGAGGAGGAACGGAAAATTCCAGTCTAGGAACGTCAGGAATTTTATCGTAGAGCGTGCCAGACTGAGTATAAATCAAGTCTAAGTACTGTGCACGAGCAATAACTTGCTCTTCAGTGACGACTCCTCCCTTTGCCACATCTTTTGTAATTGAAGGTAACAATGACTTGATAAACCATTCAGCTAAAAGCTGATCAGGAACGTACGTTTTTACCATTCTACGACGGTGTCGCCACTCATGAATATGATCGGATATGTGAGTGGCTGTCGTTTGTTTGAAGTTGGTAAGAAGTTCTGTTCCCATTTCGTACCTTATAGGTAACTGAAAATGGGTTAAAAAGGTTGTGGCTAAGTTACTGAAGTTATCAAATGAAGCTCTAGGTAATTCTATATACCATTTTGCCACGGACCAGTTAACATTCTTTGAAAGAGGCGAAGCCTAATCGAATCATCATTTAGGGTGTTTGATGAACACCACAGATGAAAGGTCATCACATGATTCGACGGGTCTTCACCTGGATTTCCATTAAATTTAGGAATATCTGACGGAAGTTTATGTGGAATCGTGGGCCACCAAGGGGTGTAAGCAATTGGATCGTTTGTTAACCGATTTAGATCCGGTAACTCTAAAGTCGTCACAAAGGGTAACTGTTGATTCAGGTTTGGCGAAGCATACCCAGGGTAAGAAGGAATTGCCTGAGCAATGGGTCTTTGCATACCAGCATAATGCATTTGATGTTGGTAACTTTGGTAAGGTTGAGGGGCATAACCATGGTAGAATGGTTGATTTTGACCGTTTTGAATATACGGTTGCCCACTATTTGCAAAGATTTGTTGCTCAGACCCTTGGTAAACTTGTTGGAATTGCGGTTGTTGATATTGCACCAGCCATGGTTGCGAAGCCATGTGCTGTTGTCCAATACTGGCTGTTTGACCAAGATGAGGGGTAATTATACCCGTTTGGGCCTATGTCATTCCACTAGTTGGCGATTGTGGTTGGGTCGCGGGGGCAAGTGGCTGTTGTATTACCACCTGAGAAACCTGAGGTTGGCATACAACCAGAAATGCTTGTACTTGCGACACCATCACAATAGCTAGCGTAGTTGGTATATTTGACATAGGTAAACATTGTTGCATCGAATATACAACTCTTGGTTGTTGAGGCAGTATTGGCACCCAACCGCTAGACGTAATTCCAACATAACTTGAATTTTGTTGTGAACTCTCGTATGGTTGTCCTCCCTGAGGAGACAGTGAAAGGGTATATTGCCCCCCATACGGCGGTAATCCGGTACTTAAAGGAATTGATTGTCCTTGAGGACCGGACTGCCCAAATTGACACCCTGAAGGATCAATTTGCTGAGACTCAACATGAGAGTTCCCAGATACTATTCCAGATGAACAAACAGGAACGGACCACACTGTCGAAATAGCCCCTAGGTGGGCCCCTTCTAGCGATTGAGAGCTAGTTGGGACAGATGGTATGCCGGCGAACATTGTTGGAGTGACAACAGGAAGTTCTGTCGTCGCTGTGTTGGATGACACAGTCCTAGAAGTCGATGGTTGTTCAGACATTTCGAGTCTATCCAAAAGATTGCCTAGCGATTCTACAGGAGCTTCCGATAACGGTAGGCTAATTTCTGACGAAGAGGGATACAGGGCGATCTCAACTCCAAATTGAGACGGAGTACTAGACTGAGGATCTTCCGCAATCTCTTCTATAGCAATCAGGCCAGGTGGAAGAGGTAGGCCGTCAGGTCCGTAAAATATTTCTGGTGCCGAAGAAGGTATAGATTCGGTAGCGACAGATATTTGGGGAATAACACCTTCTGAATCAGTTGTTAATGTAGCTGGTTCATAAATAAAAGTGTTTACCCTCACACTAGGACCAGTTCTACTGTCCCTTAGTGGCTGCTGAATTTCTTCTGTAAGGGCAGGGTTACCAGGAATGTTTGGAGTAACCGGAGTCTCTGCTGGTGTTGGAACACGTGTTCCGACTTTACCAGGGGACTTTGACCCGGTCAAACGAGTTCGCTTTGTCCGTATTAGTTTTGATTCTGGAGACAAAGACGGTTGACTCGTAAGTCTCCGCGAACGATGGGGTTTCGATTGACTTTCTTCCACGATTGCGGATTACTCGATCAACTAAAAATCAAAGGGGAAATATGTTTCCGAATTAAATGAATTTTAGATGCTTTGACACAACTTGTTTTTTCAATTTTTAAGAGTCGAGAAAAAACAAAAGATGACTCTAGTCGCCTTCGATTTTTAATGAGCCTGAAGTGACAAGTGCTCAGATGGACCTTTTCCTTTAAGGAGTCTGAAAAGGAACAAAAGAGACTGCTCTGGAAATCTAGACAGAGGGATTACCAAACCAATCGCAAAACTGCAGAATACTTTTTACGGTACGGCAGTCAATCTTCCTGAATGCTGTGTTCAGTGCATTGCGATCGATAGGGCGGCAGACACGGCTTCCTACGGATAAAGGATAAAGCCTATTGTGGTCTCCCAATATATACTCGACGGTACATGGGAGCACAAGTCCGTATTGGCACTTATCATCTCAAAGTGGAGGAATCACCCAACCAACAATGAAAGCAACAGTTACCACGTTTTACGACGCCGGAACATGTCTCTAGCCTAGACTTCTAAATGTTGTGCGTTAGGTTCCAAAGCATTTTTAGATTCATTAAATTTATTTTATAGTTGATCTTGCTTATGAAATTTGCCTTTCAGGTTCACCGCGTGATGTAGATGTACAATTCCTAAAATGCAGTCTAAGATGATAAACAGTCGTTTAATCTTCTTTTCAGCAATGAAAATCCTAGCTACTAAGGAAAGAGAGATGATTTTCTTTCAGCATAGAGCATAGAGCACACACTATATGCACTGTCCTAAATCAAAACGACAAGCAGTCTAAATGCAAATGCACATGCATGTATTGTTTTTCAGCTTCCTTAGTGTATGTAATGATAAGAAAGCTAAGTGCAAATCTGAATTATTTCCAAAGCGACAATACTCAACAAATTTCTTTTCAAAATGAAGTGAAAGTAAGAGAGACACTTTGCGATTTCGAAATGAAAAATTGCTTTTCGACACTTTAAAAACTACTAATTCAAATCATATGCAATAGTAACTTGTATAATCGGCTACCAAGCAAGGGGATTGTCTTCTATGGCTGAAAATGACAGCTACGACACTTTCATATCAAAGAACAACTGCTCGATTATGCTACTTTTTTGCAAAAGAGAACCAAAAATTATGCAAAATACATAAAAACACTTACAGTTATTTGCACTATGGAGGTGGAAAGATGTGAAGGAAGGGGGTTTTTACAGAGATATACTGACCATAGACAGCTAAACTCCAGAATAGGACTGAAAACAGTGAGTGAAAAACCAAAGTCTTAAGGTAAAGTTGACCTTATCTGACCAGTGCACCTGTTACACAGAGAACTCTGCTTTCAGCACACCTACTGCACTCGAGAAGTGTGATGTAAGCAGGTTGCCTTTAAGGTAGGGTGCGATGGTACCAGAACGAGACTTTAAACAAGGTTTTACTCACAATTTGCAATCCAGTTCGGGGATTTAAGCTAAGAAAGAAATTTTCAGTATATGCAAATCACAAAGGTGTATCGAAGGAGGTTACTAAAGCTACCACTCAGGGCAATTAGCCTGTTTGTAGATCGATTGTTTAATTCATAAACAAAACCCGAAGATTGACTGAAGCAGCATTGATCTACTTTGCATTCGTAAAACAAATGCAGTTCGAAGGCTAGCTGGCTTGGCTTCAGGCTCCGTCTGTAAGTTTATAAAAGAAACAAAGATAGGCTAACAAACAATCTAGTCACTCCCCAGTGGAGTCACCATTTTGTTACCGGGAATAGTGTCTATGCAAAACTGCTAATCCCACTAAGGGTGGTAGCAACCTTAGAAACAAACAGAGTAAAGCTACTTTTGTATTCCTTTATGACTAATAGATAAGAGAAGAATGGAAGGACCAACCTCAATCTTGCGCTTGGTTCCTCACTTGATTCTTCTCCCTTCTGATAGATCTTTGTCGCTTGCTTCCTCATCAGCCCAGCTTCAAAGAGCACCTATGAAATCAAAGCAGCACAATACTATCCGAGAACAGAGATCTACTAGCATAAACAATATAAGATCAGATGTATATTGACCATACACAAACATATATCATACAAATATGCAAGGACATGGAGGAAAACTTGAATAGCTTTATTGATATCAAGAAAAGAATATGGGAGGATTACAACCAATTGTTCTGACCCAGCGTCATCCTCTCAGCAAGAAGCCCTTCTTCACCTCATGAAAAGCTTAGATCACCCAACACTATGATGTTGCAGCAAGAAACCAACAGCACTTCCTTCCAAGATACAAAATTCCAGCCTCCGGATCTCTGGGATGAGGGATCCATATATAGATGTTTGAAAGGAGGGTGAGTCAGCTTTTGGGGTTTGATTAGTGTCCTCTCTCTGATAGTTCTTGATGCCACTTGGAGAATGATGATCTCTGACTCATCCCTGGGCGAATTCAGGGAGGCAAGTGTCACAGGAGAAGTTTCTAGAAGATTCCATGATTTTCCACCACGCACATTGCCTCTACCATTTGTCCATTCTCGCCCATCGCACCCCATAGAAGGGATTTTCAACATGCATCGCACCCTCTCTGTGTATTTAGGTGGGATGCAGCGCACTTTGTCCATGGAGAAGGAGAGATGGCCCAGTTTTGACTAGGTCTGAGCAGTTTTTCATGGAGAACTTCTGGGAGATGATGTGATCAGCTGACCTTGTTCTTTTAGGGGTTGGAAAAACACTTTTAGGGACTTAGGAGCCCTTGGTTTATGGAAATTTAGGATTGGGGTTGCAGTGCCCAAAAATGTCTATAACACCTGGGTGGACTCCATCTAACGGTTGAGAGCTAGTTGGGACAGACGGTTACTAGCGAACATTGTCAGAATAGTGGCAAGAGGTTTTGCTGTTGCTGTATCGGATGACATAGTCCTAGATGTCGATGGTTGTTCAGACATATTGATTCTATCCAAAATACTTCCTATCTATTCTACAGGAACTTGCGATGAAGGGTGACTAACTTCTGAATTAGAAGGATATAGGTGGATCCCAGTTCCAAAATGTAATGGGGTACTGGGTAGAAGATCCTCCATAATCTCTTCTATCGCACTCAGTCCAGGTGGAAGAGGCAGACTGTCAAGTCCGTAAAATATTTATGGTGCCGAAGAAGGTACACACTCTGCAGCGACAGATGTTGGAGGGGTGACACCTTCCGAATCAGTCCTAGATGGAGCTGGTTCAGGAATAGATGTGTTTACCGTTACACTAGGATCAGTTCTAGTGTCCTCTTGTAACTGTGGAACTTCTTCTGTAGAGGCAGGGATACTAGAAATAGTTGGAGTAACTGGAGTCTCTGAGGATGTTGAAACACAAGTTTCAGACAAACCAGGAGACTTTGATCCAGTTAAACGAGATTGCTTGGCCCGGAATGGTTTCGTTTCTGGAGTCAAAGATGGTTGACTTATTAGTCTCCGCGAACGATAGGGTTTTGATTGACTTTCTTCCACGATTGCGGATTACTTGATCAACTCAAAATAAAAAGGGAAAAATGTTATTCCGAATTAAATGAATTTTATGACACTTTGACACAACTTGCTTTTTCAATTTTTAAGAGTCGAGAAAAAGCTAAAGATGACTCTAGTCGCCTTCGATTTTTAATGAGCCTGAAGTGACAAGTGCTCAGATGGACCTTTTCTTTTAAGGAGTCTGAAAAGGAACGAAAGTGACTACTCTGGAAATCTAGATAGAGGGATTACCAAACCAATTGCAAAACTATAGAATACTTTTTATGGTACGGCATTCAATCTTCCCGAATGTTGTGTTCAGTGCATTGCGATCGATAGGGCGACAGACACGGCTTCCTAAGGATAAAGGATGTAGCCTATTGTGGTCTCCCAATATATACTCGACGGTACATGGGAGCACAAGTCCATACTGGCACTTGTTGTCTCAAAGAGGAGGAATCACCCAACCTACGATGAAAGCGATAGTTACCAGGCTTTATGACGCCGGAATATGTCTCTAGCCTAGACTTCTAAATGTTGTGCATTAGGTTCCAAAACGTTTTTATGTTCATTGAAGTTTATTTTACAGTTGATCTTTCTTAAGAAGTTTGCCTTTAAGGTTCATTGCATGATGTAGATATACAATTCCTAAATATGCAATCTAAGATGATAAATAGTCATTTACTTTCTTTTTGCAATGAAAATCCTAGCTACTAAGGAAAGAGAGATGAAATTCTTTCAACATAGAGCAAAGAGCACACACTAGATGCACTTTTCCTAAATCAACTTCAGCATGCAGTCTTAATGAAAATGCACATGCATGTATTGTTTTTCAGTTTCCTTAATGTGAGAATGAGAAAAAGAAAACTAAGTATAGATCTGAACTATCTCCTTTCAAAGCGACAATACTAACAGTTTTTTCTTTTCAAAAAAATGAAAGTAAGGCCAAGACGACACTTTGCGATTTCGAATTTAAAATTGCTTTTGACACTTGAAATACTAATGATTCAAATCAAATACAATGGCAAAAGTGTAATCGACTATCTAAAAGAGGAATGCTTTGTGACACTCTTTTTCTTGACTGAAAACGACACTTGCGACACTTTCAAATCAAAAGACGACAGTTCGATTAAGCTATTATTTGCAAAGGAGAACTGTAAATGATGAAAAATACATAAAAAAACATTCACAATTCCTTCTGATGGAGGCTGAAATAATGCAAAGGAATATGGTTTCAACAGTGATATATTGATCATAGACAACAAAACTACTGAATAAAGCTGAATACAATGAAGAAAAAACCAAAATCTGGAGGCAGAAACAGTCTTGGTCAATCATCGCACCTGTAATACAGGGAAACAGGGATGCATCTCACCTGCAACACACGGGAGGTGCGATGCATCTAGATTTCCAAGAAGAGACAGTGCGATGGTCCAGGGATGAGACTGAGCTTGGTTTTTACTCACAGTTTGCAGCTAAGTTCAGGGATTTAGGCTGAGCTAATGATTGTCAGTAAACACAAAGTATAGGGGCTGATCTAATGAGGTTATTTGAGCTACCACTAGGGAACTTAGGATGTTTGCAAGCTAGATGTTCAGTTCATAAACCAACCTAGAGATTGACTGAAGCAGCGTTGATCTACTTTGCAGTTGCATAGCAAAAGTAGTTCGAAGGCTAGCTGGCTTAACTTCAGGCTCCGTCTGTGGTTTATAAAGCAAACAACAGTAACAAAACAAACAAACTATTTGCTCCCCAGTGGAGTCGCCATTTTTTTATCGGGAAAACTAGTGTCCATTCAGAGCTGCTAGTCCCACTAAGACGGGTAGCTATCTTAGAAACAAACAAACTAAAGTCACTTGTGTTTTCCTTTATGAGAGATAGATGAGAGAGAAGCAGAGAGTACCAACCTCAGTCTTTCGCTAGTCTCCTTGCTCGTTTCCTCTCTCCCTTGATAGAGCTTTCACCACTCCTTTCTCACTTGTCCCGCTTCAAAGAACACCTATAGAGTCAAGGCAGCAAAATACCATCAAAGCATAGAGATCTATAACCATAAACAATGTAGGATCAGATGTACATTAACCATATAAATGCATATACAAATACAAGATTCAGAGATATACAAACATATGGAGGAAAACTCAAATAGCTTTATTGATAGAAGTAGTAGAAGAGAGGATTACAACCAAGTTGTCTGATCCAGCATCATCCTCCCAGCATGAAAGCCCTCTTCACCTCATACAAAGCAAGATCACCCAATAATGTCTTCAAAGAGAAACCAACAGCACTTCCTTGCAAATTACAAAATTCCAGCCTTTGGATCTCTAGGATGAGGGATCCATATATAGATGTTTGTAGGAGAGTGAGTCAGCTTCTGGGATTTTGATTAGTGCCATTTCACTGATAGTTCTTGGTTCCACTTGGAGATTTCATGATCTCTTACTCATCCCTGGGCGAATTCAGAGAGGCAAGTGTCAAATGAGCAGTTTCTATAAGATTCTTTGAGTTTCCACCTAGCAAACTGCTTTTGCCATTTTTCTGCTCTCGCTCATCGCACCCTATAGAAGGGATTTCCAGTATGCATCGCACCCCCTGTGTGTAATAGGTGAGATGCATTGCACCCTATGCCCAGCAGTCTGTATGGTCTAGTTTTGACCAATTCTGAGTAGTTTTTCATGGAGAACTTCTGGGAAATGATGTAATCAGCTGACCTTGTTCCTTTAGGGTATGAAACAACACTTTTAGGGGTTTAGAATCCCTTGGTTTATGGACATATGTGACTGGGGTTGCAGTGCCCAAATATTTCTATAACGCCTCCTAAGCCTATGCGATTTGAATTGTAATGAAAGGACACATCCTTTATCTCACTAAGCATGAAGATTTCTACTCAAAACACGGTCTGCTAATCAAATTGCTACATAAAATAATATGGGTGATGGAATTCAAAGTGTGAAGTTGAATCAACTTTAATATAGCCTGAGAAATTTGTCAAATAAAACTCTGAAAATTTTATGTTGACTGATCTCTCTGTGTGACATGTTTTCCAGAACCTTGAGAAGATTACCATCCAAGAGGTTTAGCTCAACAGTGTTTGAAAAATAGAATGCATATATGTTTCTTGTGTGATTGCTTCCTATTCTAGTGTTTCATATATGTTGCAACCTAAAATGCATGGTAATTTTTGCATTTTTCAGAGGTATGCTAACTAGCAGTGTTCTACTAGGGAGCACACTCTTGCAGGGTATCTTCAAACCTATTACCTTTAAAACATGGCAACCATCATACACCCTATTAATGGTAAAGAGAAAAATTGGAATCAATGTTTTGGATATTATGTATGGAAATTGTAATCAATGTTTTGATGAAAAAAAGTTGTCATTGCTTTATGCATGGGTCCTAGTTTGAAATATTTTGAAATGTGGGCCTATTGGTCAACATATCAATATAGCTTGGTGAAGAAGGGATAGGTGTTCCTTGCATGTGGGTGTAGGTAGCCAGTAACAGGAAGTAGCATTCTCATAGTCCAATGGGAGTTTAGTGAGGCTTTTATGTAAATGATATTTTTTATTAATGAAATTGCAAGCCAGTAGTAGCAACAATTGTTGGCTTGATGGGCCCTGACCCAGGTTTATTAATTAGCCAAGCAAATCCCTACACTACTGGCCGTTTCGGCATCAATCCATGAAGCGCAGACTGAAGTCTCACCCAAAGCAGTATGGGGGGATGGAGGGATGCAGGAACCAAGTTTATGCACCCTGAGATGGTTGTGATTTTGTTTTTGTACCCTAACTCTTCCTTCACAAAGACCTATAAGCCCTTTAGGGCTTATCAATGTACTTCTCTTATTCATCCTTGAAACCTCTGGGAAAGTCCTCGATCGTCCTTCGTGGACCATAAATAGCCAATTCAGACGCTTACGCGCCTCTATAATTATCCTTACTTCTGTGTCTACCCCGATTAGCTTAAGTATTGGTTAACTTCAACATGCATTATGATTATCTTCGTGTAAACAAATGTTCTTACTTGCATTCATATGAAAAAGTAAAATACATAGATTCGCGCATCAATATAGCATTAAATTATAAATCCAGTATTCAACATAACATAATCGCAACATTCATAACATAAGTAAAATAACTCATACACAGATATCTCCAAAATAATTCTCTTTATTGATGGTTCAGATCTCCAATACAGACTCTAACTTCCCTGCGCACACAGTTGCAGGGGTTCGTGCACTCAGCTGCGGACTTCTACCCTAGGCCTCTGTGCACTCAGCTGTAGAGCCTCTTCCTATGCTAAGACTCTTCACTCTTAGCTTTCACAGACCCAAAAACTTTCTTAGAACTCTACTAACTACTGCCTTAGACTCTTCTAAGACTCCCTTTTTATACATTCCCATGGCCCACGGACCAAGGGCAAATCTCATCAAGCCGACACAAGCTATCTAAACTAAGGGCGGAAACCCTTTTTGATTGTTTACATATTCACGCTCCGCAACCACAAAATGTGGATACTTTACATTCTTTATACAAAACTTGGGCCTTTAGCCCCAAAACGTGGGCTCTTAACCCCAAAATTGACCCCAAGGGACCCATTCCCAACAACAACAAAGGGTGGTTTTTTTCCTCGGAGGGAGTTTTTCCACCAGAGATCCTTATGTCCCTTGTGCATGTGATTGTTTGGTTATGTTATGGATTTCATATTATCATCATGGCATTTGTTATCTGATTTCATCGTTAATATACTAATGGAATAATGTGTGAATGTGTTCAGTAAATGAAAAAGAAATACAAAAATTAAGAAACACAGTCACTATTGATTTAGCCCTCCCCCAAGTAGTAAGCACATTCCCATTTTTTCTTGTCCCATGATTTTTGAAATATTTCTCCTTGATAATATTATTATAGATGGGAACATCTTTAATGGCCTGGAGAAGGGGGATCTTAACACACAAATTCTTCAATTCTCCAAGATGTTCAACCTCTTATGGGGTGTGTTGGCTAGGGTGGATCAACCTCTCAAGAAAGGGAGGTGGATTTATTTGAGGGTCACTCTCTTCCTTCTCTTCTTCAAGATATTCAAGTGGAGAACGTGGGTGATTATCTGGGATCACTCTCCCAGACTGAAGTTTGATCTCCTGGATTTCCACAACATAAGCAATATAGGATCTCTCTCCATTGTAGACCTGTCGTACTTGCTTGTTGTTCAAGTTCGGATTAGGTTGAGAAATAATTTGAGGTTTCTTAGGTGGAGTAGGATGAGTGAGTTATGGTTGAGGTTAGGGTGGCAGCAGTAAAGAAGGAGGCTAGTTGACTTGAGGCCTCCACTCTTGTGATAGGTTGCCCCATTCAGAATATTGTGGTGGATATGGTTGAAAATGATGGTTGATAGGTTGAGGAGGATATGGAGGAGCATAAGGCTAACAAGGAGGTGTGGACCAGGATGGATGAGTGATCTAAAAATGGGGCACTTAGGTTTCTTGTCCAACTTACAAGAACCTCTCCCACTCCCAAAGATTTAAATATTCCCAAGTCTTATTGATTAACCAATGCAGAATTAATAAGTGCTTGATATTTAGGTGTATGTTGGTATTTGTTAAAACTGTTCAAGTGTTGTAAATTAATGTGCTGAAATTGATCTATAATTACATACAATAAATACTAATGCAGCAATAAAATAAGCACATAAGACAGAAATTTAATCTGGAGTTCACCCAAAACTCTTGGGCTACGTCTCCTTGAGCTCTGGTCAACTTGACTAGGTTTTCTGGGATTATGGAAGGTCCTTTTACAAGCTCTTGGCTCAACTCCTACTGTTTTACACCGAAACAGTGGGTTCAGTCACCATGTCATTCCCTGGCTCTTGAAGCTCTGGCTCTTGGCTCTGGCTCTTGGCTCTTAGTTCTGGCTCTTAGTTCTGGCTCTTGGCTCTGACTCTGGCTCTTCGGCTCTGGCTTTGGCTTTGGCTCTGGCTCTTCGTCTCTAGCTTCTTTGGCCCTCTATCAATTTACAACTCTCTTGGCTTTTCACTTGCCTTCCAAGTGACTCCCTTGGCTGATCTCTTTGTTTCTGCGCTACCCCTTTTACCTTAGCTTCATGCTTTAGCTTATTCTTATTCTCTGTTTCTTGCAACAAAACCCCAACAACCTCAGCAGCCAACAACAACTCCTGTCTTTGTCGTTATGTGGCTTTTAAGCCAAATCGGCACTGTTAGTTCATTTTCCCTCTCCAGCTCTCTGTCTTCCTGTTTTGGTCTGTTGAAATCCCCTCTCTGAGTGTTATCAATCATTGTTAAATGCCCTTAGGGATGGATGCCACCTATTCTGTAACGGGAGAGTGCATCGGCACTTGAAATCCCCCAATATAGCCATTCTCGGCTTACACAGGAAAATATACCAAACACGGGAAAAATCCATAGAAAACATTGTTCACCAGACTTCAAATTTTCATAAATGCACTTTATAACATTATCGGGTCCGCCCTTAGTCGTTGTCGCAAGTCGCAATTGCCCGTTCCATGGCTTTCCCTTTGTATTTATAAAATACATTAAAAACATTGAAAATCCCGCTTATCGGACTTGAAATCATATGTAATAGTATTAATAAACCCTTTCGGGTCCATAATATCGCATCGGTGCATTTTCTTTGTAATTTCTTTAATAAACGAAATACACAGAAATCCATCATTTCACGGATCTCAAATCATATCAAATAGCATTTATATTTGTTATCGGGTCCAGCTGATCACATCACATATATATATATATATATGTGTGTGTGTGTGTGTGTGTGTGTGTGTGTGTGTATGACTGCTCCTCTGTGTAACTCTGATTGCGATATCGCGATGCGATTAATCGCAATCACATATCGCTCATGCCCCGGGCCAGTGTAGCGCTCTATTGTGGTCACTGATTGCGATATCGCTCCATTGCAATCGCCGATTGCGATGTCGCGATCGTAATAATCATATATTATGCTCCTATATCCTCCGATAGCCACCACTGATTGTGATTGTCAATCAGATCTGGACCGTTGAGCAGCCAGATCCGACGGCTCCTGTTCACTATCCCTTTGACCTCTGATGGGCTCGATTTTCATTGTTTTCTCATGTTTTTAAGGCCCGATAGTGTTATCTGCCTTTTCCAAAACTTCTCCTTTTGCGATGGTTTTGACCTTTTAGGAGATTGTGAAGACTTAGAGGCTTTTTTGGACCCATTTTCAACGGATTTTGCCCCTTTTTCCAAAGGATATAGGCAGCTTCATTTGATGATAAATTTTGCATCCTAAGTCAATTTTTTCCCATTCAAGTTGTGTTGGATTCAGAATGAAGAGATCTCTGCAATGAGACTATTTCTAAGAGCAGCCTGCGACTTTCATTTTCCTCTGATTTACAAAGGATTTGTGCCATTTGGCACCTTTTACCTCTTATATGAAGTCTTTTAGACTTAGAGGTTTATCCAGGATCCATTTTTGGATCATGCCTTCCCACTAAAGAACTTTTGGTCTCCAAAAGACTAATATACTGATCTGAGCAGTAAATGAGAGTGACTCACCCTCTTCTTTCAACCTCCCTACACTTGCTTTGCATAGTGCCTCTGAACCAAAGTTTCTGACCACTTCCCTTCTTGGATGGGTTGGTCTTCTTGGGAAGAACTGTCTTCCTCCTTGCCTTCCTATAGAACTTCTGCTGAGATGGTCATAGAAGATAGTTTGAACTTATTTGCCTTGATCATTGATCCAAGGTGGCTCAAACAAATGTGAAGTTCATCTGCTCCACAAAACTTTCATTTGTATCTATTTGACAAGTTGTCAACAACAACAGAAATACAGACAACAACTAGAATGGCCTAAACTCCTCCTTCAACAAAAGAAACATATTTTCACATCTTGTGAACACCTCCATGTCTTACATCTGCATACAGATGATGGACTAGATAACAAGCCCACAAAATATGCCTTTAAACAAATGACTCTTCAAGTCAAGCATGTAGAAAAGACCATTAGCACTCTTTTTCAAAAGATGAAACACTTCATCATTATCTCCTTTTGGAGACCAAGTTAACTTCTTCCGAGTCAACATGGCACCACATGCATGTCAAAGCAATCAACCCAATCCCTTTCAAAGGTACTACCTTTGTCTGCACATCAGCACCAACATGTGAATCATCCTGAGACACATCAGTCATGGAATCTTCCCTTCCATTTCTGCCATCTTCTCTTTCCACTTTCTTCAGCTTTGGTGGAAGCATCATTGGATTCAAAGTCCAACATTTTTCAACAAGATGTCCTTGCTTATGGCAGTAAGTGCACTGCATGTGCATCCTCTGGATAGCATGATTTGCCTTGTCCAATGGACCTTTGGCTTCTTGCTTCCTTTCCTTTAAAAGTTTCCTGTATGTGGCCATTCTCTTCCAACATCTAGAAACATTATGGTTATCCAAACCACAAAAGGAACATGCAATTCTTTTCCCATACATATGTGGAAATTTATCATGCTTTGCAAAATCAAAAGGAAAATGTTTAGAACTAGATTTATACCTGCCTTTTTCACCTTTATTTCCTTCATAAGGAGGTGAAGCAAATGAAGAAGTGGCTCCCTTTGGAACACCATCAATCTCTTCAAGGTTGTTAGAGTCTCCCCAACTCTCTGGTTCAAGTGTGTGCTTCTGAACACCTGCATCCTACAATTGATGTTTCAAGCTATTGCATTCCTCTTGAATACAATCTTCACACTCGGTAATGCAACCCCTCCTTGTAGATGTTTCAATGGCCTTCATGGCAGCCTTGGAACTTTCTCCATAATATTGTCCATAGCCAAGACCCAAATACTTAGGCCTTTCCTCAACCATTATTGGTTCAACAATACCTTGTGCATGCTTTCCCAAGCCCTTTCCTTCATAGCCCATCTTGGACATTAGCTTGGAACATATGCCTCTAGTATGTTTTTCAAAAGAACCAATATAAGCATTCTCAGAGGAATTTGAAGACAAACTGGAATGGTTTACCTCTTCTTCAAGCTGATACTTGACCAAGGTTTCTTGGGCAACAAAGAGTTATGTCTCCAACTCATGCATCCTCTTCAGGTTCATATTTGCAATATGAAGTTGCCTCTCCATTTCCTGCAATTTGTCAGAAAACATCTGCTTCTCTCCCTCCACGAAATTCAACTGCTCTCTAAGTCTGCTGCTCTTCCTTCCATCCTCACACATTTCTCTCACCATATCCATCATGGTGGACAACTCTTGCTTCATGTCTTCATCAAAGAATCTTGTGAAGAATGTAGAATTTGAGGACCCACTTGTAGAAATTGTCATTATGCCAATGAACAAAAAAACTTCAACAAGATAAATAAAGAGCTTATTCAGCAACCTTTTGCAACAAACCTCTTGTGCTTTAAGGACTTCCTTGAGGTCCTTGGGATAGAACAATGCCTTCAGCCCTTCTTCCTATTTGTCCTTCCTGGACTGAGCTATCTATAGCTTTCTCTTCACCTCTGCAAACTCAGAAAATAGTCAGTCTGCAAAACAAGCATACAATCAACCTCTTGTTGTTCAAACACCTTTCAGACAAACAATCTTTGCTTTTTCAATCAAGCATTCTGATATAACCTTCTTAAAGGTGTGGTTAACCAAACGTAGGCTCCAATACCACCTGATCTGAAAATGGGGCACTTAGGCTTCTTTTCCAACTTACAAGAACCTCTCCCACTCCCAAAGCTTTAAATATTCCCAAGTCTTATTGATTAACCAATGCAGAATTAATAAGTGCTTGATATTAAGGTGTATGCTGGTATTTGTTTAAACTATTTAGGTGTTGTAAATTAATGTGTTGAAACTGATCTATAATTACATAAAATAAATACTAATGCAGCAGTAAAACAAGCACATAAGACAGCAATTTAATCTGGAGTTCACCCAAAACTCTTGGGTTATGTCTCCTTGATCTCTAGTCAACTTGACTAGGCTCTCTGAGGTTATGGCAGGTCCTTTTACAAGCTCTTGGCTCAACTCCTACTGTTTTACACTGAAACAGTGGGTTCAGTCACCATGTCATTCCCTGTCTCTTGAAGCTCTAGCTCTTGGCTTTAGCTCTTGGCTCTGGCTCTTGGCTCTGGCTCTTGGCTCTGGCTCTTGGCTCTTGGTTCTGGCTCTTGGCTCTGACTTTGGCTCTTCAGCTATGGCTTTGGCTCTGGCTCTTCGTCTCTGGCTTCTTTAGCCCTCTATCAGTTTACAGCTCTCTTGGCTTTTCACTTGACTTCCAAGTGACTCCTACATATATATGTGTGTATGATAGCTCCTATGTGTAACTCTGATTGCAATATCACGATGCGATTGATCGCAATCGCATATCACTCATGCCCCGGGCCGGTGTAGCGCTCTATTTTGGTCGCCGATTGCGATATCGCTCCGTTGCATTCACCGATTGCGATGTCCCGATCGTAAGAATCATATATTATGCTCCAATATCCTCCGATAGCCACCACCGATTGCGATTGCCGATCGGATCTGGACCGTTGATCGGCCAGATCTGACGGCTTCTGTTCACTGTCCCTTTGACCTCCAATGGGCTCAATTTTCATTGTTTTCTCATGTTTTTAAGGCCCGATAGTGTTATCCGCATTTTCCAAAACTTCTCCTTTTGCAATGGTTTTAACCTTTTAGGAGATTGTGAAGACTTAGAGGGTTTTTTGGACCTGTTTTCAAGGGATTTTGCCCCTTTTTCCATAGGATATAGGCAGCTTCATTTTATGATAACTTCTGCATCCTAAGTCAGTTTTTTCCCATTCAAGTTGCGTTGGATTCAGAATGAAGAGATCTCTACAATGAGACTATTTCTGAGAGCAGCCTGTGACTTTCATTTTCCTCTTATTTACAAAGGATTTGTGCCATTTGGCACCTTTTACCTCTTATATGAAGTATTTTAGACTTAGAGGTTTATCCAGGATCCATTTTTGGATCAATGAGTGGAAGAGTACCAAGGTTGCAAAGGTTCATTCTAATTTGGATTGTACTAAGATTAGTGTGCACCTCGCATGCCTTGTTGATATGGTTGAGGTCCTTGAGCTCTTGTTTGATTAATGAAGCAAAGTTGCTTTGGCCCACCTTCTGCCCCTTGGTATACAAATTTTAGTCCTCGTAAAGAAGGGAATTTGTCTTTTGCATTATTTTCTTTACAAACTAGGTAGACTTCTATGACATTCAATGGTCATTCGTTCCTAGGATGCCTTTTGGTTCATCTAGGGTAGGAAATATCTAGTGCCCTTCTGCTTCCTCCTTCTTTCTTTCTATTTTCATGGTATCCATTTGCAATACAAAGGTATGCAACATTTCACTCTTGAAATCCTCCAACAGGTTCCCTATCTCATTCTTGATTGATGTTGTGGAGGGAGAGGAAAAAACCAAACCTTGACTAGCCCTATCCTTCATCTTGGCAGCCCTAAAGTGATTCTTGAATACAGTTTTGATGTCATCATATGATAACTGATAGATATCTCCTCTAGACAACATTTTTAGGTTTTCCAAAATATCCTCCCCAATCCCTTGGAGAAGAACTAGCTTGAGTGACTCAGCAACAAGGGTAGAGTTGGCCCTTCTATAACTGAGTTGAAATCTCTCCTCATAGTCCTCTAGGGATTCATCAGGTCCAAGAGTCATCCTAAAGATTTATTCCTTGGTTTCTTTGTACCTACAGTAGTCTATGTACTTGTTATTGAAGGCCTATTGCATTTGGGCCCAGGTAGTGATGCTACCACTAGGAAAACCCATAAACCAACACAAGGTTGCATCTTTAAGGGAAGAGGGGAAGAGCTTAAACTTCTTATCATCAAAGGCATAGTCATAGGTCCTACAAACAACAACAAATTCAAACATGAAGGTGTCAGGATACTCATAGGTTAATCCATGGAAGTGTGGAAGGGCAGTAGGGCTTAAATTATTCATTCTAGCCTCTCCATTGCTCTTTATGATAGGTAAAACCTCAGTATCGTTGTTTTTAGGCATACTTTGGGTAGGTGAAGTGGGTTTTTATTCTTCCCCAATAGGTTCTTCAAAAATTTCAGGTTGCTCACCTAGAGTGTCTTCTAACTCCCCTGTAGTCAGAGAGGGAACCTCACAGTCACCGAAGAAGAGTGAAGGTTGACTACTTGAGGGTGTGGGGGTTTTTGGTAAGAATTTTCCTTGATTATCCCTACTCCTATGAGGCATGAAATAATTTTTTTAATTTTATTTTTCACTTTTTCAAAAACTGTATGCAAAATAGAAAACAATTCTCAAGCATAAACAACATCTACTTAGACACCTCCCTGACAACAGTGCCAAAAAGTGGTGAGCCCTGGTATTACACCAAGAATGTTGTAGCTGCCAATGGATCCTCAACTAAAATTATCAACCCAGGTTTCTTACAAACTTAGATGTAACAATGCTATATGCACAATAGATTGGATTCTACTCATGTCGCCCTCAGTCATGACATTTGATCAAAGTGCTCAGAGATACTTCCTCTTACTGAACTATAATGAAATATTGTTTATGAAAACACAATTGAAAACTAATTCTAACAATGAAAGTGGAAATTCCATTTCCTCAACTTGTAGATGCTAATTAATCAATTCATGAAAGAACAAGGGTTAATCTACTTGTAGAAAGAAAGCTATTTTCTCTCGCAAAATTCATCAAACTACCAAATCTACTTGTAGAAAGGAAGCTACTTTATCTTGCATAATTCATCAAACTACCAACATAATTGAATGTATCATCTACCTAGTTCACACTTTCTTTAAAATCATAAATCTAACTTGCATCATACTTGTGATTCAAAAAAACTAATTCTACTCTGTTTTGCAGTGAGGAAAAGAAATGGTGGGAGTGGCCTAGGAGTTTCCCCTGATAATCAAATCATAGCTAGGGGTAATTATTCATGTTGAATGAGCTAAAGGTGAAGTGAGGATCAAAACTGGTGAAGAAAAGTGATGCTACAAGCTTGCTACAGGTGGATTCTACAGGAGGTCCTATATTGCTACAGGAGGGCCTATAATGCTACAGGAGGGGTTTCGAGTGGCTTTTTAGGGTGAAAATGATGTATTGAGGGTATGGAGAAGTGGATGGAGGTTGAAGAGAATTAAGGGAGGTTGTTTTGAGCCCCCTATCCAAGTGAAACACCTCTCAGAGGTATGTTTTGTACTAGGATAAATGCTCACAGTGTCCTAAGTTTACTAGGCAAAGTGACTTATGGAAATAGAGTTTTGGGACAAAACCGAGGGTGGAAAAAGAAGAAGGAGGAGTCCAAGATGGAACTGGAAAAGGTGCCCTTACCTGCATATCAACACATCCCTGCAATCAATCACATGCGTACATCCATTGATCATTAACAAAATGATATAACCTATGATGGAAAAGATGAGTTGAATTTAAATAACATATATTTTATGCCATAACATTAATCTAATCACCAAACTGACTTCTAAGCTCCAGAAAGAAAATGTAAAGTAGAAAAAATCAAATTCATCTATTTCCAAGAAATCATAAACACAATATTTTTGGACTGAGGTTGTGAATCCTTCCACTCATTCTCCCATAACAGAGGTTGTTGTTGGGAAAAGTATCCAATACGGAATGACCCTATCCCACTCTAAGGGTGATAGTACCTCAGCAACAACTGAATGCAAAGCTATTCGAGATTACTTCTTTATGAGATGAGAGAGAGAAGAGAAAAGGGATCCACTAACCATTATCTTCCGCTAATGGTTAATCCAATCTTCTCTCTTGCTGCTTGCTCCTAGCTCCTTGCTCTTTCACCGGCCCAGCTACACAAAGATCCTGTAAAAGCACAAAGAAAGGAAACTACAAGAAGCATACAATAAATAACTGATTCAAGGATTAGAATAAATCAAATATACAAGCATCAATTCGCCATAGAGACACATGCATATAGAAGAACCTCAAATACTTTATTAATAGAAGAAGTAAAGTTCTGAGAGTGTTACAACCATAATAGGCCCAATCCAGCAACACCTCCCAGCAGAAAGAAATCTCCTCTTCACCTCCTTCAAAGCAATCACCCAATAGTTCTATGCACAAACCAACAGCACTTCCTTACATTCACAAGATTCCAGCCTCCTTAGACCTCATGAGAGAGCTCTATATATAGGAGATTTGGAGAAAGGATGAGTCAGCTTGAGTTTGGCATGAAGCTGACTAGTGTCCTCTCCCACTTCAGTTATACTTCAGTTCTTGAGTCCACTTGGAGTTTCTTGCTTCCACTTGGAGATCTAGATCCTCTTACTCATCACAAGGCGAATTCCTTGATCCAAGTGTCATTTTGGAAGCTTCCTGGGCATTTGACACCTTGCAAAATGACTGTGCCACTTGGCCAATCTCGCCCAGCGCAGGTAGCCTTCATTGCTTTTGACATTCAGCGCAGGTATAGAGTGGAGCAGTTGACATTCAGCGCAGATGCTCAGTGGAGCAGCTGACATGATCCAGAAATAGCTTGTTTTTGAGTGTTTTCAGGTGGAGAACTGATTTTCAGTGCTGTGGTTTGCTGACCTTGTTCCTCTAGGGATAGGAACAACATGTTTAGGGACTTTGGATCCCTCAGATTATCGACATTTCATGCTTCATGCTGTAAGGCACAAAAATGTCTATAACAGTTGCCCCCTAAAGTATGAGGTCGTTTATCGGGTGAAATGCTTTATCAGGAGGATCCGAAGTTCATTCAATCGCTGAGAGGTGCCCTGTAATAAAATACAATACAATACATTATTTTTCATTCTGCTTTCATGATCTAGCTGAGGCGGGCATTCCCATGCTCAGCTTTATAAATTCATTTTGGTACATAGAACAGACGATCGTCTGGTGGTAGACTGATAATTCTCTGCTGAAATTATCATCCTTTGGGTAGGATGATCATCTGCTGCAATGATGTACATAACAAATGTCTTTATATCCTGAATATATATATCGCAGCCCGGATGGATGAAACTAGATCCGGGGTCTTCAAACTCGTTCGATCTTCACTCTAAGTACAATTCGATCCGTGTGAGAATTGCGCTGAAGTCGAACATGGAAAGACATCGCTTGATTACCGGTCAATAATGTAAACCGTTAACAAGCGCAAGAGGAATCACCGATAATGATAATGACCCTCAAGGTACTGCAGTACAATTCACGTGGTGTGAATTAAGGACTTGGCATCGAACACCACGCAAAATCTTCTGGTCGAAGGTCCTTGATGTATACCTGTCGCCGGAAGTGAGAAACTTGCCATTGAGGCATGCAAGCTTCAAAGTACTGGGGGAGGTGTTCCTAGATCAACTTCTTGGATAATGAGCTGAAGTCGACAAGAAGCGATCCGTCAAAGGAGGGCCTTAATGAATCCCACATCAGTGACACGGAACGGAGCTAATGATTTTAGTGGAGGTGAAAACAATCTGTGAAATATGATTCAGGGTGGCGATCATGGGTGGATGAAGGATAATGTATGGCAGTGGATGGGACACGGTTGACTCTTTCTGAACACATCTCTTGAACATATAACGACACTGATGTGATGGATCGGTAGCATTACCCCAAATGTGGATGGTTTGGCGAGGACCATGGTGATGAGACCGGTGAATGGAACAACCCAACTCGATGTGATACGGAGGACAAAGTGTCATGTTCAAGAGTGACTTGCTACCATTAAAGCTTTGAGGTTCTCCCAATTTTTCCCCAGTCATTTCTGACCAGTACCTCTTTATTTTTGTCAAGCTTGAGGAGGATAACATATGCTTGTTCTATAACCTGCCCTTCGGGCAAGCCCATCGCTATGTTTTAACGAGCTTAGCGATAGGGAAACTCGTTCTCGTCTAAAGACAAGTTTGTCGCTATTTAATCATTTTAACGAGTCTAACGACAAGGAAAACTCGGTCCTTTTCATTTTTAGAGAGTCTGAAAAGGTACAGAAAGTTAACTCCAAAATTCCTTTTTCGTCATCTAATCCCTTAAGTCCGAAAAAGTATAAAACAATACAGAAGGGATGAGTTTTCGATAACTTTAACGAGCCGAATAAAACAAGCGCTCGACCTTTTTGTGTAATAATCCCTCAGGTCCAAAAAGATTAAAATCTAGAGGAGGGATAGCTCTTCCGGTCACTTTAACGAGCTGGAAGGCCAAAACTCGGCAAACTTTTCATATTTTACGAGTCAGGAGAAAAGAGCTCAAAGAAGACTCGTCTTTTGAGGAACGAGTGATAAACAGGGATAGCAGCGGATTCCAGGTACAGGTTGGAATTTTCCAATCACGGCAGTGTCACAAGGATGGCTAAGTGAAATCACTCTTCGCAGCTGTTCCTCAAAATGGGTAAACAATCATATGGAGGTGAACGATTGGCCAAATGAAATGGAGGTGGCGGGTGCAAACACGACCAAGGCTTTTATGGCTAATAAATTTACGATCACAATGGTTATTTACCGGTACTGGGTTCATTTTTTAAAGAGCTTGAATGCGCCAAAACACTACTCAAAAGCTTATGTTTATTTTTTAACGAGCATGAACTATGACGCTAAAACTGCTCGGATCTCGCTTTTCTATTTTTTAACGAGCATAAATTCCACGGTAAAACTGCTCGAAATACCAGTCATAAGATAAGAAATGTCTCCTGTGAGATAGCTATTTTTTATGGAGCTTTATCTCACGAAGCTATGCTCCTCATTTGGCAAATTTTGACTTTTGCCCCACATCCTTTCTTTATGCAAGTTCGGAAACGATTAATCCAAAAAACAGATAAATAACCGCTCTTTGCTTGCACTCCAAAAGGTTCGCATGCCCCCAGGTGTAAGATACAATTTCAAGGCTGCCCCTCCTCTCCTCCACCTCTGCTTTTCTTTGGGTGTTCACAGCTACTTGTCGTCTTGCTAGTCTAATGTTAACGATACTTGTCTTCTCGTTATTTTTAAACGGGTCTTACGCGGTACTTGTCTTCCCGTCGGCCCAACTTTTGACAGCTCTTTTGCAAGATCACAAGAGAACAGCTACTTGCGACAAGAGAGAAGCTACTTGCGACAAGAGAAGAACACTACTCAAAGACAAAACATTAATGTTATTGAGGGAGGCTTGCCTCTTTCAGGTTATCCAAAAAATGGTTTTATTTGTTGCCGCAAATGAAACTCTTTCTTCGGCGATGTCTATCATTAGGTTACTCAAAGATGGTTACAATTTGTTGCAGCAAAGGAATCTCTTTCTTTGGAGGCTGCCCCTACTTATCCTTCAAAACATTTGTTTTAATGGGTGAGGCTTGCCTTTTTACCCAAAGATGGTTACAATTTGCTGCCGCAAAGGAATCTCTTTCTTTGGTATTACCTACCTATTTAGACAAAGGTGAATGACTAGAAATCATCAAACACATAACTTTGACAAAAGAATCTTATTCTAGAACAACCCTCTCTTCCTTCCACGGACGGGGTACGGACTAGTCATATTCCTTCGCGGAAATTCTACCTTATACCCAGGGTTTCCTCTGCCCGAAGCAGACCAGGATGCATGCCCCCTGGGTTCCAGTCCCATCTTTCCGAATCACTCGCATTCATCGGGAAGGAGGACTGGGGGTGGAGACATTTCTTGGGTGAATAGACCATTCAGGGTTGGTATTTGACTATTTGCGATGTGTGATCCCGGAAATGAAAGTTGGTCTACGAGCTTGACCATTCTTCCTTCGTGTGGAAAACACATTACTCTAAAGAGTGAGGAGACTATAGCTCCCATGCAATATATATAGTCTCGTCCAAGGAGTAGGTTATAATCCAAGGGTCCTTGAACGACCATCACGTTCATTTGAACGGTCTTCCCTTTCAATGTAACAGGTACATTGGGGAGGATCCCTAACAGTCGACTGGTTCCTTTATCAAAACCCGAGAGATTTCTTATCTCAGGTAAAAGCTCTGGGGAACCCAGTGCTTTCCAAGCAATAGAGGAAAGGATACTCACAGATGCCCCTTCATCAATGATAGTTCCAGCCATTACCATTCTGTAGATTTGGACTATGATTCTGAATGGTATACTGGCTGGTAACCGGGGTCTACCTAGTTGGTTCCAATCAAAAGACACAACCAGGTTGCTTGGTGGTGGGACCGAATACACGGCCGGATACGATCCTGACGATGTTCCTTCCTGCGATAAAGGAATGGGCGCATTGCCCTGATGTTCATCAGAGTCAGTGTTGATGAAAAGAATATGGATGGTGTCATCCTTATTCTCTTCAGTGAGGGTGTCATTTGAAGATGAATCTTCAGTGACGGTGTCATTTGAGGATGAAACCTCTGAAGGAAGAACCGGGTCAACTGCCGTATCGACCTTTAGACTTTCGTCTGGTCTGGATTCAGTAGGTTCATTTTCAATGACTGACGCTTCAGCTGACCACTTGAGCGGGCCAGCTGTATTTTCAACCAACGAAGGACTTGGCACGAGTTTTTTGTATCCAGGAGGAAGTCTCAACGGTGAAACCGGGCAGTCTTCCAAAACTCTCTTCGCCTCATCTAAGAAGGGACAACGGTGGATGGCGTGACCGCCTTCACACAGTCTGCAGGGGGATCTTGCTCCCCCTATTTGTCTTGAACCTTCACTTTCGCTGGTTGACGGTAAGCAATCAACATGGCTATCAGAGGTTGATGCTCCCGAATTGTGCAAACGAGGGGACCAATCCCTTAGTATCCAGGGAATACAGGGACAATCTCTATGGAAGTGGTCTCCTCTACATATGACACATGGCAATTTAGGCCCGGTCTGTGCTGTGTGTGGGTTTTTTTCAGATGTCTTTTGCTTGCCCCCAGTTGCCTTAGGTTCCTTCTTCTTCTTCTCCTTCTTCTTCTTCTCCTTCTTCTCCATGGGAGCTTGGCTTTTGCCGGCTCTACCCTGCGAAGATGAAGGATTGGAGGAAGAGTTATAAGAAGTAGAAGGTTGGTGGGCAGCTCTAGACTGATCTAACTGTTGACTCGACTATTCAAGAACCATGGTGGTCTGAACTACATTAGTTGAGAAAAGCCAAATAGGCAGGCCAATTGTCAGTCCTGGAAGCGACAATGTGGCCATGTGGGGCGCACCAACTTCTCCCCAAGAGGAGAATGGACTAGGATTTCCATCATGTGGAGTTCCTTGGTTGGGGCGTTCCATGTTCTCAACTTAAGATCAACGCGGGAATAGGAGGTGATTATGTTCCGTTTAAAATAAATTTTATAACGACGCTTAGACACAACTTGCTTTTTCACTTTTTAAGAGTCGAGAAAAAGCTAAAGATGACTCTAGTCTCCTTCGATGTTTTAACGAGCCCGAAGTGACAAATGCTCGGATGGACTTTTTCAGTTATAGAGTTTGAAAAAGGCCAAAAGAAACTGCTCTGGAGTTCTAGGCAGAGGGTGTGCCAAACTTTTCGCAAAACCACAGAATACGTTTTACGGTACGAGTGGTCAATCTTCGTGAATGATGTGTTCACTGCATTGCGATCAGTAGGGCGACCGACACGGTTTCCTATTGGATAAAGGCTTTATTCCTATAGGGGTCTCCCAATATATACGCGACGGTACGTGGGAGCACAAGTCCGTATTGATACTTATCGCTTCACCGTGGAGGAATCACCCAACCACTCAACGCTAAGATATCACGTTTAACGACGCCGGAACACGTCTCTAGCTTAGACCTCTATGTGTTTGCGTTATGTTTCAATGCGTTGTTATGTAAATTCAATTTATTTTAAGGTTGATCTTGTTTAGCAGTTTGCCTTTATGGATCACCACGAGATGTATGATAACACTCCTAAATGCAGTCTAAGATGATAAGCAAGCTTTTCAATCTTTCAACTTTGAAAACCTTAACTACTGAGGGAAAAGAAAGATAACACCTTTTCACACAGATCATAGAGCACACACTAATGCATTTTTCCCTAAATCAACATGCAGACTGTCATAATGTATATGCACAATGCAAGTATTTCTTTTCTCTTTATTAATGTTGGTGTAATGCAAAAAGAAAGCTGTTGTATAATTTTGAATTCAATTTCAAGTGAAAGCAAACAAGCTTGTCCAAAATCAAAAGACACCTTAAGATTTACTTGTTTCGACACTAGAAATATATAAATTCAAACCATATGACGAAAGTAGAAGCTCAATCAGCTATGAACAGCAAACAAACTAACTCTTGAGATCAAAACGACACTTTATCACAGGTCTAGATCTAAGAGGTCACAGCAAGACTAGTTCACTTTCGTTATGGGAAATTGTAAATGTACAAGAAATACACAAAGAACAAACACAGTTTCTTTATACAACTGAGGCGGAATAGTGACAAGGAAAGTTGGTTTCAGATAGGTCCACTGACTGGTAACAAACAGCAAAAACAAGAGTGAAAACAGGGCAAGAAACAGCAGGAAACCCCAGCAGCACAAGGCAGGACTGGCCAGCGCAGGTGGAACACTGCCTGTTTGACCTTCAGCGCAAGTAGCCCCTTCGGGAACTGCGCTGAAATGCAAACAACCTTTGTACAGCCTGCACTGAAGAACGAAACTTTCGTTTCTGGTGGTTTCCGGGTCACAGATTGCTCAAAAATTCACAGTTTTTGATCAAATCAGAAGCTATCAGTCAAGGACACACTAAGGGATGACAAGGAGGATGAAAAGCTATCACTAAGAGCTTATTAGAGTCCTTGTGGATCAGCTCTTCAAATCATAAACTTGCCCAGAAACTGAGCTAGAGTAGCTGCCCTCTACTTTGTATTTGAATGATTCAAACACAGTTCGATTCGGTACTCCCTTTGTTTATGAAATGAATAGCAAAAACACAAACAACCAACAAGATACGATCCCCAGCGGAGTCGCCAATTTGTTGTTGGGAAAAGTATCCAATACGGAATGACCCTATCCCACTCTAAGGGTGATAGTACCTCAGCAACAACTGAATGCAAAGCTATTCGAGATTACTTCTTTATGAGATGAGAGAGAGAAGAGAAAAGGGATCCACTAACCGTTATCTTCCGCTAATGGTTAATCCAATCTTCTCTCTTGCTGCTTGCTCCTAGCTCCTTGCTCTTTCACCGGCCCAGCTACACAAAGATCCTGTAAAAGCACAAAGAAAGGAAACTACAAGAAGCATACATCCATAACTGATTCAAGGATTAGAATAAATCAAATATACAAGCATCAATTCGCCATAGAGACACATGCATATAGAAGAACCTCAAATACTTTATTAATAGAAGAAGTAAAGTTCTGAGAGTGTTACAACCATAATAGGCCCAATCCAGCAACACCTCCCAGCAGAAAGAAATCTCCTCTTCACCTCCTTCAAAGCAATCACCCAATAGTTCTATGCACAAACCAACAGCACTTCCTTACATTCACAAGATTCCAGCCTCCTTAGACCTCATGAGAGAGCTCTATATATAGGAGATTTGGAGAAAGGATGAGTCAGCTTGAGTTTGGCATGAAGCTGACTAGTGTCCTCTCCCACTTCAGTTATACTTCAGTTCTTGAGTCCACTTGGAGTTTCTTGCTTCCACTTGGAGATCTAGATCCTCTTACTCATCACAAGGCGAATTCCTTGATCCAAGTGTCATTTTGGAAGCTTCCTGGGCATTTGACACCTTGCAGAATGACTGTGCCACTTGGCCAATCTCGCCCAGCGCAGGTAGCCTTCATTGCTTTTGACATTCAGCGCAGGTACAGAGTGGAGCAGTTGACATTCAGCGCAGATGCTCAGTGGAGCAGCTGACATGATCCAGAAATAGCTTGTTTTTGAGTGTTTTCAGGTGGAGAACTGATTTTCAGTGCTGTGGTTTGCTGACCTTGTTCCTCTAGGGGTAGGAACAACATGTTTAGGGACTTTGGATCCCTCAGATTATCGACATTTCATGCTTCATGCTGTAAGGCACAAAAATGTCTATAACAGAGGTGATGTAGAATCTTGCAACCATAGGTTTTTGTAGCTTAATCTCTATTGAAATGAAAGAAAATATGAATTACTTGGAATCAAGAACAAAACATAAGTACAAAAAGAGGGACCAAAGCCTCTGGGTTTGTCGCAAACCCAAGGGTCTTAGCCCTCTAAAAATAACTCATATGCAGCTTATTCTCCAACTTCTCATTATCACAAAGTAAAGGTCTCATACATCACATAAAAGTTCAAAATGACAATGTCAAACGTCAAGATCAATAGCTACACCTAGATGAATAAAAGCTTTGAATCCTAATGAGCTTTTCTTCTTGTTTATTTATATAAAAGGGTAGATGATAGAAATTCCCTTGAAAATAGGAGTTATTCCCTCCTTGATCTCGTAAATGGTGGATCTTGTCCCTCCTAAGCTTCACTTGGACTAGGAGTCACTCAATTGCCAATGAATTCAAACTGGTGAGAGAGGATGTTGTGATCCCAAACTGAGTTAGTGAGTTAAGGAGGTGGAAAAACCCCCTATATTATATCCTGGTTGTCTCCATCAAGCCCCTGCGTAGTAATTGCCTCAAAAATGCTTCTTTTTCCTGCAATCAAACCACATTATGCCACATACTATGAAAAACACCATTTATTTCTCTTACTAAGCATAATATAACAAAAAATGTGAATTATTATAAGAGAAGGATAGTTTTAAGGCTGAAGGTTGGCATTATGATCTTCAAAATATACCTGTTGATGAGACTCATCAACTATAAGGAATTTATGGGACAATTTCAAGGATTTGTATCAGTCGAAGTCGTTGGTGAACAAATTGTTCCTGCCAAAAAATATGTATAACATGAGTATGAATGATGGAGACTCGGTGATAGAGAATATAAATGCCTTTAATACAATGGTGAGTGAACTATTATCTATTGATATTAAGATTTTAGATGAGGATAAGTCCATTAGTTTGTTATTTCCTCTACCAGACTCATTGGATAGTCTGGTTGTTGCTAGAAGTAGTAATGAAACTACCTTAAATTTCAATGACATAGTCTCATCCTCGTTTTCATAAGGCATGGGACAGAAAAGCATTGAAGGCCATATTTGAGATGCCTTGTCTCTAAGAGGATGCTCCCAAAATGTAAATATAAATAAGTCCTCAAGTGGTAGATCTAAATATAGAAGAAGATAAAAATCTCTAAGAAAATTTGTAAAGGTATGTTGGATATGTGGAAAACAAGGTCATTACAAGAAAGAATGTAAAGCTAAAATTGTAGAGAAAGGGAAGGGATCAGAAGATACTCCTTCCATAGAGAAAAAACTTCATAAATGAAAGAGGGGATGTGTACTTGGCCTCTTTAACTACATAAGGAGACCATGAGCATGGTTGATGCATCTTTCGATATGACTCCTCACAAGGAATGGTTTTGTGACTATGAAAGATTCAATGGTGGTGATGTTATCTTGGGAGATGAACTGAGATCTAGAATCATAGGACAAGGAAAATTCAAGTCGAATCTCACGGATGAAAGGACTAGGAAACTCCCTAGTGTTCTACATATCCGAATATTAACATGAAATTTAATTTATGTAAGCAATATGAGAAATGCAAGTGTAAAAACAATGTTTGGAAAGGATCATACAGGATGGTTTAAGTAGTGGTATTGTTGAGGGGAGTTTGGATTGGAACTTTCTATAAGTTATTAGGAAAAATTGTTAGTGTTGTATGCAACTGTTTTTTTGTTCCTGAGAGTGGAGAAAAATAAGGAATAAATCTTGCAGCTTCAGGAGAAAACACTATGTTTCCGCATTAAAGACAAATAAGGAATAAATCTTGTAGCTTCAGGAGAAAAAACTATGTTTCCGCATTAAAGACAATGACACATCAAAGAGAAGGGCCTTTGAATACTACATGGTAATGGTATGGTAGAAGGTGTGTTTAATTACTTTATGGATTTTGATTTTTTTGAACATTTCTTATATGGGAAACAAAATCGAGTGATATTCTCTTTTGGTGCTAAGAGGGCAGAGGGAATATTACAACTAATGTACATTGATGTGTTTGGACCTATGATAAATCTTCCATCAGGTAAATTTGTGTACTATGTCTCATTTATATATAAATTCTCAAGCAAACCATGGATATATTTCCCCAGGAATAAATTTGAAGTATTTAATAGATTTAAATAATTTAAGGCTCTACTGGATAATCAGATAGAAAAGAAAATAAAGGTGTTGAGGACGAATAATGGTGGAGAGTTCTACGGAAAGGAATTTGAAGATTTCTATAAAAAAAATTAATATAGCATGGCAGAACACTACCCCATACACACCTCAATAGAATGGAGTTTCATAAAGGATGAATAGGATATTGATGGAAAAACAAGGAGCATTCTTAGTGGCGATAGTTTAGGACAATAATTCTGGGTAGCGGCAATGGATATTGCATGTTACTTGGTAAATAGATAACCCTCATCAATGTTGGATGATAAGACTCTACATGAGGTATGGACTAGTAAGAAATCATCTCTCACAACTCTTACAGTATTTGGTTGTGATTCATATGTACATATTCCAACGAAAAAAAAAAAAGTTGGATGCAAATATAAAAGGTGCATCTTTATCAGTTGTAATGACAGTTTAAAAGATTACAAGCTTTGGAACCCAGAAACAAAGAAGGTTGTGTATAGTCGAGATGTGCTACTTAGAGAAGTGAAATATTTTATCAAAGAAGAATTCCTATCGAGACATAAATAACCAAAGAATTTAGAGTTTGAACTAAAGGATGATGGTTCAGACTCTATAGAAGAACATGAATAAGAAGAAGAAGAGCCACATACTCAAGTTTTGAGGATATCAACTTAGGAAATAAGGTAGTCAGAAGGTATACTCCACCTAATTTACATTCAAATTTTTCTTTGCTTATTATTGATGATGATCATAGAACCATTATGGAGGAAATGGATTTAGAGGATGGGAAACTCTAGAAAAAGGCCATGGTTGAAGAAATGGAGGCCTTAGACAAGAATGAGGATTGGGATCTAGTGGAGTTATTGGATGGAATAAAACTCATTAGTATCAAATGGGTGTTCAAGAAGAAGTTTAATGAAAAATAAAAGGTGGAGTAATATAAAGCTCAGTTAGTAGAAAAAGGTTATTCCCAAGTGAAATGAATTAGCTTTGGTGATATTTTTATCTCTTGTTGCAATGTTAGCTTCTATTATATTTATTTTATCTGTTTCTATTTCTTTTGATTTTGAGGTAGAATATGGATGCCAAGACAATATTATTACATGGGGATCTAGAATAAGACATATACATGAAGCAATAGAAGGAATTTCTCTAAATCATAAGAAAAAATTGGTATGTAGGTTGAAAAACTCCGTGTATGGGTTGAAGCAGTCACCAAGGATGTGGTATCAAAAATTGGATACATATATACAGGGACTTGGCTTCACAAGGAGAAAAGTGAATCATTATGTGTATTGTAGAGTTGGTGATCACCTTATTTATTTCGTCTTGTATGTAGATGATATGATTTTAATTGGAAATGATAGGAAAATCATCTAGGAAGTGAAAACCCAATTGTCTTCTAAATTTGACATGAAGGATCTAGGTGCAATAAATTTCATTTTGCGCATGGAAATTAAAAGAGATCAAGAAAATCAAAAGAAGCGTAGAATAGATGATGACGGGATCTATTATTTGTCATAGATAAAAACTCCACTCCCTAGGGTGAAGATGACAAGCACATTCTTTTCCAAGTCAGAGGATCAATTTGTGGTTGGTGACACATAAAAAAAATCTTTGAGGGACCAATGCTCCTTCCTATTTGTGGGAACCAAACCACAAGGACTAGAAATGCTCATGCCCAGTGCTCGAGGCCAAAACAAAAGTCCATCAATGCCCTCCCTGCACTAGAGTTATGAAATAGTGGGGGAATTTTACTGGATAATCTTAGATTCAGTCTAATTCAACAATTTTGATTAAAATAATAATTGTTGATTAAAATAATGATTGATTTGGTATATCTTAATCATTTCCTTGATACGGTCAAGAAAGTGTCAAGGTGTAATGAAGGCCAATCATGAGAATATCTATATAAACAAAACTCTTCACTAGTCACAAGGAAGAAGAAATGAACTTAAGCCTGAATGTTGTCAGAGTTGTGATTGTGATAAACTTGTGCATCCACACCAGTGAGCATAGAGGTTAGGGAACATATCAAGGGAAGAGGCTTGGAGGACTCATCATTGTACTCGAGTTCTATTCAAGGGTGACATTAATGATTATTTTCCATGTTATCTATCTTTCATGGTCTGTTGTGTTGGATGTGATTGATACATTATGTTTGGTACTAATATTGTTTTTCATGAAGATCGTCTTGGTTTCTTTCTCTATGTGCAGGTAATATAGGATATCTAGGAGAAAAGATCTTGGATAATATCTTCCTAGAGCTGGAATAATCAAATAGAGTTATGGATCTAGTGTTAAAAGGTATACATCTACTGCCTTCGTCTTGTGAATCTGAATGTGCTTGGGATTTTCTAGTTTCTTTTGTTCCACTTCTTCATTCAAACACACCTTTTGGGCAAGCTCTAGGTAAAGATTATTTGGATTAGAGTAACCTACTACTGTTGGAAAAATTCTCTTAAACATAAATGGCAACTCTAGTGGGGAAATCCCAATAATATTATTTTTTAGCCTATTGTACTTAATTTTTGTTGGGCATTTTTGGTTTCCTTAGTGTTTTACAATGGTCATTATCCATCTAAAGATATTCATTTCTAAACAAATATCCTTAAACCTATTGTATCTAAGTTTTTTCCCTTTGCCTTTTGCCTCTAGTTTAGTCTAGGGCATTGATAGCCATTTGTTTCAGTCTACATAATTGTTGGCTAGCATTGATAGCCTTTCTGTTTCGGTCAGTTCTTCTCTAGCAGAGCATTGAAAGAAATTTTCTTTAGAAATTGAGTTCTTCTTTGATTCTTTTTCTTAGGTTTTGATTCTTTTCAGAAACATTGGTGTTTAAATACCTCTCTGGCACCATTTTGGGAACATCCCTTCACTAATTGTATACATATAACTTTATTGCTTGATTGCAAACTCATTTTTAAAATCTTTGTGCATTCTTGTTTGTTTTCTGGTTTTGGGTAGCATTTTCATTGTTTCCTTTTGTTTCTTTTGTTGCCTTTTTACAACAGGTTTTCTACTTTGTTTGATAGGGTCAGAGTGATAAATGAGAGAGAATTTATGGATATGTGTATGGTTTCTTTCTAAAAAGAAAATATCACTTCCTTACTCTAGGTAAAATTCATCGGAACTAAAAATTTTCATTTGCATATCTTTGCATGGTTTCTTTGAATCAATTGAGTCATAACATCATTTCAATTTAATCCATTACCATTGACTTAATGAATAACCATTAAAATTAACATGCTTAATAAAATTAATTAATTTTTTTTTATTTACTTGGTAGCAAACCAACATAAGATAAGTTAGGGTCTTAGGATAGGGGAGTGATGTTAAATTCCCCAAGACTATAAAATAAACACGAAATCTTAAGATTGGGTGTGTAAATCCACTTTTAGTGGCACAGTCTAGGAATCCCTTCTAACATAAGGGTTAATCACTAGGCTACATTTTGACCTTTAGAGTGACATCCCAACTCACATTCGAACCGAGAACTACTTGTACTCATGGGGGTCTCCTTCGAAGGATTTGGTCTTGATACCATGCCCTTGTGTGTAGTTATAGCTAATGACCATCACCCCAAGACATGTTTTTATTGGTGGTGACCTTAGTGGCCTTTCTTAATGGGTGATGGCGAGGTGGTCGGTCCTTGCTATACCTGGGGTAGATTTCAACCAGACTCACTCAGTCCTCCTAAGTGGGTGCTCCATGACTCACAAGAGCACTTGGTCAATGGTTGCATCATTAAGCTGGTACCTGTTATAACTATACCAACTATTTCCTCACCCATGACATTTTCATTGATTAAGCAGGCTCTAGTGATAGGAGGATCCCTTTCCAACTCTAGTTTGTTTGGTTTGTTGTCTTAATATAATTTTAGTGCGTGATGTTTATTATTTTTATCTAGTGGCCTTAGGATTTTTATTTTTTCATGCTTGTGTCACCTTTGGCCACCACCATGCATATTTTTGTTTGCATCATTCTCATAGACTTGTGGCCCGTTCCCCCTACAAGGTGGTTCCACCTCCCTGTAAACGTAGACTTAATTCCAACATAGGTACATTTGTGCCACATTTGGCCGCCACCATGCTAGATTTTTGTTTGCGTAATTCTCATAGAATTGTGTCCCTTGACCCCTACAAGGTGGTTCCACTTACTCGTAAACATAGACTTAATTCCAACTTAGGTACATTTGTGTCTCGAGATTCTTTGAGTGTTACTCGAAGGCTTGAACCTTCTATTCATAGAGTGGTTGACCAATATCTTCCACCTCATTATCCTCCCTCTACACCCATGTCAATAGGTGGGGATATTGAATTATAATGATCTTTACATAATCCCTTACCTGATTCATTCAGGGATAACGTTAATACTTCTATATTGCAGCGCATTATGTCTACATCTATCGTGATTGATGGTCTTCCATAGGTCACATCCACATCCATTCCTTTGACTATGGATCCCTTCCAGACTACATCCTTTAACAACCCATTCTCCTCATTTTAGCAGAATATTAGTGGACTTCCACCATTTGGCACATCCAATATGGGTACCTCCACATCAACAACCTTTACATATCCATTCAAAATGAGTGGAGGTTCTAGTTCCATTGTGTCTAATATCCCTATGTCTAATGTTGGAGGGTCTAGCTTCTCTTTCACATATGGGCTCACAGGCCCCTTGATGGGTTCCAGTATCTTAGTAAGAGGTACGAATACCTAATAATGGATTTCCATATGGTTGGAATCCTTTAAATGTAGCCATGTCATCCTCTAGTAGCGTTATAGGTGCATTTGTTTCTAGCGAGTTCAATAATCCTCTTGGGAGTCAACCGATTGGAGGATATACGTTCCAGAGTCACACATATGATCCTTCGAATTCCTTTATGGGGAAAAAAATTTACATGTATAATCCATGGGGTCCTAATCCTATCAATAAACCCTTTGGATCCCCCTATGAGCTGAAGGTTGAAACTTGAATTTGCCTCTTGTTGTTGCTTCAGTAATTGTGTGCTGGATATTCTTTTACTTTCATCTGATGACACTTTTTACCTGTATTCTGATACTCTTTACTTGTATTCTAATACTCTTTACCTATATTACCTAACCTTACTGTAGTAAATATTTTTTCTTTACAGATTTCCTACAGCAATTCATAGTATCTGCATTATATTAGTCCACCATTCATCATTTGGTATTTTCATTCTTATCAATTTCCTGTACACTTTGTCAGCTTCAGTGTACTTTGCAAAGTTGGGTTGGACCGTGAACAAGTGTTTCACTTCATGTTCAATATAAAAAAGGTTTTCCAAACCATCATACAACACTTTTCCTGTAGGTAGTGCTTTCACTATGGATGAGCTGGCTTGACTTTTAGCTTGTTTGTGTAGTTTCTCAACATAGTCTCCATGAGTCATCAGTTTATCATTTATAACCATTGGACTTGGTAGGCCTTTTTCTCTTAGAATGGCATATTTAATCATAAAATCATCTATGTCCTCCTGAATACTTTGGCATCTTCTTTCCAGGTTAGCATTAAGTTATTTTTGGTAAGAACTTTCTTAATTTCTAGGATAGTACCAGTCCTATCCTCAATATCCCATTGTTCCAGTTGTTGCTTACTTTTTCTGTTCAAAAAATTGATTAATTGGGTTGCCTCTTCAGGCTTTTCTCCCAATTCTTCCCTGGTCTTCTTTATGGCCTCAGTAGCTAGTTTCACTAACTCAGTCTGTTCAAAAATGATCTGAATAAATGACCAAATATCATTGATAGAATCAATGATATTGGTCCATAAAATTTCTCTGATATCTCTCAAAGGCTTTTCCATTGTTAAATCATTCTCTAATGTTCTAATTCTTTCTGTCATCCTCCTGTTCTTTCTCTCTTCTTCAGTGTAATTGATTTGTGACAGTTCATAGTTACTTTCCAAGCTGCTAACCATTTCTTTCAGTTTCTTTATTTCACTTGCTTGGATTTTCATTTCTTCCATGGACTTTATTAAGTCCTCTGTCTATTTTGTTGAATCTGCTGCTACTTCTGATGTACCTGCTGGTGTTGTCACTGGCTGAGTTGTTGCTAGAGGAATGTTTGGTGCCAAAGTTGATGCAATAGTAGATGGCACTGTTGTAGAAATTATTGGTATTACAGTTGGAGGCATGGTGGTCGACTCACCCTGTTTGGACTGTAAAACCTTTTCTAGTTCCTGCTCTGTTTCCTTCAACTGCTCATTTAACTTAAGGATCAAACCCATAAGTTCTTCCTCATTTTTTTTTTCAATTACTTTTGTTGTTTGTGGATGTACTAGTGGAGGAAGTTTGAGCCATTTCCTAAGTGCAACAATGTCATCATTCTTTTTCTTTATCAATTTTTCTGTTGCCTTAACATCTTTGGGATCATGTCCCAACTCAATCACCAAGTCTTCCAATGATTTGATCCTGGTATCCTTAGCCTGAGAAGAGGTTCTTTCCAATTTTAGTTGGGTCATAGTATTAGTTAGAGAATTCTCCAACTAATGTGCAGTGATGGCTTTACTGGTCAATGTTGAATAGACCATCTCACCTGTTTGCTTATGGAGCTCAATCTAATCGATTGGGTGGATGTCTTTGGCAAGAACTTCAAAATTTGTTCTGAAATAATTAGCCATGGACTTTAGCTATTGTACTGTTGGTTTCAAAAAACTCATTTGCATTTTTCCCTCTTTGATGTCAAAAGCTGACATCAATCTGGTCTGATTTGTAGGTGCCATTTTTAGATAATGGGCATAGGTCTGAGCTTTGAGTTTCTCATTCCTAGCCTTAATTTCTTTGTATTTTTCCTTTAAATCCTGGCTCTGTTCTGAAGTTGCCCTCATTGATGACACTTCTACACTTTGTTGCCTGCTCAGTGCTTGTGTTTGGGAGGTAGATGGTGTCTCCCCTACTAATGTTGTCTGCACAGTGTCACTTCTGGTTTCTTCATATTCCTCTTCAGATAGAGGATTCAATCTCTGCCTTTTTACATACACTTGGTCCAATGGTACTGTAGAGGGGCTGGCCTCATTTCTACTTCTTTTTTGAATTCTTTCCTCATTAAGAGGAGTCTGCAATACTGGAGGATTGCCCATGTTTGTATCAGTTTGGGTCAATTCCTCAAAAATACTTTGGGAACCTGAATCTTTTCCCTGTACTGAAGTCTCTGGTTGAACTGAAGTCTCTGGTTGTACTGATGTTTCTGGTTGTACTGAAGTTTCTGCACTGTGCTCCTATGTTGGCCTTTGTGAAGAATCCTCAGGCACCTGTTCAAAGGAATCTAGATCAAGTCTTTTTTCTAAATCTTTCATAACATTTTCTACTTCAACTTGAGTACTATCTTGTTCTATAAGTGTTCCCTCCACCCATTCATTTTGATTTGCATACTGTTCTATCTCTGGAATTCTATGATGGATGTAGGGGGACAGTCTATGCTTCTATCTTCTGTCACAGATGAATCTGTGAGGATCATAAATTCAGATGAAACTCTTTTTCAATCTCATTCTTTCTAGGATTTCTTCTACCTCTTTCCATGCTTTTCTGTTGTTGCAAATGAATGGTCCTATGTGGTCTTTTATCCTTAACTGGGCTTTTTTCTTAGCCTTCATGAAGTGGATTTCATCAGAGTTGATCATTTGCTCGTAGTACTCCAGGGAAAATAATCGCATGGAAAGGTACTTGGGCAGCTTGAAGGGAGGTAGTTCACATCCATAAATTCTAATTTCGGTATGGTTCTAGTATAAATACCAGTCCCCAACCTTATATTGCTTGGATAACTGAAGAATTCTTTTGATATCATCACTAATTGTAGGAGGGGGACTTCCTATCAACATGGTAGTGACTGGATGCACAAAGTTATCAATGAAATCTGTATAAGGATGTGGAGAAGAAGGTGAATTGTGAAAAATGGAAGTCCAGAATATGACTGACCTAGGGTTCCCTCTGGTGTCAAGCTTTTGCACAGAGAAAGGGAATTTGTCACTTTGATAATAGAGGAAAAGATGATAAAGGACTGAAGAATATTTAAATACTCTCTCATTCTCTAACCTCATGAATTGGTCATGCATTTTGTCAGCAAGGAATGTAGCATAATCAAATTTGGATGCAGGAGGTTGACCAGGGGTGAAAATAGACATGTAGGCCAAGGTCAACTCATCAACATATTCACTGGTAGTAAAACCCAAAATGCAAGCAATCATGGTGATGATATCCTTACCCAGAGTTGTAAAGAAGCTTGACATATAAGGAGGGGGGTCTTTGGGCCTGTATTTTTCCTCCATGAAAGTCTGACAGATTTGGTTAATTTCAAAACTGGACAGCCTTGAAGATTTCTCAAGTAAATTGGCAATGGAAAGAGGAGTGAGGTCCTGGCCAGGTTGTAGTTGCAACATCTCATTTATAGACTCCGTTGTAATAGTAAAAAGGATTTTCTGGTGAGGGGACATTACAGCTCTCAGATTGGGATTGTAGTTTGCATGGCATTGTGATCAGAATCTCAGGACCAAGTGTCATAAAATGGTCAAAAAAAGAAAGTGCTCAGAATTGGTTTGAACCTGAATGACCGGATAGAGCTCATCCTCTTGATTCCGGTGCCGTGAACGGTTCGAAAAATGGTCGCCGTATGAGAAATTTATGCCAAAAACAAAATCACCCAATAACCCTTAATTTTTGAATTTTCAAAAAAAAAAAAAAAAAAAAAAAAAAAATATTCCATAGAATATTCCTTTTGGGCAGCGAATGAGAGGCCGCCACGTGGCAGGCCCAGAGGCCGCCACATGGCCCGGGTGACATCATCATGGTTAAAATTTTGGCAACCGAGAGATTTGAACATGCGACCTGTCTCAAATCACTTCAGCGCTTTACCAATACAACACCGTATCAGGACGTGTTATGTGAACCGCACATATTAAATTTGAATTGTAAATTTTGGTTTGGGCGGAAACCAAATCGGGCGAGCCCTTAAGGGACAACTCCCTATACATGTGACCTTCGCCATAGAACCACGGGCTCTAAACCCTTAACCGCTGGCACGGAATCCGATACAAACCTCCAGCCACTTATCTCAGTCACATGCGCGCTGAATGCGGAGTTAACTAACAATCAAGTTGGTGGGAATATTGACGGAGCGCTAAAACTTGGCGGTCCCGCCATAATTGGCGGACCTATTTGGACCTCCACTACAGTTAGCTGGAGTGATTTTAGGCCAAATTGGAGGAAATCTTCAATGAGCCATAACTTTGGCTAGGAAAGTCCTTTTTGGACGAATTTTTTTTTTTTTTTTGAGTCTCTTCGACCTTCTGAAGCTAGGCATAGGTTTCACAGCCATCTGAGGTCATTTGCAGGTGTTTTTGCTTCGTGGAAGTTCAAGGAGCCTTTAGGGCCAAATCAGTTTGGGAGTTGCATTGGGAATTGTGCAGCCAGTGAATGTGGAATGAAGGTCATTCCTAAAGGTTTTCAGCATTCTGAATCCATTTATACATCTCGTTTTTCCTGTTGAGGCATTCTTCTCACTATTTAGCTTCAGGGAAGCTTTCAGGGCCACTAGGGCCATTTCAGTGCTTGAGCTGTTTGGGGGCTATGTTCATCCATTTTTGGTGATTCAAAAGCCTATGTCTACTATTTTCAACCTTCTGAGTCTAATGGCAGAGGTTTCAGAACCAATTGAGGTCATCTTCACCTTGAAATTCTCCATGCAAGTTTAAAGGGCCACCAGGGCCAATTGGGGAAAGTACTGTATAAGGTACAAAATTCACTGTTTAGTGTTTGGGAAAGAGCATGTTTAGCTAATTCCTATCTTATGATTCTGTATTTATAGGCAGATCTATCTTTCGAGACACTCATATTCTTGTATTTTCCTTTGTAGCATTTTTAATACAAGAGGACAAGCCTAGTTTGAGAGGTTTGGTCCAGCAGATGTAGCCCAAAGGGGGTGAACTGCTTTATCATTTTGATGTCTTTATTTACTGAAGATGATATGCTAAACAAAACTAATATAAAGTTTTAAACAGCAAATATATATAGCTTGCATACACACATAATCACCTGTTCAGCTGCAAAAAGTTATTTGTCTTATTCCGCAAGACCTTAAACTTCAAGTATGTGTATGTCAAAGACTTCTAAGTGTTTACTTTGTTATTTCTTTAGGCAGAGCCTGTAGAGGGCCAGGTAGCCTCTGGAATTCATCCTCTCTTTAGAGGTGACATGTCTGGTGAATGCCCCTACAGTCTATCTCTGTATAAGAAATAAGAAGTTTTCACATTTTCAGAGGTCATTTGGAGTGTATAGCTCACATTTGAAATTATGGGAAATGGATACCTTGCACCATTAAACAAGTACATTCCATTTTCAGATCAGATGGTATCAGAGCTCTAGGTTTGCTTGACTGACATCACTAGCTTGATTGTGTAGCTTGAAAGGTGTCTTAAGCAGTGTTGAAGATTAACTGCTTTATTATTCTGCAAACTACTTGTTGTTTGAGTTGGCTGAAGCTCTTTTGTTCATTTTTATAATGACAACTTCCATAAGTGAGTTCTCAAAATTTTCCTCCTTCACAAGATTTTTTGATGAAGGCTTGAAGCAAGAATTTTTCATCATGATGAATATGGTGAGAGAAATGTATGAGGATGAAAGAAAGAGCTCTAGACTTCAAGAGCAGTTGAATTCCATGAGGGAAAAGAAGCAGTTGCTTTCTGACCAATTGCAGGAAATGGAAGGCCAACTTCATATTGCAAACATGAATCTGGAAAGGATGCATGAGTTGGAGACACAACTCCTTGTTGCCAAGGAAGCCTTAGCCAAGTATCAGCTTGAAGAAGAGGTAAACAGTTCTAGTTTGTCTTCAAATTCTTATAATAATGTTTATGTTGGTTCTTTTGAGAAACATACCAGAGGCATAGGGTCCAAGTTGATGTCCAAAATGGGATATGAAGGAAAAGGATTGGGCAAACATGCACAGGGTTTAGTTGATCCAATAATGGTTGAGGTAAGGCCTAAGAATTTGGGTCTTGGCTATGGACAATCTTATGGAGAAAGTTCCAAAGCAGCCATGAAGGCAATTGAAACAGTTCCTAGAAGGAGTTTCATTTCAAGTTCCCTACCTCAAGTTGGTAAAGATTGTATTCTTGGGGAATGCAATAGTTTGAAACATACCTTGCAAGAAGAAGGTGTGCATAAGCATGCACTTGAACAAGAGAATTGTGAAAGCTCTAAAACCATTGAAGGGATTGATGGTGTTCCAAAAGGAGCTTCTTCTTCATTTGATTCACCTCCTCATGAAGGTAATGAAGGTGAAAGAGAAAGGTATAAATCTGATTTCAATCATATTTCCTTTGATCATGTAAAGCATGGTAAATTTTCAGATAAGCATTGGAAAAGAATTGCATGTTCTTTTTGTGGTTTGGTTAACCATAGTGTTTCTAGATGTTGGAAAAGAATGACAACATACAGGAAACTTTTGAAGGAAAGGAGGCAAGAAGCCAAAGTTCCATTGAACAATGCAAATCATGCTGTCAAGAAGGTGAACATGTGTTGAACTTATTGCCATAATCAAGGACATACTGTTGAAAGGTGTTGGACTCTGAATCCAACAATGCTTCCACGAAAATTGAAGAAATTGGAGAAAGAGTATGGCAAGAATGGGAAGGAAGTTTCCATCATTGATATGTGTCAGGATGATACACATGTTGATATTGATGTGCAGTTAAAGGAAGTGCCTTTGAAATGGATTGGTAAGAAATGGTTAGAATTCTTATCCAACTGAAGTTGCATGTCTTTTGATTGAATGCATTTCTTTGTTAAGGGAATGCAAGTTGCAAGATGGAAAAGCTGAGTATGAGACTCACTCTATCGCAGCGAAAGTTATATTCATTTCAGCTTTGAAAGTACATGTACATGTGATCGAGGACCTTGTACTTATGATTGTACTTAAGAGAAAGTTGAAGGATAAATTGCATGCATGAGAATGATATGCATGAGCACAGGGATCATGATGATTTCCTTGTATTTTAAACATGTATGTGTGATTAACTTGAAGGGTTGATTACTTTTTTTTTAACCATGCATGTAATATAATATTGACTTGGAAAAAGTTAATTTGATCTCCAAGATTGTAAAGAGGAGAAAGGATGAAGTGTTTCATCTTTGTAAGAGCCTTCTCATTTGGGAGGCAGCTCTTCTTCTGGAGCGGAGGTGCCATGGATGGGCATCGTGACAGTTGATAAGGCTGAACGGAAGAGGATATTTCTATTCCTCAAGTGTTGTACAGTTCAGTTCAGAGATTCAGTAAGCTTTTGGGGACCAAAAGTCCTCTCATTTGGGAGGTGTGATCAGAATCTCAAGACCAAGTGTCGTAAAATGGTCAAAAATGAAAGTACTCAGAATTGGTTTTAAACTGAATGACCGGATAGAGCTCGTCCTCCTGATTCCGACGCCATGAACGGTTCGAAAAACGGTCGCTGTATGAGAAAGTTATGCCAAAACAAAAATCGCCCAATAACCCTTAATTTTTGAATTTTTCAAAAAAAAATAATTAAAAAAAGAATATTCCATAAAATATTCCTTGGAATATTCTTTTTGGGCAGCGAATGAGAGGCCGCCATGTGGCAGGCCCAGAGACCGCCACGTGGCCCAAGGGTGACGTCAGCAAAGTTGGGCGCATGTTTAAAATTTTGGCAGCGGAGAGATTTGAACATGCGACCTGTCTCAAATCACTTCAGCCCTTTACCAATACAACACCGTATCAGGACGTGTTATGTGAACCGCACATATTAAATTTGAATTGTAAATTTTTTTTTGGGCAGAAACCAAATCGGGCGAGCCCTTAAGGGCCAGATCCCTATACATGTGACCTCCGCCATAGAACCACGGGCGCTAAACCCTTAACCGCTGGCACGGAATCCGATACAAACCTCCAGCCACTTATCTCAGTCACATGCGCGCTGAATGCGGAGTTAACTAACAGTCAAGTTGGCGGGAATATTGGCGGAGCGCTAAAACTTGGCGGTCCCGCCATAATTGGCGGACCTATCTGGACCTCCACTACAGTTAGCTGGAGTGATTTTAGGCCAAATTGGAGGAAATCTTCAATGAGCCATAACTTTGGCTAGGAAAGTCTTTTTTGGACGATTTTTTTTTTATTTTGGGTCTCTTCGACCTTCTGAAGCTATTTGCATAGGTTTCACAGCCATCTGAGGTCATTTGCAAGTGTTTTTTCTTCATGGAAGTTCCAGAAGCCACTAGGGCCAAATCAGTTTGGGAGTTGCATTAGGAATTGTGCAGCCAGTGAATGTGGAACGAAGGTTATTCCTGAAGGTTTTCAGCATTCTGAATCCATTTATACAGCTCTTTTTTCCTTTTGAGGCATTCTTCTCACTGTTTAGCTTCAGGAAAGCTTTCAGAGCCACCAGGGCCATTTCAGTGCTTGAGCTGTTTGGGGGCTATGTTCATCCATTTTTGGTGATTCAAAAGCCTATGTCTGCTATTTTCGACCTTCTGAGTCTAATGGCAGAGGTTTCAGAACCAATTGAGGTCATCTTCACCTCGAAATTCTCCATGCAAGTTTAAAGGGCCACTAGGGCCAATTGGGGAAAGTACTGCATAAGGTACAAAATTCACTGTTTAGTGTTTGGGAAAGAGCATGTTTAGCTAATTTCTATCTTCTGATTCTGTATTTATAGGCAGATCTGTCTTTCGAGACACTCATATTCTTGTATTTTCCTTTGTAGCATTTTTAATACAAGAGGACAAGCCTAGTTTGAGAGGTTTGGTCCAGCAGATGTAGCCCAAAGGGGGTGAACTGCTTTATCATTTTGATGTCTTTATTTACTGAAGATGATATGCTAAACAAAACTGATATAAAGTTTTAAATAGAAAATATATATAACTTGCATACACACATAATCACCTGTTCAGCTGCAAAAAGTTATTTGTCTTATTCCGCAAGACCTTAAACTTCAAGTATGTGTATGTCAAAGACTTCTAAGTGTTTACTTTGTTATTTCTTTAGGCAGATTCTGTAGAGGGCCAGGTTGCCTCTGGAACTCATCCTCTCTTTAGAGGTGACATGTCCGGTGAATGCCCCTAAAGTCTATCTCTGTATAAGAAATAAGAAGTTTTCACATTTTCAGAGGTCATTTGGAGTGTATAGCTCACATTTGAAATTATGGGAAATGGATACCTTGCACCATTAAACAAGTACATTCCATTTTCAGATCACATTGGTGGACAATGTCTGGGAAAGTACGGACAGTTGGGAACTGATATTTAGGTAGGTTTGACTCCCAAAGTCCTATTTTATCAGCGTTGTTCAGATAATTGTCCCGGTATTTGCATAATAGTTTCAAGGGGGTTTCTTCAAAGGTAAGGTCCTTGATCTAAAAATCTTTATCAGCCAAGGGAAGGTGGTCCAAATCCCTGTGGGGAGTAGTGATTGGAGGGACATTTAGGGAAACGGGAGCTTGCATCCTTGGTTCTTGTGTATTCAAGGAAGAAAGTTAGGGTTTTCAAGGTTTTTTAGGTAAAACAGGTGATAAGGGAAATCTTGGGACTAAGAAACAACTTAATTGTACTGAATTAATTGAGCTTTAGAGTAATTTGGTGGAATTTCAGTACAAATTAGGGTTTCTGAGAAGAAATATGGTAAATACCTAGTTATGGTAGACTGAAGGGGCAAATGGTTGTCGTGAAGGCTTTGCTGGATGCGCACAGTGGTCTGCAATAGCTTGGAGTTCAGCAACTGATGGCGATTGGTGGTTGGACGTCAGTCGCTGGTCTGGACATACTTTGTGTGTGCATGAACAAAAGTTTCTTTTCTCAGAAAAAAAGAAAAAAGAATGAACATTTTTGTTTTTATGCACAAAATCAATGACTTTTGGCGGGTGAATGGGGACAGAGACAGTTGGCGTCAACTAACGATGGGATACTTTGTCGTTTATTGGAGGCGGTAAGCGGGATTGATCGCACCACTTATGGGAGGTTGGTGGTTTTGGCGGAGGGTCGCGCGATGCCATAAACCGAACAACACATAGCATCGGTGAAAAGTCAAAACCACTTGTATCGCGTGGTTAATGTTCGACCAAAAGGTCCGCACGATATGAGGCGAGGACCGTTGGATGAGGGAAGGGAGATCGGACGGTAGTCAGCGGCGGAAGGTGTTAGGGAGTTAATGGTGGGGACCCGATGGTTTAATTATCATAATTAAATGACGTTAATTATATCGGGGGTGATATGATTGGACGAATAAAGGCTTAAGGAACTTTAATGATATCGGGGGTGATTGTATTGGTGGAGAGGCTATTAATTAATCCAGATGATTAATTAATCCCTTTTAACGTGGCGGAGGGTTTGGCTGTTAATTAATCATGATTTGATTAATTAATTCAAATTAATTACCTTTATTAATGGTTTATATTTCAAACCTCAGAGGTGGGATATTTATTTATTTTGGGGGTTTTTATTAATAATATATACGGGAAAGGGTAATTTCCTCAGGAGTTAAATAAATAATAAAATTAAAAGTTAATATGAAATATGGAAAAGGAAATTGCACTAAGTAAATGTTTTCTGAATATACATTCATCATTTAACATTATGACTTAGGCTAAAATGTGTTTTTGGGGGCTTTTGTGGAGAATCACCATTTTCTTAAGTAAAAGAGTGATTTTACCTTAGGAAAAGAATTTAAAGGGAATGAATGAAATATGGAGGGGGTGAATTTTGATGAAGGGGCTTTAGCACTTAGGCCTTACAAGTTATTGAGTCGAGGGTCCAGTCCCTCCAGAAGTCAGAGAAATGCTCTGAACCCTTTTAACTTTTAGGTTGTTGGTGCCTTTTGTACTTATGGGAAATTAGTAAAGTTTTAGGGAAAAAATGAGTGAGGAGGTTAATTAGTTTGACTTTTTTGAATGAGGTAAATGTCTTCATTATCATCGATTTCTCTACCAAAGTAATGTAATGATGAAAGCAAATGATTTGAGCTTTTAACTTAACCATTCATCATACATAATTCTGCAACCATTCATCTACTTACCCTACCTACTTATCCTACCATTTTTACTTCTCTTTATTAGGGTGCACTTAAACTGGCAAACCCTTATCAAACTTTCCTTTTCTTTTACAGTGGAATTCTATCTAAGTCTATCCTTATTACATCCAAGGGCTCAGATTAAACTGTTGAGCTCCTTTATTTACTCTACCTATCTACTTATCTGCCAAGATTAAACAGTTTGGTCAGATTTTATTCTCTATCTATAAGCATGAAATTTAAAACATGGAATAACCAAGATTAAATTGTTTGGTTACCATGGATTGTGGCATAAGTAACAAGTTGCACACAATCATTATTGTACAAAAAGTGAAATAGTAGTGGTATTTGGACTTGCACACTTTCCTGGTCTCTTTTTTTTTCCTTGGGGTTCATTTTTCAATTTTTCTGACCTTTTTATTCTTTTTGCCCTTTGATCTTTCTTTTAGGGCATACCCTCTTTACATTTCTTAATTTTTTTTGAATTTTTTAATATGGAAAACATTTGCAACAAGCAAAGGTATGTACATATTACAGAGCTAAACCAAGTCAATCATGACATATGACACCTATTAGTATAGGAACATAACAGAATCGATCCAAGGGGAATTTTATATATCATCCAATGAAGTACCACCCCTGGACTGTGTCAAGTTAAGGATTTCTAGCACAGAACTTGCCACCAGATTATCCACTCTAAATTCCTCTGTTGATGAATGTCTCATACCCTCTTCATGCCTTGATCATCATTATCACAGCATTATCTTAGCTCATGAGACCATTCACCCTTTGTGTCCTCGAGTAGTTCCTAATAACGCTATGGTTCTAGGCCCTCCTTGGAATCATCAAACTTCAAGAATGTGGAAATTCAACTAGATGTGGCTAGCCCCATGATGGTGTTAGGATATTCCGACACATGGGAAATGGTTAAGTATAAATTGGTCTAGTGTAGAGTTAGGTAAAGTGTGTTTCTTTACTATGTACTTTTGTAACTTACAATCCGACGGTCATGATATGTTCTAGACATGAAGGGATCCGACAGTTCATTCTCTCCTCAGTATTACTAACACTTGATCCATGGCTTAAGACCCAATTGGTACATGGTCTCTTTTTAAAGAGCATGGAGGGTCATTTGTAGGGTGACCATTCATGAGAGAAGCTTATGTAAATTTTATTTCTTTTATTAATAAATTATCTGAAGTGGTCACGTTGGCTCAGGCCGTGGATTGTTTCCCTCTTTGGGGTTTTTAACCATGTCAAGAATACTGGTGTAGTGATCTGTGATATGTTTGTGAGCGATGTCCTTTTTTGTTCGATCTGAGGAACTTACCCTATTCCTACATGGTATTGGAGCCATTTGAGGGCCGCATCCATTGGTGATCCAAATCCGAAGCCGGTACAACTGCATCTGGCTGTTGTTTCCTAGACCTATTGTTTTTTACTGCTTTCAGGCCGAGAGGACTGCTCTATTGTGTTAGGAGCATCTGTTCCAGTGAGAAACCCCTTTCGTTTCACGCGAAAAGGTTTTTGGTAGCCCTAGCTACATAATTTTTAAGATCTAGAGGTATACAGTATTTATTTGCAGTTTTAGTTATTTATCTCTCTGTTTATTTCAGTTTTTTTATCTCTCTGTTTTTTATTACCAGATCTATACCTTTCATTTCTGTGTCTACTCTTTGCCCCGTGACTTTGTGTGATCTGGGGAAATCATAAACATAAAGGAAGGATTTTTCTCATGTGTATCCTCTTTTCTGCCATGCCTTAGTGTAATATCGGAAAATCTAAAACATTGAGTAAAATATTTAGTTTCTGGCGAAAGCTAACTTCAAGCCATAAGGTTTGTTTTTTTTGCATGTCCGTGTTGGGTTGTGTGGTTTTTTGTTTTGTAGGAAAAAATGGTTTTTTCAAGTAAGCATGCACCCCAAAGCTTAAGTGACTAGAAAAAAAAAACAAAAACAAAAACAAAAAAAAACATTTCCTCATTTCCAAAAATTATTAACCTTTTAAACTAGCTCACTTGATCCAAAGTTACTTTATGAGAATAGAGGTCTTGAGTTAAAGTCTTTCTTTTTGTTTAGTTACTTTTTCAAAAAGCACATGTAACTTATGTTTTAAAGTTACTTTATGTAAAAGTGTTCTCACCCATTATAAAAAGTGAGTCACTTATAATTCTAAAGTCTCTTTATTTTTTATTTAAGTTACAATTTAGTGGGTAGCTCATAAAGTACCATTGTAAAAGTGACTTTCACTTATTTATAAAAGTGGGTCACATAAAATCTTTTTTTTTAAGTGAGCTAATTAGATTAAGTTTGGAAATGGAGGGGATTTTTTTTAAAATATAACATTATCATTCACTTCCGCACATTCACGCACTTCGTGAGCATCTTCAACAACTTTTCCTAAAAAAGCCATAACTTCTTCATCTAGAAGTCGTTTTCAGAACCGTTTTTTTTAACCGGCCTAAATTTTTGAGATATTTCCATTGGAACACTTAGTTTCAACATCTAGAGCTTTAGTTTCTATTAAAATGGAAATTCCATTCCAATTTATTCTTGACAGCACCAACTACTTCCAATGGTGGTCCTACATTGTGGATTTACTTAGAAGTAAAGGTCTTTATAGAATAGCTTCAGGCCAAGAAACTAAACCTAAAGATGAAGATAAGGCAGCCAAATGGGAAAATCGAAAAAATCAAGCATGTGGGTTGATAGGGATGTCTATTTCTCTAGATCTTAGATTCCATATCGCAGAACTTGATACTCCTAATGAAGCAATATTTGGCATAATCCTCATAATCCTCTGCTGCTCGAATTGTGAATCAATGTAAGTAACAAGATCTGTATATCGCTATGTGTTGATGGTCTCAGTGATATGGTTGGTGAGGTGAGCTTTCATAAGCCTGCCTCCTAATAGGAGCCTGCCTCTAACGAGCCTGAGATTCAATTTCGCCGTTGGTGTTCTTTCCGATCTCAACGCATTTCACCGCTCCACCGGAAATTCCCTCTGCCCCTACCGTACTCCAGCTTGGTAGTTTCCACCGCCTGTCCAGGGTTGGCCCGTGCTTTGTTTGATGAGTCAGTTTTTCTTTCTATGGGATTGCCTCCTGGGGCTGCAAAGAGAAATGAAAGCTCAATGCGTTGAGTGTTGGGCACCCCCTTGGGCACTGGATTGTATCTGGTTTCAATTTACTTATTGGGTCTCTCATAACTAAAAAAGAGTTAGGTTAGAGCCCATCAAATTGAAAATGAGTTGCTTACGTTGGACCCCAATAATTTTTCTTCCATTGAAGATTTTTTGTCCAAGTTCAAGACCCTTAGACTTCTCTTGGAAGGTGTTAAGGTTAAGAAAGAAGATGGTAGCCTTATCTATTCCATTCTTACTAAGTTGGGACCCACCTACTCTGTGTTTGTTTCCACCTTCCATTCTACTAGAGAAGCCTTTATTTCTCAAGGACAATACTACAAGTCCCCCTCTTTTGATGCCTTTTGTGATTCTTTAATAAGAGAACAATAAAAAATCTTACATCTTGGTCTTCTTAATCTTGGAAACTCTTCTAAGAAAGCCTTAGTCGCCCAACAACAACCAAATTCAAAGAATCATAAGAAGCAGTATCCTAAAAAGAATGGTCCTAAACCAAACAAGGGTCCTAAGCACTTTCAGTCTCAAAATGAAAAATCAATTCAACAAACTGATAAGTTAAATAAAAACAAAGGAAAGAAAATTGATAGACATTGCAACTTTTGTAATCAAGATGGCCACTTAGAATCCAAATGCTTTAAGAAGATGGAAGCCTTAGAAGCAGCAATGAAGAAGCATAACATCCATTTGGACCACTCTTAAACTTCAACTTCATCTTCGGGAATAACACTTTCTACATGTGGTTGTCAAGCATCTCGGTCTGGTTATGCACTAAATGTATATTCTTCTTCTCATTCTCATGAGTGGCTATTGATTTTGGAGCTTCTTATCACATGGCCAAAAACAAAGCCATGTTTTCTTATTTAAATGATTGTAACACCAAAAATATATATGTTGGTGATGATAGATCTCTTAGCGTTGTAGGGACTGGAACTATTCATCTAGACAATGGTCAATTTAATGATGTATTATATGTTCCAACCTTATCTTGCAACCTTCTATCTATTTATCAGATAACTCATTCAGGTGAAGGTCAAATCGTTGAATTCTCACCTCATGATGTTGTAATTAAGGACCTAAGAGATCCTAGACAGATTTTAGCTGTTGGCATTGCTGATGATTCTACAAGGTTGTATAATTTTAACAACTTTAGGTCATCAACTCTTCCCTTGGTATTTGTTTCTCATAATGATGAAGTGAGCAAACTTTGGGATGAGCGATTTGGTCACTTAAACTATCGCTCCCTTCAAAATCTATGTAAATAAAATATGGTGACAGGTCTTCCTATGGTATCTTGCAAAGATGGTGTTTGTTCCGGATGTGTACTCGGAAAACATCATCAGGATAGTTTTGAAAAACGTGCCTCTTGGCATGCCTGAGCCCCTTTACATCTTGTGCATAGTGATTTATGTGGTCCACTTCCAGTTGTTTCATTCTCTGGCTACAAGTATTTCTTAACTTTCATTGATGATTTCTTAACTTTCATTGGGTATACTTCTTAAAACTCAAGGGTGAAGTCTTTAACATGTTCTTTGCCTTTAAGGCCTTTGTTGAGAAACAATCTGGACATCAAATTCTTAAGCTAAGATCTGATAATGGTGGAGAATATGTTAACAACAAATTCATCAACTTTTGCACTGAGCATGAAATTCAAATGCAACATACTATTCCATATACTCCACAAAAAAATGGTGTAGCTGAAAGGAAGAATCACACCTTAAAGGAAATGGCTAATTGTATGCTTCAATCTAAAGGACTTGGTATTAATTTTTGGGCAGAAGTAATTAACTGTGAAAATTACATAGTAAATCGCACTCCTACTAAGGTTTTAAAGAATATCACTCCAGAAGAAGCATGGAGCTCAATTAAACAATATGTAAGTCACTTTCATGTTTTTGGAAGTGAAGCATGGGCCCATATTCCAGATGAGAAAGATAAATCTTTAGAACCTAAGAGTGAAAAATGTAAATCTGTTGGATATTCTGAAGATATCAAAGGATATAGACTTCTTTCACCTAAGTCCAAAAATGTTATCATTAGAAGAGATGTAAATTTTGCTGAAAATATATCGGCCTACAAGCCTAGTTTGGCGGATGTGCCACCTCTCTCTATCCCCTCTACTTCTGAAAATATTTCTTCTTCAGATGATGAAAGCAAGGATGAATTTCCTCCCTCACCTTCTAAGGATCCTCCTTTAGCTCCTCAGCTTCCAAAATGGGTTTGCGCTTCTCGAAATGTAGCAAGTGTCTTGCAGATGATCCTACAGATCAGCGACGTACACGTTCTCAGTTTGATAAAGCCTCTTCTTTACTGGCTCAAGCTTCAACGAATTATGATCCTGACACCTTTGCAAAAGCTTCAGGCCATCCAAATTGGGACACAGCTATGAATGAAGAATATCATTCAGTATTGGCAAATGATACATGGGATATTGTTCCTCTTCCAAAGGGACAAAAACTTATTAGATGCAAATGGGTTTACCAAACCAAGTTTGGACCAGATGGAACAGTTGATAAACATAAATCTTGTCTTGTTGCTAAGGGTTTTTCACAAGTTGAAGGCATTGACTATAATGAAACCTTCTCCCATGTTGCCAAAATGAACTCTACCCACCTTGTTCTTTCCCTTGCTTCCTCTTTCAAATCGGAAGCCCGTCAGATGGATGTTAAATCTGCCTTCTTGCATGGGTACTTGCATGAAGAAATCTATATGGAACAACCACTTGGATTTATACAAATAGACTCCAACCTTGTATGTCAGCTTAAGAAACCCCTTTATGGTCTCAAGCAAGCCCCTTGGGCTTGGTATGCCAAAATGGATAGCTTTCTTTTAGATACTGGCTTTTCTAGGTGTCATTCTGACAATACTGTCTACACCAAGAAAGTGGGTAAGTCACTTATCATTATTGTTCTTTATGTTGATGATAGTATCCTTACTGGTAGTGATCCCAACCTTATAAACCATGTGAAGTCTAGCTTTGAAAAGCAATTTGAAATGATAGACTTAGAACACTTGCATTATTTTCTTGATCTTCAAGTCTTGCAATCCAAGGAAGGTATTTCCCTTTCCCAGTCCAAGTATGCCTGTGATCTTCTATGCCACTTTCACATGGAAAACTATAAGCCAGCCCCTTCTCCCTTTCAGTATGGAGCCAAACTTTCAATCACTTGTACTTCCCCTGAATTTGATGCTACTTTATACCATCAGCTTGTAGGAAAACTTTTTTATCTGACCCATACTTGTCCTGACCTTTCCTTTGTTGTTGTCCTTATTGCTCGGTTTATGCAAAACCCACATGAAAGTCATTAGAAATCCACTAAAATAATACTTTGTTATGTTCAAGGTACAATTCAGTTTGGGATTCATTACAATGCAGAAGCATCTCCTCTATTGGTTGGTTTCACTGATTCTGATTGGGCTGGTGACCCTGATGATCGGAAGTCTACTGCAGGTTATGTTTTCACTCTTGGTTCCGGACCTATTACATGGGCTTGTAAGAAAAAAAGTTCCATTTCTCTTTCTTCAGCAGAAGCAGAGTATCGTGGCGTCGTAGAAGCTAATAAGGAAGCCCTGTGGCTTCATTAGATCCTATCAAAGTTTGGATTTCAGCAGCAGCATCCGACTACACTTTGGTGTCATAATCAAAGTGCCATTCAACTATGCAAAGATCCACTCCAACATCAGCGCAGCAAACACATTGAACTACACATGCACTTCATCAGAAAGATCATTCATGACCATGTTCTTGAAGTACAATATTGTTCAACCGATGATCAATTTGCAGGCATCTTTACAAAGGCAAAGTTTACTAAACTTCGATTTATGGTTAGAGTTCAGGAAGTTGTCACTAAGGGGGGATAGGCTCTAATACCTCCTTCCTTCTCCTATTGTGTCATATTTTTAAATCCTTCAATCCTATCCCAAGTTGTTCTTAAGGGGGGATGTTAGGATATTCCGACACATAGGAAATGGTTAAGTATAACTTGGTCTAGTGTAGAGTTAGGTAAAGTGTGTTTCTTTACTATGTACTTTTGTAACTTACAATTCGACAGTCAAGATATGTTCTAGACATGAAGTGATCCGATGGTTCATTCTCTCCTCGGTATTACTGACACTTGATCCGTGGCTTCACTTGATTCATGGCTTAACACCCGATTGGTCCATGATCTCTATTTAAAGAGCTTGCAGGGTCATTTGTAGGGTGACCGTTCATGAGATAAGCTTATGTAAATTTTATTTCTTTTATTAATAAATTGCTTGAAGTGTTTGTGTTGGCTTAGGCAATGGACTATTTCCCTCTTTGGGGGTTTTAACCACGTCAAGAATACTGGTGTATTGATTTGTGATCTGTTTGTGAGTGGTGTCCTTTGGTGTTCTATCTGAGGAACTTACCCTATAAATTCCTACATATGGTGTGCCACATGTTACCAAAAACCACACATGAGATCATATATTGGAATCCTTAGCCTGTGCCTGGTAGTGGGTACTACATTACATAACCTATCAGACTACGTCATGCTTTGTACATATGTATATATTAAAAAAAAAGAAACATTTTCGTCTTTTTTTCACTATTTCTCTAAGGTATATCACTGAATATGGCATATAGGACTAGGATTCACCAATCTTTTCATTGCATTACTAGAATTTTACATCACCTTTTCAGTTTTCCTTAGGGCCCAAGTCATCAGGTTTTGACATTAAACAATCCTTTTTGCACATCATAACTTGAGTGGTAGAACCTACCCTCCATGGGCACCTTAAAATAACACCCATTTTCCATCTTGGTATCCATGATGCAATTATTCATAGGTTTAGGGATCCTCTTTAGTACCTGCCATTACATTGAGTTTCAATGTCATGCCTTTCTTTATTTATCATTTTTGGCTATCACCCTATACGAGGTCCCCACACTTTTTATCATGTTGCTTTATGCTCTCCTATGCTCATGGTCCTCAATGTCTTGCTAGATGTTTTCATACCGATGCTTGCCCTCATTTCGCTTGCTAAATTTGCAACCATGCTCAACCTCTTGCCTTTGCATTAACATTTCTTCCATCTTTCAACCTTCCATTACCTTTCAAAGAGATTGTTGTGATGAGTGGATTTACATTTCCAACCCTTCACCATTTCTTCCTACTTTTCTTAGGCCAGTTCCATCATTACCCCTGGGAACAATATGCATACCATTATATTACTCATCTCTCTAGAATGAGCTTCCTTTTGATCTTATTTTCATGCTCATTAAACAATGAAAATCTCGATATCCTTTTGCTATATTTTCGTGCTCATTAGATCTATACAAAAATGTCAAGTATGTTTTGGTATTATTTTCATGATTCATTCAACCGATGAAAATCCCAAGCTTATTTTTCTACCACATTTTCATGCTCATAAAACCTATATGAAAACATCGAGTTATTTCTGTCTTTTCCTACTCGTTACTTAAATTGAAAGTCAACGAGCAATCTCTTGTCCATTCTCATGCTTGTTAAACCCTAAGAAGGTCATGAGTGTACTTTTATCTTTTCTTTGGCCTCGATATAAACTTTACAAAGAAGGAACCTATTGATCTTACTTGTCTTCTATTTCATGCTCATTAAACTATGAAGGGGATACACTATACAAAAAGGGGCGGGGGAGGGAATATTGTTTATTGTTGTATCTTTGTCTTAGAAGTTGAATGTCTCCTATGAACATGGCACTTGTTCAAGTCATACTATTATAGTTTGTTTTTTCTATACTTTTGAACCACACCTTCATCTTGAGTGAAGTCACTCTATTGCTTGAGTTAGCATCTCACCCAATTGGTTACCCTTCTAATCGATGCTAGCATCTCACCCAATTGGTTACCCTTCCAATCTATGTTAGCATCTCACCCAATTGGTTACCCTTCCAATCTATGAGCTTTGGTGATGCCTCCTGTGTCATCATCATGTCTATAGGTATTCCTTAGTCTATGCTTCCAAGTTCACTATTGTGTTGTTCCATTATATGTTCAAGGGAAGTCTTTGTCACGAATCGACCATCTGCACATATCATTATAATTTTTTTGTCATCTATCCATGTGTTAATTGTACATCACTTTGTTTGCTATCATCAAAGAACTTACCTTAGTGTCAATTTTGTGTTGATGATGGGGGATAAATTAAGGCCCTCCTTTGATGGATCTCTTCCTGTCAACTTTAGCACCTTATTCGGGATGTAGATCTAGAAACAATCTACTACCTTGGACCTTGCATCCATTAGTGGTAGGTTTCCTCATGGTTTGCATTGGTTTATCATCATTGGCCCATGTCAACTGATTCTTTGGAGTGCTCATTGTCCCATTTTATCATCATTGTTCCATGTCATCTAACGAAATATGAATGTTGGACCGAGTCAAGTAAAGTATTTCTAGCATAGAACTTGCCACCAAATTATCCACTCTAAATTCCCCTGTCCATGAATGCCTCATACCCTCTTCATGTCTTGATCATCACTATCAAGGCACTATCTTAGCTCATGAGACCATTCACCCTTTGTGTCCTCGGGTAGTTCCTAATAATGCTATGGTTCTAGGCCCTCCTTGGAATCATGAACCTTCCGGAATGTGGAAATTCAACTAGATGTGGCATGGCCCCATGATGGTGTGCCACATGTTACCAACAAGCGCACAAGAGTTCAGACATTGGAATCCTTGGCCTGTGCCTGGAAGTGGGTACTACATTACATAACCTATCAAACTACGTCATGCTTTGTACATATGTATATATTAAAAATAAAAGAAATATTTTCATCTTTTTTTCACTATTTCTCTAAGGTATATCACTGAAACTGGCATATAGGAATATGATTCACCAATATTTTCATTGCATTATTGGCCTTTTTTGTCACCATTTTAGCTTCCCTTAGGGTCAAACTCATCAGGTTGCAACATTAAAAACTCCTTTTCTCATGTCATAACTTGGGCGGTAGAGCCTACCCTCCAGGGGAACCCTATAATAACACTTGTTCACTATCTTGGTGTCCATGCTATAATTATTCATGGGTTTGGGGGTCCTCTTTAGTACCTGCCATGACATTGAGTTTCAGCCTCATGCCTTTCTTTATTTATAATTTTTGGCTATCACCCTATAGGGGGTCCCCACACTTTTTATCATGTTGCTTTATGGTCACCTATTCTCATGGTCCTCAATGTCTTTCTAGATGTTGTCATACCAATGCTTTCCTTCATTTCACTCCCCAACTTTGCATCCATGCTCAAACTCTTGCCTTTGCATTAGCCTTGCTTCCATCTTTCAACCTTCCATTACCTTTTAAAGAGGCTGTTGTGATGACTGGATTTCCATTTCTAGCTCTTAACAACTGCTTCCTGCTTTGCTTAGGTCAGTTCCATCACTACCTGTCAAAAAAAGATACATACCATTATACCACTCATCTCTCTAGATTGAGCTTCCTTTTGGTCTTGTTTTCATTCTCATTAAACAATGAAAATCTCGAGCTCCTTTAGTTATATTTCTGTGCTCATTAAACCTATAGGAAAATGTTGAGTCTATTTTGGTCTTCTTTTCATGACTCATTCAATCCATGAAAATCCCAAGCTTATTTTTCTACCACATTTTCATGCTCGTAAAACCTATATGAAAACATCGAGTTCTTTCCATCTCTTCTGCTCATTATTTAAATTGAAAGTCAGGGTTCGATCTCTTGTCCATTCTCACGCTTGTTAAACCCTGAGAAGGTGACGAGTATAATTTTATCTCTTTTTTGGCCTAAGTATAAACTTTACATAGAAGGAACCTATTGAGCTTACTTGGATTCTCTTTCATGCTCATTAAACTATGAAGTGGATACACTATACAAAAAGGGGGGGGTGAGAATCTTTGTTAATATCACATATTTGTCTTAGAAGTTTTATGTCGCCCTTGAACATGGCACTTGTTCAAGTCATACTCTTACAATTGGTTTTTTCTATACTTTTGAACCACACCTTCATCTTGAGTGAAGTCACTCTATTGCTTGAGTTAGCATCTCACCCAATTGGTCACCCTTCCAATCTATGGGCTTTGGTGATGCCTCCTATGTCACCATCGTGTCTATCGGTATTCCTTAGTATATGCTTCCAAGTTCACACTTGTGTTGTTCCATTATATTTTCAAGGGAAGTCTCTGTCACGAGTCGACCATACACATGTATCATTATACTTTTTTTGTCAGTTATCCCTGCATTAATTGTACATCACTTCTTCATTTTCTATCATCAAAGACCTTATCTTGGTGTTAGTTTCATGTCGATGATGGGGGATAAATTAAGGCCCTCCTTCGATGGATCTCTTCCCTTCAACTTCAACACCTTATCTGGGATGTAGATATAGAAACAATCTACTACCTTGGAGCTTGCAACAATTAGTGGAAGGTTTCCTCATGGTTTTCATTGGTTTATCATCATTGGCACATGTCGACTGATTCTGTGGAGTGCTCAACTTTAGCTCATTCATTCACACTTTGTATATTCTTCTAGGTACCTTGGGAACCATTTTCATTATCGATGGTCTCTCTCGTTTATGTTAATGGAATACATCAATTCCTAGTAATCATACAGTCTCCCTACATGCTTGATCTCATCTTATTTCTTCACATGTAGTCAAGTTGTACAATTGGGGTGTGTGTCGAAGACCTTGGGGCATTAGAGTCATTTCACTCATGATCATTTCCTCCCCTAAGTTGTGAATGGAGAACATATTATGTACTTTGATAACAATCATTCGGGGAACTCACATCAGTGTCCAGTCCTACTCATAGTTATTGTGCCAGTGATCTATACTATATCATGACTAGTCCTTGATGACATTAGTCCATAGTTTGTTGTGTGGGAATCTATGATCTATTATCTCAATACCAAGTTTGGGTATTCCTGCCTTGGGTATGTACTTGTTTATGTATTTGACTATGCTTTTTAGTTTCTATAGGTCTCTTTTCCGTGATCTCTTCCTGCCTCACTCACTGGTTTCCTTTTTCTAATGTATTTCAGTCATTAGATTCTATTTTGACCTCATACATTAGGGGGCATCTGTTATAGCTCAAAAATTCATCCCCTAGGGTTAAGGAGAGAAACACATCCTTTGCCAAGTTAGAGGATCAATTTGTGATTGGTGACACATCATAAAACAAATGATTTGAGGGATTAAAACTCTTTCCCGGTTGTGGGAACCAAACAAGAGGGCCTAGAAATGCTCTTTCCTAGTGGTGGGGATTGAAACATAAGGCCATTAATGCCCTCTCTACACTAGAGTTCCAAAATAGTGTGGGAATTTTACTGGATATGCTTAGGTTCATTCCAATTTAAAAACTTTGATTAAAATAATCATTGTTGATTAAAATAATGATTGATATGGTCTATCTTAATCACCACCTTGATACGATCAAGAAAGTGTCTAGGTGAAATGAAGGCTAATCATGAGTAGATCTATATAAATGGAGCTCTTCACTAGTCACAGGGGAGATGAAATGAACTTATGTTGAAATGCTAACAGAGATATGACTGCGATAAACTTGTGCATCCACACTAGAGAGCATAGAGGTTAGTGAGCAGATCAAGGGCAGAGGCTTGGAGGACTCACCTATGTACTCCATTTCTATTCAAGAATGATAGTAGCAAAGGTTTTCCCCATTATCTATATTTCATGGTCTATTGTATTGGATTTTATTGATATATTACGTTTGGTACTAATCTTTTTTTGTAGGAAGATTGTGTTGGTTTCTTTCTCCATTTGTAGGTCACCTAGGAGATCCAGGAGGAAAGATCTTGGAGAAAATCTTCTTAGAGCTAGCATCATCAAATAGAATTAAGGATATAATGTTAAAAGGTATGTCTACTGCCTTCTTGTGAATCTAAAAGTGCTTGGGATTGTCTAGCTTCATTTCTTCCACTTCTTCATTCACACACAACTTTTGGGCAAGCTCTAGGAAAAGCTTGTTGGGATTAAAGTAACCTACTATTGTAGTTGAATTTCTCTCTTAAACACTATTAATGCATTCTGTGATGTGAAGGTCACCAGTTCAAAACTTTGTGATAAAAAATACACCCATGGTAAGGGTTGATGTGGCCTAGGCTAGGTACGATCCCTAGGTGATTTTAATGGTTTATATTCCCCTGTGTCATGGTTTCTCAAGCCAAAGGTTTAACATGTAACCATATTAGTAGTTAGACAACTTAGCAAACAAAAAAAAATAAAGATCAAGAAAATAGGAAACTATGGTTAAATCAAAGGAAGTATATCGAGACAATATTGCATAGGTTTAATATGCAGGAAAGTAAACCGTTGAAGGTCCCTATTCCTATAGGTGTATTTTTATTTGCATGTCAGTGTCCCAAGACATAAGAAGATGAAGAAAACATGTGTCATGTTCCATATGGGAGTACTGAGAAAGTTGTAAGGTCAATTTACTAAGTAAACTAACACATATGTTTTACTTGTCAATCTGGATTTGTAGACTTGGAAGCATGTCCAAAATATATGGATTTCAAGTGAAATCAAATTAGGAAGGTAAGACTGTAAAGTTAAAGGAAGTGCATATTACAAATATAATCTAAGTTTTAAAAGACTAACAAGTTTCTTGTTCAAGATGCAATAAGCAAGAGAAGAGGCTACTAACATAGGAGAACCTAGTTGTCCTTCCTCACAATACAATCCCCAAGAAGAGAAACTAAAGAGAAGTGGTCTATAATGTGTAGATAGAAAAATAAGAGGCTCCTAACTTAGGAGAACCTAGTTGTCCTTCCTCAAATATCTACTCCAATATCATTACCATTGCATCAAATAAAACTGAAATTCAAGAAATAATACAAGAAATGCAAAAAGGATGATTTTAGCTATGATTCATAACTTGATAGAAAGAGAATTTAATTTAAATTCTTGTTTGTCCTTTCACATGCAAATTTTATTTTAAACTATCATCATCCCAAAGTCACACAAAAAGTGTCACACATCTAAATAACTGAAGCATAAATCTGAAACAAGAAATACTAAAATAAAAATTATGCTAATGTAATCAAAGTGTACTTAGCTTGGTATGGGGCCCCTCCAACCTTGCCTTGTACACTTAAGGAACTCTCAGCTACAGCTAACTTATGAAAATATCCACAGCATAAACAACAACTTAGAACAGTAGAAAGTATTCTTCAAATTATCAAAAGGTTTCCAATAGTCTGAATACAAATTACATATATGAATGGTTCATAAACTCAGTTAAATAAGCAAATTATCAACAAACTTAGCTATAATAGCTCTAAAAATATTCATCTATCCTAATCCATCCATCCAGGTCGAACTCATTAATTATGGTTCACAAAATTAGGCAAAATCCCAAAAAAAAATATTTTGCCCCTTTTTAATAGGGATTTCTGAATGACAAGTCAAGTTTGACCAGCGTTGACGGGGGCTTTATTTGCTCAGTTTGACTGAACCAATAGGTGTTCATCCATCTGTGGTTCCCAAGCTTTCCAAATATGTGCTCATCTCTCGCCCAGGTGTCCTGCACATATGACTTTAATGGAGCTATTACGGGAATTTTTAGTGCAGTCCAAATTTACTCTTAAAACCCAATTTTTACAAAAATCTCTAAAAATTGAAAAACTTAATTTAGTTACCTGAATATTCAAAATAAGAGTGAAATGAAGCATATGTAAGAGAAATATGATGAAATGTAGTGGTAAATGGATGGGTTTAGGATAGGAAAAAATGACCAAAATTGAGGGACAACATAAGTATATGTCGAAACCAAGGAAGGAGAATTTGATAGTAGTAAAGAGGCATTTTAGGTATTTGTGCGGCACTACTAATTATGGATTGTGCTACCAAATAAGATCAATACTAGACAAAGTGTTGGACATGCATGCCTCTTTGATGTAGTATGGGTTGGATATTTGGATCTTAGAATATCTACAAGTGGGTATGTGTTTAACCTATTTTAAGGACCTATCAATTAGATGAGTAAGAGACAGTGTGTAGTGGTCCTTTCTATTGACACCTAATCTTTGGGATTAGGTAAATCCATGTAAAATAGTGTACATAGCAAATAAGGAGAATTGGAATATGAAGAGACACTCGGAGATGAAGCCCAAGAGTCTCTCCCTCTAGGTATATATCTATGATCAACCTTAATGCAGAAACATAATTCATTTTGAGGAATTACCTCCTGTCCTGACATGTTATCAGAGCACAAGTCTCACTTTAGACTTTTAACTCCAGTATTCTGCTAGTTTTCTACTCCCATTTACAGTTTTGTTTGTTGTCTCCTTCAAGTTTGCTGAAGTGACATTGGTTCTTTCTCTTTGCTTCTTATGGTTGTGATTTATATCACTGCAGTATGTTCAAACATTGCATTGAATGTATATAGTATCAGTGCAGTGCATTGGATGAATGCCCCCAATTCTCTATGTGACATCGAATTGCCTACTGTGTACACTTCTTTATCGATTCATGGTTCATTCTCAGCATTTATTTATTGAAGAAAAAATCTCGATGTTTGATCCATTCTCTACGTTGAGAAGAGGACATAGGACAAAGCTGGAAAAGCGGTGTTGTGACCAGAGGTGTGCTTCCTGGAGGTCTTGTGGTGTGGTGAGAGCAGTCAACCAGAGGCACTGTGACTGTGACCTAACATGGTATGTCTGTTGGTATTTTAGTTATCCCTACAAACCACCATACGTCGTTGCTTGGTTAACACACATACCACCATACACTATTGCTTGTAATTCCCCATACCACCATAAGTTGATTGGTGGTATTACTCCTGATATGGTATTACCCCTGGTGGTATTATAGTTTGTTAACACCCAGCCTGACTCCTCCCCATACCACCTCCCCCCATACTGCCCATCGTCGCCCCGTTATGTAATATGTCATGGTATGGTGTTATGTTGAGAATATAACTTTGCCAAATCCATACCACCGCTCCTCTATCTATGTATATCCTCCTCCTCTGACAATTATAATATATAACCCCACGCAAATATAACTCTGCCACAGCTAATACCTCCCCCGGTTATATAACTTCGCCTTTCCATATAACACCTCCCCATATAACACCTCTCCATATACCCCCTCCCCCATATAACCCCCTACCCCATACAACACCTTCCCCATATAACACTTCCCCATATAATATCTCTGTTATAAATATTTCCACCAGAAGCGCAATTTTTTTTTAGAGCATATTTCCAGAAGAGTGCATTCTTTTTATACAATACACATATTTTATTCCTTAAAATGCATTCATTGATACCAATTGTTGGATTAGTTCTCTCTCGAAAGGAGAACTATCCTGAATGGTTAAGGAAGATTAAACACACTCTCATTTTCAATGAGTTGTGGAGAGGAGTTTGTGAAGGAGAAGGAGATAATGAACCTGCAAAGCCCACTTCTGATAAGGAGATTTCCATTTGGGAAAATAAGAATAGTAAGTCCTATGCCTTGATTGCAGCATCTGTAAATGAAGAGGTGAGTCACCATATTTCACCATTATCAAATGCTTTTGAAGCCTTAAAGAAGTTGACCAAATTTAAATGACTCACACTTTGAACTTGAAGTTGTCTAATTGATGATTAAATTGTTCAATCTTGAATTAAAAAATGACGACCCTCTTTCTTTAGCATCAAAAGTAAGATCCATTATGCATGATATAAAAACCAATGGTGTTGAAATAGACATTCCTCTCATAGCTTATGTCAAGGCACTACATCCCACTTATTCAAATTATCTTGAGTTATTGTGATGAGCCTCATAAAAGGGTAATTATATGGGCTCATTTTACCTCCTAACCTAGTCAAACCAACCATTCTCTTAGCTTATTACATGATTTTCTAATTATATTTATGCTTATAGAGTGAGTTGAGTTAGTTATTGTGCCATGTGGTCTAACATGTATTTAATGCAGATTATTTATGAGTTTCGAGGTCAAAGTCAAAGATCCAATGGAAAAATGGCAGCAATAACTCAAAGTGGAAAAAGGAGAGGACTTATAGGAGGGAATCCCCCTCATTTATTACTCCTCACTTCAAATTCCCCTTCATTCAGCTCGGAGTACAAGCAGCCGAATCATGCACTAGAAGGCAGCCGAGCAAGTGGAGGATGACTGATGATTATCTCGAGTTTTGGGAGCCAAGCCTCCCTGATTTTAAGGAAGCTGTTGGTAGCTTCATTTGTATAAGTAGAGAGGCCTAGGGCCTCACTAGGGTCAGATTTTTGTCTTATTCTTGTTGGATTTTTTCTTATGTAAACTCTACTCCAACTTCGAGCTTTTTTTTTGTAACAATTTCATGTAATCTTTCTATTGTTTTGAAAATAAAGATGGAATCCATTTTGAACTAGCACTGAGCTACCTCAGAGGGCTGAAGCTCTTGGGTTAGGGCCCAATCCAAGCAGCCAAGCTCCTCTTTACTTGTATCTGTATGCTTTGTTTCAGTTTGTAGATTAGTTGTTGTTAGATGTATTTCTTTTATGGTTAAGAATAGGTTGCTTTTGATGATTTAGTAGTTTGCTTCCATTTGTGCTTTCTGTAGCAGGTTAAACAGTGATCAACAAAGATTCAAAAGGCTAGCAATAGTGCCTTGGCCTCTCTTCCTCCCTCTGGGACCATGATTTGAGGCAAAGACTCTCTTGCTGCCCCAAAAACGCAGATTGTCCTCCTTCATAGGACTTCTAGTGTTTGCGGCTTTTTAGAATGTTAATAGTCCACTTTTGCTTTGCTTTATATCTTCTTCATCATGCTTGCTTCCAGATTTGCAATAGTCTTCTTTCATGCTTTCATTTCCTACATTATTTCTCAGTATTTCCTTTCCTAGATCATAGTTTAGACACTTTTTATGCAAAACTTTGTTTTTCCTCAATGCATTCATTTCACTTGTTGCTTGATTTCCTTGGGTGAATGTCAGTTTCTATGCAGCAGATCTCTTCCATCAGTAGGCCATCTTATCAGAAATCACACCCTCCATCTAATCCATTCCCTATTGGTCTCCTAAACCTCACCTCAATCCTACCTTATTTTCCTGCATTTTTCCTAGAGCTTCTTCCTCTCTCCTTGAGCAAATCCAATCATCTTTCTCTCTCCTGGTGGTTCATGGTAGACCATAGGCGCCCTAACACCTCATTCCAACCTTCATCCACCTTTTTCACCCACTCTCACACCCTCAAAACAGTGAAAACTGCTCTCGGCCTCCTCCTGTAGGCCTCCTATAAGACGTTGTTTTTCCTCCTATAGATTTCCTGTGTCATCCTATAGATTTTCTTGTAGGCTTTCTTTTGAAGGCTGAGTGTGGAAAAAGCCTCCAGAAGGCCACCTGAGACCTCCTAGGACCCATCCACACCATCCTACATCATCTCAAGTACCAAAACCACCCTCCAACGCCACCTATTCACTGCCACATTCTCACACAATAAATTACATGCATGTCAATTTCACATAAAAATACATAAAAATCCAAAAATATGTTCTTTGCTTATTTACGTCCAGAAATAGCATAGTTAGATGTTGTTTACTTCCTTGAGTAGGTAATGGCATTCATTTCATGGTTTTCATAGTGTTTTTTGCAAAAGTATAATTAGTTGGTTAATTAGGGTTTATTAGGTTTACTTTACATTTTAGTTTTTCTCCTTTATGCAGTTAGAATAACATCTGTAGAGTAATCTTTCTTTCCTTCCATCACATATAGATCTTCTTCTGGAATCCATAGAAGTTAGCTTGAACTCCTAGTGATCTCGTGCTGGCTGACCAAGTGACAACTTGTATTGCTGCAATATTGGTGCTCACCACTTTTTGGCGCCGTTGCCGGGGAAGCGTCAGAGTATTCTATGATCACTTCTTTCTTCTATTTCCTATTGCAACATTCTACTAATAGTTCATTTCAGCAAAAGTAGACTAGTCATTTCTTTTCCTTTCAAGTTCTGCATTTCCTTGCTTTCCTTTTCAATTCTGCAAATTTCCATTTCAGCAAGTTCATTTCAGTTAGCTGCAATTTGTTTTGTTCAAATCACAATTTCAGTTCCTGTAGGTACTATCAGTGTGGGAAAAAGAAAAAAACAACAACAACAACAAAAAATTCCTTTCATGCCTCGTAGGAATAGAGATAACTTAGGAAAATTCTTGCCCAACACCCCCACTACTTCACACAGCCAACCTTCTCTCTTCTTCGGTGGTTGCGATCAAGACGAACCCTTAGGTGAACAGCCAGACATATTTGAAGAACCTATAGGGGAAGAAGAAGAAGAAAACATTCCTCTGGAGCCAATGGCCAAAAACAGAATTGCTAGGGGGAATGGAGAGAGAATAGAGGGTACCTTTCCCATTTGGGAGACCAATGGGGACACCAAAATGAAGAATATAAGCCCTTCTGCCCTACCTCATTTCCATGGTCTGACTACAGAAGATCCTGACACCTTCTTGTTCGAGTTTGATGTCATCTGTCGAACTTATGACTATGCAGAAGATGAGAAAAAGTTGAAATTGTTCCCTTCTACTCTCAAGGATGCAACACTACACTAGTTCATAGGATTACCTATCAATAGCATCACAACTTGGGCTCAGATGCAACAGTTCTTTAACAACAAGTATCGAGACTATTGTAGGTCAAAAGATACTAAAGAATAAATCTTTTGAATGACCATAGGAAGTGATGAGTCCCTGGAAGACTATGAAGAGAGGTTCCAGCTCAGTTACAAAAGGGTCAGGTGTACACTTGACCCTGAGTCTCTGAAGTTGGTCCTGCTCAGCGGAATCCGGGAAGATCTTCTAGACACCCTCCATCTGTTGGCCGGGGGAGACATCTACCAACTACCCTATGAGGACATAAAGACTGTTTTTAGAAACCATTCTAGGGTAGCTAGAAAGAAAGGTAGGGGGATTCAACCCATAGCCAGTACCTCTTCCTCCAACTCATCCATTAAAGGAGAAATTGGAAACATGCTGGAAGACTTCAAGAGTGAGATATTGTATACTCTTGCCATGCAAATGGACACCTTACATATCAAAAGAAAATAAGAGGAAGCAGAGAGGGATTTGGCCATTTTTTGCCCTAGATGCACCAGGAGGCATCCTAGGAATGAATTCCCATTGAACTCTGTAGAGGTTTGTTCAGTCTGTGAAGAAAATCATTCTACAAATAAGTGCCCTTCCTTGCCCAGACTTAAAGCTATATATCAAGGGGCTGAGGGAGTCACTGAACAGCTCTACTACATAAACCAAAGAAGGTCTCATGGACCTAGACCATACTAGCAGGGGATGCAAGGGGTATCTCAAGCATACTACAACCCCAACCAAGTGCCCTCCATACCTTCTTGGGGTCCCCCTACTCATCCTTCCTGGTCCACACCACCTCCTTGGTCCTTCACATCTCAATATAATGCCCAACTAGCCACCCATTCATTTCAATCCTATGCTCAGCCACAACCTCAGTGGAATGCATCTCATCAGGGGTGGAGGCCCCAATACAACTCACTTCCTGCTCTCATGCCTCCACCACCTACCCAACCACAACCGTTACCTTCTGCTCCACCAAGGCAACCCCAAATGCCTGCCCAGCCAAATTCGAACCCGAACAACAGACAGGCTCAGCAAGTGTATAGTGGGGAACCATCATGCCCAACTTATGTTGTGGAGATTCAAGAAATCAACTTGCAATCTGGGAAAGTTCTCCCAGATAGCCAGCCTCCACCCAAGGAGGTTGAGGAAGATAAAGAGGAAAGCGAACCTAAAGAAAATCCACCCTTTCCTAAGAGACTATCTGTGACTGTCCAGCCTACCCCGAAAGAGACTAAACTCCTGGGAGAATTGAAACATTTATGTGTAAAGATACCACTTCTCCAAGCCATAAAAGATGTGCCTATCTACAATAGGTTAATCAAAGAGAAGTGCTTTAGGCATCGAGGAAGGCGTAAGAGAGATGCCCAACCATCAATGTCATAGGATAATTGTCCGACCTGATGTTGGGGCAGGTAATCCGTCCAAAATATTTGGACCCTAGAAGCCCAATAGTTGATGTCCACATAAATGGCACAATGATCCCGCATACCTTGATTGATCTGGGAACTACCATTAATGTGATGGCAAAGGACACAATGCTCAAACTCAACCTCCAGGGCTCCTTGAGGAAGACCACGACAGTGCTACAGCTAGCAGACCGCTCCACAGTGACCCCTGAGGGGATTGTGGAAGATGTGATGGTCTCCATTGATTCTTGGGAGTACCCTGTTGATTTCTTAGTTCTCCAGCCAAAGGTAAAGCTCACTGGGTATCCTCTCATTCTGGGAAGACCCTAGTTGGCTACAGTTGATGCCTACCTCAGCTGTCGAGCTAGGAACATGACCATAACGAACAGGCACATGTCCAATAAAGTAATCCTATATCCTCCTACCCAACCCTCGATAGAACATGATTTACCTCTCTGGTTGGAGGAGGAAGATGAGGATGAAGTTTATTCTGCACCACTTTGTACATTAGAAATCACCATGGGGGGAAAACCACAAGATGAGGATGATATGATCGAAAATTTGATTCAAAATCCACCTCCCAGTGTATCACCATTAGAAGACATAGTAAGAGAAACCCAAAACAACCCCTCAACTGATCTCTATGTGGCCGATCCTACTTCTCCCTGTGTCAAAAATATAGATTTCGGCCCAGAAAGGACATTGAAAATCAATCCATCCCTATCTACTTCCTAGGAGAAGGAGCTATGCAGCCTGCTGAGAAAACATCTAGATGCCTTTGCCTGGAGTTATAAGGAAATGAAGGGAGTGCACCCTTCAGTATTTACTCATCATATATACATCAAGGAAGATTACAAACCAATCAAGCAGCCTGAAAGGAGGATGAATCTAGCACTTAAAGATATTGTTAAGGAAGAACTACAGAAATTGCTTGATGCAGGATTCATCTATCCCATCTCTGACAGTGAATGGGTCTCTCCTTTGGTGCTAGTGCCAAAGAAAAATGGTAAGTGGAGAATCTGTGTCGACTATCGGGAATTGAACAAAGCCACTAAAAAGGACCATTTTCCTTTACCTTTCATAGATCAAGTGTTAGACGGTCTGGCAGGGAAAAAGTTTTTCTCTTTCCTAGATGGGTTTAGCGAGTACAATCAGATCCAACTCAGCTCGAAAGACCAAGATAAGACCACTTTCACTTGTCCTTGGAGTACCTTTGCATATCGGGTCCTTCCTTTTGGTTTGTGCAACACTCCAGCCACTTTCCAAAGAGCGGTATTGAGTATATTTTCTGAACTGGTTCATGATGTAGTAGAAATATACATGGATGATTTTACTCCTTATGGTTCTGACTTTCAGGAAGCTTTATCTAACCTAAGAAAAGTTCTAGATAAGTGTATTGAGATGAACCTATCCCTCAGTCCGGAAAAATGTGAATTTTTTATGACTGAAGGGACCGTGTTAGGTCATGCAATATCTCAGCAAGGACTGCAGGTGGACCCCAACAAAATTGCCATCATCCAAAGGGTCCCACCTCCTCAAAAGGTGAGAGATGTCAGAAGTTTCCTAGGCTTAGCTGGATATTACAGAAGATTCATTAAAGATTTCAGCAAGCTAGCCTCTCCTTTGTTTGGCCTCTTAGGCAAAGATGTTGAGTTCATATGGTCGGAAAACTGTCAAGAAGCCTTAGATACCTTGAAGAGCAAGCTAGTGACTGCCCCAATTCTCAGAGGCCCAAACTGGGCCCTGCCATTTCACATTCATACAAATGCCTCGAACAAAGTGATAGGAGCAACCTTAGGACAAATTGATGAAAAGTTACCTTATGCCATATACTTTATAAGCAAGAACTTGTCAAAGGCAGAGTTAAACTATACAGTGACCAAGAAGGAACTCCTAGCTGTCGTGCATTCCTTAAACAAATTCAGACATTATATCACAAGCTATCAAACCTTTGTGCACACTGATCATGTTGCAATTAGATATTTAATGAACAAACCAGATGTAAATGCTCGCATTATTAGATGGTTGCTTTTACTGCAACAGTTTGATTTGACCATTATTGATAAGCCCGGTAAAGAAAATGTTGTTGCTGACCTTTTGTCTAGATTAAATTTGCCTGCAGGTGAAGAAGGAATGGTGGATGACAAAATGCCAGATGAGCACCTATTTGCTATATCAGTACTCTCTCCATGGTTTTCTGATATAGCAAACTACTTGGTTTCAGCATAGTTCCCACCACACCTGTCCTCAAAGGAGAAGAGAAAGATAGTAAGGAAAAGTGCCCCTTTCACCTAGATTGGGGGTAATCTCTTCAAACATGGCCCAGATCAGATCTTGAGAAGATGTGTCAGGGAGGAGGAAGTCTTTGACATTCTCCTAACCTATCATGATGGGCCTTGTGGAGGTCATTTTGCAGCAAAAAGAACTACCTTCAAGATATTGCAAGCAGACTACTACTGGCCCACTCTTCATCAGGATGTGAGGAGATATACAAGCCAGTGTGATTGGTGTCAGAGGATGGGGAAACCTACTCCAAAGGATGAGATGCCCATGCAACCTAAAGTGACCTTTGAGCCATTTGAGAAGTGGGGCATGGACTTTGTGGGTCCTATCAGCCCTCCTTCAAAGCAGAAACAATACATCATTGTGTGCACTGATTACCTGACAAAGTGGGCAAAGACAAAAGCAATCAAAGCAGTGACAAAGGAAAAAGTAGCTGAGTTTTTGAGAGAAAACATATTCTACAAGTTCGAGTATCCAAGAGAGTTGGTCACAAATCAAGGCAGTCAGTTCACTTCCAACTTGATTGAAGACATGCTCACACATCATAAGATCAAGCACAGGACTTCCACCCCTTACCATCCACAAGCCAATGGGCAAGTGGAGGTCATTAACAGAGCATTGGAAGGGATCCTGACAAAGGTAGTGAGCAGCAGCAGAAAAGACTGGGTGGATAGATTAGTTGAGGCCACTTGGGCCTACAACACAACATGGAAGACCACCACAGGGTTCACACCTTATGAACTGGTCTATGGGAAGAAGGCTTTGTTGTCAATAGAATTTGAGTTCAATACACTAAGGATGGTAGCTCAGCTAGACCTAGACCTCAGCCATGCACAGAAGGAGAGATTATTTCATCTCAATGGATTGGATGAATACAGATTGCAGGCCCTTCTCCACACAGAGGTAGTTCAACTTCAGAGGAAGATATGGCATGACAAAAATATCAAGGAGAAGCAATTCCAAGAGGGAGATTAGGCACTACTCTATGATTCAAGATACAAAGATTTCAAAGGCAAGCTGAGGATAAGATGGTTGGGACCCTACACTGTGGAGAAATGCAATGACAATGGTTCAGTTCTGATCAAAACCATTGATGATGAAGCCATCCCCATGCTTGTCAATGGACATCGGTTGAAAGTCTACAAGAAACCCCTCTCCAAGAGAGAGTTTATTGAAGGTCTGAATAAAAAAATGATGGTAGTGGAGCATGTCTTAGCTTCCACTTCACCCACTCACTGAAGAAAAAATAAAAAATAATAAGGACTCAAGTGAAAACCTCCATGAGGCGCTTGAGTCCCATCATTGGGTTGAAAACCTCTTCTGAGGCGACTCAATGATGTCAAAAAAAAAAAGAGAAAAAAGAATAAGATCCCTGGGTGAAAACCTCCCTTGGAGGCACCCAGGGCAAGCAATTAGGGTGAAAACTTCTTTGAGGCGCCCTAGTTGTTTTTCAAAACAAAAACAAAAAAAACAAAAAAACAAAAAAAGAGAGAAAAAAAGAAATGAATTTTTGTTTGTTGCATTGCAGATTTGCAGGAGGACTACAGGGAGTAGAAGAAGGTGCCAAGGGGACCCTGCCATTCATAACAGCACCCATCTCACCTTCTCCACACTTTTCTCCATCATTTTTGGCATTTCTTTCACCCCACTGTGCTTCTTTTTCAAAAACTGTGTTTTCTATAGGAGGCTCCTGTAGGAATTACAGAGAGCCAGAAATGGATACAAAAGGCAGTTTGAGGGACAAGGAAGCTTCATGAAGAACCTATAAACCCTCCTACAGTCTTCAAACCTCCTTGCCATCATTTCCAAGCCTGCATCACACCCCAAGCATCATTTTTTTTCCTGTCCAAGAAAAACATAGAAAAAACAGTTTTTCAATAAAAGAAAAAAAAAACAAAAAATAAGAGAGGAAGCAGCACCATCCACCTCACCTGAAGCCTACCTACTACCTCTCCATCTTTATCTATACCTATGGCATCATCCTCAAGCTCTAGGCACAGGAAGAAGTTGAAGTTTCAAGGGGAGAAGCAGCTACAGGAGCTCCTGTAGGAATTCTTGTAGCAGCTGATCCCATCAAAACCCAGCACCAACAGTAGGAGAATGCACACATGAAGGTTGAGAAGAAACCTGAAGCTCAGACCCAGCCAAAGAAGAACCTGCACAAGACACAGCCACACATCAGCAAGTAGATAGCATGCATCAAAAGAAATAAAGGCATGCAACAGAGAGAGAGCCACAGCACCTCACAACAAATACATTTGGATCACAAGTAAGTAACTAAATCGCTCCTCTGTTTGCATTTGTGTAATTAGAAGTCATGCAAAAGCAACGAGATGGTTGAGGTTGAACGAGGGAAAGGTGGCCAGTTAACTGGGCCACCTTCATCTAGTTGACTCCACTCATCCGAGATGTCACCCACACATGCGCACAGTCAACTCCAGCACAAGATGCCAAGGACAGGTAGTGGAGGAAGTGTGAACTCCGATGCAATGATGGGAGATGATTACGAGGAGAAGCCATGATGACCAAGCAGGTGGGGACCAACGGTCCGAATATGGCCAACGTATACCTTGCCATCTCACCCCTCATCACCGGAAATATCCATAAAGGGTAATAAGTACTCCTCCCCGAGCATTCTCACCACCTTTTCCTTCATTCTCTCCTCGTAACTTAGCTACAGCAATCTCCTTGTGCCCCCACAGCCTCGTAACCATCATCCTCCATCGATCTCTCCCATATTCCTGCTCTCAGCCTTTCTACAGGAGCACCTACAGGTTCTACAGGAGCACCTACGGGAATTCTACAAGAGGGACAACATGCTTCTACAGGAGGGGTAGTGAGTTGTTTTGAACGGAGAAAACTCGATTTTTTGCATGATTTTTGGTCTGAGGAGGTAGGGTTCATACATGCCCCCTATTGAATATAAAAATATGAAAGAAGTGGGTTCAATTTGAGGAGGAAATAAGTCTTTAGGAGAGGAAAATATACATAAATAAAAATAAATAAATAAATAAATAAAAATTAAAAATTAAAAATAAAATTAAAATTAAAATTAAAAATTAAAAATTAAAAATTAAAAAAATTAAAAATTAAAAATTAAAAAAATTAAAAATAAATAAATAAATAAATCTGCTTATTTAAAAAAAAAAAAAAAAACACAGTGTCCTTTGTTTCTCTGTTTTCTCAAAATTTGTTGTCTCCATCTCCACATTTGGTTTCCCAAAAGAGTATAAACAAAATGACAAGAGGGTTTATGAGAAAGGATCCCACTAACTCCACTAGGCTCCATGCACATCCACAAGTGGTGGACATCTTCACAAGGGCAAATTGGATGAATTTCTTTGAGAAATTCCAAGGGTTTGATGAGGAAATTTCCCAAGAGTTTGCTCTCTCTCTAGTACCCCACACAAGAACTCATGCCACTGTCACCTTTAGAGGTCTTTCCATGGAGATAACCCCTGAATTTATCAGTAGGGTCACTACCCTTCCTCTTGGGTTGCCTTGGAGTAAGGATGAGAAACCAATTGGCCAGGCTGCCAAGAAAAAAAAATTCCAAAACAATGAAACCCCTGTAGAGGATAAAAATGGCATTAGAAGGGCTAGCATACCATATCCTTGGGATGAGGTTAGCTATCAAATAATCAAATACATTTCCTGTGAGGGGAGGTACAGCATTGTCTATGGTTATCACTTTAGAATCCTCCATGAATTAAGGTATGGCATGGACACTCCAGCACCTCAAAAGCTCAGTATCCCCTACTTCCTCTTGCAGTCCCTCATTGACTCCAGCACTAAGGTTCAAGCAGGAAATTCAAAGCAACTAGCTCACCATGGGTTAATCAAAATCCTAGTGGAGGAAGCCCTCCATACATTTACACTCCCTATAGCATGGGAAGTCTTCCGAAACATGACAGCTGAGGATGACATAAAGGCCTTAACCTATGATGTCAGTCCTACTGGCAGTGAGGAGGAAAAGCAACAAGGGGGAGAAGGTGAAGCCACTGGTGACTTAGCATAACAAAAAAGGAAGGAGGAAGAAATTGAAATAGAGGAGGGGAGAGCTGAAGAAACAAAGCAGGAAGAGACAGAAAAAGAGATAGAAAAAGGGACAGACAAAGGGACAAAAGGAGGAGAAAAAGAGGCAAAAAAGGCAGAACAAGGAGAAGAGTCCCCTGAGACTCTGGAAAGGGAGGTAGCAACTGCCCTCACTACCCTTAGCATACCAATCAAGCCAAAGTAAAAGAGGAAAATACAGGCCTCCATGTATTTCAGGGCTAGGAAGAGCACAAGAATCAAAATAGGCAAACCTCAACCCTCTTCAAAAGTGCCAATTACAATTGAAGATTCACCCTCTGCCAAGGGGAAAGAATCCCCTTCTAAGACACCTATGACATATGAAAGGGGGACTCCTAGATCTTCCACATGGAAGGAAAATGTAGTACTACAGGACCCAAAAACAGTCCTACAGGAGGCTTAGATAGTTCTACAGGAGACACTGTCAAAACTACAGGAGACCCAACAGCTTGAGAAAAGGATAGAAGGATAGCCACAGGTAAAGGAGGAACCACCAGAGATACAAGAACTTGATCCCTAGCCTAGTCTTGCTTCCTATTACAATCTACTTGAGGGAGGAAGGATAATCCCACAGAAATTTGCAATCCCACTATTCTTTGAATTGGAGAAAGAAAGAGTAAGAACACATAGATGGATGCAAATAGCCAAATCCAAAGGAGTTGAGGATGTTGGCCATATGGAAAACAACCTCAGAGAGATGGGCAAAGAGTTGAGTGCTCTCAGAGACGGGGAAGAAATTACAAGAAGCCAGCTTGAAACTGAAAATGAATTGTTAAGGAGGCAACTGCAAGAGAAGGAAACTCAGCTGGCATGCATGGCCAGCTTATCCATGGAGGCATTGTAATGTAGAATACCAGCAAAATCCTATGGCATCTATCTCAAGGAGCAATGGTTACAATTCCAAATAAAGACTTTGGCACAAAGAGGCACAATGCCTTTCCAAGATTACAGGCAGTTTATGGATCTGTGTGACCAAAGCACATCAAAGGATAAGGCAAAAATGGCAGAATTCTACCTACATAACATGGCCCTCATAGACATGAATGTGTGGGACCCCAATGCTAAGCTAGGGGACTTGCCATTAATGGCCATGGCCTCATGGATGAACCATGAAGAATTGAGGGCATCAGAAATAAAAAGATTGATTATAAAGGAGCAGAATGAGCCACTAATGATAAGAGTTGAGCCATCAAATCCTATGGCACTCATCAGCACACACAACCTGCTTGCTAATGACCCTCAGATTGCCCCTAGATATCTCACCAATCAGGCACAAGCCATTGCACACTTTGAGGATATGTAAAGGCTACCTGGGGATGACTATGTGCATGCATGCATGAGGAGATGGAACACCTTACCACACAGTTTGTAGATCAGGGAATATCATTCCCCCATGAGGCTGAAGGAGGCATTGAAAAGAGTGCCAATGTACAAGCACTCCATACAGCGGCAGAAGGTCAACTGGATGGGCCTCAAACTGAGTCCCCCACTACTGTTAGGCATGCTGGAAGGCAGAAGGGAAGAAGAAGAGGAAGAGCAGTGGAAGGAGATAGATAGGAAGACGGGATTCTATGGCAAAGAATAGCAGACCACATTAGAATCCCGGGATGCTAGGAAGGCCACCAGGGCCATAAAAGATGAGGAGATTGACTAAGTTGCTTAGAGGATGAGCAACACTTTTAGTAGGGGGTGATGATGAGCCTCATAAATAGGTAATTATATGGCCTCATTTTACCTCCTAACCTAATCAAACCAACCATTCTCTTAGCTTATTACATGATTTTCTGATTATATTTATGCTTATAGAGTGAGTTGAGTTAGTTATTGTGCCATGTGGTCTAACATGTATTTAATACAGATTATTCATGAGTTTCGAGGTCAAAGTCAAGGATCCAATGGAAAAATGGTAGCAATAAATCAAAGTGGAAAAAGGAGAGGACTTATAGGAGGGAATCCCCCTCATTTATTACTCCTCACTCCGAATTCCCCTTCATTCAGCTCGAAGTATAACCAGCCTAATCATGCACTAGAAGGCAGCCGAGCAAGTGGAGGATGACTGATGATTATCTCGAGTTTTGGGAGCCAAGCCTCCCTAATTTTAAGGAAGTTGTTGGTAGCTTCATTTGTATAAGTAAAGAGGCCTAGGGCCTCACTAGGGTCAGATTTTTGTCGGATTTTTGTTGGATTTTTTCTTATGTAAACTCTGCTCCAACTTCGAGCTTATTTTTTTGTGACAGTTTCATGTAATATTGCTATTGTTTTGAAAATAAAGATGGAATCCTTTTTAAGCTAGCACTGAGTTACCTCAGAGGGCTGAAGCTCTTGGGTTAGGGCCCAATCCAAGCAGCCAAGCTCCTCTTCACTTGTATATGTATGCTTTGTTTTAGTTTGTAGATTAGTTGTTGTTAGATGTATTTCTTTTATGGTTAAGAATAGGTTGCTTTTGATGATTTAGTAGTTTTCTTCCATTTGTGCTTTCTGTAGCAGGTTAAATAGTGATCAACAAAGATTCAAAAGGCTATCAATAGTGCCTTGGCCTCTCTTCCTCCCTCTGGGACCATGATTTGAGGCAAAGACTCTCTTGCTGCCCCAAAAACACAGATTTTCCTCCTTCATAGGACTTCTAGTGTTTGCAACTTTTTAGAAGGTTAATAGTCCATTTTTGCTTCGCTTTAGATCTTCTTCATCATGCTTACTTCTTGATTTGCAATAGTATTCTTTCATGCTTTCCTTTCCTACATTATTTCTCAGCATTTCCTTTCATAGATCATAGTTTAGACACTTTTTATGCAAAACTTTGTTTTTCCTCAATGCATTCATTTCACTTGTTGCTTGATTTCCTTGGTTGACTGTCAGTTTCTATGCAGCAGATCTCTTTGTTGAGATTGCAACAAGATGATGGAGCTTAGTGAAAAGAGTCGCCTTCACTAAGTGGGCCCGCAGGCTATTTTTGGCGCAAGTCTATTTTTAGACTATGTCTATTTTTAGACATATGGATCATGTCTATGTTTATGGATGATTGATCAAGTTGGGAAAATAGATGGACTTCTATTTTTGATGAAAGTGTGAGTGATCACAGTGTGAGTGATCAAGTCTATTTTTAGACTGGCTGTCAAAAATAGAAAAGTCAAATATTATTATCTCACAATAATATTTGGACTATAAACTTAATCTTATTCTCTTGGAGCACTTCAGTTTGAGCTACGGAAGTGGCACATGCAGCTGTCAGAAGGAAATTCGTTTTTCTTATGAGTCAGTTGAGTTGTTGCATGCATGACTTCAGTTAGAACTCAAGTGAGTTGAGTTTAGTGGACTGGAGGTACAGTTGATGGAGTTGTGTTCAGTTTAACTTAGTTAAACTGGTTGTAGTTAGTCTAACTGCAGATAGACTAATGATGAGTTGTTAAACTAATTATTAACTCATAATACAACTAAAGAATACATCAGTTAACTCAGTTGCATGTCAGTGCATGTTCAGTTCAACAGGGACAGGTGGTAGAGAATCAGATTGCTATCAGTTGTGACTATAGTTGTGCACCAGATCTTGCACAATCAAAGGATTGAGTATGCCAATGAGTTTGCTCACGTATTTGGCCCGCATTTTAGCCTTTGCTCACGTCCACAAAGAGTGAGTGACTATTTTGCAGGTGAAAATCGAGTTTGGGAAGCAATTCTCATCAGTTCTTGAGCAGGTATTGAGCAGTGGAGGCAGGCAAGCAGTGGAAGAGATTTGGAGATCAGATCTGAGCTGTATTGTGTGTAACAGAGGTGGAGATACTTGTGAGAAGTATTATGTTGTGTAATGTTACATGACTCAATCATTAATATACAGATAGTGTGGGGTTTTTAGCGAGATGCTTTCCCCGTGATACATACTGTGTTAATGTGTGAATGCTCTTGATGTTTATTGTTATTGATGCTGCTATATTCTTGATCAACGTAGAGGAGCTTATGTATTGTGTATGTTTTCCGCATTAGTACATGATCAGGATAATCTCCATTGAATATGTGTTAAATTATTTAAAATTTCTACATGGTATCGGAGCTAGATAATTGTAGAAAAATTTTCTACATGGTATCGGAGCAGCTTGATTTGTAGAAGAGATTTTTACAGGATATCAAGCGAGGGTTGATCGGAAGCAGTTGAGTTGGTTGCTGGTGGAATTCGAATTTGCAGCAGTGTTGTTGAAAATGTCTTTCAACGGATTGCAAATGTTATTCCAAAGTAAGAGCGACTTGGCGCTCAAGGATAAACTCAGTAACAATAAAGGTGAGAATGGATCTTCATCAAAGGTATCTGATGAAGAGAATTGCGCTTTGGCTGCCAAAGCAAAGAAAGGGAAGAACGAGAAAGCTTCTCAGTCTGGTGCGAAAGGCAAGAAGCAGGATATGTCCAAGGTGAAGTGTTTTCACTGTCACCAGCATGGACACTATGCCACAAATTGTCCGCAGAAGAAGAAGAACAAGCAAGCTATGGATCTGCAGGGGGAGAGGCCTTAGCTTCTCAGTTTGAGCTTGACTTTTCATTGATCGCATGCTTGGTTTCAAGTGTGATGGGATCAGTGTGGTTTCTGGACAGTGGTGCGTCTTTTCACATGACGGGAGATAGAGATTTGTTCTCTGATCTGGAGGACAAAGATCTTGGAGTGCACATCGAGATGGTCGATGATGGTAGATACAGTGCGACCGGTATCGGTACCATTTCCTTTGAGAGGGAGTCTGGTAAACCCTTTGTATTGAAGGAAGTCATGCATGTTCCAGGATTGAAGAATAATCTCATCTCAGTGGCGATGTTAGAAGACAAGGGGTATGATGTTGTTTTCAGCGAGGGAAAGGCCTTCCTGCGCAGCAAGACAACTGGTGAGACCCGGAAGATAGGGGTTCGAGTGAGGAACCTTTATCAGTTGCATGTAGATGGATGCGCAGCAATGGCAGGCAAGGTAGAAGGATTGGTGAGCCGGGATGATGGCAAGTTGTGGCACAGCAGATTGGGTCACCTTCACCATGGAGCCTTGAAGATACTGCAGCAGATCACTACAGGGCTTCCTAAAGGCACACTTGCGCAGTCAGATCAATGCAAGGGGTGTACTTTGGGGAAGTTTGTGAAAGCCACCTTTCACGAGAAGGATAGTCGCGCCACGACGATCCTTGAGAGAATTCACACAGACGTGTGTGGACCTTTCTCAGTTGCTTCGACAGCAAAACACAGGTATTATGTGATTTTTGTTGATGATTTCTCTCGTAAGTGCTGGATCTTCTTCATGCAGAAGAAGAGCGAGACATATTCAAAGTTCTGTGAATTCAAAGCACTGGTCGAGAAGGAGTCGGGGAAGAAGGTGAAGGCTCTTAGGAGCGATAATGGTGGTGAATACATCTCGGACGAGTTCAAGGATTTTTGCAAGGCAGAAGGGATTCGTAGAGAGCTCATAGCTCCCCATAACCCACAGCAGAACGGGGTAGCTGAGCGGAAGAACAGAACGATTGTGGGTGCTGCACGGGCAATGTTGCATGATCAGGGCCTACCCCTTCACTTGTGGGCGGAAGCATGCAATACAACAGTTTATGTGCAGAACCGTTTTCCTCATAGGATACTTGGCATGAGTACACCCGAGGAGGCTTATTCTGGTAAGAAGCCTGATCTTTCTCATTTGAGGATTTTTGGTGCTAACGTTTACATGCATGTGACGAAGGATGCCAGAAAGAAGTTGGAGCCGACTGCAGAGGTTGGGATATTTGTGGGGTACACTGATACGCCCCACAACTATCGTGTGTATTTGCCAGACAGTGGTAAAACTGTTGTGCGACGGGATATAAAATTTCAGGAGGAGAAAGCCATGAAGTGTTCGCTTGAGAGGGAGCTACACTTGCATGCAGATGAGGAGCTATCAGTTCCTAAGGATGAGCTTCAGGACGTGGATCAGCCACAGGACGAGGTTCATGGAGTGGAAGAGACCACTCATGCAGCGCCAACCATCAGAGGGCGAAAGCGCTTGACAGAAGCTGAGCGACTGGCTCAAGATGCAGAGAAAGTTGTAGGACCACCTACAGCCCAACGCAGGCAGAGACAGTCACCTGATCGGTACACTGGATACATGGCTCTTATGAGCAAGTGTGTTGTGACTGAGCCATCCTCTTTCGAGGAAGCTGTGGAGGATCCCGCATGGGTAGACGCCATGGTGGAAGAGTATGATTCTATTGTCAGAAACAGTGCATGGGAGATTGTTCCTAGACTGGAAGGGAAATCAGTGGTAGGTTCGAGATGGATCTACAAAGTTAAGCAGGCAGCTGACGGGAGTGTGGAGAAGTACAAGGCAAGATTTGTTGCCCGAGGCTTTTCACAGATTGAGGGGATCGATTATGAGGAGACCTTTGCACCTGTCGCAAGGTATTCTTCCATACGAACGATTCTTGCTCTCTCAGCGCAGATGGGATGGCACATTCATCAGATGGATGTGAAGACTGCGTTCCTCAACGGAGTCATTGAGGAGGAGGTGTACATTGAGCAACCCGAAGGCTTTGAAGTCTTCAGCAGCGAGTCGCATGTGTGCAGGCTCAAGAGAGCGCTGTATGGGTTGAAGCAAGCACCACGTGCTTGGTACACACAGATAGACAGCTATTTCACAGGACTTGGATTCTCCAAGAGCGAGGCGGATCCGAACCTCTACCAGATTGTGGTGGAGGGTAAGTTGCTTATCATTGTACTGTATGTTGATGATTTGATTCTAACGGGTGATGAGCTGTTGATACTGTCATGCAAGAAGGATCTTGCTACAGAGTTTGAGATGAAGGACTTGGGCCTCCTTCACTATTTCCTAGGATTGGAAATATGGCAGCGCAGTGGTGGACTGTTTGTTTCTCAGGGCAAGTATGCTCGGGAGATACTGGAGAAGTTCAACATGCATGGCTGCAAGCCTGTTGATACTCCTCTTCCTGGAGGTTGGAGGAAGGAGGATGCCACTTCGGGAGAAGAAGTGGATGCCACTATTTATCGACAGTTGGTGGGGTCGCTGATGTATTTGGTCAATACACGTCCTGATATATGCTATGCAGTTAACCAGCTTTCAAAAGCTATGGTTAAGCCTACCAAGCTCTTCTGGAAGGCGGGCAAGCATGTATTGCGCTACTTGAGAGGCACATCGGGATATGGTTTGTGGTACAGACAGGAGGATGAGGTGAAGCTATGTGGCTTCACGGATGCAGATTGGGCAGGGAGCCCAATAGACAGAAAGAGCACATTAGGAGGGGTCTTCAGTATCGGATCGACAGCAGTTTCTTGGTACAGCAGGAAGCAGAGATCTGTGGCACTCAGTTCAGCGGAGGCCGAGTATATGGCAGCAAGTTTGGCTGCATGCGAGGCTATATGGATGAGGAAGATCCTGGTTGGTTTGTTCGGTTCTCATTTGGATCCTACTGTGATTTACTGTGATAACCAGAGTTGCATTAAACTCTCGGCTAATCCTGTATTTCATGATAGATATAAACATATTGACATCAGGTACCATCATATCAGAGATTGTGTGTAGCGGAGGATCATGTTACTTTCGTACATTCCAACGGAGGATCAGGATGCTGATATTCTGACGAAGGCTCTCACCAGGAGCAAATTCGAGTACCACCGAGGCAGGATAGGGGTTGCTGATAATCCATATCTTGTCGAGAGGGAGTGTTGAGATTGCAACAAGATGATGGAGCTTAGTGAAAAGAGTCGCCTTCACTAAGTGGGCCCGCAGGCTATTTTTGGCGCAAGTCTATTTTTAGACTATGTCTATTTTTAGACATATGGATCATGTCTATGTTTATGGATGATTGATCAAGTTGGGAAAATAGATGGACTTCTATTTTTGATGAAAGTGTGAGTGATCACAGTGTGAGTGATCAAGTCTATTTTTAGACTGGCTGTCAAAAATAGAAAAGTCAAATATTATTATCTCACAATAATATTTGGACTATAAACTTAATCTTATTCTCTTGGAGCACTTCAGTTTGAGCTACGGAAGTGGCACATGCAGCTGTCAGAAGGAAATTCGTTTTTCTTATGAGTCAGTTGAGTTGTTGCATGCATGACTTCAGTTAGAACTCAAGTGAGTTGAGTTTAGTGGACTGGAGGTACAGTTGATGGAGTTGTGTTCAGTTTAACTTAGTTAAACTGGTTGTAGTTAGTCTAACTGCAGATAGACTAATGATGAGTTGTTAAACTAATTATTAACTCATAATACAACTAAAGAATACATCAGTTAACTCAGTTGCATGTCAGTGCATGTTCAGTTCAACAGGGACAGGTGGTAGAGAATCAGATTGCTATCAGTTGTGACTATAGTTGTGCACCAGATCTTGCACAATCAAAGGATTGAGTATGCCAATGAGTTTGCTCACGTATTTGGCCCGCATTTTAGCCTTTGCTCACGTCCACAAAGAGTGAGTGACTATTTTGCAGGTGAAAATCGAGTTTGGGAAGCAATTCTCATCAGTTCTTGAGCAGGTATTGAGCAGTGGAGGTAGGCAAGCAGTGGAAGAGATTTGGAGATCAGATCTGAGCTGTATTGTGTGTAACAGAGGTGGAGATACTTGTGAGAAGTATTATGCTGTGTAATGTTACATGACTCAATCATTAATATACAGATAGTGTGGGGTTTTTAGCGAGATGCTTTCCCCGTGATACATACTGTGTTAATGTGTGAATGCTCTTGATGTTTTATTGTTATTGATGCTGCTATATTCTTGATCAACGTAGAGGAGCTTATGTATTGTGTATGTTTTCCGCATTAGTACATGATCAGGATAATCTCCATTGAATATGTGTTAAATTATTCAAAATTTCTACACTCTTCCAGTAGCAGGCTAGCTTATCAGCAATCACACCCTCCATCTAATCCATGCCCTATTGGTATCCTAAACCTCACCTCAATTCTGCCTTAGTTTCCTGCATTTTTCCTAGAACTTCTTCCTCTCTCCTTGAGCAAATCCAATCATCTTTCTCTCTCCTGGTGGTTCATGGTAGACCATAGGCACCCTAACACCTCATTCCAACCTTCATCCACCTTTTTCACCCACTCTCACACCCTCAAAACAGTGAAAACTGCTCTCGGCCTCCTCCTATAGGCCTCCTGTAGGACGTTGTTTTTCCTCCTGTAGATTTCTTGTGTCCTCCTGTAGATTTTCCTATAGGCTTTCTTTTGAAGGCCGAGTGTGGGAAAAGCCTCCAAAAGGCCACTTGAGACCTCCTAGGACCCATCCACACCATCCTACATCCTCTCAAGTACCAAAACCGCCCTCCAACGCCACCTATTCACTGCCACATTCACACACAATAAATTACATGCATGTCAATTTCACATAAAAATACATAAAAATCCAAAAATATGTTCTTTGCTTATTTACTTCCAGAAATAGCATAGTTAGATGTTGTTTACTTCCTTGAGTAGGTAATGACATTCCTTTCATGGTTTTCATAGTGCTTTCTGCAAAAGTAGAATTAGTTGGTTAATTAGGGTTTACTAGGTTTGCTTTACATTTCAGTGTTTCTCCTTTCTGCAGTTAGAATAGCATCTGTAGAGTAATCTTTCTTTCCTTCCATCACATATAGAGCTTCTTCTAGAATCCATAGAATTTGGCTTGAGCTCCTAGTGATCTCGTGTCGGCTGACCAAGTGACAACCTGCAATGAGAACTAGTACTTGTGCATACAGCACCGACACTTCCAAGTTTGTTACGAACTATCGGGTTGATAAGAGTAAAGTAGGCAGCCCGGGAGTTGCAGCATTATTGCTATAATACTGGTGCTCACCACATTGCAAGAAAGTGGAAACCTTAAGGATATTACCTTTGCCAAATTTTTTTGAGAGAGAGAAGGATTTTTGGAAGAAGACAACTCCTCAGTATTTTTAAGAGGTTATGTGTCTTGCACATAGAGAGAAGAATCATGCACAATATTCTGCTAGAGGAATAGGTGGTCAAAGAGGAAGAGGAAGAAGGAATTTTATAGGCAGGGGGGCAGACAATTCAAAGGAGAAAAGTCTGATCTTGATTTCATATGATGCAATAGAGATGTACATGATGCATCCACATGTACATTTCCTTGGGAAAGAATTGATGATGGGATGGGGACCCCTGGGTCAGTTTTGGGGTTAAAAACCCAATTTTTGATGTAATTTTTTGTAAAAGATGTAAAGTCTCCACGATTTGTGGATGCAAAGCATGTAAATGATTAGGAGTAAAAGGGGTTTTAGCCCCTTGTTTATGAGATAAGTTGGCTTTGAGATCCACCGCTGGTCCGCGGACCATGGGATTGTATAAATAAGTGTGTCTTAGAGAGTCTAAGACATAGCTAAGATGAGGAAGGTATTGGGTCAATAGAAGATAACGCTGAGAAGTAGGTCAAATAGGAGAGAAAGACTCTGCAGCTAAGTGCACAGACCCCTGTAGCTGAGTGCGCAAGGAAGTTTGAGTCTGTAAATCCTAAACTGAAGATCAATAAAGATGATTATCGAAGAATTCATGTGTTTATCTGTTTACTTCTGTTTATTTATAATTGTGATATATGTTGTTGATGAAATAATATGTTTATGAAATATTGATCTAATGATGTGCGATTTTATTAAATAATTGTTAGAATATGCATGCAAGCATGTTTATGTAATTCCGCGAAGAACTTGGATCATTTATGCTATGTTTATTAAAAAATTAAGTAGATATGTGTGAGCTCTGATCTAGGGTTGTTTTTTGGTACGCATAAGTGGATGAATAGAGTGTTAAGGGTCTGCAAAGATCAATTGTGACCTTCGCAAAGGTCTAAAGGCTATTTAAGTGGAGTCACAGTACCAAGCCCTAGGGGATTATAGATCCGCGTGAAGGCAAATATAGGGTGCTAAAAGACATCACACTGATCTCTAGATGTGAAATCTTGGTTCCAGCATCCCCCCATACTGCTTCGAGTGAGACTGCAGCCTGCACTACGTGAGTTGTTTCCGAAAGGGCCAGTAGTGTAGGGTTTTGTTGGTTGGCGCAACTAACTCTGAACCTGGGTCAGGACCCCCTAAGCCAACAAATGGTTCCATTGCTGGGACCGGGATCTGCCTAAGGAGATGTGTGATGTCGCATCACTGGAATCTGACCAAGAAGGAAATTGAAAAGTGGTTGGACAGAAAGATTCACGACTTCACGGCGCAGGAAAACAGGAATTTGTGCCTGTCAAAGGAGCAGTGGTTGGATAGATATTTGTATACAGAAATACACGAAATTTTCTTCTACACCTTCCCGATCGAATTATACGAGTGGTTAGCTAAGTTGGCAGACGGCCAAGGGAGGTGGAAGCTTGACAGTCCAATAGTGTGGACTCTGGAGCTAGTGCAATGATTAGAAGCCTCTGAAGACAAGATCGTGTGCATTGTTGATCACTGGTTCAATCGAATTATAGGAGGATTTGTTACCAAATTTTCAGTTGATACCTTAGTTAGCTACAGTGAAGTAGAGTGATGCTTCTTCAAAGGATGGCGAGGTAAGTAGCTGAGATCTTTTAATACTTGGATTAAGATGCTCTTGTGTGAAAAATAGGTTATTCCATTTCCTTGATGTTTGAAGCTATAGAAAGTGGAAAACTCTTCAGATATTGAGAAAGATCAGGTCCTGAATATAGCCCATTGATTGGACCTCCTTCGAGCGACGACAAGGGGACAATACAGGCTTCGTCTTGGAGTGTTGTTCAGCTGATAAGACAGGGTTTTTTGCGGACACATCAACCATCCACTCCACCTCCACCTCCACCTCCACCGCATACACCTTCGCCCACACCTCCACCACCACCACCTCCATTCAACATGTCGAACACAATGAAGCTGTCGATTTTCAAGGGCATAGGGAGCGAAGATACATATCAGTTTTGGTTTGTTGCAAATGATGTGTGGACAGCACAGCAGATTACTGATGACAACATAAAGAAGGCGCAGTTGATTACTACTCTATAGGATCACGCGTTGACATGGTATATTAAGTATTGTTCTGATCATCTTGTGGCAACGCTAGAAGAAACTAAGGATGCTTTAAACAAAGAGTTCAGCAAGCCTAAGTTTGACTCGCAGTTAGTAGTTGGTTTTAAGGATATCACGATGAGGGTTGATGAGATGCCTTGGGAGTTAGATCAAAGTTTGAAGTGTGTAATTCACGAAGCTAATATGCATCTCATAGATGGTCAGCAACGCGAGTGGTTCATAGATGCGCTTCTGCCCCACCTGAGGATTTCTTTGTCACAATAGAAGATAGGAACTCAAGCAGAAGTGCTGGAAATCATGATGAGACTGCATGCAACCCCTATTCAGGACGCAACCTTGGCGGTATAGCATATTCACTCCTAGTTGCAGAACCTCTGCTTGGAATTGCAGAGCTTGAAGAAAGAGGAGACTAAACCAGAGGTACACACAGAAGTCTGGTGTCTGAAGTGTAAGAGCTAGGGGCACGACAAAGACCACTATCCTATCTTCACGAATTATATTACAGGAGGGGGACCTATTCCCCTGAAACCAGAAGCCCCAGCAAGGCCAAGCATGGGGGCCACGCTATGGTGCGTTATTTGTCAGGTTGCTGGAAAACACGCAACATATAATTTCCATTTGTTCCAAAAGTTCATTCAAACATCGCAACAATTTTTTTGTGACTTCTGTAAATATGTGGTCCATGATGAGTGCCACTATCACAGCTATGAACTAATGATGGAAAGAATGCCTACGTACCGGATGCAAGAAGAAACTCGACCTCCCGATCAGGGCACCGGAGGAGCATGTGGAGGATATCAGGGACGAGGACGAGGTCGCAAAGTAGGAGAACCTGGTAGAGGTCGCGGCCAGGTTATTTGCTATAACTGTGGAACGTCAGGGCACTACACATGGGAGTGTCAGAATCAGACACACCCGTCATGTCAATACTGCAGCTAGTTTGACCACACTATAGAAGAATGCCCTGTGTTGATAGCCAAGATGTAGGAGAAGAAGGCGCAACCTTAACAACCTACATAGAACTTACAAATGATGAGAGATGAGCCCCACGAAGAAGATCATAATGTGAATATAATGCTGAGGAGAGGAATAAAGACTGGCGATGATAAGGGAAAACAACCTGAAGAGGATGGATGGGTCTACAAGGCCCAGGAAAAGGAAGTTGGTTTTGATCTAGAACGCACAAAGGAAACATTTATGAAGGTCAAGAAAAGCTTCGCTCAGGCATTCGCCTCAGGAATCCAGAACAAAGTACCTAAAACCAGCGTGCCTACAGAGGTTGATCCCTCTATGCTTACCACGTTCTTTGAGACCTGAATGAAACTACTGCGCAATAGAAAAGTTGTGAAAGGCCTGCAGAAGTTAATAAACAAATGTGATGGCAAAGAAAACACCCCTGATGGACACTATGTAGTTAGAAAAATTGGCAAACATAAGGCGAGAAGAGGGTGCGAGATGAGGCTCACCGCACAAATAGGAGAATATGAGATGGACCAGGTCATTCTGGATTTGGGGTCTGACGCAAATGTTTTTCCTAAATAGACATGGGAGAGAATGGGGAGACCTACGTTGCAGTGGTCTTTGATCCATCTTAGAATGGAAAACCAGCATAAGATCATCCCTATGGGACGACTACATGGGGTAACAATAGATATAGAAGTTGCAAGTGCGCTGGCTTATTTTCAAGTAATAGAGTTCATTAATGACAGTAATCCATACCCCTTGCTCCTTGAGATTAACTAGGCCATTGACATGAATGGGGTGATCAACTTGAAGAAGCAGACAATTTCGTTTGAAAATAAATCGCTTCGATTTGTAGTACCGTTGGACCCTGCTGAAGGGTTGCACTACACTGAACTAGTTTGCTATTATGAGGAAACTGAAGATGACTTGGATCAAATCTACAAAATCACAGTGTGAGATCAAGATTGGATCAATCTAATAGTAGATGAACGGATTGCATGGGACTAGGAGAGTTCCTGCACCTCTGATTCTGATGAAGAGTTGGAGCATTGGCAAAATCGGCTGCATGAAGTATCTACACTGCGCTGCAACATGATGACTAAATCGTTGCGTTGTGTTTCATTGGAGGTAAGAAATTTACCTTATTATGATGGTTTAACTGACATGGATAATTTTTTGGATGCATTTGAGCGTGAAGTCCTTGAGAATCACTGCTTCTAAGCATTAGATCTGGCACTGCGCACTACACCCGCACGATGGTGGGGTACGCACAAGGATAGATTTGATGGATGGCGGGACTATAGAAGAATGATGAGGTTGTGGTTTGGTCGACCTAACCTTCGATTAACTGAGAAATATGATGGGAGGGATGATCCACGCGATCACCTAGCGAAGTGGACTAAAGCTTATGGAACAGAACCGCAGCTGGAGTGGGTACACTTGTTTTTCCATACTTTAGACACAATCCCCATGAACTGGTATTTGGAGACAAAGCTCTACCATGGCACCATAGAATGGGATATATTGAGGGAAGGATTCTTAATGACCTTCAGTTTTGAAGATGGGTTTGAGAGCATTGATGAAGCTCTACAGGAGGTTAAGGTAATGATCTTCAAAATACCACAAGAACCTCTCTAATGGGTCCAACCAGACTGGAGCACCCAGCTGCGCCATGCGTTGGAATGTTATAATGTGACCATTGAGGTGGAGGATGAAGATCCAAGAAATATTAATATTCCAGAGGCTGAAGGGCATCGCGAAGTTGAAGGCCCAAAAATAGAGAACCCATACATCACTGCGCCGTTGAAAACCAAGCAAGTGAACATTGAAACTGAAGCGGAACCGAAGTTTGAAAAAATTGGGGATTATTGGGATGACGCTATTGTGGATAAGGTTTCTGAGTTACTCCACGAATATCAGGATCTATTCCCTACTAATTTTTCGGACTTGAAAGGAATAATAGAAGACTTGGGCATTATGAAAATCACTCTAAAGTCGGACGCAAAGCCTATTAAGCAGAGGTTGTATCGCCTGAATCCTAAGTATAAGGAAAAGGTTTTCTTGGAGTTGGATAAGATGCTAGTAGTAGGCATCATAGAACCCATGGAAGAGTTTGATTGGGTGAGCCCCATGGTGGTCCAGGAGAAGAAACAGAAGGATAAAATAAGGATTTATGTAAACCTGACAAAGCTTAAATATGCTTGTTCATGACCCATTTCTGGCGTTGTTCACAAACGAAGTATTAGACAACATTGGAGGGCAGGAGGCCTACTCATTCACTGATGGATTTTCGGGGTACCATCAGAATAAGAGCATTCCAGAGGATAGGAGAAAAATAACCTTCGCAATGGAATGGGGTTGTTTTCAATAAACTGTGATGCCGTTTGGACTCAAGAATGCACCTGCGATATTTTCTCGCATAGTCATCGCGGTGTTTAAGGAGTTTATCCATAAGTTCTTGGAAGTATACTTTGATGACTGGACAGTGTTTGGGTTAGTGCAGTGCCATGTAGCAAGTCTGCGCTTGATGTTGGATACGTGTCGCAGGTACCAGATTGCGTTGAATCTGAAGAAGTGTTTATTCTGTGTTCCCTTTGGGATTTTTCTAGGTCACGTGGTATGGAAGTAAGGATTGATGGTGGACCCTGCAAATATTGCATTGATAGTAAATTTGGAGGCCCCAAGGAGCATTAAGAAGTTGTGTGTGATGCTAGGAGATACTGGATATTACAGGAAGTTCATCAATGCTTATGCTCAAATTACGCACCCATGGAGAAACTATTGAAGAAGGATGCTACATTCTGTTGGGATGAAAAATGTCAGCGCAATTTGGATGTGTTGAAAGAGAAGATGGTCATCACGCCGATCTTGGTCTTCCCTGATTAGAGGAAGTAATTCCATGTACATGTCGATGGTTCTTGCATTGCATTGGGTGCAGTGCTAACACAGGCCAATGAAAGAGAGTTGGACCACCCTATAGCCTTCACGAGCAGGAAATTATCAAAGGCTGAGAAGAATTACTCAACGACATAGAACAAAGGCTTGACTATGGTGTACGCACTGCAGAAGTTCATGCACTATCTATTGGGAGGACATTTCAAAATGTACATAGATCACTCTGCCTTGAAATACCTGGTCAATAAGCCTACGTTTGGGGGGAAGATCTGTAGATGACTGCTACTATTTCAGGAGTATGACTTTGAGGTGATTGTGAAACTAGGAAGGTTAAATGTGGGACCTGATCATCTGTTGAGAATCGAAATAGGAGAGGAGCTTACTAATTTGGAGGAAGGGTTGCCAGATCCTCAGCTCTTCACGGTGCGCATATCAGATAATCATTTTGCAGATATTATCCACTTTTTGACTATGGGGATGGCACCGGAAAGGTATACAAGTCAGCAAAAGAAGGAACTAGTAGTGCGAGCAGAAGACTTCTCAGTGATTGCAGGAAATTTTTATAAGATGTGTGCAGACGAGATATTGCGAAGATATGTGCCAAATTTTGAGAGAAATAGCATTCTCGTGGAAGCTCACGGAGGAGTTGCGGGAGAACACTATGTAGGAAAAACGACTGCGCAGAAGATTTTTCACGTGGGTCTATGGTGGCCAACGCTACATAAGGATTCCAAAGAGTACTGTAGAGTATGCGATGCATGTCAAAGAACCGGTAGACCATCACGGAGGGACGAGTTGCCACTGAATCCTCAAGTATCTTTACAGCCCTTTGAAAAATGGGCAATTGATTTCATTGGGTTGATTCAGCCCCCAGGGAAGAAAACCAGTGCACGCTACATCATCATCGCGACAAAGTATCTAACCAAATGGGCAGAGGCATAGCTGGTTAAGGATTATATAGGGGCTACAACATTGAAGTTTTTGTTTGAATATGTCTTAACTAGGTTTGGCTGCCCGAAAGTGTTGATGAGCGACAGAGGTACACACTTTCTGAACGAGATGATCAGTGCGCTAACAGAAGAGTTCCAGGTCTATCATTAGAAGAGTACACCGTATCACCTGCAGGAGAATGGAATTGTTGAAGCCTTTAATAAGATCTTAGAGAACGTGTTGGCGAAGATCTACAACGTGTAGCGAAATGATTGGGATGTGTGCGTACCTGCAGTACTATGGGCTTACAGGACTACTTGTAAAAAGATGACAGGACAGACACCTTTTAGATTGGTATATGGCATAGAAGTTGTAATTCCAATGGAGTATATTGTGCCTAGTCTACACATAGAAACTTTCACAGGTATGGCAGATCGTGAAGCCTTGGAGGAACGACTCGCGCAGTTGATGGAGCTTGAAGAGGATTGATTCTTGGTTGGATTCCATCAACAAGTACAAAAGGAACGTGAAAAAGCATGGCACGATCGACACATCAAGCTTCGCACGTTCAAGGTAAATGACCTGGTCTTGTTATATGATAGTAAGTTTACTAAATTTCCAGGTAAATTTTAGATGCATTGGCTAGGGCTGTATATTATCAAATAAATTACAGATGGGGTGCAGTTTAGCTCGTGAAGCTGAATGGAGAACATTTTCCGAGAAGAATGAATGGGAGTCAATTGAAGTTGTAACAGGGGATCCTGCGCAATGACTATATGATGATAGGATAGTCTTAGTACTTTAGGCAGTTTCAAGGGAGCGTGGAGTTATAAACTACACTACCTGGGTTGGCAGACTACACAGCAGGTGGGCTGCGTGGAAAATGGTGAAGTTGCAATATAGGAAGTTGCGCTATGGAGGGAGGTGTCACACAGCAAAGGAGGACAGTGACCATTGGAGTCATTGTTCATGATTTGACAGCCAGAAGAAGGTTAAGCGGAGCGGGCTAGTGGCATTTAAGGCCAAAATATTTGAAGATCTACCACCAAAACCACATTAATGGTCGAAATTTGGGGGGGACGGTCAGATTTGAATTCAAAAACCCCTATAAGTTACGTGTTCCAGTCCAACAGAGAACACTTTGAACACTTGGAGATTTTTCTGTAATTTGTTTTCTGTTGCTTATGAGATGAGTGTTTTGGGAAGAGTTCTTCACCCACACAGACGTTTCTCTGGAATCCCATGAGCTATTTATGGAGAGGATGGCTGCCACCAACCTGCCGAGGTCGCTGTATCTAATGCCCCAAGCCCTAAAATATCCAATGTTGTAGCTACGCCTGTGATTCCCATGGCGTCGAGGTTGCCAAGGCCGAAACAATCCATGGAAAAGGAGAAGCAACAAAATCCAGTACAGATACACACTTCCTCCAAGAAGCATACCATGACACCTTCACAGAAAAAGACAAGGAGATGGAAAAAGGAAAAGAGAAGGTTGTAGACCTGGAGGCAGAAGAAGGCCAGGGAACCGAAGATGTTGATGCTGAAGGAGCGGAGCCCATCATAAATCTCCCTCAGTATATCCCTCCGAGGAAGGGAAAGGCAAAGATTACAAAAGACTCAGACTCTGAGAAATTTCTCATTTCCACACCCCTGCTACCTAAGCAGGTACCTTTTGAGGGTCCGCAGCTCACGCGAGTACTGTTGCTGAAGATGGAGGACTGGGACTTAGTGGATCACGCTAAGTGTTGGGCAGCGAATCCCCCCATAGCGGGTTTTTGGGGCTTGTAGCCCGAATTTTGGTCAAATGTAATGTAAGACCTTGCGAAATGCGGGCGCAGAGCGCGAGAGTCTAGGGTTGTCCGCCCTAAAATATTGTAATTTAATAGAGAATGTGTCGGCCTACCCATGGTCTGCAGACCATGGGAATGTATAAATAGAGCGAGGCTCTAAGTGTAGAAGGAGGGGTTTTTTAGGTTTTATCTTAAGTAATATGGTTTTTTGAATAAGAAATTCACTCTGGTTCTGTAAGTCTGAGTATTGGGTTGTAGTAGTAAGGAGAGGCTCTACAGCTGTGTGCACAGAGGCCTGGAAGAGTCTGCAGCTGTGTACGCAGACCCCTGCAGTTGAGTGCACAGGGCGGAGTTGGGATTGTAACTGAACAGAGGTTTAATAAAAGATAAGTGATTCTGAAATATTGTGCATCTGCTCGTAGATCTGTGTGTTTATGCTTCTGTTATATTTTTATGCATCTCTTTATAGTTTATGATTGCGCGCACTTGTTATGAATGTTGAATGATTAATGACAATATTGGGCCCACAAAATTAAGTCAGATCTATAATAACAACACAGTAAGGACAAGGGATCTAGACAACGCCTCTTCACACTCTTTATAGAGCTACGTGAAGATTAGACGACTGCGCGGAGCAGCGTAAGCGTGCAGGATCAGTTCGTGAACCTCCCAGACTTCATCAAGACATCCCTAGGGTGCGGAAACCTGGTTCCAACACCCTCCCATACTACCTCGGGTGAGACCTCAGTCCGCGCTCCGCGGACTGTTGTCGAAAGGGCCAGTAGTTTCGGGATTTGTTTGGCTAAATCACTTCTGAACCTAGGTCATGCCCCAACAAGCCAACAAATGGTTTCGTTGTCAGGACCGAGATCTTCCTAAGGGATGTCTGATGTCGGAACACTGGAATCCTACGAAGAAGGAAATTGAATATTGGTTGGATCAGAAGCTTCACGAGTTCGTAACACAAGAAAACGGAACTCCGCAAATATTCGAGAAAAGGTGGCTGGACAACTACGTGTATACGAAAATCCACGAGATCTTCTTCGCGTCCTTCTCTTCTAAAGGCCCCTCAAACCAGTTTCCCACCATTGAGAGGAACCTACCAAAATCCGCGAGGTACACCTCGCTCTGGGCAACGAAAGACGCAACGAGGGTTCACGAGATCAAGGTGTTTTGGGTGTTCATGGAGGCGAGCATCCGAACATGGATCAACCGCAGGTCGCATTTGTCCCCGACAGTACATAACAGTTTGCAAAGCGTGGCAGAATTCAAGGTGGATATGCATAATCTGTATATCTAGGTGTGAAAGGATCCAGCCCGAACGTGGGTGAAGCTTCCGTTTATTGCAACAGATGATGCAATCTTCAATGTAATGGCGGCATGGTCTCCGAAGTGGCACACTCCGAACTTGGAAGAACTAGAAAAGATCGCAGCACAGCAGCAGAAGAAGGAAACCAAGCTACGTATCGCGAAGCTGGCGAAGAGAAAGCGCCAGGAACAGGAAGCAGCCATGCAGTGGAAGGCGGCTAAGGCAGCAGCGATAGCACAGACGACACAAACCACAATTGCGCCCACCGAAGAGACCGAGGAAGGTAGAAAAATGTCCATGGAGCAGGACATACAAGGGGAGGCTGAGACAGAGGAACATGCGGACCCTACAACAAAATTGACCTAACTCAAGAGGTCATGCGTCCAGGAGAAGCCAACCGCACGGAAAAAGACAAAGGCAACGAAGACCTCTGAGGGAGACCTTCTTGACAGTGGCGAACCAGTTCGCGATGTCACTAAGGATGCTCTTGAAGAATTAACGACGGAGCAGACAACTATGTTGCAGGCACTCAGAGCGCAGTTGCAGGCATTACAAGTGCGACCCCCAGGAATGGTGACACCGCACCTTGCAGAAGGTGCACCCGAAGTCGAGCAGATGTTGCACACCTGCACAACGAACACTTTGGTGTTACCAGAAGGCGCAGTATTAGCAGAAGCTGAGGGTGACATGAGGGGCTGGGGGTTGAATTTGGCCGCCCTTCCCAGGGAAACCCTATACCAGCTGCAGTATGGGGTAACTTTCGAGCTTTGCACCAGGGAGGGTCGTGCCCTCCAAGTTTTGAGCAAGCAGAACTTAGATTTAGAACAGCTCAACCTGCAGCGTGATAACCTAGTAACACAAACCCAGGGATTGGAACAGACTGTGGAGGAGGCCTGTAGCAGCATACACAAGTTGACCGTGTCGGCGGCACTCCCCACAGTGGAAAAGATTCACCAATTAGCAGCTGGAGTCCGCAAGACCCAGGAGGAGGCCATGAAGGTTCAGTTGGAGCTGAACTTGCAGATCGCGGAGCTATGACTGAAGGCACAGCCCTCTACACCCCCGAAAGTCAGAGAGCAGTGCCACCATGCCATTCAATCGGGGTTGGAAGTGATAGAGCATGTTGTACAGGACTGCATGGGATTGTTGGATCAGTCCCTCTTCACGCTCACTTCACTACAGGAAGACCCAACGCTACAACAGTTAGAGATAGAAGCGTGGGAGTTGCAGCAAGCCTATGACAATGTCCAGGGGACCGCGCAGACGGTCGCCCTTACTCAGCGATTGGCCAAGATGAGGGAGGCCCAGGCCCTGAAGGAACAAGTGGGCGTTGCATGCCAGAAAGAAGAAAGGCTTAAAGCACGCATCCAGCCTTAGCTCGAGGAAGCATTCACGGTCACCACCATGATCGAGGCAAAGTTGGCCCAGATGTAGGATACATATGCGCTAAGGCAAGAAGGTGCCTCTGAGAATGATGCATCGGAGAGTCATGCATAATTGATACAGCGAACAGCGGAGGAATGTGTGGCAGACGTCAGCGATGCGCAGAAGTTGCTGGATGGACTCCGAGCGAAGATCATCGCACCAGCCGAGTGACTCAAGATGAGTCACGATGATTGTGTTGGGGGCCTGTTGGGCAGCAGATCCCCCCATAGCGGGTTTTTGGGGCTTGTAGCCCGAATTTTGGTCAAATGTAATGTAAGACCCCGCAAAATGCGAGCGCGAAGCGCGAGAGTCTAGGGTTTTCCACCCTAAAATATTGTAATTTAATAGAGAAAGTGTCGGCCTACCCATGGTCCGCGGACCATGGGAATGTATAAATAGAGCGAGGCTCTAAGTATAGAAGTGTTGTGGCCACCAACAACCCCCCTCTTTGTTTAGTATTAGCAATGACACTAAGCAAATGGGGACCCTTAATAAAAAATTCAAAAAACATTTTATAAAACTTTTTGTATTATACTCCTTAAAAATATGTCGCATCGCGCGAAGAAGATAAACATTTCTTTACGAGCGTAATAAAAAAACTGCGGAAAAAGCGACGCAAAATCCATCGCATCGCATGCATTAAGAAGCGCTCTTAAATGAAGATCTTAAGAAATCTCCGATGGCCGATATGCGACGTTGCATATCGCAATATCGCATAAGCAGCACACAATGATTTAATGACTCATGCGATCCGCGATGCTGCGATCTTGCGATATCCGCGATGCTGCGATCTGCGATAATCCGATCTGAAAAAATTTGCGATGACACATCTAGGTAATGCGATGACGCGATGCTGCTATCGCCCATCGCAAATTTCCTCGGCTCAACATTCAAGAAAAGTTGTCTATAAACCAAAATTAGGCGCGCGCCTTAAAGGAAATTAATGAACATATGCCAAAGTGTCAGTGAAGGACAGTTTTGTGTTTTTCGAAGAGTCAGTTCATGATGGGTGTCATGATTTTATACATTCATAGAGGTTAGAGCTTTCGTATCAGTATTTATTATCATTACTCTTTTCCTTTGCGTGAACTGCAGGAATGAAAAACAGGAAACAATATGAAGCAATGAGCAGGAAACATCTAAGGAAAAGGGGAAAGCGTCAATGCTCGGGGAACAGAGAAGAGATGCCTTCATAAACGGATGTCGCATTCAACAGAACCACAAATTCCAGAGTATCACTCAACAGATGCTGAGGTCGATAGGTGATTCAACATTCAGGGTCAGAAAGCTCACAAAAGCAGCATGTTTACCAAAAATCCTGAAACTTCTACCCGGTAAAGGAAAAAGGCGCTAAAGAAGGAAAACGCACCAGGAAAGCAAAGTCCCTAACTTGCTTAGTCATTCGCAAGTCCGAAAACCGAAATAGCAAAAGCAGAAGCAGTTTGAGAGAAATTTGGGTTGTTGCCAAGTATATACGCAGTAAATTCGCCCAACCAGAAGATAATTCTCAAAAATATCTTCTAGTGTACTAAAAAGTGGTGCCAGCGCTTGCCATTCTGTTTGCGTAACTCAAACAAAAGCAGAAGGCAACCAGCCGACTCTTCCCAGGCGAATGTTGAATGCTCGCAACATTTAAGGAGCAAATGCAGAAATAGTTAGGAATTAGATTCAGTTTTTAGAAATAGTTTTGCTTTAGAAGAAGGGCGGTCATTTAAACCGTATCCTAAATTTATGTAATTAAGTTATTTAGTTAGCAGTATTTAAACCCTTCTCATGCATTTGGAGAAGGGTCCAGAAATTTGTCAAAAACTTGTCCTCAGAACATGCACTTTTGCACCCTCGGAGGGGGTTTTGATGAATGGATGGATCAAGGTTTATTAATGTTTGCATTTGATGTCTGCTACTGATGTTGCACTTTTGTACTCTTAGTAGATGTTAGAGCAAGGAGAGATAAATCATTGTTGCTTGAAGCTTATGAGTAGAATCAGTCATAAATGGTACTTTTATCTCTTGGCCATTTCTGCTTATATTCTGAAAGTGATATATAGTTTTAGTTGTTTATATGTTATTGCATGAATGTGTGAGTTACCATTTGGCACTTTTGTACGGTGGAGCCATTTATTTATGTCTGATATATGAATAACTTATTATGCGATATGTTGTTCACAACTGTTTTGCCTAACTTTTTATGCAAAGTAGTTCATCTTAATTTATTTCTATTCTTATGATAGCTGAATGATCTTTATTACCAGTTATTGTTTGAAATCTCTTTAGATCGCATAATAGAATAAATACACCCCGGGTTAGCATAGATTAGATGTGTTGTTTTTTCATTAGATTACAATAGCATAAAGTTAGTTTAAAAGTTTGAATTAGATTAGCTTTAAGTATCCTTAGATCAGCAACATCCAACTCTGCACACACACACACACACACCCTTAGATTGGGAAACTAGTCCCATTATCCCCAGTCGGACCCGCTATACCAAACGGATAAGGAGCTGCCAACCAAGGTCCGGACCGGGTGGGTATCCCCCTTGTTGTCGACCCGATTTTCGGGGCTTCAACATATTTGGCGCTAGAAGGAGGGCCCGAACTATGAATGGCACCTAAATCAAAATCTAAATACCATTCTGAGAGTAAATCACCCTCATCAACTCCCCCGACTTCCCCAGTACGCTTAAATCCAGAGTCAGAAGTCGCTCGAGTATCAACCGCTGCTACACAACCTAATATTTCAGACCAATCTACCATTGAACCCCCTGAAGTTCAAACTCTGATTCACAAACTCCAAGGATTTTCCATTTCTACTCAGAGGTCTGATAAATCTCAAAGCAGCATGACTTCGCAGTACAATCCTGCTCATCCCCTGACCAGATTAAAGAGTGAAAAATTTGGCATCCAGCCAACTGAATTGCCTCTCCCCACCAGGAAAAGAGCGAGGAAAACACCACAAGAGTCTGACAGTGAGACTCTTTCATCTACATCGTCCATTTCAACTCCCTCACCGCGAAGTCAGCCACCCACATCTTCATTCCAAACCATCATCCATCCGCTTACTAGAACTCCCACAACCCCTCTTCAATCATCTATGATCATAGTGTCCTCATCTTCCCAGCCACAGGGATCATCTTCTACACTTTCATTCACTAGCAACTCAACGATGGCCCAGTCTCCATGGAATAATCCTGGGGCAGTCTTAATGCCTCCACCCTTGAGTCAAATACCGGCCCATCCTGAGAAATGGCTACCCAAATTCAATCCAGAAGCAGGCATGCTAGCTGAAGAACACATAAACAATTTCATGCTTTCTGTCAATCTCAACGGAGTTACTAACGAAGATGCTGTTGTTCGGATTTTTCCCTATACAATGCAAGGAACAACCGGGTCATGGTACTTTTCATTACCCTCCAGGTCTATCAAAAGTTGGGACATTTTCCAAAGTCAATTCCTTACCAAGTTTGGTGATGACAGATCAACGGCAACATTAATCAATGACCTATCCAATCTTAAAGCCGAGGCTAGAGAACCCATCAAAGATTTTAATTTACGGTTCAATAAGATCCTCAACAAAATTCCCACTGCTTCCCAACCCAGCGAAGAAGTACGCTGTAAATGGTATATTACGGCCTTACCATCAAACTTAGCAATCTTCGTGGATAGGGCAAATAAAACAACCTTAGTTGAAAACTTGACAGAGGCGATAGCAGTAGAGAAACGCGTAATAGCCCTGGAAAAGAGATCTGCAATAGAGGAACGCAAGTCTAAAAAAGTCACCTTCAAGGAAGACTCCAAGAAGAAACAAACGAAAGACCCTTTCGATTTGAAAGGATTGCAAAAAGTATTAAAGACCATGTCCAATGAGATGATTGACATAAAAAAACAAGTAGCAGAAACTTCTTCAAAAAAACCCTACAGAGCTTTTAAAAGAGGTCCTTCAATGGATGTGAAGCCACCCAATGCTATTTCAAATGTTGAATCCGAAGAAGAGGAAGAAGAAGAGAGTACCACTGAAGGGCAGACTGATGACGAAGAAGTTGTGGAATTACAAGGAATGTGGGATTTCATCCTCCCACAAGAAGAAGATCAAGAAGCATTTTTGGTTAGCACACGAAGCAAAAATCAACTTGATCCTCCCCAAACTACCCCTAAGCAGAAGAGCACAAGCTCTGCAATAAAAGATAAAGTCGCAACAAAAAAACGACCACTAAAGCGACTCAAGCTAGCCCGGTCCAATCAGATCAGACAACTCCATCAAAAACACTAATAGTGTCGGATGAAATGGAACACAATATTATTGACGGCATGAAAAAGACTAGAGCTAATATTACCCTTTACGAATTGAGCAAATTGAAACATCAATAGAAGATAATGATGAAAGAATTACATGCCGTGCCTATTACATCTTTGCCTACAGCTGTAGCTTCCCACAACATGGGGAGACCTCCAACCAACACGATCAATAAGATTCATCCAAATGACATTGCCTTGATTGGAGGAAGATCAAGGTCTCACACTCCCCCTTTCCTTCTCACTTATGAAATTTTCAATAAAAATGTGCACAATTGTTTGGTAGATTCTGGTGCTTCAACGAATATTTTACCGAGATCAATATGTGCCAAGTTAAATGTTCAACCACAAAAATCCGCGGTGCGCATAGTTCAGCTTGATCGATCTCAAGTCGAAGTGATTGGTGAACTTAATCAAGTAACCATAAGATTGTCATCCAACCCAAAGGTATGTCAGGTTATTGACATTCTAGTGGCTGATATCCCATAATTCTATGGCTTGATTCTTAGCAGGGATTGGTCCGAGAAACTCCATGGATACTTTTCAACCAACTAGTCACACATGTGGTTACCCTACAATGGTAAACCGAATCAAATAAAGGTTGAACGAGAGTTACACCAAAAGTACATAGTAACGGAATTGGAGGGAGAAAATGAAGCAGTGGCGTATAACAGCATTATCATAGGCAATTACTCGGTAGATTCTTTTCTCGGCAATTTCAATGCTCATACATCACCTTACTTAGAAAATTCAGTTTTGTCCCAAGTCGAAAATTTTTCCCAAACTGATAATTCAAAGTGTGTTAATTTTGTAGATAAACCTGTAAATACATCTTTGTTTTGGAAATTATATTTTGATGGCTCTAAATCTAATGAAGGAGCAGGAGCAGGATGCGTTCTGATTAGTCCAGAAGGAAATAAGACCATGCTTACGTGCAGACTCGAATTCGATTGCACAAACAATACAACAGAATATGAGGCCTTGGTGCAAGGCCTATACAAAGCAATCGGGTTGGACGTCAAGTATCTTCACGTCTTTGGAGACTCTGAGATTGTCGTCAAACAAGTACGTAACACTATTCATTGACTATCAAGTCATTTAAAACACTATCA